>CM053027.1:208004305-210404305 GCA_028564925.1 Lithobates sylvaticus | reverse complement strand
ATATGGTCAGCACAGCCAAAGTATTGGTCCAGGCATCAAGCTTAGGGCCAGGGAGACAGGGGTAGAGGCTTCTCCCTCCCAAATTGCTTTGAAGCCTCCGGACAACCAGACCCTGTTCTGGGAGCACAGAAAACGAAAAACTGGTTTTCTCTGCTCAGAACACTATTCTGAAGCCCCTCACATATGTGAGACCCCTGTGTACTAAAGTAGATGGCCAAAAGATCAGTCCAAGTGGCAGGCAAAAACATGGTCGATCAACAGGCCAAGGTCGGTGCACGTGGAAGTCAGAAACGTGGTTTAGATCAGCAGGCAGAGGCATCGTCCGTAAACAGGCTGAGGTTGGTGCACGTGGAAGTCAGAAACGTGGTTTAAATTGGCAAGCAAAGACATCGTCGGTAAACAGGCCAGGGTCAGTTAATTAACATGGAAGGTAGTAACACGGTAGCAGGCAAATGGGGAAATGGCAGTCTGTTAATAATAAGGGGAACTAATATTGGATGTATGTATGATCATTTTTGAAGCAATCTCCGATGCACAGGCCAGGTTGGGAGGGACATTGGGGACAATAGTAGCTGGTATCTCTTCTTACTCCTCCTCTGCTGCATACACAGCATTTCTTTTGGTGTCTTCTTCCAGAATCTGTGGGGGGAATGTTATAGGGATAGTGTTGCTCGTGAAGTTGACGCTATCAGAGTGAATGCTTCCTGGGGCAGGACCTTGTTGGTAAATGAGGGCAGTGACGATATCTTCAATATATTTGAGGTAGGTGATTTGTTGGTTGGAATTAAAAAGGGCCATGTGAAACTGTGGTTTGGATGTCCACCACAGTGTCATTGTGGATGGTAGAGAGGATGTGGACATCTTTCTTGTCCCTCCACTTCATGGCCAACACCTCCTCGTTCCTCATGAATGGCGATTCTCCGTTTTGCAATTTTTTTGTCAACAGATTTTGTGGGAATCCCTTCCGTTTCTTTTTTTAAAGAACCGCAGGCCGGGTTTTTTTTTTTTACTGTAAAGGTGACGAAAAAGGGGCAGGCTGGTATAATAGTTGTCGACATATAAATGGTATCCTTTTTCGAACAGGGGGTATGCCAGCTACCAGACAATTTTCCCACTGGTTCCAATATATGCGGGGCAATCACGGGGCTGGAGCTGGGAGTCTTTGCCTTCGTAGATCTGGAATGTAAAGACATATCCAGTGGCTCGATCACATAATTTATTTAATTTCAGCCCATACCTGGCTCTCTTGCTTGGTATATACTGCTTGAAGTGCAGTCGGCCAGTGAAATGTATGAGGAACGCGTCCACACAAATTTTTAGGTCTGGGATAAAAACGTCTCTAAATTGCTGGGAAAAGGAATTGATTAGGGGACGTATCTTGTATAATTTGTCGTGGTTGGGATGATCTCGGGGAGGGCACTGTGAATTGTCATTGAAGTGGAGAAAACGCATAATCATGTTGTATTTTGTCCTGGACATGACAGCGTATATATGGGCATGTGGTGGATGGGGTTGGTGGACCAATATGCATGGACTTCATTCTTTTTGTAAGCCCCATATTAAACATAAGGCCCAAAAACTATTTAAAATTCATCCAGTTTTAGGTGTCGCCACTGGAACATGCGGGCCTAGGAAGAATTGGGGTTGGCAGCAATAAATTGGGATGCATACAGATTAGTTTGATCCACCATATTCTGCAGCAAATCTTGTGGGAAAAATAAACAAAAATGATCGAATTAAGAAAAAATTGTAGTGTCGGGGCTGCACACCTGGGTGTGCAGTGAAAGGGGGGATGATAGCAGATCCAGAGTTGGCAGGCAACCATAAGGGGTTTGCCAGGGCATCAGGAAGGTAGGACTGGGGCTGGGTTATTCGGGTTGGGCGTGTGATTCCAGTACTTGTACTGGGCTCCTCTTCCTGGGGTCTGGTGCTGCTGGTGGTGGGTAGATCTCCTGATCTTGGTCCTGATATTGGTCCTGATCTCATTCTTTTGGGAGGGACGGCTTCCTTTGCGGACTCGGACTCTGACCCACTATCCTCCACTGGCTCGTATTCCGAACCAGAATCGGTTGATAGGAGCTCCCCACTGCTCTCATCATCTGACATGATAAGAATGGCATATGCCTCCTCAGGTGTGTAAACCCTTCGCGACATTATGGTAGTGCTTATTGGCGGGCCTATGTAATGGTACTGCTGGTGGTAGTGGTGGTACCAATGTGGTATTAGTGGCAGGCCTGTGTGGTGGTACCGATGGTGGTACAGGTGGCTGTACGGGTGGTGGTACTGATGGCAGTACTGGTGGCGGTACCGATGGCGATACTGGTAGCAGGCCTGTGTGGCGGGCCTGTGTGGTGATATCGATGGTGGGCCTGATGGCAGTACCGATGGCGGTACTAGTGGCGGGCCTGATGGTGGAACTGGTGGTGGCATCGATGGCGGTACTGGTAGCCTGTGTGGCGGTACCAATGGCGATACCAATGGTGGTGGGCCTGTGACAGATGATTGACAGATGGGCTGATTGATTGAAAGATGGACTGATTGATTGATTGATAGATGGGTTGATTGATTGATTGACAGATAGGCTGATTGATTGATTGACAGATGGGCTGATTGATTGGCTGATTGATTGGCTGGGCTGATTGACAGGTCCTCTTTATTGGGGGGGGGGGGGGGGCGTGTTGTGCACAGTATACAGTAAACAATATACACTGACAGCTCACTTACTGATCTCTGCTCTCTCCTCACATGATCGGTATGTGAGGAGAGAGCAGAGATCAGATAGTAATTGCTCCTCAGTGTTTACATTTGTGACCGGCTGTGATCGGACACAGCCCGTCACGTGGATGGATGGACAGATACTAATTGCTCCTGTTTACCCTGATCGGGGAAGAGCTGTGTCCAAGGGACACGTGCCTTCCTCGATCCCTGCTCCGTGCGCCGCCGAGTCTGTTATGACTTTGACACAGCCAATCACGTGGTAAACAGCCAAATTCATTGGCTGTTTACCGTGATCAGGGAAGCGATGTGTCCAAGGGTGCCATCCCTGATCGCCACTCGCCAGGTGGTTATCCTGCTGGACGTCATATGACGCCCAGTCAGGATAACGCAACCACTTCCCAGCCGTCAATATGCTATAGGCCAGGCGGGAAGTGGATAAACATGGTTATACACAATGAGAATGAGAAAGATATATAACTATTGATTTCCTCAGATTGTATGTAGATTGTTTGTAGATTGTATGCATGGTGTTAGTGGCGACATGATGAGTGTATGCAGGGGGAATGTATGAAAATATGATCTAGGAGGGAGGGGGAAAGGGAGGGGGGGGGATTGTTTAAAGGTGAGAGTAAGACCCCTTTCACACCGAGGGCATTTTGCAGGCCCTATAGCGTTAGAAATAGCGCCTGCAATCCGCCCTCAAACTGCTGCTCTATTGTCTGCAGTGTGGCTGCATTCTACACAACTATTTAAGGAGAAATTCAATGAACTATGTGGCCTGAAGCTGGACTTCAACAAGAAACCCTGACTGTGCTTGAAGCTGGCCCTCCTGGCTTGCCCCCCAAAGTGCCCACAAAGTAAGACAGAAGTATGTCAAGTACTTTGCGGGTGGGGGGGCCATTGATATGCCATAAAATGTTTAAGAATAATTTTATCCTAAATTTTTGAACTTAAATTGAAAGAAGATTTACTTTGATTCACTGCTTGGGTTTCTTGTAGTGCAAAGTGGATTTGCCTTTAGTAACTAACCCCCATTGTCACTGTAAAAACCAACTTACTACAAAACTTACAAACCGACCGAAAGTTCGCGCGAATTTTCGAACCTATACGTTATAATGGACGCGAATGTTCGAAATCAAAAGTGCTAATTACAACGGCCAATATGCATGTTAATGTCATAAAACAGGTTTGGGGACCCGGGTCCTGCCCCAGGGGACATATATCAATGCAAAAAGAACTTTTAAAAACTAACGTTTTTTCGGGAGCAGTCATTTTAATGATGCATAAAGTGAAAAAAAAAAAGTGAAATTTTCCTTTAAATATGGTACCTGGGGGGTGTCTAAAGTATGCCTGTGAAGTGGCATGTGTTTCCCGTGTTTAGAACTGTCCTTGCACAAAATGACATTTGTAAAGGAAAAAAAGAAGCCATTTAAAACCACTTGCTGCTTTAATGTCATGTCTTGTCCTGGCAGCCATATGGCTGAAAATCCTTGAGAAAAATGGCATGGCTACCCCATCACCCCCCCCCCCCTACCCCAGCCCCTTTGGGTCTTGTATGGATATTAAGGGGGACCCCGCACCCAAAATAAAACCCTATACCTACAACCCTATATACTCTGAACAGCAGTATATAGGTGGTGCAAACAAGACACGGACTGTAGGTTTGTTCTTAAGTAGAAATCTGAACAGGTACATTATGAAGTGTAGCTCCATCCCAAAAAAATCTATTTTTAAGCTTTTTGGAGAACATAGGGAGGGGTTATCACCCCTGTAACATTTGCTGTCTTTGCACATCTGTTCAGAACATGTCACCTCACTTTCCGTCCAAATGACAAATGTTTTTGGAAAAGTGGGGTTTGAATTGAAACAAGGATTGGTGATAAAGCATCAGTAGAGAGGAGATACCTTTTTCCCAAATTAAATCTAACAGGATAGAATTTCCCTTCCTAGGGGTAGATTTCCTCTCACTTCCTGTTTTCTCTTTCCGTTTGCAAGTAGGAGTCGTTTGTAAGTTGGATGTTTGAAAGTAGGGGCCTGCCGTATATACTCTGCAGAAATTTGCCCTATTAGATGTTGGTGTAGCCACAAGACTGGTGGGCACAGGAATGGGCCCTGCTGTGAGTTAATAGATCAAGATTTGTACTTGCATGCACCTGTTGAACCGGGCAGAAAAATTGGGCCTTTGGTGGTGGTGGTGGACGGTGTTGCCACAAGACTGTAAGCCCTCACAGTTACTCTTGGTGGGCGCAGGAATGGGCCCTGCTGTGAGTTATTAGATCAAGATTTGTAATTACACGCCCCTGTTAAACAGGGGCTGAAAAATTGTGCCTTAGGCATTGGTGCTGGTGCCACAACACTGCAACCCCTCACAGATACTGTACTCTTAGCACAGCAATGAGACCTGTTGCAAAGCAGTGCCTAAAAACTGTAATTACACGCCCCAACAGGGGCTGAAAAATTGTGCCTTAGGCACTGGTGGCACAACACTGCAACCCCTCACAGATACTGTACTTGGAGCACAGCAGTCACACCTGTTGCGAAGCATCTTTTTAAAAAATTGTAATTACACGCCCCTGTTAAAAAGGGGCTGAAAAATTGTGCCTTAGGCATTGGTGCTGGTGCCACAACACTGCAACCCCTCACAGACACTGTACTCTTAGCACAGCAATGAGACCTGTTGCAAAGCATTGCCTAAAAATTGTAATTACACGCCCCAACAGGGGCTGAAAAATTGTGCCTTAGGCACTGGTGCTGGTGCCACAACACTGCAACCCCTCACAGATACTGTACTTGGAGCACAGCAGTCACACCTGTTGCGAAGCATCTTTTTAAAAAATTGTAATTACACGCCCCTGTTAAACAGGGGCTGAAAAATTGTGCCTTAGGCATTGGTGCTGGTGCCACAACACTGCAACCCCTCACAGACACTGCACTCTTAGCACAGCAATGAGACCTGTTGCAAAGCATTGCCTAAAAATTGTAATTAAACGCCCCAACAGGGGCTGAAAAATTGTGCCTTAGGCACTGGTGCTGGTGCCACAACACTGCAACCCCTCACAGATACTGTACTCGGAGCACAGCAGTCACACGTGTTGCGAAGCATTTTTAAAAAAAATTGTAATTACATCCCCTGTTAAACAGGGGCTGAAAAATTGTGCCTTAGGCATTGGTGCTGGTGCCACAACACTGCAACCCCTCACAGATACTGTACTTGAAGCACAGCAGTCACACGTGTTGCGAAGCATTTTTTTAAAAAATTGTAATTACATGCCCCTGTTAAACAGGGGCTGAAAAATTGTGCCTTAGGCATTGGTGCTGGTGCCACAACACTGCAACCCCTCACAGATACTGTACTTGGAGCACAGCAGTCACACGTGTTGCGAAGCATTTTTTTAAAAAATTGTAAGTACACGCCCCTGTTATACAGGGGCTGAAAAATTGTGCCTTAGGCACTGGTGTGGTGGCATGGATCTTTGAGGAGGAGGAAGAGGATAGTCAGTGAACATAACAGGACAGTCACTCAGCATCAGCATAGGCAGTCTTGAAGGGATTTGACATTATAAATTATTCCGTTATATCCGCTTCAGGTGCCTGGTAGCTGGTGGTGATCCAAGACTGATTCATTTTGATGAAGGTCAGTCAATCAACCGAGTCGGTGGACAGGCGCACCCTATGATCGGTGACAAATCCTCCAGCAGCACTGAATGTGCGTTCGGAAAGAACTCTGGAGGCAGGACAGGCCAGTAGCTCAATTGCATACTGTGCAAGCTCTGGCCAGTGATCCATCCTCAGGACCCAGTAAGCCAGAGGATTTTCGGTGGGAAAGGTGTCCAAGTCTGACCTTGCCCCAAGGTATTCCTGCACCATGTATATCAAACGCTGGCGATGGTTGCTGGAACCGATCATACCTTGGGGCTGCAGACTAAAAAATTGTCTGAACGCATCGGTCAGACGTCCACCTTCCCCACCGCTCCTTCTGCTACTGACCGAAGCCTCAGCAACTCGTCGTCCAGGACCAGGAGTTTGTAACCTCCCAGTTTCTGGGAACGCGTTGCACAGACCTTTCTGCAAGGCCTCCCTGAGATGTCTCATCCTCTGCTCCCTCTGCGACGGCAAGATAAGGTCCGCAACCTTACCCTTGTACCGTGGATCAAGGAGAGTGGCCAGCCAGTAATGGTCCCTCTCCTTGATCCGAAGAACACGAGGATCCTTCCGCAGGCTTTTCAGGATCAGGGAGGCCATGCAGCGTAGGTTTGCTGAGGCATTCGGTCCGGAGTCTTCTGGGTCACTGAGGATGACATGATCGCCAGCCACCTCCTCCCAGCCACGTACAAGTCCACTGGTTTGTTGGGACTGTACATCACCCCTAAAAGACTGCTGCTGCTGATGCTGAGTGCCAGGCTCCACCTCCATGCTCACACAATCCTCCTCCTCCTCCTCCTCCTCCTCCTCTTCCTGTGTGATGGGTGGGACAGAAGGAACACTGTCCGGATAAAGGGGGCCTTGAGAGGCAAGGAAGTCCTCCTCTTCCTGCCTCTGTTCTGCCTCAAGTGCCCTGTCCATTATCCCATGCAGCGTATGCTCCAACAGGTGGACAAGAGGTACAGTGTCACTGATGCATGCACTGTCACTACTCACCATCCTCGTGGCCTCCTCAAATGGTGAGAGGACAGTGCATGCATCCCTGATCATGCTCCACTGACGTGGGGAAAAAAAAACAAGCTCCCCTGACCCTGTCCTGGTTCCGTAGTCGCAAAGGTACTCATTGATGGCCCTCTGCTGCGTGTGCAGTCGCTGCAGCATGGCCAACGTTGAGTTCCACCTGGTGGGCATGTCACATATTAGGCGGTTCTTGGGCAGGTTCAGCTCCTTTTGCAGCTCAGTCAGCCGAGCACTGGCATTATAAGATCGGCGGAAATGCACACAGACTTTCCTGGCCTGCCTCAGGACATCCTGTAAGCCTGGGAACCTGCCCAAGAACCGCTGCACCACCAGGTTGAGGACGTGAGCCATACAGGGCACATGGGTGAGCTGCCCCTGTCGCAGGGCGGAAAGGAGGTTGGTGCCATTGTCAGAAACGACCATTCCTGGCTTAAGCTGGCGTGGCGTCAACCACCTCTCGGCCTGCCCCTGCAGAGCTGCCAGAACCTCTGGCCCAATGTGGCTCCTGTCCCCCAAACACACCAGCGCAAGCACGGCATGGCATCTATTTGCCTGCGTACTTGCGTAGCCCCTTGTACGCCTACGGAGCACCGCTGGTTCCGAGGACAGAGCACTGGAGGAAGAAGAAGAGGAGGGGGTGGAGGAGAGAGGTGTGTCACAACCAGTAGCAGTAGTAGCATTTTGGAGGCGTGGTGGCGGAACAACCTCCAACACTACTGCACCTTGTCCTGCATCCCTCCCAGCTGCCAATAGAGTGACCCAATGGGCCGTGAAAGAAAGGTAACGTCCCTGTCCATGCCTGCTGGACCATGAGTCAGCGGTAATATGCACCTTACCGCTGACCGCCCTGTCCAGCGAGGCATGGACATTGCCTTCCACATGCCGGTAGAGAGACGGAATCGCCTTCCGTGAGAAAAAGTGGCGTTTGGGAACCTGCCACTGAGGAACCGCACATTGAACAAACTCACGGAAGGGGGCCGAGTCTACCAACTGAAAAGGCAGCAGTTGAAGTGCTAGCAATTTAGCCAAGCTAGCATTCAACCGCTGGGCATGTGGATGGCTGGGAGTGTACTTCTTTCGGCGGTCCAGCAGCTGGGGCAGGGAAATTTGCCTGTAGAATCGGACGTCGGTGTACTGCAAGTACTTGGTTGTGACACACCTAATTCTACACCTTCAGTCCTCTCAGAGCAGCTTTCAGAGAGGACTGAAGATGTAGTGGGGATGGAGATCCCAGCTGATGAGGAGCAAGGAGAGGTCCGCTTAGTTCTTTGGTGTGGATCTTTTATGTGTGCTTGCCAACGAGCTGCATGGCAGGTCGACATATGTCTGCTCATGCTTGTGGTGCCCAAGCGGCTGATGTTTTGGCCACGCGAGATACGCTTGAGACAAATATTGCAAATAGCAGTGGTGCGATCTGATGCACTCGTCTCAAAAAAGGCCCACACCAAAGAACTTTTCTGATAACGTGCAGAGGCAGCGCCCTGCACAGGCGGAGCTCTGCGGTGTTGTACAGTTGCTGTGCTGGCCTCTAGCTGGCCTCCAGGGGGCATCCTGCCTCGTTGGACATGTGACGCCGCATCCTCCTCGTCCTCCTCCTCATCCTCTCTCCCTTCAGGCACCCACGTGGAGTCAGTGACCTCATCATCCCCTCCCTCTTCACCACTAGAGCAAACCTGGCAGTAAGCTGCAGCTGGTGGAACAGTACTGCCAGATTGCTGTCCTTCAGCATCCCCTCTCTCTGCGCGCACACTACTGACTTCCTCAAGGTGGGTATCATCCGAGCCTTCGAATCGTTGGGCATCCTCCTGGAGCATGTACCCAACACTGTGCTCAAAGAGTTCGGGGGACTCCTCAGGAGGACATGGTGGGTCTAGGGAAGGGGTGGCTGATGATGCCATTGAGTACGCGTTGGCAGCTGCTCTGCCAGTACCCTGAGCCTGGGTGAGAGAGGATGAGGAGGATGAGGAGGGCTTGGTCATCCATTCTACCAAGCCTTCAGCATGATGCGGCTCCACATGTCCAGCTGCCGAAAACAAAGACGCGCGTGTCCCATGGCCACGTGCTGATGACGATGCACGACCACGTCCACGGCCACTAGAAACAGAGCCTGCCTGCCCTGTGTTCTTGCCTCTGCACGCTCTGCCTCCCCTTGGCGGTCTTCCAGCCATTGTAGTCGGTAGTCCTGTGGGTGCTGCTGAGAAGAAAATATAGGAGCTCTGTGTGATGCCACTAACACACTAGAAGTCCTATGGGTGCTTCTGCAAAGAAAATATAGGAGCTCTGTGTGATGCCACTAACACACTAGAAGTCCTGTGGGTGCTGCTGAGAAGAAAATATAGGAGCTCTGTGTGATGCCACTAACACACTAGAAGTCCTATGGGTGCTTCTGCAAAGAAAGTATAGGAGCTCTGTGTGATGCCACTAACACACTAGAAGTCCTGTGGGTGCTTCTGCAAAGAAAGTATAGGAGCTCTGTGTGATGCCACTAACACACTAGAATTCCTGTGGGTGCTGCTGAGAAGAAAATATAGGAGCTCTGTGTGATGCCACTAACACACTAGAAGTCCTGTGGGTGCTGCTGAGAAGAAAATATAGGAGCTCTGTGTGATGCCACTAACACACTAGAAGTCCTATGGGTGCTTCTGCAAAGAAAATATAGGAGCTATGTGTGATGCCACTAACACACTAGAAGTCCTGTGGGTGCTTCTGCAAAGAAAATATAGGAGCTATGTGTGATGCCACTAACACACTAAAAGTCCTGTGGGTGCTGCTGAGAAGAAAATATAGGAGCTCTGTGTGATGCCACTAACACACTAGAAGTCCTATGGGTGCTTCTGCAAAGAAAATATAGGAGCTCTGTGTGATGCCACTAACACACTAGAAGTCCTGTGGGTGCTTCTGCAAAGAAAATATAGGAGCTCTGTGTGATGCCACTAACACACTAGAAGTCCTATGGGTGCTTCTGCAAAGAAAAATAGAGGAGCTCTGTGTGATGCCACTAACACACTAGAAGCTCTGTGTGATGCCACTAACTCACTAGAACACACTAGAAGTCCTGTGGGTGCTTCTGCAAAGAAAATATAGGAGCTCTGTGTGATGCCACTAACACACTAGAAGTCCTATGGGTGCTTCTGCGAAGAAAATATAGGAGCTCTGTGTGATGCCACTAACACACTAGAAGTCCTATGGGTGCTTCTGCGAAGAAAATATAGGAGCTCTGTGTGATGCCACTAACACACTAGAAGTCCTATGGGTGCTTCTGGGAAGAAAATATAGGAGCTCTGTGTGATGCCACTAACACACTAGAAGTCCTATGGGTGCTTCTGGAAGAAAATATAGGAACTCTGTGTGATGCCACTAACACACTAGAAGTCCTATGGGTGCTTCTGGGAAGAAAATATAGGAACTCTGTGTGATGCCACTAACACAGTAGAAGTCCTATGGGTGCTTCTGGGAAGAAAAATATAGGAACTCTGTGTGATGCCACTAACACAGTAGAAGTCCTATGGGTGCTTCTGGGAAGAAAATATAGGAACTCTGTGTGATGCCACTAACACAGTAGAAGTCCTATGGGTGCTTCTGGGAAGAAAATATAGGAACTCTGTGTGATGCCACTAACACAGTAGAAGTCCTATGGGTGCTTCTGGGAAGAAAATATAGGAACTCTGTGTGATGCCACTAACACAGTAGAAGTCCTATGGGTGCTTCTGGGAAGAAAATATAGGAACTCTGTGTGATGCCACTAACACAGTAGAAGTCCTATGGGTGCTTCTGGGAAGAAAATATAGGAACTCTGTGTGATGCCACTAACACAGTACAAGTCCTATGGGTGCTTCTGGGAAGAAAATATAGGAACTCTGTGTGATGCCACTAACACAGTACAAGTCCTATGGGTGCTTCTGGGAAGAAAATATAGGAACTCTGTGTGATGCCACTAACACAGTACAAGTCCTATGGGTGCTTCTGGGAAGAAAATATAGGAACTCTGTGTGATGCCACTAACACAGTAGAAGTCCTATGGGTGCTTCTGGGAAGAAAATATAGGAACTCTGTGTGATGCCACTAACACAGTACAAGTCCTATGGGTGCTTCTGGGAAGAAAATATAGGAACTCTGTGTGATGCCACTAACACAGTACAAGTCCTATGGGTGCTTCTGGGAAGAAAATATAGGAACTCTGTGTGATGCCACTAACACAGTACAAGTCCTATGGGTGCTTCTGGGAAGAAAATATAGGAACTCTGTGTGATGCCACTAACACAGTACAAGTCCTATGGGTGCTTCTGGGAAGAAAATATAGGAACTCTGTGTGATGCCACTAACACAGTACAAGTCCTATGGGTGCTTCTGGGAAGAAAATATAGGAACTCTGTGTGATGCCACTAACACAGTACAAGTCCTATGGGTGCTTCTGGGAAGAAAATATAGGAACTCTGTGTGATGCCACTAACACAGTACAAGTCCTATGGGTGCTTCTGGGAAGAAAATATAGGAACTCTGTGTGATGCCACTAACACAGTACAAGTCCTATGGGTGCTTCTGGGAAGAAAATATAGGAACTCTGTGTGATGCCACTAACACAGTACAAGTCCTATGGGTGCTTCTGGGAAGAAAATATAGGAACTCTGTGTGATGCCACTAACACAGTACAAGTCCTATGGGTGCTTCTGGGAAGAAAATATAGGAACTCTGTGTGATGCCACTAACACAGTACAAGTCCTATGGGTGCTTCTGGGAAGAAAATATAGGAACTCTGTGTGATGCCACTAACACAGTACAAGTCCTATGGGTGCTTCTGGGAAGAAAATATAGGAACTCTGTGTGATGCCACTAACACAGTACAAGTCCTATGGGTGCTTCTGGGAAGAAAATATAGGAACTCTGTGTGATGCCACTAACACAGTACAAGTCCTATGGGTGCTTCTGGGAAGAAAATATAGGAACTCTGTGTGATGCCACTAACACAGTACAAGTCCTATGGGTGCTTCTGGGAAGAAAATATAGGAACTCTGTGTGATGCCACTAACACAGTACAAGTCCTATGGGTGCTTCTGGGAAGAAAATATAGGAACTCTGTGTGATGCCACTAACACAGTACAAGTCCTATGGGTGCTTCTGGGAAGAAAATATAGGAACTCTGTGTGATGCCACTAACACAGTACAAGTCCTATGGGTGCTTCTGGGAAGAAAATATAGGAGCTCTGTGTGATGCCACTAACACAGTACAAGTCCTATGGGTGCTTCTGGGAAGAAAATATAGGAGCTCTGTGTGATGCCACTAACACAGTACAAGTCCTATGGGTGCTTCTGGGAAGAAAATATAGGAGCTCTGTGTGATGCCACTAACACAGTACAAGTCCTATGGGTGCTTCTGGGAAGAAAATATAGGAACTCTGTGTGATGCCACTAACACAGTAGAAGTCCTATGGGTGCTTCTGGGAAGAAAATATAGGAACTCTGTGTGATGCCACTAACACAGTACAAATCCTATGGGTGCTTCTGGGAAGAAAATATAGGAACTCTGTGTGATGCCACTAACACAGTACAAGTCCTATGGGTGCTTCTGGGAAGAAAATATAGGAACTCTGTGTGATGCCACTAACACAGTACAAGTCCTATGGGTGCTTCTGGGAAGAAAATATAGGAACTCTGTGTGATGCCACTAACACAGTACAAGTCCTATGGGTGCTTCTGGGAAGAAAATATAGGAGCTCTGTGTGATGCCACTAACACAGTACAAGTCCTATGGGTGCTTCTGGGAAGAAAATATAGGAACTCTGTGTGATGCCACTAACACAGTACAAGTCCTATGGGTGCTTCTGGGAAGAAAATATAGGAGCTCTGTGTGATGCCACTAACACAGTACAAGTCCTATGGGTGCTTCTGGGAAGAAAATATAGGAACTCTGTGTGATGCCACTAACACAGTACAAGTCCTATGGGTGCTTCTGGGAAGAAAATATAGGAACTCTGTGTGATGCCACTAACACAGTACAAGTCCTATGGGTGCTTCTGGGAAGAAAATATAGGAACTCTGTGTGATGCCACTAACACAGTACAAGTCCTATGGCTGCTTCTGGGAAGAAAATATAGGAACTCTGTGTGATGCCACTAACACAGTACAAGTCCTATGGGTGCTTCTGGGAAGAAAATATAGGAACTCTGTGTGATGCCACTAACACAGTACAAGTCCTATGGGTGCTTCTGGGAAGAAAATATAGGAACTCTGTGTGATGCCACTAACACAGTACAAGTCCTATGGGTGCTTCTGGGAAGAAAATATAGGAACTCTGTGTGATGCCACTAACACAGTACAAGTCCTATGGGTGCTTCTGGGAAGAAAATATAGGAACTCTGTGTGATGCCACTAACACAGTACAAGTCCTATGGGTGCTTCTGGGAAGAAAATATAGGAGCTCTGTGTGATGCCACTAACACAGTACAAGTCCTATGGGTGCTTCTGGGAAGAAAATATAGGAACTCTGTGTGATGCCACTAACACAGTACAAGTCCTATGGGTGCTTCTGGGAAGAAAATATAGGAGCTCTGTGTGATGCCACTAACACAGTACAAGTCCTATGGGTGCTTCTGGGAAGAAAATATAGGAACTCTGTGTGATGCCACTAACACAGTACAAGTCCTATGGGTGCTTCTGGGAAGAAAATATAGGAACTCTGTGTGATGCCACTAACACAGTACAAGTCCTATGGGTGCTTCTGGGAAGAAAATATAGGAACTCTGTGTGATGCCACTAACACAGTACAAGTCCTATGGGTGCTTCTGGGAAGAAAATATAGGAACTCTGTGTGATGCCACTAACACAGTACAAGTCCTATGGGTGCTTCTGGGAAGAAAATATAGGAACTCTGTGTGATGCCACTAATACAGTACAAGTCCTATGGGTGCTTCTGGGAAGAAAATATAGGAACTCTGTGTGATGCCATTAACACACTAGAAGTCCTATGGGTGCTTCTGGGAAGAAAATATAGGAGCTCTGTTTGCTGCCACTAACACACTAGAAGTCCTATGGGTGCTTTTGGGGTGCAATGCTGTGATAACAGCACTGCGGTTGGTACTACTGAAATACTGTACTAACAGTAAAACACGCACCAGACTAATCCCCAGCAGCAGCTAAAAACACACTAACCAGCAGCAATGGACGATCAATGACAGGTAGCAATGGTTTAGCAAATAAATAGCCAATGGTTTAGCAAAGTAGAGCAAATCTTTCTATATGAATGAATCTAGCAAAGACACAGAATCAGCCTGATCTCTCCTAAAGCCGGAACTCATGTGACCGGCGCCGACGGCGTGGCGGTCTTTTAAATGGTGGGGCGTGTACTAAAGCCCCTGAGCTGTAATTGGCTACAGGCGTCCTGCCTGTAGCCAATTATGGCTCTCCGAGTTTCCGGCGCTGTGATTGGCCAAGCATGCGGGGTCACAGTGCATGCTTGGCCAATCATCAGCCAGCAATGCACTGCGCCGGCCGCGCCGGCCGCAATGCATTGCGGGGCCGCTTGCATCACACGAATGTGATGCGAGCGGCCAAAATAGTTCTGGGCTCGCCGAGCGAGCGAACGCCCGGTGCTCGATGTGAACATGGGTTTGCATCGAGCACTGGGCCCATCCCTACTATTGAGCATTGAAATAAGAAGCCACACATTGTTGAGTAGAAAACATTTTACTCAAAGCACATTCACATGTGCGTTAGAAAAGGGTTTTGGAACAAACCAACATCTTTGGTGTATAACTTTTTTCACATTGTAAATATCATTCTTTTGGTTAAACAGCCATGTTTCAAAGCATAACATACACAACTCAGGAACTTACAAAGTTCAACTTTCACAAAGTGAAGGCAATATCAGTCATTAGTATATCCAAACTGTGTTGATATTGCCTTCATCAGAGCCAAATTTTGAAGATGTACACAAATTGGGATTCAAACTGGGGATTTCCCTCCTGATCCCATGCCTAATGTCAACATTTGATCAAAGATTGTATGGCTCAGAACAGTGGGAAACAATGTCTTACTTTGGAAGTTTGCAGTCAGGGTGTCCAAGCTGAGGTGTCCTCCCACACACCAAAAGACAAACGGCCATCGAATAAAAGCAGCTGGCAACTCTATAACTTCAAGCGTATTTATTTTCAAGCCTTCACAGTGAGTACAGTCAGCAGCAGACTCGTTTCGGTGATAAGCCTTGTTCGCAGCACTGTGTGAACAAGGCTTATCGCCAAAACTAGTCTGCTGCTGACTGTACTCACTGTGAAGGCTTGAAAATAAATACGCTTGAAGTTATGGAGTTGCCGGCTGCTTTTATTCGATGACCTAATGTCAACATGTGCTAGCTCCCATCATGGGTAAACAATGGATGTGTTTTGGGGGTGCAACCCCTTCCTCTCACCTAATTGAGTTGCGAGGAAGGGGTTGCACCCACAAAACGCGTACATTGATATCCCGTGATGGCAGATAGCACATGTTGACACACCGTGTGCATATTCAAAATTTGGCTTTTAAAATACTTTAGAAATTTGTTTTCCAAGCCAAAATACATGATAAAACGGTACAATTTTTGTGTGTTTTATATTCTGCCTAAAACATCAATGATGTTCTTCATTTTTTGTTGAACATCATTGATGTTTTCCTTTATATTTTCTAAATCCCGATTGCACCCCATTCTCTCCCCAATGAGGATCTGGGCACTTTCAATGGTGAAATTAGATTCTTCTTCCACAACATCCACATCACCTAAAAGAAAAAAACACACCATGTATTAGAAATATGCAGGCATAGATCTCTTACCTAAAGCTGTGGTCTCAGACACTCACCTGTTATGGGGACAATTTCGCCCACTTCATAAACCTCTCCCTCCTCAACCTCTGCTTTTGGTTTTGTGATTTCCCCTTCTTTAGGAGGTGGGGAGGGGGGATCCCTGGTGTCCTCAGATGTCCTGAGTCTTTTCTCCCCTATGTGAATAAAAAATAGGTATACTTAGCACACAGATATTGGAGGGCAGAAATATGAATATGAAACATTGCTTGGAAGTGTTGAACAAATGTCTGTTTTGGCAGAGTTCCAAGCTGAAGAGCATTTTATTTCCTTTCTAAAGCTGGAATACTTACCTTTTTTGTTAAAGAATCACACATGTAGAGGCCCCTAGTATCCACTGGAGCACCCTAAAATGTTTGATTCTGGTGTCCCACACTAGTGCCCCCTTGTCCAGATGTGTAAACAGCTACTGAGTGTCCTCTCCTTACACTGAATCAAGTTTGCATTTCATTCTAGTTACAAACCCATCTAGACAACAAACTTATTTTAATACAAATAGGCCTGAACAAATGTATTTAACATGTATGTGCCAAAAACATCTTATAAGTGGGCGAATGAACAATGTTTCCTACGACCGATTACTGTTGCCCATGAACATGAAAGTTGCCATTTTAAACTGTACAACAGTAAAGAAAAGCACATGGAGCTGCATGCAAAATAGGAACACAGGACAAATACTTACTTTTTAGAAGCAGTTTCCTGATCTTTCTGTACTGATCGTGCTCCCTCAATTTGAGGTCTGACCATTGTTTTCTGAATTGATCCTTGGATCGTCGTTCCCCAAAATTCCTGTGCAGACTCTTCACAACTTTAGGCATGATCTAGGTCTTTCTCACATTTGGGTTTGGGTACGGTCCATACTTCCCATGATAGTCGGCCCTCTTGAAGATGTCCACCTATAGAGGCCTATACTGCTTATAGATTGAGGCCTATATTGGATCAAGATTAGGAGAGTTTCGCCTGACATTAGGGTTTGTCTTGTGTTGTGTCTTGCAGAGAAAATGGATCCCTTCAATGATAGGGAATTTCTAGGAATATTCATTGATATGTTCAGGGAGCTGCCCTGTCTGTGGCAAATGAACCACCTGTTTTATAATAATCAAACAAAGAGGCAGGCAGCGCTGGAGAAACTGCTTGAATTTGTGAAGCCGGTGATCCCCAAGGCAGACATCAAGTATTTAATGTCCAAAACTGGTGGCATGAGGAGAACTTATAATAGGGAGCGCAAGAAGGTCCAGCATTCCCTGAGATCAGGAGCAGCAGATGACATTTATGTACCCAGGCTGTGGTACTATAAAAGACTGTATTTTCTGTCAGACCAGAGGGAACCCAGGCCAGCACTCTCCAGTCTTCCTTTAAGGCTTCCTCCCCCCCCCCCCAGCTGAGGCTTCCGACGACCAACCTGGGCCTTCCAGGCAGCAACATGTGGAGAAGTTAGTTAGCTTGAGTCAGTCATAGCATTCTTAAAAATATTTCTGGTTTCCAAATTAATGATGTTAAATATATGTTAGTTTTGATAACTAATTTCTGATTTCACAAAGTGTTTCACAAATGATTGGGACAAGACTGAAAAATGCTGGGGTCAGAATGATAGTATTTTCTATTTATTAACATTCAATTTGCAACAGTCATGAGCTGAAAATTGTGTGTGATTGATGAACCAGAAAATAAAACTATGTCCCTTTCTCATACACAGGAAAGTCTCAGCCAGGAGGTGGCCGAGCCCAGTAGCCTGCCCGATTCCCAGGTCCCTCCCCTCGGCCTTCCACAAAAAAGTGCCAGGAAGAGGAGTACCCTGGAAGAGGCAGCACTTGGCATATTTCTGAAGGTTACTGCGACCCTCAGAAACCCCCCCAGTCTTCAAGAGAACTATGCCTACATGACAGTCTGCAAAATGCTGGAAATGGAGGAGGGCCAAGGCGTCTTATGTGAGGAAGTTATCTTGAAAGCCCTAAATAAGGGGTTGAGGGGCGAACTCACAAGCCAAAGCCATGTTTTTGAGTTGAACCATGGTCCTCCTCCTCCACCTCCTGCCACAACTCCAACACCAGAGCCACAGCCTGGAAGGAAGCGTGTAAGGAAGACCAGAGAGTGATGGCCTGGGTTCAGTCTGGTCTGACAAAAGATGAAGGCTGTTGTATGACCACAGTCTGGGGACAGATATGTCATCTGCTGCTGTTCCTGATCTCTTGTAGTCCTGGACCAGATTGTGCTCACTATTATATGGACTCCTCAGGCCACCAATTTTGGCTGGTAAATAGTTGATGTGTGCCCTGGGGTACAAAGGCTTCGCCAATTTCAGCAGTTTCTCCAGCGTTGCCTTCCTCTTTATTTTGTTATGACCCAGAATAAATGGCTATTTATTTTTAAGAAATACTTGCCTATGTGTTTAACTTCAAAAAAGACAGTTTGTTTGTGAGTAGGCAGGTACATTTCCTAAATACAATGTCAAATTAACAAGGGACACAAACACCATCCAACCTCCTTGAGGGTAAAAAATCCAAGATAATAATGGTGTTGTGGTAACTTGAAACACAAAACGAGAAAATAATATTATGGAGAGCACTAGGAAAAACAAAATTTAGATCTAAATAAAAAAAACAAAAACAAAAAAAAATTATAAACATTATTATGGAGAGCTGACAAAAAACAAAATTAATATTATTCATGAGATCACGAGAAATAATAAAGAAATCAGTTTGTGAGAACTCTGTGTGAATATGAGCAGCAAAAAAAAAACGTCATTCTTCTAGCATTCTAAAGAAGAAGAGAATGCATGCATTAAACTATTTAAAAAATTGCAGCGTGACGAATGTGCTATCTCCATTATGAATGCTAATTTTACCAGACCGAGCGCTTCCATCTTGTAATTTATTCTGAGTATGCATGGCAATTTGTGTGTCGGAAGTGTGTACACACGATCGGAATTTACACAAACGGATTTTGTTGTCGGAAAATTTAAGAACCAGATCTCAAATTTTGTGCTACGGAAATTCCGATGGAAACTGTCTGATGGAGCCTACACGCGGTCAGAATTTCTGACAAAAGGCTCCCATCGAACATTTTCCATTGGAATATCTGACCAAATGTATGGGGCATTAGAGTGGACATCCCGACAAAAACAAGAAATTTATACGAAAACATGGTCACTATGGAATCTTTTTATTAAATCCGAGGAAGGAGGAAAATTTATTGATGTGAGTTCCATGAGCAGAGGGAAGTGGAAATGGGCCCTTTAGTATAGTCTAAATCAGGAGGAGGAGGAGTTCCTATGTTCCAGCAGTTGCCTGGAGGGGGAAGGAGGGGGGAGGAGGGGGGAGGTATAGGGAGAGGGAAGGAAAATCCTTTTTTTTTTCTTCCTAGGAAGGTGTGTGGATGGGGGGTAGTAAACGAAAGGAGGGGAACGGTCTGATACTATTCTTTATACTGGGAATTTTTTGGTGGGTTTATTTAAGCACCAGACACTATGTCCACCGGTACTCCACAGCTGTACCTGTGGGATGCCGAGCGGACGGTCTGGTGTTTATCTCCAACTTGCTTCAATAAGTTACCATTGTATCTTGCTGGCTTGGAATTTACACCAATCCATCTATCCCATCTGCATCATTGTTTCAGGGCTTAGCGCTTTTTTGCCTCAGTGTTTTTCCCAGACTCATTCAGTGGAACTTTTCTGGGGATCACCAGGACCCCTCTGCCCATTGGCAGTAAAGATATATACTCTAGAATTATACCCAATACTATCCATGCATGGGAGCCCTGGATACTGGGAATCAATCCATCTTATCTGACTTGTCCTGCTGTTTTTAATGAATATTATGCCACATTTGTACAACACTATACTACGATATAATTACGCTCTATGCTATATATCCACCCCTGAGGAAGAAGACTTCCAGCGCTCCGAAACGCGTAGGGTGACAAGCTCTATAGCCAATTGTATCATGTATAGGTGACAAGCTTATTAGCTAATTGTACTGTGTTTTGTCAACTACCATGTTATTTATAAATACATATTTTTTATGACATGATTTTATATCAATTTAATGAATAATGAATAATCAATAAATTGTTCTTTATCTACTTTATTGTTGTACGTGCCTCCAAAGTCCACCTCTAAGGGTCCCCCTATTTTTTAGTTTTCTATTTTGGTGGGTTAAACACTGCGTGGGGTCTTGGATCTGGGAATGCGTTCCCCCATGACCAAGATCAGATAGCAGAAAGGAATTATGATGTCGGTGACCGATAGCTGTTAGCCATACAGCCGTCTTTAAAGGAATGGCGATACCTGCTGGAGGGTGCAGCCCATCCTGTGATGATCTTTACCAGTCACAAAAATTTGGAATACCTCAGGACTGCCAAGAGACCCCGGCAAGCACGGTGGGCCCTGTATTTCTCCCAATTGAACTTTCACATTTCTTACCGAAATTTCTTACCAAGAATAGCAAAGCTGACACTCTTTCTCGAATGTTCCCGGAAACTCCTGAAGTAGCATCTCATAGCACCATCCTGTCCTAACAAAATGTTTTATTATTACTACCTGCTCTATAGTCAACCATACAGCAAGCATCTTCCCAATTTTTGTCCTTCTGGTGGCCAGGCTTGAGCCAGGACTGCAAAGATTATGTTTGTTCCTGCACAACTTGCCTTTGCAGCAAAGGGAGTAACACTAAAGCCTGGGGCCTGTTAGGTCCATTACCAGTCCCGGGCCTTCCCTGGAAAATGCTGTCCATGGAATTCATTGTGAATATACCTGTCAGAAACCATGAATCAGGCCGAGACAGAAGTACAGTTAAATCACACTTGTTTAATAATAAAAGTAAAAAGAACAAATGTAGTCAAAACATAGCCAAAGTTCAGTAGCCGGAACAGATAGTCAGCCAAGCCAGAAGTCAGGGATCTAAGTAGTGAAACAGCCAGCAAGATCTCTAGCCAGAAGGGATGTCAGCAAAGCAAGTCTTGAACAGGATCGCAGGCGATAGTTTTTGTGATGTGACCCAGGTGAGGGCAGAGCTCCTCTGGACTGGACAGCTTAAGTAGGCAGGACTGACAAGCAGGATATAATAAACAGCTGAGTAACTGTGGAGAGATAGGAGCTGGCAATTAGCCGACAGTTAAACAGCCAGCTCAAAAAAGGAAGGGCTGAGCCCAGCCCTGACAGTACCCCCTCCTTAACGACCCCTCCCCCTGGGAGGACCACCAGGCTTGAGGGTAAAACGTGTATGGAAATCACGGAGGAGGACAGGGGCATGTACGTCTGAAGATGAGACCCAAGATCGCTCCTCCGGACCGTACCCTTTCGAATGCACCAGGTACTGTATGCGCCCACGGGACCTACGGGAGTCAACAATGGACTGTACTTCATACTCCTCATGGTTCTCAACCTGTACAGGGTGAGGACGTGGCACCAAGGTGGTAAAGTGGTTACAGACCAAAGGTTTTAATAAGGAGACAGGAAATACATTCAAAATACGCATATTAGAAGGAAGGTCTAATGCGTAAGCCACTGGGTTAATCCTGCGAAGAATACGGAAAGGCCCAATAAACCAAGGTGCAAACTTCAGTGAGAGAACACGAAGTCGGAGGTTGCGAGATAACAGCAAGACCCTGTCCCCAACCTGGTAGGAAGGCGCAGGCAGGCGTCTGTGATCAGCATGGAGTCTGAGCATGGAGTCAGTTAGACTGCGGGTGATACGCGGGGGAGAAAGCAAGCTGAATTCCCAACTGTGCACAAAAGGCTCGCCAGAACCGAGACACAAACTGACCACCCATGTCCGATACAATCGTCTGGGGTAGCCAATGTAAGCGAAAGATCTCCCGAGCAAAAATGGAAGCCAGTTCCTTAGAAGTGGGCAACTTCTTAAGTGGAATACAATGACACATTTTTGAGAACCGGTCAACCACCATAAGGATAACTGTGTTGCCCTGGGAGTTGGGTAACTTCACAATGAAATCCATAGGTGAGTCCAGGACCTCTCTCCATTGGGTATGGGTTGTAGGAGGCCCACTGGAAGGTGTTGTGGAGTCTTATTCTGAGCACACACGGAACAGGCAGCTACGAAGGCAGTTACATCAGCACATAGACTAGGCCACCAGAATTGTTGGGAAATGGCCCAAAAGAGTTGATTCCTCCCAGGGTGGCCAGCTGCCTTGGGAGAATGTTAAGTCTGGAGCACGGCAGTATGGAGACTCTCTGGGACAAAGCAGCGGCCACAAGGTTTCTCAGGAGGAGCATGGACCTGAGCAGCAAGAAATTTGTCACCCAAAGGAGAAGTGAGACTGGTGCCAACCGTAGCCAGAATACAATCAGGATGAATCACGGGAACCCGAACCGACTCCAACTTGGAAGTGGAGGAAAATTGTCGTGACAAGGCGTCAGCCCTTATATTCTTAGTACCGGGTAAGAATGAGACAATGTAATTGAAACTTGACAAGAAAATAGCCCATCGTGCCCTTATGGGAGAGAGGTGTTTAGCCTCAGACAAGAATGTGAGATTCTTATGGTCAGTAAGAATGAGAACCGGCAGAGTGGTACCTTCGAGGAGATGTCTCCATTCTTTCAGGGCTAAAATGATCACCAACAGCTTCTTCTCCTTCTTCTTCTCCTTCTTCTTCCTTTCGATGTTGACGCGACGCTGTCTCTAGCCGTAATGGCAGATACACGTTGTGCTGTGACTTAAATAGGGACAAGGGGCGGGGCCACCGGGTCATGCCACATGGTGACCCCGCCCCTTATGATGTCACAGTCCCAGCATCCTCCGGGACTGTGACATCATAGGGGCGGGGTCACCATGTGACATGAGCCGGTGGCCCTGCCCATTGTCCCTATATAAGTCACAGCACAACGTGTCTCTGCCATTGCGGATAGAGACAGCGTCGCGTCAACATCGAAAGGAAGAAGAAGAAGAGAAGAAGGAGAAGAAGGCGGCAGCGATGAAAACACAAGACCGGGCCACCGCTAGTAAAAGAGCTATAAGAAGATAGTGGAGGCCCGGCAAGAAGAACCGAAGAGCGGGCCAAGACCCCAGAAGTTGGAACAAGACCCCCGGACGGCAGCGACGTCGAAGAAGAAAGCCGGGCTCCTCCGCTAGTAAAAGAGCTAGCAGAAGATAGCGGAGGAGTCCGGCGAGAAGACCCCCCAAGATGGAAGAAGACCCCCGGAGCTGTGTAATAAAGTATTTTAAAAACATGTGTGGTGTTTTTTTATTTACACTTTTTCCCCCAGGTGAATGGGTAGGGGTACATCGTACCCCATACTCATTCACATAGGGTGGGGGGCCGGGATCTGGGCGCCCCCTTATTGACGAGCAGAGTGCCCCCCTTCCCAAAGCACCCACCACCCATGTTGAGGGCACGTGGCCTGGTATGTTTCAGGAGGGGGGGCGCTTGCTGTTTCAGGAGGGGGGGGGGCTTTTCGGCGTAGGGGTCGCCTTAAAATCCATACCATGCGACGGGGCTCGCAAGGTGTCAATCTCGCCAATAAAACCGGCGAGATTGACTTCCTTTTCTAATCCCGTCGTAACTCATCACGTTCAAAATGAACGGACTTTGGTCCGTGTGTGGGCAAGTCCGTTCATTCAGTCCGCCGGAATTTTGTCGGGAAATCCGTCAGACCTAGTCTGCCAGAAAGTCCGGTCATGTGTGGGCAAGTCCGTTTATTCGGAAGGTCCGTTGGAACTCCGTCGGACCTAGTCTGCTGGAAAGTCCGGTCGTGTGTACAGGGCATTAGACATTGACGTCTGCCTATCCTCAGCCTACCACCCCCAAAGCAATGGCCAGATGGAAAGAACCAACCAAACCTTGGAACAATACCTTCAGTGCTTTTCCACTTTCTCACAAGATAATTGGGTATCTCTGTTACCCTGTGCTGAATTTGCCTACAACAACTCAGTTCACGCTGCCACCAACCAGATCCCATTCTGGGCCAACTTTTGGTACCATCCATCCTTTCTATCTGACGTGCTGCCAGAAACTCCTTTGCCCGCAGTTCAAGATAGATTAACCTCCATCCTAACCAACTATCAGGTTCTTCAGGAGGCCATTTTAAAGCTCAGGAGGATTATAAAGAAGAGGATAAGAAGAAGATAAGAAGAGGATAAGAAGAGGAGAGGAAATGCAGTTTTGGAAGTTGGAGACAGGATCTGGCTATCTATGGCTTATTTGAAACTCCCTTTGCGGAAGCTGGGTCCAAGATTCATTGGGGCATTTGAGATAAGGAGAGTGATACACCCTGTGGCCTTTGAATTGACACTTTTTAAAGTCTTACAAAATCCACCCGGTTTCATGTGTCTCTTCTGAAACCTTCCTCTTTAGACTGTTTTTCAAGTAGAAAAGACCCACCACCACCACCTGTTACAGTGGGTGAGGAGACTGAATTTGAGGTAGTGGCAATTCTTGATTGCAGGAAACGAGGAAGGCAAACTCAATAGCTTTTCAAGTGGAAAGGTTACTGTCCTGAAGAGAATTCCTGGGAGCCAGAAGGAAATATTTGTGCTCCTAGATGAGTGAGTGATTCAACAGTAACCCTGAAAAGATATCACGTTTGGGCATCCGGAGGCTGCCCGTAGGGGGGTGGGGGGCACTGTCAGGAGACTACCTGGAGGAGAGTTGCCCATAGGCCTGGCACAGTGGCCAATTTCAAATATGGCCGTGCCCACACAAAGGTGTGCACACGTATTGCAAATGCACGTTGGCCATGGCGAAGACGTGTGTGTGCTGGCGCACACAATGCTTGTCAGATCTTGGCACCCTCTGGCCTTTAAAAGAGTGACTGCAGCACATGGACATTGCTGACTGGTCTTCAGCTTTCTGCTTCCTGTTTCTGTGTGTGTGCTTATGCTTCTGATCTCCTGTTTACGACCCCGCCTGCCCTTGGATACCTCTTGTCTCTCTCCCAGCTCTGACCTCGGATTGCCCATTGATCTTCTCTCTTCTCTTGTTCTGTGTATGACTTTGGTTTGCCTGTTCACGTTTCTGTTGTTCTGTCTGCTGACCACTGGCTTACCGACCTTGACATGCGTCTTTGCCTACGCTTCCTGTTTTACCCTGTCTGCTGTTATCCATCCTGGTGCCTACCTGCAGTACTTACCTGCTGCTCCAGCCTGCAGTCCATACTTGCTGTATCCAGCTTGCTGCACTTTCCACTGCAACCTGTTTCCTGCTGTGTGCAGTCTGCACCATCATCAGCTCCACTCGGTCCTACTGCTCACCTCATCTGGTATCCACCTATGGAGGGATCTCCACACCTGCATCTCTCATCTGTGGCACAGCCAGCAATCCCTGCTTTTCTGGGCTTCATGTTCCCTGTTTGCACCTTCAGGGACACCAAGCTCACAGCCGCAACGTACGTGACAAAGTCATACCTGAATGTTATACAATGCAACAGTTGTCCATTATCAATGGTCAAAGCCAAAGTCCTATCCAAGTTGCACCCATCCCAAGTTGCATCAAAGTTGTGTCAAAGTTACACCAAAGTTGCACTTCAAAGCCGTACAAGTGTAAATGAAGCCTAAATAGGTTTATAACATCTAATGATACAAAGTCATAGGGAGTTATTCTGAGGATGTGTGATTCTGCTTAGTAAAACAAGCTGCCTGTGTATCCAAAACATGACAACTATATTTTCTGCTGGATTCATTTGAAAGATATAGAAAGCTAGGGGCATGAACATACATATATGGAATTCAAATCACCGTCAAGCATAGTTCCTGAATCGTGTAGTACAATATTCTTTTTTTTTTTTTTATGGAAACATGAAAAGCAGACGTTGAATATGACTTTTGACATTTTATATCCAAGTGCTCTAGTTTTTACATCATGCATCTCATTTTGCAAACACTAAAGAAAAATTCAACACAAAGTAAACACCATTCCTAATAATGTGTATAATTGATCCCAGATCTTTCTCACAAAAGATTCTTGTGTTGTGGATCAAGCACTTGTCTGGGTCTATTACCAGTTCCCTAGGGAGCGCTGAATGATGGATTCAAGGTACTAATTAAGTGATTTCCTGCTCTGGGGATTTAGGTAGAGAGGAATTCCTGGCCACAAAGACTGTGTACTACCTGCTAACTCTGAAAAAGATGAAGAGAATCTTTCCACTGCCAACCTGACGTTACAGAGAATCACTTTGTAGTGTAACAGGTGAGGCACTGTTCTTATTTGTGAATCTTAAAAGAAGCCAGTAAGTTAAATGAATAGATTGGTGTATGAAGCCAAAAAAGGGATGAATGAGATTTTAATTAATTGCAGTTAATTATTAAAATACCTCAAGACATTATTCTACTAGACAGATAATGGTTCAGAGGGCTACTGATTCACTTTTGTTACAAGCTGAGATTCAATTTTTATGTTAAAAATTTTAATTACTGAGAAATATTCAAAGAATATGTCAGATCACATTTTATTCTAGGAGAAACTGAACATCATGTCTGCTGTGAGGTTTATGTATCGGTGTACCTTAAGTACCACTGTGATTTATTTAAGTTTCTGAAATAATCATAGAGCTTACTGCATAGGGAACATTTAGTTACAGTAGGACAATCAAATAAAGAAGGTTTCACTCAGGCAGCTAGGTTTAGCCTCTTACTTTTTTATTATTTTTAAATCAGTGCCTTCTTTCCCAGAAACAACATAAGGGCATATGAGTGACAGTTTGTGTTACTTGCATTGGTGTTACTGGTGTTACTTGAGTGAGTTTTTGCTCTTTCTTTCCCCTGATGCGCTGAGCTCAGTGTTTGAGAGCTCACTCCTGTGATGGTGGAGGTGAGGTACCAACATCCTGGGAGTATTTTAGTCAGGCTTCATGAGGTACATAAATGGCCTACACCTATAACAAGGGTATTCACTTTAGTCACATAAGGAAAAAACAAAGGGTAGCAAGACCAAAGATTTATTATACCTAATCAGGGGCGTAACTAGAAATCACAGGGCCCCATAGCAAAATGTTGTATGGGCCCCCCCCCCCCCACAAAAAAAGATTAAATATTAAAGGGCGGGGCTCAAAGGGTGTGTGGTTCGAGTCTGAGAAGAAAGAAAGAGCCCAGATCCTACACCACAATAGCAATATATGTATTCCAGAAAGTTTAATCAACAGATAAAGATACTCCAAACACCCGGTGTTAGCGCTTCAATAATCCTCACCTGTGCCCAATGCAGCGTGGTCTGCCCATGCCCAATACTGCCTCACCTGTGCCCAATGCAGCGTGGTCTGTGCCCAATACAGCATGTCCAGTGTCCAATGCAGCCTCACCTGTGCCCAAAGCAGCATGGCCAGTGCCCAATACTGCCTCACCTGTGCCCAATACTGCCTCACCTGTGCCCACTTGTGCCCAATGCAACGTGTCCAGTGCCCAATGCAGCCTCACCTGTGCCCAATGCAGCCTCACCCGTGCCCAATGCAGCCTCACCCGTGCCCAATGCAGCCTCACCTTTGCCCAATGCAGCGTGGCCTCACCTGTGCCCAATGCAGCATGACCCGTGCCCAATGCAGCGTGGCCTGCCCATGCCCAATGCAGCCTGACCCGTGCCCAATGCAGCCTCACCTTTGCCCAATGCAGCGTGGCCCCACCCATGCCCAATGCAGCCTGACCCATGCCCAATGCAGCCTGACCCGTGCCCAATGCAGCCTGACCCGTGCCCAATGCAGCCACACCCTGCAGCCTCCCCCGTGCCCAATGCAGCCTCCCCCGTGCCCAATGCAGCCTCCCCCCGTGCCCAATGCAGCCTCCCCCGTGCCCAATGCAGCCTCTCCCCGTGCCCAATGCAGCCTCTCCCGTGCCCAATGCAGCCTCCTCGTGCCCAATGCAGCCTCCCCCGTGCCCAATGCAGCCTCCCCGTGTCCCAAGCAGCCTCACCCGTGCCCAATGCAGCCTCACCCGTGCCCAATGCAGCCTCCCCGTGCCCAATGCAGCCTCCCCGTGCCCAATGCAGCCTCTCTCGTGCCCAATGCAGCCGCTATGGCGGTAGTTCCGCCACTGTACCTAATGCAGGGTCACTCACATTTGGTAGCTTAACCGCATGCCGACCAGCAGCCGCAGTTGTACTGCGGCAACATGGCTCAGCTGCGCAAATCGCCATTATGGTACGTCGGTACCATAAACGGCCGCTAGGGGGGCGCCTGCGCACCGCCGGAGGTGCGCGCGCGTGTGCCCCTCCCACACGGAGAACCGGGAGCTGTGTGTGTAAACACACAGTTTCCCGTTCTCTGAGGAGTGAACTGACAGATCATCTGTTTATACAGAGTATGAACAGCGATCTGTTAGTTTCTCTGCACAGTCCCATCCCCCCTTCAGTTAGAACACAAACTAGGAACACATTAACCCCTTCATTGCCCCCTAGTTTTAACCCCTTCACTGCCAGTGACATTTTTACAGTAATCAATGCAATTTTAATCGCACTGATCGCTGTATTAATGCCAATGGTCCCAAAAATGTGTCAAAATTGTCAGACGTGTCCTTCATAATGTCGCAGTCATGATAAAAATTGATGATCGCCGCTATTACTAGTAAAAAAAAATTAATAATAAAAATGTCATAAAACTATCCCCTATTTTGTAGACGCTATAACTTTTGCACAAAGCAATCAATAAACACTTATTGCTAATTTTTTTTTTACCAAAAATATGTAGAAGAATACCTATCGGCCTAAACTGAGTGAAAAATAAAATTTTTTTATATATTTTTTTGGGGATATTTATTATAGCAAAAAGTAAAAAATAATGATTTTTTTTTCAAAATTGTCACTCTTTTTTTGTTTATAGCGCAAAAAATAAAAAACGTAGAGGTGATCAAATACCACCAAAAGAAAGCTCTATTTGTGGGGAAAAAAGGACATCAATTTTGTTTGGGAGCCACGTTGCACGACTGCGCAATTGTCAGTTACAGCGACATAGTGCCGAATCGCAAAAAGTGGTCTGGTCTTTGGCCAGCCAAATGGTCCGGGGCTTAAGTGGTTAAAGACAGATACATCAATATGTCAGGGATGCCAAGATGAAGATTTGCTGGATGGCAGAAGCCGGATTTCACGCCAGTCTCTCCCTGGGGATGTAATGGAAGTTGTCGCTTTCTTCCTGGATGTCCGTGGAACGGAGCAAGATTTGGCTGCTGAATGACTGGGCCATTTTTTGCAATTCGGCACTGCAGCGCTTTAACTGACAATTGCGCGGTCCTGTGAAGCTGCACCCAAACGAAATTGACGTCCTTTTTTCCCCACAAATAGAGTTTTCTTTTGGTGGTATTTGATCGCCTCTGCAGTTTTTATTTTTTGCGCTATAGACAAAAGAGAGAGACAATTTTGAAAAAAAAAACACAATATTTTGTACTTTTTGCTATAATAAATATCCCCATATTTTTTTTTTTTTAAAGCAAATTTTTTCTCGCTTTAGGCAGATACGTATTCTTCTACATATTTTTGGTAAAAAAATTGCAATAAACGTATATTGATTGGTTTGCGTAAAAGTTATAGCGTCTCTAAAATAGGGGATAGATTTATAGCATTTTTATTATTATTTTTTTTACTAGTAATGGCGACGATCTGCGATTTTTATCGGGACTACGACATTATGGCGGACACATCGGACACTTTTGACCCATTTTTGGGACCATTGGCATTTATACAGAGATCAGTGCAATAAAAATGCACTGATTACTGTAAAAATGTCACTGGCAGGGAAGGGGTTAACACTAGGCGATCAAGGGGTTAACTGTGTTCCCTGTGTGTGTTTCTAACTGTAAGGGGAGGGGACTGACCTAGAGGAAATGACAGATCGTGGTTCCTAGCTATTAGGAACTCATGATCTGTCACTCACAGAACAGGGATTTCTGTGTTTTCACACCCACGTCCCTGTTCTGCCTCTCATGCCCGCGATCGCTCCTGGCCATCGGTCATCGCTCCCCTGCAGTGCAGCGGGCACCTGCTATAACGATCCCCCGAGACGACGTATAGCTACGACGGCTCACGGGATTGTGACAACCTCCCGCAGTATAATGACGGCGGCTGGTCGGCAAGCGGTTAAAGAGGAGTTCCGGGCCCCCATGAAAAAATTAAAAGTCAGCAGTTACAAATACTGTAGCTACTGACTTTTAATATTAGGATACTTACAGTGCCAGGAGGTTGTCCACTACCTGACGACTTCCTGCTGATAGAACCACCCGGGACAACCCCAGGGGACCTCAACAAGCTAAGGGTCGTTTTTAACAACTTGAACGTCCCCATCGCAGAACACAAGGTTGACGGCCCAGCACGAAAGATCACGTTCCCGGGCGTCAACCGGGACACCCAAGTCATGCAAGCCAGCCTTCCCCCAGACAAACTGGACTGCATCAGAACAGTTCTTCGGGAGTTCACTTGTGCCGGGGGATGTACTCAGAAGCAACTTCAGTCCCTTCTCGGGATGCTGAACTTCGCAATGAGGATCATCCCCCAGGGCTGCTCCTTCGTGTCCTGGCTGCTAGTATACCTGTCCCACACCCAGGTAATCAGACTTGATGCCGCAGCCGTAGCAGACCTGGCCATGTGGGAGGAGTCCCTTCTAACTGGAACGGCGTGTCACTCTTCATTCCCTCAGTGTCCTTCCTGTCACCACAGGTGGTGACAGACGCGGCGGCTTCCTCAGGGTGTGCTGCCATTTTTGGCCATTTATGGTTTGCAGCCCCCTGGCCTCCACAGGCACTAGCCACACCCGGCTTCACCACAACGTCTGCCTCTTTGAGCTCTACCCCATCGTGGCAGCCGCTCACCTATGGGGCCACAGCTAGTCCGAACAGACCATAGCGTTTACAAACCGACAACCTGGCCACAGCAGAGATCATCAGCAAAGGCAGGTCCAAGTCCAGGCCCGTCATGTCCTTCCTTCGTAGGCTGGTGCAGTTGTCCCTTCAGCACCAATTTAACATCTACTGTTCGTTTATCCCGGGGAAGCGCAACTTAGCAGCGGACGTGCTTTCCCGTTTTAACTATGTTTCCTTCTTCAAACAGATGCCTGGAGCCAGTCCCCGGTCGGACACTACCCCGGACTGGTCACAACTGACCCTGGATTAACTCAGCACCTACAGTCAGCTACCAACCTCGTCAACGCATCACTCTCCCGCAATACCTGCAAGGCCTATCAGACAGCCTGGAGGGCATTCAACAAGTTCTTGCCTCAATACCCCCGAGAACCATCCAGCGTCAAACAGATTCTGGCCTTTATTTCCTACTGCCACTCACACCTGGCATTATCCCACAATACCATACGGCTGTACCTGGCTGGCGTACAGCACTACATGTCCCTCCAGGACCCCACAAGACCTTCCGTATTCTTGCGGGCCGTCCTGCGCGGAATTCAGAAACGTCAGCCTGTAGTCGGCCCAAGCGACTAGAGATAACCAGAGAGATCTTCAGGGACATGTCCACCATCCTGGACAGGTCCCCGTTTGGGCTTCTCCCCAGTACGGTCGTCCTACAAGCCGCCATATACTTGGCCTTTTACGGGTTTCTACGACCCAGCGAGTTTACCTGCAACCACCCGGCTGGTCCAGTGTTACGCAAAAGTAACTTAGTCTGCCAACAGGATCATTTCATCCTACACCTGACTGTGTCAAAGACTCAGCAGCTAGGTGCCCAGTCGCCACACTGAACCGGTGACACTTCTGTCCGATCGACCAGACACCAGCCCTCTTCTGCCTTTTCCTGTGAAACCACTCAACACGTCCCAGTTCGTGGAACATACGCGGATTCTCCTCAGCAACCTACACCTGAACCCCAGTCGGTACTCCAGGCATTCATTCCGGACCGGGGCAGCCACAACAGCATCCCGGCAGGGCATCCCGGACCACATCATCAAGAAGCTAGGTAGATGGAAGTCAGCCGCTTCTCCCGCTACATACCTAATCCACAAGTGGAAATGGCCCAGGCATTTGCCAAGCTTACCCCGGGACTTGTCTCATCAATTAAGCTATTCCCTACCTGAAGGTTTTGCCCCCTTATTTTGGTGTACCATACGATAGACCAAGGCACACTTTCAGGTCCATTTCACGTTGGTAAGTTTGTGTTAAACCTGTATGTCATCTTTACTTGTATCGGCCATAGGGCTCTAAACCATAAATTAGAAGGCCAGTATGGTGGCCTGAAATTATGGGAGGAGCCCGGAGGGTATTTAACCAGCCCACAGGCTGCCGGTCTTTGTCGGTTTCCTGTGCGAGATACCCACCCTCCCTTCCCCTTTTTAGGGCATTTCTCAAGTATTCTTACTCCTCAACAGAATACTCATTTCACATCATTTCATAGCTACTCTCATTTCATTATTCCTTATCTAGGGTATGCCCCCTTATTTTGGTGTACCATACGATAGACCAAGGCACACTTTCAGGTCCATTTCATGTTGGTAAGTTTGTGTTAAACCTGTATGTCATCTTTACTCATATCGGCCATAGGGCTCTAAACCATAAATATAAATATGTGAGAAAAAAGTGCTACAATGTGCTGTGCAATCAAAAAAAGTTCAAAAGTGCTCCAATGTAATCCATGCGATTCAGTGGTTGCTGTGATATCAATCCAATATTAAGGTGCTGCATGTGCACTCAGGTGTTCCCCCCCAGGTAATGGTCGCTCACCTTAGAGCGTGTGACCTTGCTGATTAGGCTTGGTCAATACACGCATTGGAACCTGTAAATGGTTCAGTGGTAAATCTGGATTCCTGTGGTGGCCTCACTCTGTGCTTCATTATGGTAATGGAGTCCCTTTTGTGCCTCAGTAATACCAATAGAAAAAGGAGGACTTCATAGTGTAGTATATTAAAAGTTTTATTCTCAACACAGTAAAAAATCCCTTGCAGGGTACTCACATTTGCATGGCGCGTCAGGGCGCCACTCTAAAATAGCATAAAAAACTGTAGCAGCTTATATCAGGGTGGTATGCTGATCGTCCTTAGTGGGTGCACTGACTAGCGTTCCGTCCTGTACCCTGTGTCGATACAAGGGGTTAATTCGTATCTTCCTCAGGGGGTAATTTATTTATTTTTTTAAGTTGTTTTTATTGTAATTTCAAGGTAAATACATAACAAAACAGCCTATTGGGCATACCCAGGCTCTATCACTACTATAAAACTAAGAAGAGAGAAAAAAAAAGGGACATACATATAAAATGATGTATATTCCTAACAAAACCACTGTACGCTCAACCACCTGTGCAAAATATGCAAAGCAATTCTCCAATTCCGCTTATACCCTGCAAAGCTTACTTTAGTTATTCATGGAATGAAATGTACAATAACTTACATATTTATAATTCCCCTTCATCCCCATAGACTATGGACTGGGCACTCAGGGGGTAATTTAACATATATTTAACATCATTAATTTGACAAACAGAAATATTTTGAAGAATGCTATACCTGACTCAAGCTGGGCTCCTCCACATGTTGCAGTCTGGAAAGCCTCAGCCGGGGGGAAGGAAGCCTTGAAGGAAGACTGGAGAGTGCTGGCCTGGGTTCAGTCTGGCCTGCCAGAAAATGCAGTCTGTCATAATACCACAGCCTGGGTACATAAATGTCATCTACTACAGCTCCTGATCTCTGGGAATCCTGCACCTTCTTGTGCTCCCTATTATAAGTGCTCCTCATGCCACCAATTAGGGCCCTTAAATAGGGGATGTCTGCCGTGGGGATCACCAGCTTCACAAATTCCAGCAATTGCTCCAGCGCTGCCTTCCTCTTTGGTTTATTGTTATAAAAGGGGTGGTTTACCTGCCACAGACAGGGCAGCTCCATGTACATATAATGGAATATGGGGATAAAGTCCTCATCACTGAATAGATCCATTTTCTCTGCAAGAAACAACACAAGACAAACCCTAATGTCAGGCGAAACTCTCCTAATTTTGACCCAATATAGGCCTCAATCTATAAGCAGTATAGGCCACTGATGCACCAACTTAAAATTCTACCTTCATTATAACGATTGTCGCTTCCGTTACTTCGTCCTTCGCTCACAGATCGTACATACGACATACGCGTGTTTACGCTTTATATACACTGTGCATGCGTGAAACTCCATCCGCCCCTGGCGTTCTTTCTATTATATTGTCTCTTTCGGCGCAGTGGGAGAGCACATGACGGAGAGACAACATGTGCATGTAGAGGAGAGCAGCAACGACAAAAGGCTGCACGAACGTCCCGATCCCAGAGGAGATGAAGGCCTCAAATATGTCCTTTTATAGAGATGGTGGACATCTTGAAGAGGGCCTGACTATGATGGGAAGTATGCACCTTACCCAAACCCAAATGTGAGAAAGGTCAAGATCATGCCTAAAGTTGTGAAGAGTCTGCACAGGGATTTTAGGGTACAGCGATCCAAGGATCAATTGAGGAAACAATGGTCAGGCCTCAAATTGTGGGAACACGATCAGTACAGAAGATTCAAGGGAGTGCTGCAAAAATAAGTATTTTGTCGTGTGTTCCTATTTGTTCTTCTTAACGTTCGTGCTGCTCCATGTGCTTTTCTTTTAAAATGGCAACTTTCATGTTCATGGGCACAGTAATCGGTCGTAGGAAACAACGTTCGTTCGCCCACGTATTAGATGTTTTTGGCAGATACAGGTTAACTACATTTGTTCAGGCCTATTTGTATTAAAATAAGTTTGTTGTCTAGATGGGTTTGTAACTAGGGTGTGGACACCAGAACAATCTTTTTAGGGTGTCCAACACAGGTGCTCCAGTGGATACTATAGGGGTGTCTACATGTGTGATACTTTAACAAAAAAGGTAAGTATTCCAGCTATAGGTGTCCTTTTATGAAGCAGTGAAATCTATTCACTGCTTCGTTCTCCGGCATTCACAGAGGAGATCTTTCTCCTCTGTGTGCCAGTTCATGAAGTGGAGTAGATCGCTTCACCCTTGGAGGAGTGGAGTGATCTACAAACGCTTCAAACAGTGGAGAACGGCCCCTGATACTGGAATCTCGTGAGACTTTACGAGATTACAGTACCAGAAATTCACTGAAACACTGAGATGTCCATTTATTAAGCAGTGATAAATTATCACAGCTCAATACACGGACAGACAGTGTGATTAATGTTAATAAAATAAAGAGTCCCCCCTACATTATATATACATGTATACACACACACACATTATATATACATGTATATACACACACACACACACATATATACATGTATATACACACATTATATATATATACATATACATATATATTATATATATATATATATATATATATATATATATGTATACACATTTATGGTCTTGAGCCCTACGGACGACATGAGTAACGATGACACATAGGAACAACACAAAACTCACCAACATGAAATAGACCTGAACGTGTGCCTTGGTCTACCGTATGGTACACCAAAATAAGGGGGCATACCCTAGATAAGGAATGATAAGAAGTAGTTATGGAATAATGTGGAATGAGTATTCAGTCTGGGGTAAGAATACTTGGAAGAGGCTTTTTAAAAGGGGAGGGTGGGTGGGTATCACGCACAGGAAACCGACAAAGACCGGCGGCCTTTGGGCTGCTTAAATACCCTCCGGGCTCCTCCCATAACTTCAGGCCGGTACCCGGCCTTCCAATATATATGACAGGGGGACATGGTTACAGTGTTGGGGGGTCTGAACGAGGCATAAGGAAGTTAATAATCTTCCTCTTTCCTCCTCAGATCCCCCGGGTTTCTCTCTTCACTCCCCGCTTCACCTCCTCTGAGTTGGTGAATCGGGGAGTGTGAATTCTGACACAGATCGCCAGTGAAGCGCTGAGATCGCAGCTTCATACACTGGCCGTTACTGTGTCATTCTATGAGGATTCTCCATGTGCAGAGATAATCGGCGGGAGAACAAGTTCAAACACTTCTCCCCCCCGATTATCTCTGGTTTATAAACTGTTTATGGGCTGTGATCAGTGGTAATCCTCAGGATCTCCGCTGATCACTGCTTCATAAAAGGACACCTTAGAAAGGAAATGAAATAAAATGTTCTTCAGCTTGGAACTCTGCCAAAACAGACAATTGTACGACACTTCCAAGCAATGTTTCATATTCCTATTTCTGCCCACAAATATCTATGGGCTAAGTATACCTATTTTTTTATTAACATGGGGAGAAAAGACTTGGGACATCTGAGGACACCAGGGACCCCCCACCTCCTAAAGAAGGGGAAATTAAAAAAAAATTAAGAACATCATTGATGTTTTAGGCAAAATATAAAACACACAAAAACTTGGACCATTTTCTCATGTATTTTTGAATTAAAAAAAAAAGTTTTAAAGAATTTTAAAAGCCAAATTTTGAAGATGCACACAATGGGGGTCATTTACTAAGATGAATGTGTTGCGTTGGTTCATACCTTAATTGGTGCGCCAGATAAATCTTTAATTGAGCGTGTGAACCGCATAAGCAATAATATGCCATTGATAATAGCACATGCCGTATCATTAACGGTCCATTCACACACACACTCGCGACTTTGGGAGGCAACTTGGACACAACTTGAGTATGAATCACAGAGTGACTTGGGGCGACTTCAACACGACTTGGGGCGACTTACAACACTACTTTAAGTCGCCCCCAGGCCAGGCGACTTTAATTTGGTATGGATTTTAAGGAGAACCTCGCGCCAAAAAAAAAAAATGGCGTGGGGTCCCCCTCAAAATCCATACCAGGCCCTTCAGGCCATTTATTTTTTTTGACGCAGGGTTCCACTTAATATCCATGCCAGACCTGAAGGGCCTGGTATGGAATTTCGGGGACCCCCACGCATTTTTTTTTCTTAATTTTGTTTTTTTTCTTAATGCTAACATGATCTGTGTGCAAATATCCTTAAAAAAGCATAAAAGTGAACCAGCATAAAAAAATAAATAAATAAATAAAAAGTCAAGTTGAGAGGTGCGCTCGTTCAACTTATGCAAATGCATTTACGTTGCTTGACATTTACTAAGATTTTGCCGGCGCAGTGAACAAAAGCATTTGAACGTGCACAAATGCCGCTTGCGCATAAATTGACCTTGCGCAGTTCTAAGTGTATTTGCAGGTGCAGCAGGCTTGTTCAGAGAAAGTTACTTTCCTGGTGCCTCCATGGCAGCATACCAATGGTTAATGGCTCTGCCCCGATTAACCCACATGACCACGTAACTCTATAAAAGAAAGAGTTACTCCCCTCCTCAGGTATTCTTTTTCCTGTCCTCATCCCTGCAGGATCACAGTCCAGCCCTACATCACCGTCATATGGTGCGACCATTGCAGGTTCATGCTCTCCTGCAGTATGGAGTCCCATTACTTGGGTTGCTAAATGCACCAGATAAGTATGGGAGCCCGTTTTTCTGTGGATCTTTTTTGGGGTGCAGAGACTCAGGAGCATATCCTCTCCTCAGTCTCCTGGCTGCCTATCCCAGAGCTCCTGTCTGGATCCTTTAGTGCATACCTGTTTCTGCTCCAGCCAGACTGACATGCTGTGATTCCCTCCTCATGCTGGCTCCCAGGGATGGCCAGCAGCCGCACAGTCTCTTCCTGCCCCCCCCCCCCCCTGGCGTGTCTGGACGCTTCGCGCGCGTCCCTGTGCACAATTTTGTCTTCTCGGGGGACAGGGGTACAGCGGGATGCACATGTGCAGTAGCACTTTGAACCCAAACGGCGGCCATCTTGGTACACCTAAACCGAGACTTCCTATTTAAACAGCCTGAAAAATAATTTTAATCAGGCTGCCATTTGGAAAACACCTGCTAGTGTCTTCTCCACCCTCTGCCTCTCTCTCTCTAGTATGGAGCCTGACCAAGGTAGAGCTCTGAGGGGGTAGTATGTGTGCGTGTGTGTGTGTATGTGTATATATATATATATATATATATATATATATATATATATATTTATTTATTTTCCCATCCTTAGCTGCCCCAGAGGTCATTATGCCGCATAATAAAAAAGATCCTCAACACTCCACTAGGTAAGGGCTGCAACAAAGGTAAGTTTTAAAAAGAGCTTTCTCTGGGCCTTTTGGAAATATCTCTGTGCTTTTATTTCCACAGCCCGCACCGAGAATCATCTCGAAGATCTTCCCACAGAGACTCTGCCGATAGGTCAAGAGGTCACTCGCACTCATCCTCTGCGCATGCTTCCCGCAGCAGTCAGAGATCACCCCAACATGTTTCAAAGGTACAGCTGAGGAAAACTCATCAGTATTTGATTTTGCCTTAGTGAATCCATTTATTACCGCAGTAAAAGATGCGATTCAGTGGGAGGAAGACTCGGAGCCTCCCTCCAAAACAAAAAAAATATTTTTCTCACCTGACCAAAAAGGTTGCAAATTTCCCTCTGATGGATGAAATTAAGGAAGTGGTGACAGATGAGTGGTGGAAGGTGGACAAGAGACCCGTCGCCCACAACCGGCTTGTCAAGCTTTATCCGCTGGCAGAGGCAGACGCCCAACTCTTTGACTCCGTACCAACTGCGGACGCATTCGTCATGCGTTTAGCCAGGAACACAACGCTGCCGTTAGAGGATGCAGTCTCTCAGGGACCCCCTGTATCGCAGGATCGACTCAGATCTTAAAAAAGCGACAGGGGGAGCATGCAAACCAGCAGTGGCACTATCCTTGGTCTCCAGAGCCACTAAAATATGAATGAATGAATGACTTGTATAGCGCTACCTATGCAAACTGAATCACCTCAGGGCGGACAATATCGAGACGGCCCTCAGGCGGGGCCTAGACCCAGACAGAATCATCAAAGCACTAGATGAATTAAAACTGGCCTCTGATTTTATGGTGGAAGCGGCCATCGATATCCTGAGGTGCTCCATCACAGCCAGAAGAGCATTATGGCTAAAGCCATGGTCAGCAGACCCATCTTCAAAGCAGTCATGGTGTCGCATCCCATACGATAGTAAGGCCCTGTTTGGCGAAAAGATGGACACTGCCATTACTCGGGTCACAAGTGGCCTTATCCCTCAGGATAGGAGTAGGAAAAGGAGATTCACTTCGCGACCAGCCACTCAGCAAAGATCTAGGGATGCCAGATCATACCGTCCCGGTAAGGAGTACAGAAGGGGCTGGAGGGCTCACAAGCCACTTTCCTTAAATTGGGAAAACCTAAGGCCTCAACTTTAACGGTTGAGCGCCAGAAGTCTTCTTGACTCCTTTCCCACCCAAACCATTCCAGTAGGAGCAAGACTCAGGTATTTTGCCCAGGTTTGGGTGGAAAGTCGCACGGACCCATGGGCAACCTCCACGGTCCAGCAAGGACACTTCTGGAGATCCACCTTTTTTTCTTTCCAGCCCACTAAGAATCTGACCTCCCGAGAAAAGAGACAGGTCCTCTTTCAGTATATCCAAATACTCCTTCACCAACGGGCAGTTCTGCCAGTTCCCGACTCGGAGAGTCACTCTCGGAGAGAGGTTCTATTCCCCAATGTTTTTAGTCCCCAAGAAATGAGGAGGTTGGAGGCCTGTTCTGGACCTGAAGAGGCTAAACCGTTACATACAGGTAGAGCATTTCAAGATGGAATCCCTGAGCACAGTAGATCTGTCAGTACAGCCAGGGGATTAAATGGTCTCTATAGACCTTCAGGATGCGTATCTTCACATCCCCATCCACCATCATTTTCAGCCTTTTCTCCGGTTCAAAGTGGGCAGTCTGCGCCTCCAGTTCCAATGTCTCCCATTTGGAATTTCATCAGCTCCCAGGACTTTCACCAAGGTTTTAGTGTCCATCCTGGCCCCCCTCCGGGACAAAGGGGTCAGGGTCCTGCATTACCTGGACGACATCCTAATCCTGTCTCAACACAGAGAAACTCTGGAGGCACAGGTGCAGCTAGTCCTGAACACTTTGTCCAGTTTCGGGTGGCTTATCAACTATGCAAAGAGTCAGTTGAGGCCTACCCAGAAGATGACATACCTGGGATCTCTATTCAATACCCCAGAGAAGGCTGTGTCTCTTCCACCAGAAAAGATCCCGACTTTGATCCAGAAGGTGAAGCAGGCGTAAGGAAGTCACTCCATGTCAGCATCAGATTGTCTGAGCCTCCTAGGGTCACTTTCATCCTGTATACCAATGGTGAAGTGGGCCAGGTGGCACCTGCGAGACTTCAAGGCGGGGTTTCTGGCGCAGTTGAGAAGGAAGCACCTGGGACAATTAATATTCATCACCTTTTCAATGAAGTCCAGCCCCTGGTGGTGGACAAGACCACCCAACCTTCTTGTTCACCGTTCCCTGTGGCCCATCTCATGGTCCGTCCTTACTTCGGATGCAAGTCAGCTAGGATGGGGGGCACACTTCCAAAACCAGCTAGTACAAGGGAGGTGGCGATTCAATGCAGAAGGGAGGATTTCCAACATCCTAGAGTTAAGGGCAGCATGGATGGCAATCTTACATCTGGCCCAGCTGCTCAGGGGCAGGTCCATATTGCTCCAGATGGAAAACAGAGCGGTAGTGGCCTATGTTCTGAACCCAGGGGGAATGCGCAGGTTCCTAGCCAGCGAGGTAGCCCCAATTATATCCTGGGCCGAGAACAACTTGATCGATTTCCGGGCCGCTTACATCCCAGCCCCCGAGAATCAGCTAGCCGATCGCCTCTTAAGGTCCTTCAACAACAACATCGAGTGGTCACTGAATCCACAAGTCTTCCGCTGGATATGCCAACAGTGGGCTACTCCCTAGATAGATCTTTTCACCTCCCTGCTTAACGGCAAGACTCCTCTGTTTTTTTACGAGGTTCCCATCTCCAAGGTCAGCAGGGGTGGATGCCCTGATCCAGCCCTGGAACTTCCAGAAGGGGTATGCATTTCTTCCGGTTCCCCTGATACTGAGGTTCCTTCAGCGGCTGACATTAGAAAAAGTCACTATCCTGGCGGTCATCCCATACTGGCCGAGGAGACCATGGTTTCCGCTTCTAATCAAGATGACTTTGCACAATCCACTCCCGCTTCCCCACTCAGACAACTTCCTATCTCAAGGCGACTTCTTCCACCCGCATCTGGAGATCCTGGACTTGAGCAGAAGAGACTGGGCAGCCTAGGGTGCTCACATAAAGTTGTACAGACCTTATTGCAAGCCAGGAAGTCATCTACCAATGCCACCTACTACAGGGTATGGAAGAAATTCACCCAGCTTGCTGAATCCAGGCAGTTCAATCCGCTGGATCCTGGAGTTCACAATATTCGACTCTTCTTGCAGTCGGGCCTGGACCTAGGCTTAGGTCTTAACACGCTGAAAGTTCAGGTTTCGGCCTTATCAGTCTTAACAGACACACGCTGGGCACTGGAGCCCCTAGTAGACTGTTTTCTAAAAGCAATGCTAAAGTTACGTCCTCCCAGGAGAACTCTTTACCCCAAGTGGGATCTGACAGTTGTCCTCAACGTCTTAGCCAGTCCACCCTTTGCACCCACTGAAGAATGTGCATTGGAGGATATTGCCTGGAAAACGACTTTTTGATCGCCATCACATCAGGATGCAGAGTATCAGAAATTCAAGCACTGGGAGCTAGAGAACCTTACGTCACGTTTTTCCCAGACAGGGTGGTTCTGAAGCCTATTCACCAGTTTGTCCCGAAGGTACCATCTGTTTAACATCTTAATCAAGAATGGGTTCTCCCGGACTTCGGAGAAGATCCAACCTCTTCTAAACTACATTAAATGGATGTGGCCAGGTCCCTGAGGCGTTATTTGGAGTTGACACAGCATTTACGCAAGGATCAACGTCTGTTCGTTATTCCCAAGGGGGCAAGGAAAGGAATGGCCAGCTGGATCGTGAATCTAATTCAGAGGGCTTATCGGGCTAGTGGTCTCCCAGTCCCAGTTGCGGTGAATGCTCACTCGACGCGGGGAATGGCCTCTTCCTGGGCAGCTTTGGCGCGGGTCTCCCCTGAGACAATTTGTTGGTCATCCTTCAACACCTTCATGTCGCACTATAGCCTAGATCCAGCAGTCCTCACCTCCCGGGACTTTGGGAGAAAGACCTTAGAAATATCAACTCTGTAAAGTCTTTAAAAAAAAAAATTATTATTGCAGTACCCTCCCTGTAAGCGAGTTATTTACCATTGGTATGCTGCCATGGAGGCACCAGGAAAACGGAAAATTGAATACTCACCTTTCCGTAATTTTCCTTTCCTGGTGCCTACCCATGGCAGCATACACCCTCCCTTCAATAATCCTTAATGTTCTGAAGACTAGTTACAAGAATACCTGAGGAGGGGAGTAACTCTTTCTTTTATAGAGTTACGTGGTCCTGTGGGTTAATCGGGGCAGAGCCATTAACCATTGGTATGCTGCCATGGGTAGGCACCAGGAAAGGAAAATTACGGAAAGGTGAGTATTCAATTTTCCGTTTTCTCATTCTATTTTGGGCCCTTTTTGTTACTTGGACAGTTATAACTATACTTCCTCACATCACCCCCATAATATTGGCACTTCCAGCTTCTTTAAATTTTGAGTTGAAGATGCTGTGCGCGATGTCTATAGTGGCGCACCGATTGCCGCCTCCCCTGCGCCAAGAATATAATAGTAAATGGGGAATTGCGCTGTATTATAGGCGCAAATGTTTTGTAAATACGAAAATGGCATTGGCGTGCGCCGCAACTCATGGAGCAAACCATTCGTAAATCAGCCCCAGTGTGTCAACGTGTGCTATCTGCCATCACGGGATATCAATGTACGTGTTTTGTGGGTGCAACCCCTTCCTCCCAGCTCAATTAGGTGAGAGGAAGGGGTTGCACCCCCAAAACACGTCCATTGATCCCCCATGATGCACATAATGACATTAGGCATGGGATCAGGAGGGAAATCCTCAGTTTGAATCCTAATTTGTGTGCATCTTCAAAATGTGGCTCTTACAGGGGTGACATCACCCCATCTGATGAAGGCAATATCAACACAGTTTGGACCTACTAATGTCTGATATTGCCTTCACTTTATCAAAGTTGAACTTTGTAAGTTCCTGAGTTGTGTATGTTATGCTTTTAAAAATGCCTGTTTAACGAAAAAAAGGATATTGACAATGTGAAAAAAAAAATATATATACATCAAAGATGTTGGTTTGTTCAAAAACCCTTTTCTTACGTACATGTGAATGTGCTTTGAGTAAAATGTTTTCTACTCAACAATGTGTGGCTAGTTACTAAAGACAAATCCACTTTGCACTACAAGTGCAGTTTCATTGCAGTTTCATGTGCACTTTTAAGCGCACTTGGAGTTCAAAGTAGATATTCTTTTAGTAAATAACTCCCACAGTGTTTTCTAATTTAAATTAAATCACGCCATCTTCATGACTCCACAAAATGTATTCATGGTGCTGAAAATGATGAATATATTTGTCAGTAATGCATTACATACATTAACAACAAAAACAAGGTGTGTGTAGCAGACCCACTACATAATAATATTTAGCTGAAGAAGAGATTGTCACCTCATGTATCAAATAAATTACATTTGCACTATTGAATAAAATGTCCAAAAAGAAAAGCCCATTGGAGAATCTAGGAGACAGCTAAAAGAAACCCAGGCAGTAAATCAAAGGAAATCTTCTTTTAGTTTAAGTTCAAAAATTGTTGATAAAATGTTTCTTAAACAGTTTCTGGCATATCAATGGCCCCCCTACCCGCAAAGTACTCAACATACTTCAGTCTTACTTCGTGGGCGCTTTGGGGGGGCAAGCCAGGATGGCCAGCTTCAAGCGCCGTCAGGGTTTCTTGTTGAAGTCCGGCCTCAGGCCCAACTGAGGCCACATAGTTTACTGAGTTTCTCCTTAAATAGTTGTGTAGAATGCAGCATGCATGGATTATCTGGTTAAGTTTATATTCCACCATGTTGATTGGCGTAAGGAATAGGCGGAACCGGCTGGCCATTATCCCGAAAGCGTTCTCCAACACTCTTCCTGGCTCTGCCCAGATGGTAGTTATAAACCCTCTCTTCCGGGGTGAGGGTCCTCATGGCTTCAAAACGGTCGGCTGGTCAGAACGAACTAACAGAAAGCACTTAAATACAGAAAGGCTGGAGCTGAAAAATCAGTAATGAGCAGACAAGAATGCAATGAAAATCAAATACGTAATATAAATACGAACCCACAAGCACAAACTCAAGAGCAGTAACGATCGGAAAAGCAGGAGGCAGAAAAGCGCAAATCATCTGTCACCAAACTTCTACTAACACGAGATTAGCGGAAGGAGCCCAAAGGGTGGCTCACTTGGTATTGAACTTCCTCTTTCTAGTGCCGTCGTACGTGTTGTACATCACCGCGTTCTCGACGTTCTGAATTTTCAACCAACTTTGTGTGACCGTGTGTATGCAAGACAAGTTTGAGCCAACATCCATTGGAAAAAAAACATGGATTTTGTTTTCGGAATGTCCGATCGTGTGTACGAGGCATTAATGACTTGGAGAGTATCTGCAAAGAGGAGTGGGACAAAATCCCTCCTGAGATGTGTGCAAACCTGGTGGCCAACTACAAGAAACTTCCCTCTCGTGGCCGCTGCTTCCTTTCTCAGGCTCTACCATCCCATTGCGGAGCCCGGGAGCGATGCAGCCGGCAGTGATTGCTGCACTGAACAGAGAGAGAGGAACTGACTTTGTTCCTCTCTCTTGTTCATCCCTTGTGATAGCAATAAAATTATTCCCAAAAAAGTGTAAAAAAAAATGTGTATAAAATAAATTATAAGAGGGGTTACATCATTGCCTAAATATAGCCATGGTCATATGAGCAATAATGTGACCACTTACCCTGCCCTTATATAGCTGATGACAGTTCAGGAAGCTGTCATTCAGCTAGTGGTACTGTTGTAATTGGTCATGTTCGCAGTGTTGTCTGCTTTTGTTTTCGGCGGGCATCATGATTGATGATGGATTTACAAAAAGGGACTTTTTGTGGATTTTTTATTTTTTTTGACACACATCTTGTCAAATGTTTGGATGTCTTTATTTCTAGGTTACATCTTTCTTTGAGTAAGGGTACTCATTCATGTTAGGGGGTGGGGGGTATATGGGACCCCATTATTAAATGGGGCTTCTGGATTCTGATAAGACTCAAAGCTATTGGTCAGCGTTGTGGGGAACATGCCCCTTTCCTCATCAACATGGGGGCAAGGTGCTTTGCTGGAAAGGGTCTCCCCATGTTAAGGGCATGTGGCTTGGTGTGGTTCAGGAGAGGGAGGGGATCCCCTCTCCTCTCCTGACCAAATAGGCTGCATGCTCGAATTAGGGTATGGTATAGATTTTTAGGGATGACCTCTCACTTGTGGGGGTTTTTTTTGCACAGGAATTCCCTTTCAAATCTGTACCAGAGCCTCAAAAGGTTTGGTATACATTTTGGGGGACTCTCATTTTTTTATCTTTGCTGTAGAATGTGCTACAGCAGAAGTGAAATTTACAAAAAATGTGCACACACTCCTCTTTCTAACTGTCAGTGATGCTGCAGCACATCCTGTAAATCACAGAGATGCATCCATTCACAGGCAGGTTTAGGCCATCCGCAGGCATTTTATTTAAATTAATTGGGCATTTTTTTTTTGTTTCACTTTAAGCATTTAAAAAAAAAAAAAAAACACTGTTCCTGGTCAAATATATGTATCGGCCATAACCCTCGATGGAGCGGCCTTGACTTTTGGGCTTACCGGTTACCTCCGCTTGGCTTGTTTCTCCAGATCTTGGGGTTCCCAGAGTTAGTAGCCAACGACTTTGGACGCTGACACCATAAAAGTCCTTTAGAAAGGTTTTTATTTGCAGGGGTAACATCTAACAGACACAGTCTCATGTGGGAACAGAGGGTAAGGGTGAAGAAACTCAGGCACCTTGAACTGCAGATTAGTAGGAATTCTACAATGCAAACACAGAGAGTAGCCACTCTGGCACGGCGCTTCAAAGCTTAACAAATCTCCAAATCTCTAGCCAGAGATTATGGCAGTCAGCACTTGAATTCGAAACTTGCAAAGTCTCTGACCTTGAAGAAAGTTGCAATGAAAGTGAACAGGAACCTTTCCTCAGTACCTGAAACGTTCTCTGTCTCCTTGGCAGTACTGGGAAAGCGCGGATTTGTCAGTGTTCTTGACAACCCAGCAACCAAGCACTTCTTGGGATGCCAGCTTGTTGGCCCTCCTCCAAAGAGTCCTCCCCCGGTCGCCTATTCAAGCTGTGGTGCTCCTCCAAGTTGAGAGCACACCCGGAAGCCTTGAATCCTTCCTCAGTTACTGCGCCTCGGACCAGCCGGTTCCGAGACTCGGGAACAGATGGATCTTTGCCCCAGACCAAGCAGGTCTGTGGGGCTGGTCAAGCTGACCATGTTGCGGGGGGGGCACATGCTCCCGTGATCAGGACCCCTCGCGGGGCTACCCCGGTCCAGATTCAGGAACAGGCAGCTATGGCCGAACGAACCCTGAACACATGACTCCAGCATCTTAAGTACCCTTCCCAAGACTCCTCAGCGGGGCCAAACTCACCCACTGATTGGCTCCGGGGAATGCCGGTACCCAAAACGCCCAACCAGGCCTGGTTCTGAGCCTGTCATGTGTACCTCACCACACACACGATCAGGCAGAACCCCAACACAGCCCAGCCAAACTGATGCCAAAGTTAAACCTACACAATTAACTCTCAGAACCCCTTTACTGTTCTGAGAGAAAAATAACTTAATTTACACATAGTGGACACCTTGCAAAAGTGTCCCCGCTACATATAATATAATACTTTTATTTTTTCATTGGTACATGTTCCCTCATCATGCCCACCCCATGCTATTTTTTACACCTCCTTGCTTAGTAGCCCAGAATATAGGCATTTTTCATTTAGATTAGTCTAATAGTCTTAATGATGTTTGGGTTCGGCATCCAAACTTTGAAATTTGCCAAATCCTGCTTGAACCAAGTCCAGGGCAGTTTGAGTTATCCCTAGTGGCTTTTTTCGTACACCATGGTCCCACTGAATGTAAACATATAGCTACTCTCTCTTGCTTTGCTTCCAATATGGACTAGGGACTATGAACTATGGGATTTGTAATGTGCGTGGTGTAGTGAATATGGCCGCAACTAATATGAATTGCATGTTCCAAAAGTAGGGAAGTGAAAGGGAAAAGGACAGGTTTGGATGCTCATGAAGGATGTTACGAGAAGGTAGAAAAACATAGTAAGAAATGATTTAGCCTAGGTTCACACTGATGCGGTGTGGGATTTGCAGCGAGTCCAGTTTGTTTTCTGCAGCGCATCACAATTGCACACTGTTAATGCAAACTACTGCGGGTGTCAATGTTAAGTTAAAGACACCCCAAAAACGGTTCACAAAATGCTTTGTTATTGGGGGAAATCTAGTTGCATGGTTGTAAACACCCATGTGATCTGATTCCAGTGTGGCAAAAAAAGGTACATGCACATTTTTCGTGCGATTTGAGCCATTCAAAAAAATTTGAACAGGAATGCTGTGCAATTCCTGTCCGAATCACGTGTGGTTCCCGCACCAGTATAAATCTAGGCTCAATAAAAATAAGATTACAGGGCTGTTAAGTAGTGGATGTGAACAAGTTATTTTTGGAGAATAAGGATATCAGTCATTTCTATGCATGAAGGTAAAAAAAACTTCAGTGTACAGCACTCCCCTTAGCCCACCTAATACTTACCTAAGCCCGATCTCGATCCAGCGACGTGCATGAGACCCAAGGCTTTCCCAGGTCTCTCTCTCCTGATTGGCTGAGATGCAGAGCCATTAGCTCCTGCTGCTGTCAATCCCAGTCGGTGAGGTGGGAGCATAGGGGCAGGGCTGAGCCGCACTCTCTGTGTCTTATTGTCATGCATTAGCCTGAGACAGGTTATCATCAGATCACTGGATGTTCTACTCTGCCCAGCTCTGACTACAAACATGTCCCCTAAATCACTTGTCTGTCTATAGTCTGCTGACTGTTCACTGCATCCCATGATGAGAAACATCCAGTCAAAACACAGTAAGGCTGGGAGAGCTGGAGGGGAGGGGAGGGGAGGAGGATGTGAATTGTGAACTTTTTATACCGGATGTGCCTGTCTCAGGCTAGTACATGATATGTAAATCACCTGTCACTCACAGCAAGGGGGCTTTTTTGACAAAGTTTTCAAGACTTAGAGAAATCTTGACAAACTGAACAATAAAAGAGGATTTCTCAGTCCTCGAGTAAATCTGTGTGGCAAGACTGGGCTCAAATGAAAGGAAATCTTATTCTCTACATTATGACATCAACAAATTTTTGGGGTTTACATCCACTTTAACTCACTCAGATATATACAGTATGTGGTCCTAGGAAAGCTCAGACTCCAGGACATAAAATATTTTTTTCTCACTTTTATTGATGAGTAATGAAGGTATACTATGATAAACTTGTTACACAGAAAATATGAAGTTCCAGATAAACTTAGTGGTAGTAAACGCCTGCATTTGATTTTTACTTGCAGGTAAGCTTATAATAAAGCTTACCCGTAGGTAAAATGAATGTCTCCCAAATGTTCACAGTTTGCTCAGCAGCCTGCGACATTACCAGCGCATGTACTCCCGTTTCTTCAAAGCTCTGTGCCATGGCCGTGACATCATGACGATTCGGCCATTCAAGCAGCCGCAGCCCATGAACCCAGAAGGAAGACTGGATAAAGATGGAAGCCTTTACCTTGCAGGGGAAATTTTTTAATTTTTTTTTAAATTTCCACCTGAATTAAAGCTTTCCTAGAGGGAGTTCAGAATGACCTGATTTCATGCCCAAAATGCACCTATAGGCTCTTTTCATGAATTCAAGTTTAGTTTTGAATACCTAGAAGCAATTACATTCGCATGTAGGTATACGACACCATGGGGCTGATTTACTAAGATGAATGCGTTGCGCCGGTTCAGACCTTAATTGGTGCGCCAGATAAATTATTAATTGAGCGTATGAACCAGCGCACACATAAGCGCAACACATAATATGCCCGCGCACCGCAATAATAATATGCCATTGCCATTGCCATATGCGCACGCCGTTATCATTAACAGTCCATTCACACAGGGGCAACACGACTTCCAGCGAGACTTGGGGCGAGTTACAACACGACTTGGGGCGACTTTACAACACGACTTGGGGCAACTTACAACATGTCTTTAAGTCGCCCCCCAGGCCAGACGACTTTAATTAAATATAAAAACGGCATGCGTTCCCCTCCAAGAGCACACCAGGCCCTTCAGGTCTGGTATGGATTTTAAGGGGACCTTAAAAAATGGCGTGAGGAAGAAACCGAAGGATGAAGGAAAGAAGAAGGAAGAAGATGGAAAGAAGAAGACTTTAATAAAGACATTTGCAAAAACTGTCTCTTGTCGTTTTTAACACTTTTGTAAAAAATTTTTGTGAAATGGTAGGGGTACAGTACCCCCTTACCATTTCACACAGGGGGGGGCGGGATCTGGGGGTCCCCTTGTTAAGGGGGGCTTCCAGATTCTGATAAGCCCCCCGCCCGCAGACCCCCACAACCACCGGCCAGGGTTGTGGGGATGAGGCCCTTGTCCTCATCAACATTGGGACAAGGTGCTTTGGGGGGGACCCCAAAGCACCCTCCCAATGTTGAGGCATGTGGCCTGGTATGGTTCAGGAGGGGGGGCACTCTCTCGTCCCCCTCTTTTCCTGCGGCCTGCCGGGTTGCGTGCTCTGATAAGGGTCTGGTATGGATTTTAAGGGGGACCCCCACGCCATTTTTTTTTTGGCGCGGGGTTCCTCTTAATATCCATACCAGACCTGAAGGGTCTGGTATGGAATTTCGGGGGACCCCCCACGCATTTTTTTATTTATTTATTTTTTTTCCTAATGCTAACATGGCCTATGTGCAAATAGCCTTAAAAAAACCCATAGAAGTGAACCAGTGTAAAAAAAAAAAAAAAAAGTCAAGTTGAGAGGTGTGCCCGTTCAACTTATGCAAATGAATTTACGTGGCTTGACATTTACTAAGATTTTGCCGACACAGTGAACCAGAGCACTTGAACATGCGCAAATGCCGCTTACGCATGCGCAGTGCAATAATTGACCTCACGCAGTTCTAAGTGTACTTATCGGCGCAGTAGGCTTGTTCAAAGAAAGTTACGTTCTCATTCTATTTTGGGCATATTTGTTACTTGAACAGCTATAACTATACTTCCTCACATCACCCCCATAATATTGGCACTTCCACCTTCTTTTAATCCTGAGTTGAAGATGCTGTGCGCCATGTCTATAGCGGCGCACCGATCGCCGCCTCCCGCCCTGGCAAGATAATAGTAAATGGGAAATTGCGCTGTGTTACAGGTGCAAATGTTTTGTAAATACGAAAACGGCCGTGCGCCTCAACTCATGGCGCAAACCGTTCGTAAAGCAGCCCCCATATGTTTTGCAGTTAGCATAGTGACGGGGTTTAAATATTTCCCCACTGGGTAATGTTATTCTTCTATTTGTGTTCATGTATCTGCAACAATTGCAACTGCCACAGGTAAATGTACAAAGGTTCATACCGGTGGTTATGGCTATTAACCACTTTTTACTCACTTTGGACAAGTCTGTCCCTCACAGACTTGGCTCTCTTGTATGTAAATGCTCGCCTTTCTGGGACCCATAGGCCCACTGTTGGATCCATAGTAAGTGCCAGTACTTGCACACAATCTTTTTCATTTGGGCATGTTAATTTGAAAAAAGTGTAATGATCCTGAGAGGAATTTTTTTGTTCCTGGTTTTTGTTGACCATCAAGCAGCTCTTTTTTTTTAGTAGTTCATCATCTATAAGCCTTCTCGAGGCATGTTGAGGAGTATCCTCGCAACAATAGTCTGTTTTAATTTAGCTGCTTCTGATCGAAACGTCTCATCAGAACAGTTATGCCATACCCGAAGATACTGACTATAGAGTATCACGATTCTCCGCTGTTGCCTTCCTATATAGGTTGCTGGATAGCTGCCCATCCTCCTTGTGTATTTGAACATCAAGGAAGGTGATCGAATGAAGATCACAGCTCATTGTGAAGATTAAGATAAAGTCATTGCTGTTAATGGCCTTAATGTACAGTGCCTTGCAAAAGTATTCACCCCCTTGGCATCTTTCGTGTTTTGTTGCTCACAAAATGGAATTAACCTGGATTGTTTGAGGATTTGCATTATTTAATTTACAGAACATGCCCACAACTTTGAAGATGTTTTTTTTTTTTTTTTTGTGAGGCAAACAACAAATATGACAAAATAACAGAAAATGTCAATGTCCATAACTATTCACCCCCCCTAAAGTCCCCCTAAAGTCCATACTTTGTAGAACCACCTTTTGCAGCTATCACAGTTTCGAGTCCCTTTGGATAAGTCTCTATGAGCTTGCCACATCTTGCCACTGGAATTTTTGCCCATTCCTCCTTGCAAAACTGCTCAAGCTCCTTCAAGTTGGATGGGTTGTGCTTGTGAACAGAAATCTTTAAGTCTGACCACAGATTTTCTATTGGATTGAGGTCTGAGCTTTGACTAAGCCATTCCAACACATTTACATGTTTCCCCTAAAACCACTCAAGTGTTGCTTTAGCAGTGTGTTTGGGGTCATTGTCCTGCTGGAAGGTGAACCACCTTCCTAGCCTCAAATCACACACAGAGTGGTACAGGTTTTGCTCAAGAATATCCCTGTATTTAGCACCATCCATCTTTCCCTCAACTCTGACCAGTTTCCCAGTCCCGACTGCTGAAAAACATTCCCACAGCATTATGCTGCCACCACCATGTTCTTTGGGTGATGTGATGTGTTGGGTTTGCACCAGACATAGCGTTTTCTTTGATGGCCAAAAAGTAAAATTTTAGTCTCATCAGACCAGAGCACCTTCCGCTGTACATTTTGGGAGTCTCCCGCATGTATTTTCGCAAAAGCAAAACATGCCATTTTGTTTAATGGCTTTCTTCTGGCCACTCTGCCATAAAGCCAAACTCTATGGAGTGTACGGCTTATTGTTGTCCTATGTACAGGTACTCCAGGCTCTGCTGTGGAACTCTGCAGCTCCTCCAGGGTTACCTTAGGTCTCTGTGCTGCCTCTCTGATTAATGCCCTCCTTGCCCGGTCCGTGAGTTTTGGTGTGCGGCCGTCTCTTGGCAGGTTTGCTGTTGTGCCATGTTCTTTTCATTTGGTTATGATAGATTTGATGGTGCTCCTAGGGATCATCAAAGATTTGGATATTTTTTTATAACCTAACCCTGACTTGTGCTTCCCAACAACATTGTTCCTTACTTGTTTGGAGAGTTCCTTGGTCTTCATAGCAGTGTTTGGTTAGTGGTGCCTCTTGCTTAGGTGTTGCAGCCTCTGGGGCCTTTCAAAAAGGTGTGTATATGTAATGACAGCTCATGTGACACTTAGATTGCACACAGGTGGACATCATTTCACTAATTATGTGACTTCTGAAGGTAATTGGTTGCACCAGAGATTTTTATGGGCTTATCATTTTTTTTATTTCTAAAAAAAATGTTTAATGTATATATTATTCAAATTTTACTTCACCAACTTAGACTATTATGTTCTGATACATCACATATATTATTCAGATTAAAAAAAGATTGAACTAAAGGCTGTAATGTAACAAAATAGGTAAAAATCCAAGGGGGGTGAATACTTTTGCATGGCACTGTACATGTGCAGCAAATCCAAGGTGCCATTTGTCAAGAGGAATAGAGCTGTACAATGCTTCTACTTCTATGGCAACCAAAAAGGGTAAATCAGTCACATGGAGACCATTTAAAATTTGTAATAGGTGAATCGTGTCATGAATATAACTGGGAAGACTCGTCACATGGGGTCAGAGGTAGTCATCAACCATCCTATTCAAATTCTCAGTTATAGAAACCGTTACCTGATATAATTGGTTTTCCAGGTGGGTGGCAAAGATCTTTTATGTAATTTTGGAAGAGCATAGAATGTAGGTATGCGGGGGAAGTTGGTTCTGATAAATTCCTAATTTGATTTAGGCATGGTTCCATTTAAATATGCCGAATCGACAAGTCAGTAAAACTCTTTGTTGAATTTCTTAACAAGAGTACTTGATATAGGGCAGTACCAATGTTTATTTTTAAGCGTTCTGCTGCACATGTCTTCATACTATTTGGTATCCATAATAATGATATTGCCCCCTATCGGAAGGCTTTAGTGTTAAAAAGGAGGTCCACCCGATTTTTTTTTTTTTTTTTTTTAAAGTCAGCAGCTACAAATACTGCAGCTGCTGACTTTTAATAAATGGACACTTACCTGTTCCAGGTTCCAGCGGTGTCGGCAGAAGATGACGAGCGATCGCTCGTCTCTCGGCTGCCCCGCCGCCATCCTCTGTCAGGTAATCAGGAAGTAAAGCTTGTGGCTTCACTGCCCGGATCCCTACTGCGCATGCGCGAGTGGCGCTGCACGTCGTTATTGGTCCCTGTTGTGTCCTGGGATCTGTGTTTCCCAAGACACAACGGGGCATCTTTTATTGTATTATACAGGTATCTGCACCCCCCTGAAAGATGCCAATTGTGGCACCGGAGGGGGGGAGGAATCCGATAAGCGGAAGTTCCACTTTAGGGTTGAGCTCCGCTTTAAGCTGGAATTCTTGGCCAATTTTGCAAAAGCTGCTCTTTCTTGTTTAGTGAAATTGTCCTTGCATGTGAGTCTTATGCAGCAACATTCAAGTTCAGGCTCAAAGGGGGAAATTTGTCAGACTTTTTTTTGTGCTTGGTCAATATAGTGGGTTCCTTGGTGTCAGATAGGGATGAGCCGAATACCCTCCAGTTTGGGTCGCACCAGAACCTTCGAACTTTAGAACCCCATTAAAGTCTATGGGACTCGAACGTTTAAAATCAAAAGTGCTAATTTTGAATGCTAATATGCAAGATATTGTCCTAAAAAGGGTTTGGGGACCCGGCTCTTGCCCCAGGGGACATGGATCGGTGCAAATTTTCTTTTTTTTAAACTACAGTTTTTTCAGGAGCACTGATTTAATGACGATTAAAGTGAAAAAAAAGTGAAATATTCCTTTAAATATCGTGCCTGTGGGGTGTCTATAGTATGCCTGTGAAGTGGCATGTGTTTTCCGTGTTTATAACAGTCCCTGCACAAAATGACATTTAACGGAAAAAAGTCATTTAAAACTGCTTGCGGTTTTAATGTAATGTCTGGTTCTGGCAATATGAATGAAAATCATTGAGAAAATGGCATGGGTAGCCCCCTCTGTTCATTACCAGCCCCTTTGGGTCTTGTACGGATATTAAGGGGAACCCCGTATCCAAATTTAAAAAAGGAAAGGCGTGGGGCCCCCAGGCCCTAAATACTCAGAACAGCAGTATGAGCTGATCAATGAACATGAGTCGAATAAATGGCAGGTCAAAATTATCCATAGTATTCTCTGCAAGACACAACACAAGACAAACCATAATAATGTCAGGCTAAACTCTCCTAATCTTGTCCCAAAATAAGCCTCAATCTAGAAGCAGTATAGGCTAGTGATGTACCAAGTTAAAATTGTACCTTGGTTCGCACGATCGGCGCTCTCTCCCTCTGCTCACAGCTCGTTTGTACGACACACGCGTGTGAAGTTTTATATACAGTGTGCATGCGTGAAACTCCGCATGCCCCTGACGATCTTTCTAGTCTATTCCCTGCCCCTTCTCTTTACGGCGCAGTTGGGAGAGCACATGTCGGAGACACAGCAGGTGCGCACTAGTTATTACAGCAACGAGGAGGAGGACAAGGAAAGTCCAGAGGCAGAAACGTCCCAATCCCAGAGGAGTAGATTTAAGGCCTCAAATACGTATTTTGTAGAGATGGTGGAGATGGTGGACATATTGAAGAGGAGCGACTATGATGGGAAGTATGGGCCTTACCCCAACCCAAATGTCAGGAAGGCCAAGATCAGGGCTAAAGTTGTGAAGAGTCTGATCGTTCGCCCACTTCAAATACAATGTTTTGTCAAGTTGCAGGAAACTACATGTGCTCAGGCCTATCTATCTCTAGTCAAAGGACGTTTCTAGTCTACAGGGCTTGATAATAGAATGAAATGCCAACTTTATCCAGTGTAAAGGAGAGGACACTCAGTAGCTGTTTACACATCTGGACTATGGAGAACTAGTGCTGGGACACCAGAACACCCTTTTTATTAGCATGTCCCACACACGTGCTACAGTGGATACTATAGGGGTGTCTCCATCTGACAAACTTTCACAAAAGAGGTAAGTATTCCAGCTTTAGAAAGTGTCCCAAATAATGTTTTGAACTCGGCCAAAAAACACAATTGTACGACACTTCCAAGCAATGTTTCATATTCCTATTTCTTCCCTCAAAGATCTGTGTGCTAAGTATTCCTTTTTTACATTCTCATAGGGGAGAGAAGACTCTAGATGTCTGAGGACACCAGGGACCCCACACCTCCCAAAGAAGGGGAAATACCAACACCAGAAGCAGAGGAGGAGGTGGAAGAAGGAGAGGTTGTAGAAATTGGCAAAATTGTCACCACAACAGGTGAGTGTCTGAGACCACAGCTTCAGGTAAGCTAATCAATGTATGCCTGCATATTTATAATACACAGGGTTTTTTTGGGTTTACATGTGGATGTTGTGGAAGAAGAATCACATTTTACCAGTGAAAGTGCCCAGATCCTCATCGGGGAGATAATGGGGTGCAATCGCGATTAAGATGATATCAAGAAAAACATCAATGATGTTCAACAAAAAATGAAGAACATCATTGATGTTTTAGGGAGAATCTGAAACACCCCCAAACTAGCTAGCAGCCATTTTCAGTTTTAAAACCACAACATTTTTAATTTAAAAAAAAGCCAAATTTGGAAGATGCACGCAGTGTGTCAACATGTGCTATCTCCCATCATGGGTGATCAATGTACATGTTTTGTGGGTGCAACCCCTTCCTTGCTACAAAAGTGGCTGAGGTGAAGGGGTTGCACCCCAAAACTCGTCCATTGATCCCCCATGATGGGAGATAGCACATTTTGACATTATAGGCATGGTTCATTAAGAAAATGCCCAGTTTGATTCACAATTTGTGTGCATCTTCTAAATTTGTCTTTAACAGGGGTCACACCCCATGTGTTGAAGGCAATATCAACACAGTTTGGACATACTCATGTGTGATATTGTCTTCAAGTTGAACGTTCAAGTTGAACTTTGTAAGTTCCTGTGTTCTGTATGTTATGATTTGATACATGCCTGTTTACACAAAAGTGCCAAGTTATATTAATGTTAGCAAAAATAATGTTATATACACCAAATATGTTGGTTTGTTGTAAAACCTTTTTAGAAACGCACATGTGAATGTGCTTGAAGTAAAATGTTTAATCATCAACAATGTGTGGCTTTTTTTTTTCAATACCCCAAAAGCAGTATTTGTAGGAAAGTTGTTGTTTTCTGTGACAATGGGTGTTTTTTACTAAAGGCAAATCCACTTTGCACTCCAAGTGCAGTTTCAGGGGCACTTTTGCAGTGCACTTGTAGTGCATTGTGGATTTGCCTTTAGTAAATAACACCCACAGTGCTTTGTAATTTACCAACAATCATGCCATTTTCAGGACTCCACACATTTCTGTCATGGTGCTGAAAATTAGGAATCTTTTTGTCAGTAATGCACTACATACCTTAACTAGAAAAACTAGCTGTATGTAGCAGACCCACAACATTAGAAGATTATTTTTATGAAGAAGAGACTGCCACCTCATCTCGCCAAGAAAGTGGGTTTACACTGTTAAAGATAAAGGCCAAAAAATAAACCATTAAATAAGCTAGGAGACACCTAAAACAAACCCAAGCAGTAAATGAAAACAAATATTATTTGAGTTTAAAAGAAATATTTATTTAAAAAATGCCTCTCAGACATTGTCTGTCATATCAATGGCCCCCCTACCCACAAAGTACTCCATATATCTTGTTCTGACTTTGCGGGCATTTTGGGGGGGCAAGCCAGGACGGACAGCTTCAAGGGCTGTCAGGTTGGCATTTTGAGGTAAGTCTGCATCAGGGGCAACTGAGACCACATAGTTAGGTGAATGTTTGTTTTTGTTTTTTAAACTCTGCAGAATGCAGCAGGAAAGCACAATATGATTCAGTTTATATTCCACCATGTGGATGGGTGTCAAAAATAGGCGGAACTGGCTGGCCATTATCCCAAAAGTGTTCTCCACTACTCTTCGGGCTCTGGACAGCCGGAAATTAAAGACCCTCTGGTCGGGGGTAAGGGTCCTCATCGGGAAAGGCCGCATCAGATGGCTTGACAGCGCAAATGCCTCATCCGCTTCCGCATTCTCCTCTGGAGGTGGCAAGCCCAGACTGCCACTCTGGAGACGCCAGTAGAACTCCGTCAGCGCGATGACTCCACCATCCGAGATCCGGCCATTTTTCCCCACATTAACATACAGGAACTCATATGTCGCTGACACCACTGACAACATCACATTTCTATTATTGCCCCTCCACAGTTGGGAAAGTCCCAACGGCTGGCAAAGTGGGAGGCCACAGTCTGCCATTCCTGTGGCGTTGAAGGAAACTGTGGAGTGAAACAAGGAAACAAATCATAGTTTGGCCAGACCCTCCTTACTTTACACTATTGGCAGCCCACCGGACAGGTAAGAAGTGTCATAATACCAAAAAATATCACAAAATGAACAAATGGAAGCACATTTTTTTACATTCTGCTATTACCTATCAAGATAATAATAGAATTTTTTTTTTTTTAAAGTAGCATTTGAAAGTATTGAGGCAGGCCCTTGCACTACATGCTTTGGTGAATTCATCCATAAATCTGACCACTAAAGAGGTAGGTATAGTGTGTATTGGATTTGGCAAAGTCAGCAGATAGAGGATTGGTATCAGCTGACCTAGCAGTTGGGGGAGGGGGGTTCCTAATGAGTTTGGCCCACCAAAAAAAAACCTCTGGCACGCTGCATGAATTTAAGGACACACATAACATTTGTATAGATTTTAGGGGGTGTTTAGGGGAAACCAATACTATGGAGCTGACAAAATACATTGCTAAGTGACTAGGCTATAGGTGTATATGGGCCCAGGAGAGCATGCTGGGGAGGTAAGTGAAGGCAAAAATGCATGAAGGACAAAAAAAAACATTAAAAGTTTCCAGCATGCATGAGGACAAAGGGGCACAGCATATTACAGCATATTGCAATCCTGGTAATTAGGGAACGAGGAAATAAATACAATACATTAGCAAACCACCTGGGCTGATGGCTTGAAGTTCTAAATGGACTGCGAGGACGCTGGTGAATGCCCTTGTAGTTTATTCACAAGCCCTGCAGCTTGTGTACAGAAGCCTGACAGTGTAACCACTGATCACAGGTGCAATGCTTTCCAGGCTCCTGCAAGAAAAAATGATAAATGCACATTTGTTTTTCTGCAAAAAGGTGACTTGTCTTTTAAGCTGGCCATACATGGGTCAGATTTTTTTTATTCAGCCAACTCCCCCATCCACACATTTGTTGTTGATGCAGGATTTTTTCCTGCTGTGTCATTGTATTCTGACAGTGGGACTCCCATGCTGTCAGAAAACACTGATCAATACTACAACCTATTGACTGCATTTGCATACTTCTCATGAACAGGACTGGCCATACCAAGATTAAAATTTGGCTGGTTCCTGCTGAACTGGCTAAAGTTCGATCCATGTATGGCCAGCTTTAGGAATGTCTTGTTTATTGCATACATTTCCTTATTATCATACATGGAATGTATAACAATTTTTAAAAACAACAGTGGTTGTACTGTTACAATCACAATTCTGCATACTTTGCTAGTGATATTGCTCCAAAAGATATAGGTGTTTCAAACAAGTAATCAGAGTAGTGCCAGGGGGAGGCAATCACAGTGTTCAGGAAAACCAGAGTAAACTATTTCAGTACAGAAGAGGAGAGTTTAAAATGTGCCGGGGTAATGTACTCTCTCTCTCTTTCCCCCCCCCCCCCTCTCTCTCTCTGTATCTCTAATCTTTACTCTTTCTCCTAGGACTTTTAATATGTTTTGATAACCTTGTTGATCAGTGTATACCTGGTGTGAACCATGTGGCCTTAAATATCTCTTAAAGCCTAGATAACCCTGTACATGTACCAACACCTAAGTTTATGATAAGTTCTAAATTATTCTGACTTTTCTTTCCTGTATTAATAAATGTGATTGTTTAACTTTTCGCACTGTTATCGTACGTTTATATCCGTATACAGACAAAGGTTTAATCATCTTAATCACGTTATTCGCTTATCAGACTTGTATCTATATTCGTTTAACTAAGCTAGAAATTCAGCTTTAACAGATGGTGCCCCTGTGTGAGAAAGTTTAATGTTTGGGGTGAATGCGATTTCTTGTATGGAAGACAAAGCTGGGTTTGTGTCTCCCATGTGAATACCCAGACTAAAAAAACTTATCAGAACTTTACTGTTTACCTTTTGTCTGCAATAATACTGTGATGAGACTGATTTTGAATAATGGGTATATATGAAATAAATTGTACGTGCGAATGTGGCTTTAGTTGCAACTTACAATGTGGCTGGCTGAGCAGTTGGTAACTGCATGTTTGTGCCATGTGCCTTGGGGGAAGGGCAGTCAGGATGCTTACAATGCAAAATGGTTGTTACTGTATCTTGTGATCTTTCAGAATGGAATGTGAACTTATGTTTGAGCCGTGTTATATTGTGGTTTTGGAGTTGTTGTTTCATTGGATAGCGTGTGTTCCTAAGTGTACGGTCTCAATTGTGCGGTGAGATGACATGCTTTTCAGTGGAACTGTTCCTAAAATGTGTCTATGGTTTAAGTGTTCAGGTGGTGTCTCAGGTGGGTGGCTTTGTGGAGATGGAGAACCTGTGTTTGAGGCCTCCCAAGGTCTCTAGTGGTATATAGAGGGAAATGCTTGTAAGTGTTCATTTGGTATTTCAAATGTGTAATTTTGTGGGGAGAAGTTTGTGTAGCTAGCGAAGAAGTTTTGTTTGGCGGGAAAATCCCATTGTTATGATGGCCTACGATTTGTTTGTAAGCACCATGAGGGTGCAGACGGCGGCCATTTTAAGCTTGTGAATCATCCCAGAGCTCTGATTCCTTTGTGTGTAGCCATGTTCTGTGCAGGCATCATCTCCTTTTTAAGTGAACTCTATTTTTGTACTTTTTATATTTTTTTTAAGTAAAGCTTTTGCGTTTTCTGTATTGAATTTTGATTTCCATCTGAATCTAGACTGGGTTTGTGTATAGTGAAACTAGCTTTGCAAGTGTATGGGAGTGTCTCAGATGGGTAATGCATTGTTCTTTTTAGGCTTGTATTGTTTAAGCCTGCACTTGAAAATCTAGCCTCCCTCCCTCTTTCCTCTTCATTGATATTTAAATTAACCAGTTTGATGAGTTTTGATGTATCCACAGGAGGGGAGGGGCTTTTGATTGTTTGTGGCCTACAGTGGAAGGGAAGGGCTTTGATTGACCTTTTTCAGCCGTCTTTTTGCAGGAGTTTTGTTGCACTGTTGTGTGGTATTCTGGTTTTAAAACTGGTGGTTTAACTTCCCAGGGGATATATGAGTCAAGGGGGTTAATGGGTTAATTGCAACATGGGGGTTAATTCCACCCACTCCAGGAAAAAAGTTTTTTTTTATTTGCTGATGCTAGCCATAGATTTTTTCTAATGTCTTGATAGACAAAATATGACGCTATTCAAGACTCCCCCTCCCCCTCCCTCTTCCTGTTCAGGTGTGCAACAGGAAGTTGATGGGAGGGGCCTGGGGTCTTTTGAATTAGGACAAAATCTTTTTGATTTTTAAAGTAAATTTAAGGTTTATATTGTAATACTGTTTTGGGGAGGCATTAAAATTATGGTAATATCGAGGTACAGAGAGAAGCCATAATATTTGTTTTGAATAGTGGAGGATTTCATGGTGTTTTGTAGTTTGTCTGACAACACATTTAACCGGTAGTAGAGTAAATGTGAGGATTAGTACGCTAGCATACTAGTAGGCCGTGTAAAATAATCGGAAAACGCTGGGTGCCAGTACTGTAAAAATAAGTCACTAGCAGTACTGATCGGATTAGTGCATGGGTGCCCTGGGTGAGGCCCCAAACCAGTCAGACAGCTGCCTTACACATGAGATCTGGGTGTGGGGCTCCGGACATGAGACCCCTTAAAGCTGTGGAGGGTATTTTTGATGTCTGGTGGTAGACCCCAGAATAAAAAATATCTTGGAAGTAGTTCAGTTGTGGCTTCAGAAATCTGTAATGAGTGGGATGATGGATGTGTAGTACATGCTTTTGTGATTCTCAGAGGAGGAACTGTGCTTAAAATCCAGATGCCCATTCCAGAACTTTGTGTGGCTGGTCCATACAATATTCTGAGATGTTCTCATGTCTGTCCCATTGTATGTAGTTTTTTTATTGCTAAGAGTGAAGGCAGAATTCCATATGGTTGGTTTTTAATTTAAATTTTTGATTTAGGAACTATGAAATATCTCCCCCACATTTGTATCAAAATGTTTGTCTAAAGTTTTAGTTGTGTCATGTTCTATGTGGTAACAAGAATAAGTCTGAACCTACCGCGACAGTCGTGTTGTGGGTGTTGCATTTTAGTAAAAAAAAGTATTATTGGTTATGAGGAATGTCATTGACAATTTACGAATGTTGTATTGTTTATGAATGACACATTAATAGCTTGTGGGTATAAGTATCTTTTCAGGTCCAAGGAGTTTCTGAGGCTCTGCACCATTCTAAATCCTGTATGTTTTCCTCCACTTTGTAAAGATGAGGAAAAGGGGGGGAAGAGGATGGGCTGAGTGACAATTTTCCAAACCAATGATACTAACCACTCTAATTCTAGCCAAGTTTGTGACAGGTGACAGGTGACAAGTGACAGGTGACAGGTGACAGGTGACAAGTGACTCGGACGTTACAGAGAAGATTGATGAACAAGACAACAAGGAAGAGAAGCATCTTTATTTATATGTTTAAAGTGTATTTTCCAACTAGCTAAGAAAGTGAACAGGACACATGGTTGGGTCTACTCTGAGTCTCCACGGAGCTCTAGTGATGACAGCGGTGTATGATATTTAGGCATATTGGATGAGGAGTTGTGACAAACTAGTAAAGACTCTAAACAGACATTTCTAAATGGAATTTATCGATACATTTCAAGAGGGTAATTTGGGGAGCAGATAGTCACTACTGTATGGGGTTCAGTTTTACTGTAGAGCTGTGGAAGCTATAGTTTACATTTGTGATTGTTGTTTTTTTTTGTACAATAGAGGGCTCATTTTGTTTTTTTAATCCCATTGTGTTACTGGCCGATCAATTGTGAAGGTAGTAGTCGATTGATTTTATGGTCGAGTAGTTGTTTCAGCCCTAGTATGAATCTTTCTCTTTATAAACTGCTAACTGTGAATCGTAAGTTTTGTAATTAGATCTGTAAACACTGGCGATGTTGTAACTACTATAAATCATATTGCAAAGGTGTGCATCAGATAACTACCTCCTGTAATAATACGCATAGGGTCCGGATTATCCAAGTTTGTGCTAAACATTCTTGAGATAACAGAAGTAATAAGCTTTTGTTAAGCATTCCTTTTGGAATATTTCTGAAAAGTCCACGGAAGGGATTGGACTATTATTTGGTTCAGGAAGTCTCTAGGCTAATTTTTTGAAGGACTATAGCCGGGCAGAGAATATTGCTCTGGCAAGTAGTGAAAAAAAGGCAGCAACGTTGATAGGGGAGGGGCCTATCTACCCACTTCTTGTCCAGAGGGTCGCTACCTCTGAAGTAGGCAACCTCTAAAGAGGTTGGGGGATCAGTTCAAGGTCCATTGTCCGTAAAGGATGGGTAATCGAATCGCTTGAAAGAGGGTGTCTAACCGTGGGGAACCATACCACTTGACCCCGACGGAAGAAATGATAGATAAATATGGGCCTTGGACTGTGAAATATGCAAGAGTGGGATTGCTGGACTGACAGAATTTATTCTAAAAAAGGTACTTTTAAACCAAAAGCTTAGGAAGCCCGGTGGTACAATAAAGAGATGCATGGAACGCATGGATGGTAGAATCAATGCATAGAACTGATGAGGTGAATATTTTTATGGTGGGAGGTAAGGAGAAAGCGCACCAAATGCTGAGAAGTAGGGACAAACAGGGCCAATAGAACCACATCCCCAGAGTAGTGGCGGTGATGATCAGGGGAACAGCCTCCACACCTAAGGTATGTACCAATAATGCTACTAATCCAGTTGTCACCAACAATGTTTCATTCCTGGTGTTTTTGCAAGGATAAATCCCTGGAAGGTGGGCGTTTTTATTATAGAAAATATGACATATGTGTGACGTCTAGAGTTCATCTGTGACCCAGCTAATTGTGTGAGTGTGTGGAATATGCCATATATATTTTGTGTCCTGTGATTTCTGTTGTCGCAGCTGCTGACAGCCAACCCAAATGACCCCCCCTTCTTTCTGACCAGGTCAGTGAGTGTAAAGCAAACTGTATTGACATGCAAATTACCCGAGCCAAGATAACTATATGTAATAATGAATTGAAAGGTGCTTTACTAAACTCAGTTTGTTTTCCAGAAGACAGTTCGGCAAGAGATTTTCTGGTGAAGTATGATTTGTTGAAAAATTGAAAAAACGTTTTATTGCGAGTTGCTAATTTTTTTCTCCCTCACCATGGTGAATATTTTTTTTTGGGGAATTATTGGTATACCATAAAACAAAAATCCACGTGGTATTAATATGTATTAAGTAAATACATATTAATAATAAGTTGAGCTCAACAATTTTTGCTATTATAAAATCAGGTGCACTGTTTATGTAATGTAAATGTATATTTGTTTCATATGCTAATGTCTTGTTACAGATATATAACCATTATTTTTTTCAGGCGAAAAATTGAATGTTTATTACTAAATTTTATTGATGTTTTTCAGATGATAATTGGGTTTCACGGCGTGCAGAACCAGAAGGAAATCGTAGACAATTTTTTTATTATTTTCTGTAAAAATATGAGTTATTACTATATTAATAACTATATTTCATAATTCATATCGATGAGGGAAATTTCAAGAAAATCCGTAAAAATGTCCAAAATGTATTTTCTACATTTTCCCTGGGTTCAGCACCATTATGTGGTTTGTGCTCCTATTTGTCAGCCCATTCAGCTGTGTTTTGGACTACCTAAGTGGGTGTGGTATTTTCTAATCCAACCTGTATAAAGAACGAGTTTCTGTGCTCCACTGATTACTTGTGGGGGGAAAAAAAATACTGTTTAGGACTGTTTCACCCCCCCCTGCGGTTATGGTAATTAGTTACCTAGCTGTTCCAGCTCTGCTCATTGCCTCAGGCTAAGGTATGTTAATGTCCCTTAAGCAACCTTTGTCCCCAAGTAAAGATTCAACCCACATCCTGTCCAGTGTCACTATATTTACGTGACGATGTGTTATGAATTGTCCAATGTGTCTGTGGCATATCTGTCGCTAATATCTGGGGGGTTTCAAAGTACACAGGTTGGCTCGAATTGTACCCCCGACTGTTCAGCGGTCTCAGTGCTGCAAGGGATTTTTTTTCTTTGCCCTTTGGCCAGTGGTGTTTGGTAACAGGAGTTTCTCGAGCTGGATATACATTATGCAATTTTTATATTATTTTTTTTTTAATTTTCTTTAGATTTATCTGCAGAGGTGAAGTACGAGGGCCTGCCGGATTGCATACAAGTTGAAAGTGTATAGGTCTGGCCTCGTATTGTATAGTTTTGGTTGAATCTGGAGAAAAAGTTGTGCAGGATGTATAGGCATGTCGTATTCTCCTCAGTTAATCTGTGTCCTGCACGCCAGGAAGCCCAGTGCCCCAGTGATGCTATGCCCCTGTCATTCATGTGAGTCCTGTCTGAATAGTATAGGCAGTTAATTTTGTATGGGTGAAGGCTAACATGGTCTGATTACCGAATTGATAAAGGAGGGAGAAGGTGTGCAGCCTCTATAAAGAATCGAGTGTACCTGTTGGCAGGTGGTTTTCAATACGGGTTTTCAGACTATTTCCCATACTTAGGATAAAGAGAGGTTTAATGGAGACTGCCGTTGGAGCTGGAGGGGGGGCACTGGGTAGGTGAGGGTAGTATCCAGGTTGCCTATGAATCATAATAGATTGGTATATGACTCAGTTCCAGGATCATCAAAATCTAACTTGCACTGGTCTCATCCCTAATGACAGGGTTGGAGCATTGTGCAGATATCTCGGTCAATCTGGGTACTAGCCTTTAACAGACTCTACTGGGTTACACCCTGCAGTCCATCTTGTTCTGATGGTTTGAGTCCGGACAGCCTCAGATGACTGGTACGAATGAGTGCTGGAGAAAGGAAGGGGTGGTGCTATGGGAAAAGGCAACAATGCTGGCACAGGAGGGGGTCGTGTCTAATGGAGGCCGGGGTAGTGACCCAACTGGTCCTAAACAAAGTTACCAGGGTACTGGTGCTGGTATCACATGTCTAATGATGTTCTGTTTTCAGCATCAGGTTAAATGGTAATCAGCAGGGTACACTACCTCGGGGAGTCTATTGTACATCTCCTCTTGCCCTTGGCATGGATATAGCAGGAACCCCGGGTTGTACCCCAATCACCCCTGAAGGAAGGTTTTTATGGAAAACCTGACCTCCCCTTACACCTACTGAAACTTCTGTTGGGGTTCGGGGAGGAGTTAAAAATTTGGTAGTTGGGTGGTTTGTGCAACAGGATCTGATAATGACAACAGTTTGTGTAGGGCGTGAATAGAAGGGCCCTACTCAGGGGTTTATGATCTAAGGAGAGGAGGGTGGTGCAAAATAATAGCGGTTGGGAATTATCTGATATGGAGCTGGCTGAGGTAACATTAAAAGAGTTTCTAGGGATCACCTAGTGGTGGTCAGGGTAGGGGCTGGCTGGACATATTGGGGTGGAGGAGTTCCAGAGCGGTCCTAATGTTGAACATGGGAGGAGTGAAGTGGACGATTTGGGTGATCTCAAGATCAAAAGAGGTCGATCCAGATATCTCTAAGGTTGAGTTTCTTAGTGGGAAAAGTTAATTCAGGTACAGTCTTAGGGCCACAGCTTTAGTAAACTCCACCCTGTTGCCGTCCTAATTTGGGTAACTATTAGAGACCAACGTAGGGGATTGTGTGCATTTAAAAGAGGACCCTAGAACTATATTTTTCCTTTTTGTTCTTTGCTGTTCTGGGAATAAGCCTTTTCAATTTATAGTAATAATATGCGGTCAGGTTTTACCTAAATTCCAAAAAAAGGTTTTGATCATTTTTTATTTTATTTTTTTCCTCCCCCTCATTATTAATATCTGTGTACCTGACCTGGGAAAAAAATACTGCTAATTGCTAGTATGGGAGAATTTTTTTTTAAGAAACTATATTTTGTTTTTGATTTTTTTATTATGATTTTTTTGGTGCTATTTTTTATTTTTCATTTTTATTTTTTTTATTTCTTTTTAGTTTTTTTCCAACCATTATATTTGTTTTTTTTTGTCTAACCCAGATTCCATGCTCTTTAACCGTCTTGGTTGGAGTAGCATTAAATCTGTAGGTTTTTTTTTTTTTTTCTTCCCTTTCCATTATTAATTTCATTACTCACCTCTCTTCCGTTGCTTTTGCTTCATTCTAATTTTTTCTCTGGGTTTTCATCATCCATCTTCTCAAGATAATGTATCTGTTTAAAAGGATTTTCCCTGCCTGCCAGTAGTGTACCATAACTTTGAACCAAAAGTATCCCTGGACATCCCGTGTTTTTATGTCTTAATGTAATGCTACCCCCCTTAGTCTACCTACTGCTTTAACCTGAGCCCCGTGAGCAGGTGTGGTGGACCCCGGGACCTTGCAATAACAGGCAGTGTTGACTATCCCTACCATCAAGGGCCATGGATGATACTGTCTGTTGCTTGGACTCCGTTCCCTGTGGGGAGCCCACTTTACTCATCCCCATTGCACCCCTTATAAGTATTAAGTCTTGATGACCGTTGCTCCTGTCTGGCATTCCTCCAATATCTGTACACTGACATTCTGTTTTTTTGTTTGTTTTATGTATTCATGCACGACGGTCTGGAGGCCCGCCCAACCACCACCTGAAGACAATCAAGTCATCTCTTGAGACAAATGTGACAAGTAAGACTACCCTGAACTGTTCTTCACCATGCTGAAAAGTGCTGTCTCGCGGTCCGATCCAAGCAGAGAAACCATTACACGGTCTCACCAAGTTACAGGACTAGATATGCCAGGATCCCGCCATCAATGTTGGAGTTCCGCTCTTCCAAGGCAGAGGGGCGATGAAACATTGCAGTACAGACACTCATGGTTTAGATGTGAAGCCTCAAGGGCACCTGGATTTGTTCCTACCTTGAGGAGTTCCGGCGTGTTCAAGAAAGGAAGGAAGAGGAGGCCGTGGTGGTGGTGGGGAAGGGTTGGGACTTCTGGGCTGTTGTGGGTGGGTACGAAATCATTGAAGGACTACTTAAGTTCAAGAATGAACTTCAGGGGGAACTGTGGTGGAGAGTTTGAATATTTAAAATGGAATTGGATTGCCATGACAGGCAAGCTAGATTTTCCTCTTTCCATAGATTGACTGTGCCCAGGTGTTAATTGAATATCTCTTGTTCTCTTACAATAGATGTGGCTCCTTCTCCCCAGGGGTCATTAACATACTATTGTCATATCTGGTTATCAGGACCTGTGTGTCACCAGTCCCTCCCTTTTACCTAGGAGGAGCCGATGACTCATAGATCTTGGAGACCACCTGACAGGGATTTTGCCTTTAGAAAAGGACCAATCACTGAGCTAGCCCCAAAGACCCCCGGGAGCCAATGAACATTGAGACTGGGGAAGGGGCATTTTTGGCATATAAATAAGTCTACAGCTGTATACGAGCCCCCTCTTAGCCTGATGATTTTGGAGATGTAGCTGCCGGGGTAATGTACTCTCTCTCTCTTTCTCCCCCCCCCCTCTCTCTCTCTGTATCTCTAATCTTTACTCTTTCTCCTAGGACTTTTAATATGTTTTGATAACCTTGTTGATCAGTGTATACCTGGTGTGAACCATGTGGCCTTAAATATCTCTTAAAGCCTAGATAACCCTGTACATGTACCAACACCTAAGTTTATGATAAGTTCTAAATTATTCTGACTTTTCTTTCCTGTATTAATAAATGTGATTGTTTAACTTTTCGCACTGTTATCGTACGTTTATATCCGTATACAGACAAAGGTTTAATCATCTTAATCACGTTATTCGCTTATCAGACTTGTATCTATATTCGTTTAACTAAGCTAGAAATTCAGCTTTAACAAAAACTGTCTAAGACTGATAGTGGGGCTGGAGTTCTGCTTCAAAGAGGTGGTAAACTGAGAGAGAAAAAAGTTTACCCTGTAAGGCAATGCCATAATGTGTTAGTATGCATCACATACTAGCACATTATTGTAGCACTGACCCCCGAAGGAGCTGCTGGATTGAATTGGGCCTGCACTCTACCAAGAAACCCCACTAACGTGTCTCGATCCCCTTGGCACAGCTGTGGTGCAATACAATACAGTATAACATGAGACAATGTAAAATACCTGTATTATGGACTCAGGATACACTGGCTCCACCTGATGGGGAAAAACAGTATGCCACACAACTGGATACTTAAAGCGGGGTGACACTGTCTGTAATGTTTTTTTTTTTTGTACAATGAGAAGGATTAGGAGATGTAAATTCATCACTCACGTGTTCCGTTTTGCAAGCGAACTGCTGCCGGTTTTCGTCACATAAAAACACTTATAAAAAATGTTGCTGCTGGGTGCCATCTTGCCTGTGGGCATGTGAAAGCCTTCTTCCTGGCTGCTGTTCTTGAGATGGCCCAGCATGCACCGCCGTTATTGCGCCGATCTTGCGCGTGCGCAGTAACGGCAAAGTGTAGCTCACGTTCGCCGAAATCTTGCAAGATTTTGGCCACATCCGCCGAAATCTCGCGAGATTTCGGCAGGAGCCCCGTAAATCTTGCGAGATTTCGGCAGGAGCCCAGTAAATCTTGCGAGATTTCGGCGGATGTCCACACTGACTCCTGGGATCAATGACACCAGATCCCAGGAGACAGTGCGGCATGATGAGGATCGATGCACACAGACCCCGCCCACCCCTGAGAAGACAGAGCAGCAATTACAAGGTAAGTGAAAAAAACACGCCATTTAGTACTCTTTGCCTGATTTGGAAGGCAAAGAGATTTACTAAATGAAGTGTGTGCAGAACCGCTTTAACCAGATCTATTTTTACTGAAAACTATATTTAAACAGGTGGTTACAGAAATTGTGCTGTCATCCCAACATAGGACGACAGCACAACATATTGCAATATAAGATACATATATATATATATATATATATATATATATATATATATATATATATATATGTATATGTGTTTAAACCTTGGAGCTCCCCCTACTTTAAAAGTTATACGTGAGGCCTCACTGAAAGTACTTTCTCCTGTATCCTCCTTTCTTCGCTAGCTAAAAATGACTCCTTTGATATTTGTAATCCAAGGTGCGTGAAGAGTTAGCTCAGGGTGCTCCGGGTGTAACTCCAATAACTTATATACACCGCTTGCACACCAAAGTGAAGTAGGCCCCAAGCCTGCTCAATGTCAGTTGCTCTATTACTCCTCCGTGGAACTGCAGATTCCAGCGGGGCCTGTAAGTGAGTCTAATTGCGTTAAGCAAGTTAACAAAACGGTGGGCCGTAACCCGCTCATCAACTGGATGGGAGTTCCGTGTAATCACTGTGGTCCGGTGACTACAGCTTGCTTCTAAGTCAGCTGTGGCCAGACGCTCTGTACCGCTCCGCTGGATGGATCCAGTCCTCCGATACTCTGACGAGTGTGTCTGGGTCACCGTCTCTGGCCCCATCAGGTCACTTCACAAACGAACAGGTCTGTGCTCCATAGCGACTGTCTGCCGCTATCTCCGGGGAGCCTCCTCACAGATCCGTACAGGCAGGCAACGTGATCCCAAGAGACCTAAAATGGCTGCTCGGGTACCTTTTATCTCCTACCCAGCATGCACTGCGTAAGAGAGTGTTCATGGGTAGGTCACACAGACTCCTGGGTAACAAGGTCAAACTTCTGAATCAAAACAGTCACTTCCTGTATAAGTCTTTTGGGTTGTTCAGAGGTAAATATATACAAGTGTATTACCCATGTTTGGTCACTAGATGGCTCTAGATACGGAACCATAGCAATGTCCATTTACCTTAAGTAATGCATAACCACATCAATATACAAGAATGTCAGTGCTACATTATGAAATACTGTTTGACTGGCTGAGCCGCAATGACATCACTCCCATCCATGTGCTCGGGAGTCCCGGCTGGGACACGGAGCTCTGAAGAAACAGCACGGGTATTACGTTCCTTCAGGCTGCATGTGCCGGTGATGTCACTGGCTTTTACAAAAGCAAATATCTCCTAAACAGTACATGTTTAGGAGATATTTACAGTAGCAACAGGTAAGCCTTATTATAGGCTTACCTGTAGGTAAAAGATACAGAACGACTTTACAACCACTTTATAACTTCCCACCAAATTCTGGTCTTTTGTCCTTATTTCCTAATGATATAAAGTTGGTCTGATGTTAATTTCACTATCTGACAAATATAACAAAGTACTCTTTGATGCTGAAATTATGTGACATATGTAGACCCAAAGATATTCTGAAATTGTTATATAACAGCAGATAAATAATCCACAATAATTCATAATAATTGTTGGGCTCCCACCCACCAATAAATTGGTCACAATAAACCAGATTACTTGCTTTTCCCTGCACAAGCCCTGTATGTACCTTTTTCTGTTTGCCATCACTCAGAAATATATATATTACTTCAGTCTTATATGCACCATAACCTGGATTATTGAAGCGACAAGTCTGGTAGATTGTCTCTTTGAGCTAAGCCAAGGAGCCCCTGCTCTCACTATAACATTATTAGTTTTAGGCAAATACCTGAATTTCTGTCTGAGAATTTTATGGATCCTCTCTGGTGAGTTAATGTTTTTACAGGGCTTTTCTCCAGCTGTAAAATATATTTAGGTCATGTATTTCTAACAGTCGGTTTTGCTGTTTGATGGTGCACCAGAATTACACTGCAGAGAAAGCAGCACAAGATGATGTATAACCTAACATGCAAGATCAACGGTACTATATCACTAAACACACTCAACTGTTACTAAGTTTAAAAGCAAAAAAAGTTATGTAAAATAGAAACCACCTTTGTCCTTGAATGATCCTTGGTATTAGGTTACCTGTGCATTTTACCATGTAATTTTGCAAAATTCTGCCTTACTTCAGCCTACAAGTCCATATGATCATGGTGCACAGGTAGTTTCTAGCAAAACTAGAATAAACTCAAGAATTACCTAAAATTGCCACATAATCTATTATAATTCTAGAAAGCTTTATATCAGTTATAGGAAAAAAGGGCATATCCTTTCTTAACTGCCGTGTACCTGTGAAAAAATGTCAATGTTTGTTACTGACTGTCGGTACTCCTCAATATTCCAAAGATAATTAGGCCTGAACCAGGGAACTGGTTGCTATGTTTCTGAGTGAAAGGGCCCCACGGGCACACGAGATGCAGGCGCAGGCTTGAAAATGGTAGCCAGGTTGTGCCACCGCTTGCTTGGCTTCAGAGGAAGACGTGCCAGTGGTGCAAAAATGTCTAGCTCTAGCCATCATTGCCCATCTCGTGGATTTTGTGGTCTATGTTGCACTTAGACAGTCTACTTCGGTAGTTATCAGGCTGCCGTCAGGAAGACACCCGAAGGGCATCTAAGTGGTGAGAGACCTTTTGTCATCTGAGTGTGAATCAATCTTGCTGGTTCTTGCTAGACCCTGTTTGCTGACAGTGGAACTCCTTTTAAAGGGGACTTCCCCCTCCTTTCATTGGGTATTAAAATACCATTGGGAGTGTTTCTTTACCTGTAGATTAAATATACCCTCTTGTAGCCTAGTTAACCCTTTCGCTGCCAGGCCCTGTGCTCCACTTTTAAACTCGGCTGGCCAGACCATCTTAGCAATTTTTCCATTGCTTTTTATTTTTCTCTTACAGCTTTCAGAATTTGTAAAATATCCCCCCCCCCCCCCCAAAACCATATGTTTTTTGAAAGCACATAACCAGTAGAATTTTACAAAATTCCTACTAAATATAAATGCTTAAGCTGTTTTGAGTTAATAAATAACAAATATTTGTAAATCTTAAATTACACCTTTTGCAAAATGGTGGAAATTGAACGTGAGCAAAAATGTAAATAACCAATTTTCTCTAACAATCTGGAGGTTTTCATTTTTCACTTAGGCTGCTTTCACACTGGGGCAGTTTTCAGGCGGTACAGCGCTAAAAATAGCGCCTGTACACCGCCTGAAAAAACCGCCCCATTCACTCCAGTGTGAAAGCCGGAGGGCTTTCACACTGGAGCGGTGCGCTAGCAGGACCGCAACAAAAGTCCTGCTAGCAGCATCTTTGGAGCGGTGAAGGAGCGGTGTATTTACCGCTCCTATACCGCTCCTTCCCATTGAAATCAATGGGAAACCGCGGGGATACCGCCCGCAAACCTCCGCTGCAGCGGCGCTTTGCGGAGGTTTTTGACCATTTTGCGGCCGCTAGCGGGGGTTAAAACCACCCTGCTAGCGGCCGCATACCGCGGGTAAAACGATGGTAAAGCAGCGCTAAATATAGCGCTGCTTTACCGTCGCCGCCCCGCACCGCACCGCCCCCAGTGTGAAAGCAGCCTTACAGCTTTCAGAGTTTGTAAATGCCTCCCCCCCAAACCATACATCTCCTGAAAGCATAGGACCAGTAGAATAAATAGAAGGTGTATGCTGTGTATGCCATGCCTTGTGTGATCAAGGCCTTAGGCCCCTTTCATAAGAGAAGACCGATCGGGTCCGCCTGTTTTTTTTATTTTTTATAAACGGACCTAATGGGACCACCCATTGGGTGAGGCAGATTTTTTTTGTCTTTTGTGAGATATCAGAGGACTAAAGAGACCCCTGATGTCTCTTTTTTGAGACAGAGAAAGGGACTAAAGATACTCCTAGTTCATTCATAAACTGACACATAGTAAACTCGGTTTACTATGCTCAGTTCAATGGACACAGAAGCGATCTGTAGTGATCGATGCATGTGTCCATTGTAGTACAGAGAGGGGACTAGTAAATATGTGTTTATCAAGCCCCCCCCCCCCCCAGCCCCAACCTCACCTGCTGCCACCAGACCCAGACCCCCCTTCCTGCTCCAGCCTGACAGCCTGCCGAAGCCGAGCAGCTGCAGGTGGCGAGAGGGGAAGGCGGGATGCCACTCAGAGCAGAGGGGGATCGGAGATGCAGGGGTGATCAGAGTGATTGGGGGGACAGTGTGATCACCTCTAAGCCGCTGCAGCACCTAAAGCTGGCAGGAGTGGCAGAGGAGGGAAGCCGGCTTCTCAGGGGTAGCTGCAGGAGATCGGGTTTGCAGGGGGGGGGGGTCGGATCGGGTGTGGGGGAGGATATCAGTGCAAGGGGGGGGGGGAGAAGGGGGATAAATTACATAGAAAAGAAAGGGGGGTGAGCCTTTTTAGGGAAAGGGAAGCGGCAGCATGTTGTTAAAGTCAGTAGAGTCATTTGTATTTAATTTGCCTAGGGTGTTCTGGCAGCCTGCAGGGCTATCCACAGGCGACCAATGGGAACAAGAGCAATCTCTATTCACCTTGCCATATCTGTATATTTTGGTGGTTGATAATGTGTTGCCCTTGCTACTGTCAAACCCGTTTAACTAGTTATTTTTCCAAAGGGCTTGTTGTTAATAAAGCCCATTTATTTATTTTGGTGTTTGTTGGGTCCAAGTACAAGGCTGGCCATCGCTGGAAATTGTGGGAAAAAAAGCACCTTTAATAAATCTCTCCTGTGCAAGTGTTGAGACGTGCATTGCTGCAATGCCACACTAGGTTAGTCCTGCCCTTGTCCGAGACAGACCCTTGAAAGGTTTCCCAAGGAAGCCCTTCAGTACTGATATCAGGAAAAAATTGTACAGAGGTTAAGCTGGAATAACAGACCACTGACACTATTTATTTTGCCTTTTTTTAAGTGCAGGGTAGGAATGCACTACTAATTATATAATCTGCTAAACCTTTGCAGCTATAATGACAGCTCAGACAAAGGGGTTTATTTACTAAAGCTGGAGAGGGCAAATTTGTCACAATTCTGCAGAGAAATCAGCTTCTAACCTCAGCTTGTTTAATTAAGCTTTAACAATAAAACCTGAAAGCTGATTGGTTTCTCTGCAGAATTGTGACTAATTTTACCCTTAGTGAATAAACCCCAAAGTGTCAGTTCTGGGTTTATTCAGTGTGGAGAAATGCATATGTAAGATCATTTAATTCTTAAAGATTCTCAAAGCTTTTTTGTCCATACTTCACCTATGGATCAAAGGAGTGCAGTTTGTTCTGGGGGGGGGTAAAACCCTTTGTCAGTTGATGTCACTTGATGTCACTCAACCGGTCCAAGCTGAGAAAAGATCCAGACTTTACAGTCAGGATCCATCCACATGCCTGAATCAGCAGCTGGCTTAGCCTCTCAGCTGGGCCGCTGGGAGATTGAGCCAGCTTCTCCCTCCTCTCCCCAGCCTAGCTGGGAGGGGAGAGCAGAGAGCCACTGACTGAAAGTCCCAGCTCTCTGCTCAGAGAGGAGGCGGAGAACTGAGTGATCAGTGGCGTTTGATTGCTCACTGCAGAGGCGGCAGGGGACAGATGCAACATCGGATCTACAGTATGCAGCATCCGCCTAGGTGAGTATAAGGTTTGTTTGTTTGTTTTTTAAAAAACCCCCAACTTGTCTTTTAAAAACTCATCTCATTGTACTTATGAAGGCCCTCTATGCCGATCAAGTAGTTCCAGATCGGCAAATGAGTTTGTCAAGCCCACATACTTTCACCATACCTATTCAACCTGTGTGCTGAACATATATTGAGAATAGCAGGGCTAGGGAGCTATGATAGAAGTTTAAAACTGATTGAAAAAACATCAACAATCTACAATTTTCTAATGATCATTCACTCAAAGCTGAAAAATACATCAACCTTAATAGCCTTATAGAGATTAACCACTTCCCGACCGCCCCATGTATATATACGTCAGCAGAATGGCACGTACAGGCAAAATCACGTACCTGTACGTGACATTCTTCCGGCGGTTGGGGTGTCCGATCGGAACCCCCTCCGCCGGCGGGGACGGTCGGGATGGCTCCAGAAGCGATGCGGCACGAGGGGACGGCCAGTGGTTTCTGGCCACCCCCTCGCGATCGCTCCCGGCCAATCAGATGCTTCCCCTTCCTGTGTAATTGTAAACACAGCAAGGGGAAGTGATGTCACGCTCCTCGTGTCGGTCTTTCTGACCGGGACGCCGAGCGGAGAAGACATCAGGTTAGTGCACCAACACTACACTGACACCAGGCACACATAGGCACATATTTCACCCCACTGTCACCCCCTGATCACCCCCCAGATCACCCCCTGCCCCCCCAGTCACAGTGTCACTGATTGCAGTGATCATTTATTTTACTGATCACTGCATTTAGTGTCAGTGTGACTGCAATAACTGTCAGGGCAGTTAGTTTTAGGCCCCTTTAGGTCTAAGGTAGCCCCCTACCCCCCCCCCCAATAAAGGTTTAACCCCTTGATTGCCCCCTAGGTAACCCTTTCACCCCCTTTTGCCAGTGTCACTAAGCGATCGTTTTTCAGATCGCTGCATTAGTGTCACTGGTGCCGCTAGGTAGCCTGTTTTTTTTTAGGTTACCACCAGGTTTATATAGGTTTATAAATAGGTTTATAGGTCAGGTACCCCCATATTACAACCTAAATAAAGGTTTTAACCCCTTGATTGCCCCTAGAGTTAACTCTTTCACCAGTGATCACTGTATAAGTGTCACTGGTGACGCTGGTTAGCCAGTTAGTTATTTAGTTATTTAGGTTCCCCGTCAGGTTTTTATATAGCGTCAGGTACCCCCATATATTACCTAATAAAGGTTTTAACCCCCTGATTGCCCCTAGTTAACCCTTTCAGCAGTGATCACCGTATAACTGTTACGGGTGACGCTGGTTAGTTAGCTTGTTTTTTTATACTGTCAGGGCACCCGCCATTTATTACCCAACTATCGGTTTAACCCCCTGATCGCCCTGCGGGTGATATCAATTAGGTTTTAGGGTCAAATAAGGTCTGCGTCGCCCCAGGTTAGTGCCAGTACCGCAAACACCCACGCGCAAAGCATACACCTCCCTTAGTGGTATAGTATCTGAACAGATCAATATCTGATCTGATCAGATCTATACTAGCGTCCCAGCAGTTTAGGGTTCCAAAAAACGCATTGTTAGCGGGATCAGCCCAGATACCTGCTAGCACCTGCGTTTTCCCCCCTCCGCCCAGCCCAGCCCAGCCCACCCAAGTGCAGTATCGATCGATCACTGTCACTTACAAAACACTAAGCACACATAACTGCAGCGTTCGCAGAGTCAGGCCTGATCCCTGCGATCGCTAACAGTTTTTTTGGTAGCGTTTTGATTCAGTCGCCAGCAGCCTAGGAGCTTTTTTTCCTGTGAATCTCACTAGTGTACTACTAAATTTAGAGCCCAAAATGGCAAATCGCAAGTACACTAGTGAACAAGCCTACTTGTTTCTGAGTATGTCAGATAGTGAAGAGGAGGTCACTCATCTGTCAGAATCAGGCTCAGAATACGATCCAGTAGAACACCCCGGACGGAACATTATGCTTTGGATTATGGACCTACATGTCAGGTGCATGGCACACTGAAATTAATACTTGTCAGCAAGATAAACCCTAAGATAGGGGATAACAGAGGCTCCCTAGCTCACTAGCTCCCTAGCCGACAGGTATAGCCGGGCCGTGAACTATAGGAGCATAAGCATTTGAAGACAACACGAGTGAGGTGTGGGAGGTGGAGTGCCTGAGCTACCCTTAAAAGTTGTGAATGGTCCTTGAGCACTTAAAAATAAAGAAAATACTTCTCTGATTGGAGGAACTATAGAATTCAATCACTAGAAACGTTTTAAAGGAGAACCAAGAAACTATCTCACCCGTTACTTAGACCCCAGGGAGTGCACTAAAGGGGAGAAAGGAGAGAGGAAGGGAAAAAAAAAAAAAAAAAAAACTCTACCCTTAAAGCATCTTAGCTCAATTACCCTCTCACAGGGATGAGATGGCCAAAGCATAGAAGGCACTGACTGGACGATGAAGGGGAGAACGCAGAGAGGTACAGACCCCAAAATACCGAAAGACAATTTAAATACTAGTACCATACAAAAATATCTTAAAGATATCAGTCTCAAGAGCCCCGAGATGGAGAGGAGACAGCAGGGAGTGAAGGAAAGAAAGAAAGAGTTGGAGAAGCTAAAAGCAGATCAGGCTGAAACACTCAGGATGGAACCCGAGCTGGAAAAGGCAGGAGATACGAGCGTCACAGTACAACATGGTGACATCTTACAAATCCCAACCAGAACAGAAATGGCGGAAATGTTTGCCAATTTAGAAAGTGCCATAAAAACTGAAATCTTAAACATTAGAATCGATATGGGTTTCTTGGCCAAAAGAGTGGAAAAAATTGAAGAAACTGCAATTGAACTAACTAAAGAAAATAAGGATTTTAGAAGGCAGATGGAAGAAATACAAAGGTCTGAAAGAGAGATGAAATACAAAATGGAAAGTATGGAAGACCAAAGTAGGAGACAAAACTTGAGGCTAAGATCTTTACCAGAACAGAGGGGAGAAGATCTAATGTTGAAAATAAAAAATATTTTTGCACCAGTTATAGGACTGGAAGATGGCACGGACTTAAAAATAGAAAGGGCCCACCGCATTAGAAAAACCCCTGGAGTGGGAGAAGGGGTGCCTAGAGATGTCCTCATCAGATTTCACTCTTATGAGGAAAAAGCCTTGATCTACAAAAATCTTAGAGGAAAACCCCCATTGAGGTTTGAGACGACAGAAATTCAGGTCTTTGCGGATCTTTCAGCAGGGACTCTGGCCCGGAGAAGAGAGATGAAGCCCTTGTTGGAAATTCTACGCGCCTCAAACATCAAATACAGCTGGGGCTTCCCCACTGCACTGATCGTTATGAAATCTGGGAGAACTGTACGCATGAAATTTTTGGAGGAGATGCAGAATTTTTGTGAGGAACTAGGGATCTCTGTCCCAAAAATTTCCCATAACCGGAACTAAAACAGTAACCCCCGGTTGGAAAGTATAACGGGAAGAAATTAGAGAGTTGGGGCAGGAGAGGAGGGGGGGTTGTGGGGTTTACTCCCCCCCTCGCCTCACCTTGAGAGGGATTTTTTTTTCTCTCTCTCTCTCGGGGGGGGGGGGGGGGGTGGGGGAATGGATCGGGGTGGGGGGGACACGGGACCCGAGTGGCAGGGTTGGCTCCCCCCTCCCCCCCTTCGCGGAAAGCGACGGGGGGAGGGGGAAGATCCAACACCAGATTACCAGCAGTTGAGTTCCACCCTAGAGGTGTAGTGGACAGGAAGTGTCTCAAAGGGACACCTCACTGCTCACAGATGGTCAAAACTCGACCAGGGGAGGGGGAGAGGGGGGAGGGAAGTGGGGGGGGAGGGCGAGGCACGGGAGGGAGGAAAGGGGAGGGGGGAGGGGGGTCCGTCCCCGTCTTGCAGACACAAATATTGAACTACTGGACAACGTGGTCCGGAAATTGCATAAGGCCTCCCTGGAAATATGGAGGTCTGTAAACTGAAGTTTCTGTCGTATAATGTGGAAGGGCTTAATTCCCAGGCGAAAAGATACAAGATACTCAAAGAAATACAAAACTACCAGGGGGAGGTCATCTTCTTACAAGAAACACACCTGACACTAGACGGCGGGATAAGGTTGGCCACCCATGAATACCCATTGTGGTTCCAAGGGGATACTCCAACAAGGGGCGCTAAGGGGGTGGCTATAGGGTTTGCTAAAAATGTCAAGTTTGCCATCAGTGAAAGGCTCGTAGACCCTGACGGGAGGTTTATAGCAATAAAAGGTAAAATAGGAGAAAATATGCTAACATTGGTAAACATCTACAGCCCAAACAAAAACCCAACTAGATTCCTATCCCAGGTGCTGGGACGTCTGACAGGCTTCCAAATGGGGGAAGTGATTATTGCGGGCGACCTGAACTTTGGATGGGACCCTAATCTGGACACTACATCGAAAACAGGCAGCCAGAGTCAATGCCAGTTAAAGAGCATAAAATCTAAACTTAGGCAAAGACAGTTAATAGATGTTTGGAGAGTACAGCATTCCAACGTAAAGGATTTTACCTTCTTCTCTCCAGTGCATGGAACCTACTCCCGCCTAGATTATTTTTTAGTAGAGCATAAATTTTTAGAACACGTGATGGAAACGAAGATTGAAATAACTACACTTTCGGACCACGCTCCGATCTCAATGACAATTAGACTCCCGGGAACACAGACAAGGGCATGTGCCTGGCGCCTGAATGACAGCCTGCTAGCTGAGCCTGGTGTAGAAGAAACCATACGCAAGGAAATCATTGCTTTCTTTGAAATTAATGATAATGGTAAGACATCTCTGGCTTCCCTATGGGAGGCCCAGAAAGCGTACATTAGGGGAATGTTAATTTCCATTGGGGCTGGAAAAAAAAAAAGAAAAAAGGTTAAACCGGGCTCGGCTGGTGGGAGAGATTCGGGACCTGGAGCATGAACACAGGGATGAAACAGCGAGGAAAGGAGATACCTACCATAGATTATTAAATAAAAGAGAAGAATTAAAAACAGAAATAGAGCAGGAGACAAGGAAATGGTTCCATAAACTAGACAGGGAAAGACACATTTGGGGAAACAAAAGCAGCAAACATCTAGCTAGACTACTCAAAAAAAAGAGAGAGCTCAATTATATCGATAAAATACAAAATAAAACTGGCTCAATGGTAAACTTGTCAAAGGATATAGCAAAAGAGTTCAGGGATTACTATGAAGCTTTATACGACGTAAAATCTAAAGACCAGATACCACAAGCTGAAAGAGAGGAGCGTAGGAACTTCCTGAGGAACAGTGCAATCCCCTCAGTGCCAGCAGAGGATAGTAAAATCATGGAGGAACCCATTACAGAGTTGGAAATCCATGAGGCCCTGAGGAGTTCCCCTGCTGGCAAAAGTCCAGGTCCCGACGGATTCTCTATTACCTACCTTAAGAGATACCGAGATATTCTGGTCCCCAGACTGTGCCAGTATTGGAACTCCTTGGGAGGGAAGAATGGGATGGGCAAAGAATCATTAATGGCATCTGTAACATTGATTCTAAAGGAAGGAAAGGACAAGACGCTTTGTTCAAGTTACCGTCCAATTGCCCTATTGAACACAGACACCAAGCTTTTTGCGAAGGTACTGGCTAACAGGTTAAGAAGCAGGATGTCTAGACTGGTGTTTCCTGATCAGGCTGGTTTTGTCCCTGGGCGGGAGGGGAGGGACAATGGGATTAGAGCCCTGCTCCTTATGCAGGCTTGCAGGAGGGAGAATGTCCCCAGTCTATTTCTGTCGATCGACGCTGAAAAAGCGTTCGACAGGATAGACTGGGGACATATGTTTGCTACACTGGAGGCAATGGGGATAGGCCCGAGAATGATAAGCTGGATAAAGACACTATATGCCCAACCGCAGGCGAGGGTGAGGGTCAACGGGCTCCTCTCTCAACCATTTTCCATGAAAAATGGAACTCGTCAGGGGTGTCCGTTGTCCCCCCTCTTATTTATATTAGCCTTGGAACCGTTATTAGTAACGATACGCAACTCAACGGATATAAGTGGGATTAAGGTAGGAGATGAGACACACAAATACGTGGCTTTCGCGGATGACGTCCTATTCTTCCTGTCTAACCCACGAGTATCCCTACCCAACCTGATAAAGGTGTTAAAGTTATACGGTGCAGTCTCTAATTTTAAAGTCAACCCGACCAAATCAGAAATCCTCAACATTAATATAAAACAAGAAGAAGTGGTTCGTCTAGCTAAAGAGTTTCAATTCCCGTGGAAGGAGAACATAAAGTACCTGGGAATAAAACTGTCAGGGACATTAAGGGAGACTTACCGGATAAATTATATACCTTTACTGGACGAGATTAAAAAGGAAATAAAAAATATGACCCATAGTCCATTGTCATGGTTGGGGAGAGTAAATGCTGTCAAAATGATCATAGCTCCAAAAATAAACTATAAGTTTCAAATGCTTCCAATATTTGTCCCTAGAGCCTTTTTCAGAATTTTAAAGGGGATTATCTCTAGGTTCATATGGTTCAATAAGAAACCACGCATTTCAGCAGAAATCCTGTCTAGGGCGAAAAAACAGGGGGGCCTCGCTCTACCTGACTTTGAACAATATTTCAATGCAATTGCACTGTCTAGAATCACTGAATGGACTAGGGAAGGAACAAAAAAAAGATGGGTGAAGTTAGAGAACGCACTGGGCAATAGGGACTGGGGACACGTAATATGGAACCCACCGAAATTTAGATTAATAGAAGAGGACACACATGAAATTACACGAGTTACTTTAAAAATATGGGATAGGGTGCACAGAAAAAACAAATGGGAGTATAACTCCCCTTTGATAAACTTAAAAGATAATGTTTTTTTTGAACCTGGGAGGAGTAAATTATGGGGAAATTGGATTAAAAAGGGAGCACATTTAAGGGACACCATTAAAAAGGGTAAACTTATCACTTTTCACGAATTGAGCAAGGAAGTTGAGTTAATGTCGGTTGACACCTGGAGGTACACCCAGTTGAGAAATTTCATACAGGGACTACCACAACCAATCCGAGACGGGGATAGCCTCACGGCAATGGAAAAAATCTGCACAAGCCTCCCAGTTAAAAATACAATCTCACGTTTATATAGAATGCTAATCCAGGAAGGCCATGAGGACGTTCCTCCCGGCGTCAAACGGTGGGGGGAGGAATTGGGGATCCCTTGCACTGAAAATAGATGCGACAAGATTTTGAAAATTTTACACGGGACTATGTTGGACAGTCAAACCATTGAAGTTAACTATAAGTGCCTCATGGGGTGGTATATAACCCCAGTAAAAATGAGTAAAATACAAAGAGATAAAACCTCTTTTTGTTGGAGAGGATGTGGAGGCATAGGCACAATGTCACATATTTGGTGGGACTGCCCAATTATAAAAAAATATTGGAAGCAGATATTATCATTAATTAAAAGTATTACAAAAAAGCATAGCACAGCAATGAGACCTGTTGCAAAGCAGTGCCTAAAAATTGTAATTACACGCCCCAACAGGGGCTGAAAAATTGTGCCTTAGGCACTGGTGCCACAACACTGCAACCCCTCACAGATACTGTACTTGGAGCACAGCAGTCACACCTGTTGCGAAGCATCTTTGTAAAAAATTGTAATTACACGCCCCTGTTAAACAGGGGCTGAAAAATTGTGCCTTAGGCATTGGTGCTGGTGCCACAACACTGCAACCCCTCACAGACACTGTACTCTTAGCACAGCAATGAGACCTGTTGCAAAGCATTGCCTAAAAATTGTAATTACACGCCCAACAGGGGCTGAAAAAATTGTGCCTTAGGCACTGTGCTGGTGCCACAACACTGCAACCCCTCACAGATACTGTACTTGGAGCACAGCAGTCACACGTGTTGCGAAGCATTTTAAAAAAAAATTGTAATTACATCCCCTGTTAAACAGGGGCTGAAAAATTGTGCCGTAGGCATTGGTGCTGGTGCCACAACACTGCAACCCCTCACAGATACTGTACTTGGAGCACAGCAGTCACACGTGTTGCGAAGCATTTTTTAAAAAAATTTTAATTACATGCCCCTGTTAAACAGGGGCTGAAAAATTGTGCCTTAGGCATTGGTGCTGGTGCCACAACACTGCAACCCCTCACAGATACTGTACTTGGAGCACAGCAGTCACACGTGTTGCGAAGCATTTTTAAAAAAAATTGTAAGTACACGCCCCTGTTATACAGGGGCTGAAAAATTGTGCCTTAGGCACTGGTGTGGTGGCATGGATCATTGAGGAGGAGGAAGAGGATAGTCAGTGAACATAAGAGGACAGTCACTCAGCATCAGCATAGGCAGTCTTGAAGGGATGTGACATTATAAATTATTCCGTTATATCCGCTTCAGGTGCCTGGTAGCTGGTGGTGATCCAAGACTGATTCATTTTGATGAAGGTCAGTCGATCAACCGAGTCGGTGGACAGGCGCACCCTATGATCGGTGACAAATCCTCCAGCAGCACTGAATGTGCGTTCGGAAAGAACGCTGGAGGCAGGACAGGCCAGTAGCTCAATTGCATACTGTGCAAGCTCTGGCCAGTGATCCATCCTCAGGACCCAGTAAGCCAGAGGATTTTCGGTGGGAAAGGTGTCCAAGTCTGACCTTGCCCCAAGGTATTCCTGCACCATGTATATCAAACGCTGGCGATGGTTGCTGGAACCGATCATACCTTGGGGCTGCGGACTAAAAAATTGTCTGAACGCATCGGTCAGACGTCCACCTTCCCCACCGCTCCTTCTGCTACTGACCGAAGCCTCAGCAACTCGTCGTCCAGGACCAGGAGTTTGTAACCTCCCAGTTTCTGGGAACGCGTTGCACAGACCTTTTTGCAAGGCCTCCCTGAGATGTCTCATCCTCTGCTCCCTCTGCGACGGCAAGATAAGGTCCGCAACCTTACCCTTGTACCGTGGATCAAGGAGAGTGGCCAGCCAGTAATGGTCCCTCTCCTTGATCCGAAGAACACGAGGATCCTTCCGCAGGATTTTCAGGATCAGGGAGGCCATGCAATGTAGGTTTGCTGAGGCATTCGGTCCGGAGTCTTCTGGTCCACTGAGGATGACATGATCGCCAGCCACCTCCTCCCAGCCACGTACAAGTCCACTGGTTTGTTGGGACTGTACATCATCCCTAAAAGACTGCTGCTGCTGATGCTGAGTGCCAGGCTCCACCTCCATGCTCACACAATCCTCCTCCTCCTCCTCATCCTCTTCCTGTGTGATGGGTGGGACAGAAGGAACACTGTCCGGATAAAGGGGGCCTTGAGAGGCAAGGAAGTCCTCCTCTTCCTGCCTCTGTTCTGCCTCAAGTGCCCTGTCCATTATCCCACGCAGCGTATGCTCCAACAGGTGGACAAGAGGTACAGTGTCACTGATGCATGCACTGTCACTGCTCACCATCCTCGTGGCCTCCTCAAATGGTGAGAGGACAGTGCATGCATCCCTGATCATGCTCCACTGACGTGGGGAAAAAAAAACAAGCTCCCCTGACCCTGTCCTGGTGCCGTAGTCGCAAAGGTACTCATTGATGGCCCTCTGCTGCGTGTGCAGTCGCTGCAGCATGGCCAACGTTGAGTTCCACCTGGTGGGCATGTCACATATTAGGCGGTTCTTGGGCAGGTTCAGCTCCTTTTGCAGCTCAGTCAGCCGAGCACTGGCATTATAAGATCGGCGGAAATGCACACAGACTTTCCTGGCCTGCCTCAGGACATCCTGTAAGCCTGGGAACCTGCCCAAGAACCGCTGCACCACCAGGTTGAGGACGTGAGCCATACAGGGCACATGGGTGAGCTGCCCCTGTCGCAGGGCGGAGAGGAGGTTGGTGCCATTGTCAGAAACGACCATTCCTGGCTTAAGCTGGCGTGGCATCAACCACCTCTCGGCCTGCCCCTGCAGAGCTGCCAGAACCTCTGGCCCAGTGTGGCTCCTGTCCCCCAAACACACCAGCGCAAGCACGGCATGGCATCTTTTTGCCTGCGTACTTGCGTAGCCCCTTGTACACCTATGGAGCACCACTGGTTCCGAGGACAGAGCACTGGAGGAAGAAGAAGAGGAGGGGGTGGAGGAGAGAGGTGTGTCACAACCAGTAGCAGTAGTAGCATTTTGGAGGCGTGGTGGCGGAACAACCTCCAACACTACTGCACCTTGTCCTGCATCCCTCCCAGCTGCCAATAGAGTGACCCAATGGGCCGTGAAAGAAAGGTAACGTCCCTGTCCATGCCTGCTGGACCATGAGTCAGCGGTAATATGCACCTTACCGCTGACCGGCCCTGTCCAGCGAGGCATGGACATTGCCTTCCACATGCCGGTAGAGAGACGGAATCGCCTTCCGTGAGAAAAAGTGGCGTTTGGGAACCTGCCACTGAGGAACCGCACAATGAACAAACTCACGGAAGGGGGCCGAGTCTACCAACTGAAAAGGCAGCAGTTGAAGTGCTAGCAATTTAGCCAAGCTAGCATTCAACCGCTGGGCATGTGGATGGCTGGGAGTGTACTTCTTTCGACGGTCCAGCAGCTGGGGCAGGGAAATTTGCCTGGTAGAATCGGACGTCGGTGTACTGCAAGTACTTGGTTGTAACACACCTAATTCTACACCTTCAGTCCTCTCAGAGCAGCTTTCAGAGAGGACTGAAGATTTAGTGGGGATGGAGATCCCAGCTGATGAGGAGCAAGGAGAGGTCCGCTTAGTTCTTTGGTGTGGGTCTTTTATGTGTGCTTGCCAACGAGCTGCATGGCAGGTCGACATATGTCTGCTCATGCTTGTGGTGCCCAAGCGGCTGATGTTTTGGCCACGCGAGATACGCTTGAGACAAATATTGCAAATAGCAGTGGTGCGATCTGATGCACTCGTCTCAAAAAAGGCCCACACCAAAGAACTTTTCTGATAACGTGCAGAGGCAGCGCCCTGCACAGGCGGAGCTCTGCGGTGTTGTACAGTTGCTGTGCTGGCCTCTAGCTGGCCTCCAGGGGGCATCCTGCCTCGTTGGACATGTGACGCCGCATCCTCCTCCTCCTCGTCCTCCTCCTCATCCTCTCTCCCTTCAGGCACCCACGTGGAGTCAGTGACCTCATCATCCCCTCCCTCTTCACCACTAGAGCAAACCTGGCAGTAAGCTGCAGCTGGTGGAACAGTACTGCCAGATTGCTGTCCTTCAGCATCCCCTCTCTCTGCGCGCACACTACTGACTTCCTCAAGCTGGGTATCATCATCCGAGCCTTCGAATCGTTGGGCATCCTCCTGGAGCATGTACCCAACACTGTGCTCAAAGAGTTCGGGGGACTCCTCAGGAGGACATGGTGGATCTAGGGAAGGGGTGGCTGATGATGCCATTGAGTACGCGTTGGCAGCTGCTCTGCCAGTACCCTAAGCCTGGGTGAGAGAGGATGAGGAGGATGAGGAGGGCTTGGTCATCCATTCTACCAAGCCTTCAGCATGTTGCGGCTCCACATGTCCAGCTGCCGAAAACAAAGACGCGCGTGTCCCATGGCCACGTGCTGATGACGATGCACGACCACGTCCACGGCCACGGCCACGTCCACTAGAAACAGAGCCTGCCTGCCCTGTGTTCTTGCCTCTGCACGCTCTGCCTCCCCTTGGCGGTCTTCCAGCCATTGTAGTCGGTAGTCCTGTGGGTGCTGCTGAGAAGAAAATATAGGAGCTCTGTGTGATGCCACTAACACACTAGAAGTCCTATGGGTGCTTCTGCAAAGAAAATATAGGAGCTCTGTGTGATGCCACTAACACACTAGAAGTCCTGTGGGTGCTGCTGAGAAGAAAATATAGGAGCTCTGTGTGATGCCACTAACACACTAGAAGTCCTATGGGTGCTTCTGCAAAGAAAATATAGGAGCTCTGTGTGATGCCACTAACACACTAGAAGTCCTGTGGGTGCTGCTGAGAAGAAAATATAGGAGTTCTGTGTGATGCCACTAACACACTAGAAGTCCTATGGGTGCTTCTGAGAAGAAAATATAGGAGCTCTGTGTGATGCCACTAACACACTAGAAGTCCTATGGGTGCTTCTGCAAAGAAAGTATAGGAGCTCTGTGTGATGCCACTAACACACTAGAAGTCCTATGGGGGCTTCTGCAAAGAAAATATAGGAGCTCTGTGTGATGCCACTAACACACTAGAAGTCCTGTGGGTGCTGCTGAGAAGAAAATATAGGAGCTCTGTGTGATGCCACTAACACACTAGAAGTCCTATGGGTGCTTCTGCAAAGAAAATATAGGAGCTCTGTGTGATGTCACTAACACACTAGAAGTCCTGTGGGTGCTGCTGAGAAGAAAATATAGGAGCTCTGTGTGATGCCACTAACACACTAGAAGTCCTATGGGTGCTTCTGCAAAGAAAATATAGGAGCTCTGTGTGATGCCACTAACACACTAGAAGTCCTGTGGGTGCTGCTGAGAAGAAAATATAGGAGCTCTGTGTGATGCCACTAACACACTAGAAGTCCTATGGGTGCTTCTGCAAAGAAAATATAGGAGCTCTGTGTGATGCCACTAACACACTAGAAGTCCTATGGGTGCTTCTGCAAAGAAAATATAGGAGCTCTGTGTGATGACACTAACACACTAGAAGTCCTGTGGGTGCTGCTGAGAAGAAAATATAGGAGCTCTGTGTGATGCCACTAACACACTAGAAGTCCTATGGGTGCTTCTGCAAAGAAAATATAGGAGCTCTGTGTGATGCCACTAACACACTAGAAGTCCTGTGGGTGCTGCTGAGAAGAAAATATAGGAGCTCTGTGTGATGCCACTAACACACTAGAAGTCCTATGGGGTGCTTCTGCAAAGAAAATATAGGAGCTCTGTGTGATGCCACTAACACACTAGAAGTCTGTGGGTGCTGCTGAGAAGAAAATATAGGAGCTCTGTGTGATGCCACTAACACACTAGAAGTCCTATGGGTGCTTCTGCAAAGAAAATATAGGAGCTCTGTGTGATGCCACTAACACACTAGAAGTCCTGTGGGTGCTGCTGAGAAGAAAATATAGGAGCTCTGTGTGATGCCACTAACACACTAGAAGTCCTATTGGTGCTTCTGCAAAGAAAATATAGGAGCTCTGTGTGATGCCACTAACACACAATTGAAGTCCTATGGGTGCTTCTGGGAATAAAATATAGGAGCTCTGTGTGATGCCACTAACACACTAGAAGTCCTATGGGTGCTTCTGCAAGAAAATATAGGAGCTCTGTGTGATGCCACTAACACACTAGAAGTCCTGTGGGTGCTGCTGAGAAGAAAATATAGGAGCTCTGTGTGATGCCACTAACACACTAGAAATCCTATTGGTGCTTCTGCAAAGAAAATATAGGAGCTCTGTGTGATGCCACTAACACACTAGAAGTCCTGTGGGTGCTGCTGAGAAGAAAATATAGGAGCTCTGTGTGATGCCACTAACACACTAGAAGTCCTATGGGTGCTTCTGCAAAGAAAATATAGGAGCTCTGTGTGATGCCACTAACACACTAGAAGTCCTGTGGGTGCTGCTGAGAAGAAAATATAGGAGCTCTGTGTGATGCCACTAACACACAATTGAAGTCCTATGGGTGCTTCTGGGAAGAAAATATAGGAACTCTGTTTGCTGCCACTAACACAGTAGAAGTCCTATGGGTGCTTCTGGGAAGAAAATATAGGAGCTCTGTGTGATGCCACTAACACACTAGAAGTCTTATGGGTGCTTCTGCAAAGAAAATGTAGGAGCTCTGTGTGATGCCACTAACACAGTACAAGTCCTATGGGTGCTTCTGGGAAGAAAATATAGGAGCTCTGTGTGATGCCACTAACACAGTACAAGTCCTATGGGTGCTTCTGGGAAGAAAATATAGGAGCTCTGTGTGATGCCACTAACACAGTACAAGTCCTATGGGTGCTTCTGGGAAGAAAATATAGGAACTCTGTGTGATGCCACTAACACAGTACAAGTCCTATGGGTGCTTCTGGGAAGAAAATATAGGAACTCTGTGTGATGCCACTAACACAGTACAAGTCCTATGGGTGCTTCTGGGAAGAAAATATAGGAGCTCTGTGTGATGCCACTAACACAGTACAAGTCCTATGGGTGCTTCTGGGAAGAAAATATAGGAGCTCTGTGTGATGCCACTAACACAGTACAAGTCCTATGGGTGCTTCTGGGAAGAAAATATAGGAGCTCTGTGTGATGCCACTAACACAGTACAAGTCCTATGGGTGCTTCTGGGAAGAAAATATAGGAGCTCTGTGTGATGCCACTAATACAGTACAAGTCCTATGGGTGCTTCTGGGAAGAAAATATAGGAGCTCTGTGTGATGCCACTAACACAGTACAAGTCCTATGGGTGCTTCTGGGAAGAAAATATAGGAACTCTGTGTGATGCCACTAACACAGTACAAGTCCTATGGGTGCTTCTGGGAAGAAAAATATAGGAACTCTGTGTGATGCCACTAACACAGTACAAGTCCTATGGGTGCTTCTGGGAAGAAAATATAGGAACTCTGTGTGATGCCACTAACACACTAGAAGTCCTATGGGTGCTTTTGGGGTGCAATGCTGTGCTAACAGCACTGCGGTTGGTACTACTGAAATACTGTACTAACAGTAAAACACGCACCAGACTAATCCCCAGCAGCAGCTAAAAACACACTAACCAGCAGCAATGGACGATCAATGACAGGTAGCAATGGTTTAGCAAATAAATAGCCAATGGTTTAGCAAAGTAGAGCAAATATTTCTATATGAATGAATCTAGCAAAGACACAGAATCAGCCTGATCTCTCCTAAAGCCGGAACTCATGTGACCGGCGTGGCGGCCTTTTAAATGGTGGGGCGTGTACTAAAGCCCCTGAGCTGTAATTGGCTACAGGTGTCCTGCCTGTAGCCAATTATGGCTCTCCGAGTTTCCGGCGCTGTGATTGGCCAAGCATGCGGGGTCACAGTGCATGCTTGGCCAATCATCAGCCAGCAATGCACTGCGCCGGCCGCGCCGGCCGCAATGCATTGCAGGGCCGCTCGCATCACACGAATGTGATGCGAGCGGCCAAAATAGTTCTGGGCTTGCCGAGCGAGCGAACGCCCGGTGCTCGATGCGAACATGGGTTCGCATCGAGCACCGGGCCCATCCCTACTGAAAGGTAATGACTCGGTATAGCAGGGGCAGACTGAAGTGGGTATGGAGGAGGAGGGACAGATTTGTGCCCCTTTTGTGTGGCTTTGAGGTGCTCTTAACAATAAGCTGAGTGGTTGGACATTAAATGCCTTGCAGATACATTTGCAGCAACAGTGCGATCTGCTGCAGATGTGCTGAAAAAAGCCCAGACAGCAGAGCTTTGGGGAGTGGGCCGGGAGATAAAAGCTGCAGAATGTGATGGAATAGGGTTGCTCTCTACTCTTTCTTGATGTCGGCCTCCTTGGGGTTGTGCCGCCTAACCTTCAGTTTCCTCCTCTTCTCTATCTGGCACCGCAGTTGCATCAGTGACCTCATCATCATCAGCATCATCATCATCTCCATCTGCTCCATCTTCATCATTACCATTGGAGACAACTTGGCAATATGCTGCGGCTTGGGGAATATGAATGCCAATTTGTCTACCAGTGTTCCTCCCTCTCTCTAGGCTCATGATCCTGTCATCCTCAACCTCAGAACCAACATCTGAATCCAGTAATGGCTGGGCATCATCAAGGGGCAAGTGGCTGATGCTGTGGTCAAAAAACTTAGCTGACTCCTCAATGGCTGATGTTGGGGCTATGGCAGGAATAAATGTGGATAAGGAGGCAGGTTTATCCACTCTGGCAACTGCAGGGGACTGCACACTTTTATCTTCTTGCGTTACAGGATGAGGAGGATGAGGAGGGTTTAGTAAGCCAGTCCACCACCTCCTCTGCATGCTGTGGCTGCATAGCATGTGCAAACTCATTAAACAGAGGAAATGATGCCTTACCTGAGGAGTGACCACCACGTCCACCTTTGCCTGGGAACATCTGTCTCTCCCAGACATTATTGGGATGGAGGGGGAGGTGCTTATAAGCAAATGTAGAAGAAGAAGTTGAAATCTGTACGTAGATGCACTTTAATCAATGTAAAGAGGTGTTTGGTGCACTTTAATTTGAATACTCAAGCTACACAGACACACTTTACGGATACACTATAATATACTGCAATATAATGCGCCAAACGTACAGTGACGCACATAACTATATGGCGTTAAACTGGCAGTAACGCACACAGAAGTAAATGGCATTAAACTGGCAGTAACGCACAAAAATATATGGTGTTAAACTGGCAGCAGTGCACACAAAACGATATAGTGTTAAACTGGCAGTAACACACACAGAACTATATGGCGTTAAACTAGCAGTAACCCACAAAACTATATGGCGTTAAACTGGTAGTAATGCACACAGAAGTAAACAGCGTTAAACTAGCAATAAAGCACACAAAACGATATGGCGTTAAACTGGTAGTAACGCCCACAGAAGTAAATGGTGTTAACCGCTTAACAATCAGCACATAGCCAAAAGACAGCTACAGGGTGATTGCTTAACTCTGGGAGGGCGTACTATGACGTCCTCCCAGAATTCCCTTCTTGAACATCCGTGATCGCCGGGTCCTCTCATCGCTGCCGTTTACCACGTGATCGCTCCGTCAAATGAAAATGACATGTCATGAAATGACGCCGGTTCCTCTCTCTGTACCGATCGGTACAGTGTGAGAGGAGAGGGGGAGGGATCGGTGGCAGCAGTGCTGTGGGCGGAATCTGTAGTGCCCACAGCCTGCTCTGTAGTCACCACCGATACATCCATCCATGCTCAGCCATCCCTCCATACCCTGCAATACACAGCAATAGCCTGCAGTGTATTGCTGGGTATTGCAGGGTATGGAGGGATGGCTGAGCATGGATGGATAGATAACCAGCAGTACCCAGCGATACCAACAATACCCCCAGCGATACCCAGCCATATCCCCAGCGATACCCAGCCATACCCCCAGCGATGCCCAGCCATACCCCCTGCGATACCCAGCCATACCCCTGCGATACCCAGCCATACCCCCTGCGATACCCAGCCATACACTGCGATACTCTGCAATACCCAGCCATACCCCCTGCGATACCCAGCCATACCCTGCGATACCCAACCATACCCTGCAATACCCAGCGATGCTCTGTGATACCCAGCAATACTCAGCCATACACCCTGCGATACCCAGCCATACCCTGCGATACCCAGCCATACCCCCTGCGATACCCAGCCATACCCCGGCGATACCCAGCCATACCCCCGTGATACCCAGCCATACCCCCTGCGATACCCAGCCATACCCAGCCATACACCCTGCGATACCCAGCCATACACCCTGCGATACCCTGCAATACCCAGCCATACCCCCTGCGATACCCAACCATACCCTGCGATACCCAGCGATACTCTGCGATACCCAGCGATACCCAGCCATACACCCTGCGATACCCAGCCATACCCTTGCGATACCCAGCCATACCCTGCGATACCCAGCCATACCCCCTGCGATCCCCAGCCATACCCTGCGATACCCAGCCATACCCTGCGATACCCAGCCATACTCTGCGATACCCAGCCATACCCCTGCGATACCCAGCCATACCCCCTGCGATACCCAGCCATATCCCCGCGATACCCAGCCATACCCCCTGCCAGTGTTGGTCATCTTACTTTAAAAAAGTAATTAGTTAAGTTACAAATTACTTCTCCCAAAAAGTAATTGCATTAGTAACTTAGTTACTACATTGGAAAAGTAATTAGTTACGCAGCAAAGTAACTGACTTTTTTTTTAAATATTCTATACGTGTAACTAAGGGGCGGGTCTAGTATTACTGTAACCAAGGGGGCGCATTTATTATTATTGTTATATATCGTGTAACCAAGGGGCTGCTCTATTAACACTCTAACCAAGGGGCAGATCTGTTATAGCGTGTAAGCAAGGGGCGGGTCTATTATTATTATATCGTGTAAGGGGCGGGTCTATTATTATTATTATTATTATATCGTGTAAGGGGCGGGTTTATTATTATTATTATATCGTGTAAGGGGCGGATGGCTACAGAAGAGGGCGAATGGTAAATTAATGGGCAGAGCTCGATATATAACAATAATAATAAATGCGCCCTTGGTTACAGTAATACTAGACCCGCCTCTTACTTACACGATAGACACCCCTTGCAGAGTAGCACGAGCATCAGGAGCGTGCGGCATCACCTCGTACAATTACATGTTAACTGTACCTGCGCGGTGTAGAGTTCACTCAGAGCTGTTTAGGTTCGGCAATTTTCGGAAGCTCCGTAGTCCTTCGTACTACGCAAGCCCTGCGCCTGCACAGTACAGGGGGTCCTTATCCGGCGGGGGACTTTTTCGGCAGGACACCGGAATTACACTACTGCCATCTAGTGGCGGTAGATGTAATTGGGGTAACTAAGTTACTTACATCACTGCCCCCTGCGATACCCAGCCATACCCCCTGCGATACCCAGCCATACCCAGCCATACACCCTGTGATACCCAGCCATACCCCCTGCAATACCCAACCATACCCTGCGATACTCTGCGATACCCAGCGATACCCAGCAATACACCCTGCGATACCCAGCGATACCCTGCTTTACCCAGCCATACCCCCTGCGATACCCAGCCATACCCTGCGATACCCAGCCATACCCTGCGATACCCAGCCATACCCTGCGATACCCAGCCATACCCTGCGATGCCATACCCTGCGATACCCAGCCATACCCTGCGATACCCTGCCATACTCAGCCATACCCTGCGATACCCAGCCATACCCCCTGCGATACCCAGCCATACCCCCTGCGATACCCAGCCATACCCAGCCATACACCCTGCGATACCCAGCAATACCCTGCGATACTCGCTACGATCGAAGCCAGGATCGTTTTTTTTTTTAAATTTCAGGCTTTCCAGCCTAGAGGTGAGATGTGGGGTCTTATTGACCCCATATCTCACTGTAAAGAGGACCTGTCATGCCATATTCCTATTACAAGGGATGTTTACATTCCTTGTATTAGGAATAAAAGTGATCAAAACATTTTTTGGGGGGAAAAAAGTGTCAAACTAAAATAAATAAAGTAAAATGAATAATAAAAAAAAATTTAAAGCACCCCTGTCCCCGTGTACTCGCATGCAGAGGCGAACGCATACGTAAGTCCCGCCCACATATGAAAACGGTGTTCAAACCACACATGTGAGGTATTGCTGCGAACGTTATAGCGAGAACAATACTTTTGGCCCTAGACCTCCTCTGTAACTCAAAACATGTAACCAGTAAAAGCGTCGCCTATTGGGATTTTTAAGTAGCGAAGTTTGGCGCCATTCCACGAGCGTGTGCAATTTTGAAGCATGACATGTTGGGTATCTATTTACTCGGCGTAAGTTCATCTTTCACATTATGCAAAAACATTGGGCTAAATTTACGGTTTTGTTTTTTGTAAAGCACAAAACATTTTTTTCCCAAAAAAAAACATGTTCGAAAAATTGCTGTGCAAGTACCGTGCTTGATAAAAAGTTGCAACAACCGCCATTGTGTTCTCTAGGGTCTTTGCTAAAAAACATATATAATGTTTTGGGGTTCTATGCAATTTTCTAGCGAATAAATGATGATTTTAACATGTAGGAGAGAAATGCCAGAATTGTCCTGGGTGCTCCAGAACACCTGATGGTGCTCCCTGCATGTTGGGCCTCTGTATGTGGCCACACTGTGTAAAAGTCTAAAACATGTAATATCGCCATACTCGGGAGTAACAGCAGAATGTGTTTTGGGGTGTAATTTGTGGTATGCATATGCTGTGTGTGAGAAATAACCTGCTAATATGACAATTTTGTGAAAAAAAAAAAAAAGAAAAAAAAATCTTGATTTTGCAAAGAATTGTAGGATAAAATGACAACTTCAAAAAACTCACCATGCCTCTTTCTAAATACCTTGGAATGTCTTCTTTCCAAAAAGGGGTCATTTGGGGGGTATTTGTACTTTTCTGGCATGTTAGGGACTCAAGAAATGAGATCGGCCGTCAGTACTTCAGGTGTGATCAATTTTCAGATATTGGCACCATAGCTTGTAGACTCTAAAACTTTCACAAAGACCAAATAATATACCCCAGTTTGTACTTTATTTTTACCAAAGATATGTAGCAGTATAAATTTTGGCCAAAATGTATCAAGAAAAATTACAAATTTGCTAAATTTTATAACCGAAACGAATAAAAATTCATTTTTTTTTACAGAATTTTCAGTCTTTTTTCTTTTATAGCGCAAAAAATAAAAAACCCAGAGGTGATTAAATACCACCAAAAGAAAGCTCTATTTGTGTGAAAAAAAGGACAAAAATGTCATATGGGTACAGTGTTGTATAACTGAGTAATTGTCATTCAAAGTGTGAGAGCACCGAAAGCTAAAAAAATTGGTCTGGTTATTAAGGGTGTTTAAGTGCCCAGTGGTCAAGTGGTTAAACTGGCAGTAACGCACAAAACTATATGGCGTTAAACTGACAGTAACGCACACAGAACTATATGGAGTTAAACTGGCAGTTACACACGCAAAACTATATGGCGTCAAACTGGCCGTAACGCACACAGAACTATATGGCGTTAAACTGGCAGTAACGCACGCAAAACGATATGGCGTTAAACTGTCTGTAATGCACACAAAACGATATAGCGTTAAACTGGCCGTAACGCACATAGAAGTAAATGGCATTAAACTGGCAGTAACACAAATAGACGTGTTCAACTACACTGATGCTATCTGAACTGTTCCTACTCTAGCTATAAACTAATGTCGAGATTACTGATACGGTCTCACTACACTAAACTGAAACTATATGAGCTGTCCCTACTCAACACTAATGTATGTATGAATGACATGTTCTCACTGCACTACAGTGAAACTATCTGAGCTGTCCCTACTCTAGGTGCACACTATGCAAAGCTGAATGATGGTCCTCAATACACTCACACTATCCCTAGACTGACACTAAACTAATATTCTACACTGACAATTGAAGCCAAATAGCACAGTATAGAACACCAACTAACTGATAGCACTGAACAGAGCCCTGTTCTATCTCTCTCCATGCCAAAATCACACTGAAAATGGCTGCCATTGAAAAAATACTTTTATACTGTGGGGCAGGAATGAGCCATGATTGGATAAAGTCATGATGACAGTGTCCAATCATGACTCTGACATTGCTCAGTGCCCTGATTGGCTGAAGCTTTCACTGCTTCAGCCAATCAGGGCTTGCAATGCACTGTTCAGCACCGCATTGTGGTCGGTTCAGGGGGGGGAGCGAACAACCGGTAAAACTACCGGTTTGTTTGGCTGTTCTTCGAACGTCTAAAGCCACACCCTGGTGTTAAGTACAGAAGAGGTCAATCTTGACTATGTCGGGTTCTTTAGTCTTGAGCACTTACCCCAACAGGAACGGGGGGGTGACTTGGACAAAAAATTGTTACAAATTGAAACCAGATGGATCTATCTATTAAAAGCGACCCGGCATCCGGGGCTCAATGAGGGGATTAGCTTTAAACCCTTCCTATAGAAGTTATCCATTTATAGGTCTTTTGAATAGAGATCCTATTGCGTTTGATTCTTTGCTCTTTATAAACTATACCCCATCACTCTCGGTTGTGCCATGATGGGGACTCCGGGACTGTGGGGTGTGTGGGTCTTTTTTAGGGGGGTTTTGTTCGGTTTGCCCGCCTTTGCCCAGAGCGTGCTCTCTCACTAATCTCCCCCTCTGTGGAGGGGTAGGATTATTATATATAGATTTATGTATATGTACATTGTCCAATGACTGACTATACTTACCCTTAGTGTTTTTTTGCTTTGATGAATCCTCTTGATTTACTGTATGTTGTTGTCATGATTAAACATATTTGCTGTATTGAGTATGTGGTTGTGTGGTTTTCTGCCGTATCCCTTATGCTATTTTCTTTTTACTTTTTCTTCACCCTCTTCAAACAAATTTGCAATAGATTTGATCTCCAAAGTTCTCCTTCACTTAGGAGAACATTATATCCACATGTAGTGTGCACTCACAATTGCTGTGACCTTGGGCTTAGGAGATCCGTATGGATTCATCTGGACGCATGGCGGGGCTCTGCCCACCCCCAATATTTGGGGTGGATTATTCCCTTCCATGCGCCCAGATCGGGGGCCGATTTGTAGTACCAGCTCTGCTAGCGCTGCAGTGATTTACCTCTGGCCCCGCCTAGACCACACTCTGACATAGGCTGAGTGCCACTGTCAGCAGGGGATGTCTGGAGGAGCTCTGCTGCGATGTGAACCGGAAGTAAGCCCGCTGTGGAAACTTCCGGTTCCGGTGTATGAGCCTGGCGCTCATTGACCCCCGCCCTACGTCCGCGTGACGTCAGCGCGGCGTGATGTCACACGCCGCGCTTTTGGCGCCACGGGGGGAGACTATTTAAACCCAGTCTGACTGGATGTCAGACTGTGGTGAAGCTGTGAGGCTCGGGAAAAGCTGGGAATTTGAGACATAGGTAAATATATAACCACTATCCTTTGAATATGGACGGACTTCTCCTTAAACTCCTTATAAAGACTTATTTTATTTATTATATATTTTTTCATACTTAACATATAGGACTTGGATTTTATTTTTTGTCCCCTATATGGGGCTCCCTGCACAGCAGAAAAACTATCCACAATACACCCTGGTGGTCCGTACAGTCCATTACAAGGTATGAAGTCTAAATGCATTTGGAAAGCCCAGTGCAAACAGTATAGAATTCTGTATCTTCATTGGGGTTCTTTCCCTCTCCTGCTTTATACTTTCAGAGTACTAAAGTCATCATATACACTGCCCACACCAAGGACAGTTTTTTCCTATTCCTGTCTCGAAGGCAGACCCGAGCCTCCTGTGTAATTTTGCTCTCTCAATGAATCGATAGAGAGGTAGGTATAGTTTGACAAAATGTGGGGCCTGGCTGAACTGTATCGCCCTCTTTATCGGCTAATATGATATACTATATATGATCACTTAAGAAGTACTTTTTGTACCTTACAGGCCCTTCTTGATACAATATCAGAACAATAGGATCCCTTATCTCCCCCTACGGGTCTCTAGCCACCTATCTTGGTTTTGGCTCTGTGGTGCAACCCTGTGTGGATCTTTTTGGATGATATTCTGTTGTGAATCTGTTTTTCTTTTTCTATTGGTAATCTGGGGAAGTGCAGACTCTCTATCATTGGAGGTAAGAGGTCGTACACATACATGGGATCTATTTGGCATAATCACCACTACAGTCTCATACAGCACAATTATATTTGACAATATTGTTTTTGGCATGTATTAAATCTTACATTATCTCCATATGCATACTTTAGAACAAGAAGATATCATCAGTATTTCCAATCACTTGTACCCTATGTTTTTCTCCTGAAGAAGCCTTATATGGCGAAACATGTCGAGAATAAATGGACAAGTATAATGACTTGTGTGCTTATAGTATATTAATATTCTGTGTTCTAATTGGGATTGTATGCATAACCTTTGAACCTCAATATGTATATTGCTGTACACAAAGTCAAAATATCTTTTTTAGATTTTATGTGTTAATAAAATATTCTTTTTACTATATCCGAACTTGTTTTGTAACTGTGTACCGTAGATAGTCCCGTATCTCCAACACTCTTATCCTCTATATTAATTTGGGATGATGGTACAACATATATAAGCATTATTCGGAAAACATTCTAGTCTAACGAGCTTTGAAAATTACAGAAGGGGACAAATTTCATATAGATCAACAAGGAGTAGAGGTTTTGAATCCTTCTGAGTACATCTTCTGAGTTACCTTTATGCTAGTATCGCATAACATTACCATACACCAATATGCAACTGTTTATCTCTGTAGATGCATAGCTTTACAAATATAAAGAGGTAAAACATCACATAACAAAGTATAGTAGAAATGTCTACTAAAACTCAAACTTAACTACCATGGTTTATTGGGTAATATTTTGAAATGGGAGCATTAAGCTCCTCTGGTTGTTGTATTCCTACCCCATCAACCACCAATTTACATTTGTAGTAGTTTGACCTTCACTAATTGGAGTAGACACAATTCAGGTGTGTCTAGCCATGGTTGCCACAAGGAATAGATTTTTTTTTAAGAACTTTCCTATGTTGATAAGTGAGTTTTTTACGTATCAGTGTACTATTTACTGTGTCCACCCATTGAGTGAAGGTGTCCTTCGCGCTACTGTGAGTAAATAAAAAGTATGTCTGTAATCCAGAGATATGTGATATTTATGTGTAAAACCAGCAGAAAAACCTAAAAGTGTTCACAATACACAAAACTAGAAGTAAAAAATAAAGTGATCTTGCGCGGTCATATAAAATCACTTAAAACACTACATAAACACTTCAATAAACAATTCCTCAATGTATATGTCAAGAGCAGATAAATAAATAAAGTGCACAGTATTGTGTGTACAATGTGCACATACAAAAATAAAGTGCACCAATATAAAAGTGCAAAGTGCAGTATCGCCAAGTGAATGTACACCCTGTATAAGTCACTCCAACTGCTTGGGTGAACTACAAATGAAAAAATGCAAAAACTGTGAAAAAATGCACAAACAGTGAGTGGGGGCAATGAATGATTGTCCTTCAAGGAAAATAAAGTTCAAAAAGGTGGATAAATATAAAGTGACTTAGTGAGGAAATGGTCAAGAAAAAAGTTCATGAGCAACTCCACAGGTGGTCTCCTTATGGCAGTGGTCTCACAGATCTCTCACCTCATACATATGAAGAAATCAGCATCAACAGATATCTCTAGGTAAGTTGGTCTTTCTGCAGCATCCAGATGTAACCCAATCAGACTCTCATACATTAACCATGGCACTAGCATCTTCTCCTCAATCTCTATTATTCTCCATGTAGCTGTACCAATAAACTCAAGTATAATATAGGCAACACAGTGGGGTAAAGAAGAGAAAAATGCATCCAATAGTGTAGTAGGTTAAAATAGACTATGGATTCATTTATTAAGGTGCTTATGAATGGACTCTTACATTAAAAACAATTCAAAGAGGCAGAAAAACAAACAGAACAGCGTTCTCAGTGCCTCCTCACGTTACTTCCGGTATACGTCTGCTTACGGCCACTCCCTACGCGTTACGTCACCTCATGTGATTTCATCTGGGGAACCGGATTGGCTAAACAGATATTACTTATATATCAGAAAACCGGAACTTGTAGAGCGGCCATTTTCTTGTGGTCCACTCTATAATGACACCGTGGCTATTTTGTTGGTTGTCTAACGGCGTGGATAGCGGTCATTTTCTTATAGTCAGACAACAACATGAATAAATATTCAAATGGGGCAGTAATATTAAGGAAATAGATCCGGAATTATGGCATGATGTAGAATACATATACTATTCTCCTTATTAGCTCTACATAGATCTAAAATTATCTATGATGATTAGGATAAAATAATGGGAAAACTTCTATGCATGGATAAAATATCGTAAGTTGTTATAATGGGCCACACCAGTCGCACAACAAAGTAAAGCAAACGGGCAGCGTAACCTCAATTATAATTAAAAATATGTATAAAAATATATACAGGAGTATAAAAATATATAAATTTATAGAAAATACATATGGTATATATAAAAAATGATTATTAAAACAATTTGCACATATGTACACCTGCATACATAAATATGTAAAAATCTGAAACCAGAATAGCGTCAAGAGTAAGCATAGTACCACAATAGCTACATTAACAAAAACAGTTGAGATCGAATTCAACGTTCATACCTCCTGGTGTTAATGTACGCATAGTGTGTATCCATTTAGACTCCTTTTGACTTATTGTCCTAATTTTGTGACTACCTCTCCATGACCTGTTATATTTTTCAATGCCCCAAAATTGAAGCTGTGTAGGATCCTGGTTGTGCACCAATGCGAAATGTCTTGATACATTATGTTTAGGAAACCCATTTTTAATGTTTTGGACATGTTCTTTTATTCTAACCTTTAAAGCGCTCTTGGTTCTTCTGACATATTGTAAATTGCAGCTGCATTGTTGTACATAGACTACTCCCTCAGTGTGGCAGCCAATAAAGTCTCTGATGGTAAAAGACTGTCCTGTACTAATAGCTACAAACTCTGTTCTCTTTCTGTGAACATGTCTACAAGCATTGTATATGCACATTGTACACACAATACTGTGCACTTTATTTTTTTATCTGCTCTTGATCTATATGTCGAGGAATTGTTTATGTAGTGTTTTAAGTGATTTTATACGACGGCACAAGATCACTTTATTTTTTTACTTTTGTCTCCACCCATGGTTTTCCCTTTGGTACTTGAGATATCCAGTACCGAGCAATCAATTTGCAAGCTATGTACAATAGACGCAGCACTGCAGTATGATTCGGACAAAGTGAGGGTACTTCCAGAGCACCTAGCAAGCAAATGATTGGATCATGCCCCAGTGGGAATTGAAAGACTCATGAGATAGTGGAGACTACATAGTACCAATAGTGAAACAGTTTCGGGCATTTCTGCATCATATGTAGCAGATCATTGGTTCTACTGCATATTGGGCATATTGGCGATTCCCTAATCCCCCATTTATGAAGTTGAACTGGTGTTCTGTACACTCTGTGTAGTAGACATGTGCAAAAGAAAAAAATTTGTTTAGTTTAGTTTCGTTTTAATTCGTTAATTAATTAATTTCGTTTAGTTAGATTCGTTAAATTTGTTAAATTCGTTTTCGGATTTCGTTTAGTTTTCGACCGATTTTCGAATTCGAAAATATTTTGCGACCCGAATTTGGGTCCACGTATCTCGGGGTGACTTGGTGATAGAAACACCAAATTTGGAGAGGTTGTAGTGCTAGTTCTACTGTGTTTACATACCAAATTTGGGGTTTCTAGCTATAAGTGGCCCCGAGATATGTGGCCCCAAAATCGGGTCGAAAAATGTCATTCTCTGCTGCAGAAAAGTGCTTGACATTTTGCGACCCGACTTTGGGGCCACGTATCTCGAATTTTTCATTATTAGGACATTCGGATGCATCCGAATTACCGAATTACAATACTAGTATCAACATGATTTGAAATTTTTTCAACTGCATTTGAAATTTTTTCAACTGCATTTGAAATTTTTTCAACTGCATTTGAAATTTTTTCAACTGCATTTGAAATTTTTTCAACTTGGGGTTTCTAGCTATAAGTGGCCCCGAGATACGTGGCCCCAAAATCGGGTCACAAAATGTCAAGCACTTTTCTGCAGCAATGACATTTTTCGACCCGACTTTGGGGCCACATATCTCGGGGCCACTTGTAGCTACCCCAAATTTGGTATGCAAACACAGTAGAACTAGCACTACAATCTATCCAAATTTGGGGTTTCTATCACTAAGTAACCCTCAGATATTTCGAATTTCGTCCGCGATTTTTCGATTCGAAAAAAATTCGGATTCGGTTAAATTCGTTAGTATTGTAATTTGGTAATTCGGATGCATCCGAATGTCCTAATAATGAAAAATTCGTCCGAATTTCGATTCGGAACATAACGAAATGCACATGTCTACTGTGTAGTAGGAACAGGTGAGATAGTTTTTGAGATGCTGAAACTGATACCATAGGAGTGGAGGTCAGGCATAGGTCCCAGGTTTCTCCATCTATATGTCCCAGATCCTTTTCCCATCCCTTTCTGCAGGGCAATTTGGTAGCATTATGTGTGGATTGCAACAGCTTAGAATATACTCTCGAGATCATCCCCTTCCTGTCTGCCATCAAGAAGACATCAGACATGAAGGGATGGGTTGTTGGTACAAGCAGGGAGGTTTTAGTCTCACACTGAATAGCGTGCCTAAGTTGTAGGTATTTGTAAAATTGATTTCTGGGGAAGGCAAACGCTGCCTGCATCTCCATAAAGGATTTGAGTGTAGTTCCATTATATAACTGATAGATATATAGAACTCCTGCCTTCTCCCAGAATTGGAAATCCTGAAGTTTGGACAATTCTTTATAATATAGATTACGCCATATGGAGGTATAAAGACAGTAACCGCGGATATGCAGAACAGTTCTGATATATTTCCATCGGTGCCGATGCTCGAGGCCGACGGTCGCGATGACTACCGGCCATGAGCGATCGCGAGCACGAGGGACAGAACACAGAACTGTGTGTGTGTAAACACACAAATCCATGTTTTGTTCTGAGAGGAATGACAGATTGTGTGTTCCTATTATCTAGGAACCACAATCTGTCACTTCCTTTAATCAGTCCCCTCCCCCTTCAGTTAGAATCACCTTCCAGGGAACACAATTAAACCCTTCATCACCCCCTAGTGATAACCCCTTCACTGCCAGTGACATTTATACAGTAATCAATGCATTTCTATAGCACTGATCGCTTTATAAATGCCAATGGTCCCAAAAATTTGTCAAAATTGTCCGATGTGTCCACCATAATGTTGCAGTCATGATAAAAATCGCGAATCGCCGCCATTACTAGTAAAAAAAATAATAATAAAAATGCTATAAATCTATCCGCTATTTTGAAGACACTATAACTTTTGCGCAAACCAATCAATATATACTTAGTGCGCTTTTATTTACCAAAAATATATAAAAGAATACATATCGGTCTAAACTGAGAAAAAATTTGCTTTTTTTAATAAAAAAATGGGAATATTTATTACATCAAAAAGTACAAAATATTGTTGTTTTTTTTTTTCAAAATTGACGCTTTTTTTTTTGTTTATAGCGCAAAAAATAAAAACCGCAGAGGCAATCAAATACCACCAAAAGAAATCTCTATTTGTGGGGAAAAAAAGGACGCCAATTTTGTTTGGGTGCAACATCACACGATTGTCAGTTAAAGCGATGCAGTGCCAAATCGCAAAAAATGGCCCGGTCATTCTGCAGCCAAATCTTCCGGCACTGAAGTGGTTAAGAGGAGTATAAGAGGAGTATAGTGGGGAGTTTTTGGGATAGGTGTGAGAATCCTGCTTCCAGATGGGATAACGCCAGGGTCGGAGAGCCGCTTGCTATTAGTAAATTCCTAATGGGGTCTGCAGCAATCTCATGTCCCCAGTCTCCTAATTGTTGTATTGTGAGGCTACAAAGTAGAATCTAGAATGGGGGACTGCCATACCGCCCTGGTCTTTGGCAAATTGCAGCTTGGATAGGCTGATACATGCTATTCTATTACCCCAGATTAGCGCTCTAAACTGTGAGTCTTTTTGGGAAAACCATCCATACGATCCCATACGGGATCCATACGGGCGCATTATGGAATATATATAAAAGTTGAGGGTCCCACACCATTTTAATCAGATTGGCTCTACCAGTAACTGATAACGGAACTTTGGTTAATGCTAAACATTTAGCACAAAATCTTCGCAATAAAGGAACCAGATTCAGTGTGATATATTGATTAGGGTCCTGAGTCACTTGGATTCCAAGATATCGGAATTCAGTGACCACTTGGACATCTCTTGCACAGTCTGGGGTGGGTTGTGGGAGTGGGGCATGAGTACTGATTTGTTCCAGTTGATAGTGAACCCCTATAGAGCTCCGAAGTCAGGGATCAGTTGAATCACACTCCTCAGAGATCTATCTGTGTCTCCCAAATAAATCAGCGTGTCATCTGCATATAAATTGATGACATCTTTTTGGATATCCCGGAGAAAACCTGTAATATTCTGTGATGCTCGTACATGAATGGCTAGTGGCTCCAAGGCCATGGCAAACAGTGCCCCTGAACAGCCGGAAAGGATCCGATACATCACCATTAGCCTGCATCCTTGCGGAGGGGGATATGTATAAGGAAAGTGTTGCCCATCCCATCTGAGGAAAGTGTTGCCCACTCCAAATCTTGACAGTACCTCCTACAAATATGTCCATTCAACGCTGTTGAACGCTTTGGCAGCGTCTAAAGTAAAGATGGCTCTATTACCAGGGTTTTCAGTAGGCAATTGCATGTTTGCATAGGTTTTGAGCCATGGACCTTGTTGGTATGAACTCGAACTAGTCTATATGAATCAATTTTTGAATACATTTGATTAACCTATTAGCCAGTACTCTAGCCAAAAGCTTAACATCAAATGTGAGTAGCGAGGTCTATAAGAATCTGCCGAGAGGGCTTCCTTTCCTGGTTTTAATAGGATGACTATAAATCGCCTCATTCATAGAATGGGGAAGTTTCCCAGTTTGAAACGCATTATTATAGACTTGAAGGAGGGTTGGTATCAGTTGTGAGGTGTATCGTTTGCAAACTTCGGAGGGCAAACCGTCTGCTATGGGTGCCCACCCATTGTGTGTTTGAGCCAAAGCTGTGAGGATCTCATCTTCAGTCAATGGGACATTGAGCTGGTTTGCATCCTCAGAGGACAAACATGGTGTAGGATATTTATCTAGGAAGGATTGGAGATCAACAGGGGAGGGTTGTACTTTGGATGTATAGACACAAAATCCCTAAATATGTTGATGATAGCTGGAGTGGTGTAACAAGGTATACCGTGTGCATAATTTACTGCCACTATATGTGAGGAAGGTTGTTGTGATTTGGCAAGGAGAGCTAACATGTTTTCCCCTTCTTCAAAATGTTGCTGTTGCAAAAAAAATAAAACATTTTTTCTCCACTGTGTAAGGATAATTGTCTGAGCATCGATTGTGAAGCCAATCATGCTCTTTTTGAGTCATCAGAGGGGTCAGCAACATAAGTTTCTTCTGTTCTCTGCGCCTCCGATATAACAAGCATTTCCCACTCAGTCTTAGTTTTTATGTGAGATATTAGTCTGATAAACTGGTCCCGTAAGTAGGCCTTAGCTGTGTCCGATACATTGGCTATATCTGTAGATCCTACATTATATCTTAAAAAGGAGGTCAATAGTGCTGGTGTCAGGTCAGGGTCTGGTAGGGGAGACATCCAAAAAGGGTTTAGCTTCAACAATGTTTGACTCCGTTCAGCCCCCACTCTGATCAGACACAAGTCTAGTAGGGTATTGCGAAGAAACTATCATTGGCAACATTAGCTCATTCCCCAGTCCTAAGTCAATTCGAGACAGCCCCCCAATCGAAGCAGACTGACATGAGTATAACCAGGCATCAGGGTTGTGCATTCTTCACACATCTGTGAAGGCCCATCCCTGAGAGAAGACGTGCAAAGGCTGTAGGTCCTCCGCTTTTACTATGCCCCCACTAATATGGGCAGAGAGTTGGTATTTCCCATAATCAATATAATTATTAAAGTCCCCCAGGACAAGGACTGGTATGCAAGGATAGCGGGCCATAAAATTAGCTAATATTTTAAGGAGACGGGCTGAAAATGGTGGAGGAATGTACATCCCTGCAAGTATATACCTTGTCTCGTAAAGAGAATACAATAAAAGTACATAGCAAACCATCTGGGTCGATGTAAACCTCCATACATGAGAATTGGGTACCCCTTCGGATAAGGATACTCACTCCCCTTGTGTACAATGAATAGATGTTGTAGAATTGATTACAAAACTGCCTTTGTTCTAAGGAAGGGGTAGAGGTCGGGGGGAGATGAGTCTCCTGTAAACAAATCACATCTGCATTTAAAGGCTTGATCGTGCGGAGCACTGCCAATCGTTTAACTGGATTGTTCAGGCCCCGAACATTCCATGACATAACCCTGGTTATTCTAGACATTCAGGTTGTAATAAAGTAAGATCAGGAGCAGAGTACTTAGTTGTCATAGGATCCAGTTCCAGGACAGTGAAATTACATACAGCTAGATAATGATAGAAACAAGCATAATAATTGGACACTTACTTGTCCCAGGGTCCAGCGATGCGGGGGGAATGAAGCCCCGCTCGTCTCCCCCCCTTCTCTCTGCAGTGCCGGCATTGTCACGGTGGGCGTTTGGCTGTGGCTTTACAGCCGGGTACGCACTGCGCATGCGTGAACCATGCTGTGACTGGCTGGGCAATCATCTGGGACCTGTGACGTGTCCCAGATGATTGCCGAGAGGGAGGGGGGAGAGGTGATCTTCCACCCGGGGCCGTGGGTGCACCAGGAGGAAGTGGGAGCTGGAGCCCTCTAAAAAGAGGGTTTCTTTTACACTCCAGCTACATTATTTTCCCTCTAAAAAGAGGGTTTCCGCTTCCCAAAAAAATTAAGTGCCAAATGTGGCATGTCAGGGGGTCACCTTCCCTTAAAGCGTAAGTTCCATTTTTGGGTGGAACTTCGCTTTAATGTGAACCATTGCAAAAAACAGAGAACTCCGCCTTAGCACGGATATCCGTGGGCAAAATGGATCTTAGCACAAGAAGAGTACCATTCAGGATGGAGCAGGCCTTCTGTTGTGATCTTCACGTAGAGAGTTTTCTTCTCTATCTAACCATTGCGCAGCTGCCAACAGTTTATCAAAGAAATTAACCGATCCCAGAGCCTCCACCCATAGTCGAGCAGGATATAACATGGCATATTTTATTTCCAGATCCCTGAGGCGACGTTTCACATACTTGAATTTAGCTCTTTGTTTCTGCAGGTCTGCAGAAAAATCAGGCAAAAGAGAAATTTTTTGCATTATCAATCCTTAGGGCTTCAGGCCGGATTCTGGCATTATCGAGGATCGCATCTCTGTCCTTATAATTAAAGACACAAGGAAAAAGATTGCTGAGTCCTAGGGTGGCAATCAGAAAACGCCCAAAATTATTGGAGTGTCACATCCTACATATATGTCAAGAATTAATTTTTCCAAAGGAAAAAAAGAGGGAAATGGACTTTATAGGCACATGTTTGAATTTTTATACAATATTTATTGAAAATATATCACAAAACAGTTATTGCATATGAAAAAACACAAATATTGACAAAAACAATACTTGAAAACAACATTAAAAGGTAAGGACCCGGGAACATCCCCCTAAGGGTTTTCAGCACCACCACGTTTTCCGCTAATTGTGGGGTTGGTGTATATATAACTTGCGAAATAAACACTCCCACTTGGATTTGGTTTTTGTCAATATTTGTGTTTTTTCATATGCAATAACTGTTTTGTGATATATTTTCAATAAATATTGTATAAAAATTCAAACATGTGCCTATAAAGTCCATTTCCCTCTTTTTTTCCTTATAATTAAAGAGCTTGAACAAGAATGGCCGTGGCGTCCCTGGTTGCGGAGGCCTAGCAGGAACCCAGTGCGCCTTTTGCACTGAAAACATAATAAAAATAAATAAAATCAACCGGATTCTTGCCTTCCACTTTTTCAGGTAGTCCTATGGCTCTTACATTATTCTGTCTCATCCTGTTTTCCAAATCTTCCAGACGTGAGACGTGTTGTGCGGTGAGGTCAGTGTTGTAAGTGAGATCATGCTACATGGGTGCCATTTCATCCTCTATGGAGCTTACTCTCCCCTCTAGAGCTGACATTCTCTCCCGCAGCTTTTGTGTATCTTTCCGCAGGAAGGTGATCTCCGTTTTAACTCCCTTCATCTCTGTAAGTGCAGCTATGGCTATATTACAGGTGTTTACCGCCGTGAAAATGTCCCTCAGTGTGGGTTCACCCGCTGCATCTGTAGTGGCAGGGTCTGGGGGCCTAGCAAAGATGTCCCACGGTGTACTCACTGTGTCCCAGTCAAATCCTGGACTGTTGGCATCGTCCAGTGGTACGGTGTCATCTGCTTCAGATATGCTTCCTTCCTTGGGTATCAGTTTGGAGAACAGCTTCTGTGCGGCCTCCTTGTATCTGTCCTTACTCGTTCTCTGGGACAGGGTGCCATTTTGGGCCATGAGGTCCACGGGCTGCATTCTGCCGTTTTGTGGATGCCATCAGGCCTGTTTCAGTAAGGCAGAGGTAGTACCGGACTCTGGGGCTGCCACGACCGTTTGTGAGGCGATCAGCGGTAAAGACCTCAGGATAGTAGATCAAAGTCTCGGCGGAGAGAGCTGAAGATGCGTCCGGCTACATCCGCTGCCTGGCCACGCCCATATTTGGATCATTTTTACCAAAGATATGTAGCAGTATAACTTTGGGCTGGAAGGCTGGCACCGGGACATTAGACTGGAAGGCTGGGACATCAGGCTGGAGGGCTAGGACATCAGACTGGAAGGCCGGCAGTGGGACATCAGACTGGAAGGGCGGCACCAGGACATCAGACTGGAAGGTTGGGACGTCAAGCCGGATGGCTGGAACGTCAGGCTGGAACATGGACACCGGAACATCACATTGGGGCACAGGAACTGGATAGCAGGCAGAGGTTTGTCAGAATCAGGTTTGGCTGGCATGAAAGCAGACTGGAGCAGGTTTGTTGATGTGGAAGCAAGTTGGGTTACTGGCAGGATCGTGTGAGTAGGAAAAAACTTCCGTTTCTTCTTTGGCTTAAATGCTGGAGATCTGTAGGTAGGAGGTGAGGCATACTGAAACGAAGGGCTGGGATATGGCAAGGAAGTGGGAACAGCGGCCAGAGGAAGTTTTTGTGGGGAAGGTGCAGGTAGTAGAGAAGAGGCAGGTGGGTTAAAGGCAGGATAGGTGCAGGAAGCAGAAACAGGGTATTGATACTTGGTGGGGAGCAGGGTATATTGGACGGTAGCTGAGGTAGCCAGGGGTGATGGGAGAAAGGACGCCTGAGCTGGCAGGTGTTTAGTAGCAGGTCTGGGTTGAGGAGAGCTGACAGAAGCTGGGCATAACAGGTCTGACCATGCCTGAAATATAGGTAGCACAAAAGTGGGGACTGCACTTCATCTATACAATCCTTCAACAACTGTTTGGGACAAACCGAATAGTGCTCCAAAAAGGATGCAGAGTCATCCTCCAACAGCCATACTAAGGACGCAACCTGGTTAATGCTGAAGGGGGAGAAAAGTCATCACGACCCTTTGGGATACAGGGCAGAGCCAGCTCTGTACACATTACAATCAAAGGTTGAACATCCTCAAACAATATACTGCCCTGATCGACCACAGAGTGAGCTAAACGGATAATCTCCAGCAGCTGATCACTGGACCACCCTTTCAATGTCTGGCGGAGATATTCAGAACTCTCTGTTGCCAGCAGAGCATAATAAACAATTACATCTGAATTCATTCCAGCAACGAAAAACAGAACCGAGATGGTTCCCCTGTGCAGCCACTTCTGCTCAGAGATGGCCTTGGTATACTGTCATGAACAGGTGTGACCAGATTGTGTGGACTGCAAAGAGGAAACCGCATGTAAAAGTAAAATAAGAATAATGTTTATTCAAGATAAGTGATATATAAATAAGTAGACACCCCAAAATACAAACAGTGCTCAGCCAGCAAACAGAAACCCACAGACAACAGATAATATATACAGGCACAGGGAAGTACCGAAATCAAACACGTTAGCCAGGCCAGGGTCATACACAGAAGATCAGCAGATAACAAGGGCAGTTCCAGAATCAAAAACGTTAGCCAGGCCAGGGTCATACACGGAGGATCAGCAGATGAACAAGGGCAGGACGGGAGAGGGAGAATAAGGATGGGAAAGGCTACAAGGGAACAGGAACACAGGAACACAGGATCAGGATAGGATCAGGTACAGATGCAGGTTCAGGTACGGATGCAGGTAACAGGTTCAGATGCAGGTAACAGGTTCAGATGCAGGTAACAGGTTCAGATGCAGGTAACAGGGCACATAGGAGAAAGATACCAAGGCAAGCGTGTGAGGGCTGGCTGGGCATTTATAAAACTGCCAGTGATTGGCCTCATGTGACAGCTGAGCGCAGAAAGTGCTGTCTGCTCCACACTGCCGGGATCCATCTGCTGGTGGACGCCAGTACTGCGGCCCAGAGATGACATAACACCAGCAGGGAAAGTCTCTCCTGACAGTTACAAACTGCCAAGAGACACCTGCTGGTGGACCACAGTACTGCATGCCAAATGATGGATCTTACCAGCGGACGGATCCTTTCCTGACACTCTGAATCAAAACACAGTCACTTCCTGTACAAGTCTTTAGGTTGTTCAGAGGTAATAAGTGCGTTACCTATTTTTGGTCACTAGATGGCTCTGGATACGGAACCACAGTAATGTCCATGAACCTTACATTAAAGTATACACAAGTACATCAATAGGCAAGGATGTCAGCGCTACACACTCCCCCTACTTTATCTCTTTGGTCCCCAAAGAGGCTCAAATTGCTAGTTCTATCTGGTATTTTAGCTTCTATATGGTCATATAATACGGACAGAGGAGCTTCCCACCAGTTGTCATATGATGGGGAGCTATCCTGTGCACTCACAGCTGATACTACCATGTCGGGTACAGATGTGCCAAGGGGTGAGGTGGGGCTGTCCCCTACTGAATCAGTAGTAGAGGGACCAGGCAGTTCAGGGTTTCTTTTGCTGACAAACTGGGATGCTTCAGAGCATTCGCCCAAAGTATCGTAAGTCAGTCTGCAGGGTGGGCGAATGTCTCTCTTTGCTCTTGGCACTTTCGGAGTATCCATTTCTTTCTGACAAGTATCTTCAACCCCTCGGTGTCAGCAGGTGGGGAGTAACTAAGAGTACTGAATTCTTCTGTAGGATTAGTTGCACAAATTCTGGGGCCTCTGCTCTGAGAGTCCCATTATTATCTTCCTCCACTTCTGAAAAGACATCAGCATCTACATCTGCATCTTCATCTTCTGTAGGCCACAGCCAACTTATCCCTACTTCCTCATCTTCATCTGTACCGGGTGCCAGCTGAAATCTGGTTGTTGGCCTACTCACATCGGTAGATGTGGATGGGAGCTCCTCCTCGGCCCTTATCCTAACTGCCTCAGTGAGGGGCAGAAGGTGATTCCAGTGCCAGGTCTTCACTGGTCCAGTGCTTCTTTCTGGCTTGATTTCATATACTGGGAGCCCTGGAAGTTTCCTACACACAACATAAGGCTGTGATCTCCAGTGATCAGACAGATTTTGCTTGCCTGGGATGCCTAAATTCCTCAGCAAAACCCAGTCACCTGGTTGAAGATATTGGACTCTCACTTTCAGTTCAAAGTTCCTCTTGTTATTGTTTTGTCTGGAGCTTGATGTGGTTTAGGCCTGCTCGTAAGCGATTTTCAAGTTCCTTCTCAGCCTATCTACATACCCTCTATGGGAGATCTCTGATGTGTGATCCAAGGAGGTTCCAAATGCCAAATCCACTGGTAATCGGGCTTCACGGCCAAACATTATTCGGTAGGGTGAATACCCAGTGGCGTCATTTTTGGTGCTGTTGTAAGCATGGACCAGTGCAGTGATGTGTCTACTCCAGTGGGGTTTCTGCTCTGCAGTTAACGTCCCCAACATATTCAGAAGAGTCCTGTTGAACCTTTCCGGCTGAGGGTCCCCTTGTGGATGATAAGGAGTAGTCCTAGACTTCTGGATGCCTAGTAAATCCAGCAGTCCTTTTATCAATCTGCTCTCGAAGTCTCTTCCTTGGTCCGAATGTATCCTTTGAGGTAAGCCATGATGGATGAAGAACTTTTCAATGAGAATCTTAGCCACTGTGGTTGCTTGCTGGTCTCTAGTGGGGACAGTGATCTGTCACCACCAAGATATCCCCTGTCTACTCAGATCAGATTCTAGACAGAGAAAGTCTATGCAAACCAGGTCCATTGGGCCCTGGCCTTCAATATGGCCCATTGGGGCAGCCCTCTGTGGCAACGTCTTCCGTTGTATGCACCTGAGGCAGTTATGACAGTAACTCTCCACTTCTTTCCTCATGTGAGGCCAATAGAATCTGTCCTTTACTAACTGCAGAGTCCTTTCGGCTCCCAAATGGCCATGGTGGTCATGTAGGGCAATCAGTACCCTCTCGCTGTGCTTTTCTGGCAAGAACAGCTGCCACTTCTCTTCTGAATCACCGGAGGGACCCCTTCGGTAGACCACCCCCTGCTGCAGCTGCAACTGCAACCGATCCCATTCCTTCAGCAACAGCCGGGCCTCCTTCTGGGACTCTTCACAGTACATCAGACTGTTGACGTTCCAATGCCTTCAGCACCATTCTCCACAGTGGGTCTTCCTCTTGATCTCTCCTGAGATCCTTCCTGGATATCTTAGGGAGACCCTCTTCCACAACTTGGGAGACATCGCAATAGCACCTGGGAACTCCCGCTGAGGACACTCCTACATCTTCGGCTCGGGCCCCCACCCTTTCCAAAGTGGCTTGTCCCTTCACACAGGGCTCTTACTCCTTCTGGAGTGAGCTGAGTCCAGTCTTTTGGGGAACTCTGAGGGTCATGAGGCCTTCTGGACAAAGCATTCACATCTCGGTTACCAACCCCTGGTCTGTACTTCAGGCTGAAGGTAAATGCCGAAAGAGCAGCTAGCCACCTGTGACCAGTGGTGTCCAGCTTTGCAGTGGTGGACAAGTAAGTGAGGGGGTTGTTGTCCGTCTTCACTATGAATTCAGCTCAATAAAGGTAGTTCTTCAACTTGTCTACCACTGCCCACTTCAGAGCCAAGAATTCCAGCTTGTGAGTCGGATAGTTTTTCTCAGCAGGAATCAAACTTCTGCTCACATAGGCGATGGGTCGCAGAGACCCTTCATGCTCTTGGTAGAGCATTCCTCCCAGTCCGTCTCGACTGGCATCCACATGCAGCTCGTAAGGCTTTGTAGGGTCTGCATAGGCCAACACTGGTGCAGTGGTGAGGCTCCACTTCAGCTGTCTGAAGGCTTCCTCACATTCTGGGGTCCACTGATCCTGGATGGATTCTTTTCTGTCTGACTTTCCTGACCGATCCGGGTTTTCGCTAGCATCTTCTTGGTTCTTTAGAAGCTCAGTGAGTGAGTGGGCTATTTTTGCAAACCCTTCCACGAACCTTCTATAGTATGAGCAAAACCCTAAGAATGACCTGAGTTCAGTTACGTTGGTGGGCCTGGGCCAAGAAGTGACAGCTTCTAACTTCTTGGGATCAGTTGCTACTCCCTCTTCAGACACAATGTGTCCCAAGTAATTCACTGAGGGATGATAGAACTGGCATTTTTCCATAGAGAGCTTCAGGCCTTTCTCATGAAGTCTCTTCAGGACCTTTTCCAGGCGTTCCTCATGCTCCTCCAATGTTCTTCCAAACACTATTATGTCATCCAGGTAGACCAGTACTTCTATTAGATTCATGTCACCCACTGTTTTTTCCATCAGTCTCTGGAAAGTTGCTGGGGCCCCAGACAGTCCTTGAGGTATCCGGTTGAACTCAAAGAACCCCACTGGGGTGATGAAAGCAGTCTTTTCTCTGTCTTCAGGGCACATGGGGATCTGATAGTACTCACTCTAGACATGTGCGATTCGTTTCGTACGAATTCGTAATTCGTACGAATTTTTCGAGAATCTGTAGTACGAATTTTTTTTTTTTTACGAATTCCGTACGGAATACGAAATTCCGTTTACGAATTTCGTCGCCGAATGATTCGAATGAATTCGAATGAATTCGAATGAATTCGAATGGATTCGAATGAATTCGAATGACAAAGTGTCATTTTTGCAGGAAAAATTCCGTTTACGAATTTCAGCTCCAAATTATTCGAATCCAACTACCAATATCAAATTTCAACTAATTCAAACGAAATTATTATAGCAGATATAACGAATGAATTCGAATGCATTCGAATGAATTCGAATGCATTCGAATGAATTCGAATGACAAAGTGTCATTTTTGCAGAAAAAAAAGCTATTTAAAAAACAGTCATTCATTGATATAAAAAAAAAAAAAAAGCGTAGGGGTCCCCCCAAATTCAATAACCAGGCCCTTCAGGTCTGGTATGGATATTAAGGGGGACCCCAGCCAAAAAAAAAAAAAAAAAAATGGCGTGGGGTCCCCCCCAAATATCCATACCAGACCCTTCAGGTCTGGGATGGATTTTAAGGGGAACCCCGGCCAAAAAAAAAAAAAAAATGGCGTGGGGGTCCCCCTCAAAATCCATACCAGACCCTTTATCCGAGCACGCAACCTGGCAGGCCGCAGGAAAGGAGGGGGGACGAGAGCGGCCCCCCCTCCCGCCTGAACCGTACCAGGCCACACGCCCTCAACATTGGGAGGGTGCTTTGGGGTCCCCCCCAAAGCACCTTGTCCCCATGTTGATGAGGACAAGGGCCTCATCCCCACAACCCTGGCCGGTGGTTGTGGGGGTCTGCGGGCGGGGGGCTTATCGGAATCTGGAAGCCCCCTTTAACAAGGGGACCCCCAGATCCCGGCCCCCCCCCTGTGTGAAATGGTAAGGGGGTACAAAAGTACCCCTACCATTTCACCAAAAAAGTGGCAAAAATGGTAAAAATGACAGGAGACGGTCTTTGACAATTCCTTTATTAAAATCTTCTTTCTTCTTTCTTCTGCTCTTCCTTCTTCCTTTCTTCATCTTCTCCTTCCGGCATCTTCTTCCATCGTCTTCTTCCTTCGATTCGCTTCTTCTTCCTCCGGTCTTCTCGTCCTTCTCGTCCGACGTCGTCCTTCTCGTCCGGCATCGTCGTCTCTTCTCGCAGGCCGCTCCTCGCAATGGGAGGCTCCCGCTCTGTGAGGCTCCGCTCCGGGTGACAGGTCTTTTATAACGAAGGCACCTGGTGACCCCGCCCCCTCTGATGCACGGGGACGTCATGTGGAATTCCCTATGGCTTTCCCCATGACGTCAGAGGGGGGGCGGGCTCACCAGGTGCCTTCGTTATACAAGACCTGTCACCCGGAGCGGAGCCTCACAGAGCGGGAGCCTCCCATTGCGAGGAGCGGCCTGCGAGAAGAGACGCTGATGCCGGACGAGAAGGACGACGCCGGACGAGAAGGACGAGAAGACCGGAGGAAGAAGAAGCGAATCGAAGGAAGAAGAAGATGGAAGAAGATGCCGGAAGGAGAAGATGAAGAAGGAAGACCAGAAGAAAGAAGATTTTAATAAAGGAATTGTCAAAGACCGTCTCCTGTCATTTTTACCATTTTTGCCACTTTTTTGGTGAAATGGTAGGGGTACTTTTGTACCCCCTTACCATTTCACACAGGGGGGGGGGGCGGGATCTGGGGGTCCCCTTGTTAAAGGGGGCTTCCAGATTCCGATAAGCCCCCCGCCCGCAGACCCCCACAACCACCGGGCACGGTTGTGGGGATGAGGCCCTTGTCCTCATCAACATGGGGACAAGGTGCTTTGGGGGGACCCCAAAGCACCCTCCCAATGTTGAGGGCGTGTGGCCTGGTACGGTTCAGGCGGGAGGGGGGGCCGCTCTCGTCCCCCCCTCCTTTCCTGCGGCCTGCCAGGTTGCGTGCTCGGATAAAGGGTCTGGTATGGATTTTGAGGGGGACCCCACGCCATTTTTTTTTTTTTTTTTGGCCGGGGTTCCCCTTAAAATCCATCCCAGACCTGAAGGGTCTGGTATGGATATTTGGGGGGGACCCCACGCCATTTTTTTTTTTTTTTTTTTTTTGGCTGGGGTCCCCCTTAATATCCATACCAGACCTGAAGGGCCTGGTTATTGAATTTGGGGGGACCCCTACGCTTTTTTTTTTTCTGCAAAAATGACACTTTGTCATTCGAATTCATTCGAATTCATTCAAATTAATTCGTTATATCTGCTATAATAATTTTGTTCAAATTAGTTGAAATTCGATATTGGTAGTTGGATTTACTAACGATTCGTAACTATTCATAACGATTCGTAACGATTCGTAACTATTTATAACGATTCGTAACGATTCGTAACTTGAAATTGAAATTCGATATTTGTAGTTGGATTCGAATTGTTCTCTGTGTTATGAGAACCAACAATGCATTAGCCGCGTTAACGATTCGTAACGATTCGTAACGATTCGTAACTTTACTAACGATTCGTAAAAAAAATTACGATTCGTCCGAATTTCGTATTTCGTACGAATTCGAACGGAATTTCGTACACGAATTACGAATTACGAATTTTTTTATATACGAAACGGGACGAAACGAAACGAAACAAATTTTTTGACAGTTCCCATGTCTAACTCACTCTTCAAATCCAGAACACTGAACCACTTTGCTCCCGATAGGCTCTGTAGAGCATCCTCTATCCGTGGTGTAGTGTACTGGTCAGGAATGGTCCTCCGGTTCAGGGTCCTATAATCAATACATAGGCGTAAAGACCCGTTCTTCTTCCTCACCACTACTATTGGGGAGGCATAAGGACTCCTGGATTCCCGGATAATGCCCGTTCTCTTGAGTTCAGCCAGTTGTTCTCTCAGATCTTCCAGATCTCCCAGTGGGATTCGCCTGACCCTTTCTCTGAAAGGCTTGTTCTCTTCTAGCCGAATTCGATGGGTGGCACTCTTAGCTAATTCCACATCGAACTCGCTCTTTGAGAAACATTTTAGAAGTTGGGCCCTAGCTCTTTCCCTCCAGGCAGGGGTAAGTGGCGTGTTCTTGGGACAGAACTCATCTTGAGGGATCTCTGCTGCCGATCCTTACTTCTGGCTACATGCTGAGACTGGGGCTGCTGGACTAACCTGCCCCAGCATTAACCTAGATGGCACCCTCACTTGCACATTTTCTACGTTACGGACACTGACGGGAACTTTGCCGTGGGTCCTCTTCAGTGCCCTGGTGGGCAACACTTCTGGGATAAGTTCTAACCCCTTCTTGTCTTCCTGACTTGTATCTTCAAGGACAACGAAAGGGCCTGGATTCTTCCAGCTCAACTTGACAAGGGCCCTCGGGCAAACTACTTCACCGGACTGGACCTATTTCTTTCCCCTATCCAAGAGCCAGATTTTCCCCACTCCCTCTCAGGAGCCTCTTCTTCCTGCTTTAGATCTCGGTATGTCTGGGCCAACATCGGATGTTTTTTGGTAGGGGGGGTCCCTTCCCGAGTACCAGCGGTGTTAGAAGCCTTTTCACCAAGTCAATGTTCGTCCCAATAATAAGGGAACTTTTGTCAGCCCCTGGGGGCATACTACGACGAATGTGCTGAACGTCTCAGCCTTTCCGGCTGTACTTGGGTCAATCGTGAGTCTGACTGACAGGTAACCATCATATGGGAAGTTCTGAGTGCCTAACCCCCATATTTCCAGTCCTCCAATTTCTGTAGCGGCAGGTGCTTGAGATGTCGGTCGTAGAAGTCCCTGTATAATAAGGTCACTTGCTCTCCAGTATCCAGCAGAGCTTTTGTATAGATCCCCTCAACTTGAATGGGGACAATTGGGGAGGGTCCCACCAGCTTGGGGGGAATCCCACTGCACGTGGTACCTTTGGCCTGTTTGGTGGCCCGTATTCTCACCCTTGGTTTTGGGGGTCTCTTTCTCTTCAGCCCTTGCTTCACTGCACCCGAGGTTTGAGGTGTGGGAGTCGGTATGGAATTGGTTACAGCCACCGGACGCCCAGTTGACTCCTTCCCTGGGGTCCTCTGAAGTTTTCCGCCGGGTGCTTGAACTTTGTCTCAGCCACAGGACTTGGGCACACTCGCTTGAGATGTCCTACCCCTCCACATTTAAAACAGATTCTCTGTACTGGTTTCGTAGGGCGGTCAGGGGCCTCCGGAGCCTTTTGTGGTGAGACTTCTTTGGTCTGGGGGTTTGCCAGATGAGTCATCAACATTGTCATCATCTCTAGTATTTCTTTCTGGGTCTGGAGCAGCTTGTCCAGCCCAGTCTGACTTGCGGAAAGGTGGTGAGTAGGTGAGAGCCATGATCCCTGTTCAGCGCCTGCTGCTAGTACACTGAGTTCCCAGGCGTCTGAGGGGATATCCACTTGCTGCACTTTAGCACTTGAGGGGCTAGGAGATTGAAGTTTCCTCTTTTTTTGATCCCTCTCAATCTCCATCTTATCGGCTTCATTCACCTTTTCAATGAGTACCTCATCCGGTGTGAAGGGATCTTCCAGGTACTGTTTCAGAGCCATCTTAATATGATCACTCCTCAATCCTGTAGTCACAGATCTCCAGAATTTCCTTTTAATCAATTCCGCTCCAAGGTGGTCTCCGAGCCCTTCCTCCTCTGTAGCTGACAGCAGGCGGTCCTTGAGTTCAATGGCCCAGAATAGAAAATTCTGAGGAGTCTCTTTATCATCCTGGGTCATATTTATCAGTCTATGATACAACTCAGTGGTAGCTTTTCAGAATCCTCATCAGCTGGTTCAGGGCCATCCCAGTCTCTCACCAACATGTACCTGACACTTGAACCGGACTGATGGCATGGATTTCTTCTTTATTAATTTATACTTCTTTAAACTCTACTTGGTGTAGGAGGCTGATGTAAGACAGTTTTTCCTTCTGTCCTTTTTCCCCTATCTGGCCATCGATGCGGAAGTCCTTCCGGATAGTTACTTCCTGCAAGTGACCCGATGTGCGTATCTTCTGCACTTTTTCAGGGTTACTTGTCGTCTGACCATCTGGTTGATCTTCCAGAGAGGCACGCAATCCACTAATGCGTTCAGCCATCAGTCTGGAGGTCTCTTGAAACCTCTCCTGTATTTCACGATACTGTTGCTTCAGGTCAGCTAACTGTTGTTCTGCCTTTAACTTTAGCAGGAACCTCTGTTTTTCTGGTTAAAGGCTCCAACTGTTCCTGACTGGGGGAATCCCCTTCCTCCTTGCTGGGATGTGTCAGTAGGAATTCCATCTTTTTGGATAATTTTATGTTGGCACCATGGAAGCTTTCAGGGATGTCCTGCTTCAACTCTATGAGTGCATAGGTGCAGTTGATGCCATGGTCCGGTATCACTGCGACTACAAAAGCCTTTTTGTCTGGGGACAAAGCGTGTACCACCTCTTTGACTTGCTTCTCTCCCCAGTCAGTTCCTGGGAGTTCGATGGCCACACTCGCTTCTGAGCATATCCCCTCTGCTTCGCACCATTGAACCGCTTTGGCGGGATCCATAGTAGCACCAAGGGGGCGGGGTTGCCTGTAGAGTAACAGTAAGGATCCCGGACAAGCCCCCACATGTAGCACTGACCCCCGAAGGAGCTTCTGGTTTGAATTGGGCCTGCACTCTACCAAGAAACCCCACTAACTTGACTCAATCCCCTTGGCACAGCTGTGGTGCAATACAATACAGTATAACATGAAACAATGCCAAATACCTGTATTATGAACTCAGGATACACTGGCTCCACCTGGTGGGGAAAAACAGTACACCATACAACTGGATACTTAATCAGATCTATTTTTACTGAAAGATATTTAAACAGGTGGTTACAGAAATTGTGCTGTCATCCCAACATAGGACGACAGCATAATATATTTCAATACAAAACAATACAAGATATATATATATATATATATATATATATATATATATATATATATATATATATATATACACACATGTTTAAACCTGGGAGCTCCCCCTACTTTAAAGGCTATGCGTGAGATCTCACTAAAAGTACTTTATCCGATGATCTTCTTTATTCGCTAGCTAAGAATGACTCCTTGAGATTTGTAATCCAAAGTGTGTGTGGAAAGTTAGATCAGGGTGCTCCAGGTGTAACTCCAATAACTTATTTACAACACTTGGGTGCCAAAGTGAAGTAGGCCCCAAGCCTGCTCAGTGTCAGTTGTTCTATTCCTCCTCTGTGGAACTACAGATTCGAGCGAGGTCTGTGAGTAAGTCTAACTGCGTGTAACAAGTTAACAAACGGTGGGCCGTAGCCCGCTCACCAACTGGATCGGAGTTCCGTGTGATGGCTTGGGTCCGGTAACTGCAGCTTGTTTCTATGTCAGCTGGGCCAGACACCTTGTACCGCTCCAATGGATGGACCCTGTCCTCTGATGTTCCGATGAGTGCCTCTGGACCCTTTCTCTCCAGTCACCTCATCTCTTAGGCTCTGTCAGGTCACTTTACAAAGGAGCAGGTTCTTGCTCCGTCGTAGCTGTAGGCCGCTATCTCCAGGAAAACCTCCTCGCAGATCCACATAGGCAGGCAACGTGATCCCAAGAGACCTAAAATGGCCGCTCGGGTTCCTTTTATCGCCTACCCAGCATGCACTGCACAAGAGAGTGTTCATGGGTAGGTCGCACAGACTCCTGAGTAACAAGGTCAACCCTCTGAATCAAAACACAGTCACTTCCTGTACAAGTCTTTATGTTGTTCAGAGATAATAAGTGCGTTACCTATTTTTGGTCACTAGATGGCTCTGGATACGGACTCACAGTAATGTCCATGAACCTTACATTAAAGTATACACAACCACATCAATAGGCAAGGATGTCAGCGCTACACCTATCTAGCACTGATGGTAAGGACAGGCCTCTTAGACTATGTGAGTTTATGTTTTATGGGAGCTCACAGTATTACTGTGACTGCCATTATTGTTTGGTACATTTGGAAAGTCCAAAAAAGCTGTGGCCTTGCCCTATTTCCAACTTAATCAGCGTCAGTGTTTTTTGGGGGGCAAGGTATGGGTTTATGAGTTGGTCACAAATGAGCCTATGCTTCTCAGCAGTCATGTAGCTTAATCATGCTGGGCACATTACACATTATTTTCTGGGTATTTTTTGCAGATGAAAAAGCATTTCAGTAACAAAGTCTAGTAACTCTCTGAAAGCTGCTTAGTTAACAAGGATGAAACTGAACCTGCCTTCAAGCAAAGGGAGACTAGGGGGTGTCTAGATATGGCTGTACTAACTGACAAACAGGAGGGGGCACAAATGAACATACCAAAACACAATAAATAACTTCAATAAAACAAGCTGCTGTAGCAGCATAATATCCTGCTTCAATTTTAGTTTAGTGCCAGTTCACTGGACACCCACTGTGAGCGCTAACCTTGACCCGTGTAGCCTAGATAATACACCCCTTCTGTTGTAACCCCTTACTCACCACTATTGCTTACCCTTAAAATAACAGACCACACTGTTCTTGTGGAGTAAATGGCCACAACAGCCTTTATTAACATAAAACACCATTTTATTCAAAATATGAATAACCAATTAAATACCACATAAATAACCATAACATAAACACTGAACATCAGTAACCCTCGGTTACACCCACTATTGTTGGTCAGTGACGGGGCAGAGTATTGTACCATAACCAAACATAACACCGTACATATAAATATATATATGTAACACCAGGGGGCACTGCAGGATTTTACCGAAAACCAAACTAGGCCTCCACTTAAACCGCCCGGAGACAAATACCTATCCCGCAGTGCAACAAAGAGTATCATCAAATTACTTTGATGTACTACAACCGGAGGGGCCATCTACTGACGAGCCCCCCACACACTTACCAACTACCAAACAGCCACCGTCACTGACCCACAATAAAACACCGCCACCCCATATTGAAGAGCCGTCACTCTGCTGCTTTACCTGAAACGACAACAAAAACATTAAAACCTCCAAAACAAACCTTAAACCATAGGGAGGGTGGGTGGGAAAACTGCCTCCTCTCGTGTTTCCTACTGACTGCGTGGCTCTGTTAAGCCACGCCCCCTTTTTATATTGCCGCTCCCCCTGATCTGATTGGCCTAGCCCGCTCGGCCACCCCCACCTCTCCCCCTTGGTGTATGACTCTGCACACAGTCATGCCCGGCCATCCCCTACATTGCCCTGCGGTCCATTCGGTCCGGCCCTCTCTTTCTGGACACTACCCCACTCCGTTATTCACCTGTGTGGCTATGACCATATTTTTTGTGATTTTGTTCCTATTTATGAATTAGTAACCACCATTGGTATGATACATATAACACATGATATAGTGTTATGTAGATTCACAATTCTCCCGGCATGCCGGTGTCTTCACATGTGCTCCCCCTCTTTTTACACAGTCGCCAGAAGCCTTTCCTCTGTAAGGGGTTATCAGCATTCACAGCACACTTTCGATGTATACAGGATCCAAACCAGAACTGTCTCTCTCTCTCTCTCCTCCTTAGTTTGTACGCCCATTAGGTGTATTTACATGCAGAGATAACAGCAAATCAGCCGCATAGTGTGAATCCGCTTAATCATTTAGACTCCTTTCACATGGGGGCCGCAGCCATGTTAGCGCTTTATCTGTGCTTTAACTCTGTTTAAGCAGCGATTTTGCAAAGCCTTTCAGCCGCTAGCGGGGTGCTTTTAACCTCACAAAAGGGGTTTCAAAGCACTTTTAAGGTGCTTTGAGAGCGCTGCCCATTCATTTCAGTGAGCAAGGGCGTTTTGGGAGCACTGTAAACAACGCTGCTTGCAGGACTTTTTTTCCCATTCCGCAAGCGCACTGCCCCAGTGTGAAAAGGCACACTGGAGAGAATGCGAGACAGTTTTCAGGTGCTTAGCAGAGGCTATTTCTCTTATTAAAGGCATGTCTTATTAACCACTTGCCGACTGGCGCACAACGATATACGTCAGCAGAATGGCACGTACAGGCAGGAGGGCGTATATATAAGTCCCTCCTTAATGCCTGTCCGTGCCATCCGGTCGGGACCCCCGTGAGTCCAGTCGCGGTCCCCGCGGACTCGATCGCCGCGGGGACCCCCGCAATCGTCTCACGGGAAGGCTGAACGGGGAGATGCCGAGATAAACAGCATCTCCCCGTTCTGCCTAGCAACTAGTGACGCCGATCTCTACTCCCTGTGATTGGAGCAGAGATCAGCATTCACTAGCTGACAGCCACACCCCCCCCCACAGTAAGAAACACACCCCTAGGCATACTTAACCCTTACACTGCCCCCTTGTGGTTAACCCCTTCACTGCCAGTGTCATTTATACAGGAATCAATGCATTTAAATGGCATTGATTGCTGTATAAATGACAATGGTCCCAAAAATGTGTCAAAAATGTCCGATGTGTCCGCCATAATGTCGCAGTCACAAAAAAAACGCAGATCGCCGCCATTACTAATAAAAAAAAAATTATTAATAAAAATGTTATAAAACTATCCCCTATCTTGTAAACGCTATAACTTCTGCGCAAACCGATCAATAATCGCTTATTGCGATTTTTTTTACCAAAAATATGTAGAAGAATACGTATCGGCCTAAACTGAGGAAAAAAAAAGTTTTTTTATATATTTTTGGGGGATATTTATTATAGCAAAAAGTAAAAAAAAAAGCATTTTTTTCAAAATTGTTGCTCTATTTTTGCTTATAGCGCAAAAAATAAAAACCGCAGGGGCGATCAAATACCACCAAAAGAAAGCTCTATTTGTGGGATAAAAAGGACGTCAATTTTGTTTGGGAGCCACGTCGCACGACCGCGCAATTGTCAGTTAAAGCGACGCAGTGCCGAATCGCAAAAAGGGGCCTGGTCCTTTGGCTGCAAATTGGTCCGGTCTGAAAGTGGTTAAAGACATGTATTTGAAATGCACTTACATTGTTCAAAGAGCAATTCAGCATTGAAATCAGGAAGTCTGGGATGCAATGTGCTCCACGGACACAAACCGGAAGTGACGCAATGATGCTGGAAGCTCTGCCCTATGCGTTTTGCCCCTTACCTATATGAGAACTGTCAAGCGGCAGGGCCTGCAGTCGGCAGTTGGCCTTCGTCGGGAGTGGAGCTTTTTTTCCTTTTTTTCGGGTCCGGCAGGGGCGGTGGGCAGCGTGAATGATTGACAATGGATCTACATCGGGGGACATTGTTTTATTATTTTTAATAAAGGAATTGTCAAAAACTGTGTTTGTGTTTTTATTTCTTTTTGACACTTTTTTTTGGTGAATGGGTAGAGGTACAATGTACCCCATACTCATTCACATAGGGGGAGGCCTCCTTGTTAAAGGGGATTTCCAGATTCCGATAAGCCCCCTGCCTGCAGATCCCCACAACTCTGGGATGTGGTTGTGGGGAACTGCAGGCAGGGGGCTTATCGGAATCCTTATTGATAGGCCCTTGTTCCTATCATTTTTTTTTTTTGGCCTGTCATGCTGCATGCTCAGATAAGAGTCAATTAGGCTGGCTTCACACTGGGGCGGTGCGGGGCGGCGACGGTAAAGCAGCGCTATATTTAGCGCTGCTTTACCATCGTTTTACCCGCGGTATGCGGCCGCTAGCGGGGTGGTTTTAACCCCCGCTAGCGGCCGCAAAAGGGTTAAAAACCGCGGCGGTTTGCGGGCGGTATCCCCGCGGTTTCCCATTGATTCCAATGGGAAGGAGCGGTATAGGAGCGGTGAATACACCGCTCCTTCACCGCTCCAAAGATGCTGCTAGCAGGACTTTTGTTGCGGTCCTGCTAGCGCACCGCTCCAGTGTGAAAGCCCGCCGGCTTTCACACTGGAGTGAATGGGGCCGGATTTTTCAGGCGGTATACAGGCGCTATTTTTAGCGCCGTACCGCCTGAAAACCGCCCCAGTGTGAAAGGGGCCTTATGGATTTTGAGGGGGGGGGGGGGGCACACGCCATTTAAAAAAAAAAAATTGGTGTGCTTTTTTTTTTTTGGCATGGGGTTCCCCTTAAAATCCATACCAGACCCATAAATAGGGGCGTTCGCCAAACGGACGAACAGCGATGTTCGGGCTGAACTTTTGCTCAGCTCGAACTGTTCGCCCAACTAAAATGTCTATTACATGGGTGATGGGGAGATTATTTGTTTACAAAAGTAAAACATTGTTTGTTCTTTCATTTCACCTCAAAAATAGTGGCAAGGACACTGCATTCCTGGCAAGAGCAACAGGTATTTCCTATGTTCTTAGCCTAAAAAAATTTAAAATAAACTTCTAAGGATTGGTATACTGCAGCATATATTAAAGTTTTGTTCTTAGGTTTAGCTATGTTTTAAGTGTTCTGTCTGTTCTTATGCCCTCTCACTCGTCTCATGCACATATTGCCACCATCATAGCCTCCACACTTCTGTACTGTACATACTTCCTGCTGCAATTCCCTCTGTACATTTCTCATATTGGCCACTGTCCTATTTCTTGTACTTCTCGCCTGCACACAGAGCCACCTGTCATAGCTTCTGCCCTCCTTTCCTGCATATATTACCCCCCTTAGACTTCTGGGTTCCCACATGTAATTTCCTATTAGAATACTATGGTATCAATTTAAGTAATAGTATCATGGTTGCTGGCTTGCTGTAATTTTCATTGCATCCCTTAGAAATTACTAATGTATCCCATGTTTTTTTTTCCCTTTCTTGTAAAAATGGTCCACGTTCATTTAGCCGATCGACACACAATTACTGGGTAGACATTCAGTCAATGACAGAATATCTAATCTTCTAACTAGATGTTTTAGACACAGGGAAGTTTTTTTCCCTACCATTGTGATTGCTATGAGATTCTGTCAGTTATAAATCTCCAGATTCTCACAATGAGATGAGCAGAAATGTGTCCTGGGTAATCTTATAAATACACAGGCGAATGATAATATCATTTTTAATTATGAAGAAATGAGAAGGGGGTCGTCATGCAGATGAGGTTGTGGTGGGAGGTGAGGCAAGTCTCAGCCCACTATTGGCTGTCTCTGATGGCCTCCATCCTCCAGCGGAAAGCTGCGTAGAGTAATTTCAGTTTTGGAAATTGTTGCCACACGAGAGCTACTCAGCGCTGGCAGGGTCACCGTCCCCCTGTGACACACCCTGTCATTTTAAATTAAGATATGCAAAACCAAGTCAGCTGCTAATTTTCTCTCAGTCCTGCCGCGGCCCTTCCATCGTCAGTAATAAGAGGAAGCCTTAATTGGAGTCAACTGCTTGATTATGTTAATTGCTGCTGTCTGAGGTGGGAGGAGGAGGAAAGGCTGCGGTCAGACTGATCAGTACAGATCTTCTTTGTGCAAGTTGTCCAGCACCAGGCAGATGAGTTGGAACCTGAAAAAAAAAATAAAAAAAAATTTCCTTGACCTTAAACTGACTGCTTGACCTCCTGCTGGACACTTGTTGACCTGGGAATTCCAGATATAATTACAGCTACACGTGTGGCTTAGCAACACACACACTGAACTACAGCAATCAAATAAGTGACACCTTGGCTGCCATGTGTTACATTTCTCTGCTGCATATAATTTAGGGTGTGTAATGAAGCTTTCAGGGCTTGAAAGTCTAACTACAAATCTTCTCAAGTAAATGTCAAAATATCCATAAAACATATTTTTCTTGAGAATGTTATGGAGAGCAGAGCTAGCAAAGGTCAAACCAGCAACATTTAAAGCATACATTTTCCAGGTCTTTCCCTCAAAAAGTGGAGCAGCCAAATTATCGATTTCTTCCAGGATGCTCAGTACAAAACCAGTTTCTTACACTACTTCATTCCATCCTGTGCATGGGATCTTAACCCTCTAATGCCCTCTATTCACGTTTTTTGTAGTCTAATGACTAGATGAGTGTGTACATAATCAATTGGGCTAATTAGACATTATTAAAAGCAATTTCCTTACATTGTGACATGTATCTGCACTCAGTAGTTTCTACTGTCTCCTTTCTGTTAGATGAAGTGTGGCACTGTTGGACTATTCTTAAAGCATATCAATGATTAAAGCCTAAACTTGGACTATTTAACAGGGATCCTTTACCATAGCAGTCCAAAATCTTTTTGGCACCAGAGATCGGTTTCACAGCAGACAGTTTTCTCAGGAACCGTGGGGGGGGGTTCCTCAGCCCCCCTTTACAGCACATTCCCCCCTTTGTATCAGTGTCCTCAGTTCCCCTTCACATCACAGCCCCCCTTTACATTACAGTGCAGTCACATATACATTATTGCAATGGAGACTGCTCTGTAAAGGGGGCACTGTAATGTAAAGGGAAGCTGGGATGTAAAGGGGACTGCACTGTAAAGAGGGTATTGTGATGATGTAAAGGGGGCAATGTAATGCAAAGGGGGCTGTGATGTAAAGGGGACTGCACTGTAAAGAGGGCACTGTGATGTAAAGGGGACTGCACTGTAAAGGGGGGCACTGTAATTTAAAGGGGGACTGCACTGTAAAGGGGGGACTGTGATATAAAGGTGACTGCACTGTAAAGGGGCACTGTAATAATTGCTGTGCCCTTTATATTACAATGCCCCTAGCAATCACAGCCTCCTCAGTGCCCCTGCAGTCGGCCCATCACGGTGTCCCTGCAGTCTGTCCATCACAGTGCCCCTGCAGTCCTGCCCATCACAGAGCCCCTGCAGTCCTGCCCATCACAGTGCCCCTGGAGTCTGCCCATCACAGTGCCCCTGGAGTCTGCCCATCACAGTGTCCCTGCAGTCCTGCCCATCACAGAGCCCCTGCAGTCCTGCCCATCACAGAGCCCCTGCAGTCCTGCCCATCACAGAGCCCCAGCAGTCGTGCCCATCACAGAGCCCCTGGAGTGTGCACATCACAGTGCCCCTGGAGTGTGCCTATCACAGTGCCCCTGCAGTCTGCCTCCCCACCCCTTTCCTATGTAAATTCACTCTTCCCTATTCTGATCTCTGCCTCCCCAGCACAGAAATCCTACCTTTAGCAGGGCAGAGGTTGTGATCAGTCCGTGTCCTCTCCCGACTCCTCTGCTCACTCAACAATGTCATCCTATCAGCAGGACAGGGGGTGGAAGGAGCTCCCCATTCCAATCTGCAGCTCCTCTGGCCTCCTGCCCTGCTAAATGGATGATAAAGTTGGCCCGGTGGGCGGAGGAGCCAGGAGAGTACACACAGGCATGGCTGCACAGCAGGAGGTGAGCGGCCCAACTGCAGTCTGTGATAGCTGTGTGCAGACTGTGGCCTCCTGCTTTGCGGCCCGGTCAGCAACACGCAATGGACCGGCGCTGGTCTGCGGCCCAGGGGTTGGAAACCCCAGCTTTACCACACTAATGTGGTGTGGAAATCCATAAAAATTTTTTTGCCTTTGGCAGGTTCCTTCACAGAAGTAGCAGAGAACTTGTTTATATATGATAGTGCCTAGACAGCTTCAGTTCTTCAAGCCTCACAGGTGCCTGTCAGGACATCATTAGCCGCATTTATTTTTGTATTTATTTATTACAGGTACTTATATAGCACCATCAATTTATGCAGCCCTTTACATATATATTGTACATATCAGTCCCTGCCCTCAAGAAGCTTACAATCTTAGACCCCATACACACTATTATATTTTCTGCAGATGTTTGTCTTCAAAACCATATCATATGAGGTCAAACCTTAATGCCCTGTACACACGATTGGATTTTATGACAACAAATGTTGGATGTGAGCGTGTGTATGCTCCATCGAACATTTGTTGTCGAACATTCCGCCAACAAATGTTGGCTAGCAGGTTCTCAAATTTTCCGCCAACAAAACGTTGTTGTTGGAATTTCTGATCGTGTGTACACAAGTCTGACGCACAAAAGTTCACGCATGCTCGCAATCAAGCAGAAGGAACCGCACTGGCTTTTGAACTTCCTCTTTCTCGGCTCGTCATACGTCTTGTACGTCACTATTAGCCCCACTAATAGTGTGTATGGGGTCTAAGGTTCCAAACTCACATTCATACATACACATACAACAACCAATTTAGTCAGGAACCAGTTAACCTACCAGCAAGTGTTTTTGAATATCATTCCTACTTTTGCTTCCAAACACTGGATTACATTCATAGTGTCATTAGTGTGGCCGATATAGGAACAGGAAGTGCTCCCCACAGATGGGCTTCATCTTGTAGCCACACTGTACAGTGGAATGGATGGTAAAGTGGCCACAGACAAAGGAAAAGTTGCAGAACACCTACTATAGGTAATACATCATTTACAACTGATTTGTCCCAGTTACAACTAACTTGGATAAGGTTGCCAGAGTTATTATGAAACAAAAATTTCAGCCAGCAATCTTCTGTGCCAGCTTTTAAGTTTTTCACACAATTTTGAAACAGTTTTTGAATGTACACCACCCATGCGGGTCAATACAAGCCTATCACCAACATTTCCTTTTGACAATGTGATGCTCTAAAGCTTTTTGTTTTCAGTTGTTTTCTGCAATTGATAACTTGGAGAAATCCCTCTGTTTCTCACTCCTCAGCAGCTGGATAGATGTACTATGAAACTATAAATGCAATACAATTTTATTGTTCTTAAAGTGATATTAAAGGCAATTTGTTTAATATCAGATTGTCTATTCACACACACACACACAGCCGTGGCTTGGCCCCGCACCCTCTCTCCTCATTGGCTCACAAGCTGTGATTGACAGCAGCGGGAGCCAATGCAATGAGGAGGGAGAGTCACTGGAGAGCCGAGGGACAGTGGGACTTAGGTAAATATTGGGGGGGGGGGGGGGGCTGCTACACAGAGAAGGTTTTTTACCTTCATGGAGAATACATGTGTAGCAGGGTCGTTCCCCTTTTAGGGGAGAAGACTACAGTTCCCATAATTCCCCATGCTCCCGGGAGGATGGTTGTTTCCGCCCGAGAGGCTGATGGGGGAGGTGATAAAAGGAAAGAGGAAGTACCGCCTCTTCCTCTTTTGACGCAGGGATCATTGAGAGAGGAGACACCTGTGCGGACCGGGACTGCTGAAGGCCTGAAGCCTGGGCCTTGCAGCAGACAGAGAGAGATTCTCACACCTCATTGTCAGCAGCAGCAGAGCGGAGACTTTTGCCTAGGAACGGTCGGTCAGAGAGAGGACCGGAACGCAGGGGCTGTGACAGACGAGGCCGGACGCCGCCAGTGGAGGTCCTGGAGCTGAGGACGGTATCCGGAGTGGTGAGCAAGCTGGAAAGCTCATCTTGTACTGTATTTCACTTTATGCCTATTGAACTGCCAAGGCAAATTTACCTCAGAGCAGAAGATTGTTCTTTCTTGTGGATTACAAACACACTATTTAAAGCTACATGTGCACCACCTCTACAGTTCTTGTGCCGGTGAAGAATACTAGGGTTCCCAAAGGACTGAGCTCTATTGTTAGGGGTCAGGCCTGATCCATTAGGTAGTCACAGTTAGATTTGTTGCACCTCAGAGGTGCATAGCAGACGGTCGCTACACGTGGCGCTCCGTTCCCCATTGCTGTTCAAACACACATATGTGTATATGTTTATAGTGCATATGGCAGGGACCTGTTCATGTGTATTGTAAGTCAAATGTTTAATGCATGTTACTATTTCTTTTCATACTGCCAAAGTAAAGAAAGTTATTATAGCTAGCAGTCTGCCTGTGAGTTTGAATCCATTACACTTAGAGTATAAGTGATAGTTATATGTGCATACCCATACACCTGTTGATTAACTGTGCCAGAGCGGGTAGAGCAGATTGCCGAGGGGTTGGTGGAGCTGTACTCAGGGACCCAAATCAAATTTGCGGCCCTCTTAATTGGGGGTATCGCTACACGTGGGGGCTCGTAATCCGGGATCCTGAGACATCGGGAAAACCCGCCAGAAGGTACCGGCATGGACCCGATAGAAGTGGGACGGTGGTACACGATATGGGGCACTGATCCAGCCGCAGCAGCAGTCATTGAACTGCCAGGGATATGGCAGGAAGAGGCAGTCAAGCAGCTCATAATGTCCCTATCCCCATGCCACAAATCACGGATAATGGACATGAGAAATGATGCCGGGTGTACATACGCCCTGGTAGAATGGAGAAGTGAGACCCCAGAGCAGTTCAGGAGCCAAAGCATACAAGCACTGGATGGTCAGACCTATCAATTGCTGCATGCGCTGCCGCGCAAGGGAGACTGTTTTCCAATGAAAACTATGCTATCCCCAAAGAAGGAAGAGCAGAGGGACACAGAGAGTTCCACACCTGTGAAAACCACTCTTAGTGCAGAACTGTGCGCTGTCCTAGGGGAGATTGTGACTCAGTGCAGAAGAGACCCCGGGGACTACCCAATGTCGGGATACAGGAAACTCCGGATGTTTTCAGGGAGGAAACCTGTACCCTCGGGGGAAGAGGGATTTGAAGAGTGGATGTTTTCAGGGAGGAAACCTTAGAGGCCATACGCAACCTGAAGACAAGCAAGAAAGATTGCACTGCCCAGGACTACCTAGACATCCTGGAAAGTGTGTTTGGTGGGACAGAGAAAATTACGGAGCTTACCTATCAACTGGAACACTGTTACCAGAGGACAGGGGAGAAGCTGTCGGAGTATATGGGACGTATAGACAAGATCCTGCATAGGATTATCCTGAAGAAGGGGATAGATCTGGGGAAAGTAGACGAAGCCCGGGCCCAGCAAGTGTTGAGGGGAGCCCAACCCTTAGACCCTGTTGCACTAGTACTACGCACCCGACAGGATGGGAAGAGCCTGGACTACCCCGATCTCATTCGGATGGTCAGAGAGGAAGAGGCCATGTTGGAAGAGAAACGGGAAAAACAAGTGATGGGGTCTACAAAACTTCCAGTGGCCACGGTCAGGTCGGCCTTAACCCCTGAAAGAGAGACAGAAGTAGATGCCCTGAAGTTGCAGATGTCCCAGATGATGGAGATACTGACATCTCTGGTGGCGAAAGACGCCCAGTCCCAAGAAAGAAGCAAGCAGGAGGGAATTATTTCCATCCAACTGTTTCAGCACCAGCATCCCCACCTGACTGGGGAGAGATGATCTGTTTTAACTGCGGGGGAGTGGGCCATATTGCAGCTGTATGTTCCATTTCCAAGAGGAATAAAACAGATAGCCGCCAGCCGGCGGGAAACGCCAGAGGGCCCCGGTGAAGGAGTCAACCAGGTGCCCATCACCTTCAGTGAGCTCCAAGAAGGATAACAGGAAAAGAAAGCGAGGAGATCAAACCCCTCAGAAGGAACCCAGGGTTCATCAACCAAGATACACCCCAGAGAGAGGGGGCAAGACCCCTCCGAAGAGACACATAACTCCCAAGCGAGAACCCTTAAAAGTGAGAGATAACAATGTCCCTCAGCGGGTTCACACTCCCATAGCGAGGGAGAAAATTAATGCATACCAGGCTCAGGAAAGAGTCAAGCGCAAATCCAGTTGGAAAGAAAAGAGTCCAAAGAAGAAGACAGCATCAACTCGGCCCTACCCAGAGGAGCTGGTTGGTCCATCTCCTACTGTACCCATCCAAGTGGAAGGAGTATACACACAGGCCCTCCTGGACACTGGAGCACAAGTGACCCTATTGTACAGGGACTTCTACGACAGATACCTGAGTCATCTGCCTATCCAGAAGATAGAGGAGCTAGAGATATGGGGATTGGGAACTCAGAGTTTCCCCTACGACGGCTACCTACCCATAAGATTGACCTTTGACCCATCTGTGGCTGGGAAGGCTGAAGTGTTTGACACCTTGGCAGTGGTGTGCCCTCGCCCGTCTGGAACCAGCAAGACCTCCCTGATCATAGGGACGAACACGGATCTAGTCAGAAGGCTCCTGACCCCCCTTGTACAGAAGCAGAATCATCCAGTTCCCAAGATCCATCCCATGCTGAAGGCGGCCTACCAGCGGTTGGTCCAAGAGCAGAAGACCCCAAGTGAGGGGATAGGAAAGGTATGGAGGCTTGGAGGAGAAGGAGCGGTGTTACAGCCTGGAGAGGTAACCTGCCTTAGGGCCACGGTGAAGCTTAAAGCGGAAGTAAACCCATCGATTTAACAGTCTAAAAAAAAAAAAGGCATGCCGTGAATGCTAACTGCACATTGGCTGTGCTCTCAACCAAACAGTCAAACCATCCAATGGCTGGTGTCATAACGGATCACATGTGCAGCACTGTGGCAGTTGAAGATTAAACAGAGGCAAAGATGGCAGCTTCCTTGGCTGAAAACGATAGGGGGGTTTACTTCCACTTTAATTGGGAGCAGCCTGGCCCCTTTGTTATGCTGGAATCTGACCCAATGGAGGGTCACTCAGGCCTGGAAGTGATCCCAGAAGTGATCCCAATCAAGGCACTGAAGAAGGCCAGAGGAAGAGTCCCTGTGAGTGTGAGGAACCCCACGGAGCGGCCCGTGGAGATCCCTGCCAGGATGCTGCTATGACAGGTGAGCCCTGCTGTCCCAGTTGGCTGGTCAGAAGTGAAAGGGGCGGGTAAAGGAGAAGATGTTTGGAAGAAACTCTCCATGGAAAACCCAAACCTACCTGGAGCTTGGAAGGAGAGAGCCAAGGCCCAGCTGACCAAGTGGTAGAAGATCTTCTCTAAAGATGAGTTTGATGTGGGGTGTGCGAGGAGTGCCACCCACCGAATCCGCATGCAAGAGGACAAGCCATTCAGAGAGAGAGTAAGGCGGGTCCCGCTAGCAGATCTGGAGGATCTGAGGGAGCAGCTTGCGGAACTGAAGAAGACGGGAGTGATTCGGGAGTCCAGAAGCCCCTATGCCTCCCCAATAGTGGTAGTCAGGAAGAAGAATGGGTCGTTGAGGCTCTGCATTGACTACAGAACTCTCAACAGGAGGACCATTCCTGACCAGTACACCACGCCAAGGATAGAGGATGCCTTACAGAGTTTATCTGGAGCTAAGTGGTTCAGTGTGATGGACCTCAAGAGTGGGTACTATCAAATTCCCATGCATCCAGAAGATAGAGAAAAGACTGCCTTCATAACCCCAGTAGGGTTCTTTGAGTTCAACAGGATGCCTCAGGGCCTGTCTGGAGCTCCTGCTACCTTTCAACGCCTCATGGAAAAGACTGTTGGAGACATGAACCTCATAGAAGTCCTTGTGTACCTGGACGATGTCATTGTCTTTGGGAAAACTTTGGCAGAACATGAGGCCAGACTGGAGAAAGTGTTGAAGAGGCTCAGTGAAGAGGGACTCAAACTTTCCCCTGAGAAGTGTCGGTTCTATCAGTCTTCTGTGAACTATCTGGGTCACATAGTGTCTGAGAAAGGAGTGGCCACAGACCCTGAGAAGTTGGAGGCAGTTACTTCGTGGCCGAGACCCACAACAGTCACCGAACTTCGATCTTTTTTGGGGTTCTGCTCCTACTACCGCAGGTTTGTGGATGGGTTTGCCTGCATTGCAAAACCCCTAAACGAACTGCTCAAGACAGAAGTAGAGGAAGATGGATTGGGGCCTAGGAGGCCCGGTGAGTCGGTTCAAGACCAATGGAACTCAAGGTGTGAAGAGGCTTTCAGAACCTTGAAGAGAAGTCTCACCACAGCCCCAGTTTTGGCCTATGCTGACCCCACTAGACAATATGAGCTACATGTTGATGCCAGCCATGAGGGCCTAGGTGGAGTACTCTACCAGGAGTATGAAGACCAGCTACGACCAGTGGCCTATGTGAGCCGGAGCCTGACCCCCTCCGAGAAGAACTACCCCACCCACAAGTTGGAGTTCTTAGCCCTCAAATGGGCAGTAGTTGACAAACTAAAGGACTATCTTTATGGGGCAGAATTTACTGTAAAAACAGATAACAACCCCTTGACCTATCTATTCACCACCGCCAAGCTGGATGCAACTGGACACAGATGGTTGGCGGCGTTGTCTGGATTCAATTTCAGCCTCAGGTACAGGCCAGGGGCTGGAAATAGGGATGCAGATGCCCTGTCCCGAAGATCTCATGTCATGGTCAATGACTGGGAAGACTGGACTCAAGTGGCCCCAGAAGGAGTGCGAGCCCTTTGTCAGGGGGCTGAACTCCAAGCCAGAGGAGGATCCAGAGCTGAAGAGATAGGAGTTACCACAGTGGGAGTCCCAAAATGCTACTGTGGGGTAACTCGACTAGAAGAAGAGTGCCTACCGAAGCTGTCAAAGAAAGAGTTAAGGTGTGACCAATTGGAAGACCCCATGGGGAAATTGGTCCTGGAAGCATTGGAAAACAAGAGTCCAGAGGGACTCCGACTTCACCCTTCCAAAGAGGCTCGCCTACTGAGGAGAGAGTTGGATAAATTACAGGTGCATCAGGGGGTGGTCTACCGAAGGGGCCCCTCTGATAGCCCAGAAGATAAGTGGCAGCTGTTTCTTCCCGAAAAGCATCGAGAGACTGTGCTGATTGCCTTACATGACCAGCATGGTCACTTGGGAGCAGAGAGAACCTTCCAACTCGTCAGAGACCGGTTTTATTGGCCCTGCATGAGGGCCGAAGTGGAGGAGTATTGCCATTCCTGTGCACGATGCATTCAGAGGAAGACTTTACCTCATCAAGCTGCCCCAATGGGCCATCTACAGAGTCAAGGCCCAATGGATCTGGTATGCATTGATTTTCTCTGCCTCAAACCCGATTTGAGTGGATTGGGAAATGTTCTGGTGATAACCGATCATTTCACCCGTTATGCCCAGGCTTTCCCAACCAAGGATCAGAAGGCCTCTACAGTGGCTAAGGTACTTTTGGAGAAATACTTTGTTCATTATGGATTACCACAGAGAATCCATTCAGACCAAGGAAGGGACTTTGAGAGTCGCCTGATCAGGAAGCTTCTAGATTCTCTGGGAGTAGAAAAGACTAGAACTACACCATATCACCCTCAAGGTGATGCCCAGCCTGAAAGGTTCAACCGGACCCTATTGAACATGTTGGGAACTTTAGAGACAGAGAGGAAGCAACATTGGAGCCAACACATTTCAGCTCTGGTGCATGCTTACAACTGTACAACCAGTGATGTGACGGGTTTCTCCCCTTACCGGCTTATGTTTGGGAGAGAAGCAAGATTGCCAGTGGATCTGGCCTTTGGCATTTCCTTGAACCATGCCTCTGAGGCCTCTCACAAAGGATATGTGGACAGACTGAGGCACAGTTTGAAGATAGCTTATGAGAAAGCTCAGGCGGCTTCTGACCAGAGGGGGGCCCGAAACAAGCGGAACTTTGATTTGAAGGTTCGTGTACAGGACCTACAGCCTGGAGATCGTGTACTGTTACGCAATCTAGGGATCCCTGGAAAACACAAGCTTGCTGATAGATGGAGATCAGAGCCATATATCATCTGTAGAAAGCTACCAGGATTGCCTGTCTATAAGTTGAAGCCAGAAGGGAGAGTGGGGCCTTTGAAGACCTGGCATAGGAATCACTTGCTCCCACTCACTGAAGCAGTCAGGATACCTCCAGCAAGAGACTTACCTGAATCTGTTTCCATTCTGGATACCCCCAGACCCAACACTCGGTCTCAGACATCTCAAATTAGGGGTGGACAGGACCCCCAACCAGCAGAAGAAGAAAGAGGAGAATTTGAATGGCTATGGCCTTCCTCAACTCCAGGAAATTCCGCCATAGACTCCCACTTACTGAGGATGTGGAAGATAAAACATTGAACCCAGAGGCTACAGAGTTTGTTCCATTCAGTGTTGTGCCCGAGTGCTGGGAGGATACCCCTGGTCTCTACTCAGAAGAAGAGGAAGTAGATGTTCCAGAACCAGTGATGTTGCCAGAATGTGTTCTTGAAGAAGTGCCAAGAGAACAGAGAGCTCGCAGAGTTGTGAGGCCTCCAAAGAAGTTAACTTACCCTCAAATGGGAAAAAGTTCAGAGGACTCTGTTACCACAGCAAGGAGGAGTGCTGAACGCCCTGACCCATCCACTATTCATTTGGTGGAGGGCAACCCCAGCTCACTCTCTGGCACAGTTAGGCAGGTCGCCCGCACTGAAGCGACCTGTAGACAGGACAGCTCCCCATCCTATGATAATTGGTGGGAAGCTCCTCTGTCTGAATTATGTGAACGTGTTGTTTCAAAGAAAGCTTGTAGATTGAACAATGTCTTTGGGGGCCAAAGATTCAAAGTGGGGGGAGTGTGTAGCGGGGTCGTTCCCCTTTTAGGGGAGAAGACTACAGTTCCCATAATTCCCCAGGCTCCCGGGAGGATGGTTGTTTCCGCCCGAGAGGCTGATGGGGGAGGTGATAAAAGGGAAGAGGAAGGACCGCCTCTTCCTCTTCTGACGCAGGGATCATTGAGAGAGGAGACACCTGTGCGGACCGGGACTGCTGAAGGCCTGAAGCCTGGGCCTTGCAGCAGACAGAGAGAGACTCTCACACCTCATTGTCAGCAGCAGCAGAGCGGAGACTTTTGCCTAGGAACGGTCAGTCAGAGAGAGGACCGGAACGCAGGGGCTGTGACAGACGAGGCCGGACGCCGCCAGTGGAGGTCCCGGAGCTGAGGACGGTATACGGAGTGGTGAACGAGCTGGAAAGCTCATCTTGTACTGTATTTCACTTTATGCCTATTGAACTGCCAAGGCAAATTTACCTCAGAGCAGAAGATTGTTCTTTCTTGTGGATTACAAACACACTATTTAAAGCTACATGTGCACCACCTCTACAGTTCTTGTGCCGGTGAAGAATACTGGGGTTCCCCAAGGACTGAGCTCTATTGTTAGGGGTCAGGCCTGATCCATTAGGTAGTCACAGTTAGATTTGTTGCACCTCAGAGGTGCATAGCAGACGGTCGCTATACGTGGCGCTCCGTTCCCCATTGCTGTTCAAACACACATATGTGTATATGTTTATAGTGCATATGGCAGGGACCTGTTCATGTGTATTGTAAGTCAAATGTTTAATGCATGTTACTATTTCTTTTCATACTGCCAAAGTAAAGAAAGTTATTATAGCTAGCAGTCTGCCTGTGAGTTTGAATCCATTACACTTAGAGTATAAGTGATAGTTATATGTGCATACCCATACACCTGTTGATTAACTGTGCCAGAGCGGGTAGAGCAGATTGCCGGGGGGTTGGTGGAGCTGTACTCAGGGACCCAAATCAAATTTGCGGCCCTCTTAATTGGGGGTATCGCTACACATGAAGGTAAAAAACCTTGAGCCTTTTACTCTCCAGATGAGAAATAGTGATAATAATCAAAGTAAACAATCAAGTGTGGGTTTAAATTTTCAAAATTACTCATCAAAATGGTAAAAATTGGTTACTATATAACCGCACATATATGATTTTAAATAAGTACATGTCTGTTACTCATTGGGAATGTATCACTGTGCTTTCTCCATATGAAATGATGACAGTGTGACTGGTAGGTTACCCCCGCTTGTCTGGCACACTATTCCTTTTCAGCTACACCATGTTTCCGTAAAAGGTACGGCTGAGGGAGCACATTTATATCTACCGTACATTTATAAGGTTTGTACATCTAGTTTTAGGCATTAGTTAGGTGATACTAAGAAAAAATGATCAATAACAACAGAATGGTAGACTAGCAAAAGCATGCATATGTACTCCGGTTGTGGAGAAAAGTCTATAAAAAAAAAAAAGAAGAAGCTTATTGTGAATGTGAAGCTGTTTATGCGTATTGCGGATTGGACTTCAAATTGTGCTACTTAATATTCTTTCAATTGTCTGTTACAATTATTCCATGTTGATAGATTGTACTCTTGTACACCGAAGAAAGTATACTCAACTCCAACTCTGAGACAAATTCTATCTCAACTGGTGCTGTGCTGTTGCCCAATCAGGTTCTATCTTTAATTTTTTACACACTACTTAGAAAACCTAATGTAAAAGCTCTTCGGCTGAAACAATGTTTGTCTCAGGAACCTTTTATTATGTCCCCCTAACGTGTAATATATATATATAAAAAAAAAAGAAATGTAAATGTAGCGGGGTTGTTCCCCTTTTAGGGGATAAGACTACAGTTCCCATAATTCCCCAGGCTCCCGGGAGGATGGTTGTTTCCGCCCGAGAGGCTGATGGGGGAGGTGATATAAGGAAAGAGGAAGGACCGCCTCTTCCTCTTCTGACGCAGGGATCACAGAGAGAGGAGACACCTGTAAGGACCGGGACTGCTGAAGGCCTGAAGCCTGGGGCTTGCAGCAGACAGAGAGAGACTCTCACACCTCATTGTCAGCCTGAGCAGAGCGGAGCCTTTTGCCTGAGAACGGTCGGTCAGAAGGAGGACCGGAACGCAGGGGCTGTGACGGACGAGGCCGGACACCGCCAGTGGAGATCCCGGAGCTGAGGACGGTATCCGGAGTGGTGAGCGAGCTGAAAAGCTCATCTTGCACTGTTATTTCACTATATGCCTATTGAACTGCCAAGGCAAATTTACCTCAGAGCTGATTGAGTTTGTTCTTTCTTGTGGATTACAAACACACTATTTAAAGCTACATGTGCACCACCTCTACAGTTCTTGTGCCGGTGAAGAGTACTGTGTTCTCCCAAGGACTGAGCTCTATTGTTAGGGATCAGGCCTGGTCCAGTAGATAGTCGCAGTTAGATTTGTTGCACCTCAGAGGTGCATAGCAGACGGTCGCTACACGTGGCGCTCCGTTCCCCATTGCTGTCCAAACACATATATGTGTACATGTTATAGTGCATATTGCAGGGACCTGCTCATGTGTTGTAAGTCAAATGTTTAATGCATGTTACTATTTCTTTTCATACTGCCAAAGTAAAGAAAGTTATTACAGTTAGCAGTCTGCCTGTGAGTTTGAGTCCATTACACTTAGAGTATAAGTGATATTTATATGTGCATACACATACACCTGTTGATTAACTGTGCCAGAGCGAGTAGAGCAGATTGCCGGGGGGTTGGTGGGGCTGTACTCAGGGACCCAAATCAAACTTGCGGCCCTCTTAATTGGGGGTATCGCTACACGTGGGGGCTCGTAATCCGGGATCCTGAGATAGCGGGAAAACCCGCCAGAAGGTACCGGCATGGACCCGATAGAAGTGGGACGGTGGTACACAATATGGGGCACTGATCCAGCTGCAGCAGCAGTCATTGAACTGCCAGGGATATGGCAGGAAGAGGCCACAAATCACGGATAATGGACATGAGAAATGATGCCGGGTGTACATACGCCCTGGTAGAATGGAGAAGTGAGACCCCAGAGCAGTTCAGGAGCCAAAGCATACAAGCATTGGATGGTCAGACCTATCAATTGCTGCATGGGCTGCCGCGCAAGGGAGACTGTTTTCCAATGAAAACTATGCCATCCCCAAAGAAGGAAGAGCAGAAGGGCACAGAGAGTCCCGTATCTGTACAAACCACTCTTAGTGCAGAATTGTGCGCTGTCCTAGGGGAGATTGTGACTCAGTGCAGAAGAGACCCCGGGGACTACCCGATGTCGGGATACAGGAAACTCCGGATGTTTTCAGGGAGGAAACCTGTACCCTCGGGGGAAGAGGGATTTGAAGAGTGGTTAGATGGCGCCACACAGGCCTTGGAAGAATGGGAGGTCCCAGAAGGTAGAAAGAAGCAAAGGATTGTTGAGAGCCTAAAAGGGCCTGCCTTAGAGGCCATACGCAACCTGAAGACAAGCAAGAAAGTTTGCACTGCACAGGACTACCTAGACATCCTGGAAAGTGTGTTTGGTGGGACAGAGAAAATCAGGGAGCTTACCTATCAACTGGAACACTGTTACCAGAAGACAGGGGAGAAGCTGTCGGAGTATATGGGACCTATAGACAAGATCCTGCATAGGATTATCCTGAAGAAGGGGATAGATCCGGGGAAAGTAAACGAAGCCCGTGCCCAGCAGGTGATGAGGGGAGCCCAACCCCTAGACCCTGTTGCACTAGTACTACGCACCCGACAGGATGGGAAGAGCCTGGACTACCCCGATCTCATTCGGATGGTCAGAGAGGAAGAGGCCATGTTGGAAGAGAAACGGGAAAAACAGGCGATGGGGTCTACAAAACTTCCAGTGGCCACGGTCAGGTCGGCCTTAACCCCTGAAAGAGAGACAGAAGTAGATGCCCTGAAGTTGCAGATGTCCCAGATGATGGAGATACTGACATCTCTGGTGGCGAAAGAGACGCCCAGTCCCAAGAAAGAAGCAAGCAGGAGGGAATTATTTCCAACTGTTTCAGCACCAGCATCCCCACCTGACTGGGGAGAGATGATCTGTTTTAATTGTGGGGGAATTGGCCATATTGCAGCTGTATGTTCCAGTCCCAAGAGGAAGAAAACGGATAGCCGCCAGCCGGCGGGAAACGCCAGAGGGCCCCGGTGAAGGAGTCAACCGGGTGCCCATCACCTTCAGTGAGCTCCAAGAAGAATGACAGGAAAAGAAAGCGAGGAGATCAAACCCCTCAGAAGGAACCCAGGGTTCCGCAACCAAGATACACCCCAGAGAGAGGGGGCAAGACCCCTCCGAAGAGACACAGCACTCCCAAGCGAGAACCCTTAAAAGTGAGAGATACCAATGTCCCTCAGCGGGTTCGCACTCCCATAGCGAGGGAGAAAATTAATGCATACCAGGCTCAGGAAAGAATCAAGCGCAAATCTAGTTGGAAAGAAAAGAGTCCAAAGAAGAAGACAGCATCAACTCGGCCCTACCCAGAAGAGCTGGTTGGTCCATCTCCTACTGTACCCATCCAAGTGGAAGGAGTATACACACAGGCCCTCCTAGACACTGGAGCACAAGTGACCCTATTGTACAGGGACTTCTATGATAGGTACCTGAGTCATTTGCCTATCCAGAAAATAGAGGAGCTGGAGATATGGGGACTGGGAACTCAGAGTTTCCCCTACGACGGCTACCTACCCATACGATTGACCTTTGACCCATCCATGGCTGGAAAGGCTGAAGTGTTTGACACCCTGGCATTTGTGTGCCCTCGCCCGCCAGGAACCAGCAAGACTTCCCTGATCATAGGGACGAACACGGATCTAGTCAGAAGGCTCCTGACCCCCCTTGTACAGAAGGAGAGAAGGAGCGGTGTTACAGCCTGGAGAGGTAACCTGCCTTAGGGTCACGGTGAAGCTTAATTGGGAGCAGCCTGGCCCCTTTGTTATGCTGGAATCTGACCCAATGGAGGGTCACTCAGGCCTGGAAGTGATCCCAGAAGTGATCCCAATCAAGGCATTGAAAAAGGCTAGAGGAAGAGTCCCAGTGAGCGTGAGGAACCCTACGGAGCGGCCCGTGGAGATCCCTGCCAGGATGCTGCTGGGACAGGTGAGCCCTGCTGTCCCAGTTGGCTGGTCAGAAGTGAAAGGGGCGGGTAAAGGAGAAGATGTTTGGAAGAAACTCTCCATGGAAAAACCAAACCTACCTGGAGCTTGGAAGGAGAGAGCCAAGGCCCAGCTGACCAGATGGGAGAAGATTTTCTCTAAAGATGAGTTTGATGTGGGGTGTGCGAGGAGTGCCACCCATCGAATCCGCATGCAAGAGGACAAGCCATTCAGAGAGAGAGTAAGGCGGGTCCCGCTAGCAGATCTGGAGGATCTGAGGGAGCAGCTTGCGGAACTGAAGAAGACGGGAGTGATTTGGGAGTCCAGAAGCCCCTATGCCTCCCCAATAGTGGTGGTCAGGAAGAAAAATGGGTCGTTGAGGCTTTGCATTGATTACAGAACTCTCAACAGGAGGACCATTCCTGATCAGTACACCAAGCCAAGGATAGAGGATGCCTTACAGAGTTTATCTGGAGCTAAGTGGTTCAGTGTGATGGACCTCAAGAGTGGGTACTATCAAATTCCCATGCATCCAGAAGATAGAGAAAAGACTGCCTTCATAACCCCAGTAGGGTTCTTTGAGTTCAACATGATGCCTCAGGGCCTGTCTGGAGCTCCTGCTACCTTTCAACGCCTCATGGAAAGGACTGTTGGAGACATGAACCTCATAGAAGTCCTGGTGTACCTGGACGATGTCATTGTCTTTGGAAAAACTTTGGAAGAACATGAAGCCAGATTGGAGAAAGTGTTAAGGAGGCTCAGTGAAGAGGGACTCAAACTTTCCCCCGAGAAGTTCCGGTTTTACCAGTCTTCTGTGAACTATCTGGACACATAGTGTCTGAAAAAGGAGTGGCTACAGACCCTGAGAAGTTGGAGGCAGTTACTTCGTGGCCAAGACCCACAACCGTCACCGAACTTCGATCTTTCTTGGGGTTCTGCTCCTACTACCGCAGATTTGTGGATGGGTTCGCCCGTATTGCAAAACCCCTAAACGAGCTGCTCAAGACAGAAGGAGAGGAAGATGGCTTGGGGCCCAGGAGGCCCGGTGAGTCGGTTCATGACCAGTGGAACTCAAGGTGTGAAGAGGCTTTCAGAACCTTGAAGAGGAGTCTCACCACAGCCCCAGTTTTGGCCTATGCTGACCCCACTAGACCATATGAGCTACATGTTGATGCCAGCCATGAAGGCCTAGGTGGAGTACTCTACCAGGAGTATGAAGATCAGCTACGACCAGTGGCCTATGTGAGCCGGAGCCTGACCCCCTCAGAGAAAAACTACCCCACCCACAAGTTGGAGTTCTTAGCCCTCAAATGGGCAGTAGTTGACAAACTAAAGGACTATCTTTATGGGGCAGAATTTACTGTAAAAACAGATAACAACCCCTTGACCTATCTATTCACCACCGCCAAGCTGGATGCAACTGGACACAGATGGTTGGCGGCGTTGTCTGGATTCAATTTCAGCCTCAAGTACAGGCCAGGGGCTGGAAATAGGGATGCAGATGCCCTGTCCCGAAGATCCCATGTCATGGTCAATGACTGGGAAGACTGGACTCAAGTGGCCCCAGAAGGAGTGCGAGCCCTTTGTCAGGGGGCTGAACTCCAAACCAGAGGAGGATCCAGAGCTGAAGAGATAGGAGTTACCACAGTGGGAGTCCCAAAATGCTACTGTGGGGTAACTCAACTAGAAGAAGAGTGCCTACCGAAGCTGTCAAAGAGTTAAGGTGTGACCAATTGGAAGACCCCATGGGGAGATTGGTCCTGGAAGCATTGGAAAACAAAAGTCCAGAGGGACTCCGACTTCACCCTTCCAAAGAGGCTCGCCTACTGAGGAGAGAGTTGGACAAATTACAGGTGCATCAGGGAGTGGTCTACCGAAGGGGCCCCTCTGATAGCCCAGAAGATAAGTGGCAGCTGTTTCTTCCCGAAAAGCATCGAGAGACTGTGCTGATTGCCTTACATGACCAGCATGGTCACTTGGGAGCAGAGAGAACCTTCCAACTCGTCAGAGACCGGTTTTATTGGCCCTGCATGAGGGCCGAAGTGGAGGAGTATTGCCATTCCTGTGCACGATGCATTCAGAGGAAGACTTTACCCCATCAAGCTGCCCCAATGGGCCATCTACAGAGTCAAGGCCCAATGGATCTGGTATGCATTGATTTTCTCTGCCTCGAACCCGATTTGAGTGGATTGGGAAATGTTCTGGTGATAACCGACCATTTCACCCGTTATGCCCAGGCTTTCCTCACCAAGGACCAGAAGGCTTCCACAGTGGCCAAAGTGCTCCTAGAAAAATACTTTGTTCATTATGGACTACCACAGAGAATTCATTCAGATCAAGGAAGGGACTTTGAGAGTCGCCTGATCCGGAAGTTACTGGACTCTTTGGGAATAGAGAAGACCAGAACTACACCATATCACCCTCAAGGGGATGCTCAGCCTGAAAGGTTCAACCGGACCCTATTGAACATGTTGGGAACTTTAGAAACCCGAGAAGAAGCAACACTGTAGCCAACACATTTCAGCTCTGGTGCATGCTCACAACTGTACAACCAGTGATGTGACGGGTTTCTCCCCCTACCGGCTTATGTTTGGGAGAGAAGCAAGATTGCCAGTGGATCTGGCCTTTGGCATTTCCTTAGACCATGCCTCTGAGGCCTCTCACAAAGGATATGTGGACAGACTGAGGCACAGTTTGAAGATAGCTTTCGAAAAAGCTCAGGCGGCCTCTGACCAGAGGGGGGCCCGAAACAAGCGGAACTTTGATCTGAAGGTTTGAGTACAAGACCTACAGCCTGGGGACCGTGTACTGTTACGCAACCTAGGGATCCCTGGAAAACACAAGCTTGCTGATAGATGGAGATCAGAGCCATATATCATCTGTAGAAAGCTACCAGGATTGCCTGTCTATAAGTTGAAGCCAGAAGGAAGAGTGGGGCCTTTGAAGACCTGGCATAGGAATCACTTGCTCCCACTCACTGAAGCAGTCAGAATACCTCCAGCGAGAGACTTACCTGAATCTGTTTCCATTCTGGATACCCCCAGACCCAACACTCGGTCCCAGACCTCCCAAACTAAAGGGGGACAAGGCCCCCAACCGGCTGAAGCAGAGAAAGGAGAACTTGAATGGCTATGGCCTTCCTCAACTCCAGGAAGTTCCGCCATAGACCTTCCACTTACTGAAGAGGTGGAAGATGGAACATTGAACCCAGAAGCTACAGAATTCGTTCCCACCAGTGGTGTGCTCGAGTGCTGGGAAGATATCCCTGGTCTCTACTCAGAAGAAGAGGAAGTAGATGTTCCAGAATCAGTGATGCTGCCAGAGTGTGTTCCTGAAGAAGAACCTGTGGTGTCAGTGCCTGAAGTGCCAAGAGAGCAGAGAGCTCGCAGAGTTGTGAGGCCTCCCAAGAAGCTAACTTACCCCTAAATGGGAAAAAGTTCAGAGGACTCTGTTACCACAGCAAGGAGGAGTGTTGAGCGCTCTGACCCATCCACTGTTCATTTGGTGGAGGGCAACCCCAGCTCACTCTCTGGCACAGTTAGGCAGGTTGCCCTCACTGAAGCGACCTGTAGACAGGACAGCTCCCCATCCTATGATAATTGGTGGGAGGCTCCTCTGTCTGAATTATGTGAACGTGTTGTTTCAAAGAAAGCTTGTAGATTGAACAATGTCTTTGGGGACCAAAGATTCAAAGTGGGGGGAGTGTGTAGCGGGGTTGTTCCCCTTTTAGGGGATAAGACTACAGTTCCCATAATTCCCCAGGCTCCTGGGAGGATGGTTGTTTCCGCCCGAGAGGCTGATGGGGGAGGTGATATAAGGAAAGAGGAAGGACCGCCTCTTCCTCTTCTGACGCAGGGATCACAGAGAGAGGAGACACCTGTGCGGACCGGGACTGCTGAAGGCCTGAAGCCTGGGCCTTGCAGCAGACAGAGAGAGACTCTCACACCTCATTGTCAGCCTGAGCAGAGCGGAGCCTTTTGCCTGAGAACGGTCGGTCAGAAGGAGGACCGGAACGCAGGGGCTGTGACGGACGAGGCCGGACGCCGCCAGTGGAGGTCCCGGAGCTGAGGGCGGTATCCGGAGTGGTGAGCGAGCTGAAAAGCTCATCTTGCACTGTTATTTCACTATATGCCTATTGAACTGCCAAGGCAAATTTACCTCAGAGCAGAAGATTGTTCTTTCTTGTGGATTACAAACACACCATTTAAAGCTACATGTGCACCACCTCTACAGTTCTTGTGCCGGTGAAGAGTACTGTGTTCTCCCAAGGACTGAGCTCTATTGTTAGGGATCAGGCCTGGTCCAGTAGATAGTCGCAGTTAGATTTGTTGCACCTCAGAGGTGCATAGCAGACGGTCGCTAAACGTGGCGCTCCGTTCCCCATTGCTGTCCAAACACATATATGTGTACATGTTATAGTGCATATTGCAGGGACCTGCTCATGTGTTGTAAGTCAAATGTTTAATGCATGTTACTATTTCTTTTCATACTGCCAAAGTAAAGAAAGTTATTACAGTTAGCAGTCTGCCTGTGAGTTTGAGTCCATTACACTTAGAGTATAAGTGATATTTATATGTGCATACACATACACCTGTTGATTAACTGTGCCAGAGCGGGTAGAGCAGATTGCCGGGGGGTTGGTGGGGCTGTACTCAGGGACCCAAATCAAACTTGTGGCCCTCTTAATTGGGGGTATCGCTACATAAACAATAATAAAATTGGCTCCAAAACTAAAGACATGAGGTACACTCAATTTTTAAAGGAAAATGTAAGCAAGATATAAAAACACCAGTTAATGCAGTTATGCAATAATTCTATGATTCAATAATCATTGAATGTACAGTATTTTTAAACTAGTATAAAATTCACTTAGATTTGTCTTCACATGAGAATCCTTTATTTATCTGAACAGCAGCACTCATACTGGGTGAAGGTGGGTCACCACTAGGAGCCAAATAGATTCTGTGACATAGGGTGTCGGAGGGGGCGAAACCATGGTGTGCGACGGGAGACCGTGATTGTCCAGTCAGCAGGCCGCATTGAACAAGCTGTGCTGCTACTACAGTGGACTCAGTGGTTCTTTGGCAGGAATAACATCCTTCCTAATCTAGTCCATTATTACGTGTTAGTATTCTTGGTTACAAGAAAATATTAGACTGGTGCTTTCCACAAGCTGTGTGTGTCATATTTTGTAGACAAGGTTATCTTCGGTCCAGTTAAAAAAAACTAGGAAAGAAAACCACAATCCAACCTTTTGTTACTTTAGGTTTTCATAAGAAAAAGCACTGTACTATAAGCTTACATTGACCATACAGTATACCAATCTTTGTGGCTGCAGTTTTGTCAATCCTGGCCTAATTTGAAATTTAGCTGAATTATATTGTGTTTATTTGCATAAAACAAACCTTTGTGCTTTAAAACAAATCATTTACAGGCAGAGAATTTTTTTCGTATAAAAGGTACAATCATAATCGTTTATTGGGACAAACCTCCAGCATCAGACACTTTAGTCTTTTCAGTGAGTTGTTGAAACACAGAGTAATTAATAGCTACTATCAGTGAAATAGCAATCAAGCTGCCCAACCGAGGGAGAGCCCATGGCTAAATTAGAATAATCAGTTCATCATTTTAATTATATCACCATTCTTTAAGCTTCTTCCCTGCCTGCATCTCATTTTTCTCAGCCAAAAGGTTTATTTATAGTCAACTTAAAACCCTCCTGAGCAAAGCCCTGCTACTTTCTTTTACAATAACAGGACATGAATGGTTAAAATGCAAATGAATGCGTTGCTACGCGTTTCAGACGTTCTTTCTCAGATAATCGACAGAAATAATTCTTATGTACATGTGTCAACTCTGGAATAGACTATTTAAATGTAACTTGTACCAGAAAATATAAAACATTCTAAAAAATGTATTAAATGGTATTAAAAAATCATGTATGTATTCCGGGGACCCAGACACTATAATTGTAAATGCTATTAACAATGCAAAAATGTGTTGAAAAATCATCCAGGCTTGGAAGAATCAAGGCTAGGAAAATAGCAGACTGATTTCCTACCTAAAGTTTTACCCCAGGAAAACATGTATCCATGGTCAGTATCCAAAACTTTTCAGATTTAGTCATTTTTTCTTAAGGCTAGGTTCACACTATTGCAAATTGGATGCAGGTTTCTCCTCATCCAGTTCGCATGTCAGGAGATTGTGACAGGCTCTCAATAGATGGAGCCAGTTCACACATCTCCAGAGCGAATTGCACAGGAGTCCTGTGCGTATTCTGGTCTGTTTCAGGTCCGAATTCAGACAAAAATTTGAGCTGAAATCATACCTGAAATGGTGAACAGGGACGCACGATCCTCCGCTGTGAGCCACTCTGTACTGCAGTGTGAACCCAGCCTTAGGTCTCCTCTGCAAACATTAAAATGGATGCTGCAATTCCCTGAAATACTCAGCCTTTGCAGCTTGAAAAAATGCAGCCATTTAGACCCACAGTAACCAATTACCAGCAATTCACTTTCTGTGGTCAGGTGGCTCAACAGGGCCAATCATTCCGATTTTCTAAAATGTCAACCCCATTCCTATAAAAGTCCTGGTTCTCTGCAGCTTTTGTTCAGTGTGTGTTAAGGAGGCATGTAGTAGATTGGGAGAGATCACTGACTTTTTTTTTTTTTTTTTTCCATTTTTCTTGCATGTGTTTGGGTATTCTTTGCACTCAACCCCATTGTGTGTTGTACGCTTGGAGCATAGTCTTTTTAGGGAGAATTGCCACTATAGTATACAGTTCTCCTGAGAAGTGCTATACCTAGTGCTGTATAGAGCCACATTATAGTAAATTACAGTGTAGTGCACTTTATACTATGTACCTCCCTGTGTACACAGTGCATAGACCCAAACTGCCCTTTCTAGAACTTTGTGTGTGTCTACAACTTAATTTGCAACTTAGCTGCGGGCCCCCTCCCCTTGCAATTTTTGTAACAATTTTTATTTTTTTTTGGGGGGGGGGGGGATTTAAGAAGTAGTGCTTTAGGGTTGGGATTTGGTGTCTAATGCCGCGTACACACGGTCGGAATTTCCGATGGAAACAGTCCGATGGGAGCCTTTCAACGGATTTTCAGACCGTGTGTATGCCCATCCGTCTTTTTCTGTCGGAATTTCCGACGAACTTTGGATTGAGAACCTGTTCTCAATTTTTCCGACGGAAAACCTTTCTATCGCATTTTCCGATCGTGTGTATGCAATTCCGACACGCAAAATTCCAACGCATGCTCGGAAACAATTTGACGCATGCTCGGAAGCATTAAACTTCCCTTTTATAGTGCTGTCGAACGTGTTTTATGCCGCTGTGTTACTGACCGTCGGAATTTGGTGTGACCGTGTGTAGGCAAGACAGTTTGAGTGAAATTCTGTCGGAATTCCGATGGGAAAACCATCAGAGCTTTTTCCGACAAGAATTCCGACTGTGTGTATGCGGCATTAGAATCTTTGGGGGGGGGGGGGCTATATATATATTACTTTAACCATATGATTTAAAGGTTTTCCCCCCTTAATGACCAGACCATTTTTTGCTATTCAGCACTGTGCTACTTTTACTGGCAATTGCGTGGTCATGCAACACTGTACGCAAATTATATTTATATAATTTTTTTCACACAAATGAAGCTTCCTTTTTGTGTTATTCCATCACCACTGGGTTTTCCTTGTATCAAAAACTTTATTACATAACTCATTATGGCACATACACAACATCACTGTCTTTTTTTTTTTACAAATAATTTTTATTAAGTCTTAACAAGGTTTAACAAGAAGCAAGTCAATACAGAATGCGAACATGTTCGGGGTACAGGCTAGGCAGTAACCCAAAAAACAAGGTAAATGTAGGCGAAAAATATGCAGGCGAAAAGTGCAAGGAGAACAGTGCCTAGGGTCATACAGTTATTCCTGAAAGAAGAGACATTAAATGAGTATCATCTCAGGGTATGTCAAAAACTAGCCAAAACAGAAAACCCAAGGGGTAGAAGATGGCCTAGGTAGTAGTATAAATCAAAGCTGAAGCCGTCCACGAGGCCTGGGTGAAGAGTCAAGTAGAGAGACTTATAGAGGGTAAACCAGGAATGACAGGGGGGTATCTTACGTAAATACCGTCTAGGGCATTCCCCTCCCCCAAGCACCCCTCTCGGGATCTAGCTGTGATGGGGGGGGGGGGGTCAGTGTTGTGGAACCCAGAAGTGCACGGAGAGACGGTACAGCGCAACTGGTCAGTGAATCCTAAGGAGCCGGAAATTTTATAAGGGAAGGGGGGACCGGGGAACCAGTGACAGTCAGGAGGAGAATGCAAACCCACTACACAGAGGGGCAGCCAGGTCTAAGGTGAGTAGGGACGGCCAGGGGCCAACCAGAAAATCGCCTACGGGGAGGTCAGTTTGGAGGGGAGTGGGGAGCATGGGAAGTGGTCGGAGAGGTGAGCGTTTTATAATGGAGCCAGCAAGACCATGTAGAAGAAAATTTAGATGGGTTGTCATGTGCTTGACAGATCAGTTGTTCCATGTCTGCTATTTTGTCGACCTGGCGGATCCAATCGTCAACTGTGTGGGGGGTATCTTTTCTCCAGAAGATAGGGATGCAGAGGTTGGCTGCGTTAATGAGGTGTAGGGAAAGAGATTTTTTATAGGTGCGAAGAGGTGTGGGGGTATGGTGCAGAAGGTAGTGTTCAGGTGAAAAGATCGGTGTATGGGTGGTAATTTGGGAGATCTGTCTGTGGATATTGGACCAGAACGGTTGAATAAGAGGGCAGTCCCACCATATGTGGAGCAAGGTGGCATCTCCAGCACGTTGGAGGAGTCGATGGGTGGAAACGGTGGATCCTATCTGGGGTCCTATACCATTTAGAAAACAGTTTATATCTGTTCTCTTGCGTGGAGACGTTGTGTGAGCCTTTATGGAGAAGCGTAAAAATGCATCCCCACTCTTCGGGGGTAAGGTCAATTGAGAGGTCAAATTCCCATTGCTTAATCAATTTGTCGTCCTTAACTTGGTGGTGTGAGAACAGGAGCGTGTAGATTGTGGAGATTAAGTGCCGTTGAGGATCCGTGCCATTGCACAGGATTTCAAACGGGGAGTACTCTCTATGCCAAAGCGAGGAGGAAGTAGATGTGTTGAAAAAATGTCGTAGTTGGAAATACTTGTAAAGGGGAATGTCGAAGTCGGGCAGGGCTGTAGTCAGTGAGAGGTGGGGAGGAAACGTCCCGTCAATAAAGAAGTTTCGTGCCCTGGCGGGATTAGGGCGTGACCCCGTGGTCAGGTTCCGTAGGCGTAGACCGGGGGAGAAATCCGGATTGTCTTCTAAGGGGGTCATGGGGCCAGGGGAAGGTTCGAGCAGGAGTGTTTTGCATGACTGTTTGAAGGCTGACAGTGTGGCACCTATAAGTGGGTGTGTCGTGCATGCTCTGGGCCAGGACTTGTGGCTGATCCACGGTAAGTTGGATATAGTTGGAGTAGCAAAAGAGTCTTCCAATTGTATCCAGTCTTTGGTAAGGCGGTGCGCGTGCCAGTCTACTATCCTGGTTAAGTGGCACGCCCAGTGATACTTTTGGAGATCTGGGAGTCCAAGGCCTCCGAGTGATTTAGGCAGCACCATTCGTTCCCAACTTGTTCGTGGGGTCTTGGAAGCCCAGATAAAAGTCCTACAGATCCGTTTATATGATTGGAAAAAGGAGGCAGGGAGCTTTATGGGAACCGCTTGAAGAAGATAAAGGAATCTGGGTAGGGCATTCATTTTCAGTATGGCTATTCTGCCTAACCAGGAGAATGAGCCTAAGTGCCACTTCTTCAAGTCACCCTGAACGGCATGGAGTAGAGGGGAAAAGTTATTGGTGAAAAGGTCTTGTAGGTGAGTAGGGATCTTGATACCCAGGTAGGAAATCGCGTGGGGCTCCCATCCAAATGGGAAGTTAAGGCGACATTGCGCAACCGTAGTAGTCGGTAAGGTAATGTTCAGTGCCTTTGATTTTTCAAAGTTTATTCGGAGGTTGGACAACCGTTGGAATAGGGAAAAGTCCGCTAACAGATTAGGGATAGTGGTGAGAGGGTCAGTTAGAAAAAGCAGTATGTCGTCCGCATAGGCGGCCACTTTATACTGTGTTCTATTGATCTCAATACCTTTAACGGTGGGGTTGTCTCTCAATTTACGGAGCATGGGTTCCATTGATAAAATGAATATTAAGGGGGATAGGGGGCAGCCCTGACGGGTCCCGTTGGACACGGAGAAAGCGTTCGACAGACAGCCATTAACCCTGACTCTAGCTGTCGGGGAGGAATATAATGCCATAATCATGGTGAGAAGACGGGGTGGAAGGCCCAGGGCTTGAAGGGTGGCTTCCAAGTAATCCCAAGCCACCCTGTCAAACGCCTTCTCCGCGTCCAGGGAAAGAAAAAAACCTTGTGTGGCAGTGTTCGTCAGCCAATGGTGGATATTTAGGGCTTTGGTGGTATTGTCCCGAGCCTCTCTGCCAGGGACAAAGCCCACCTGGTCGAGTGAAATAAGCTTAGGAAGAAGGGGAAGAATACGGTTCGCCAGAGCCCTGGCGTACAGTTTCAGATCCACGGTGAGGAGCGATATAGGACGGTAATTGGATACTAACAAGGGGTCCTTTCCCTGTTTGGGGATAAGTGTGATGTGAGCTTCTAAAATATCCCTGTGGGCAGAGGGTGAGGAAGAGATGTCATTGAAGGCTTTGGCGAGATGAGGGAGGAGTAGAGTCTGAAACGATTTGTAGTAACTGTCAGATAGACCGTCCGGGCCGGGACTCTTGCCGGGTTTTAGTTGTTTGAGGGCGGTAAGTAGTTCTTCAACAGAAAGGGGTGAGTCTAAAGTTTGTGAGTCTTCTGGTGATATGGGAGCGGGGCCGTATTGTGATAAAAACTCTGAGATTACTGTCTTACGATCCCTGTCCGTGGTAGCCTGGCGTGTGGGTGGAAGATTGTATATGTCGGAAAAATATTGGACAAATTGGGCAGAGATATCGTCGTTGGTTACAGCTGATTCGCCGGTAGGGCGCTTGATAGTATGGATCGTGTGTGCAGCTTTTTTGGTTTGGAGTGCCCTTGCCAGGAATTTACCAGCTTTATTGCCAAATTCGTAATAAAGCTTCCGCGTTAGTGCAAACTTACGTTTGAGCGTGCTGGTAAGCATGTCCAGCATTTCCTCTCTGGCCTGAGTTAAGTCCGCCAGAGAAGAGGCAGCGAGGGATGCCTTATGAGCAAGCTCAAGTTTGCGTATACGAGTGGTCAAGTCTGCGATGCGTTTCTTCCGGAGCGTATGACGTTGTGCTGCTAGAGAGATTAATTCGCCACGAACGATGCATTTGTGTGCGGCCCATGACATGGTGGACGAAATGTCCTCTGTAGTGTTTTCCAGGAAAAAGTTAGAGATGCAGGCATTAATACGAGTTACATTGTTTTCATCTGTCAATAGGGAATTGTCAAGTCTCCAAATGTGCGGTCTAGATGGGGACGTATGTAAGAGCAATGTCATGGAGATGGGATTGTGGTCAGAAAGTATAGCGGGATCAATGGTGGCTTTGGAGAGATGCGACAAGTCGTTTTGGGATATAAAGAAGTGATCAAGTCTGGAGTATTTATTATGAGGGGAGGAGAAAAAAGTGAAATCTCTATCATGAGGGTGTAGCGTGCGCCATGTGTCGTGAAGAAGGAGAGTGCTAAGTTGTAATTTGATTGCACGCAAAGCCTTGAATGGAAGAGATGAAGCACCATTAGAGGTGTCAACATTGGGATGTAGAGGGACGTTAAAATCGCCTCCAACAATTAAGGTGCCAACTTGAAAGTTCGTGAGCAGTTGGAGGGTCGTCCGGAAAAAGGAAACTTGTTGCCTGTTGGGAGCATAAATGTTTGCGATTGTAAAAGGTCTGTGATGTATGTTGCCTTTGAGAAACAGGAACCTCCCACAAGGATCCGCCAGGGTGTCGGTCACCTGGAAGGGACAACGTGATGAGAGGAGAATGGAGACTCCTTTGGACTTTGTCTCAGAATTTGAGGAATGATAGGCATGAGGGAAGTATTTATCGTGGAGTTTGGGAATAGTGTCAGCACGAAAGTGTGTTTCCTGAATTAGTGCTATATGAGTTTGGATTGGCGTAGGGAATACAGGAGTTTTGACCTCTTTTCAGGGATGTTAAGCTCTCTAACGTTGATAGAGCACAATTTAAGTGGTTGGGTTGGCTGCAAAGATGGAGAGGCGACCATCGGGGGTAGTGGGCCACCTACGTCTGTCATGGTCAAGAAAATAAAAGAAAGAGAAAAAGCAAAAAAAAAAAAGGGGGGGGGAGGTGGGTGTATGAAACGTTTAGTTCAGTTGGAGCCAATGATGTATGTAATACACTATTTAGAAACCGAAGAGGTGTGGATATGTAAGTCCACTGACCTCAAGAATGAACAATCGGTAAGGTACAGAGCGTGGGTCGTGCACGTGATCCTCCAAGGGAGACGTACACAAGACACGCGTCTGTGTGGGGGTTGTCCTAAACACGAGCGAGGAAACGGGCGAGTGATTCTGATGGGGGTGGTCTTCCGCCGCCACAGGGGGAGGCCGGGAGAAAGAGATTAGTGATGAGGGGAGGCACGTGATATACAAATAGGCAACTCTTAGAAGAGAAGTGAAGCATTGCGGGGGGGGGGGGGAGTAGTAGGTGTGAAGAATCCCTGTGAAGGCAATGGGGCATCAGCGGGACCAGAAGGTGGTCATAGCCAGTGGGGGAGGGGGGTATCGTATGTGGGGGCCAGTGGGGGCTGTCTTCAGCAAACAATCGATAGAACTGTCAATGCATAACAAAGCAATTGTAGGGTAACAGTCAACAAATCCAAAACAAAAAATTGAACTTAGACTATGCGGTATTCATGGCATACAAGACAGTTGCTCAAAGTATCTAGCAATAGCGGACACAAAACAAAACAAAACAAAAAAAAAACAGCAGCAGTGTGAGTCACCTGGGGACCCTGTCGGACAGTACCACGGCCAGAGAGCAGTCATAGCGTAGTTTCCGGGCATTTGATTGATTGGAGAGCCAGATCGGGGCAGAGGGACAGTAGAGAGAGAGAGGAGAAGCCGAGGGGATAGAGGCAAGTCTGGTCCGTCCGTGGCGAAGGATGAAGTAGTCGCGTGGCGGATGAGGCGGCGTCGTTGGGTTGCAGGACGCATCCATGGATCAGATAGGCGGAGGAGTGGCGCACAGCTGCTGACGTGTGCAGGTATGTAGAGTGGTCGGGAGCCCCCGTGACTCATGGGAGATGTAGTTCCAATAGACGGGGCCTGTCTCCAGGCAGAAGATCCGAGAACTAGCCAGTCACAGTTGCGGGCGGTGAAGGCGGGAAGGCGCAACCAATCCCGTGCATTCGGGAAAGACAGGAAGGATGCCTGAGGGAGTTCAAGTGGCCTAAGCAAGAGAAAAAATACCAGAGGAGTAAAAAGAAAAAGAAAAAAGGTGGTGAAGCCAGCAGCTCACAGTCCAGTAGCCGTGTATAGCCAGAGAACCGAAAACAAAAAAACAAAGAACATAAACATATCCCAGTGGCGGCAATCGTAGAATGCATGGGGTAGTCTTGATACTTTAGTGTTCCCGGCGAGCCCGCCGGGATCTAGGTGAAGCAGCAGAGATGCGGTCATGATGAGCCGCCCGAACATCTTGGCCAATCCTGGGAGATGAAAGATCGTCTCCTGCGGTTCCCGGAGCCCTGCACGTCCATGGGTTCAGTGGGGGAGTCAGCAAACCGGGAAGTAGTACCCCGGAAAGCTGCATACCAGTTGGGAACCGGGATCAGCGGGATATCAAGCACATTACAAAAGCGAGGCAGGTCTTCGGGTACCCTGAGAATAGCGGTGCGGCCCTGGGTAGAAGCTGAGAGGCAAAACGGAAATTTCCATTTGTAGGGAATGTTTCTTGCGCGGAGGGTGTCCAGCAGGGGCCTTAGGTCACGTCTATGTTGTAGGGTGATGCCCGAGAGATCCTGAAAGATTTGTACCAGGATCTCACCGTGTAGGATCTGTTGTTTGCCCCTCGCCTGTTTAAGGACCTCTTCTTTGGTTTTGTAGTCCACCAGGCAGCAGATGATGTCCCAAGGGGGATCGCCATCCCTGCCCTTCGGTCTGAGAGCACGGTGAATCCTTTCCATGGCGATCACTGAGCGGGGAGGATTGTGGAGGAGGTCATTAAAAATGTCCGTTACAGCTTGTGGTACCTGGTCACCCTCAATGGATTCTGGCAGTCCACGGATCCGAAGGTTATGGCGTCTGCCCCTATTGTCGAGATCCTCTAAATGGCGCTGCATATCTCGCATTTGCAGCTTATGGGAATCAATACGGGCCGTTGCAAAGTGTAGGGTTCTGTCATGCTGGTCCGTCACTTCTTCCACTGAGTGAACCCTGTCAGTTAGGGCGCGTAAATCGAGCCGAAGCTCCCCAATGGCTGCAGCCAGGGTACCCTTGATGTCCTCCGCTACCATGCGGAGGTCTTGTAGGTTTAGCTAAGGTTGGGGTGATAGTTCAATACCGCCGGCAGCACCCTGAGGGGATGGTGGCTGGTTGTCAGGTAATAGTGGTTGCTCTACCTGAGAGGACGATCGTCCGGAGCGGGAGGGCGCCATGTTTCCCCGGCCGGATCTGAACATGTCGGGGATCTGGTACGATTGCGATCCGGTCAATTCCCTCGGGGAGCGAGAACGGGATGCCGAAGCGCTCCGGGATGCGGTCCCCATCGTGAAAGTGCAGATCGTATGGAAGGTGCCTCCGTAAGTTAGCGGAATCCCCCTGAGGCGGCTGGAGCTCCTGTACTATGCGACCGTCTCCATGCCAGGTCAGGCCACGCCCCCTTTTTTATTTCTTTTTATTATATAAATTAAAAAAAATGTGAAAAAAAAGTATATATATATTTTCCAATTTCTGTTATAAAACATATCCAATAAAATAAAATTTCTTCATAAATTCAGGCCAAAATTTATTCTACTACATGTCTTTGGTAAAAAAATAAAAAATAAATCCTAAGAAGTGTTTATCGGTTTGTGTGAAAGTTATAGCTTCTGCAAACTATGATATATATGCTGGAATTTACGCAGCTCTTTTTGACTGCCTATCACATTTCTTGAGGCGCTGAAATGCCAGAACAGTACAAACAACCCTCAAATGACCCCTTTTTGGAAAGTAGACATCCCAAGGTATTTGCTGAGAGGCATGTTGAGTCACCCCAAAACACATTCTTCTACTCCTCCTGAGTATGGTGATAACAGATATGAGAGACTTTTTGGCAGCCTAGCCATGTACAGGGGCCCAAAATCCAATGACCACCTTCTAGCTTTCAAGGGGCATTATTAATGCATTGAATTTCCTGACTATCTATCATATTTTCAGAGGCCCTAAAATGCCAGGATAGTACAAACACCCCCAAATGACTTATTTTTGGAAAGTAGACACTCAAAGGTATTTGCTAAGAGGCATGGTGAGGACTTTGCTGATCTCATTTGTTACCACAAGTCACAACAGTATATTTTTTCCACTGGTCGATCTATTTATTGAGTTTGCCTTTTTCCACCTTTTCGTCATGTTTCAGGATGTATATATATATATCAATATGTCAAAATAACATATTCCTGTTCTTTTCCTTGCTTTGAAGCAATGAATTGTTGGTGTGGTTTCTGATCTACAGTAACATGGGTAGGTCATTGGCACCTAGTTGTTAATGACACCAGTGGCAAGATGTTAAAGCTACACTCAGGGATTAGAAAATATTGTCTCAATACAAGAGGTGTGTATTTGTTTACTTGTATCTTGATGCCATTTGAGTACTTCCAGATCTGTGCAGTAATGCAATGTGAAACAACTTCTTGCTTCTGTGCAGGAGCTTCCTGTAGTCAAGACCTGCTATTGCTGCATCTATCTTTGTGCAGGTTGACTGGTCTTGTATCTGCCCCCTTTCTCTAGGCTACAGGCAGCCTGTAGTGGGTGGGCCTGCTGTGTCCTTCCCACAGCTCTGATTTCTGTAAAGGCTATGTATTGCACAGTGATGATGTAGTTGTTGCCTTTGGTAATATTTTGATTTGCAAATACATTTGGTGCACACAAAGTGGATTTATATACGTTTTGCCTACTGAGGATATTTTTAAATGAAAGTTCTTGCGCCCCGAGTTCAGCTTTACGAGACATCTTATCAAAATGAGTCATCCCTTTTCATGTGAGTTCTCAACTGGAGTCAAATTACATTCACATATATTTTAGTTCATGATTTGCAACAGTCCAGGAATTACTTCCTCATCAAAATGTTATTTTCTGTAACCCCTGTGTTTGGATTAACATCTTGGGAGAATGTGCCAGCAGTTTCGATCAGTTTTCCAGGGTTATACATTATGTAACAGCAAAGTTATATTTCTGCACCTGCGATAACAATCTTTGTTGATCTTGAAAGAATAGCTTGCAGGGGGCGTGTCCATCAGCCTGAGGAGATGGCCGCACTGTGACCAAGCTCCGGTGTTGTATCATTACCAGTCCCCCATCACGAAGTGTCCGAGGTGTACTGCGCATGCGCAGTACACAGGACACCCTGATTCCGAAAATTGCCGAGGATGAACGGCGCCTGCGCCGTGAGTCCACTTTCAAGCCCCACCATCCAAGTGGACATAGAGTTAGAAGCGAGCGAAGCGAGCCCGCTAGGGGCCCTCTAAGTTTGACTAACCCTATGTCCGCTTGGATGGTGGGGGCTTCTCCTCGACTCACGGCGCAGGCGCCGTTCATCTTCCGACAATTTCCGAACATCTTCATGCTCCGTACTGCGCATGCGCAGTACACTTCGGACACCTAGTGACAGCCGGACACTTGGTGATAGAACACCGGCTCCACAGGATCTGACAGGCGACACACGGCAACGGCGAGATCATAAATTGATCACCCTATACAAGATGCAGAGCCAGAGAGGTAGAGGGGGAAGAGGAAGGAGAGAGAGAAGGGCCCTGCAGACTCACAGACTTATACAGTCCATCGGGCACACTATACTCTCAAGATGGTGGTGGAGTGACGGCTTTCCCACAGAGGAGAACGGGGGTGGCTGCAGCAAGGAATACATACCAGCAGCATGACCCCACAGCTCCAGACAGCGGAGGACGTTCTCCTCCATCCACATTCAATAGTCCAGTGAAGCAAAGGAGGAAACTGACAGCCGAAGGAAACACAGTGATGCCTCCCTTGACACTTACAGTCAGACTGACATTAATGGCTTTGGTGAGAAGCTGGATGCCTTTCCTACAGTGGGCCAGCTTATATTGGACTTTGCCCTCAAATATATGCTAATCGCATTACGTGGAGCACTGCAGCATGTCATGTCTAACTTCATGAGGCAAATTAGCAGGGAAATAGCAGCCATATGTGATAGAGTGGATCACTTAGAGAACAACATGATTGATTACACACTAGCATACAATAAAGTAGTAGATGTCCATGATGATCTAGCAGAAGACATCTGCAACATGAAAATCAAAATGGCTGACATAGAAGATTGTTCCCTCCGGAACAATGTGAAATTTAGCGGCATTCCGGAATCGGCCCCCCCAGGGGAACTCCATCCATGTCTACAAAAAATGATAGCCTAATTACTTCCAGCGACAAAAACACACAAATTGGTGATAAACAGGGCTCACCGTCTTCCAAAGCCATCCTATCTACCTGAACGTGTACCGAGAGATGTGATTGCTAGGGTCCATTATTTCCACATTAAGGACCAGCTCATGGACTTCTCCCACAAATGCAATTCCTTACCAGAACCATATTCTGGAATCTCACTATATATAGACCTATCACAAGCAACCATACAAGCCTGCAAAAACCTCATCACCATTACCAAGATATTCTCTATAAATGGAAGTTTCCGACTAAGCTGTCCATTGAAAGAAACAACAAAACCTCGATTGTAACCACTCTAGGCGAAGGTTTGGAGCTAGTGAAGTCTTGGAGACTCCTTCCACAAGATGAAGAGGATATCACAGACCCGTCGACACACACCTGAGTTCTCAGGATCAGAATCACATTCCAGCACTAAAGCTTTACAAGTTTACAGCTCTGCTGGTATAAAGAAACCACCATATTGCATACTAAGATCCTGTCCGGTTGGACTTTACATTCCCTGTTGGATATGTGTACAGGAGTCACCTGTACACTAAAAGTTCTTGTTCATCGTCAATAATGGGACTACAGCACTGCAAGTATCCTGTTTTTTTTTCCATTTTTTCTTAGTTTTTTGTTCCTGTTACCACATTTGCCTTTCCCTCACCCAGCAACATGCTTATAGAAGACGAATCATTCATTCGCAATCTAACTGACATCGATGGTACTTAAGTTTCTGTTGTTGAATACCAAAGAGCTTAACAGCCCATACAAAAGAAGGGCACTATGGAAGGAAGCAGAAACCCACCACTGTGACGTCTTATGTGTGCAGGAATCCCACTTCCTGACTGCAAAACCTCCCAGTTGTACTCACAAGCACTTCCCTCACATTTACCAAGCCAATTATAAGAAAAAGAAAAGAGGCGTTATGGTAGCAATAATAGATTCAATATCCTTTAAGTTACATGCATCACTGGTGGATGAAGAAAGCAGATATGTAATCCTAGTTGCATAGGGTATATACCCTTGTCAATATTTATGCTCCCAACAGGCACCAAATAAGGTTCATTAGAAGGACTCTGGCCAAAGCTTGCTCAATCCAAAAAGGTCAACTTCTAATTTGCGGTGATTTCAACATCCCCATGGAACCCAAAATAGACACTACCACTAGGAACTCAGTGGGGAAACCAGAAATAATTCTTGCTGCAAGAAGATCTCCATGACCCGTGGCGCTATCAATATACAACAGAAAGAGACTATACTTTTTTCTCTAATCCCCATAACACTCCCCGGTTATCTCTCGCCTCGACTACTGCAACTCCCTCCTCACTGGATTACCTTTACATAGACTATCCCCCCTTCAGTCCATAATGAATGCCGCTGCAAGACTCATCCACCTTACCAACCATTCAGTGTCCTCCACCCCTCTCTCAAAGTACTAACAATAATTTACAAAGCCATCCATAACTCTGCCCCCACGAACCTAGTCCCAAAATACCAACCAAGCCGCTCTCTTTGGTCCTGCCAAGACCTCCTGCTCTCTAGCTCCCTTGTGACCTCCTCTCATGCTCACCTCCAGGATTTCTGCAGAGCTTCTCCCATCCTTTGGAACTCCCTACCCCAATCTGTCCGACTGTGCCCTAATCTATCCATCTTTCGACGATCCCTGAAAATCCTTCTCTTTAAAGAAGTTTATCCTACTTCTAACTAACACTGTTTTACTTCCTCCGTCAGCTCATACCCCACAGCTATTACCTCTTGTATCAATTGCCCCTTCCTTTTTAGATTGTAAGCTCTAATGAGCAGGGCCCTCTGATTCCTCTTGTACCACATTGTAATGTAATTGTAATGTCTGCCTTTATTTTGTTAAGTGCTGCACAAACTGTTGGCGCTATATAAATCCTGTATAATAATAATAATAACACATATTCAATAATTGACTGCTTTATTACAGATAGAACTCTTCTCCAGCAGGTAACAAGGGCAACTATACACAATATTACATGGTCTGACCATGCCCCTATCTCGCTGGAAATTTCAGAGGGATGCACAGGTAAACATAGGTCACTGTGGAGAAATAATACCTATATATTGTCTCACCCAGAATATGTAGCGGAGTTGGGGACAAAATTGGAGAAATTCTTCTCATTTAATACGGATCCTCCAGCAGTGTATTCAATCTCTGGTGCACTCATAAGGTCTTTGTTAGGGGAGTGCTGATCCAGATGGCCTCCAGAGAGAGGAAAAAGAGGAAATTACTAATTTCCATTCTTCTTGCTGAAATAGCCATATTGGAAGCTCAGCACAAAAAATCTACCCAAAACACATTACTGTCTTGACTTGCAATCCTCAGAGAGAAACTTAGAACAGTATTGATATCTGAACATGATAAACATATCAAGGGCCTTAAATTAGCAGTTTACTCACAAAATAATAAAGCAGGGAAAATAATGGCTATACAATTGAAACAAAAGAGAGGCAGAGAAAAAAATTAAACGACTCTATCACCATAAAACAGGTAAATATGTCCTTGACCCAGCAGATATAGCTCAAACGTTCAGGGATTACTATGCTGCACTGTACAATCTGAAAGAAGATCACACCATCCCTCAACCCAATGCTGAGGTAATCTCCAATATCCTAAAAAAAAAAAAAAAAAAAATTACCAGTACTAGATGAAACCTCACTGAACCATCTCAACCGCCCTATAGAAAAGCAAGAAATTATAAATGTGATTAGTTCCCTCCCTTTAGGCAAATCACCGGGCATAGATGGCCTCTCCTCAGAATACTATAAAGCCCTTAACCCAATTCTAAACCCTTACTTGGTTGAAATGTATAACCAAGCTGTTCTAATGGGGCACTCCCCGAAGGAAATATTAGAAGCAGTTATTGTGACCCTCCCTAAACCTGGAAAGGAGTCAAATCATCCACAAAATTTCAGACCCATATCGCTCCTAAATTCAGATTAAAAAATATACTCCAAACTGCTTGCTAACAGACTCTTAGATCTAACACCACTCCTTCAAGGGCCAGAACAAGTTGGTTTTGTGAGAGGGAGGCAGGCTCCAGACGTACAAGAAGAATGATCAACCTAATTCATCACACGTCATGTCGGGTGCCTTCTCTTCTCCTTGCCTTGGATGCGGGAGAAGGCATTAGACAGACTTCATTGGGAATATCTGTCACAAGTGTTAACTAAATTTGGATTGTCTTGGACAATATATTCAGCAATTATGACCTTATATTATAACCCCTCGGCGAGGGTATATGTTGATGGCATCCTGTCCGGATCATTCAACCTTTCGAATGGTACGAGGCAAGGGTGCCCCTGGTCACCAGTTATATTCTTGTAGATGTAGATAACCCCAATAAATGGGTTGTCTCAACCCCGCGCTTGGAAGAGAGAAACTGTACAATCAAAAAATTATATATATAGGATATTACGGTGATGATAAAGCGCTAAAAAAGCACCCTATTCAATTAAATGTTAATTGACTACAAACAGCTGCTCCCTTTAAAATCCGTAGATTTGATGAATGGTGAGGTTTTGGTAATTGGGGCGCTATAAACTAAAGATATTTGTAAATAATATAAGATATAAAGTATGACTCTCAGATGAGGTGTAAGTGCCTCTATTATGGTGTAAAAATCCCTGGTGAGGAGCTCATATTCAAAATTATATGTGAACCTCCTAATAGATCATATAATTTGATAGTGAGTATTAAAAAAACTAAATATGGTGATGAGAAATATGAGAAACCCAATTTCTATAATAGTGTCAGATATTCAACCAAAAATTGTGACATTCAACATGTCCAATATAAATTACTAACACAAAATAATGACCTCTTGGTCGTGACCAAGTGCTATTATAAGTGTTTACACAATAAACATATATAAAACAGTATTTTAGTGCTCCCACAGAAAAAATTGATCACTAAATATATATATAAATAATAAGTAGTAAAACCACAAAACAGTGTACCACAGCTGTGGTAAATAAGAGTCACACCAAATGGTAAAACCACTCCTTAATAGAGTCCAGATCCAAAGCACACCAATAACCTGGACATGAATATGAGTAGTGGTAAAAAAATAGTGTCTCTAGAGAATACGAAGAATCACCATAAAACCAAAAATATTTTGAATCAAAAGTTCATAAAATAATTAGCATTAGTTGAGTGTTGAATTGCACTTTTTCTTAATATCTGTGAATCCCTTCACCGCATAGATAAACTCTTCTTTCACCCAGGTGATAACAATAGTGAAGCTGGCCGCTTACCGGAAGATGTTGATTGTTTTAACTAAAAAACAATCACATGCGCTTGTTACAGGACATAGCCTGTTTGGATACACCAAAGGAAAAAACTTTGAGACACCTCCTCCTCCTCCTCTCAGATTTGCTCAGACCAGGTCATGGATGGGTGTATATGTGGAGTTAAAAAGACACTTCATAGTGTAATTTTGCTTTTTATTTTTTAAAAGAATGGTGAGGTTTTGGTAATTGGGGCGCTATAAACTAAAGATATTTGTAAATAATACAATAATACATTCATCAAATCTACGGATTTTAAAGGGAGCAGCTGTTTGTAGTCAATTAACATTTAATTGAATAGGGTGCTTTTTTAGCGCTTTATCATCACCGTAATATCCTATATATATAATTTTTTGATTGTACAGTTTCTCTCTTCCAAGCGCGGGGTTGAGACAACCCATTTATTGGGGTTATCTACATCTACATTTATATACGTATTGGCTATAACCATTAATTAATTTTTTTGCTGGTTGGTTGACGGCGCGAGGAGGTGACACGCACGCCGATCGGCTTAGGAATCCTTCAGAGGGAGAGCTATTTTCCAAACCTACCACTGTTTTATCAAGGCGAGCAGCCCCAGTGCCGGGCGGGCACCGGATAATGTGAGTGGCCATTTGGCTTTCTTTGTTATATTGTTTTTAAAAAATAAAAAGCAAAATTACACTATGAAGTGTCTTTTTAACTCCACATATACACCCATCCATGACCTGGTCTGAGCAAATCTGAGAGGAGGAGGAGGAGGTGTCTCAAAGTTTTTTCCTTTGGTGTATCCAAACAGGCTATGTCCTGTAACAAGCGCATGTGATTGTTTTTTAGTTAAAACAATCAGCATCTTCCGGTAAGCGGCCAGCTTCACTATTGTTATCACCTGGGTGAAAGAAGAGTTTATCTATGCGGTGAAGGGATTCACAGATATTAAGAAAAAGTGCAATTCAACACTCAACTAATGCTAATTATTTTATGAACTTTTGATTCAAAATATTTTTGGTTTTATGGTGATTCTTCGTATTCTCTAGAGACACTATTTTTTTACCACTACTCATATTCATGTCCAGGTTATTGGTGTGCTTTGGATCTGGACTCTATTAAGGAGTGGTTTTACCATTTGGTGTGACTCTTATTTACCACAGCTGTGGTACACTGTTTTGTGGTTTTACTACTTATTATTTATATATATATTTAGTGATCAATTTTTTCTGTGGGAGCACTAAAATACTGTTTTATATATGTTTATTGTGTAAACACTTATAATAGCACTTGGTCACGACCAAGAGGTCATTATTTTGTGTTAGTAATTTATATTGGACATGTTGAATGTCACAATTTTTGGTTGAATATCTGACACTATTATAGAAATTGGGTTTCTCATATTTCTCATCACCATATTTAGTTTTTTTAATACTCACTATCAAATTATATGATCTATTAGGAGGTTCACATATAATTTTGAATATGAGCTCCTCACCAGGGATTTTTACACCATAATAGAGGCACTTACACCTCATCTGAGAGTCATACTTTATATCTTATATTATTTACAAATATCTTTAGTTTATAGCGCCCCAATTACCAAAACCTCACCAGTTATATTCTCCCTAGCTATCGAACCCTTTGCGGAAGCCATTAGAAATGACCCTCTTATCCAGGGACTGCGAGTGGGCCACTGTGAACACAAAATAGGTTTGTTTGCGGACGATATTATTCTGTCACTATCAAACCCCCTCAAATCCCTACATAGAACCCAACAACTGATTGAAGAGTTTGGAGAAGCATCCTACTACAAGATCAATTCTAATAAGTGTCAAATACTGGCAATGGGATTGCTACAACGCCAAATAAACCAACTGAAAAGTGAATTCCCATATACATGGGGAGCTAAATCAATCACATATTTAGGAATCCAGCACTCTTATCACACTAGCTCAATTTATGAGGCTAATTTCAACCCGCTATTGTCCAGTATCTCTGAAGATCTGAAACTAATGTGGAAAACTCAACTTTCTTGGGTAGGCAGAGTGGCCGCCTTTAAAATGCAAGTACTTCCAAAGATACTCTATATGTTTAGAAAACTCCCTATCACTATCCCCATTCCCTTTTTCGCAAAATGTAACTCCCTCTTGAGAAACTATATTTGGCAAAGCAAAAATCTGAGAATTGCCCTTTCCTCACTACAATTGATGAGAACAAACTGTGGTATTGGTTTACCAGATCTGTAGGGATACTATAATGCGTCCTTACTAGATGAAGCCAAACACTGGATTAACCACTTAAAGACCAGGCCTCTTTTTCAGACTCAGTGTTTACAAGTTAAAAAAGTTTTTTTTGCTAGAAAATTACTTAGAACCCCCAAACATTATACATTTTTTTCTAACACCCTAGAGAATCAAATGGCGGTCATTGCAATACTTTTTGTCACACCGTATTTGCGCAGCGGTCTTGCAAGTGCACTTTTTTTTGGAAAAAAAACACTTTTTTTAATAAAAAAATAAGAAAACAGTAAAGTTAACCCAATTTTTTTTAAAGATAATGTTACGCAGAGTAAATTGATACCCAACATGTCGTGCTTCAAAATTGCGCCCGCTCGTGGAATGGCGTCAAACTTTTACCCTTAAAAATCTCCATAGGAGGCGACGTTTAAAAAAATTCTACTGGTTGCATGTTTTGAGTTACAGAGGAGATCTAGGGCTAGAATTATTGTGGTTTGACCACCGTTTTCATATGCGGGCGCTACTCACGTATGCGTTCGCTTCTGCACGTGAGCTCGCTGGGACGAGGCGCGTTAAACAATATATATTAATTTTCTTATTTATTTTACTTGATTTTATTTATTTTTTCACTGTTTAAAAAAAAAAAAAAAAAATTAAATATCCCTTATAATAGAAAAAATGCAGGACAGGTCCTCTTAAATATGAGATCTGGGGTCAAAAAGACCTCAGATCTCATATTTTGACTTAAATGCAATAAAAAAAATAAAAATAATATGTTGTCATTTGAAAAAATGACAACAGAAAAATGTCCCTTTAAGACGTATGGGCGGAAGTGACGTTTTAACGTCGCTTCCGCCCTGCTATAGTATGGAGATGGGTGGGGGCCATCTTCCCCTCACTCGTCTCCATACCCAGCCAAGTATAGGTCCCGATCGCCTCTGCCACTGCAGACGGCTCCGGTAAGCGGCGGAGGGAGCGAGTGGCCCCTCTCCCGCCACCGAAAACGGTTATCTAGCGGTGATCTAGCGGTGACAGAGACCACCATTATCGTAAACAGGACCGCCGGCTCTAAAGATGGATACCTCGGTTGTGGCAGCAGCTGCTGCCGTTACCGAGATATCCATCTTTAAACTGCCAACGTATAAGTACAGGAGCCGGTCGGCAACCGACTGAGGACAAATTATGGGTTGCCCATAATTGGGCAAAATTGTGCAAACACCAGGATTCTCTAGTACTCCTATCAGCTTCTCTTATGTCCCCCTAAGTAACCTCCATGGTGCACCACCCCACGATTGGAGCCACCCTTAAAGCATGGCAGACATTACTTTCCCATAAAAAATACACAGAAAACACACACAAACTAGATATCCCAGTCAAAACATATGAATTGCTAATTAGGGACTTTGACGCGAGAGATTGTCAAGGTATAAACTTCACAAACAACTTACATCAAAGCGGATTACCTAATGATGCTTATAGGTCATTACAAATCAGACACTTCCACTCAACTACCAAATGCAAGGAAAGCATAGAAATTCCAAACTCTATTTGGGAATTCCTTCAGGGGAATTCAAACAAATCGACCCGTGGGATTTCTTTCTTTTACAACTCCCTGACAGGCCCCATATTATTGTCTAAAACACCCGACATGTGCAAATGGGAAAAAGATCTGCAGAAATTATTCTCCCTACAGCAATGGTTGAAAGCCATACAATCGAGCTTCAGTATGTCTTCCTGTGTTTTCAAAAAATATATCATAGGTGGTACTTGACACCTTACAGGCTGTCAAAAATATTTAAAGATTTTTCGAACAGTTGTTGGAGACTGTATAACCACACAGGGAACCTGTTCCATGTTCTATGGAATTGCCCTCACATAGCGTCTTTTTGGGAAAATATAGCCATAGTCCTTAGTGAAATCACAGGTCATTATATACCACTCTTGAACATAGGACTAGATTCCTATCACAATACAATGTCAATATGAGAAAATACTGGCATTCAAAAAACGTAAAGTGCCCCAATTTATAAGCAAATGGCAAGCTTGGTTTGTTCACCCAGAAGCAGCTAAAGACCTAAAACCATAACTTTATTGAATACTGTGTTATCTGTTTGAAACATTGGTAACTGTATTCTTCTTTACCTTTCCCCTTTGGGTCAGTTCACACAGCGACCTACAGCGTGACTTTGCAAGGTGATTTGGAGGCGACTTCATTGCGACTTTAAGTAACTTACAACGTAACTTAAAGTTGCCTCCAGGACAGGTTGTGGCCAACCAGAGCATAATCAGCTCTCTGGGAGGGAGGGGTTTGCCTGGGTAAACTAATTTAATTTTCCTGTAAAGTAGCTTCAATATAGATGGAGATCCGACTTGGAGGAGACTTCCATTGAATTCTATGGGTACAAGTCGCCTTGAAGTAGTACAGGAACCTTTTCTGAAGTCGGAGCGACTTCAGTAGTGTGCATTAAGACGGCTCTCATTAACTAGAATGGAATTTCTGATGTCAAGTGACTTGGGGCGACTTGAGGTCTGACAAGTCGGATCCCGAATCGTGGTAGTGTGAACCGAGCCTTTAAGTTTTTGTTGTTTTATGTTCAATTTTATTTTATTATTTTTTAAGAATCAGCATAACTTTGCTTGTCACATTACATTATGTTACATTATTAGGACCCCGACCCCGAGCAATATGTTATCTGTATCATGACGTTAGCATATCCCAATCACAGTTTGATCCCATCAGGGGTGACGGGAAACCAAAATCTACCACCACTAGGAATGATACAGAGGCATAACCGCTCCATGTCATGTTATGGCATATTCCAATGGCATATGTATAAGCGATGGTTCACAAATATTTTGTGAACAATTTTATGGTTTTGTATGTAGAATTTATACACATGATCTGCTTTGTCTCTACTGTATTTGAATGTACATTTCAATAAACACATTTGAAAGAAAGAGTAGCTTGCAGTTATATCACCTTGTTGTATATACAACTACAAGGGTTTACCCTGTATGTGTGCTTTTGGTAACTATATTAATGGTGTTGATACATGAATGGCGATATTCCTTAATGCATGAGTCATGCTCCATCTTTTAAAGTATTTTCTTGTATTTCTAGTTGTTTTGAAAGATCATAAAAACTCAAAGCAGGTGCTACTGTCACTGTCTTTCTGTGAATTTAAGGCTTTGTCCTGCTCTGGTCCCCATTGCTATAGCACTTTTTTTTAACACTGGATGCTTCACGGGTAATATATTAAGCTAAGTACCTTGTCATGTCTATGAAGCACTTTAAACCCTTTTTCTCATGTGGTGTGGGTATATTCCAAATTTATGACATTTTGCTGTCATTAGGCTTCTCATTCTTGGAAGACATGATCTGTTCCATCAGTTTCAGTTCTTTGCTTAGTTACGGCATCCTTTAAACTTTATGCAAATTTTTTTGACAGTCTGCATAACCTTGCACAATATATTATTTATCCCATGTTTGGTCAACCACTCTAAGGTGGTGATTTGATCTTTCCTGTGGCCTGCCAATAGTGTTAAGTACACAGGGTCTGGCCAAACTAGCCCACATTATTGAGCCATTTGTTATCCCAGTGATCTCTCCTTCCTCCTCCTCCTCCTCCTCTGCTTTTTTTCTTTTTTGTTTGGTTTGGGGGTTTCCTCAGACGGCCCAAGTTTTCGCTCCCCTGAGAATGTCCAAAAGGAAGATTTAGCAACACAAGCTATTGAGGGCAGAAATAGGAAATGACAAACATTGCTTGAAAGTGACGGACACTATTTTAGTTTGGCCAGTTACAAATGTCAACTACATGAATGTGTCACTTTGTAAAGGTGCTTCTGTTATGGAGGGCCCTCCAAATGCCGAACTCACAGCCCTTCGATTGGCTTTACATTCTTGATGACATTTCTAGTGAGAACAAACTTCTTTCCCCAAAAAAAACACCAACATCAAATGCAGTTTTTAAGTTGCAAATGTGTTCAGAAGCTGGCACAAATGTGTGTTAATTACTTGGTGCGTTTTCATATTTTTTCCTAAAACATCAATGATGTTCTTCAATTTTTGTTGAACATCATTGATGTTTTCAGTATCGGCCTCCCTCAGTTTCAGGTCTGACCAGCGTTTCCTCAGTTGCTCCTTGGATCGTTGTCCCAAAATGATTGTACAGCCTTCTCACAACTTTAGACATGATCTTGGCCTTGCTGACATTGGGGTTTTTGTGTTGTTGTGTCTTGCAGAGATTGATATGAAGGGATTCAACGACATGAGTTTTCTCCCCCTCTTCATTGCCAAATACAGGGATTTTCCCATATTGTGGCAGGGTATACACCCACATTACACCAACAAACCAAAGAGGCACGCAGCCCTGGAGGAACTTGTGGAATTTGTCAAGCCAAGGTTCCCCACGGCAACTGTTGATGATATTAGAAAGAAAATTGGCAGCCTGAGGAGTGCGTATATCAGGGAGCGGAAGAAGGTCGTGAAGTCTGAGGAAACTGCAACTTCAGCAGATGAGGTCTATGTGCCCAAGCTCTGGTACTATCAGAGTCTCCATTTTCTGAAAGACCAGGCTGATGTCACGGAGCCAACCTCAACTCCTCCTTCCACGCTTCCTTGCGCGCAGCCCACCCCTGATGAGGCTTCCGAGGAGCAACCTGGGCCTTCCAGTCTGGAAGAGGTGGAGGAGCCCAGCTTGTTCCAGGTATAGTAGTTTTGTTACCATTTATGGGAATAATGAATGATGTTCACTTAATTCAGGATCGCCAATTGCTTAGTTCCTAACGTGTTTGACATATCAACTGACAGTGGTGTGGGAGACATTTGGGGCCAGAATCTAAACTGCAGGCTGAGAATTGTATGGTTTTCTATTTGTAAACATTTTGCACCAGTCACTAGATGAGAATTGTGTGTGTTTGATGAACAAATAACTGAAACTATGTCCCTTTTTCATACACAGGAAGACCTCAGCCAGGAGGTGGCTGTTGAAGGTGGCAGTCAGGAGGAGGCAGGGGTTAGTGGCAGCCACCAGCTGGGGTAGTGGCAGCCAAGAGGGGGCTAGGCCTCGGAGCCTGACTGACACCCAAACCCCTCCCCTCCGCCTTCCGTACAAAAGGGCGAGAAGGGGGGGTTATGCGGCACAGTCAGCGCTCCGGATGATCAGAGAGGCTTCAGACTCCCTACATGCCACACCCGCCGACGAGGAGACCTTTGGCTCGGTGGTTGTCACAAAAATGATGGGTATGGAGGTGAGGCAACGCAACATGTGTGAGGGGCTCATCCTCCATGTCCTAAATAAGGGTAGGGCTGGGGAGATGACCCCAGTCACACATGTTTGCCATAGCTACCATGCTCCACCTCCTCCTCCTCCTCCTTCTGCCACCCCACCAGCACGACAGCCACAGCGTGGAAGGAAGCGTGGAAGGAAGACCTGAGAGTGACGACCTGGAATCAGTCTGGTCTGAGAGAAGATGGAGCCTCTTGTAGTACCAGAGCCTGGGGACCTAGATGGCATCTGCTGCAGTTCCGGATACTTTGGACTTCACGACCAGATTGCACTCCCCTTAATATACGTACTCCTCAGGCCCCAATTTTCTACGCTTGAACAATGATGGTTGCCGTGGGGGGCCAAGACTTTGCAAATTCCCCAAGTTTCACCATGGCTGCGTTCCTCTTTGGTTTGTTGGTGTGACCTAAATAAAGGTTTTTTTTGATTTGAAATAATCATTGACTATTGTGTTTTACTTTGCTACAATGACAGTTTTTCTTTGAGTAAGCAGGTACATTTCACTAATCCTAAAGTAGAATTAACAAGGGGCACCAACAACAAACAAACTCCTAGTAAATGTAAGCAAGAAATACAAATGTAAATAATGTGTTTTGGTAATTTGAGACACACAACCCCCCTCCAAAAAAAAAAAAAAAAAAAAAACATTCAAATATGTATTCCCCAAAAAAAAAAAAACAAGACAAATCATGGTAAAAAAATAACAAAGATTCTTTTCCGTTCACAGTCAAAATAAACATGTAGTGTATAAATGCTGCAAAGTAATAAAGAAGTAAGTTTGTGAGAAGTGCGGGTGAATAGGAGCAGCTAAAAGATGTCATTCTTGTTGCATTGTAAAGAAAAAGAGAATGCGCTGCATTGAAGACATTTTAACATTGCAGCGTGACGAATGTGCTGTGTCGATTAGGAAAGGTAGTTTTACCTGACCGAGCGCTTCCGTCACAGAATTTCTTCTGAGCATGCGTAGCACTTTGTCCGTCGGACAAGCGTACACACGCTCGGATTTGGTGTGATCGGACCGGGTTGACGGCAAATCTTTCCAGCAGGAGATAAGACTTTGTCCGACGGACAAACCGATGAACACTGTCCGATGGTGCATACACACGGTCTGATTTTTCAACAACCTTGTCCGATCGGACCAAATTGATGAAAAAGTCCGACCGTGTGTATGGGGCTTTAGGTGGTGTCATCTTCTGTTATAGGGATAACTTCAGCATCTTCAAATGCTTCAGTATTGCTTTTAAAATACCTTTCTAGCAGATTTGTTTATAAATGCTATTTGATTGAGCCTGTGTTTTTCCCAAGGTATCCTAAATACATAAGTATTGATGAGTAAGCCCTAAGTAATGATGACACTTCTAGACTCATTTGCTAGTAAGTTTCTTGATTTGGATTTAAAATTCCCAGAGGTTGGAACTGATAAATACTATTGTTTGATTGCTTCAGGTCTATAAGGTTGTGGTTGTGGTATGTGGTTGTGGTTGTGAGGGGTCTGCGGGCAGGGGGCTTATCGGAATCTGGAAGCCTCTTTTAACAAGGGGACCCCCAGATCCCGCCCCCCCCCCCCTGTGTGAATTGGTGATGGGGTACAAGTCCCCCTACCATTCCACAAAAAAGTGTCAAAATGTTAAAAAAGACAAGTTACAGCTTGGGACAAGTCCTTTATTACAAAAATAAAAAAATAAAAATGTCCCACGAAGCCCAGATTCCGATAAGCCTTCTGCCCGCAGACCCCCACAACCACGGGGCAAGGGTTGTCGGGATGAGGCCCTTGTCCCTATCAACATGGGGACAAGGTGCTTTGGGGGGCTACCCCAAAGCACCCTCCCCATGTTGAGGGGATGTGGCCTGGTATGGTTCAAGAGGGGGGCGCTCTCTTGTTCCCCCTCTTTTCCTGTGGCCTGCCAGGTTGCATGCTCGGATAAGGGTCTGGTATGGCTTTTGGGGGTACCCCTACGCCATTTTTTTTTATTTTGGCGCAGGGTACCCCTTAATTTCCATATAAGATCCAAAGGGCCTGGTATGTATTTTAGGGGAACCACCACACAATTTGTTTTTATTTTGGTTTGGGGTTCCCCTTAATATTCATACTAGACCCAAAGGGCATGGTAATGGACTGGGGGGGGGGGGGTCCCATGCTCTTTTTTTTCAATGAATTTTATCTATATTGCCAAGACCCGACAATTCATTACAGCCGCAATCAGTTTCAAATTACAATTTTTCCTTTAGAACTGTAATTTTGCTAAACGAATATGTCTAAACATGGGAAAATGTGCCACTTTACAGGCATACTATAGACACCCCCAGGCACAATATTTAAAGGAATATTTCATTTTGTTGCCTGTCCGCATGTTCTGCTGCGAACCGAACAGGAGGGTGTTTGGCTCATCCCTATCCATCTTCTTGCTATGAACTTACGGACACCAAAGAAAAGGAGTCTAATGCCGCGTACACACGATCGGAATTCTCGTCGGAAAAAACTCTGGCGGTTTTTCCGACGGAATTCCGCTCAAGCTGTGTTGCCTACACACGATCACACCAAATTCCGACGGTCAATAACACAGCGGCATAAAACACGTTCGACGGCTCTATAAAAGGGAAGTTTAATGCTTCCGAGCATGCGTCGAATTGTTTCCGAGCATGCGTCGGAATTTTGCGTGTCGGAATTGCATACACACGATCGGAAAATCCGATAGAAAGGTTTTCCGTCGGAAAAATTGAGAACAGGTTCTCAATTTAAAGTCCGTCGGAAATTCCGACAGAAAAAGACCGCTGGGCATACACACGGTCGGAAAATCAGATGAAAAGCTCCCATCGGACTGTTTCCATCGGAAATTCTGACCGTGTGTACGCCACATAAGGATTACAAAATGCCTGCTAAATTCCTACTAAATATGAAGGTTAAAACTGTATTGCGTTAATAAATAACAAAAATTTGTACATTTTAAATTGCACCTTTTTGTGAATTGGTGAAAAATAAAGGTACGCAAAAACTATTTACAAAAAATCCAGAGGTTACCATTTTTCATTTACAGCTTTCAGAATTTGAAAAGACCCCCAAACCAATACATTTTCTGAAAGCACATGACCTGTAGAATAAAAAAAGTGCTACTGATTTTTGGGCTTCAATATTCAAAATGCTATTTTCACTAAAAATCCACTAAAATCATTATTAGCGCACAAAAACACAACACAACTTACAAAATTGCAACTAAAGCACCGTTCACATGTGGCATACTAAAGTGTACATTCATGGAGGGCCATGTTTACCTGCACAGGGATGCACAGGTGTTCCATACATCCCTGTACAGGCTTTACCATTTATGTCAATTGGGATGCAACGACTGCACAGGCTTAGCTGCTGCTCCCAATCTGACATCTGTGTGGGTGCACGACCCCAAACGCAGACAGCGTGAGCTCAGGGACATGAACCTGGACCTACATGAATGTCAAATTGGGAGTAACGGCTCTGTTTGTGCAGTTGCTACATCCCAAATGACATAAATGGAACTGCCTGCACACGGATGCAGTGAAAACCTGTACATCCCTGTATATGTAAACACGGCCTTGCAGGGAGGTATGCTGTGTATGCCTTGTATGAACAAGACCTTAGACCCCTTTCACATGAGTAGGTCGATTGGGTCTGCCTGTCCGTTTTTCAGGAGGCCCGATCAGACCAATCATTGTTGGTGCGATGGAGAGGCTGATGTAAATGGACACCCACCTGCATCCGATCCGGTCCATTAAAAACAGACGGATGGGGATCCCATTCCTCATCCATCTAGCAGATCGGATGGAAACGGACAGATGGTCCGTTTCCATCTGACCGCCCGAGAACAGCGGGCTGTGTCTGTGTCTGCTCCGCATCAGTGGAGCAGACACGGACCGGTCATCCTCCTGCTCAGTGCAGATCAGAGGACAGATCCCCCGCTGAGCAGGCAGATCTGGTTGACAGAGTCCACTCCATGTGAAGGGGCGTTACTATTTTTTTTTTCATTTTTTTTTTACAACTAGATTTTTTGTACACAGGAGTACAGGGAGGGGGCTGAAAAACACATGTTTAGGAAGCCCCCCAGCCCTAAACTCATACGCACCCCCCCTCCAGCCTGACAGCTTGCCAGAGATAGTGCGAGCAGCAGCTGCAGGTGGCGGAAGGGGAAAGGATGACTCAGGGCAGAGTAGAGGATCAAAGCAGAGGATCAGAGAGGCAAGGGCCATTGTGGGATGATCAGAGTGGCAGGGGGGACATATTATGATCCACTCTAAGTCCCTGCAGCACCTAAAGCTGGTGGTAGTGGGAGAGGAGGGAAGCCAGCTTGTGAAGGTAGCTGTAAGGGATCAGTGAGCTAAAGGGGGGATAAAGGACATAGGAAAGAAGAGCGGGAGGAGCCCTTTTAGAGGAGCGGTGGGAGGTGGAGAGGCTGGGGACAGGGAAGCGGCAGCATGGGGGTCACATTTAAGCTGAATAAATCTGATCAGCAGATTGTAATCCATTGATAAGAGTTATAGAATTGTTCAGCAAAGTCTGCTCAACAATTCTGCTATAATTTTATGATCACTGAAGTGACCGTGAACTTATGGCAGAAAGAGAAATGAGGCGTATGGACCTGGCCAGCTGGAAGCAATGCTGTAGGTCTGTACACCATACAGACCTGGCAGTGAAGGGGTAAAGCTTGTCACTAATTAGAGCAAAAACACTCCTAAAGCCAAATCCATAAATAATGGATATACAAACAAAAAAGAGGAAAACTGGCAAAACAGCCCAAGGTCGGACTTTAGAGGCAACACTGAATGATATTGCAATTAAAAGGATAATTGTATTTATACAAAATACAATGATGCACAGAGACTCACTACATGGTGCATTTCCTCAGTTTGCACCGTGCAATTTCTAATTTTAACTCACTGTGCACGATTTTAACTCTTTTTGTGGTATTTTCTTCTTGCATCATTGTATTTTGTATAAATAAAATTATCCTTTGCAATAATGTCCAGTGTTGCCTCTAAAGTCCGACCTATGACTCTTTTGCCCGTTTTCCTCTTTTTTGTTTGTATATCGGTTAAAGCTTGTAGTCTTTCCCCATAACTGAGGTCCTCCAGTCCCTTTATTAGCTTTGTTGCTCTTCTTTGAACTCTTTCCAGTTCCAGCACATCCTTCTTGTGGACCGGTGCCCAGAACTGGATGGCATACTCAAGATGTGGGCGGACCAAAGTCTTGTAGAGTGGGAGAATTATCGTTTTATCTCTGTAGTAAATGCCCTTTTTGATGCATGCCAATATTCTGTTGTTTTTTTTTGCAGCAGCAGCAGCTTGGCATTGCATGCAGTTGCTGAGCCTGTTATCTGTTAGGACCTCCGGATCTTTTTCCATCCTGGATTCTGCCTGAGGTTCTCCCCCTAGCAAGTAACTTTCATTCGTATTTTTAGCACCCAAGTGCATTAATATACATTTTTCAACATTAAACCTCATTTGCCATGTAGTTGCCCATTCCATTACTTTATTTAGATCTTCTTGTAAGGTTTCCACATCTTGCGGTGAAGTTATTGCCCTGCTTAGCTTTGTATCATCAGCAGATGTGGAAATTTAACTGTTTATCCCATCCTCCATATCGTTTATGAATAAAATTAACATAATTGGTCCCAAGAGAGATCCTTTACTTACCACACTGGACCATTTTGAGTACTTGCTATTTATCATGAGTGCTGGGACAAGGTCATCCAGTGCCCAGGGTGAACATTTCACATTGTGCCCCCCGAGCCCCCTCCCAGGTCATGCATGACCAATCATCTAACCTACACCTGATAGCCACACTTGATCATTATACCTACATATAGGAGTGCAGAAGTCTAGTTTGGAAATACAGAGTGGCCTGAGCATCCGGGAGGATGTGGAGAAGACAGCTCAGGAGATCCTCATCCTCCTTCAGGGAGTCAACCAGGAGACGGGATTCAATAACATTCCTGCGAAGAGCTTGAAAGCGCAAGAACATTTCAACACCGTCCGGACACAGCTCAAAGAACTGGCCACTAAGTTCCCCTCCAAACAGTATTACCAATCACTAGTGAAGGATTCTGAATATCATACACCACCAGGATTAGGCGGAAGCATACAAGCTCGGTGCTCGTGGATTGTTGCCATCTGTTGTTACCTTTATGTAGCGGTGTGTTGCCACTAGTAACAAACATCCACCATATCACTCTGCCTCCAGACCTTCATACATCACCTCAGAGACAATGAACAGTCATTTGCTTTTTTGGGTTTTTTTTTTTTTTTTGTTTATTGGTGTGTATAACTTCTTATTAACTACTTATTAACTACTAATACTTTGCCATCATATTCATAGATTTTATAGATTAGAATTTTGTTTGAGTCTGAAGTAATGATGCGCATGTATAATTTTCCCTGCATTACCATGCAGACTATTGCTTCTCCTCTGCGTAACTCCTGCAGACTATTGCTCCCAGAAACTCCCCATCAATGACCGTGTAAAGATGAAGACTTCACCCATGACAGTGTAAGGGTGAAGTTCCCAGAAATCCTCTCCTCCTTCCTGCACAAACTTATACTGTAGCACATTCATTTCTTGTCACATCTTCTGTATGCAAAAGAACCCACTCTGCATAGTCTCTAATGCTGACTCTGGTTGCTGCTACTAGGCCAGAGGCCTGCAGTACCTCTCCCTGGAGGCCTTGTAGTTTAAAAGCATGTGCTGCACGGTGGACTATTGTTCCCAGCTAGCCCAGCTTGCAAATCCTGTGCACTCGGGCCACATCGATTTGACACTTTTCCCCACATTCTCGCCTCTGATCCAGGACTCCTGATCAATGACCGTGTAATGATGAGGACTTCATCCATGACTGTGTAAAGGTGAAGTTTCCTCACAGACTACCTGGCATGTCTCCACATCCAGCACTCCACTGTGGTACACTCATTGACCTCTCTCTGCCCCAAGTCCATGGTGAAGATCTTAACCGGACCGCACGTTCCGACAGCTTCTCCTTCCCCTCTGCTCCAGGAATTCCTCATCAATGACCGTGTAATGATGAGGACTCCACCAATGACTGTGTAAGGGTGAAGCTCCCTCACAGCTGTCCTGGGCCTCCTATCGCGATCAGCGCACCCCCCCCCCAAAGGTGGGGGTGCCCTCCTGCTGCTGTCAAGCACTCCATTCTTCACTTTTCCCGGCCGACAACTCCTCCCAGTGGCCTGTTACCTCAGCTTATATAGGAGGCCCGCCCCCTGCCAATTCCAGTTGGGGATTGGTCAGGGCTCCCACATGAGCTGCCTGCCACTCCAGTTCTAAGTCCTGCCCCTCTTCGATAACATTCTCCCCGGAAGCAGGGGAGGCGCCTCAGCACTGAAGCATAGATGGTCACACCCACTGCTACACAACCACTCCCTGCCCCCAGATCAAAACAGACAGGCCTAGCTCAAAGCATAGGCCTGCCCAAATTTACCTGTGCAGACCGTTTACCTAGCAAAAAATCCTATGCTAGCACCTACCTATGGTAGAGGGTGCTACATTTAAAAACGTGTGTTTGTTTATCTTTGTTTGTTGCAACAAATCCTTCTATATGGGATCACGGTTTGGGCTGTTTTCTCTCTTACATCTAAACCCCACATATATTGAAAGACGGTTCATTCATTTGACCAAGAGGGAACATTTGAAGACTACTACCTGTGATTTAATTCATGCTGTATACCTTATGGCAGTAAGGTGAGGGGCTTTCACACACAGAGGTGCCACTAATTGAAGATTGGACAGGCACTGGTTGTTTGGCTGTATCACAGTGGAAGGATTTATTATCTGTGTGGAAACTTAGTTAGACTGTCATAATTTTATATTTTCTGGATCACATCGTTCAATCGTTTGATTATTATCATTTATGTCGATTGCAGCGTTTTTACTGTTTATTTGGTTGTGCACACTGGACTTTTATAACTTTGTTTCACCTGTTTTATATTGTCTTGATTTATAGCATATGTTTTATAATCAGTCATTATTTCAATCACTTTATTCAATTGTTTGTTTTGAGCAAGTTTTGCCTACGTTAATATTCACTTGTTATTTAATTAGTTCTCTGGCATACATTTGCATTTACACAGTGCAACACCATCATTTATATATTCACCCATTTTCTGCCTAGGATCAGTTTACTAGGTGTTTGCTGCAGTGTACCCTAAATCTTCTTTTTTTGACAGCGCGGGAGTTATTTACCTATACATAAGAATTAATGAAGTGGTAAAAGATAGAGACCAACAGGAGAGAAGAAAGTAAATGCCAATATTCATGTGCGCAATAAAAAAAAGGTTGATTGGGAATAACTAAATTACCTTAAACTAGTGAATAAGAACCTGGGTCCCAGGATAATACACGGAGTGAGGTAAAGACAGCATTGAATGAAGCCTATAAGCAGGGCCGTTTAAAGGAATTTGGGAGCCCCAAGCAAAATGGACATGGAGGCCCCCCCCACCCCCCGCATGCAAATCCATGAGATTACCAGAGACTGTGGGCATACTGCAGGAGATTACCAGTCTGCGGACAAACTGCATGAGATTACAAGAGACTGCGGACATACTGCATGAGATTTACAGACTGTGGACATACTGCATGAGATTACCAGACTGCGGACATACTGCATGAGATTACCTGTGAATTGGGGCTTTGCAGAGTGCACAGAGGACACAGGAGGCTGTATTCACGTGCTAGCCAGCAGAGAGGGGGGCGGAGCCGGGAGCTCCACTTGGAATAGAGCGGCTGTAGTTAGAGTGGGCCCATCAGTGGCACTCCCAGCCCGCCCCCAGATCTCTGTATTCGACAGCCAGTATAGAGGGGGCGGGCCCATGAGCTCCACTGACGCACCCACTCCAATCTCTGCTCTAACCGAGCATACAGGCTACATGGGGCATCCCAGCCCCGCCCCCTCTCTGCTGGCTAGATCCGGAATACAGACTCCCGTGTCCTCTGTGCACTCTGCAAAGCCGTCATCGGGGCCCCAATTCACGGGTAGCACAGGCTCCCCTACAAATATTGGGCCCAGGGCATGTGCCTCCTTTGCCCTGCGCTAAAGATGGCCCTGCTTATAGGAAGTGGCGGCGCGGCTGGGGCCCCAGGCCAGCTCGGGGCCCAAAGCAATTGCTTGTTTTGCCTGTCCTGTCACCAATGGGCCTGCCTATAAGGACACAGCCACCACACACCCACCAACGTCACACTAGTGTGTCCAATCAGACAAGCAACCAACGTCGGCACCAGTGAACTCCCCTCCTTTAGCTGCTAAATGTAAACAACACCAGAGAGAAGGCGCAACATCACGTGGCGCTGCACCTCCAGCGCAGAGAGCGTGACGTTGATGCGTGCAGCAGAGATGTCCACCCAACCTAGGAGAAAGGAGAGGAGGGTGACCCGAGGCACGCATCGCATCTCCTGGAAAAGATGGGAGCCAAAGGCTCCTGAACAAGATCATGTGACACACTCTGCATAAGAAAGAAATTGACTATAATTAAACAAGGGATGGGAATTGGAAACACCATCCCATGGGTATAAACCCTGGAGAGGCAAAACAATAAACTTTAACTTATATAAGATATAATGCTCCATTGTACGCTCCATTGAGTGACATTGGTAAAACCAGTCAGGGACCAGCACTGCTGGAGCTGAGGGAGTCTCCTAGCTTCCGGGGGAAGAACTCCTCCAGTGAGAGTGGGGGGGGAAGCGAAAGGAAAGCAAAGACAGATTCTGGTGGTAGGGGACTCAATTCTTAGAAGGACAGAGAGGCCAATCTGTAACAAAGACCTGAAGCGCCAAACAGTATGTTGTCTACAGGGCGCTCAGGTTCGGCACATCACGGATCTGGTGGACAGATTACTGGGAGGGGCTGGGGAAGACCCAGCTGTCATGGTGCACGTTGGCACTAATGACAAAGTCAGAGGCAGATGGAGTGTCCTAAAGAACGATTTTAGGGACTTAGGAGCTAAATTGAGGAAAAGGACCTCCAAGGTAGTATTCTCAGGAATACTACGGGTATATCGAGCCACACCAGAAAGGCAGAGGGATATTAGGGAAGTAAACAAGTGGCTGAAGAGCTGGTGTAGTAAGGAGGGGTTTGGGTTCCTGGAGGACTGGGACGACTTCTCAGTCGATAACCGGTACTATAGAAGGGACAGACTGCACCTAAATGAGGAGGGTGCAGATCAGCTGCGAATGAAGATGGCCGAAAAGTTAGAGGGGTTTTTAAACTAGGCGATGGGGGGGAGGGTCCAGTGGTAGATATAGTCAGCTTGGAACATATTCCAGAGGTTAGTATTTGGGGCATTAGTGGTAGGTTGACCAAAGCACATAAACCCAAGGTAAGTATAGTAGCAAGTCCTAGTTGCAATCTCGGAACACCCGATAAGAGGATAATATGCGACCAGTCTAAACTACGTGGCGTTCACCAATGCCAGGAGCCAAGATGGGCTAACTAGAGATACTAATGTACAAGGAGGAGTTGGATTTTGTGGGAATTTCAGAGACCTGGTTCAACAGCCCTCATGATTGGCTGGCAAACATTCAAGGGTATACCCTTTATCGCAAAGATAGAGAGGGTAAAAAAGGGGGAGGAGTATGCCTATATATCAAGAATAATGTACAAGTGAATGTGAGAGATGACATCACTAATGGAGCTAGGGGGGAGGTGGAATCCTTATGGGTAGAGCTCCAAAGGGATGAAGCTAAGGGGAAAATAATACTGGGAGTATGCTATAGACCCCCTAACCTGAGGGAGGAAGGGGAGACAGATCTCCTATCACAATTTGGATTAGCGGCAAGGATGGGAAGTGTTATCATAATATGGGATTTTAATTATCCAGACATAGACTGGGCGGAGGGAACCGTGCATTCATCTAAGGCTCGCCAGTTCCTAAATGTCTTGCAGGACAATTTTATGGGTCAGATGGTAGACGCACCAACTAGAAATAAAGCGTTACTGGATCTACTGATTACCAACAATACGGACCTGATCACGGTTGTGGTAATACGGGGCAATTTAGAGAACAGCGATCACAGGTCAATTGGCTTCCGTTTAAATCACACAAATAGGAAACATAAGGGGAATACAAAGACACTGAATTTCAAAAGAGCCAACTTCCCTAAACTACGAACCTTACTAGAAGGCATAAATTGGGATAAAATCTTAGAAACAAAGAACGCGGAGGAGAGATGGGTTTGCTTTAAGAGCATATTAAATAAGGGCATTAGCCAATGCATCCCATTGGGTAATACATTTAAAAGAGCGAACAAAAGTCTTGGATGGCTTAACTCCAATGAAAAAATGCATATCAAAGCAAAGGAGAAGGCTTTCAAAAAATACAAGGTTAAGGGATCATCATCAGCATTCAGACTATTTAAAGAATGCAACAAGAAATGTAAGGGTGCAATAAGGACGATATAACATGAAAGACAAGTAGTAGAGGAGAAAATCCCAAGACGACAGACCAAATTGGCCCCATAAAGAATGAGGAAGGACATCTGGTTACAAAGGATGGGGAGATGGCGAAGGTATTGAATTTATTCTTCTCCTCAGTCTTCACGAGGGAATCGGGGGCTTCAGTAACCAAAACTGCAGTGTTTATCCTCATGACACATCACAGGACAACCTCCATGGTTAACAGAGGACAGAATTAAAATTAGACTTTGGAAACTTAACATTAATAAATCAACGGGACCAGATGGCTTGCACCCGAAGGTACTTAGGGAACTCGGTCAAGTAATTGCCAGACCATTGTTCCTAATTTTTACTGACAGTCTACTGACTGGAATGGTACCAGCTGATTGGAGAAAAGCCAATGTAGCACCAATATATAAAAAGGGCCCAAAATACATCCCTGGGAATTACAGACCAGTTAGCCTAACATCAATAGTATGTAAACTCTTGGAGGGGATGATAAGGGACTATATACAAGATTTTAGTAATGAGAACAGTATCATTAGCAGTAATCAGTATGGATTCATGAAGAATCGTTCTTGCCAAACCAATCTACTAACCTTCTATGAGGAGGTGAGTTGCCAGCTAGATAAAGGAAGGCCCGTAGATGTGGTGTATCTGGATTTTGCCAAAGCATTTGACACAGTTCCCCATAAACTTTTACTGTACAAAATAAGGTCCGTTGGCATGGACCATAGGGTGAGTACATTGAAAACTGGCTACAAGGGCGAGTTCAGAGGGTGGTGATAAATGGGGAGTACTCGGAATGGTCAGGGGTGGGTAGTGGGGTGGGTAGTGGGATCCCCCAGGGTTCTGTGCTGGGATCAATCCTATTTAATTTGTTCATAAACAACCTGGAGGATGGGGAACAGCTCAATCTCTGTATTTGCGGACGATACTAAGCTAAGCAGGGCAATAACTTCTTTGCAGGATGTGGAAACCTTGCAAAAAGATCTGAACAAATGAATGGGGTGGGCAGCTACATGGCAAATGAGGTTCAATGTAGAAAAATGTAAAATAATGCATTTGGGTGGCAAAAATATTACTGCAATCTATACACTGGGGGGAGAACCTCTGGGGGAATCTAGGATGGAAAAGGACCTGGGGGTCCTAGTAGAGGATAGGCTCAGCAATGGCATGCAATGTCAAGCTGCTGCTAACAAAGCAAACAGAATATTTGCATGCATTAAAAAGGGGATCAACTCCAGAGATAAAACAATAATTCTCCCGCTATACAAGACTCTGGTCTGGCCGCACCTAGAGTATGCTATCCAGTCCTGGGCACCAGTCCTCAGGAAGGATGTACTGGAAATGGAGCGAGTACAAGGAAGGGCAACAAACCTAATAAAGGGTCTGGAGGATATTAGTTATGAGAAAAGGTTGCGAGCATTGAACTTATTCTCTCTGGAGAAGAGACGCGTGAGAGGGGATATGATTTCAATATACAAATACCATACTGGTGACCCCACAATAGGGATAAAACTTTTTCGCAGAAGGGAGTTTAACAAGACTCGTGGCCACTCATTAAAATTAGAAGAAAAGAGGTTTAACCTTAAACTACGTAGAGGGTTCTTTACTGTAAGAGGGGCAAGGATGTGGAATTCCCTTCCACAGGCGGTGGTCTCAGCGAGGGGCATTGATAGTTTAAAGAAACTATTAGATAAGCACCTGAACAACATACAGGGATATACAATGTAATACTGACATATAATCACACACATAGGTTTGACTTTATGGAATTTTTTTTTTCAACCTCACCTACTATGTAACTATTGTAAGGTTGGGGTTATCAGACTCAAACGGTATGTGCGTTTTCCAGTGAGTACGCCAGTGCAAAACTGTATTTTTAACTTTTATTTAAAAGCACGGAAAAGTTCACAAAAACATCAGTACCCACTCAGGGGGTTCCACCATTACTGTATCTTGCACACTCAATACTTTAGCCTCCTGGCTTACATTCTTCCCATACAGGTGATTGAGGCCTTTAGCCCAGGCCTTAGGTCTGCTCCTCAGACCCAAAAGAGTTTCCTAGAGTTAAGCTTTCTCCTAGCTCACTCCTGATCGGTGCCTTGCTGCTCTGTCACCAAGTACGTCTGCCTCCTGCAGACATGCATACTCTGGCTGCCCCATGCAGCCTCTGACTCCTCTCAGAGGAATGAGAGTCCACCTGACTCCCATGCACAGACTTCCTGTCTGTTGGGTGGAACCCTGAGCCATAGCCAGGTCAAAACTAAATAGCCCAGCACACAGCTGTGCAATCAGCGTGCATTTCTCTCCAAAATCTGGCGTAAACCAGCAATCCTCCAGGTAGCACAGGGTCCTACCGCCACACTACGTAATGCATAATAGATTAGCTATAATCAGACCTAGCTAGAAATAAACGATGTGCTTCCATCCCTATGATAATTATAGAAAGAAACGCTTGGTTAGTTTGGGACTTGAGGCGGTGACCTGGTAAGGTCCAGTGCCTCCATCCCTATTTAATTGGAATGGGGAAAGGGGAGGTATGACTTTAAATGAAGCACGTAGGTATAATTAATATAATTTATTGTATAAATGAATAGTATAATACATAATGCTAATCATGAGTCATTATAAATATCCAATGGAATTCATATAAATATACATATATATATGTATATAGAGATAGATATATAAAGGGCCGGACCTACCATTGGGCTTGACTGGGCTCAATAGGCCCCCCGCCTGTTTATGTTTTAAATACCGTATCTTCTTTACTTTTTAACTACTAGGCCCCAATTCCCAGGAGCATGTCCCTGGACGTCCTCCTGTTTACTTCCCCAATGCGCGCCGCCACGGGCTCGCATCGTAGGAAAGTTCTGTGTTGGCTGTGTCCCTTGGACACGGCCAATCACAGATCGTGTTAAATGGCCAATTTGGTATGGTAAACATATGAGATCATCTTTCATCGCTGGCTCTCCCTCCTCACACAGAGACAGTGTGTGAGGAGGGAGAGCGAATGGCTGCAGCGTCAAGGTAAAAAAAAAAAGAAGGGGAAAATGAAGTGCTCACAGTGCCACCTGTCCCCAGTGCCAGCTGTCAGTGCCATCTGTCCCCAGTGGCACGTATAAGTGCCATCTGTCAGTGTCATCTGTCAGTGCCACATATTAGTGCCATCTGTCATCAGTGTCATCAGTGCCATGTATTAGTGCCATCTGTCATCAGTGTCACGTGTCATCAGTGCCATCTGTCATTAGTGCCGCCTGTCAGTGTTACGTGCCATCTGTTATCAGTGTCACGTGTCATCAGTGCCATCTGTCATCAGTGCCACGTATTAGTGGCATCTGTCATCAGTGCCACGTATTAGTGCCACGTGTCATCAGTGCCATGTGTCAGTGCCACATATTAGTGCCATCTGTCACCAGTGTCACGTGTCATCAGTGCCATCTGTCATCAGTGTCACGTGTCATCAGTTACCTGTCAGTTACATAAATTATGTAATTTTGTTTAGTTGTTTGTTCAGAATCGTGATCTCTATTTTTATTCTCAGTTTATCCTGAATTGTGTAGCTCTAATACATAGCTTGTGTATGTATTATTTTGTTCTATTTAAAGTAATGTATAGAAGGTAGGGCCCAAAAGTGACTCAAGCCCAGGGGCCCCCACCACCTTAAGTCCTGACCTGTATATATACACACACATATACATACAATAGAGGTAAGACAGCACATGGTTGCAGACAGTAATGTCACATAATACATATATTAAAAATAATCCAGTAAGACACTTGATGATTGGAAACACAGCATTGGTAGCTCTACATGTTTCATTAATTAAATTAAACACTCTCCAGGAGCATGCACGTGTAGTGCCGTTACTCCTGATGAGTATGCGCTATGCATTTAAATGTAGTTTTTGCCCAAAACTGTAGTTGAGTTTTGGGGTTAATTGTTCTAAATTATGCTTTGGCATCAGTTTGGCTGGGCTGTAATGAGGTTCTGCCTGGTCATAGGTGGGATTTGCACCTGTGAGAGGCCTTAGAACGCAGTCTGGTTGGATGCATTGGGTACCAATCTCTTCTCAGAGCCAATTAGTGGGCACGTTTGTCTCGCTGTGTATTCCAGGAGAGGGTACTTAAGGTGCTGAAGTCACGTGAGTTGGGGTTCCGGTCCAGAAGTTGTTGCTGACTCCGTGGTCCTGGTCCTCCTGACCAGCCCCCAGAGGCCCTCATGGCCAGGGGTGCGGATCCATCTGTTTCCGAGCCTCGGAACTGGCTAGTTCGAGGCGCAGTAACTGGAAGGAGGATTCTACAGTGTTCCGGTGCCATCTCGGGTTTGGAGAGGCCCAGCAACTCTACATGCAACCAGGGGAGGACTCTTTAGTAAGAGAGGCACGCACGAGGCTGGCTGCTTGGTAAGAGCCTGGAAGCTGAGCTGCCATGGACATTGATTGAATCCACAATTCTTACAGTATCGCCGGACCGGCTGAAAGAATCTGGTACAGTAAGAAAAGTTCCTACATTTACCTTCCGGTTACAACTAAGCTTTTCAACCAAGTCTGTGTGAGAGACTTTGCAAAGCTAGAATTACTTGTTGGCTGCTAGATTCAAGCTCAAGGATTTATCCAACCATTAAAGAATCCAGTTGCGAGTGGCTATTCCCTGGATTATGTACAGAGAGAAGAAAGACTTTTATTAAAGTCAGCAGTTCCAAGCACCTGAGCTAAACTTTATCCTTATACCCTCTATTCCCAACTTAGAGACTGAGTTTGTTCAACTGTTTTAAGCAAATAAAAAATCGTAAAAGGAATTCAGGTGTCGGTCTCTACAGTTACTGGGTATCAACCTTGGGAACCCCTAGACAAGGACAACGAGTAACGAGCTGGTGGAGGTAATCGGTAAGCCCAGAAAAATTCAGCCGCTCCTTCGGGGGTAAGTGCTACACACGTAAGTTGAGTATAAGAGGTGATATATTAAAATACATTTCTGTATGGTCTGACCCTATTAAGGAAAAGGAAAATAATGAAAAATTGGAAATAAATTGGGCTATAAAAGATTTTTGATGAAACTAGGGAGTGGTTCACTTAAAGAAATATTAGCCTGAAAAACAAAAATTTTATATATTGCAGCTTACATAGTTACAGGCGAGGTTGAAAAAAGACACAAGTCCATCAAGTCCAAACTATGTGTGTGATTTTATGTATATGCCTGTATGTTGTGGTCGTTCAGGTGCTTATCTAATAGCTGGCTCTATGATTGGCCAAGCATGCGGGGTCACAGTGCATGCTTGGCCAATCATCAGCCAGCAATGCACTGCGACTGCGCAGTGCATTGTGGACCGTTCGCTTCACACGAATTTGATGCGAACGGCCCTCAGAGTTCTGGTTTCGACGAGCGGACGAACGGCCGATGTTCGATTCGAACATGGGTTCGAATTGAACACTGGGCCCATCCCTAGTTCAGAGGGTAGTGATAAATGGGGAGTACTCGGAATGGTCCAGGGTGGAAAGTGGGTTCCTCCAGGCTTCTGACCTGGGACCAATCCGATTTAATTTATTCATAAATGACCTGGAGGATGGGATAAACAGCTCAATTTCTGAATTTGTGGACGATACTAAGCTAAGCATGGCAATAACTTCTCTGCAGGATGTGGAAACCTTGCAAGAAGATCTGAACAAATTAATGGGGTGGCAAATGAGGTTTAATGTAGAAAAATGTAAAATAATGCATTTGGGTGGCAAAAATATGAATGTAATCTACTCACTGGGGGAATCTAGGATGGAAAAGGACCTGGGGGTCCTAGTAGATGACAGGCTCAGCAATGGCATGCAATGCCAAGCTGCTGCTTACAAAGCAAACAGAATATTGCCATTAAAAAAGGGGATTAACTGGATGTGCTGGAACTGGAGAGAGTCCAGAGAAGGGCAACAATACTAATAAAGGGACTAGAGAGCATTAGTTGAGGATGAGGAAAGGTTATGAGCACTGAACTTATTCTCTCTGGGGAGGAGACATGATTTCAATTTACAAATACCGTACTGGTGACCCCACAATAGGTATAAAACTTTTCCACGAAAGGGAATTTAATAAGACACGCAGGCATTCACTAAAATTAAAAGAAAAGTGGTTTAACCTTAAACTGCGTAGAGGGTTCTTTACTGTAAGAGCGGTAAGGATGTGGAATTCTCTTCCACAGGCAGTGGTTTCAGAAGGGAGCATCAATGTTTTTTTAACAATATTTTCTCCTTTCTTTTTTAAAAGAAATCCAATAAAATCTAATTTTGTCATAAATTTAAGCCAAAATGTATTCTGCTACATGTTTTTAGTAAAAAAAAAATCTGTTAAGTGTATGATAATTGGTTCGCGTGATCACGGACATATGTACGCAAATGATCATGTACAGATGTGTGCAGGTGATCACAGACATATGTGTGCAGATAATCATTGGCATATGTTAATTTACTGGGACATATGTGAGGGACATGTGTTTTTATTATTTGGGGACATGTGTTTTTATTATTTGGGGACATGTGTGTTTTGGGGACATGTGTGGGGACATGTGTGTTTACACTGTGGGGACACTAGACTGGTGATCAGTGAGTAAAAGGCTGTAAAAAAACAGCTCATACTCAATAATCACCAGCCGGCTGCAGCGATCCGCTCTCCTCTCCTTACTGATGCCTTCCGTGTGAGGAGAGGAGAGCCGATTGCCTAGCAACCGGCTGTTTGCTTACATCACATGACAGCTGTGATTGGACACGGCCGTCATGTGATCAGGAGGGCCAATCACAGAGCCCTCCTGCCGATCCGAGATGCGCCGTGTCCAGGTGGCACGAGCGTGCCGGGATCGCGCCGCTGCACGGGCACGCGCGCGTGCGATCCGGCTACTTCTGATGGATGTTCAGGAACGTCCGATCAGAAGTAGACGGCTCCCACCCGGCCGTATATATACAGTGCTCCCGAAAAAAACGTCAGTTTTTAAAACTTCTTTTTGCATTGATACATGTCACCTGGGGCAGGACCCGGGTCCCCAAACCTGTTTTATGACAATAACATGCATATTGGCCATTATAATTAGCACTTTAGATTTCGAACGTTCACATACATTGTAACTAATAGGGTTCTAACGCTCGCGCAAACTTTAGGTCCGTTCGCAGGTTCTGGTGCGAACCGAACCCGGGGGTGTTCGGCTCATCCCTACTCTGAACTTGCCCCTGTAGCCAGTTTTCAATCCATGTACTCACCCTTATGGTCCAAGCCTTACCAACCATTAGATGTGGTGGCATTTGTTTTCTTTTTTTAGGCTTTTTCCCATCGTTTTAGATGAACTAACAGATTTAAATACACTAACAAATTTAAGCCAAACTCCAGCTCACACATTATAATCATTTACTGTAACATTTGTTTTCCTTTTAGTATAAAGGTTTTCCTAAAATATATGCTGACCATTGTAAGCACCCCTGCCAGTGGTAAATGGTTTGTCTCATCTCTATAACTGCAAGTGAGCTTGTTCTTTTGAAAAACAACAGACTTGCTGGCTGGATCACCAGATAAAAACAAAAGAAAGAAAGACTAAAAAAGAGAACTAATGCAGCCGTCACATCTAGAAATTGGTAACCTGCAATATAATAATGTTTGCTTGTGGGTTTAATGCCACTTAATGTCTATTTTACACTTGTGACCCTGTTGCTGGTGACAGGTTTGCAAGTGAGAGCAGAGAAAGTCATACCTGACATTGCTACCATGCTGACAGAAACGTGGAATGTCCTTTGCCAGTCTGGCTGGTGAGAGATTGATGCTGCAGGAGCAGGTCAGTAGTTTCCCTGTTCTCTCCAGTTCCTGGCTAGTTGACACCAACAGGGTCATCACTGTGACAAAATATACTTTAAGTTTGGTTTGCTAGGAGTTAAAGTGTAAGTAAACCCCCATATCATTTTCAGCCATGGAAGCTGCCATCTTTTTCTCTGTTTAATCTACAACTGCCATGTGGCTGCATATGTGACCAGTTATGACACCAGCCATTAGATAGTTTGACAGTTTGGTTGAGAGCTCAACCAATGGGAGTATTACATTTCCGACATGTGCCGGAAATTAAACTGTTTCATGGATGGTTTTACTTCTGCTTTAAGTAATCCTGACAGTTTGATCTGTTACGGCATTCCTGGTAGTTCCTTGGCCAATTGAAAACATACATCACTAGCCTATGGAAAACAGGATCCACCATTCCACACTTCAGCACACCTCTACTTTCTGCTCACCGGTTTGAAGTCAACATGGGAAAGAGAATGAGGAGGGCACGCCCTGACACAGTTTGCTTTGATTCCCAACCCTGTGGCATTTGCAGCTTGCTGAAATAATAATATATTATTCTCCCAGCCTTTATGATTAGCACTGCCCCAGTCTGTATATATAGGGAGCTCTGTGCTTACACCTCAGGACAGCTCCTCTATCTCTGCTGACAATCTCAGGCTCTGCACATTTCCTGTGCTTGCACTGAGCTGTAATAGGGAGGCAGGGGAGGAATGAAGCAAGATGCACTGACAGAGAAATCAGGAGAACTGTTTGCCATGTATACATATGGAAGGAAGAAACTTACTGTGACAGACCTAGCTGGGACACAGGCTTTTTGAGAGGACTGAATGCGAGCCTCTTGCCGACTGATTATGGGCCCTGGATTTTAAGGGGCACAGGGTGAATGAGAACCCCACTATAATCTGTGCTAGTCATATTCAATGCTGTCTATATGTATATATAATGTGTGTTGTCTCATGCTGTTGGGACACACTCTGTCAGATGCTAGTGTCATGAACTCAAGATGTTAATTGAGAGAGCTGATCACATTGTCCTCTGTACAATGTAGTAGACGGGCCGACTCCTAGTGGAGCTCCTGCTATTGTGATAAAATGTCTTGTAGTTGTGCTTATGATAATGTATAATCTACTGTGTGAAGCTCGTGACAACAAGTCTGACCTGTAGTGAAATCCTGATGGGCACAGAGTCCCATCGGCTGCTTAAAGGGATTAGTTAATTAGCTCATGTTAATTTGTTACAGGTGTATTGTTAGAGTAATATGAGCAGGAAGGGGGGGGGGATCTCCTCTTCTACTGTGTTATAAATACTTGTCATTTTGGTTCTAATAAGACAGTCCATGTTAGCACTAAGCAAGTCTCGTCTTGTTTTGTGCTTGGGAGCGGTTGGAATATCTGAGATCTATATTCAGACTGGGAGGAAGTGGTATATGACGAAAGAACTCAAGAGGAGTGTAGGGACGTTTCGTCACACTTACATTTGGCTGTGTCCCTTACATCAGTGGTCAACAATTCTGTCCTCAGGGCCCACTAACAGGCCAGGTTTGCAAGATAACTGAAATACGCCAAAGGTGATATAATTTGCTGCTCAGTGATTGCAGTATTCTAGTCTGCATCTCCCCTAGGTAGTACATAAAACCTGGCCTGTTAGTGGGCTCTGAGGACAGGGTTGATGACCACTGCACATGGCAGCAAGGGGCGGTGCAAATTAGCACTGTGCTCCATCACCACTATATCAATCTTTGCTGCAGCTACAAGTGTCAGTCACAGATGCAGCAAAGACACAGAACAGAATGGAGTTTCTGCACACTCCACACTTTGTAGGATACCGAAAACTCCCAGCATATTCCCACCATATTAAACTATTTTATTTTCTCTTTTAAAAGTACAGGGCAGGTTTACAGCAGAGCCAGGTACAGTTTGAAAGGCAGAATAGATCAGGACTCACAGGTGCAAAAGACATTGAATCAGGTGCAGAAGACATAGAATCCATCCATTCTCTCACATTCTCCCCATTGAAAACGTCTATGTAATGACGAAACGCATCTGGAAGGGCGTGCAGTGACGTCATCGCGTTCGCTTCAGGAAGGAGGAAGGGTTTTGAATCGATGCCGGCCGGCGTCCTGCTAAAAATCATTCAAACGTTCTTTTATGCTTATCTTTTCACTGCAAATGTGAGTATAATCTTATTTTAAATAAAAGGTCCTAGTTCACCATACAGTATCACACGATGGTCTGTTTTTATTCTTTTTATGCTACCATTTGGATGCACTGCTGAGTGCTGTGATCATTATTATACTCATCACGCTGTGGCTTCCCTGGAGTATATGGTACCGATTGGCTAATCCCTGGATATAATCCCTTGAGGTGTGTGTCCCCTCTAAGCGTCAGGATTTCTGCCTATTGCTCAATTTGAGTGTCGGTTTATATCTACCATCTGGTAAGCAGCCTGTATACTGGTGGTGGCACCCTCTTTGATGTGGAGCACAGCAGTGTGGCGTGAAAGCACTATCCTTATATGATCTTATTCACTTGAATGAGGACTTATTAAATAAGCAACTTTATCTTGTGGACATTCTTAGTGATAATCTTGATCTGGATTAATTATCCTCTAGAGCAGGGGTCTCCAAACTACGGCCCTCCAGCTGTTGCGGAACTACACATCCCATGAGGCATTGTAAAACTCTGACATTCACAGACATGACTAAGCATGATGGGGATTGGTAGTTCCTGAACAACTGGAGGGCCATAGTTTGGAGACTCCTGCTCTAGAGTTTTATATTTAATTTAATCCATGTTATATTTTTTTTTCACTGACAATGTAAATTGGGTATCCATCGTCAACATTGGATTATAGTGTCAAACTTCCTGAAATACACCTATTGTCAATGTAAATTGGGTATCCATTTTTATCCTTCATACTGGATTTTAGTAGTAGTTATTTTTTTAACTTTGCGCAGTTTTCTTTTCTTGCATTCTCTCACATCTTCACATCTGAGCTCTAGTGTCTGCAGTGCTGACTGGGCGGGAAGCAGTGATCGGGGCTACAGTGTAGTGTTATCTTCTTTCTCCGCCCACCTGTAGAGAAGCTCTTCCTGTGACAGCCCCGATGGAGCCGGCTACCTGAGAGGAACTCAAGCGTCCTTTGCCACATCATCCCTTTAATCCAGGACACACATTAATTACACAGATTCTGTGGCTGATTTAGGTGGTAATTAAACTCACTTGGTGCCTTATCTGCACTAAATCCTTGTCAGAACCTGTGTAATTAATATGTGTCCTGGATTAAAGGGATGATGTGACAACCCAATCTCCCGGGAGAGAGCATCTTTCTCCCTTCTGTAATAGGACATGGGTGTCACTGTACAGAGGAGGCAGCCAATGAGTGTGGGCGCATACTAAGCCCCATTTTTGGCTAAGCTGTAACAGCAACAGAGGTTGCATAGAGTGGTGAGATTCTTACTACTGATAACCCGACGGCCTCTCCCACACTCCACCCAGGGCAGCTGCCCCGCCCCCCATGTACCGGCCCTGTATATCACCACCCTTTGGACCCGCTATTGTAACTAGTTCTCTATCCAGGTACATACCCTATGGTCCATGCCTACAGACCTCAGTTTGTAAAGTAAACATTTGTGGGGAACTGTATCAAATGCCTTTGCAAAATCCAGATATACAACATCCACTGGTCTTCCTTTATCTAGGTGGCAGCTCACTTCCTCATAGAATGATAATAGATTGGTCTGGCAAAAATGGTCCTTCATGAATCCATGCTAATTACTACTAATGATACATTTTTTGTCAGCAAATTATTGGATATAATCCCTTATCATCCCTCCAATAGCTTACAAATTATTGATGTTAGATTGACTGGTCTGTAGTTTCCGGGGTTATATCTCGGCCCTTTTTAAAATATTGGTACCACGTTGGCTTTCCTCCAATCACCTGGTTCCAGTATGTAAACTGTTCATGAAAATTAGGAACAATGGTTTAGCTATCACCAGACAGAGTTCCTTTAGGACCCTCAGGTGTAAGCCATCTGGTCCTGGTGATTTATTTAGGTTACGTTTTTCAAGTCTATTTCTCACACTGGCTTCTGTTAGCCACAAGGGTGCATTCTGTGACATGTTATTAACTTTACAGTCTTGGTTACTATGTCCCCCCCTTTTCCTTTGTGCCTTTCATGGTCTATATTAGCTGCCCGGATTGCACTCTTACACTTTTTATTGCTTTCCTTGTATTGTTGGAATGCTGTCAATGACCCCTCAGCCCTATATTTTCTGAAGGCCTTTTTTTCTCTTTTATATGCATTTTTATGTTATAGTTTAGCCACCCAGGTTTAATCGTGGCTCTTTTATATATTTTGCCTGTTGGAATACACTGGCCAATACCTTTTTTTAGTATGCTCTTAAAGCACTCCCATTTTTCCTCAGTGTTCCTAGTTCCTAGGATTTTATCCCATTTAACATTGTGTAGCATAGAGTGTAGTTTTGGGAAGTTGTCTCTTTTGAAATTTTGTGTACATGTATTACCCTTGAGTTTCCTTTTCCTGTGGTTTATACTGAATGTAGTTAACCTGTGATGGCTGTTTCCTAAGTTATCCCCTATTTCCATATCCGAGATCAGGTCTATGTTGTTTGTAATGAATAGGTCTAGTAATGCAGTATCTCTTGTTGGTGCATTCACCAACTATCCTGCAAGACATTTAAGAAATGGCGAGCCTTAGATGAATGAGCGGTTCCTTCCATCCATTATAATAACATTTCCCTGCCTTGCCACCATTCCTAACTGTAATAGGAGGTCAGACTCCCCCTCATCCCTCAGGTTAGGGGGCCTATCCCTCAGGTTAGGGGGCCTGTATGTCATCAATATATCTAGCCCACAGGACCAGTTGAGGGGTCCTATGGGCATAGATGACATCCTCCTCCCATTTGGCCATAAATAAATTGGCCAAACTGGGGGCATACTTGGCCCCCATAGCCACTCCACGGCTCTCATGGAAAAATTTTCCAGAGAACCAGAAGTAGTTATGGGTAGCAGCATATATAAGTAACTCCATAATGAAGGATATCTGACTTTCAGGTAGTCCCGAACCCCTGTCTAGAGAGATCTTAACTGCCTCTAGACCCTTATCGTGCGGTATAATGGTATAGAGGGAGGTGACATCCGCGGTCACCATCCACATACCTGGTCTAGGGTTTATCTCTGACAGGAGATTCAAAACCTGGCGGGAATCCTTTAAGTAGGATGGCATTTTACGAACCAAAGGCTGTAAGTAAAAATCAATATATCTGCCCACCCGGGATGTGATTGAATCTATGCCACTAACAATAGGGCGTCCCGGGGGCAGATAGGGTTCTTATGCACCACCCACAATGTCGCTATGAACTGGTGTAGAAGTGTTACGTGGTTGATTAGACATATATCTCTTTATATTTAATTTCCTCACGAACCTGTGAACGTCCATGTATGTCTCAAACTTGTTCATACTTTTAGGAGGCACAAACTTCAAACCTTTGGCTAAAACTGCCTTTTCCGGTTCTGTTAAAACTTGGGTACTCAAATTAAAAATGCCTTTATCATTTACATTCTGGACCTTTTTTGTTCGCATGCGCCTCCCCCCTCTAGTTCCTCGCTTTTTTCCACTGGCCTTTTTATGCCTTGATTGGGTTTGGAAAAACCCCAATTTCCTTGGCCATTAGGGCCTAAACGTCTAAAATTAGGCGTACCCCCATTATGGGTTTGGGATGGGAATAAGAGGGAAGAAATTATTCTGGGTAGGTATATTATATTCCCAAGCGGGGTTTTGAAAATCCTGATATGGTAGACCTGAAAATGAATCACTGGTCTGTCCATATCTCCACCAATCTGAGAGATCATTAGTATGACCATAACCTCTGTTGTTGGTTTGATACCCTCTCCCTCTACCATTTGGATTCTGTGTGGTCATCCAAGGCGGGGGGGGAGGGAAATTGGGACGAAAATTCCCCATAGGTTGGTTGTAATTATATCGCATGGGGGCTGGAGTTTGATAGGCATTGGGTTGGGCAGCTTTTGATTTCCCTACTGGATTCCTGAAGGGAGACTGGTTTGTATGGGATGTTTGGCCTCTTTGGGATTTTGACCCAGATAGAGCTTTTTTTGTATTTGTGTTTTGCTTGGGGATTTGGGGCACCTTCGGTATGGTTCCAGTGGTGGCAACAGGGACCTGAGTAGAAATTTCCATTTCATTTTCCGTCTGACCTGCCAAATCCTCAAGGAGTTTTTTCTGCCATTCAAACACCAGATTATTTTGATAATCAACAAGATCTCGATTATATTTTTTCTTTTTCTTTAATCTTTGTTCTTTATCCTCCTTTTCCAAAATTCTTAATAGGTTCTGGGATCTCTCTCTATATTCGTCACTTTCTTTACTTGGACCGAGTTTATCCTTTATGGTCTTAATTTCTATGTCTAATTTGGTTAATTTGGTAGTTTTTCTCTCTATAAGAAACCGTAGGAAAGAAATCCCCGCTGTGTTGAAATACCTAAACCATTCCTCTAGTTCCGTATCTCCTTTCTGAGGACAAATTTCCCATCTCAGGCTTCTCGGTACCATGGAACTTTTGATATATGTTTCGAGGTACGCTATATCCCATTGGGTATGGGTCTCAGAAATCATGAGGTTCTTTAACCTCATAAACAAACCACCAAGGTCATTCTCCCCCCCCGCCTTGGATGACCACACAGAATCCAAATGGTAGAGGGAGAGGGTATCAAACCAACAACAGAGGTTATGGTCATACTAATGATCTCTCAGATTGGTGGAGATATGGACAGACCAGTGATTCATTTTCAGGTCTACCATATCAGGATTTTCAAAACCCCGCTTGGGAATATAATATACCTACCCAGAACAATTTCTTTCCTCTGAGAGATAGAGTTTTAGATGAGGGGTATAATCAAAGTGACGCCCAAGATCATCTAACCAGGGATAATCCTTCCCTCTTATTCCCATAAGGGGGTCTTATAGGCCCCATCAAACCCAAACCCATAATAGAGGGGGGGGTGCGAACGCCTAATTTTAGACGTTTAGGTTTTTAGACCCAAAGGTTTGAAAGTTTGTGCCTCCTGAACAAGGCCAAGGAAATTGGGGAGATATATTTTTCCAAACCTACCCATCAAGGCATGGAAAAATGCCTCCCCAGTGGAAAAAAGCGAGGAACTAGACCTAGAAGCATTGGGGGAGGCGCATGCGAACAAAAAAAGGTCCAGATGTAAATGATTTGAGTACCCAAGTTTTCAAGGGGAACCGGAGTTTTTAAAAGCTCCGCAGATTTATTTTCCAAAGGGTGCATAAGCCAAAGGTTTGCAAGTTTGTGCCTCCTAAAAGTATGAACAAGTTTTGAGACATACCCTAGACCATGGACGTGTCACTATACCATTATTCGTGAGGAAATTAAATATAAAGAGATATATGTCTAATCAACCACGTAACACTTCTACATTTTTCCGTCAGTTCATAGCGACATTGCCAATTTATTTACATTCTGGACTGGCAAATGCCTCCCTATTCAACCCTCCGGGTGCTCTCGCACCATCTTTGAAGGTCTTTTTTAGGGATGTCATCTTGAGAGACCTAGAAGCTTTGGAGATCTAACAAAAAAGCTAGGAACTCTAAGTTAATCACAGGAAGGCCTAGACTCTTCTTTGTGCGACTCAAATGGTGCGATAACAAAAATATTGTCATTCGGCCGGCCGATAAGGGGGGTGGGATTGGGGGCCCCTTCTTAGGACCGCAAGGATTACATGGCTGAGATGGGATGTGATCCGCTCCCACCTGACCCCCCCCGGGACGCCCTATTGTTAGTGGCATAGATTCAATCACACTAACGATTCCCGGGTGGGCAGATATATTGATTTTTACTTACAGCCTTTGGTTCGTAAAATGCCATCCTACTTAAAGGATTCCCGCCAGGATTCCACCTCTTCCTGTCATAAACCATGAAATCAGACCGAGACAGAAGTACAGTTAAATCACACTTGTTTAAATCTCCCATTTTATTAGCTAGACTCCTAGCATTGGTGTACATACCTCTTTTAAATTTTTCCTGTCACGTGCTATATCCTTGTTCATTTTTGTGATGTACAAGATGCATTGTCCAGTAGATAATCAGTCCAAACATTTTTTAATGTCTCTCAAACATGTGGTATTCCCATATTTGGGAACAGTAGCAGAACATGTTTTGTGGTGAGATTCTAAGTATGCCCATGCTGTGTGTTCAAAATATCTTATAAAACTGACAACCTTGTGTTAAAAAAAATATATATATTTTCATTTTTAATTTTCTTTCCATATTTCCAAAACGTGTGGCAAAAAATGACATCTTCAAAAGACACATAAGCCTCTTAGAAAATACCTTGGGATGTTTCTTTCCAAAATGTGGTAATTTTGTGGGTGTTTCCACTGTTCTGATGCATCAGGGGCTCCACAAATGTCATAGGCAGTCAGGAAATTAGATGTGTAACCGATGCCCCTAGAAAGTCTGAAGGTAGTCCATGAATTTTGGGCCTCTCTATGTCGCTAGGCTATGAAAAAGTTTTACAAATGTGGCATCCCCATACTCAGGAGGAGTAGCAGGTTGGTGGTGTCAACAAGGAGTGTCGATATTTTCAAAAATTTTTAGATGAGCATCTTAGCAAACACAATATACATGGATATGGTAAATGGCAGTGACATAATAACACACACACACACACACTAAAACAGGTTAAACTGCATGGACTGTTGTCTTTACTCAACCTTATCTACCAACTATCTAATGGTGGTTTCTGGCTGCCACAATTTGTTTACTAATGTGACTGATATCTTCCTCTGTCCTCCTCTCCTAATTGGTGCTAGTTAGTTTAGTACTAGCTAGTCCCTCCCCATTTCTTTTATGTTCCCTTGGTCACTGTTAGTATTTTGCAGAGACAGGGCTTAAGGAAGTCTTCTTCCACTTCAAAAGACTGGAAAAACATCTCTGTACTGCAATTAGCTGAAGTAAATTTGCTTTGAATTCAACTTCTGTGTCTTGTTGAAGAGTTAAACTGCCTGTGGAAGTCAGCAGATGACCATACTGTCCTGACAGAATGGGTTTAAGGAGGTACTGTATAAAAAAAATGAAAATCATCCCAGTTTTACTGTACTCCCCAATTTGGCTATCAAAATCTCTTTTTAAACAATTGGATTCCCTCTTAGGCTCCTTTTTATGGAAATCCCGGCCGACTAGATTTAGCAGGAAGGTTTTACACAGACCTTGGACACAAGGGGGCTTGACTTACCAAGGCTTTTATACCTACTGCTTGGCAGCTATGCTTACCCATGCTCATAATTGGCTATTCTCTGATGACACAAATGCCTCAGTAGTATTAGAAGCTGCACACTCGGGATCCTATCAGACCCTCTGTAATCTCCTCTATAGGGTTCTGAGAATCTCTCTTCTGACTCTTACTTCTGCTATGAAGGCAGTTATTAAGGCCTGGTACGTTTAAACTATATGAACAGAGCTATGGGGGGTACCTCATCCTATAATGTTAAATACAAAAGAGACCAGGAAGGAAAACCAACCAGACGGACTATCCCGGTACCTGAACAAAATGTAAAGTAAATACTTATAAATTTCTAGATATTTTTATTAATACAAAATATAATATTAAATACATAAATTTAAAAAGATAGATGTCAGATCTATATTCACATAAGGATGCAAAGAATCATAAAATATGTCACAAATACTGGTTGATACTGGTTGACGCGTTTCTCCAACGGCTTCTTCAGAACCAAGTAATGACAGTCATGACACCTTGAAAAAGTCTACATCTAAAAAGCCAACATGAGAGATGGCTTGATCACCTGGAAGCGGTGTGTTACCCCAAGGTGGAAATGGGATAATAAGAATGGACAATAAGTACGTGCTTAGAGGACTTGAAGCAGACAAAGATAAGGAGGATGCCTAGCAGACCAGGATAGCTAGATACAGTATAATAATACGCTCCTAAAGGGTAATAAGCAATTCGCCAAAGGCAAGGATTGACAAAATCAGTCTTTCCAATAGTATCGTTCCTGGAACACTCCACTAGGAGGCAATGTGTATCCCTCAGCATATGCTGATAGTTGTAGGTCGTAAGGGGTCGATAGCCCCAGATATGGTCAGTATCCAAGCGCTTTTTACAGCAGTCCATACGGTCCACACTCTGCAGAGGTGGTGTGTGGACCGTATGGACTGCTATAAAAGAGCGATCGGGACACTGTAAAAGTGCTGGGACACTGTCTTTGCCGTGCTGCCTGCCCAACCAACCCAAGCGAATGGACGCCTGATCAGAGGCACCACAGTGTGACCAGGACTGGTGAGCGGGCCTTGTGGCCACTAATTACTATCCCTGCTAGGGACTAAACCACTAGAAGCTTCTTAACCAGTGACCCCCATAGCTCTAATACTGCCTGCAGGCCTGATTGATGGCCGTAACCCACGCCAACGAGCTCCAACGATTAACCAGTGAAAACATAGGACTAAGGACTGCCCCGAATTGTAACTACCTTTAAAGCTCTAGCTGCTGGCCATCTAAAGTGGTATCCCAACCCTGTCTGTTCATTTGAGTGCACTCAGAACAAGTATAGGGCTGCTATCATTCTGAACACATTTTGAATTATTATACACTGTTCATTTCTGCTATGCTAATGGATACATTGATTTTAGCTAATGATAGTAGTGTACTTGTCTTTTTTCCCTTTTCTACTTGGGTATATTTCTTCTATCCTGTTCAGCAGCTTGCTCTGTGCTTAATTCTGTTTAAATTGCCAATTATGCTAATCTGCATTATTAGATTAGGCGTGTTTATCACTAACCGGGTGTGTGTGTGTTTTACTGGCAATACCTCACAGCCAGGAGAAATGTATTTAACACTTGTGTTGTTACTTGTGCTTGCAGCAATTTTAATCGACCAGGGGTGCCAGAGGGGCTGAGGTTGTTCTTGGGGTCAAGGCACAGAACAGAGAACCCCAATTTACCAAGTGCCCCCTTGGGGGTGGCGCTACATTAGCAAGTACAGAAAATACATGTGGATCTTGCTAGAAATGCAGTGTCCTTGTCGATTCCTGGGAGTTTACCAGAAAGCCCAAACAACCTTATCTTTCACTGTAAACTACTAATCCCATCATGTCCAGCAGTTAGCAACTCTATAGATACAGTGGAGGAATAATCATATCCAGGCATGAACAAAAAATGGGTTACCAAGTGACGTTGCAGAGAAAAAAGTTCTGAAAAAATAAAATCAATGCAGGCGCCTCTTATGTATAATGGTAAGCTGCAATACATTACATTTTTGTTCTTGGGTTTAGTTATATTTGAAATAACTGTTTATCAATGAAAGGCTATAAACAAGCATGCCCCTATTGATAAATATAGCCTAGTAGGTGCAATTTGTTGATATATAGTATATTTATCTATATGTATCTCTATTAATTTATCTGACTTTTTAGTGCTCTTACACATCCATAACATCAAATGCTAATAGAAGCAGAAAACTAACAATAATAATACTACAGTTAATACTACAGTTAATAAATTCACTAGAAATGTTATATATAAAATGGTAAAAAGAACATATAAAAGGTAACTTTATATATTGTCTCTAACAGTCTCCTGTTTCAGGTGGATGGTGAATCCTCTCTGACAGTTTTGTGGAAACTAAATAAAAGTTTAGAGCACAGTGTGACAAACATTAGGCTAAAGATAGTGCATGACATGGCCAAGATTGGTAGAATCAAGAACTGTTTGCCTAGAAAAGGGATGTGCAGTGACCAGTATGATAGAAAATACTTTATTCTGATACTCAATGGATAAAGAAAGCTGTATCAGATACTGTAATCAAAATTCCAAAGGTCTCCTAATGTGTCTTTTTATTATTTTATTTCTGCTATCAGATCATTTTTTTTTTTTTTTTTTTAGGATTCTAGAAATGATTTTCAAGATTAGTAGATTTTACACTGATTTTTGTTCACTTTAAATGCTAATGATCAAATAAAATGGACATTTACTTAGACACTGATCTGACATCTCTAATTAATTGAGTTCTTTACAAAAAGGACTCCTTTTAGTACTTGGGTTTCTTGGGAACCTCAAAAAAGCGTCTTCTCAGTGTTTACGTGATTAGCCATTTCCTGGCCAGTTCATAAGCTATAGTCACCTTTTATCAGAATATGGCGAGCTGTGCATTTTTAAAATAAACATTTCAGCACTTTGCCTATTTTTTTACTCCTTCTATCTATCCTGTGTCCTAATTGTCTGCTGTCTGTAGTCCTTTGCTGTAGTGTTGCGGCATTAGTTTATGACCAGGCTGTCTCTGCCATCATTTGACATTCTCAGAAATCTTCGGGCATACTGGGAGAAACTTGCAGAGCTGTAACAATAAAGCTCTGATATAGTGAAATTTCACAGCTATGGCTTAGTTATGCTTGGACAGCTTTCAGCGGACAGAATGCTTGTCTTTACTATGTTGTGAAGAATCATTGAAAATACCAGGGCATTGTTAACTGTTTGTAGAAGGATTAACTCAGAAATGTGTTAAAATATTGGTGCCTCTATAGAAATTAATAAGCAAACCTCTTCAATTATTAGGCTTATTAAATAGGGAGTTTGTACAATAAAAAGAAAAACTGAATATCTAACTTGGTCCTCAGTTTACTGTGGGCAGATCAGTTAAAAAATATTTTATATTGTTTATTGTGTGTTATTGCTTTTTGCACATGATTACTGCTCTGTACATTGTCTTCTTAAACAACTTTGTATATGTTGATATACATACATCTGTATCCAAGACATGAAAATTGAATACCTATTTCCTAATTATATTTCTAGCAACATGATTGTAAGTGTCTTACACAGTGGGGTTGATTTAATACAGGAAAAGAGGCTCTTCTCAATGTAAATAAGGTATGTTCACTTTATTCAACCAATCATATAATAGCAAATATACTGTTTTGTTTTTTATTTTTTTTATTGAAGTTTAGATATGGCAATTTTTACATGGTTCCAGCTTGGAACATTGAAAGTACAGTATGCATGTGTTATATTTGGTAGATCTCTGTGGAGGCTGGAAATCACTGTAAAAGATATTGCTACAGCAGTGATCTCCACTAGCTTCTGGGTTCAGTGCTGAGCGGCCTCCCTGCTGCTTACTGAACACAGGAGGTTATTTGTTCAGCACGGTCGCCATTCAGGAAATGCTTTTCATTTTCTCAATTAATACAAAAGGGTTGATTATAGGCTTCCTTCTAGGTTTTTTGTTTTGTCAAAGCTTAATTGAACAAGCTGAAATTAGAAGCTGATTGGCTACCATGCAGAGCTGCACCATATTTTTCACTCTCCAGTTTTAGTAAATCAACCCCACAGTGTTTTCTGCTTGGACGAGGTGGACATTGTGATGTCACCACCCCACCTCACTACCTTGTGCAATCAGAAATTGCTTTGCATTAATTGAGAAAATGCAAAGTGTTCCCTGAATGGTGTCCATGCTGAGACGATTTAATGTGTTCACTAAGCAGCAGGGTAGTCATTTGGCATGGGACCCAGAAGCTAGTGAAGATACCTGTAGTAATGGTGCCTAGGGCTAGGTTCACACCTATGTGTTTTTCATTGTGTTTGCAGAAATGCACTAAAGTCCATTTAACATTAGTTCCTATGGTTCACATCTATGCAGTTTCCACCGGCGTGTTGTTTAGAAGGGTGCAGGGACTTTTTGCCACGCAGCACAATGTATTTTTGTTGAGATTTTTGTGGAATTCAGTGGAATTGCATGAAAAATGCACGTATATGTGTTTTTGGTGCGTTTCCTACATGACAACAGACAGAGCCTCCTATCAACATTAACACATCCCAAAAACACAAAATGCATTCAAAATCCACACAAAAAAAAAAAAACGCACTGGAAAAAGACCCTCAAAAACTAATTACTAGCACATGTATAGATTTGAACTTAGAATACAGTGATTCCCAGCTTTCACAGGTATGCCTTATACATACTTACATTAGTCCAAGCTGCACCAATGTAACCATGTAAAAATTACCATATCTAAACTTCCGCCTTAATTTCCCATACAATTGATTGAGTATTCAAAGTGAGCACAGCTCTGAATACCCTATTTACTAATTTGCCACAATATCAAGTATTGATTATTTGTCATGACCCTCTTGGAATAACCAAAATGCATATATTTCCATCCAAGCACTCCCTGCGTCGCCTTGCACTACAGATATACTGTAGATATGAAGATAGTGTCAAGTAGTGATGAATGCATCTTTTTACCCAAACTAGTTTCACCTTGAATCAGGCAATCCACAAACACGAGGACCACCTATTCAATTTACATTTTAGGTAGCAAAGACCATCTAAGGGCGCTGTTTCTATTTTTTTTTTTTTTTAAATAAGCAAATGTTATGCTGATACCTGTAAATGATGTTTACACTCTCTCTATTTGTCCTGGAGACCTTTGTCACCAGGACAGAAAGTGAGTGAAAAATGTATAATTTTAAGTGGTCACCTATATAGAATGGTAGTAAAATCTTACACTTAAGTCATTTGTTCTGCTGACAATTGACTTAAAAGGACCTTTCATTTACTTTAGCAAGATTTTTTCTAAGTTCCTGTTGTATGTACAGGACATGAACTATGTTTACACTCTCTCTATTTGTCCTTGGAACCATTGTCACCAGGACAAAAAGTGAGTGAAAAAGCTATAATTTTAAGTGGTCACCTATATAGAATGGTAGTAAAATCTTGCAGTTAAGTCATTTGTTCTGCTGACAATTGACTAAAAAGGACCTATCATTTACTTTGGCGAGATTTTTTCTAGGTTCCTGTTGTATCTACAGGACATGAAGTATGTTTACACTCTCTCTATTTGCCATTGGGACCTTTGTCACCAGGACAGAAAGTGAGTGAAAAATCTATAATTTTAAGTGGTCACCTATATAGAATGGTTGTAAAATCTTGCAGTTAAGTCAGTTGTTCTACTGACAATTGACTAAAAAGGACCTTTCATTTACTTTGGCAAGATTTTTTCTAAGTTCCTGTTGTATCTACAGGACATGAACTATGTTTACACTCTCTCTATTTGTCCTTGGGACCTTTGTCACCAGGACAGAAAGTGAGTGAAAAATCTATAATTTTAAGTGGTCACCTATACAGAATGGTAGTACAGTCTTGCAGTTAAGTCATTTGTTCTGCTGACAACTGACTTAAAAGGACCTTTCATTTTCTTTGGAGAGATTTCCTCTAAATTCTTGTTATATCTACAGGACAGGAAGTAAAGGGAAATATCCCCAATGGGACACAGACAGCAAATAAAAAAATATCATTAAACCACAAGTTCAAATCAAGTCCAGGGTTATATTGTATTAGAACAGTCTTCACATCCGGGTGAGTATAAAGTCATCATTTGAACTATTAACAGAAAAAATGTTGAGCGTGTTTCTGGCAGTATTTTTTTCTTTAAAAAAATGGATAAAAGTAGTATTGCTAACGGATGTGATTGTTCAGTTCAGGTATTATTAACAGGCTAAACTGTGATCCATTTTACAGTTACAAAAAAAAAAAAAAAAAAGTTGTGTCAGGGTTGGGAGGAGTACATTAAAACCTACATATGTAATTTTCCATTTACAACTATGTAGCTACATATTTGTACTTCTCAAGTTGCTTGACAGACGCAGGGAAAATAAGATGGTAAATGGTCCACCCGAGGTCAGGCAAATGAGGAAAGTGGTTTGAACAAAGAAAAGCGAAGAGGAAACAATAAGAAAAAGAAAATGCTGCCCTTTTTTCTCCCCTCTGAATGTATGCTAGTGCGGAGCTTAGGGGATTAATCTCTTAAAAATAAGTGCCATGCAAGCAGACAGCCCGTGATTAAGGTTTTAACTGATCAGTCTGCATCTGACAGGGAACCAGCTATTATCTTAAAGGAATCAAACCCCCATTCAAAGCCTCCGCTCAGCCCGAACATGAAAGGAAATGTCATCCACTAGCAGTTGGGAAAGCCGCAGGGGGAGCACAAAAAAAAGAGAATTAAAGAAAATGAAAAGAAAGAAATAGGAGGGACACAAAATAAAAAAAGAGATCAGGGTAAATGAGGAAAGAAGGAGACAGTGGTGGCGAAGTTGGTAACAACGGACAAAAAGTACAACACATAAAGATAACTAAGTGAAAGGCAGAAAAAGAACAAGGTGTGATAAGGTAATAAAAGACAAGAAGTGCTTTAACAAAAAAGAGGTCATTCTATGAAACTAGTTATGCGTTAGGCTAATGATGAATTAGCACTATGCAATTTCCTGTGTATTTATTCATTTTATTCCTTACTTTCTCAGGCTGAGATATTGAGGAGAGTTTGCATTTTCCCCTTGTAAAACAGTGGAAGGATCCCTGAACTCGCATCTACTTGTGCTTTTGGGTTTTGTGGTCTGTTTTTAAATCTATAATCTACACAAAAAACACAAGATATTACTTGCAGGTTGAGCTAATACTGAAATCTGTTGTTGTATTACTCTGTACCAAAAAAAAAAAGAAAAGAGCCACATAAAGGGGTTTAATTATACATTTATAAGGTCAAACTAAACAGAGGATTTCTAGTTTCCTGAAAAATCTCTTAAGGGATTTGCATTCTGTGTCGCTTTACGTGTTTCTCCAACTACCTCTTTTAGAGCTAAACATTCAAAATAAAAAAAAACTTGTTATAATTAATAATACTAAAACATAATATACCCATTTAAAGCTGAATTCTAGGTGTGTTTTTTATTTTTTTATTTTGCACAGTTGCATAGTTACAATTAAATCTATCCCATACCTGTCTGATGGAGAATCTGCTACAGTGATCATCACTGTCTTCCAGGACATGTGCATTTTTCTTAAGAAATATAAGGCAGTGATGTCACAATCTCCACTGACCCATTCAGAGAATGCTTTGTATTTATTGAGAAAAATACAGTGTTTTCTGAAAGGTGCCCATGCTGACCCTCTGTGGATACTATGCAGCAGGGCAGCCACCTGGCGCAAGACCTGAAAGAGAGTGAAGATCACTGTAGTGGTGGCTACAAGAGTAATGCTCATCTTCCACAGGAATTGAACAGATATGGAAGATGTATAGTTACATTGGTTCAAGGTAGGCCAATGCAAAAAAACAAACACCTGGAATTTAGCTTTAAGAAACATACACAATCATTTTCATACTGTACTCTTCGTCTTCCACAAAACAGAGCCATAGCTAACACACAAAACTTACAGTGCCTTGAAAAAGTATTCATACCTTTTAAAATTTTCCACTTCATGTTACAACCAAAAACGTAAATGTATTTTATTGGGATTTTATGTGATAGACCAACACAAAGTGGCACATAATTGTGAAGTGGAAGGAAAATTAAAAATGGTTTTCAATATTTTTTTACTAATATGTGAAAAGTGTGGCGTGCATTTGTATTCAGCCCCCCTGAGTAATTTTTTGTAGAACCACCTTTGGCTGAAATTACAGCTGCAAGTCTTTTTGAGGGTTGACTCTACCAGCTCTGCACATCTAGAGAGGGCCCATTATTCTTTGTAAAACACCTCAAGCTCTGTCATTGGATAGAGAGGGTCTGTGAACAGCAATTTTTAAGTCTTGCCACAGATGCTCAATTGGATTTAGGTCTGGACTTTGACTGGGCCATTCTAACACATGAATATGCTTTGATCTAAACCATTCCATTGTAGCTCTGGCTGTATGTTTAGGGTCGTTGTTCTGCTGGAAGGTGAACCTCTGCCCCAGTCTCAAATCTTTTGCAGACTCGAATAGGCCATACACACAATAGGATTTTCTGACAGCAAACATTGGATGTGAGTTTGTTGTCAGAAAGTCAGATCGTGTGTAGGCTCCATAGAACATTTGTTGTCGGAATTTCCACCAACAAATGTTTGAGAGCAGGTTCTCGAATTTTGCGACAACAAGACTTGTTGTCGGAAATTCCTAGTGTGTGTACACAATTCCGATGCACAAAAGTCCACGCATTCTCGGAATCAAGCAGAAGAGCCGCACTGGCTATTGAACTTCATTTTTCTCGGCTTGTCGTACGTGTTGTACATCACCGTATTCTTGACGTTCGGAATTTCTGACAACATTTGTGTGACCGTGTGTATGCAAGACAAGTTTGAGCCAACATTCTTTGGAAAAAAATGCACATGTTTTGTTATCGGAAAATCCTATCGTGTGTACATAGCATAACAGTTTTCTTCTAGGATTGCCCTGTATTTGGCTCCATCCATCTTCCCATCAACTCGACCAGCTTCTCTGTCCCTGCTGAAGAAAAGCATCCCCACAACATGATGCTGCCACCACCATGTTTCACAGTGGGGATGGTGTGTTCAGGGTGTCCTGTCAGTTTAGGTGGATGGCCATGTCTTGGTAGGTTTGCAGTTGTGCCAACAGTTCTCTGTGAGATGTTCAAAGCTTGGGGTATTTTTTTATAACCTAACTTCTCCACAACATTATCCTTGACCTGGCTGGTGTGTTCCTTGGCCTTCATGATGCTGTTTGTTCACTAAGGTTCTCTAACAAACCTCTGAGGGCTTCACAGAACAGCTGTATTTATACTGAGATTAAATTACACACAGGAGGGCTCTATTTACTAATTAGGTGACTTCTGAAGGCAATTGGTTCCACTAGATTTTAGTTAGGGGTATCAGAGTAAAAAGGGGCTGCATACAAATGCATGCCACACTTTTCAGATATTTATTTGTAAAAAAATTGAAAACGATTTATTATTTTCCTTTAACTTCCCAATAATGTGCCACTTTGTAATGGTCTAGCACATAAAATCCCAATAAAATACATTTACGTTTTTGGTTGTTACATGACAAAATGTGAAAAATTTCAAGCATTATGAATACTTTTTCAAGGCACCGTATGTTAAAAGGCAGGGTGCAGTCCCAACTAATTGAAGTTCACGCTGTTGTAAACTGAGATTTAAAGTGGTGGGACACCCTAAAAATGAAAACTACAAAAAATGTTAGTAACAATTTAAAAAAAAAAAAAAATAAAACATTTTTTTTTTTTTTTTACTTACCAGAAATGGCTGTTGCTAGGCAGATCGTCCTAATCTGCTTCCTCCAACGCCGCGGTGATCTTCTCTTCTTCCGTCTTCAGGTGAATGGGGCGCGGTGTGTTGTGGGAACTGTGTCCCACAACACACCGCGTTCCCCATTCACAAATAAGAATCGCGCATGCGCAGTAGGCCGCGCGCCGACTCGCGCATGCGCAGTAGGCCGCGCACCGACTCGCGCATGCGCAGTAGGCCGCGCGAAGCCGCTGCCCTTACTGAGGATGGCGGCGCTGGATCCGGGACGCCGAGGGACATCTCGACCTCCACGAACGGCAGCGCGGGCGCCCTGGGAGGGTAAGTGTGCTTATTAAAAGTCAGCAGCGACTTTTTTTTTAGCTGCTGACTTTTCAATTTTTGTTTTTGAAGCTGAAACACCCCTTTAATGTTGTTGTGGGCTATTGCATATAGCACATTATCATTGCATGGCTAAACCACTTGACCTCCAAAAGGTTTTACCCATAGGGTAATTTTTGCTATTCATCACTGTGCTACTTTAACTGGCAATAATGCAGTCATACAACACTGTAGGCAAATTTAATTTATATAATTTTTATCACACAAATATAGATTTCTTTTGGTCGTATTAAAAATAAATATAAATTTAGGCCAAAATGTATTCTGCTACATGTCTTTGGTTAAAAAAAAAAATCCCAATAAGTGTATAATAATTGGTTTGTGTGAAAGTTATAGCGTCTACAAACTATAGACTCTATACTGTAATGGCAGTGATCTGATAGGGTCACTAACTGACACGAATGTAGCTAGTTACACTAATACAGTGATCAGAGATAATACTGTACACTGACACTGTACTAATTACACTGGCTGGGAAGGGGTTAACATCTAGGGACAATCGAGGCGTAAACCGTGTGCCTAGCAATATGTAATATGTGCTGCTTTTACTTTCTGATCATTTTTTTCTCCCTGCACAGCTAAATCGCTATTTATATGCATATAGAGTTTTGTGTTTTTGTAAATAAAGAACTCTGTCTGTGATTGGACACAGCCAATCAGCTGATTACAGCCAAAATCATTGGCTGAAATCTTGTGCCAAACTCTTGCTGTGTCCAACCACAGCATGGGTCAGCATGCTGGTGCCCTGAACCTGTAAAACAGGTGGCGACATGCAGGTACATTGTCCAGCCTGCTTGTGCCATTCGCCCACAGTAAAACTACTGCAAACAGGCGGAGACTAGTTAAGCTTGAGGGCCAATTCACACTATATGCAATGACAGATGTTTTGCCGCATGGTAAAACATCTATCACCACAGGGACACACAGGAAACTATTGTTTCCTGTGTGTCCCATTCACAATGCAATGCAGCCTAGTGCTGCACTAAAATGCAGGCATGCTGCATTTTATCGCAGCACACTGGCCTGGCCTGGATCACACTGCAATGTCAGGCAGCACAGCGCATCCTGCCACCCAATATCGCAGGGAATGAAGTGTTCATTTTGTACTCTAAGAACAAAATAAAAAAGGGGAATGGTGTATTGCGCTGAATCGTGCACCACACTGCCCCCTAGCCAGCCGGCAACGCAGATCGGCCAGAGTGCTAAATCACTCCGGCTGCTCCAATTTGACTGAGCACCAGTGTGACTTTGCCTTGAAGGAATGGTTTACATGGCATGTCCCTTGTGGTGGGACACAGGACTAGCACCATAAAAAAGACAGTAGAGTGCAATGCTGTGCCCCCTGCGCAGCCCGGTGCACTGTAACTGCAGCAGTTCTCTCAGCATTACCCCCAGACTACCATGCGGCAAATCTTGTCTCATTAACACCCCACTGCCTCTATTAAATAATTGTTTCCAATTATAAGTAATGTAAAGTTCATAGGGGCAGTTGCTTATGTCACGATACCAGTACCTTTTGCAATAATATACTCCTGTTTCTGAGACTCTATTTCGGCCAACATAAACGGAGGAACTGAGGCATTGACCCTGCAGTCTTTCTACCCACCAAAGAATTTGCATGTTTGACCCCAGTGACACTAATGCAAGTATTTCTGGTACGAGATATTGAAGGGGGAATTAAATGGTGCATATGGGAGTGATAATCATTTATTGGGAGATAAAATGTTGCAATGTTACTGGGATAAAGACATTTCTCCACTGGACTGTATAATTGTTTCTTCTAAGTGGCCTAAATGCTGTAATTTAGTGTAGTAACAAAGGTTGTTGTTAATCTAAAAAAAAAATAGTAGGTGTTGGCTTTAATAGTTATGCAGGTACTGCTCTTACCTAAATCGAATGACTCCTCCAAGTCCCGAGACACAGTGAAACAGACAATGATAAATAATATGCAACTTTATTCAGCAGCGGCGGCATGCTGAAAATAAGAAAAACTATTAAAGCACACAAAGCAACAAGTTCAATAATCAAAATTGAATTCACAGTTTTGGCATTAGAACATCAACAAATGTGATCTAGCAGTCCAGTTTTCTGATTTAGCTAAGCTAACTATAATATAAATCCCAAACTTGTCTGTTGTCCCAACAACTATGCAGTAAACAAACTCCTATCAAACGCAACAAAGTGGTAACCAATGTACTGCCTCTGTGACACAACAGGTGTGTGGTCCCTTTAAGATATTCACCTTGACAAATGTCTCTTCCCAGACAGTAGCAGCTGCCTGTATGTAACCTTTTCAGCAAAGCAGTTGTCTGTATATATCCTCTGTTGCTGAACAGTCTTTCCTTGAAAATAAAATACTGTCTATCACACTCATCGTTTCCTGATGAGATGAAAAGTTAGCTGAATATATTGGGGTACTGTATGGCAAAATGTGGTTCTAGAAATCTGAGACAGTTTCACAAATTAGCACAAAGAATTTATTTACAGAGATCGTGTGGCACTTACAATACGGCAGTCAGCTCTCCTCAATAATCTTAGAAACATTAGGTGGAATCCACTCCAGCCTTTTTGTACTGTTCTCTAGACACTAAACAGGAAACTCACTGAAGTATCCACAGGATGTTTTCCTGAAGTCTTTCTCTGCTATCCTCTCCTTAAAGTGCAGTTCCACCCACTTTTGCAACTTTATCTTAAAGGGGTTGTAAAGCTTTGTGTTTTTTCACCCTATGCATTAAGGTGAAAAAACACCTTGCACTCTCTGGCCCCCCCGAGCCCCCGTTTTACTTACCTGAGACCTGAATCTCCGTGGGCGTAATCCCGCGTTGCTTTCCCCAGCTCCTGTGGGCTCTTCATTGGATGATTGATAGCAGTGGCTCACGCTGCTGTCAATCAAATCAATGAGGTGGCGCGCTGGAGGCGGGGCCGAGCGATACACTCTGCGGCTGTGGCCGCCGACTGTATCACAGGGGAGCGCGCCCGCAAGCTAACCCCTTGGGAGAGCGCTTTCCAGAGGGAGGTTAGCTCTTGCATGGAGGAGCCAAAACAGCCGCCGAGGGACCCCAGAAGACGAGGATCGGGGCCACTCTGTACAAAACGAACTGCACAGTGGAGGTAAGTATGATATGTTTGTTATTAAAAAAAAAAAAAAAACCTATACAACCCCTTTACAGGAATGACAACCCCTCCACCACTCGATTTTGGATATTTATTTTTTCCCCCTGCTTACCTTTTATGAAGCACCTTGTGTACTTCCACCCCAGCCTTGCCGTGGCCCAGTGCTTCACGTCCTCTTCTACCCCGCTGCCTCCTGGGACCTTTGTGTGTCCCGAAGATGACGGGCCATTTGGGAAGCGCTGCGTGACTCACGCAATGCGCAGTAGGAAACCGGCAGTGAAGCCTGAAGGCTCCACTGCTGGTTTCCCTTATGCTGTGTACACACGAGCAGAATTTCCGTCGTAAAAATCTTGGATGTTTTTTCCGATGGAATTCCGCTCAAGCTTGGCTTGCATACACACGGTCACACAAACGTTTGCTGAACTTTCAACCGTCAAGAACGTGGTGACGTACAACACTACGACAAGCCGAGAAAATGAAGTTCAATGCTTCTGAGCATGCGTAGGAATTTTGCGCGTCGGAATTGGTACAGACGATCGGAATTTCCGATTGGAACTTTTTCCGACCGAAAAATAGAGAACATGCTCTCAATCTTTTGCTGGCTGGAATTCGCCCAGCAAAAGTCTGATGGAGCATACACACAGTCGCGGACTAAAAGCTCTCATCTGACTTTTGCTGGCAGAATTTCCGCTCGTGTGTACGGGGCATTAGTTGGAATGGCGGTGCCTGCACCCGAACGGATGGAAATATCGGCCTTGGGGGGCCAACATCGCAGGCTCCCTGGACAGGTAAGTGTCCTTATTAAAAGTCAGCAGCTGCACTGTTTGTAGCTGCTGACTTTAAAAAAAAAATTTTTGCAGCTTATACTCCGCTTTAAATTTCTCTCGCCAATCTCCTTCCTTCGAGACTATCCTGCAGAACATTCCTTCCTCTGATGTCACATGGCACTCTAGGCTGACAGATACAGTGTATCCCTCATTTATGTGGCTATCCCCTAGAGATAAATTGCATCAACCATTTTAGGGTGGTCCAAAGTCCTCTAATTTTGGAGTGCCCCTTATTTGCTGGAATCAATCTGTGGGAAATAGTTGCTGCCACATAAGACTTCTTTCACATGTGCGGCAATGGGGTGGTAAAACCAGATGATTGAGCCATAGTTTTACCCCCTGCCTAAGCTACTCAGGGCTGTACACATACTGCAGCAAAAATTAAACAGCAGGTTGAATTTGAAATGCATGTACATGAAAAAACCTTCATGTACATGTAAGGATCTGCTGCCCTATGCTGTCTATATTTGTAAATAGCCGTGCACAGATTTAAATAAATATATCACTTCCTGTCTCTGGGTTGTTGGGTTGAAAACCCCAGAAGGAGGAAGTAAAGAGAGTTAGAATGTTTGAGACCATGTGTCCTGTCCTGACCATGTGTCCTGCCAACAGCTTCTGTGTGTGTGTGTATATGTGTGTGTCTGTAAGATAAAGATGCAAAAGTATACACACATACACATATATATATATATACAGTATCTCACAAAAGTGAGTAGACCCTTCACATTTTTGTAAATATTTTATTATATATTTTCATGTGACAACACTGAAGAAATTACACATTGCTACAATGTAAAGTAGTGAGTGTACAGATTGCATGACAGCTGCCCCCTCAAAATAACGCAACACACAGGCATTAATGTCTAAACCGCTGGCAACAAAAGTGAGTCCAAATTGGGCCCAATTAGCCATTTTCCCTCCCCGGTGTAATGTGACTCATTAGTGTTACAAGGTCTCAGGTGTGGGGAGTAGGTGTGTTAAATTTGATGTTACCGCTCTCACTCTCTGACTGGTCACTGGAAGTTCAACATGGCATCTCCTGGCAAAGAACTCTCTGAGGATCTGAAAAAAAAAAAGAATTTTGCTCTACATAAAGATGGCCTAGGCTATAAGAAGAATGCCAAGACTCTGAAACTGAGCTGCAGCACGGTGGCCAAGACCATACAGCGGTTTAACAGGGCAGGTTTCACTCAGAACAGGCTTTGCCATGGTCGGCCAAAGAAGTTGAGTACACGTGCTCAGGGTCATATCGAGAGGTTGTCTTTTGGAAATAGACTTATGAGTGCTACCAGCATTGCTGCAGAGGTTAAAGGGGTGGGGGGGTCAGCCTGTCAGTGCTCAGACCATACGCTATACACTGCATCAAATTGGTCTGCTTGGCTGTCGTCCCAAAGGGAAGCCTCTTCTAAAGGTGATGCACAAGAAAGCCTGCAGTTTGCTGAAGGCAAGCAGACTAAGGACATGGATTACTGGAACAATGTCCTGTGGTCTGACGAGACCAAGATAAACGTATTTGATTCAGATTGTGTCAAGCGTGTGTGTGGCGGCAACCAGGTGAGGAGTACAAAGACAAGTGTGTCTTGACAACAGTCAAGAATGGTGGTGGGAGTGTCGTGGTCTGGGGCTGCATGAGTGCTGCTGGCACTGGGGATAGTTGAATGGTTTTCGCTTGTGAACAGCAATCTTTAAGTCTGACCACAGATTTTCTATTGAGGTCTGGGCTTTGACTAGGCCATTCCAACACATTTTACATTTTCACCTTAAACCACTCAAGTGTTGCTTTAGCAGTGTGTATGGGGTCATTATCCTGCTGGAAGGTGGTCCTAGCCTCAAATCACACACAGACTGGTACAGGTTTTGCTCAAGAATATCCCTGTATTTAGCACCAACCATCTGTTCCTCAACTCTGACCAGTTTCCCAGTCCTGAATGCTGAAAAACATGGGATGGTGTTCTTTGGATGATTTGTTGGGTTTGCCAAAAAGTAGAATTTTAGTCTCATCAGACCACAGCACCTTCCTCCATACATTTTGGTAGTCTCCCACATGCCTTTTCGCAAACTCAAAATGTGCCTTTTTTTTTTTTTAAAGTAATGTCTTTCTTCTGGCCACTCTGCCATAAAGCCCACCTCTATGGAGCATACAGCCTATTGTCGTCCTACAGTGGTGTGAAAAAGTGTTTGCCCCCTTCCTCATTTCCTGTTCCTTTGCATGTTTGTCACACTTAAGGGTTTCGGAACATCAAACCAATTTAAACAATAGTCAAGGACAACACAAGTAAACACAAAATGCAATTTGTAAATGAAGGTGTTTATTATTAAAGGTGAAAAAAAATCCAAACCATCATGGCCCTGTGTGAAAAAGTGATTGCCCCCTAAACCTAATAACTGGTTGGGCCACCCTTAGCAGCAACAACAGCAACCAAGCGTTTGCGATAACGTGCAATGAGGCTTTTACAGCGTCCTGGAGGAATTTTGGCCCACTCATCTTTGCAGAATTGTCCTAATTCAGTACATTAGAGGGTTTTCGAGCATGAACGGCCTTTTTAAGGTCATACCACAACATCTCAATAGGATTCAGGCAGGACTTTGGCTAGGCCACTCCAAAGTCTTCATTTTTGTTTTTCTTCAGCCATTCGGTGGTGGACTTGCTGGTGTGTTTAGGATCATTTCCTGCTGCAGAACCCAAGTTCGTTTCAGCTTGAGTACACGAACAGATGGTCGGACATTCTCCTTCAGGATCTCTTGGTAGACAGCAGAATTCATAGTTCCTTTTATCACGGCAAGTCTTCCAGGTCCTGAAGCAGCAAAACAGCCCCAGACCATCACACTACCACCACCATATTTTACTGTTGGTATAATGTTCTTTTTCTGAAATGCAGTGTTCCTTCTACGCCAGATATACTTGGACACACACCTTCCAAAGAGTTCCACTTTTGTCTCATTGGTCCACAGAATGTTGTCCCAAAAGTCTTGGGGATCATCAAGATGTGTTGTGGAGAAATTGAGACGAGCTTTGATGTTCTTTTTGCTCAGCAGTGGTTTTCTCCTTGGAACTCTGCCATGCAGGCCATTTTTGCCCAGTCTTTTCCTGATGGTGGAGGCATGAACGCTGACCTTAACTGAGGCAAGTGAGGCCTGCAGTTCCTTGGACGTTGTTGTGGGGTCTTTTGTGACCTCTTGGATGAGTCGTCGCTGCGCTCTTGGGGTAATTTTGGGTGGCCGGCCACTCCTGGGAAGGTTCACCACTGTTCCTTGTCTTCGCCATTTGTGGATAATGGCTCTCACTGTGGTTCGCTGGATTCCCAAAGCTTTGGAAATGGCATTATAACCCTTTCCCGACTGATAGATCTCAATTACTTTCTTTCTCAATTGTTCCTGAATTTCTTTGGGTCTCGGCATGATGTGTAGCTTTTAGGATCTTCTGGTGGACCTTCCTGTGTCAAGCAGCTCCTATTTAAGTGATGCCTTGATTGTGAACAGGTGTGGCAATAATCAGGCCTGGGTGTGGCTGAGAAATTGAACTCAGGTGGACAACCACAGTTATAGTATGTTTTAACAAGGGGGGCAATCACTTTTTCACACAGGGCTATGATGGTTTGGATTTTTTTTCACCTTTAATAATAAACACCTTCATTTACAAATTGCATTTTGTGTTTACTCGTGTTGTCCTTGACTATTGTTTAAATTGGTTTGATGTTCCGAACCACTTAAGTGTGACAAACATGCAAAGGAAGGAAATGAGGAAGGGGGCAAACACTTTTTCACACCACTGTATGTACAGATACTCCAGTCTCTGCTGTGGAACTCTGCAGCTCCTCCAGGTGTTAACTTCTCTGTGCTGCCTCTCTGTTTAATGCCCTCCTTGCCCAGTTCGTGAGTTTTGGTGTGTGGCCATCTCTTGGCAGGTTTGCTGTTGTGCCATGTTTTTTTTTTTATAGATTTGATGGTGCTCCTAGGGATCATCAAAGATTTTTTTTTTTTTTTATAACCTAACCCTGACTTGTACTTCTCAACAAAATTGTCCTTTACTTGTTTGGAGAGTTCCTTGGTCTTAATGGCAGTGTTTGGTTAGTGGTGCCTCTTACTTAGGTGTTGCAGCCTCTGGGTACTTTCAAAACATGTGTATATGTAATGACAGATCATGTGACACTTATGCGGCGTACACACGCTCGGACTTTCTGGCGGGATTGTCCACCGGACCTAGTCCAGCAGACAAACCGCCGGACCGCCAGTGGAGGTCTGCCGGACTTTCCGAGCATGTGGACTTGCCCACACACGCCTGGACTTTTCCGGCGGACAATCTGCCGGCGTTTTGGCCAATGTCCGCGGGACTTTTGAAATGAACAGACTTGCCTCGCACACGGAGGAAAGTCCATTCATTTAGACCGTGACTCCAGGTAGACGGGACTAGCGAAGGCAGCTAGCCCCGTCACCTGGTATGGTTTTAAAGGGGAATGCCTACACCGAAAAAACTGCGTGGGGGTCCCCCCAAATCCATCTCAGACCCTTATCCGAGCACGCAGCCCGGCCGGTCAGGAAAAGGGGGGGGACGAGCGAGCCCCCACCCTGTCGCAGCCGCCTTCTGCGTCGTCGTCTTCTTCCAATGTTGACTCAAGGCTCTCTCTGGCCGGAATGGCAGAGACACGCGGTGTTGTGACTTATATAGGGACAAGGGCGGGGCCACTGGCTCATGTCACATGGTGACCCCGCCCCCATATGATGTCACAGTCCCAGCATCCTCCGGGATATGACATCATATGGGGGGGCGGGGTCACCATGTGACATGAGTCGGTGGCCCCGCCCCTTGTCCCTATATAAGTCACAACACAGCGTGTCTCTGCCATTCCGGATAGAGAGAGCGTTGAGTCAACATCGGAAGAAGAAGAAGACGACGACGCAGAAGGCAGCGGCGACAGCCGCAAGAAGAACAGAAGAGCGGGACAAGACCCCCGAAGGCGGAACGAGACCCCCAGACGACGACTGCGGCAACGAAGGGCTCCTCCGCTCATGAAAGAGCTAGGTAAAAGAGCAGAAGATAGCGGAGGAGTCTGGCGAGAAGACCCCCCAAGACGGAAGAAGACCCCCGGAGCTGTGCAATAATATATTTTAAAAATTGTGTCGTTTTTTTTATTTACACTTTTTTCCTTAGGTGAATGGGTAGGGGTACATCGTACCCCATACTCATTCACATAGGGTGGGGGGCCGGTATCTGGGGGCCCCCTTATTAAAGGGAGCTCCCGGATTCCGATAAGCCCCCCGCCCGCAGACGCCGATAACCAACGGCCAGGGTTGTCGGGAAGAGGCCCTTGTCCTTATCAACATGGGGACAAGGTGCTTTGGGGTGGGGGGGGCCCCAGGGCACCCCCCCATGTTGAGGGCACGTGGCCTGGTACGGCTCAGGAGGGGGGGCGCTCGCTCGTCCCCCACCCCCTTTCCTGACCAGTCAGAGCTGCGTGCTCGGATAAGGGTCTGAGATGCCGTTTTTTCGGCATTGGGATTCCCCTTTAAATCCATGCATAGTCCATGCATTCACTGCCTTTGCTAGCCCCTTCTACCTGGAGTCACGTTCTAAATCCATGTGCGAGGCAAGTCCGTTCATTTCAAAAGTCCCGCGGACTAGCACACAGACGGCGGGATTGTCCACCGGACTGCCGAATCCAGCGGACGATTTTAAGTCTGAACTTAAAACTAAGTCCGCCGGACTTTTGGGAGGAAAAAGTCCGCCGGAGCCCACATACGGGCGGATTGTCCGGCGGACTCTAGTCATGTGCTCATGTGTACACGGCCTTAGATTGCACACAGGTCGACATCACTTCACTAATTATGTGACTTCTGAAGGTAATTGATTGCACCAGAGCCTTTTATGGGCTTCATAACAAAGGGGTGAATACATACGCACATGCCAATTATCAGTTTTTATTTCAGAAAAATTGTTTGTATGTATTTTTGAAATTTTACTTCACCAACTTAGACTATTGTGTTCCGATCTATCACATATAATTCAGATTAAAAAAACATTGAACTCAAGGCTGTAATGTAACAAAATAGGTAAAAAGCCAAGGGGGTGAATACTTTTGCAAGGCACTGTATGTGTGTGTGTATATATATATATATATATATATATATATATATATATATATATATATATATATAATGCAAACGATTTGGGCAGGTGTGAAGAACTGCAGTAAAATAAGAATGTGTTCAAAAATGTATATTTTAATTATTTGTTTTTATCAATTTCCAAAATGCAAAGTGAGCGAACAGAAGAAAAATCTACGCAAAATCAATATTTCGTGTAACTACCCTAATGCCGCGTACACACGGTTGGAATTTTCGGCGGAAAAAGCTCTGATGGTTTTCCCGTCGGAATTCCAACGGAATTTCGGTTAAACTGTCTTGCCTACACAAGGTCACACCAAATTCCGATGGTCAATAACACCGCGGCATACAACACGTTCGACAGCACTATTAAAGGGAAGTTTAATAATTCTGAGAATGCGTCGACTTGTTTCCGAGCATGCGTCGGAATTTTGCATGTCGGAATTGCACACACACGATCGGAAAATCTGATAGAAAGGTTTTCCGTCTGAAAAATTAAGAACAGGTTCTCAATCCAAAGTCCCTCAGAAATTCCGACAGAAAAAGACCGATGGGCATACACACGGTCGGAAAATCCAATGAAAAGCTCCCATCGGACTGTTTCCATCGGAAATTCCGACCGTGTGTACGCGGCATTAGGCTTCAAACTGGCATCATTTTTTACACTTGCACACTTTGTACATTTGCACAAAGTTAGGGATTTTGTAGACATAAAGTCAGGTGTATGATTAACAAATTATAGCAAACAGGTGCTAATGATCATCAATTTCATATATAGTCTGAAACACAGTCATTAACTGAAACAGAAGCAGCTGTGTAGGAGGCTTAAAACTGAGGAACAGCCAAATTATGCTACTAAGGTGAGGTTGTGGAAGTCAGTTTCATGTCACAGGTAATTTGCCCTAAGACTGGTTGCTGGCATTAATTTCAAAATTACCTTATTTTTTTTTCTTAAAATGGTACATTTGATATATTTTCTTATTTCCTATTGTGAATACAATATGCGTTTTACATTTGCAAATCATTGCATTCTGTTTTTATATAGATTTTACACAACGTCCCAACGTTTTTGGAATTGGGGTTGTATATACTGTATATCGAAAGACTGGAGACAGAGGTATATCTGTCTCCTTGTTGTTATTTGCACTATACCAGATAATTAAGTCTTTGATACAGTATGTGTGTGTGTGTAATTGTCACCTTGCTGTATGTTAATAGGTGAACCTGTTTATTGCAATAGAGCAGGGGTAGGCAACCTTGGCACTCCAGCTGTGGTGAAACTACAAATCCCATCATGCCTCTGCCTCTAGGAGTCATGCCTGTGATTGTCAGGGTCTTGCAATGTCTCATGGGACTTGTAGTTTCAAAACAGCTGGAGGGCCGAGGTTGCCTACCCCTACAATAGAATTTATATACAGCTTATGTTATTTTAGTTAACCCTGTCCCTTCTGGTCTGGGATTCTATAGCTAATTTTAGCTTACGGCTCAATAACTGGCATAGGCTACAGCCAGGTTAGATCCTGTTGCATGACAGAGTAGAAACAATTAGAGACTAAGACATAGAGTAGATAGGCTGATTCTGAATTCCAGTGTCTCACCATGGTTTCTGCTGGTGAGAATCTGTATTCCAGGCTGGTTGGACAATGGTTGCAGTATCTCACCATCACTGCTGAGCTCCCCGACACAAAGACGGACATTGCATCATGATCATCTTCAGGGGGCCCTTCAACTGAACTTTGCTGTAACATTCATCTGGAAGTATCTCTTTTGGTGACTATACAGTATATATGTCCACAATTACACCAGGACTTCTGTTGGGCCCTTTGCTGATTACAGTGGATGTATGTACTATCACTAATCTTTTTTTTTATATATAAAGCTCATATTTCTTCCATACTGGTGTGCATCTACAGTATATACTGTACTTATGTTTAAAGGGTTTGTAACCCTTCACTATGATTCACTGCCAGACCCCCTATTTTAAACAACCATTCTGCACTGTGTAATTGTTTGTTAAAGAGGCCCTGTCCTGGGTGGAGGCACTGCCAACGTTATTATCAAACCCACTCTTATACTTAGTGAAGGTTCTGGCTCTCATTTACCTACAGGTTTAGCGCACTATCCGGTTTGGGGAGGGTCAGGTCTCATAACATCCCCCAAAAGAGGGGTACATCCTGTACCCACAGTATATCTGGAGGAAGGCAAACAGAAACCTCATGAAGCATAGTCCAAGTCCACTATATGGACTATGTATTTATACATAGTGATCACATCCCTCTTAATCACCTCTTCTCAAGAGAGAATATATTTGGTTCAGCTAATCTTACAAATGATTTTTACATACTCCCTCTCTCTGGAGTCTATACCTCTTTTAATACAAGAAAGTACTGTGCTAGCTTTAGAAACTGCAGCTTAGCATTGTATGCTATTCATAAGTCTATGCTCTACCAGAACACCTAAATCCTTTTTTACCACTGACTCCCCCAGCTGTTCTTCCCCTAGAATGTATGATGCATGAATGTTTTTAGCCCCCAAGTGCATAACTTAACATTCATCAACATTTATCAATTATTGGTACTGCGGCGCACCTGCAAATGGGAAGCACATTTTTTGTGTGTTGTGGGAACAGACATTATTTTGCGTGCGTCCCCACAACACAAAAATGTGAACCTAGAGAACTTATATTTGTTACCCAGTAGTCCTTTCTGTAACTGGTATCTGTCCCATTCTCTATACACAGGATCTCTTTTGGAATAGTAGTATCATTTTGTGATTAGGCATGCAGAAACTTTACTTCAGGCAAAAGGCTTTTAAGCATGCAGACAGCATAAATTGATTGAATGTCTAAATATGGGTCATCCTCTGCTGTTGTGAAGCTTAATAACGTTGTGACGGACCTAGCCGGGACACGGGCTGTTGGAGGGGACTGAGTGCGAGCCTGTTGCCTTACGATTATGGGCCCTGGCATTTGGGGGAACAGTGCTCTTTGAGATGCAAGCCTGGGACCTCTGAGCTGGTGATACTTGGATTCAGGTCCATGCTGGCCCCCCAATACACATAGAATCTGTATGTGTATTTGGCATATTAGCAAGAGACGCTAATGTCATGACTCATGAACTCCAGCCACCTGTGTTATGTAATTGAGTATAGTCTGGCTTGTAGAAGTGTTTCACCTATTGTTGTGTGTGCTAATTAACCCTGCAATTGAATGAAGGAGCCCAGTGTTGATTAAGATAATTAGCTCATGCTAATTAGGTTAGGCTTGAGTCATCTGTCAACTGTATATAAGTGTGACATGTCAAATAAAGATTCATTCCTGATGTACCCTACACTGGTGTTGTCTGGTGACTGGGTAAGCTAAGGGGGTCTTGGATTGTGTGGTACCGGACAGAGGAAGCAGTTACGGCGGACATCTTGGGTACGAGGTCCGTCACAATTGGCTGGCAGCGGTGGGATCGTGCTTCCTTGTCGTGAACACATCCAAACCATCACCTGGATCCAAGGCCCGGATAGCAGAGGTACAGATACGTCATGGAAGAGGAATTCGGAAGGAGGTTGCGAGAGATGCGGATACAGCACAGAGGACCAGTATCGGTGCAGGTCCTGCTGGGATGGTATGATTCTGTTCGCCTACAACTCTGGAAAGAAGCGCTAGCCTGTGAGCAGCGACACCAGGGAAAAGTTCTCCCCTCCATCCATGTAAGGTACTGGTCGCAGTATGAAGTACGAATGTTGTTATTGGGGGAACAACCGAAGCAGGAGTGGACAGCTGAGTTAAGCAGGCTGATCCGGGCAGAAATGCGTTTGGACGAGAGCTACAGAGCCCTCCGGTGGTATGTAGCCCAAGTGTGCCCGTGGACAGCGGATGACAGGCCCACGGAAGGCTTTGATTATAATGGCCTGGGATTGTTGTACTGGAGGCTGTCCGAGGACCCCGACTTTGGGAGTGATCTGGAGTGGCGTTTGGAGGAAATAATGGAGCACAGAGAGCAAAGATTGAACGTCTCGGAAGTGCTCTGGGCACAGGAAGATTTGGAGTTCCTGGCCGCTCAGGAATGGGAGCTGGAGATTGCCTACATACAGCTGCTAGACACTGCTCAGCAGCAGGGTGGGGCTCCCTTTGCCTGGGACTATCAGGAAATACCAGCAGACAGCTCTGAAATCCTGGCTGAAGAGTCGGCGATGTGGCATAGTAACAGAGTGCTTTGCCCACCTGCCCCCGCAGCTATGGACGCGGAGGTCTTATGGCGGATGCAGGAAGTGCTGACAACAGGGCAGAGCTCTTCTAACCTGTGCCCAGCACCGATGGCATCTTCTAGGTTCCACGGACAGGTGGTGAACCTCTATCCCCAGCCATCAGTTGTAGAGACTGGGGATTTAATAGACTTTTCTGCTGAAGAAAAACAACCTCATGAGCCTCCATCAGAAGAGCTGGTATTATTGCCAAACTTCACTGAGCTCTGCCCAGCACCAACGGCAGTATCCGTGGAGTTACAAGGAACTTCTCCAGCTGAAGCGCAGGTCACCGGACAGAGGGTCCAAGACCTCTGCCCCACACCGGTGGCAGTTATGGAGGCTCAGGGTGAGAAGGTGGCGATCACTTCCCAGCAGCAGATACAGGGGGAGAAGGGAGAGGAGGTGTTTGTTGTCCCTCCTCAACAGTCGGCCAGGGTGGAGAAAGCGGTCTTTCCTCCCCAGCAAAGATCTGTGCACCTGGGAGACAGTACCAGAGACATGTTGTCCCAGCAGCCAGATGAGGGAATGGAAAAGGAAGCAGCCGGCTCCCCTTCCCAATGGCAGCTACACAATTTGGGAGTGGAGGAAGCCAGCCTCCTGCCCCAACGGTTAACCAGAGCGGAGGATGTGGAGTCCCCAGCAGAAGTGCTGGCAACAGGGCAGAGTGCTACCCACCTCTATCCAGCACCAGCAACAGCTGCGGAGTTCCAGGGAGCTGGGGCAGTCGGCCTCTCTCCCCAACAGTTAGCTGGAGGAGATGATGTAGGGAAGCTCCTACGCCCAGCTGAACTGCTGGCAACGGAACAGAGCGCTGCTGGCCTCTGCCCGCAACTAAAACAGGACAGATTTCCTGTAAAGGGGGATGGGACTGCAGTCCCCACCTGTATACCCCAGGGATGCTGGGCTGTCGGCCCAGATCCCCAACAGCATGATGGAGTGAGCCCAGTCACCATGTCTTCTCTCCAGCGGCTGAAAAGACTCCAGGGAGAAGGGCCAGTCCAGGCCTCTCCCCAGCGGCAGATATGTTCTTTGAGAGAGGCAGAGGTTGGCTGGGTGAGTGCTCTGTTTGAAACAATTTGTTTGGGGTACTGGGTGGGTCCCAGCATTAGAGGACTGGAACCACTGACTAACTTCGGAGTCAACCCGTCTGGGGTCTCCTCCTGTGTTAGTCTCCTGCCGAAAGGGGAGAAATGTGACGGACCTAGCCGGGACACGGGCTGTTGGAGGGGACTGAGTGCGAGCCTGTTGCCTTACGATTATGGGCCCTGGCATTTGGGGGAACAGTGCTCTTTGAGATGCAAGCCTGGGACCTCTGAGCTGGTGATACTTGGATTCAGGTCCATGCTGGCCCCCCAATACACATAGAATCTGTATGTGTATTTGGCATATTAGCAAGAGACGCTAATGTCATGACTCATGAACTCCAGCCACCTGTGTTATGTAATTGAGTATAGTCTGGCTTGTAGAAGTGTTTCACCTATTGTTGTGTGTGCTAATTAACCCTGCAATTGAATGAAGGAGCCCAGTGTTGATTAAGATAATTAGCTCATGCTAATTAGGTTAGGCTTGAGTCATCTGTCAACTGTATATAAGTGTGACATGTCAAATAAAGATTCATTCCTGATGTACCCTACACTGGTGTTGTCTGGTGACTGGGTAAGCTAAGGGGGTCTTGGATTGTGTGGTACCGGACAGAGGAAGCAGTTACGGCGGACATCTTGGGTACGAGGTCCGTCACAAACGTTATTTGGCCTTTTGTGTATTATTTGAGTAGTGGGTTTGGGCTTACCTGTGTTGTGGTCTCTATCTTCTTATCTCTACTAATGGACTGTTGGTTAATACCCCTTTTACACAGGGGTGGGGGAGCATTAGCGGTAAAGCTCTGCTAGTTTTAGCGGGGCCTTACCACTGTTATAGCAGCGATATTCAGCCGCTAGCAGGATGCTTTTAACCCCCCCCCTCTAGCAGCCGAGGAAAGGGTAAATATAGCCCCGAAAAGCGCCCCAGGCGAAGTGCTTTACAGGCGCTTCGGTATCGGTGCACATTCATTTCAATGGGCAGGAGCGGTGGAGAAGCAATGTATACACTGCTCCGGCACTGCCCCAAAGATGCTGATTGCAGGACTTTTTTCTGTCCTGCAAGTGCACCGCCCCAGTGTGAAAGCACTCGGGCTTTCACACTAGGACTGCAGAAGAGGCAGTTTACAGGTGCTTTTCAGGTGCTATTTTTAGCGCAAAAACACCTGTAAAATGCCTCAGCATGAAAGGGGTCTAAGTATCGACGTCAGTTTTTATGTGGTTCATAATCTTTCCAAAAAAAACTCCATAAAACAGAATTTATATAAAAAAAATGCAGACAGCTGATTAAATGTGAGATTCAATAAAATAGTCTTCACATACGTGTCTCTTTCCTTATTTAGACAAAAGACACACTCTCACTGAGGTAATAAGTTACAGTACATCTGGTACACTAGAAATGCCTTTCTCCTCCCATTTTCCATACAGGATGATCTCTAGACCCTGGGAGAACACAGCAACAACAGAGGACACCAATGTATACTATATTGTGATAGTTTTTCTTCCTCACCACAGAGAGCACAAGATGTATGCTCCTCAGTTTGTCACCACACATCTCCATCCCCTGACAGAACCTTCCAACTGTCAAATTTCCCTCCCTTAAGCTGGCCATACATGGATTGAAATTTAGCTGGTCCAGCAGGGACCAGCTGAAGTCCGATCCATGAGTGGGATGGCTGGTTCTACACAAGTTGATCTATCGATTGACTTTTGTACAACCAGTCTGTTGGGTTTTCACCGAATGATCAGTGCCACCTGTTACAGCCGGAAACACTAATCATTGTATTCTGACATTGGGGAAGTTTCCCTACTGTCAGAATACAATAGCTCAGCAAGAAGGTTTCCCCTATCCACACATTCAATTTTCTTAATTATAATTTTTTTTTTTTTTTTCAACTTGTAATTCATTAATCCATTAAAAAGGATTAATGGATGACCGGCTTTAGGTGTTCCCTCTCCTGATTGGAGCAAAGCTTAGCAATCATCTGAGGCAGCAGCATGCAAGGGGCACAGCAGGACCCTATTCTGTTACTGGAAGTAAGGTGGCAGAGTTAAGCTGGAATGGTGGAGAGGGCAAAGGCCCAGTAGTGTCCCTCCTAAATGCAACATTCAGCAAGAAAGATGTGTAGTAACATGGGACAGCACTTTTACAGAGTGACTCTGTACATTTAACTACTGCACACAGTGTATAGCTCACCTCTAAGCTGGGGTACTGCCATAATGTTGACTTTCACATGAACGTGGCCCTGCCTGGTTCTTAGCATTAATGGGTGTGCATATAAGAGGAGAGGTACCCCCAAGAATACAGAGTAAGGAGACCCTGCCCAAAGGCTGCCTACAGAAAAATAGCAGTATCCCTTAAAAGGGTTCCTAACATGTCTGATCGGACTTTCTTTTGTATTGTGACAGTGCTCACTTGCCTGCTCACAATATAGAACCAGTCTGGTCGACTCCTGGACCCAGAGCCACTGTCAGTCAAGCTTTCCAGGGTGTTGTGGTGGGCTGACAGTGGCTCCAGGACTAGATTATTACATCAGCAGAAGTGGCAAACCATTGCAGTTTGACTCTGCTCACAACACTTGCCATGCGTACAAAAAAAAGAGAAAGACTTTGTGATCTGTTGTCAGAATACGGTTGCTGTATACACTTATCTTATACTCTCCTTATTTGGTTGCTTTAGCCATTACTGATTTAAACAAGGACAATCCAGGTGAATTGTTTCAAATAATAAAATTAGCATTTTTCACCAGAACACATTCTTAATTACTGCTATAGCACATCCTAATAGAAAGTAGTATATTGAGTTGTTTTATTGTGAATATTTTTTACCAAAGATACTTTTTTGGCCAACTTTGGTACACAATAAATCTACAAACGTTGCAAAAGCATCTGCACAGGGCAAAGTTACTATCTCAAAGTTTAAAAACAACAACTAATAAATAAACTGTGTGCTGTACAGTTGTGCCAATCTTAATGCTTAATCTACATTTTGATGGAATAGTCACAAAGATAACAACCGCTTGCTTTTGTGTAAGAATTAGAAGCATTCAAGTAAACACTTCTCTAGGGAAAAATTATGCATTTTCTTGTCCCCACACTTGTCCCTGCTTATGTGGCTTCTTATATCAGGTTGACATTGGGGACAGTCACTGGACTGGAGGTCATAATTGCCCCATTACAGGGCACGATTTATGATTGACAGGAGATTTGCGGAATGGTATATTACAAAGTATTATGAACTGTTACAGGGTAATCTCCTTAATGTAATTCAAGATCTTGTCATGGCTTATGGCTGTTTAATGGACCTCATACAGAAGAATTACAGGAGCGTCCCCCCCCCCCCCCACAACCTGTCATCCCTTAAATGATTTAGGAGATAGCTGGAGGCCACATTGAGCTCTAGGTGATAACTCAATGCAATAAATATAAAGATGAGTGAAACAGGGCTGCTCTATCTTTTTATTTCCTCTTTTTACCTCTCACAGCCGAACTTCACATATCACACTGATCTCAAATGCAACACACAAAACGGGGGAAAAGCTTAATTTTACAAAAATCTGGATAAAGTGCGATACCATCCATGCTAAGTGCAGCATCGAACTCCTGCAGTCTTTTCCATACCGCATGCTATCTTCTGAGGTTAGAACACTACATGCTAAGATTGCTATGCTCAAGACAAGGCTAACATGCTTTGTACAGATGTAATACTGGTAGATTGCTTAAAAATGTAAAGCTGAATTCAAACATTCTTGTGATCATGTGACACTCTGTATATCCTGCTGATAGAATCTGTCCCTTACACAGCCACTTCCTGCAGCAGTTTCTGCAGGAAGTGTAACACTCCCTTTTGTAGTTTTTCAGCCTCTGCAAATGATGTAACTTCCTTCACAGCTCTAATGGTGGGTGAGATTGAATACATCCTAATTAGCATTCAATTCTGCCCAGTCACAACTACAGGAAGAATCCAAATCCAAAAAGTCCCGCCCCACAGATTACAGCATTATTCAAGAAGGAAACGCCTTCATACACACCCTGCTCTGAAAGCTAGCTGTGCTGCTGTTGGACAGGATTGAATGGATCGCAAGTAGAATTCAATCCTGCCCAGTTAAATATGCTGACCAGTGTGAACATGGATAGTCCCACCCCTCAGATCCTGCCCTCCCAGAGCCCTGCTCTCTCTGAAGTGAATTATTTACATAGGAAGGAATCACCTTCATGATAACCTCCCATAGCCCTTTCTCTGTAGTCTTGCGGTAAACCATTATTCTTTGCTCAAGACGGGAATAAAACAGGTTAAGGTATGACACATTTACACCTTTCACTATCCATATGAAGTCTTCCAGTAATGAGGTTCATTTGGGGCTTACTCATAGGCATTTCTTCAGTTGAGTCAGGAATTTCAATCACTTCAGCTTCCTTATCCATGTCTCGTGAGGCCTAGCTAGTGCAGTGTTTCTCAACTCCAGTCCTCAAGGCACCCCAACAGGTCATGTTTTCAGGATTTCCATTATTTTGCACAGGTAATTTGATCAGTTTCACTGCCTTAGTAATTACCACAGCTGTTTCATTTGAGGGAAATCCTGAAAACATGACCTGTTGGGGCGCCTTGAGGACTGGAGTTGAGAAACACTGAGCTAGTGGATAACATGACAGACAGGGCATCTGCCACCTGGTTGATTTTTACAGGATGATAATGCTAGGAAAATTCAAATCTGACCACACTGGCTGCCCTATGTTCCTTCAGAGCACTAATATTAGCTGTTTGGAGATGCCCCAGTGAATTGTTATCCATCCAGACCTCCAACTTGGCTCCTGTCAGGTACTCAGCAAAGCTTTTGTTGACTGCCCACACAAAGTTCAACTCCAGCTTGAAAGACCTGTAGTTTTCAGAGTTCCTATCAGTTGCATGTAGGCTTTGACTTTCACCTCTCTTGAAATTAGATGCCTTGTACTTGCAAGAGTTTAGTGGCATTGGTTCTTCAATATATCTCTCAGGTGGGAGGGCTTTTCCTGTGGACCATGAAACTCTGTGTGCCCCACCTTGGGAACAGTCACACCAGTGATTAGGACTAGGGATGAGCTTCGAGTTCGAGTCAAACTCATGTTCAACTCAAGCATTGCCTGTACGCCTGTTCACCGAACAGCGAACAATTTGGGGTGTTCGCGGCAAATTTGAAAAGCCGCGAAAAAGTCTATGGGAGAAATCTCAAGTGCTAATTTTAAAAGCCTATATGCAAGTTATTGTCATAAAAAGTGTTTGGGGACCTTGGTCCTGCCCCAGGGGACATGTATCAATGCAAATTTTTTTTTTAAAAATTGACGTTTTTTCAGGAGCAGTGATTTTAATAATACTTAGAGTGAAACAATAAAAGTGTAATATTCCTTTAAATTTCGTACCTGGGGGGTGTGTATAGTATGCATATAAAGGGGCGCATGTTTCCCGTGCTTAAAACTGTCCCTGCACAAAGTGTCATTTTTGCAGGAAAAAAAGCTATTTAAAATAACTTGCGGCTATAATGAATTGCCGGCTCCCGTAATACAGAGAACTGTCATTGAAAGTCATTGATAAATAAAAAAAAAAGCGTGGGGGTCCCCCCAAATTCAATTACCAGGCCCTTTAGGTCTGGCATGGATTTTAAGGGGAACTCCACGCCAAATTAAAAAAAAAATGGCGTGGGGGTCCCCCTCAAAATCCATACCAGACCCTTTTTCGAGCACGCAACCTGGCAGGCCGCAGGAAAAGAGGGGGGGGACGAGAGAGCGCCCCCCGTCCTGAACCGTACCAGGCCCCATGCCCTCAACATTTGGAGGATGCTTTGGGGGTCTGTGACCCCTCAAAGCACCATGTCCCCATGTTGATGAGGAGAAGGGTCTCTTCCCCACAACCCTTGCCGATGCGCGTCCTGTCTCCACGAAGTCACAGAGGGAATTCCGTCTGCAGAGGAGGAGCCACTCGGTCACCTGACCCCGCCCCCCTCTGACGCAACGCAAGGGGGAAGGGCTTCCCCAGGGGCTGAAGAAGGGCTTCCCCAGTGATGTAAGGTTGACCCCGCCCCCTCTGATGTAACGCAGGTTTCCGTTACATCAGAGGGGGGTGAGGTCACTCGTACGTCATAGGGGAATACCAGCTTTCCCCTTGCGTTGCGTCAGAGGGGGGCGGGGTCAGGTGACGGAGTGGCCCGGTCCTCCTCTGCAGACGGAATTCCCTCAGTGTCTCTGTGGAGACAGGACGCGCAGCGCTGGACGTCGGAAGAGATCAGACATCGCTGGATACCGGAGAAGAGACCACCCGTCGCTGGATAGCAAGAGTGGATTACCACCACTGGAATCTTTTTTTAATTTTTTTTATTTAAAAAAAAGGAATTTTCCCTGTCTGTGTGTTTTATAACTATTTTTTACACTTTCTTTGTGAAATGGTAGGGGTACTTTTGTACCCCCTTACCATTTCAAACAGGGGGGGGCGGGATCTGGGGGTCCCCTTGTTAAAGGGGGCTTCCAGATTCTGATAAGCCCCCCGACTGCAGACCCCCACAACAAAGGGTTGTGGGGAAGAGACCTTTCTCCTCATCAACATGGGGACATGGTGCTTTGAGGGGTCACAGACCCCCAAAGCATCCTCCCAATGTTGAGGGCATGTGGCCTGGTACAGTTCAGGAGGGGGACGCTCTCTCGCCCCCCCCCCCTTTTTCCTGTGGCCTGCCAGGTTGCGTGCTCGGATAAGGGTCTGGTATGGATATTTAGGGGGGACCCCACGTCATTTTCTTTTTAAATTTGACCCGGGGTTCCCCTTAATATCCATACCAGACCTGAAGGGCCTGGTAATTGAATTTGGGGGGACCCCCACGCTTTTTTTTTTTTTTATCAATGACTTTCAATGACTGTTCTCTGTATTACGGGAGCCGGCAATTCATTATAGCCGCGAGTGATTTTAAATAGCTTTTTTTCCTGCAAAAATGACACTTTGTGCAGGGACAGTTCTAAGCACGGGAAACATGCGCCCCTTTACAGACATACTATACACACACACCCCAGGTACGAAATTTAAAGGAATATTACACTTTTATTAAAATCACTGCTCCTGAAAAAACGTCAGTTTTTAAAACTTTTTTTTTTGCATTGATACATGTCCCCAGGGGCAGGACCCAGGTCCCCAAACACTTTTTATGACAATAACTTGCATATTAGCCTTTAAAATTAGCACTTTTGATTTTGAACGTTCAAGTCCCATAGACTTTAATAGGGTACTAAAGTTCACACGAGCTTTAGGTCTGTTCGCAGGTTCTGGTGCGAACCGAACAGGGGGGTGTTCGGCTCATCCCTAATTAGGACCAGTTCTGCCACTTTCATGTTTTAACTAGGGCTGTACCTTACTGGACCACTGGAAGGATCCCAGTGAAAAATAAAGCCAATTCTAACGTCAAAGGTTCCACAGAAGACAACATTTATAGGATGAACGTGTTAATAGTGTGAGTTCTTGATTATATGGTGCCACAACCTCTGTTCCAAAGGGAACCCTGATGATGCTAGCTTTTTTCCAGATATTAATTGAGCACACGTCAGGGCCCTTTAGTGCTTCCAGAATGTAAAGCATCCTGATTTCCTTAGCAAGGCCCAAATGTGATAGACTGCCTCCAACGCCATACAAGGATGGCGAGACACGCCGACACAGAAGCATCAGCCGTCAACAGGAGCACACATATGCAGTGGTCTCCCGTCAATCCATGGTGATGCACCACACCCTACCAGGTGACGCAGCAGCTACAGACGCCACCCGATGGGTGTGGACATATGGCGCCGATATGCAGGTGGCCCCTCCCATCAAAGGATAGGGAAGGGACAGCAGGAGACTCATGACTTGCCCAGCCATATGGACCTTCCTGCATCAAGCCATTAGGGATCTTAAGCAACAGCACTGGCACGATATTCCATCAAATTTTAACACTAAACAAATTAAAGCACTTAAATCTTTACAACAACGATCTGAACTCGTTATTAAACAATCAGATAAAGGTGGCAATATTGTTCTTATGACACACACCCAGTATCAACTGTATCATGTGCCTTACTGTCCTTAACAATAAACATTGGTACAAACCTATTCCCTCTTCCCTAATCTGCACCTTTGCCAAGGATCTCCGGGAGCTTTGTACGGGGGCCTTCTATGAGGGCCTCATTGACAAAGACACCTTAGAGTTTCCTATCCCTTCTTTCTATACCCTCCCCAAAACACACAAGAATTACACTCACCTTCCGGCAGGCCAATCTTGTCGGGCATTGGATCCCTTACTAACAACACCAGTAAATTTGTGTATACCTTCTTAATGCCACATCAGATCCATAGATCGTAGTCTCCCTTCCTATATAGGGGACACTGTGGATCTTTTGAAACACATTAAGGGGATCCAGATCCCCCCAGACGCCCTGCTTGTAGCTATAGATATTGAGACTTTATACTCGAGTATCCCCCATGAGCAGGGTGTCCGGATGGCTGGATCCTTCCTTGCAGAACAGGAACATACCTCTTGCCCCTTTTTGAACCGTTTTATTTTGGAAATTCTCAGATTTTTTCTGACAAAGAACTATTTTACTGTCAATAATCAGTATTATCTTCAAACCCAGGGAGTTGCCATGGGCACGTTGTGTGCCCCTGCTTATGCTAACTTGTATTTGGGAGGATGGCAGAGCTTTATCACTTCTAAGGATTGCTATGCACCTTTTCTGGACCAGGTCCTACTTTGGTACAGGTACATTGATGACCTGTTCATGGTTTGGACCGATACCAAAGGGCTACTGTGCTTCATTCATGCCCTTAATCGGAACAGTTTCAATTTAAAATTAACTTTTAGTTTTGACGATACCCGGATCCCTTTTCTGGATCTGACGATCGTCAAACATTTGGATGGTACCTTAGGCACAGACCGTTTTTGTAAGCCGACGGCCGGCAATTCGCTATTTCATGCATCGAGTGCCCACCCATGACCATTGGTACGCAGAATCCTGTACGCGCAATATTTACGCTTATGAAGGAACTGCACCTTTGAAACAGATTTTCATAAACAGGCCAATGCCCTGCATGATCAGCATCTTTTGAGAGGCTACTCACGTACCAATCTTAGGAGGGACTTTAATCAAGCACTTGCTCGCCCTAGGAGTTTTTTACTTTACCCTCCACCCAATCCCAAACAAATCAAAATAGTTAAAGTTGTTACCAAATATTCTGCCCACCACCAACAATTTAGAAGGGTACTTTCTAATGTGTTGATCAAACATGTGAGACCTACCCCTGAATTGGTGTTCCAGAGAGCCTCTTCTTTAAGAGACCGGCTGACCAACAGTCACTATTAATTACTAGAGCCGGTGGCGACTGGACCTAGGGGCACCTTCCAGTGTGGTAACTGTCCTCGCTGCCCATGGATTTTTGAGGGCACCAGGTTCCAGCTGGCAAACTTTTTGAACCACACTTCCATTCTAATGCCCCGTACACACGGTCGGAAAATCCGACCACAAAATCCATCAGATTTTTTTCGCCGGATTTTGTCCGACACTGGTGTTGCATACACACGGTCGGACAAAGTTGTCGGAAAATCCGATCATTCTGAATGTGGTGACGTTTGTTGCCTACGACGGGACTACGTAGAGGCTAGTAGCCAATAGCTTTGGTCTTGTAATGTGATCTGAGCATGCGTGGCACTTTGTCCGTCGGAATTCGCTACACACGATCGGAAAAAGTCCGATAGAACTTTGTTGTCGGAAAATTTGAGAGCAGGAGATAAAACTTTGTCCGTCTGAAAATTCTTGAGGTTAGGGGTCCAGAAGGTGGGGAATGGGATAAGATTATTTTGCAACGAGAAACAATGTGTATCGAACGTTTGAATGCTACTATTCCCCCTGGCCTTAACAAAATAATTTCTTACAAACCCTTTTTATAGCGTCTCCCTATCTTAGGGATCCCTTTTATTGATCTCGAAAAGGGATCCTATCCAACCAGATTACCCCTCACTAATTTTTCCTTCTTTCACCCCCCCACTAATGCTACCTCTGTTTTTATTCCCGTTGACTAGTTGCCGGAAACTCCCTTTGGCTCACTAATAATTTTTTCAGCAAATCGTTCAAATACATTTCATCTCCCCTGTCTTGGGATGGATAACCCGCCAGACTACATTTTTGTTTTAAATTCCAATATTTCTTGAACTATTTGTATTAATTTTAAACACAAAAAGGGGGGTTTGGGACTTTAAATGAGGTGTGTGGGATCACACAGCTCAATCCCTATCTATATGCAAGAAAAACTTTAACTGAGGTAGATCTAGCATGGCTAAAAGATGAGTCAATGTAACAAGACATATTTTATTCATTAAAAAACATGACATGGCAATATGTTTATGTTTTGGTTTTTGTTTACCCCATTCCCTTAGCTAACTGGTCCCTTTGAGACCTGGTGACGTCACACGCCACCAATTGGAGATGTTTTGGGGCCTTCCGGGTTGGGGAGCTCACTTAATGGGCTTCGGCCCATCAGTGAGCATTGCGGACAGCTTCTCTAGGAGGTTGAGACTTTGGCCACTCTTACTGATCTGTTAAAGGTCTTTTCCTTTATTTACCCAATTTTTCTGACTGTCTGTTTATTTACAGACTTGACTATCTTGATCGCACTAGCTGTTAACTTTGATCAGCAGATCTGCTCAGTGCAGCGCCATATGAGGTTTTTTACCTCTGATGCTTGTAGCCCAAAGACGCTACCTTACAAACTGCCAAGCCAGCACAATCAGTCCCTGTTATATCTCGCCTTTGGTTTTGGCCCTCCCTGGTGATTATCATCTGGCCCCCTTTCTTCCTGTAGTCCAACACATCGTGAATTTCTTCTGGTGTACACGTACCTGTTGGTGATTCCAAGGTACCCGGATTAGTAATATATACTACCTTTTACCTACCCTCCACTTTGCTCTGTTCCTATAATTATGACTAATTCCCTTTTCATCCCACACCCTTTTCCCCTCCCATCCCCCCCTCTCCCCTCCCCTCCCCCCCTTCTCCCCTTCCCCCTCCTACATTTCTTCCCCCCTCTCTCCCTTTCTTCCCTCCCTTTCTCCTTTCCTTTCCCTTCTTCCCCTTCATTTTTCTCTTTCCCTTCCCCCTCCCCTCATACATTTCCACTACTTTAGACATAGTCTACACTAACAAATCCCCCATGTTCGCCACAGGGGGAATGAATTGGTGGCCTGGGACCTTTTTGGCTTTTGGTTTGTTGGTAAGCAATCTCCTATTGTTGTCGTTGTTGTTGTTGTTATTGCTGTGTTTCTAATATTATATAATTGCTAAATTGTGTGTAGTTTTGTTCTAAATAAACTACCTGTTTTTATAGATTATTACTCCTGAGGAAGCAGCATTAAGACCGTGCAACTAGTAGAGGATCTCTAATCTATGAGGATAATTCCATTACCTGATACACCCCTTGGGAATAAACCTACGAGTTATTGTATGCTGTGAGGTTTAATTTCCCATTTTTTATTAATTGTCTTCCTGTATGCTTTTTATATGTAATAAATGAGAACTTTTTCTAAATTAATTGTTTGTCTATCAGTACCGGAATAGTCCATAAATTCCTTCTTTTTGGTTTGAGTGTGTTAGGGGACAGCCGAATCAAGTACGAGAGGGAAGTGCTCGGTCTTGTAAAACTAGCGCTCGTAATAGCTAGCACATTCGTCACAATGCAAATTTTTAAATCTTTCAATGAAGCGCATTCTCTTCTTCTTTATAATGCTAGAATAATGAAGTTGCTTTGCTGCTGATATTCACGCAGAGTTCTGACAAACTGATTTCTTATTATTTCTCGTGATCTCCTGAATACTCTTTTTTTTTTTCTCAAGATCTCCGAATTTTTTTTTTATAGTGATCTCCATAATATTTTTTGTTGTTTTGTGTGTCAAGTTACCACAACACCATTATTATCTTTTATTTTTTTAACCTCAAACGAGGTTGGTTGGTGTTGGTGTGCCTTGTTAATTTGACATTGTATTTTTGAAATGTACCTGCCTACTCACAAACAAACTGTCCTTTTTGAAGTAAAACACAAAAATGTTTTAAAATGTATTAGGGGTCATAACAAAATAAAGAGGAAGGCAACGCTGGATAAACTGTTGAAAATGGTGAAGCCTTTGTACCCCAGGGCAGACATCAATTATTTGACAGGCAAATTTGGTAGCCTGAGGAGTCCATTTAATAGGGAGCACAATCCGGTCAAGGACTCAGAGAGATCGGGAGCAGCAGCAGATGACATATATGTCCCAAGGCTGTGGTCTTACAACAGCCTGCATTTTTTGCCAGACCAGAACGAACCCAGGCCATCACTCTCAAGACTTCCTTGCACACTTCCTTCCAGGCTGTGGCTGTGGTGTTGGAGGTGGTGGAGGAGTCATATGGTCCAACTCTCAAACGTAGCTTTTATTGGTGAGTTGGCCCCTCACCCCCTTATGTAGGGCCTGAAATATGACCTCCTCACAGATGAGGCGTTGACCCTTGCAGCCTACTGGCCATCATACACGCAAAGGACTCCTGGACACTAGGAGTGGTTGTGAGTACTGCAGTAGCCTGCCAAGTCAAATTAGTTGCTGACTCCTCCAGGTTCCTACCCTTCCTGGTCCTTTTTGTTGGAAGGCAGAGGGGAGGAACCTGGGATTTGGTCAGGCTACTGTGCACGGCCACCTCCTGGCTGCCACTTTCCATGGCCACCTTCTGGCTGCCACTTTCCATGCTCTCCTCCTGGCTGAGACTTTCCTGTGTATGAAAATGGGACATAGTTTTAGTTTTTTGGTCATCAATCATACACAATTTTGAGCTCATGACTGTTGCAAATTGAATGTTAACAAATTGAAAAGACTATCATTCTGACCCCAGCATTTTTCATTCTTGTCTCAATCATTTTTGGCTACTAATGTCTATTGATATGTAAACCACTTTGTTAAATCAGAAATTAGTGATCAATAATAACATCTAGTTAACATCATACATTTTTTGACAATAAATATGTTGAACAATGCTATACCTGGCTCAAGGTGGGCTCCTACACATCTTCCTGGGTGGAAGGCCCAGGTTGTACGTCGGAAGCCTCATCTGAGGTGGTAGGAAGTGTGGAAGGAAGGGCTGAGAGTGATGGCCTGGGTTCACTCTGGTCTGACAAAAAACGCAGTCTGTCATAGTACCAGAGCCTGGGGACATAAACGTCATCTGCTGCTGCTCCTGATCTCATGGAATCCTGGACCTTCTTGCGCTCCCTATTATATGTGCTCCTCAGGCCACCAATTTTGCACTTCAAATAGTCGATGTCTGCCGTGGGAATCACCAGCTTCACCAATTACAGTTGATTCAGCACTGCCTTGCTCTTTATTTTGTTGTTATAAAATTGGTGTTTCACTTGCCACAGACAGTGCAGCTCCCTATACTTATCAATGAAGTTGGGGAGGAAGTCATGGTCATTAAATGTATCCATTTTCTCTGCAAGACACAACACAAGACAAACCCTAATGTCAAGCTAAACTCTCCTAATCTTGTCCCAATAAAGGCCTCAATCTATAAGCAGTATAGGCCACTAACCACTGATGCACCAAGGTAAATGGTACCTTTGTTTGCACAATCGGCGCTTACGCTACTCCGTCCTCCGCTCACAGATTGTATATACGACGCACGCGTGTTATGCTTTATGCTGCCCCTGACCTTCTTTCTAGTATATTCCGGCGCAGTGGGAGAGCACATGGCGGAGAGACAACAGGTGCGTGATAATGGCGGCAATGAGGAGGACAAGGAAAGCCCAGAGCCAGAAACGTCCCGATCTAGGAGGAGATTTAAGGCCTCAAATATGTCCTTTGTAGAGATGGTGGAGATGGTGGACATCTTGAAGAGGGCTGACTATGATGGGAAGTATGGACTGTACAGCAAACCAAATGTGAGAAAGGCCAAGATCATGACTAAAGTTGTGAGAAGTCTGCAGAAGAATTTTGGGGTATTTGGGGAATTTTGGGGTCTACAGAAGAATCCTGGGGAATTTTGGGAGCAGGATCAGTACAGAAGGATCAAGAGAGTGCTGCAAAAAAGTAAGTATTTTGTCGCGTCATCCTATTTTATTATTACTTGCATGCTGCTCCATGTGCTTTTCTTTAATGTTGTACAGTTTAAAATGGCAAGTTTCAAGTTTGTGGGGACAGTAATCATTTGTAGTAAACATTGTTCGTAGATGCAGGTTAACTACATTTGTTTGTATTAAAAGAAGTTTAGTACGTTGTTGTCTAGATGGGTTTGTAACTAGAATGAAATGAAAACTTGATTCAGTGTAAGGAGAGGGCACTCATCAGCTGTTTACACATCTGGATGCAGGAGCACTAGTGTGGGACACCAGAACACCCTTTTGTCCCACGCAGGTGCTCAAGTAGATACTAGTGGTCTCTCCATGTGTGAAACTTTACCAAAACAGGTAAGTATTCCAGCTTTAAGAAAGGGAACAAATCATGTTTTCAGCTTGGAACTCTGCCAAAACAGACAATTGTACGACACTTCCAAGCAATGTTTCATATTTCTATTTCTTGCCTCAAATATCTGTGTGCTAAGGATACCTTTTTTTTTATTCACATAGGGGAGAAAAGAATCAGGACATCTGAGGACACCACAAACCCCACACCTCCTAAAGAAGGGGAAATCTCCACACACCTTGAAGAAAATGTGGAGGGAGGAGAGGTTCAGGAATTGGGCGAAATAGTGACCACAACAGGTCAGTGTCTGTGACCACAGCTTCAGGTAATAGATGTATGCCTGCATATTTATAATACATGGTGTGTTTTATTTTTATTTTTAGGTGATGTGGATGTTGTGGAAGAAGAAACTCATTTCAACAGTGCAAGTGCACAGATCCTCATCTGGGAGATCATGGTGTGCAATCAGGAATTAGAAAAGATCAAGGAAAACATCAATGATGTTGAAAAAAGACTCAACAACATCATTGATGTTTTAGGCAGAATCTAAAACACCCAAAAATTTTGACAGTTTGTTGTTATATTTCTTATTTTTGCAAAATTTTTTAAGTAATTTGAAAGCCAAATTTTAAAGATGCATACAATGTGTCAACATCTACCATCACGGGATATCAATGTATGCGTTTTGTGGGTGCAACCCCTTCCTCTCAACTAAAGTAGATGAGACGAAGGGGTTGCACCCCCGAAAAACACATCCATTGATCACCCATGATGGGAGCTAGCACATGTTGACATTAGGCATGGGATCAGGAGGTAAATCCACATTTTGACTCCCAATTTGTGTGCATCTTCAAAATTTGGCTTTTACAACATCTGATGAAGGCAAGATCAACACAGTTTTGACATATTATTGTCACATTTTGCCTTCACTTTATCAAAGTTGAACTTTTTAAGTTCTTGAGTTGTGTATGTTATGGTTTTAAAAATGCCTGTTTGAGGCGCATGCACGGGAGCTCCTAAGATGGCCGCGATCATCTAGAGCTCCGCTCAACCACGGCCCCTGAAATAGCCACCAGAGCAGACAGATTGCCCTTCTGAGGCTCAAACCGGCATGATCAACCAGGGGAACCCCTCTTGAACACAATGATGTCCACGGCGCTGGCGAGAAGGAGCCTCGCATGCCAGATGGCGGCTGCTCCACGAGGGGGATACATGGAGGAGGAATCAGAGGACTCCATTGCCATGGACTCCCTTTCCCTCCTCCACTGAATCCCTGCTGGGGAGAATGCATGCAGGTCTCCCCTCCACTCCTATGCTGGATCCCAATACAGGAATGCTTCTTGCTGAGGGTGATGCTTGTGAAACATCCCCAGCCCCCACTGACTTCCCCTCCATGATGATAGCCTTCTCACAAATGCTCTCAAGGAGCCTGGGACTGAATACTGCACAAATGACCTCTTCTATCCATGCAGATCTACAACATATAGGTATGAGAATGGATGTGATTGAGAAAAAAGCAGACCAATCTGTGGCCAGAATAAATTTAAATTTCCTCCAGGCTCCAGGATGTACAAGACCAACTAGAAACCGCATTTGCAAAGATTGATGACCTTGAGAATAGGTCGAGAAGATACAATTTTAGGATTAGGGGGCTCCCTGAATTCGAAAAGGAGGTTCAATCGGCCGTTAAATCGTTCATTAACAGTCTCATCCTGGACATAGCAGACTACCGCCTGGAACTGGACAGGGCACACAGGGACCTGCAACCCCCACGCACTGACGGTCTCCCCAGGGACATCATTGTGAAACCCCATTTTTACTCAGTGATGGAGGAAGTGATGAAGAAGTCCAGATTTTCAGACATCCTCATTATACATGGCCACAAGGTCCATATCTTTGTGGACCTCTCCCTTTATATGGTCCAGAAGAGGAGATCACTTAAACCGCTGCTCCTGATCCTGACCAATAAGACAATCACCTACCGATGGTCCTTCCCACTCTGCTTGAACTTTTCCTTTCAGAACAAAAGCTATGGCTTTTCCTCCTTTGCTGAGGGGGAACGTCTACTACTGCACCTTGGCCTTCTCTCTCAGGATGTTCCCCCCGCCGCTCCCAACAGGGGAACTCCCTCTTTATCGAAGAGACCCCCACCTGCAAGCCCTATACAACCCAATTGGCTGAAGCAGAATTCCAAGAAGTCCAAAGAAAATCCACCAACTTGACTGACCCGCAATCCCTAAAACCAGGGCCCTGGTTACTATTACTTATCCCCACGCGGTGAGGATTGGCCCACAGATGGGAGGGGGTCAGGGGACCCCCTGTTACATTTCTTCCTTTGTTATAGTAGAACCATGGATAGTCTGCTGTATGTCTTCACTTGTCTAATAACCTTCTTTTTCTCCATCCTTTCCTTGCCCTACCCCACTACTTCTCGCAGGAGTCAACCCAGGTTCCCCGGCGGATCTGGGTCCACCTTCTCAGGTAGCCGAACACCATTGTCCAGGCCAAGTTGTCATCCCAAGGCATCCGCTTCACAATGTGAAGGTAGGTTATATACATCCACAGTGGGTCCCTCACCTCTGATCCATGGCTAATAATAACTACACTCCCCCCTCTCTCAAAATAATCACACACAACACTCAGGGACTCAACTCCCCGGTCAAACGCAGGAAACTTTTCCAATTCTATCAATCACTACATGAGGACATCCTGCTACTACAGGAAACACACTTTCCTGCCACATACAAACCTACGTTCCTACATCAACGATACCCTCATTTTTTATGGCCTCAGCTGATAGCAAAACCAAACGAGTAGCTATTTGCTTCGCCAAACACATCAATCTCTTGCAACCGGAGGTTATTTCGGACCCCGTAGACCGCTACCTCCTGGTGTCCGGCTCTATTGATGGAGAAACATACACGTTCGTATCATATTATACCCCCAAGGTCCAAAAACAATTTTTCGAATCACTGCTACATCAATTACAAAAACATTTTAAAGGGATGGTTTTCATTGGCGGCGACTTCAACACCGCCTTTGACTTCTCCCTAGACAAGAAGGTAGGGGGGAAACCAATACCTAAACGCCCATCTAAACAGAGCGCAAAGATCACCCACCTGCTACATGCTACATGCAGCAGGACTGGTAGACACCTGGAGAGTGTGCAACCCACATACGAAAGACTACACCCACTTCTCTGTACCCCACAGTTCATACGCCAGGATAGACCACATCTTCACACATGCCAACTCAATCCCTCAAGGGGCTAAAATAGTGGATACTCCTTTGTCAGACCACTCCATTGTCACCCTAATTACCCAAAGATCGTCAGGTTGGGGGGAAGGGGATTGAACAGGATGGACGTGTAGCGAAGGAGCTCCTCCTAGGTCTGGGAGACGACCTGCAGCTGACCACAATGAGCTACAGATGATCCCCACCTACCCTCCCTAAGCCGACGATATGCTGCTCTGACCACAGCTGAAGGACACATCTTTTCAACCTCTCTGCAGCTTAGCTTGCTGGCTGGCGGTAAGCGCAAATAGCGGTGAAAAGACTCCAAGAAAAGCGCTGGGATATAATCCCAAGAGAGACAGAAAAAGTTCCCAGCGATCTCTTACCTGCAGTGATGGGAACGAGGCGTCCCCAGAGTGCTGACTAAAGACCCCCCTTCGGCCGAAGCCGGGATATACCGAACGGGATACACGCCATACAAACCGTGTGGATTCGACGGCCCGTCGCACGCGGAGATACCAAACTGCCTGGGAAGGTAACACAACAGACCAATGTTGCAGCAACCACCGCTGTGAAGACTACATGAAGCGGAGGTCTCCACAGGGAATCCCTAGAGTGACTGTGCAGGACTAACGGAACCAGCAGATAAATACCCCATCTCATATACCCTACAGACTAAAGGTAAAGCGGAGGGGACCGACAAAAAAACCCCGTTTTTTTCCTTTCTCTTTTTCCCTTTGGATATGTGCTATGGCATAAAAACTGAAAAGGAATAACTGTATAATAAAGGGTATTAAGGGCATAAACGTCACGTCACTCTAGTGGGACCTACACTGTAGTGGGACCTACAGAAACCAGCAGAAAAACACCCAAATATAACCCTCCTGTAGAGAGAAAGACCTCACCGTAAAAGGGTTAAATAATTAATTACATAACTGTACAGAATACCCATTAAAGATATTCCTGGTATATATGATAAACCTTGCTGACAGTTAACAAAGAATACAGAGTACAATAAAGAGTTTTGAAAAGAAAGGAAAAAAAAAAAAAGAAAAAAAGGGGAAGTTTAACCTAATGAAAAATGGACGGCTAAAAAAGGATTTAAATTGGGGGTGAAGATAGTGCAACCCGGGAGATACCTCCCCACCAGACAGATTAAAAAAGTTATAAGAAAGACCCCTACAACTACCCAAGAGAACAACATTCCATATATATATAGAATATATGATCAGTGGAATATACACTTCTCTTGAGAGGAAAGGGTTTCTTTTTTTTTTTTTTTTTTTTTTTTTTTTTTTTTTTTTGGTTGTTTGCTTTCCATCTACTACTTTGAAACAGATAAAAACTCTATAAGGATGCCACCAAAAAGTACACACACTCAGAAAACAAAGAGAGGATCCACAGGTGGAACAACAAAAAATCAGATTAAGCCACAATCTGCACAGAACTCAGATATAAAGGGGTTTTTCAAACAGCCATTAATATCGCCACAACAAGACGCAGAGACTTCCACTGAATTGCATTTTGCTTCACCCAGTATGAGCCCAGAGCTCCCACTCAACAATAGCCCCACAGGGAGTACACAATATCCCATAATGGACACAACGAGACCAACAAACAATCCCAACTGGGACATACAGACACACTTAAAATCACTACCAACTAAAGAGGATATGGATAATTATGTCTATAGATTAGAGACTACATATAAAGAGCAAATAAATTCTTTGAAGGTATCCTTAATAGACACCCAAGAGCATATGAATATCATAGATGCCAAAATCCTGACGATCGACCAGAAAACACTTACCCTGGAAGAAAAAATAATAGAACACGATCGATTAATAAAACAAATAAGAGATTCAACAGATGAACTCGAGAATAAGAATAGACGTAATAATATAAAAATAAGAGGACTTCCAGAATCAGTAGACACCGAGAATCTGAAACAAATATTACAACATATATTTAATATTTTATTACAACAGCCTGAGACAACAGCAATAGAGATCGATCGAGCACACAGAATTCAAGGACCCAGAGATCCCAATCAAACGAGACCTAGAGACATAATATGTAGAATACATTTTTTTCAAACCAAAGAAAATATAATGATAGCAGCAAGAACACAAAGGGAATTCAAGTATGAGGGAGCTCAACTTATATTCTTACAAGATCTATCTAAACATACATTAAATAAGAGAAGAGCGGTGAAACCACTACTGGAGCTATTGAGAGAGAAGGGATTCCTTTATAAATGGGGATCCCCCTTTCAAGTAATAGTGTACCAAGAAGGCCAGAAGACGGTGTTTCGGAGTATTGAAGATCTACAAGAATTCCTCAACCATTTGGGACTCCCTCTGATAGAACTGCCCTTGTGGGCCCAGATATATTAAATCTCTTCAGAATGAAATGAGGGGGAAAGAGAAGGGAAAGAGATACATAATTTCCCTCCTTCTCCCCTTTTTTTATTTTTTTTTTTTTTTTATTTTTTTTTCCCCCCTCTCCTTCTTTTTCCGGAGAAGGGGGAGATGGGAGGGTGAGGGGAGGGAGAAAAGAGGGAGGTTTAGGAATAGGGTACAAACAGTAACCATCACAATATACACTGCGGATATGTAATAGATAAAGAGGAAACAATGTTAATATTAGAAGTGATCAGGGAAAGACCAGAATCATTTGAGTATGAATAGGGGCACAAAAAAAAAAAAAATTTTTTTTTTTTTTTTTTTTTTTTGAAACACATCACATAACTTTACCATATCTACACAAGGACTCACATTTTTGGGGGCGGACATAGGACCGGGGAGGGAAGGGTAGAAGGGAAAGGGATACACCGATCACATGCCTGTACACTAATATTATATACACACGACACGGACACACCAGACACAATTTAAAATCTATTACTTACACACACATCTCTAGAAGAGGGGGAAATGGAACGAGGGAGGAGAACAAGGGGGATTGGGGAGATTCCAAAAGAATTGGCCTCCCCTCCCCCCCTATGTGCTCCCCCCCCTTTAATTTTTATTTTTTAAATTTTTTAAAAAAAAATTCTTTTTTTTTTTTTTTTTTTTTTTATTATAAAAATGTTTTTTTTTTTTTTTTTTTTTTTTTTTATATAATTTTTTTTTTTTTTTTTTTTTTTTTTTTTTTTTAATGCATAGAGTTATAAATATAATATGTCAGAATATAATGAAAATATGATAAAAATGTATAAATTGTAATGTACCTGAAAAATGGACACTTATGAGCTGTGGGCTTTTGGGAAATTGGTTTGCCCCCATTGGATACAATTGATTCAATCTTCCTCTGCCCTCCAAAAAAAAAACGACCCTCTGCGGAGGGGAGGGAGTGGGTGGGGTGGAGGGAGAGAGAGAAAATTTCCTCCCCTTTTTTTCCTCTAGGTTTTTTTTTTTTTTTTTTTTTTTTCCTTTCCCTCTCCTTTTCCTCCCTTCTCTCTCTCCTTCTCTCTCTGCCCACTCTACCCCCACAACGAAGAGCAGAGGAAATAAACTGTATAGATTATGCACCAATAAACCACATTGTATCCATGGGAAACAACCCAAATACCAATCTGTAATAATGGAATAACAGAATGGAAAAGACGTATATATACCACATAAACTGTCGGCTTTCAAATATAACTTCAAAGGTGAGGGGGGAGGGGGAGGGGAAGAGGATAGGAGAACAAACATAAGTAACACAATAATAATAGCTCATGAAGGTGATAAATAAGATGTAGGATTAAAATACCCATTAAAATCCTACATTATTTAAATTAAACTATTCCCAGACCAGGGACACGTCCTAACCCTAAGGAAATCCCTATATACCCCCAAATAGGGAACTTACATTGTAAGGGTAGACTCAACGAGTCATTTAGAGAATGATAAAGTATGAAAGTTTAAATTATAAGTGAGTAGAACACCAAAGAGCACTTGACTCTTAGTACGAGTGAATGTGAACTACAGAAGAGAAGCTTTTTTTAAAAGAATTAAAAATATTAATTTTTTTTTTTTTTTTTTTTTTTTCTCTCCCTTCCTTCTTTCTTCTTTTTCTTTTTCTCTCTCTTTCTTTCCTTCTCCCTCTTCCCCTCTCCCCCCCCCTTTTGCTCTCTCCCTCTTCCCTCCTCTAGACCCCCTATTGTCGAAATATGACAGCTATTAAAGTTTGTTCTTTCAATACAAGGGGACTAAATGTAGCATCTAAGAGATCACAAATCTTATATTCTCTCCAGAAACAAAATGTAGGAATTATTCTCTTCCAGGAAACGCACTTCCGTACAAATCAACTACCAAACATACAGAATAGACAATATCCCAACTGGTATCACGATACATACCCATATTCAAAATCTAGAGGGGTCTCAATAGTAATTCATAACTCAATACCTCATCAGGTTTTAGAAAAATGGACAAGTCGAGAGGGCAGAGCACTATTGCTAAAGCTGAATATATACGGACAGATATACACTTTTATTAATATCTATCTACCAAATATAGATCAAATAAAAACAGGCATTCAACTACTAACAAAGATGATGATTAAAGCAGAAGGGACAATCATAATTGGAGGAGACTTCAATTTTGTTCTAGATCGAAATATGGATACCACATCAAAGACAGGACCTCAAAAGAAAAGTGAGAAAAGAGCATTTAAAAAACTACTAGAACAATACCAACTAATAGATATATGGAGAATAACAAATCCAAGTATAAAAGACTATACATATTACTCCCAGGTACACGATACATACCATAGACTGGACTACTTTTTGATAAACTCCTCGGCGATTGCAACAACCTCTACCCCCGAGATAGGGAATTTCATATGGTCAGACCATGCACCCATCTACCTAACTATAGATACAATAAATAAAAGTATGCCTAGAGGTACATGGAAATTAAATGATAATTTACTATTTGATGAATCCTGCAGAACTGAAATTGCTTCCGCGATATTGAACTTTACATCAGACCACATAGAAGACAATACATCACTCCCAAATCAATGGGAAGCCCTTAAATGTATAATAAGGGGCCTCTTTATTAAACATGGGTCTAGATTAAAAAAAATGAAAAACAATAGGTTAAAAGAATTGATACAAGAAATTTCGGCATTAGAGAAACACCATAAACAGAATACAACACGAGAAACATTAATGGTCCTCTCGGATAAAAGAGTAGAGTTGAGAACGATATTGAATGAACAATCACTTCGAATTAGAGACAAAAATCGCGCCCTATATTACCATCAAGAGAATAAACCAGGTAAAATATTAGCTGGAGCTTTAAAACAACAAACAAGAACTACATCAATTCCCAAAATTAAAACAGACTCAGGGGAACTGACGTATGATCCCAAAAAGATTATGGAAACTTTCCATACATTTTACTCTGGGTTATATAACCTACCTAACCGACTAACAAAACAAAACCTAGAAGACCTTGACCAAAAGGTAAAACAATACATAACAGAAACCCCGATACCACCACTACCTGATAGCGATATAGAACAACTTGAGAATGAATTCTCAGAAACAGAAATACAAATAGTAATAGACTCACTGACAATAGGTAAAAGCCCAGGGCCTGACGGATTTACCCCACGCTTTTATAAATTATACAAAGACCTGCTTATCCCAGTTTTAAAACGCACATTTAACTCTGTATCTATAGCTCAGCCATTTGTATCACAAAGTATGCAGGCATATATATCTCTCATACCCAAACCCGATAAAGACCATACACTATGTGGAAACTATAGACCGATCTCCCTGACGAATATAGATCTCCGAATCTACTCTAAAGTTATAGCCAATAGGCTTACCCCTAAACTACCAACAACGATACATTTAGACCAAGTAGGATTCGTGGAGGGAAGAGAAGCGAGAGATAACACCCTTAAAACTTTGACATTAGTCGAATATGCGAAAAGACACGCCATCCCATCCTGTCTATTGGCAGTAGACGCTGAAAAAGCGTTCGACAGGGTGGGATGGCGATTCTTTGAAGAGACATTGAAACAATGGGGACTGGGCCCTAGATTATTAGAAAAGATTCTGGTTCTATATCAGAATCCAACGGCCAAAATTCGAGCAAATGGGGAATTATCAGACACGATAACAATACGAAACGGAACCAGACAGGGATGTCCCTTATCCCCACTGATATATGTTTTAACTATGGAACATCTGATGACAGCAATCCGGATAAATAAGGATATACAAGGAATTAGAATAAAAGATCAGGAATATAAACTTTCAGGATACGCAGATGATCTATTATTATATATTACAAACCCCATAGTGACGCTACCCAATCTAATAAAAGAACTCAAACGCTTTGCTGAAGTTAGTAACTTCAAAGTTAATTATAATAAAACGGAAGCCTTAAACATTTCACTTACTACAAACACTGTTGATACCCTTAAAAGGAATTTCTCTTTTAAATGGCAAAATAGTACTATTAAATACCTAGGAATATTTATCCCCAATGACATCAGAAAACTCCAAGAAAACAACTATGTCCCACTAATACAAAAAATAACGAAACTACTTCAAAACTACAACAAAGGGATTTTCTCTTGGACAGGGCGTATAAATATTATAAAAATGGACATACTTCCCAAAATACTATATATATTCCAAACAGTTCCAATATTTCCCCTCAAAAACATATTGAATACTCTACGAAAACTGATAGGCAGCTTCATCTGGGCGGGTAAACCAGCAAGAGTCAGCAGGGAAACACTTATAAGATCTAAAAAAGACGGGGGTTTGGCTCTTCCGGATTTATCCACATACCTAAAGGCATCCCTGATCACTAGGATTCTGGATTGGTTTCATAATAAAGGAACTAAACAATGGGTGGAACTAGAGGAAGAAATTATGAATATAAATTTAAAAATACTACCATGGATAAAAAAAGAGAATAGACCATTAAGACAAGAAATGCCATTTTTGATTGAAGCAACACTGAAAACATGGGACGGACTGATGAAAAGGGGAATAGGGTCATCATATATAGGCCCAATGACACCCCTCTTCGGCAATCCCGATTTCCCCCCAGCAAATGAATCCAGAACCTTTTTAAAATGGGAGGAAAAAGACAACATCAGAATAGTACAAACAATGGAGAACAAAAAACTTATTCGACTAGAAGACATGGGTAGAGAACATGCACACAAATGGATACAACACAGACAGCTTCAAGAATATATAAATACTCTTGAGAAAACAGGAATACTGGACAGAACACCCACAACATTGGAAACATTATTATTACAAGAACAAAGACCCATACATAATCTCTCCAATATATATAAATATTTAATCTCAAACAGTAACACACAAGAGTTAAAGTATGTAAGAAAATGGGAACAGGAGATGGAAGAGGCCATACCCAGAGAGAAATGGGACAAAGCAATTTTACTAACACACAAAATGTCTCTATCCAATAGGCATCAGGAAAGAAACTACAAATTACTAGTGAGATGGTATAAATGCCCAATTGACCTGTATAAAATTAATGTAGAAAATGATAGCACCTGTTGGAGATGTCAAGAAGCAGCCGGGACTATGTCACATATCTGGTTTTTATGCCCAAAGGTGTACATATTCTGGGAAAAAATATTTAAGATATATAGCGAGATGACAGATATAAACATACAACCAGAAATAAAGATCGCTATTTTATCAATGATACCAGGTACGATCAAAAAGATAAGAAAAGGGATACTAAAACACTGTTTAACCGCAGCTAGAACAGTAATAGCAAGGAAGTGGAAAAACAATATAGCACCCTCAATTGAGGAATGGATCATAGAAATGGATGATATGCGTTCACTGGAAGAGAGGATTATAAAGGAGGAGGATCCCAAAGATCACATAAACGAAACTTGGCAAAAATGGAAAGACTATAGGATGTCGTCCTTATTGCTGCGGACGATATGAGAGGGAGAGGGGAGGAGGGAGGATGGGAGAGACCTTGTCAAAATCCTTTATTTTTTTTTTTATTTTTTTTTTTTTTCTCTCTCTTTTTCTTTTTTTTCTCTACTGGACACTAATATGAATGAAGAGAGTATGATAGATTGTTTGATAAGTTTTAACGACATATGATGGGGAGAAAGAATGAAAGTAATAGCAACCATATATAACTAACACGCAAAAGTACAGGAATAAGAAACTATGGAGTTATAAACAGACACAACTGTAAATGCCTGTATAATACATGTAACTGCAAAGTTTTATGTTTGTTAAGATGTGAAAATGGAAATAAAGTAAGATTTGAAACAAAGATCGTCAGGTTCTAGAGGACAATTCCAATGGCGTCTTAATGAGGCCCTCTTGAGCGACCAATTCAGTGAACCCTACTAGAAAGCACCATTAAGGATTACTTCATGGTGAATGATAATAATCAAGTCAAATTGAGCCCCAAACAACACACATTATCCTTCCCCAACATTTGATCCTCAACTGGAGACCTGACACAGAACCCAAACAAAATAATGGGATAATTCCTAAGGTTTTACTCTGATCGCTACAAAACCAACCCCCCCAACTATTTAAAGACGCCTTTTTAAATAACCTCCCTTTGCCTACTTTAACTATAGAACATAAAGACCTTTTAGAGGAACCATTTACCCAAGAGGAGGTATTTGACACCATCAATTCCCTAAAACTGGGATCCTCACCCGGGCCTGATGGCTTTTCTACCTGATATTATAAAAAATTTGGCCCATTTCTGGTCCCCCATCTGACACGGTTCTTTAATGCACTCAGGGATGGAGCCCCCCTAGGGAATGATCTCAACTCTGCGTATATCTCAGTCATTCCTAAACCGGGTAAAGATACAAGTGAGGTTGGCAACTACCATCCAATCTCACTCATTAATAACAATATAAAAATAATGACTAAAATTCTTGCTAATAGGGTGGCCAGTTTCATAGCCACATACATTCACAGAGATCAGGTGGGCTTCATCCCTGGGAGACAAGGACCGGATCAGATCCGGAGAGCAATAGACATTATCTCCTTACTTAAGTCTCAATGGGATGGGGGTTCCCATCAATCGGGCTTCCTACTTTCCATAGACCTGCATAAGGCCTTTGAGTGCACTGGGCATACCTCTATGATATCCTGGGTCGATGAGGATTTGGCCCTAAATTTCTAAACCTAATACAGTCCCTATACTCCTCACCGAACGCACAAGTGCGCCTGATGAGCATATATTCAGACACTTTCACTATAGGAAGGGGCACCAGGCAGGGTTGTCCAATATCCCCCCTTCTATTCGCAATAGCTATCAAAACCCTGGCCGTAGCGATCCGATCTAGTCCTGACATCAAAGGTTTGTGGAGATCAGGAACATAAATGGGTGCTATATGCCGACCATTTACTCCTTTTTATCACCTCCCGCTAACTTCAACACCTGCAGTGTATAAAATCCTTCAGGATTTTAGTAGAGTCTCTGGCCTGCAGGTCAACATGACCAAATCAATTGCTTTAAACGTATCGGCAACCCCATATCTACACAAACTGCTTACACACAATTTTGCCTTCTCTTGGGCTTCAAACGAGATTCCCTACTTGGGCATCAAACTTACTCCAGACATTGACAAACTTTTCCAAGGGAACTAACCTCCCATGATCCATAAGTGTGGGGAGGACCTGGTGAGGTGGTCGAGGTGTGGTCTGTCCTGGTTGGGCAGAGTCCAAGCAGTAAAGATGACCCTGCTACCTTGTTTGCTGTACCTGTTTCGCTCGCTCCCAATACAGTAAAGAAACAATACCCCACTAAATTCCAATCTACAATTATACGGTTCATCTGGGGCAACAAAGGCTATAGATCAGGGGTGCCCAACCTTTTAAAGAGTGAGGGCCACTTAAGCGACTTATTAACCAGTCGCGGGCCACAATGAGTGGAGCAGGCAGATGACAGGTCCATGTCCGCTTTGCATATGCAGAGCGGACACGGACATGGCTGGCTCTACTCTATGGGTCCTCTGATCTGATCTGCCATGATGGAATGGGACGGATCCCCCTTCTGGTTTTTTTTAGTGGATCGGATTGGAGGTAGGTGGGTGTATATCGCCACAAGTCCGTTTACATCTGTGGCTCAATAGAGGTGAACGGAGGGTCCGATTGGGTCGGACCATTCATGCCAAAGGGGCCTAATGCTGCTTTCACACTGACGCGCCGTGGTTTACGGCGCTATACAGGAAGAAATGGTTTAAGCAGCTCTGTAGCCACTTGCTTTCTCTACCGCCAGCTTCATTAACAACACTGATGCTCTGGGATGGCGGATCGGCAACCCACACTCTGGGCTTGCCAACCTGCCATTCCAGAGCAAGAGGTTGCGGGCCACATCAGAGGGCTCCGCGGGCCACATGTGGCCCCTGGGCCACTGGTTGGGCACCCCTGCTGTAGATGCTCCAAGGGAGTGTTATTCAGGTTAAAGTCTCAGGGGGGAATAGGTTTACCGAACCTGTGGTGGTATTACCAAGCCGCTCAACTGTCTCAAATATCTACAGTATACTCTAGGGGCCCTAAGCCTGATTGGCTCTCCATGGAAAGACAAGCCATTCCCCTTAATACCATTGACTTTCTGTTATGGAGTAACCCAAAATTTAGACCAGCGATTATGTCACCAACACTCTCTCATTCCGTATCTTTGTGCTCCACGCTCTACACTCACCATTCCCTCATTTCACCCATAAAGCCCTTATCACATATTTTTCATAACACCGGATTCCCACCGGGTCTTAATATTAAAGCCTTTAAATGGTGGACGGATAAAGGCCTCTACCGAATTGGGTACTTCCTCTCTCCCCTCACTCTGGCACAATGCAAGAAAACACTAGAGATGCCCAACACGGAGCTATTCCGTTTCACCCAAATAGCACATTTTTTACACTCCATCTGGACAAACAAAGCTGCTCCCACAATCACCCCATATGAACACTGGTGTTCTAACACTATGAATCAGAGGGGAGGGATCTCCCTAATATACTCTACCCTGGCGAATAATAAGGACTCTCCGGCCTATGCTCGGGCCTGAAAAGAGGACACTGGTTGTTCCTGGAAAACCTCGGACTGGTATCAGGCGTTCAAATGCACATTTAAAGGTATTCTCAACATATCATTGATAGAAGCTAGCATTAAAGTAATGACCAGGTGGTACTATGTTCTTTAATGGCTTTAATATTCCCGGGGGCCTCCCCTTTATGCTTCAGGGGATGTGAGCTGGAAGGCACGATGTTCCACATTTGGTGGACATGTCCCCGGATGAGATCCTTTTGGAGGAAGGTATTTCACACAATTAGGAGAGTAACAGGTACTTCGGTAACTCCTGATCCTCAAATAGCACTCCTCCCAGAATCTCCCCCTCCCAGTAATTCATAAAAATCTCCAAACTCTAACTTTCTTTATTCTGTTAGGTGCTAAGATATCGCTAGCTAAGGCATGGAAAACCCCCACGGTTCCATTCCAGAGGTTTAAGAGAAATGTTTCCTGGATTATAGCGCAAGAAAACATTCTAGCTAAATTGCAGGACAAAACAGAAAGGTTCAAGGCAATCTGGGAACCCTGGGCATCCTATTGCAACATTCCTATTTACCCAGGCATTCCATCCGGAGCCACGGTGGATCCTGGACAACTTTGAGCCCTACTTCCTACCCCTCCTCCTCTCTCTCACACTTTTCCTCCTGACCCCTCTTTGGGACACTCTGTCCCCATTTCGCTATCTCCTTTAGCAAGACATACAGCAAATCATGAGACTGGAGCTGAGCCTGACCCGGTTGCACTAACCGCGCTGAGTTACATTTGCGGTAAGCAATAGGGGGCCACGGCGAGACCGCCCTATTCTGAGCCTTAAGACATGTTATACTGGCCGCACTTCCTGGGGGCATAAACATGGGGGGGCTTGTGCCCAGTGCCTTGGGGGTTCGGGGCATCCCCACAGAGAGCTCCCAAAGGGGTGGGGGGCTTCGACCCTGTGGGGGTTTGGCAGCCGGCTCCCCCTAGAAAATTCTAGGTAACGTTATAGGATAGAGTCAGTCCCTGCAACAGGCTGGACTTGGATCCTGGTCCATTTGGGCAGATAGTCTCATACACAAGCTATCTTCGCTACTTCTGATAGGATTTTCGCCCAAAACTATCTGCTAGTTTTGTTTATCATTTAATTTTTCGAAAATAATCTGATTATATGTTCATTGAATGTTACTGCTTTAATTCCTTAGTCCCGGGTCCATAAGGCTTTTTTGCAAGTTGAAACACTGTAATGTATTATATTGCGCTCTCTTTCTGTCATATTTGTTGAAAACCAAATAAACATTTTGAAAGTAAAAATGCCTGTTTAACCAAAAAAAGGCTATTTCTACTGTCAAACATAAATGTTATACAACAAAGATGTTGGTTTGTTAAAAAAAACCTTTATAACGCACATGTGAATGTGCACAGAGTAAAATGTTTTATACTCAACAATGTGTGGCTTCTTCTTTCAATGCTCAATACCAGTTTTTGGAGTAAGTTGTTGTAGTTACAGTGACAATGGGGGTATTTACTAAAGGCAAATCCACTTTGCACTACAAGTGCACTTTCAGTGCAGTTTCTGTGCACGTTCAAGTGCACTTACAGTGCACTTGTAGTGCAAAGTGGATTTTCATTTAGTAAATAACCCCCACTGTGATCTAAAATTTGGCACAATCAGGCCATTTTAGGGACTCCAAGCAATTAATTCATGGAGCTGAAAAGGATGATTATTTTTTTCATCAATGAATTCATTAACAACAAAAACAATGTGTGTGTGTAGCAGACCCACAACATAATAGCTAGCTTAAGAAGAGATTGTCACCTCATGTATCAAATAAATTACATTTGCACTATTGAAGAAAATGGCCAAAAAGAAAAGGCCATTGGAGAACCTAGGAGACAGATAAGAAACACAAGCAGTAAATCAAATGAAATCTGAGTTCCGTTTATACCAAAAAAAAATATTTAAAAAAGGTAACCCTCTTCACTTCATTGAGAGCTAAATGCATAAATAATGTGTGTTACTTTGGCCAGCCCCTGCTTACTTACACTATTGGCAGCTCACTGGACAGGTAAGAATTGTCATAATACAAAAATATGAATACACACTGTCCAAATTGAAGCACATTTTTACATTCTGCAATTACCTATCAAGATAAAAGGAGAACAAAACTTTAGACAGTACCATTTGAAAGTATTCAGGCAGGCACTTGCACTACATGCTTTGGTAATATCGTCCATAAATCTGACCACAAAAGACGTAGGTATAGTGTGTATGGGTTTGGCAAAGTCAGCAGATAGAAGATTGGGGTCAAAGAAAGAACTCCAACACCAAGTCCTTGCACAGCACGAACTCTACAACAAGTAAGTACTCGCAACATGGCAAGAAAACATTCGGCTGGTCAGAACGAACTAACAGAACGCACTGAAAATCAAAACCTGAGAAGAACGAGCTGAAAATCAGAAATGAGCGGACAAGAACGCACTGAGAAACAGATACAAACTAATAAATAGAACACACTGAAAGACAGGAACGAACTGACAACACGCACTGAAGACCAGATACGAACCCACAAACACAAACTGAAGAGCAGTAACGAACTGAAAAGCACAAGGCTGAAAAGCACGAATCGTCTCTCACCAAACTTCTACTAACACGAGATAAATACGAGATTATTATTATTATTATTATACAGGATTTATATAGCGCCAACAGTTTGCGCAGCGCTTTACAACATGAGGGCAGACAGTACACTTACAATACAAATCAATATAGGAGGGATCAGAGGGCCCTGCTCGTTGGAGCTTACAATCTAGAAGGGAGGGTCAATTGGAACAAAAGGTAATACTGTGGGGGATGAGCTGATGGAGAAAATGAAAAAACAGTTGTTAGGTGGGGGCCGGATAGGCTTCTCTGAAGAGAAGGGTTTTCAGGAATCGTCTAAAAGCTAATAAAGTAGGAGATAGGCGGACAGATTGGGGTAAGGCATTCCATAGGATTGGAGAGGCTCTGGAAAAGTCCTGGAGGCGAGCATGGGAGGAGTTGATGAGGGAGCTAGAGAGCAGAAGGTCTTGAGAGGAACGAAGAGAACGAGTAGGTTGGTATTTAGAGACTAGGCTAGTGATGTAGCTGGGGGCTAAATTGTGGATGGCTTTGTACATAGTTGTTAGTGTTTTGAATGTAATTCTTTGGCCGAGTAAAAGCCAGTGGAGGGATTGACAGAGAGGAGTGGCAGACACAGAGTGATTGGTAAGGTGGATGAGTCTGGCAGCAGCATTCATGATTGATTGCAGAGGTGATAGACTATGTAGAGGTAAGCCAATGAGAAGGGAGTTGCAGTAGTCGAGGCAAGAGATGACGAGCGAGTGAATTAAGAGCTTTGTTGTGTCATTGGTTAGAAAGGGGCGTATTTTGGCGATGTTGCGGAGGTTGAGGCGGCAGGATTTGGACAGTAATTGGATGTGTTGCTTGAAGGAGAGTTCAGAGTCCAGGACTACACCGAGAACCTTGGCATGTGGGGATGGGCTGATAGTTGTGCCATCGATTTTGACAGAGAGATCAGGGGAAGGGGCATACGGGGGAGGAAAAATTATAAGTTCGGTTTTGGATAGATTGAGTTTGAGGAAGTGGTGTGACATCCAGACGGATATATCTGATAGTAGATAAGTGATACGTCAGGAGACAGAGGGAGTGAGCTGAGGGGTAGAGAAATAGATTTGAGTTTCGTCAGCGTAGAGGTGGTATTGAAAGCCATGGGAGGCTATCAGTTGACCCAGGGAGGAGGCGTAGATTGAAAATAGAAGAGGTCCAAGAACAGAACCTTGGGGGACCCCAACAGAGAAAGGAAGAGGAGAGGAGGAAGTAGAGTTGTAAGAAACGCTAAAGGTGCGGTTGGATAAGTAGGAAGAGAACCAGCGAAGAGTACAGTCACGGAGACCAAAGATGTGGAGTTTTTTGAGGTAGAGGGGGTGGTCAACCGTATCAAAGACAGCAGAGAGGTCCAGGAGTAGGAGTACAGAATAATGTCGATTGGTTTTGGCCGTTAGTAGATCATTTGTTAGTTTTAGGAGAGCAGTTTCTGTGGAGTGTTGAGGACGAAATCCAGACTGAAGGGGATCAAGAAGACTATTATCAGCGAGGTGGACGCTCAGTCGGTTGTAGACCAGACGTTCAAGGAGTTTGGATAAGAAGGGGAGCAAGGAGATGGGGCGTAGGTTGTTAGGATTGGATGGGTCCTGTGAGGGCTTTTTAAGTATGGGTCTGACAAGTGCGTGTTTTAGAGAGTTGGGGAAGATCCCAGAAGAGAGAGAGAGATTGAAGATGTGGGTTAGAGAGTGTAGCATAGAGACAGAGGGTGAACGTAGCATTTGTGAGGGAACAGGATCCAGAGGGCAGGTGGTAAGGTGGACATTATCAAGTAGTTTATCAACTTTGTCTATAGTGGTGGGGTTGAAAGAGGGAAGTAATGATTGTGCCTGTGGGCATGAAGTGTAAAGTGTGGGGGGTATCAGAACAGTAGAGATCTCTGCACGAATTGTATCAATCTTCTGTTTGAAGTGATTGGCGATCTCCTGGGCAGTGAGTGAGTTGGCGGGTGGAGGCGGTGGAGGACGAAGTAGAGAGTTGAAGGTAGAGAAGAGTTGACGGGGACGGGATGATAATTTGCTAATGAGAGTGCTAAAATAGGTCTGCTTGGCAGAGAGGAGGCTGGAGTTGTATTTTTGGAGGGCAGATTTATATTGGTTGAAATCTCTCTGAGACTTGGTCTTACGCCACAGGCGCTCATGAGCACGACTACGTTTTTTCAGACTTCTAGTAACATCTGTTTGCCAAGGTTGAAGGGGTCGGGCTTGATTCTGTGTGTAGTGAGGGGGCCAGTGAGTCCAGTGAGGCAAGAAGTGAAGTGTTGTAGACAGAAGTGGCTAGGTTGGTGCAGGATAGGGGTGAGATTTTGTCGTAGAGGTTGTCGATAGCAGAGTATAGAAGAGAAGGGTTGAGATGACGTAGGTTTCTGCGGGTAACTTTAAGGCGGTTGGAGGGAGAGGAGGTGAAAGAGAGGGGGAGAGTGAAACTAATACGGTGGTGATCAGAGAGAGGGAATGGATAGTTAGAGAGGTTGCATGGAGTGCAAAGGTGAGAGAAAACAAGGTCAAGGGTATTGTCTTCAGAGTGAGTAGGAGCATGTATCCACTGCTTCAGGTCAAAGGAGGAGGTTAGGCTGAGAAGTTTAGAAGTGGCAGGAGTGTTAGTATTAATAGGGATGTTAAAGTCCCCGAGAATGATTTTGGGGAGTTCAGAGGAAAGAAAGTAGGGTAGCCAGGCAGAGAAGTCATCAAGAAAGGTTGATACTGGTCCAGGGGGGCTGTAGATCACGGCTATCCTTAGAGAAATTGGAGTGAAAAGACGAATGCAGTGTGCTTCAAAAGAGGAGAGTGACAGAGAGGGAGGTGGCTGAAGTACCTGAAAGGTGCTATGTGGGGCTAGAAGGATTCTGACACCTCCTCCCTTACTTCCATTGGATCTGGGGGAGTGAGTCCAGAGAAGACCACCATGGGATAGGGCAGCAAAAGACGCAGTGTCGGATTCGCGGAGCCAGGTTTCGGTAATGGCAAGTAGGTTAAATGAGTTGGCGATACAGAGGTCATGGAGAGAGGTGTGTTTGTTGCAGACAGAGCGGGAGTTCCAAAGGGCACAAGAGAAAGGGAGTCTGGTCTTGGGATGAATAGAAATGGGAACTAGATTGTGTGCATTGCGGCTGCAGCCAGAGGGTGCAGGGTGATGGGTGCATGGGGTACAGTTAAATGATGGAGGCCCAGGGTTTGGGGATATATCTCTAGATGTTAGGAGAAGCAGGAGGGTGAGGGAGGTAATATGGGAATGGGATTTATATAAAGGGACATGCCCCAGGGTCTTGGAGATTTTTAGTGTGTGTGGATTTAGAATTAGCAGGAGTTGGTGGGTGCAGTAATAAGGAGAGGGTGATATATATATGCTGTGGGGGGGAAGAGAGGGGTGAAGGAGAGATAGTTTTAGGATAGAGGACAGAGCTGTCAAAAGGAGTGGTAGAGAGTGCATGTTACAAGGAGAAAGAGCTAAAGGGGTAAACAAGGTCACCTGATGTCTGTGTGTTGGTTTTCAAAGTATTTTCTTGTGTTCCTTCGCTTTGTGCATTCGCTGAAGTGCAGAGTCAGAAGTGCTTCCACTTAGAAAATCGCCACTTTGAGAAAGAGTCCCAATTGCAAATGTGCCCCCTGCACTAGCTTCTCCCAAAATAAGCTTATCTTTATACTGATAGGGGTGTGGTGTGGGTGGATTTCAATTATCCTTTAAAAGGTAATAAAGGTTGGCTGGTTAACAGGGCAAAATTCTTACTTCAGAAACAGACTAGCAAGAGGGCTAACTAAAGTTAGACGGGCCATAATTTTGGGTAAGACGAGATTAGCAGAAGGACCCCAAAGGGTGGGGCACTGGCTATTGAACTTCCTTTTTATAGTCCGGTCGTACGTGTTGTACGTCACCGCATTCTTGGCGATCGAAATTTCCGACAACATTTGTGTGACCGTGTGTATGCAAGACAAGTTTGAGCCCACATCCGTCGGAAAAAAAAATCCATGGTTTTGTTGTCGGAATGTCCGATCGTGTGTACGCGGATTAAGGGTGTACAGCGACTTGGAGCATCCAGGGAGCTCAATAAAGGCCCAGCAGAGGATCTATCACTAGTGATCAGCTGATAACTGCTTCATGAGGAGTTGGTGTTGCAAGTCGGGGTCATTCACAGGTAAACAGGTGGGTTCAGACAGACAAGTCCTTGAGGCAAGCCGGGGTCATTCACAGGTAGACAAGCAGATAGACGGAAGAGAAGTCCTTTAAGATAAGCCGGGGTCAGAGCCAGGAGAAGATCAGGGTAAGTCACAAACAATCCGGGTCTCAGCAGGAGATACAGGAAGCAGATGCAGGTTCAGGAGTTCAGGCAGAGCTGAAGACAATCCAGCAATGAGAGGAGATCCAAAACAGCCTTTTATAGGCCACCAGGGATTTTCATCTTTCACGCTATGCTCGCACTGCCGCGCATACTCCCGCACCGTCCCATTCTGGCGCGCAAACACAAAAGCCGATCCACGATCGCAGTGCATTGCTGTATGATGATTGTCCAAAGCATGCACCTGACCTGCATGCTTTGGCCAATCACAGCGCGCTCTGCTGAGAGAGCCATAATTGGCCAAAGGCAGGGTGCCTTTGGCTAATCAAGGCTCAGGGGGACGAAGTCCATGCCACACACTATATAAGGCTGCTTACATAGCGGCTGTGTATAGTGTGTGGACGGAGATAGTTTGAGCTAGATTAGGCAGGCAGGGTAGTTAGTGGCAGTGTATTTGATATATACCATATACAGTCTAGTATAATACATATATATATATATATATATATATATACACACTCTGCATTTAGCATAGACTAGATATTCAGTGTAGACTCTATATTCAAGTCAGTGCAGGCAGTGTATTTGATATATATATATATATATATATATATATATATATATATATATATATATATATATATATATATATATATATATATATATATATATAGTCAAGTATATATAGATACAGTGGTGTGAAAAAGTGTTTGCCCCCTTCCTCATTTCCTGTTCCTTTGCATGTTTGTCACACTTAAGTGTTTCGGAACATCAAACCAATTTAAACAATAGTCAAGGACAACACAAGTAAACACAAAATGCAATTTGTAAATGAAGGTGTTTATTATTAAAGGTGAAAAAAAATCCAAACCATCATGGCCCTGTGTGAAAAAGTGATTGCCCCCTAAACCTAAATACTGGTTGGGCCACCCTTAGCAGCAACAACTGCAACCAAGCGTTTGCGATAACGTGCAATGAGGCTTTTACAGCGTCCTGGAGGAATTTTGGCCCACTCATCTTTGCAGAATTGTCCTAATTCAGTTACATTAGAGGGTTTTCGAGCATGAACGGCCTTTTTAAGGTCATACCACAACATCTCAATAGGATTCAGGTCAGGACTTTGGCTAGGCCACTCCAAAGTCTTCATTTTGTTTTTCTTCAGCCATTCGGTGGTGGACATGCTGGTGTGTTTAGGATCATTGTCCTGCTGCAGAACCCAAGTTCGTTTCAGCTTGAGTACACGAACAGATGGTCGGACATTCTCCTTCAGGATCTCTTGGTAGACAGCAGAATTCATAGTTCCTTTTATCACGGCAAGTCTTCCAGGTCCTGAAGCAGCAAACAGCCCCAGACCATCACACTACCACCACCATATTTTACTGTTGGTATAATGTTCTTTTTCTGAAATGCAGTGTTCCTTCTACGCCAGATATACTTGGACACACACCTTCCAAAGAGTTCCACTTTTGTCTCATCGGTCCACAGAATGTTGTCCCAAAAGTCTTGGGGATCATCAAGATGTGTTGTGGAGAAATTGAGACGAGCTTTGATGTTCTTTTTGCTCAGCAGTGGTTTTCTCCTTGGAACTCTGCCATGCAGGCCATTTTTGCCCAGTCTTTTCCTGATGGTGGAGGCATGAACGCTGACCTTAACTGAGGCAAGTGAGGCCTGCAGTTCCTTGGACGTTGTTGTGGGGTCTTTTGTGACCTCTTGGATGAGTCGTCGCTGCGCTCTTGGGGTAATTTTGGGTGGCCGGCCACTCCTGGGAAGGTTCACCACTGTTCCATGTCTTCGCCATTTGTGGATAATGGCTCTCACTGTGGTTCGCTGGATTCCCAAAGCTTTGGAAATGGCTTTATAACCCTTTCCAGACTGATAGATCTCAATTACTTTTCTTTCTCAATTGTTCCTGAATTTCTTTGGGTCTCGGCATGATGTGTAGCTTTTAAGGATCTTCTGGTGGACCTTACTGTGTCAAGCAGCTCCTATTTAAGTGATGCCTTGATTGTGAACAGGTGTGGCAATAATCAGGCCTGGGTGTGGCTAGAGAAATTGAACTCAGGTGTGGACAACCACAGTTATAGTATGTTTTAACAAGGGGGGCAATCACTTTTTCACACAGGGCCATGATGGTTTGGATTTTTTTTCACCTTTAATAATAAACACCTTCATTTACAAATTGCATTTTGTGTTTACTTGTGTTGTCCTTGACTATTGTTTAAATTGGTTTGATGTTCCGAAACACTTAAGTGTGACAAACATGCAAAGGAACAGGAAATGAGGAAGGGGGCAAACACTTTTTCACACCACTGAATATATATGTACTCTGTAGCCTATATATTCAGTGTTGACTCTATATTCAGTCAATGCAGGCAGTGTAGTTTATATAACCCAGTGTATTGAAGTGGTTAAGGGCAACCCTGCGCCAAAATGTAAAAAAAAAAAAATGATGTGGGGGTCCCCCCCCAAAATCCATACCAGGCCCTTCAGGTCTGGATTTTAATGGGAACCCTGCGACAATTTTTTTTTAAAAATTGCGTGGGGGTCCCCCCCAAAATCCATACCAGGCCCTTCAGGTCTGAAATGGATTTTAAGTGGAACCCTGTGCCAAAATTTAAAAAAAAAATGGCGTAGGTTCCCCCTCAAAATCCATACCAGACCCTTATCCGAGCATGCAAAAAAAAATGTGGTGTGGAGTTCTCCTTAAGGGCCTGGTAATGGTTTGGGGGGGGGGGGGCCACCAAACACCGTTTTTTTTTTCAATGATTTTTCATGTATATTGCCGGGATCCGACAATACATTACAGCCGCAAGCAATTTTAAATGACACTTTTTCCTTTAGAAGTGTAATTTTGTTGCGGTACTAATGTTATAAACTTGGGAAAGAGGCGCTACTTTACAGGCAGACGAAGGGGATCCCCCAGGCACGATATTTAAAGGAATATTTCATTTTTATTGTTTAACTTTAAGCATTATTAAAATCACTGCTCCTGAAAAAATTTCAGTTTTAAAAACTTTTTTTTGCATTGACACATGTCCCCTGGGGCAGTTCCCGGGGTCCCCAAGCACTTTTTATGGCAATAACTTGCACGTAAGCTTTTAAAACTAACACTTTTGATTTTTCATGTTAGGTGTTCGCACACATTTTTTTGTCTGTTCGTATGTACTGGTGCGAACCGAACCGGGGGTTGTTCGGCTCATCCCTACCTATGGGGGTGCAATTTGCCATATTCACTCTGTACTGAGTACTGGGTGACCTTATTCCGGCACTACTTCCACATTATATTCAAAAATAAAAAAAAAGGACTATACATACACTTTAAGAAGTTTCAGATTTTCAGATGAAATATCTGGCAACTCTAACATAATAACTTGACAAGCGCCTGTTTTTCCATTTTTTTTTTAAACGGTGGGGTTGGTGGGATTTACTAAAACTGGACAGTGCAAAATCTGGTGCAGCCCCGCATAGAAACAAATCGGCTTCCAGTTTTTTCTTCAAGTTTAATTGAACAAGCTGAAGTTAGAAGCTGGATGGCTACCATGCACAGCAGCACCAGATTTTGCACTCTCCAGTTTTAGTAAATAAACCCCACTGTGCTGTTAATGTAGATATGTTGCAAATAAGGCTAGCCACCTCTATGGACGTCTGGAAGCTCAAAGGAGTAGAACGTACCATAAAGTAGTCATAAGCATAAAGCCTCCATAACTTATATTAAACAGCAGGTTTTAGATAAGTAAAACCCCACATAGAATACCATTGCCAAAAGTGTTTATTCAAGAAATGTGAATATAGGGCAGTAGGAGTAACCAAAGTATTGATCAGATAATCATAATCTCACACCAAATTTCCAAGGGCTGTATCTAGGCTTTGAAAATGTTTCAAGGAACAAACAGTTCTACAAGTCCTTGTCTTTCTCATAACAGCCATCCTGCTTGGGTATCTTTTTCCCACATGGGTGAAAAGCGCGTTTATTTCATTGGTATCATAGTGAAAAAAATACTCACAAAGCTAATGTAATATGCGCTGTCTCATTCTGACTGTTTTGCATTTGTGGGTGGATATTTCACACATCTCTGATGAGGTTAATAAGTAGTTCAGATAGCATCAGTCAATCTTCTCTATATCCTATTGCTGCTCTGCATATCTGTCCCCCACCCCATTCTTCTGTCTTGCTTTATCTTTGTATAGCAGCATGGGGCAATGAGAACTTGTATTTTATTAGGTGATCTTATTATAAAAAAATATAAATAACACATCTCTGAATGGCACTCACATGAACAAATGAGTTTTGTATTACTGACTAATTAAAAAAAAATATATCTGAAAAGTGTTTCTTAAGGGATTCAGTAGTCTCCTTTGCACTTGCATGCTGCTGTACAGTATGCAGTATACACGGTATATCATTTGTTTTATTTAGTAGTGTATACATAAAACCCTTCATATCTTTCTCTGTCCCCAAAGGAGCTTACAATCGAATGTCCAAATTGTCCTTTCAATGTTACATCGAGAGGAAACTAGAGCACTTGGAAAAAACACAGATGAACTCCTTAAGGATATCCCCGGTAGAACTCAAATGATATAAAATCTTTGTTGAATCAATTCTGGTAATGTGATAAACAGTATATACTTGTTGAAGGTAAATCATAGAGCACATTTGTGTGAACATACCTGATTTACAACATATGTGAATCGCTATATTTAGTGTAGGTTATTTTAGTAGAAAAATGGTTGAATATAGACATGCAAATGTGTGTGCGTTCATGTTTATATATATAGTGTGGGGCAAACTGGGCCCCATGCCCCCTGGTTGAGAAACACTGGTATTGAGGTTCAGCACTCAGCTCAAAAGTAGTTTCTGTCCTCTCCCTTTAGGGTACACATTGGTCTTTACCCTGTATCCTGCCCCAGCACACTAATTTGTCCCTCCAGTACACCAAGCTGTCTGGCCAATTTAACATCAGCAGAGTATGAGCATTAACCCTATAGTGACCATCTGGCAGTATACGTGCATTAACCCATCAGTGACCAGCTGCCACATGCAAAGACTTACCTTCATACGGAGACCCCCAATGATGTGCTGTCAGGGCTCCCCTGGCTCAGCGCTTCTATCTTCACCCGGTCTTCCTTTCAGGTTTTGCATCTTCGGCCGCTTGATTGGCCAAGCCGATGTGACGTCACTCCTGCACATGTGCACGGGAGTCACTTTGCTGGGGCACACAGAGTGTGCCATAAATGTGATCTGAGCCGCACATGCGTGGCTCAGATCACATTACCCACTGACAGGGTCTCAATCTGGCGGCCCTCCAGCTGTTGCAAAACTACAAGTCCCATGAGGCATCGCAAGGCTGACAGTTACAAGCATGACTCCCTCAGGCAGAGGCATGATGGGACTTATTGTTCCGCAACAGCTGGAGGGCCGCCAGTTTGAGCCCCCTGCTCTAGGGTCTCTTCTGTTAGAAAAAGCCTGCCTGTCAGCGGATTTTGACATTACTGACTTATACTACCACTTAAAAAAATTGAGGGTTTAATATCACTTTAATTTCTGGCTTTCTCAACGCTAAATACAGTGGTTTGTGAGCCACATTATTTATAATTGCTTTACTAGCACTACTTTTTGGGGAGTTTTCAATATATATTTCAATATTTGTTTGGACTGTAGGCAGAATTCAAATGAGGAACTTGGTTACTACACAGCAGGAGATCTATGGGAGGCAGAGAGAATGATCTTTTGAATAGGTTTATTAAGGTTTCCTGAAAATGTGACCTTTTAAATAAACTGGTGCATACTAGTTTACTAGTTCATAAGGCCCCCCAACTGCCCAGCTAAAGTCTAAAATGCATCCAGAAGATGCTGTTCACATGCCACGGGCCACAATGCGTTGTGTAGCAGCATAGCAGTGTTACATTGGTTATGAAGCGTTGTTTTTTTTTTCTTTAAAACAATGAACACATCATACTAACCTGCTCTGTGTCCTGTTCCTTCCCTTCTCGGGTCCCCCGCTGGCGCTTCTGGCCCTCCTCCTTGCCAAGTGCCTCCAGAGCAAGCTGCTTACTCTAGGGGCACTCATGCACGCTCACTCCCGAGCCGCCTCTGTGTGTCTATGGGACACACAGAGCGTGGCTCAGTCTTGCCCCGCTCCCTCCTCACTGGTTGTGATTGACAGCAGTGGGAGCCAATCAAGAGAGAGAGTCCGGGGCGAGCTTTGGCTGCACATCGCTGGATGAGGCCCATTTTGAATGAAGGCTAAAAACCTTCAGCCTTCAAAACCATTTTAATGTTGCATGTCAGGTTGACAGTCAAACTCGGGCATGTGACGCTAGCCTAAAAAAGTTATTTATTAATACATTAAGTTATTTATTAATTAGATGCCATCTCTGCCACCCCCATTGATATGCAGAGAAAAAAATGATGTATACCTGTACAATTTAGAGCAGAAATATCAGCTAATGAATAAGCAGAGTTTAATCATTTTTATCATATTTTGGGATCAAAATGGGATGTGAACTCTTTATTTTTTCTCCTTCGTTACAAGACAACTGTGAAACCAGCCTAAAAGATTTAGTTTTGTTATCAACTGTTCTAATACATTGCAAAATGCCCCACTAGATGGAGTTGGTGAGACAAGAACTCAGCTCCAGATACAGCAAACTTTTGCAACCCCTGTTAACGTCAGAAATAGATGATTAATGCCACTAAAAGCAGAGATTAAGTACAGACACAGGAACTCTGCTGATCCACTTTCCATCCACAAACCGGTTTTTAAATAAACACAACAAAATTCAAACAGGGGAAAGCTTGTGCATGACAGAGTGACTAGGGAAGTAACCTGCAAAATGTCACGGCTTCTCCATCTAACTGTAACTAGTCGCCTCCCACTGTTTGCATAACAAAAAAGATGTGTTTTACATACAGGGGACACGAATCAGAAGCTTTCTTAGCATGTCTCTCTGACTTACAATTTAAACCCTGGTTTAAAAAAAAGTCAATATGTCTTATTTATTTAAATTACAAAATAGTGAGACTGAATAATACAGTGGGGGTTATTTACGAAAGGCAAATCCACTTTGCACTACAAGTGCAAAGTGCACTTGAAATTGCACTGAAAGTGCACTTGGAAGTGCAGTCGCTGTAGATACGAGGGGGACATGCAAGGAAAATAAAAAAACAGCATTTTAGCTTGCACATTATTGGATAATAAAATCAGCAGAGCTTGCCCTCATTTCAGATCTACCCCTCAGATTTACAGCGACTGCACTTCCAAGTGCACTTTCAGTGCAATTTCAAGTGCACTTTGCACTTGTAGTTTGCACTTGTAGTGCAAAGTGGATTTGCCTTTCGTAAAGTGTGTTGATCTTTTTTGGAACAGGAAAAAAAAGCAGTGTTCTTCCAATTGGGACAATTGCTCTAGTGACAACAGTCTATAATAGGGTTTCCCCACTTTAGAGTTATTTAAAGTTGAAGTACACTAATAGATGTCTTTTCCATCCACACACACACCGCTGAATGGATAAATTGCCCCTGCCTGGCTATTAAAATCTGACAGCTCCTAGCGCTGGCTGTGAGAATAACCAAACAGTTCCGGCAACTTATTGGCTGCCGGGACTGTTCGGTTGGCAATCTTTGGCCCAGTTCCTTTGAAAAAAGTTAGTGATTGACTTTTTGGTTGAGCCGGTAGTGCCAGCCAACTGTTAGGTCCATTTCACACTGATTCTCTGCAGCAAGTGTACACACAGTTTTCGTGCAGGTTATCTACACTTTGCCATAGGCTTCCCTCGGGCAGTTTTGGTGTGTTTTCTGAAAGTGCACAAAAAGTCCTGCATGCAACCCCCGCATAAAAACCATGGATACACTGCGCTGCACCCACGCTGCAGGAAAACCGCAGCAGATCAGTTTATCATAGGGTCACAGGTGAGAAACATACACTATATTACCAAAAGTAATGTGACACTTGCTCTACACGCACACAAACTTTAATGGCATCTCAGTCTTAGTCCATAGGGTTCAATATTGAGTTGGCCCACCCTTTGCAGCTATAACAGCTTCAACTCTTCTGGTATACAGGCTTAGTGGTGTCTTCCAGAGGCGTATTTCTGAGTTCAGGCACTGATGTGGACAAGAAGGCCTGGCTCGCAGTCTCCGCTCTACTTCATCTCGCAAGTGTTCAATCAGGTTGAGGTCAGGGCTCTGTGCAGGCCAGTCAAGTTCCTCCACCCCAAATTCGCTCATCCATGTCTTTATGGACCTTGCTTTGTGCACTGGTGCGCAGTCATGTTGGAACAGGAGGGGGCCATCCCCAAACTGTTCCCACAAAGTTGGGAGCATGAAGTTGTCCAAAGTGTCTTGTTATGTCTTGTTATGCTGACGCCTTAACAGTTCCCTTCACTAGAACTAAGAGGCCAAGCCCAACCCCTACTCCTGAAAGACAACCCCCACACCATAATCCCCCCTCCGCCAAATGATTTGGACCAGTGCACAAAGCAAGGTCCATAAAGACATGGATGAGCAAGTTTGGGGTGGAGGAACTTGACTGGCCTGCACAGAGTCCTCAACCCGATAGAACAGCTTTAGGATGAATTAAAGCCAGGTCTTCTCATTCACATCAGTGCCTGACCTCAGAAATGCGCTTTTGAAAGAATGGTCAAACATTCCTATAGACACACTCCTAAACCTTGTGGACAGCTTTCCCCAGAAGAGTTGAAGCTGTTATAGCTGCAAAGGTGGGCCAACTCAATGTTGAACCCCACGGACTAAGACTGGGATGCCATTAAAGTTCATGCGCGTGTAAAAGGCAGGTGTCCCAATACTTTTGGTAATATAATGTATATCACTGTGGCATCTATTTTCTACATTATTCAAAAGAAGAGGTGGAAGTAGAGGAAGGCCAGGGGCACTTTGCTGCACCCATCAGTGAGCAACTGTCATCTAGCAACACAGACACAGCAGGGAGTCAGTGCTACCTCCAAAGTGGTTTAGCAGAGCTCCCCGTGAGGACCTTTTGTAACCCCAGTCATCTGCAGCATCTGTTTGCATCAAATAAGTTGCCACAAGAGTGGAAGTGACTTTGGATATGCCTGCAAATAAAACCACATGAAATTCTACCACAAACCTCAGTGGAAACAGTGTCTGGAGGAGAGCTGCAATAATTCCACCACCCCTTTCTTCCTTCCTCAGTTACCGAACCGCCCCCCCCCCCCCCCCCCCCCCCCATTTCCCAATGTGCTTCGGCAAGTACTGCACTCCCCTCCCATATATTCTTATGCTGATTTGGTTCCACTGTATCTGAAGAGAGGGAGACAATGGGGGTTATTTACGAAAGGCAAATCCACTTTGCACTACAAGTACAAACTACAAGTGCAAAGTGAAATTGCACTGAAAGTGCACTTGGAAGTGCAGTCGCTGTAAATCTGAGGGGTAGATCTGAAATGAGGGGAAGCTCTGCTGATTTTATCATCCAATCAGGTGCAAGCTAAAATGCTGTTTTTTATTTTCCTTGCATGTCCCCCATGGATCTACAGCGACTGCACTTCCAAGTGCACTTTCAGTGCAATTTCAAGTGCAATTTGCACTTGTAGTGCAAAGTGGATTTTCCTTTTGTAAATAACCCCCAATGTTTCCTAGGGAGCTCAGAGGTCCTGTTCTACCTTCAACTATGAAGAGGGTCATGGGATCAGACAGAAGAATGAGCAAAGACTGGAACCTCATACTTTGCCTACATTTGCACCACTGTCTCAGTACCAAATTTCACCAATCTGTCTTCTCTTCCAATTTTACTGGAGTGGAACAAAAAGCTCCCCCTTACCAACTCCATTCCCTGAATGGGAGTGGCCCCCTCCTGGCACTGCAACACCTTCTGTACCAGCTAGATGTTTTACTTCTGGCAGTGGCTACAGAACTAAGATGCTTGATCCATTGTATCCCCATTAGAAGTTGCTGCAAAAATGAAAAGCTGTGAACAGGTGCAAATGAGGGATACCTTGCCCTTAGTCTTGAAACACACCAAATGTGGCCATCCTAGGCATGGGGAGGGGGTAACGGATGTGCCTGGGCACACCCCAATCACCCCTGGCACCAGTGCCATTCAGTGTACAAAAGTGTGTGAGGCACACAGTCCCCGAAGGAAGGGGGACCCGCTATGCCTTGTCACGTACTACACACCCCAAGTAATCCATTGTATTTCATCTGCAGCACTAGATCCACTGTATCATCTCCCTTGCCAGCCAGGAAGGGGGAGGGGGAAATGCCTGTGAGCTAGGGGTGGGTGTCTGTGCACTGTGTGGCACTGATCAAATCCTATCGGCAATGCCCAGTACGGTGTGTACAAACAGGACGGAGGAGGTTCAATCTGCTCCGCTTCTCATATTATCCCTGCTGAACCTGCCCCGCCCACACTCCACCCCCCCCCCCCACTCCCCCCCTCTCTCACCCTCCTTTCTCTCTCTATACCCCCTCCCCTCTCTCTCACCCCCCCTCTCTCCTTCTCCTCTCTCTCTCACCCCCTCTTTTTTCTCCCCTCTCTTTTCCCCCACTCTCTCTCTCTCCCTCGCTCCCCCCCCCCCCCCCCCCCTCACACTTTCTTCCTCTGACCAGCTCTGCTATAAGATGAAAAATGTATTGAAATATTAAAAAAATGTTTTAATACATTTTAAAATGTTTGTTTACATTTAATTAAGAGTGTGTTTCTGTGTGTGTGTGTGTGTGTGTGTGTGTGTGCTTATATATACAGTATCTCACAACAGAGTACACCCCTCACATTATTGTAAATATTTTATTATATCTATTCATGTGAAAAAATTATACTTTGCTACAATATAAAGCAGTGAGCGTACAGCTTGTAAATTTGCTGTCCCCTCAAAATAACTCAACCCACAGCCATTAATGTTGTACACCCCTAAGTGAAAAATGTCTAAATTGGGCACAATTAGCCATTTTCCCTCCACAGTGTCTCAGGTGTGAATAGGGAGCAGGTATGTTAAATTTGGCATTATTGCTCTCACTCTCATACTGGTCACTGGAAGTTCAACATGGCACCTAGTGGCAAAGAACTCTCTAAAGTCTAGAAAAAAAGAATTGTTGCTTTACATAAAGATGGCCTAGGCTACAAGAAGATTGCCAAGACCCTGAAACTGAGCTGTAGCACGGTGGCCAAGACCATACAGCGGTTTAACAGGACAGTTTCCACTCAGAACAGGCCTCGTCATGGTCGACCAAAGAAGTTGAGTGCACATGCTTAGCGTCATATCCAGAGGTTGTCTTTGGAAAATAGATGTATGAGTGCTGCCAGCATTGCTGCCGATGTTTAAGGGGTGGGGGGTCAGCCTGTAAGTGCTCAGACCATACGCTGAACACTGCATCAAATTGGTCTGCATGGCTGTCGCCCAAGAAGGAAGCCTCTTATGAAGATGATGCACAAGAAAGCCTGCAAACAGTTTACTGAAGACAAGCAGACTAAGGACATGGATTACTGGAACTATGTCCTGTGGTCTGATGAGAACCAACTTATTTGGTTCAGATGATGTCAAGCGTGTGTGGCGGCAACCAAATGAGGAGTACAAAGACAAGTGTGTCTTGCCTACAGTCAAGCAGGGTGGTGGGAGTGTCATGGTCTGCGGTTGGTTGCATGAGTGCTGAGGGAACCACGAATGCAAACATGTACTGTGACATACTGAAGCCGAGCATGATCCCCTTCCTTCAGAGACTGGGCCGCAGGGCAGTATTCCAACATGATAACAACCCCAAACACACCTCCAAGACGACCACTGCCTTGCTAAAGAAGCTGAGGGTAAGGATAATGGACTAGCCAAGCATGTCTCCAGATCTAAACCCTATTGAGCATCTGTGAGGTATCCTCAAACGGAAGGTGGAGGAGCACAAGGTCTCTAACATCCACCAGCTCCGTGATGTCGTCATGGAGGAGTGGAAGAGGACTCCAGTGGCAACCTGTGAAGCTCTGTGAACTCCATACCCAAGAGGGTTAAGGCAGTGCTGGAAAATAATGGTGGCCACACAAAATATTGACACTTTGGGCCCAATTTGGAACATTTTCACTTAGGGGTGTACTCACTTTTGTTGCCAGCAGTTTAGACATTAATGGCTGTGTGAGTTATTTTGAGGGGGCAGCACATTTACACTGTTATACAAGCTGTACACTCACTGCTTTTCATTGTAGAAAAGTGTAATTTCTTCAGTGTTGTCACATGAAAAGATATAATAAAATATTTACAAAAATGTGAGGGGTTTTGTGAGATACTGTATACATACACACACATACCCACATGATGTGTGTTTGAGTTTTGGTGTGCACACCCTAATGCAATAGGCTGCGCACACCTATGGTGGCCTTATAGATAGAGCACTGCAAACATAGCAGGAGGAGGACTTCTTTCCTGTCTCCCATGGTCATCAAGTGCCCACCAATAGACAGTGCAGGAAGGTGGACATGTAGCAGGAAATGGAGGAGCAGCAATTCGAACAAGCTCCCGCTATGTCCTCTGGTTCCATCCCTTAGATGCAGAAGCATCAGGAGGCTGAATAAGAGGATGGGGAAGGGTTGGGGGCTGAAGATGAGGAAAAGAAGTCAGGTTTACTGGCTTTGTGGGGACTTTTACCATTGTAAACATTGGACTAGCCTGTGCTCAGTAACACAGAGGACTGTGGGTCCTCAACATCAACAATGTGTAGCACATGGGATCCATCAAGCTACAATGCTTACATATAAACACTCACATTCAGTATATATCATCAAAGAAATGTTTTATTATTGGTTGGCCATTCAAAGGTGCCCAAATGCAGCATTTCCTGATCGTGCTGGAAATCCCTCTGCTGACTGTCATACTTTTGCTAGTCATGGTCTGGCAAGCACTACCAGCAGTGCACACTGTGGTCTTTCACTTGCCATATTCATCACTTTTCTTCACTCAATGAAAGTCACTATCATAGTTGCCAACTGTCTTGAATTGGCCAAAATTGTCACAGATTTTAAAGCCCCCGTCCCGACACGTCTTTGTCCTGGGCTCCATCCAGGAAATCAAAGCTGTTCATGGGCAGTTAGACAGAAGTTCTGTCACATTGGATTACCTGCAGGCAACCAACACCAACTCTGATGTTGGGGCTTTGTTCACACTCATTGCTGCTCAGGTGCTGTCACACAGGGGCACACATTGTTGTACTGACGGGAGGAGAGCCCACGAGACAGAGAACATGTGGGGACAGATCCCTCCCCCTACCACCTCCCCCAAGCAGCTTAGTCCATGCCCTTTACTGAGGACTGCAGCTTCCCCAAGGTGGAGCCTGTGAGGCTTTGCAGTGTGAGTGGGTGGGAGTGGGGTGCGCCAGGCCTCAGAGATTATCATGCCTGGCCCCTCTTCTCTCTTCTCGAGCAGTTTGAGCTCAGCTGCAGTGAGAACAATGGAGGTAAGTTCTGCGGCTGTGGGATCCCTGGATTTGCAGAGCATTAGCCAAACTGCTGTGCTGATCTAGAAGAAAAAAGTCCACAACAAGCACATATCCCTTTTTTTCATGCAGCACAAGCATTGACTGTGAGAAATTGGGTTTAAAACAGCACTGCCCAATTTCTCACAGTCAGGACAGTGCTACATCAAAAATGAGCTACCATCTTTGTCAGCGCCAGTAACAGAACCTATTTTACTTCTATTTAAACTTTTAAATATAAGTAAATTACTTTTCTCTAAAAGTTTACATAGGAGTAAATAGGTGTATTTAGCTGACAAAGATGGTATTTTCCTTTTTTTCATGTAGCACTGTCCTAACTGTAAGAAATATGGCAGTGCAGTTTCTCACAGTCACTTCCTGCTGATGCCATCACTAAGGCCCCTTTCACACAGCGGATCCAATTAGGTCCGCTTGCCAGTTCTCTAGGCCAAGCTGATCAGACCGGCCATTCATCCCTGTGTACGGGCGCATGTAAATGGATGTGTCTGTTTACACCCACCTACCTCCGGGTCCGATTGGGTCAGCGGAAAAAACAAAATGGGAGAGGGTCCCTCCTCTTCCATTTAGGCAGTTTAGATCGGAAGGCAGTCAGGTGTAAACGAACAGCCAAATCAGTTTACTTCCAGCCACCCATAGAGTGGAGCAAGCTCTGTCCTTGTCCGTTTTGCAGAAACTCCATGTCAGGGATGGGCTCCTGATATTTATGAGCAGCTCTTTTCTTTCAGTGCACAGATGTTGCTCAGCTATCGGGTAATTACCAGTCACTCGTTGTTTCCACAGTGACTCACCTGGTTACCATTACCTGCCTCATTAGTCCAGCCTACAGCCAGCCCCTTTTAGCTATTTTTAAAATCTTTGTTCATTTCCTCCATGCCCTTGCGTGGTCTATGATCTCCAGTGTGTTCCTGTGTATGACTTGGCCTGGCTGACTTCTCTTCTGATATGTGTTCCTGTTTTTGCTCCCTACTATGCTGACTTCTGGCTTCCTGACCCCGACTCATCATATTACCCGCTCTGGCATCATAATCCTGGTGTCAGGTTTTGACTATGTTTCTGAACCATGTTTATTTTTGCTATTTTATTAAAGGTGTGATTTTACCTGCATTTTCCCTCTCCATCTGGTTTTTGGTTCCTGACATTACGCAAGAGCCATGAATGCAGAAGATGCAGGCAATCCACCTAGTTGTAATATTTTCTCCAGATTGAATGACCAGGACCACTGCATGGTACAGTTTGCCATAGTGTTACAAACGTTCCTGGTTCAAACTGCTCATCTGGATCCTCCTACTCCGGCTGCTCGGGTACAACCAGTGTTGCAAGCCATCCCTGCTGCTGCTACTCCTGTCTCTGTTCAGGCAGCCGCCTCTACTACTTTTCTTCTTTTATTCTATAATAGGCAGCAGGGGTTATATCTGTAAGTTGAGCAGCCAATTGGGTCGATGGTGGAGGTATTGCACTGATTTTGAGCACCTGCATGTCTTGTTAGGACATCCTCACAGTGGCTGGTTTCTCCAGCATATGGACTTTGCTTTTATAAATTTGTTTATTAATGTTTATATGGACCTTTTGTAAATTGTGCTGCAATATTCTGTTCATATCATTTAATTTTTGGGTGTTGTGTATCTGACCTTGAGTGTTCATCATGCATTATATATAATTATATTTGTGTTTGTTTGCGCTGATTATTCACATTTACTTTGAGCTGCCTCTAAGACTACCAATGTACTGTAATGCACGAGCGGATTTTCCGTCGGAAAAATCTTGGATGGTTTTACCTATGGAATTCCGCTTAAGCTTGGCTTGCATACACACGGTCACACAAAAGTTTGCTGAACCTTCGACCGCCAAGAACACAGTGGCGTACAACACTACGATGAGCCGAGAAAATTAAGTTCAATGTTTCCGAGCATGCGTCGAATTGTTTCCCACCATGCGTAGGAATTTTGCACGTCGGAACTGGTATTTCCGATCGGAACTTTTTCCCATTGAAAAATTGAGAACCTGCTCTCAATCATTTGCTGGCTGGAATTCCTCCAGCAAAAGTCCGATGGAGCATACACACGGTCACATTTTCCAACCAAAAGCTCTCATCTGACTTTTTCTGGCGGAATTTCCAATCGTGTGTACGCGGCATAAGGAGTATGACTGGTTCTGCTCTGCTTCCCCAGCATTTTGGGGGTGATCCAGCTCACTACAGAGGGTTTCTAAACCACGTTGGAATATATTATGAGATGGTGCCCCAGGCGTTCCCTATAGACAGAAGCAAAGCCTTGGCTTGAGCAAAAACGCTATAGGAAACCCAAAAACTCATTGTCCAGAATTACCCTGAGTTTGGCTCTGAGCTTTGCATTCCCACCCATGCCTCCTGGGTCCAAGTCCTCCACTGAGGTAGAGCCCATGCAGCTGAGCTTCACACGTCAAAGAAAACGTCAAAGAAAATGGCCCTCAGGAGGAGTGAGAGATTGTGCCTTTACTATGGCAAGTCAGGTCACTTATTGAAGTCTTGTCCTACTCATCTGGGAAACGCCCGCATCTGAGGTCCTATAGGGGACAGATTTCAGGTGGCATCTTTGTGTCTCCAGCTATCCTGAAGGATAAGTCTTTAGTTCCTGGTTACCCTTTCCTGGTTTGAGTTTTCCATCGATACCCAGGCACTAATCGATTCGGAGGCTGCAGGCTTGTTCATAGTGCATTCATGTTGAAGCACTCGATAACACTGTAGCCTTGTGCCTCCCCACTTGCAATTGAGGCTATTCATGGGAGACCTCTATAGCCTTCCCATGTGACCAATGAAACCGCTCCGTTGACCATGGCTGTAGGGGTTCTTCACCATGAGATAATCCAATTCCAAGTCATTTCCTCACCTCATTAACCACTTGTCAATCGTTACCCTTGGTTACAGAGACACAATCCCTCATTTGATTGGCGTAGTGCAGAGGTACTGTCATTGTTGCCACAACGCACTAATACATGTTTTCAGAAAGTGATTAAGGTCAGGTCTTCAGTCTCTTCTTTGCCAGAAGAGTAGCGTGAATTCAGCGATGTCTTTGGCAAAGGTCAGGTCGGTATTTTACTGCCACAGCGGCCTTTTGACTACACACTTGACCTTCAACCTGGTGCTATTCTTCCCCGTGGACCCTTGTTTACCCTCTGTCTGTCTTGAAGGATAAGGCTATAGAGAAGTATGTTGCAGATTCACTATCCTGGGGGTTCATCTGCAAATCCCCTTCTTCCGCCAGTGCTGGCTTTTTCTTTGGGAGAAAGAGTGGTGAACTGAGACCCTGTATCGATTATAGTAATCGCATTACTGTTAAGAAAGCTTAACTGATTAGGTTGATAGCAAAAGTATTTGACGGCCTCAAGGGAGCAACGGTCTATACTAAGCTTGATTTGCGAGGGGCGCACAATCTCGTGAGGATTAAAGAGGTCCACAAATGGAAAACTGCATTTAAAACGGTTGTATACCCCATTTTTACCTACAGGTAAGCCTATAATAAGGCTGTCCTGTAGGTAAAATTAATATCGCCTTAACCTGTACGGTTTAGGAGATATTCACTTTGCATGCAGCCGTTGACGTCAGGCTGAAGGTCCAGCAGACACTGCATGCATGGGAGTGACGTCACAGTGGCTCAGGCCACTCACAGCGATGGAGCCGCGAACCCACACCGGGGGTAACATGTCAGCTCCTTCGGCGGTGACCGGGATCAGATGCCGACACCTCGTTCTAAGGTAAGTATTTCATAATGAGTTAGTATGTATATATATATATATATTAATTTATTTATTTTTTGTGTGGTATACAACCGCTTTAAAAGTAGGACAGGACACTACGAATACCTCACAATGCCCTTTGGTCTCTGCAATGCTCCTGCAGTTTTCCAGGAATTTGCTAACGATGTCCTTAGAGATATGTTCCAGCAATGTGTGGTGGTTTACCTCGATATTTTGATATATTCTAGATCCCTAGAGAGCCACCACACAGACGTGCTATAGAGGTTAAGAGAGGACAACCTGTATTGCAAGTTGGAAAAGTGCGAATTCCATCGTGAACAGGTTATATTTTTGGGTTATGTCATTTCTGCTTCTGGTTTTCGATGGACTCAGAGAAACTATCTGCAGTCCTATAGTGGCCTCAACCCATAGGTGTCTTTGTCCTCTACAACATTTTCTTGGCTTTGCCAATTATTATAGGAAATGTATTCGGAATTTCTCTTCTCTGGTCACTGATATGACCAGGAAGGACGGCAACCCACAGGATTGGTCTCCGGATTCCGTTAAAGCTTTTGATTCCCTCAAGACTTTTGCTACAGCTTCAGTGCTGGCACATCTAGGTTCTAAATTACCCCTCCTTCTTGAAGTTGATGCGTCTGAGACTGAAGTAGGCGCTCTCCTGTCTCCATGTCCTACCTCTGAGAGCTCTATGCATCTCTGTAGCTACTTTTCTTAGAAGTTTTCTCCAGCAGAATGCCATTACAAAATTGGGGACAGAGATTTATTAGCCATCATTTTAGCTCTTAAAGAGTGGAGACATCTCCTCGAGGGTACTACTGGTCCTCATTTTGACTGACCATAAGAATCTCACATTTTTGTTTGAGGCTAAACCCTAGAAAGGCTTGGTGGGCCCATTTGGGACCTTGTTTCTTATGCTAAGGATGCCTCATATTCTGTCTGGGGCCTGTGCTGGACATTTTGACTATTGTATTTAAACTTGCGAATGCTAGGGGGTCGATTTATAAAGCAGCAATATGACCACACCATGGCCATGCTGCTTTAGGGAAAAAAGTACCACACATTTATAAACCACAATGATGTGCTGTAGAAATGTCCTTAGGGCTTCGCTGACTTTGGGTCTCCAAAACCAATGGAGCACAATTTTTGTGAACAGAAAAGTATAATATAAAAGGCCTGAACAAGAGTCTGTTCATATGACCTGTCTCCCCTCCAATCAAGGAGCCCACTGTGCTGTGTTGAGAGTACTGCATGGGCAACGTTGGCTCCAAACCTCAGCCTGCAGCCCTGCAAACTCAGGGCTGTCACTCAAATGGCACTCTATAGTGTTCTTCTTTACTTTCTCCCCAGCTGTTATATAAAAGGTTAGGTACGGAGAAGAGGGTAGGCGTGGAGGAGCTGGGCCATAACAGACAGTAATTAAATATTCCCAGAAGAGGAGAATACTATGATGTGAAAGGAGACTTTGCTAGTGAATTGACACATTAATTCCATAATAAGTTCAATGGCACACTGCAAGTCAATAAAATAAGTTTATAAAAAAAAGGCATTTTAAAATACTTTATTTTTCTGTCATTTTTGCCTGCAAAAGCAGAGCATGCATAGTGAAGGTAATGAGCAAAAATGGCTGTTTCCATTTACATATAATTATTAAAACACCTTGATATAACTGTTTATATTAAAGTAAAATCTTTATCAATTCATCATTTAAAAAATAGACTGCAGTTCTTTAAAAATGTACTTGGTAAAACTTTCACAAATTGGCAGAAATGTAAAACAGCCCTAGATACAGACTTATTATAAACTGCTAAAGAAAGATTTCAGTGCTGGTTATCATAACACCGGACATAATTAGCAGGGTTTCTAGGAGAATAAGCTATTGTTACCATTTTGCTCTACCTAAAAGATCACCTTTCCTATTTTTCAAACATATCCTTGTAGGAAGACAAATAAAAGGATGAGAACTGTGAATTCTGACAGCTGTGTCCGATTTAAGAAGATTGCTAACAATTGACAGTTCGTTAGCCAGAATGCTAAGTGCAATTTAGAAATAGCAAAAATAGTTTTCGTAAAAATAAGTAATTAGTTAAAATAAAAAACATTGAACTATAAGGTCTCATGTATGCAGGGCATTATAAAAATGCCAGTAGCATTAGCTGTAGAAAGCTGTAGCTGTAGAATGAGTTTTGCATAGGGTTGCCACCTTTTCTTCAAGCCAAACCCAAACACTTTTGCAGCACAGGGAATTTTTTATTTGTATTTTTGGCAGTAAACACTATAGGATTATAAAAGACCTTGGATACATTTGGGTGCCCTAAGGAGAGTAGTAATGTAGTGCACAGAGCACGCTTTGGCAAACAGTGGGTGTGGCCAAATTGCTCTTGCTGACATTATCACCCAACCCTTCAGTCAAACCTGCCCCCAAACAGCTGCTCCCAGACGGCAACAGATTTGTGTGTGACTATCTCGGTTACTTGGGGAGCCACAGCCCTGGTCTGAATAATGTGTCCGGGTTTCAGGTGGACTTAAACCCGGACACATGATTCAAAACCCCGAACTGTCCGGGTGAATCCTGGACAGGTGGCAACCCTAGTTTTGCAGCGTTTTTGCAGTAGCGTTTTGTAGCTTTTTTTTTTAGCAAATGTATACTCCCACAAAAGCTTATGGCTCAAATGCTGTGATAATAGCCACGGTTTTCAGCATTTTTAAGCTTTTATCAGAGTTAGGCCTCATATTACACTGCAGCTGCTTAGGAGCAGTTGGACAATTTTTTGAGCAACCCCTGAACTCTCCTCAAGGTTATCTTATGTGTACATGTACACTCAGTCATTTATAGCAGTTTTGAGGCAGTTGAGTTTACTGACATTTTTATTAAAAGCAGAAAAATCGTGTTCAGGACTGTAGTTTACTGGCATTTCAAATACCAAATGCTTGTAAATGTGGTAACCCGCGTTTATGCGTACTTGTGTTAATACGCGTTTTTAAAGTGGAACATGTAAAATGTGGAAAAAAACAACATTTTCACCACATGCTGTTGCCTGCAAGCAACGAGAGGGAAAAGGAAAAGAGAGAGAGAGAGAGATGATCCATAGTTAGCACACTGCTCTCTCTTATCTCACAGAATGGCTGAAATAGTTAATACTACGTGTTTTTTATGAATTGTGGGCATTTGGGAGGGTCTCCTGAGGTCATCTTTAAAAAACGCTTCTAAATGCAAACGTGGTATGTAAAAGTGGCAAAACTGAGGTTTTTAAATGTTGGTTACTAACTGTCAAGTTTCCAGCATTCAGAAGAGGTTTTCAAACATCCTGTGTACATGAAGCCTTAATGTTTGCTGTGTTTTTTACTTCATGAAGCCTTAGAGCTGTTTTTACAGATGTGGAGGGCCCTCCAAATGCTGACCTCACAGCCCTTCAAGCGGCACATCCAGGCTTGCCCCCTCTAAATGTCTGCGTGGTCCGCGAGCAATATATGGACTACTTTGTGGGTAGGGGGGCCATTGCTCAGCCTGACGATGTGTGAGAGGCATTTTTTAATAAATATATTTTTGAAACCAACCTAGGATTTCTTGTCATTTCCGTATTATTTGCTTATTTGACCTTGAAATTTTTGACCTTTAGCTTCGACAGTGGAATGCACTTTCTGGGCAAAAGGATGTAACAGTCTCTTCTTCCCAAAAAGAATCTTCTCATGTTGTGTGTTTGATACCTAATCTTTGGTCTAGAGAAGGTTTCTAGTGCATAACTGACACCCAAAATACTCCTTGTCATCACCATGACAGAAATGTGTGTATTACCCAAAATGGTGTGCTACGTGTTTTCCAACAAATCACTGTGGGTGTCATTTACATAAGTCAAATCCACTATGCTCTACAAGTGCAGTGCAAAAGTGCCCTGGAAAAGAAACTTGCAGGGCAAACTGACTTGCCTTTAGTAAATAACACCATTGCCCCCCAAATCCTTTACATTTGACATACATAATGCTTTTTTGGTTTTTGAAATAAGGAAGCCACACATTTTAGAAAATTCAAAAAGTTTACTTGCGAAACACATTCACAAGTGCGTTTACAAACTTCTTGCCAAAATTGACAAGATCTGGTTTATTGACAACATTGTTTACAACAACATTCCGCATTTGGTAAAACCAGGCATGGAGCAAAACAGAACATAGGAACTCGAAAAGATCAACTTTCTAAAGTGAAGACAAGATCAGACATGACTATATTTCAAAGTGTGTTTGATCTTGCCTTCATCACATGGGGGGTCACCCCTGGAAACTGGAAATTTAGAACATGCACACAATTTGGTTATGAAAATGGTCATATCGATGGTAAAACACATGCCTAGAATCTTCAAAAGTGCCATTTTTCCATCATGGGGAATGAATGGACGTTTTTTTGGGGGTGCAACCCCTTCACCACAACCACTTTAGTCGTTCGTAAAGTGGTTGCACCCCCAAAAAACGTTGTCATTCATCCACCATGATGGAGCTAGCACATGTGGGACACAATGTGTGCATGTTCCAAATTTCACACAGTTCTTAAGTTTAAAAATGTGTTCAGAAGCAGCCACAAATGTGTGTTAATTACTTGGTGCGTTTTCATATTTTTTTCCTAAAACAATCAATGATGTTCTTCAATTTTTGTTGAACATCATTGATGTTTTTTGCTTTATTCATCTAGATCTCTATGCAGACCATTATCTCCCCGATGAGTATGTGGGCACTCTCTGTGGTAAAGTGCGATTCTTCTTCCACAACATCCACGTCACCTAAAAACAACCAAAAAAAAAAAAAAGGTCTGGAAATGAGGCAGGCATACATTGATTAGCTTACCAGTAGCTGTGTTCTCCCACACTCACCTGTTGTGGTGACAAGTTCTCCCATATCTATGATCTCTCCTTCCTCCTCCTCCTCCGCTTCTGGTCTTTCCCCTTCTTTGGGAGGTGTTGGTTTGGTGGTTTCCTCAGACGTCACGAGTTTGCGCTCCCCTATGAGAAGGTACAAAAGGAGATTTAGCAACACAATCTATGAGGCAGAAATAGGAAATGTCAAACATTGCTTGAAAGTGAGGGACAATATTTTTGTTGGGCCAGTTACAAAGACAACAACATGAATGTAGTCACTTTTTAAAGGTGCTTAACTTAGTAGCTTTTTGGGTAGAAGTTTGTCTGATGGAGACCCCCCTCTAGTATCCACTGTAGCACATGTGTAGAAAAGCATAAGAAAAAGTGGGTTTGGGTGTCCCAGCACTAGTGCTCTAGAGTCCAGATGGGTAATCAGCTACTGGGTGACCTCTTCTTTACATCGAATAAATTGGCTTTACATTCTTGATGACATTTCTAGTGAGAACAAACTTCATTTCCCCACCCAAAAAAAACAAACATCGTATTATAAGTGTCCGAACGATCGAGGTTGAGTACGATCGAATGGACACACACACGAACATGACAGTGGCAGAAAGATCGAGGTTGAGTACGATCGAATGCACAGACGAACATGAAAGTGGCCATTTTCTAATGTACAACTTTGTAAAAATACAAACACATGGAGCAGTATGCAAGCTGAAAACACCCACTAGATCTTTTCTCGGGGGTTTTCATTTCCAGTACCCCAAAATGTTTGTAAACGCCCCTGGCCTTGCGGCATTGGGGTTGACTTTAATATGTCCACCATCTCCAACATTTCTCCAAATGACATTGGAGGCCTTGAATTTCAGGCTCCGGATCGGGACGTTTCTGCCTCCGGCCTTTCCTCGTCCTCCTCCTCGTTGCTGCAATATTTCGGGGGCACCTGCTGTGTCCCCGCCATGTGCTCTCCCCAAAACTGAGGAGAGGTCTGACTCCTGATAACAGCAGAAACATTTGTAAAGCCAAGGTATGTAAAAAAAGGAGTGCTGGAGCTGGAGCAGATGAGGTCTATGCCCCCACGCTCTGGTTATGACAGGCTCCATCAAAGACCAGGCTAATGTTCAGGAAGGACACATCAGAGGAGGCAGGGTTAGTGGCAGCCAACAGGGGGGTAAGCGTAGGAGCCTGAGAGTCCCTCCCCCCGCCTTCCCTACAGAAGGGCGAGAAGGATAGGGGGGGGGAGAGTCAGCGCTCAAGCTGATCCGAGATGCTTCAGCCTCCCTATATGCCACACCCACCTACGAGGAGGCCTTTGCCTCCTTGGTTGCCAATAAAAAGGGTATGGAGGCGGGGAAACGCAGCATGTGTGAGGATGTCATCCTCAAGGTCCTAATGAGGGGATGGCTGGGGGATGACTCCCCTCTCACATGTTTAAGATAGTCACCTTGCAACCGCCTCCTCCTCCTCCTTCTGCCACCCCACCAGCACCACAGCGTGGAAAGAAGCGTACAAGGAAGACCTGACCTGGATTCAGTCTGGTCTGAGAGAAGATGGAGCCTCTCGTAGGACCAGAGCCTGGGGACCTAGATGGCATCTGCTGCAGTTCCGGATGTTTTTGGACTTCAGGACCAGATTGCACTCCCTTATTATTTAGATAGGTACTCCTCAGGCCCCCAATTTTAGAAGCTTCAAAAAGGATGGTTGCCGTGGGGGTCCAAGGCTTTGCAAATTACCCAAGTTTCTCCATCGCTGCGTTCCTCTTTGGTTTGTTGCTGAGACCTAAATAAAGGTATTTTTGATTTGAAATAATCATTGCCTATTGTGTTTTACTTTTCTACAATGACAGTTTAGTTGTGAGTAGGCAGGTACATAAACTATCATAAAGTATAATTAACAAGGGTCACCAACAACAAAAAAACAATGATAAATAATCCAAAAAAAATATAACAAAGATTCTTTTACGATCTGAGTAAAAATACACATGTAGTGTAGAAATCCTGAAAAGTAAAAAAAAAAAAGTGCGGTGAATATGAGCAGCTAAAACATGTCATTCTTCTTGCATTGTAAAGAAAAAGAGAATGCGCTCATTAAAGACATTTTAACATGGCAGCGTGACGAATGTGCTGAGTCGATTAGGAAATGTAGTTTTACCTGACCGAGCGCTTCGGTCACAGAATTTCTTCTGAGCATGCGTAGCACTTTGTCCGTCGGACTACCATACACACGATCGGATTTGGTGTGATCGGACCTTGTTGTCGAAAAATCTATCCAGCAGGAGATAGGACTTTGTCCGTCGGACAATCCGACGTACACTGTCCGATGGTGCCTACACACGGTCGGATTTTTCGACAACATTGTCCGATAGGACAGAATTCATGCGAAAATCCGACCGTGTGTATGGGGTTTGGGTTTTTTTTCCAGCCAGAAAACGCCCCTGCCAAAAACTGCTGATAACAGCCTATGTGTACATGGACACATAGAATAACATGCTGGGGAGTTTACTGGCTGCAGAGAAAAATGCCTGAAGCCAAAAACAGCAGCTGTAAAAACATCCAGTGTGCATGAGGCCTAAAGATGCAAGAAGCTCTACTTTCTGTTCATGACCCTTCAAGCTCAAGTCCAAGTCAAGTTTTTTTTTTTTTTTAAATATAAAAAAATGTAATTTAAGTGCACTGTGTTCAGATGCCGGACACAGTGAACAATTGGAAGTGCCACGTCTATGCAATCACGTGATTGCAGACGAGACGCTTCATTTGCAGGGCTTTAAATTGCCATGTGGCGCAATCATTTGCGCCGGACAACTTCCGCCTGGCCGGGTGCTTTGTTCTCCGAGTTAAGATGTCACTTTCAGTCTCTCTGTGCAGTGATAAACCGCAAGTGACATCAGTCGCTCAGTGGAATACACGGCCCGAGTGGAGAGACACAGATCGGAGGAAGCATGAGGAGCGGACTCCTCCATCACCGATGCTGCCCCCTGAATATGACATAGCAGGAGGATAGGACACCGCAGCCTGGTAAGGGAACCGCCTTCTGACACTTGTGGATCTCCTTGCAGCGCTGCCAGCTTTCTACCTCCGGCAGTTCCGCAGGGGGGTCAGTTCTACATACTGGCAATTGGCAAAGTGTCTCGATCTGAGGCTGCATTTGATGGGGCACAGTGAGGCTGCATTTGATGGGCACCGTGGCTGCATTCAAAGCTGCACAGTGGATGCATTTGATGGGGCACAGTGGCTGCATAAGATGGCCACAGTAACTGCATAAGATGGGCCACAGTAGCTGTATTTGATGGGGCACAGTGGCAGCATTTGATGGCATAGTGGCTGCGTTTGATGGGCACAGTGGCTGCGTTTGATGGCACAGTGGCAGCAATTTATGGCGCCGTGGCTGTGTTTGATGGCACAGTGGCTGCATTTGATGGCACAGTGGAGGAAATTGATGGGCACAGTGGCTGAGTTTGATGGTACAATGAGGCTGCAATTGATGGGGTTTTTTCAGAATATTTCAGTTTGTTTGCGCCCCCCCAAAAATTTTGAGCATCAGCCACCACTGGTTTAGACGCGTTTACACTTGTCAAGCGTTTTTTCTTTTAAAAAAATCCGCTGCTCCTGGACGTACTGGCATTATTTATTTACCTGCCTCCAATTGTCTCTGCCTTTAAACTACTCTAAACACCTATGTGTGTATGGACACATAGGCTAGCATGGCTAACATGGAGGGGCATTCTAGAGGCAGGAAAAAAAAAAAACACCATATGCCCCTAGGAGCAGTGTGTGTGATGCCAAAGTCTTCAGTGCATGCCTGGAAAATTCCCATTCAAGCCTATGCAGAGGCCATCTATCACTGTGTCATGGGTGGTCTCTCCATAGGAATGATGGAGTGGTCTCTCCATAGGAATGATTATAATTTTGTCCCACATGCACAGAAGACTTCAGGACCAGCTCAGAGAGTTTCCAGGAATGATTGTGTGACTCCCCTTATAGCCCGTACACATGATCCAAAAATTGGGAAAAAAATACCGCTTTCGAAGGTGATCGTACAAAAATCAGATCGTAAGTACAGAGCTTTCGAGAGCCAATCACGACACTTCATCCGATATTATTTTATCGGACATGCATGAAAATCTTTACCAGATCGTACGATTTTCGTTTAATCAGTACAGTTGTCATCCGAAAATACAATACAAAATACACTACAACACATTACATCACTTCCGACTTTTTTATTCTGTCGCAAAAGACTTTTCGTAACTTTAGTAATCTCTCCATCTTCGATATGTGACTAGCATGCAAAGAAAAACGCATGATCTGTCATCTGATTTTTTGATTGTGTATATTAGCCATTAGGCTGTACAGTGTGGATCTGCCAGGAGCGTGAACATTAACTTTAGGAAGTTGCCACACCAAATATTACTTTGCATTAACTTAAAAGCCCAGTAACAGTCTCCAAAGGCGTTCTACAGCATACACCTGTCACTTCACTAAAGCCCCATACACACGCGCGGATTATCCGAGGACCAGGTCCGTCAGACCATGTCCGTCATACTTTGTCTGATGTTGGTTTTGCGTACACACGGTCGAACAAAGTTGTCGGAAAATCCGATCATTCTGAACGTGGTGACGTTTGTTGCCTACGACGGGACTACATAGAGGCTAGTAGCCAATAGCTTTGGTCTTGTAATGTGATCTGAGCATGCGTAGCACTTTGTCCGGTCGGACTACCATACACACGATCGGATTTGGTGTGATCGGACCGTGTTGTCGGAAAATCTATCCAGCAGGAGATAGGACTTTGTCCGTCGGACAATACGACGTACACTGTCCGATGGTGCATACACACGGTCTGATTTTTCAACAACATTGTCCGATCGGACAGAATCCATGCGAAAATCCGACCGTGTGTATGGGGCTTAAGAGTCATGAAGAAGGGGTGAGGTGCTCCTCATCACTCACACACAGGTGTGTGAATAGGTAAGTGTAAAGATCTTGGGGGGGGGGGTATTTAAAAATAATCGTACACTGGTACAATTTTCCTTAAGACCCCTCTCACACTTTTCAGGCGCTTTTGGGCTAAAAATAGCACCTGTAAAGCACCTGAAAACGCCTCCCCTGCCTCCTACTGATACTTAAAGATACTTAAGTTACTGATACTTAGGCTGCTTTCACACTAGGGCGCTGGGCTGGCAGGATGTTAAAAAAATGTCCTGCGAGCAGCATCTTTGGGGCGGTGGTGGAGCGGTGTATACACTGCTCCTCCACTGTTCCTGCCCATTGAAACGAATGGGCACCGCTGCCGAAGCGCCTGCAAAGCACTTCGGCAGCGGTGCTACACGGGCGCATTTCACCCTTTATTCGGCTGCTAGCGGGGTTTAAAAGCGACCAAAACAACGCTAAAGCGCCGCTATAACTAGTGGTGTTTTACTGTAAAACGCTCGCCCCAGTGTGAAAACAGCATAAGTATCAGTAACTTAAGTATCTTTAAGTATCAGTAGCTAGGAGACAAGGAGACCTCAAATGTGTAACTTATTCTCTGTGCAAGAAGCCCTCCGGCACATAACGACTACACTGGAACAAATGTATTCAATATAAACACTAACTTATCATTTAAGTCTACATCTACTTTGGGGAAATCTTAAATGTCTTATTTTAGAACAATACACAGCACAAATGATGTAATACCCACATAACGGTGTATTTTTTTTATTATACGTACCTGTGAAGTTACACTATAATATGAACAACAGAAACCTAATTATCTGCTGTGTGCTTATTAAATGTGTTACAAAGGATGGAATGAATTCACTCTGTTCCCATTAAACTGCTTCTTCCCATGTTCCCCTCCTTCAGCTATCAATTTGTGGGATGTCAGAGAAATCATAAAGGATCACCAACTGCCACATAGGCCTTAAAAATGTGAAGTCTTACTGAATGAAAATAGGTTATCTTATCCAACCTGTTAATTTTATTTAGATTCTCAAGAAAACATGCAGCAAATCTCTTGCAACAAAATGTTTTAACAAATTAAATGTATGATTAAAGCAAAACTTTGCAAATACCACAAAAATTGCTAATATTTCACAGTGTTGTTCATGAGATATAGGTGTTTTAAAAAAGGTTTTCATGACTGCCAAACCATGTGCCCGAAGTTATCCGTCTAAAATTTTTGTTTCTGTGTACACTGGCAGCTGCTGTAGAAGATAACTTTAGCATTGTCTGCAAAGCAGAAGCTTAGTTAAAGTTGCTTGTTTTAGGCAAGGAATGTGGAGGGAGATTATCACATTATTGACTGCACTGTGTCAAAACTACACTGTGTACAGATTTGCACAAGCGCCTCGGTATATTAAAGCGGTAGTAAACCCTGCTTGGTCATTTTTACCTACAGGTAAACCTATAATAAGACTTACCTGTAGGTAAAATGAATATTTCCTAATTGTGCACTGTCTAGAAGATATTCACCCTGGATGCAGCCAGTTACGTCACGGGCGCATGCGCAAAGTATGTCGGACCTTCAGAGCTTTGTGACGTCATCGTGGCTCCTGCCAATCACATAGCTGAAATAAAGACAGGGGAAACGTGTTCGCCTTCTCAGCGGTGACAGTACAACGCTGGAGGCCTTTGTGAGGGGTGAGTATTTCATAATGTGCTAGTATGCGGTGCATACTAGCACATTATGCCATTGCCTTGCAGGTTGTTTTTTTATTTTTGTTAGTTTTTTTACAACATCCGTAAATTTACAACCGCTTTAAATGGATCGAGAGAACTGAAAAATGTATGTATTTTGTGCAAAAGTAAGCCAGCATTTCAGTTAACTACCTATGTCCTTCAAAAGACACTATGGGGTTTATTTAATAAAGCTGGAGAGTGCAAAATCTAGTACAGCTTTGCATTAAAACCAATCAACTTCCAGGTATTATTGTCAAAGCTTGACCACTTCCCGCCCGCTGTATGCAAAATGACGACCGCAGGGTGGTTGTATTACCCAGACTGGGCATCATATGACATCCAGCAGGATAAGCCGGTTGTGCATGCCCCCGGGGGCACTCAGCGCGATGATCGGTGGTGCGGTGTGTCGATCCAACAAACTGCATCTCTGATCTAGGAAAAGAGCCTATAATGTGCAGACCTATCAGCAATGCCTACTAGTGCAAGCCAGTGAGGCCCATCAGTGCCCCACCAGGGATGCCCACCTGTACCCACAGGTGATGCCAATCAGTGCCCACCTGTACCCACATGGGATGCCAATCAATGCTCATAAAGGATGTCAATCAGTGCCCATTAGCAATCCCAGTCGTTGCACATCAGTAATGCCTGTTAGTGCCTCCTCATCAGTAATGCCTATCAGTGCCATCTATCAGTGCCACCCATCATTGCACACCAGTGCCACCTATCAGTGCCCATCATTGCCACCTATCAGTGCCCATCATTGCCTACTAGTGCCACCCATCATTGCCCACTAGGGCCACCCATCATTGCCGCCTATCAGTACCGCTTATCAGTGCCACCTATAAGTGCCCATCAGTGCTGCATATTAGTGCCTCCTCATCAGTGCTGCCTCATCAGTGCCTATCAGTGCTGCCTCATCAGTGCCCGTCAGTGAAGGAGAAAAAGTGCTTATTTACAAAATGTTATGTAGCGATACCCCCAGTTAAGAGGGCCGCTGGATTGTTTTGGGTCCCTGAGTACAGCTCCACCAACCCCCGGCAATTTGCTCTACCCGCTCTGGCACAGTTAGTCAAGGGGTATGTATCTATGCACATATAAATATCACTTATACTCTAAGTGTAATGGGTATGAACTCACAAGCAGACTGCTGAGATAAGAATAACTGGCTTTACTTTGGCAGTAAGGAAAAGAAATAGTAACATGCATTTAAACATATAACTTACAATACTTTAGCAGGTCCCTGCAATATGCACTTTAACATGTACACATATATGTATCAAACTAGCAATGGGAAACGGAGCGCCAAGTGTAGCGACCGTCTGCTATGCACCCCTGAGGTGCAATAAATCTATCTGCGCCTACCTAACGGACCAGGCCTGATCCCTAGCAATAGAGCTCAGTCCTTGAATAAGTACAGTGTTCTTCACCGGCAATGAATCTGTAGAGGTGGTGCACATGTAGCTTTAAATGGTGTATTTGTAATCCACAGAAAGTAACATTTGCTGCTCTGAGGTAAATTGTGCCTAGGCAGTTCAATAGGCATAAACGTGTGTATAGTAATGCAGGATGAGCCTTCCAGCTCTCTCACCAATCCTGGGGTACCGTCCTCAGCTCCGGTCAATCTAATGGCGGCTCCGGCCTCCTCCGTCACAGCCCCTGCGCTCCGGTCCTCAGCTCCGACCGACCGACTGTAGGGAAGAGTCTCCGCTCCGCTGCTGCTGACTCTGAGGGATGAGAGTCTCTCTCCAGCTGCTGCAAGGCCCAGGCTTCAGGCCTTCAGCAGTCCCAGTCCGCACAGGTGTCTCCTCGGGAACCAGTCTCCGCGTCACCAGCTCAGTCAGAAGAGGCAGCCCAGTCAGCCAAGGCATCAGAAGAGGAAGAGGCGGTCTCTCCTCCTCCTTTTTATAACCTCCCCCAGCAGCCTCTCGGGCGGAAACAAGCAGCCCGGGAGCCTGGGGGATTATGGGGAATGTAGTCTTTTCCCCTAAAAGGGGTACGACCCCGCTACATTTATAACAGTTTTTTCAAAATTTTCACTCTTTTTTTATTAGTAGCACAAAAAATAAACAAGCCAGTGGTGATCAAATAGCACCAAAAAAAAGATGAAAAATGTAATGTAGGTACAGTGTCTCATGACCACACAATTGTCTTTCAAAGTGCGACTGCGCTGAAAGCTGAAAATTGGCCTGGGCAGGACAGGGGGTAAAAGTGCCTGGTATTGAAGTGGTTAATTAAACAAGCTAAAGTTAGAAGCTGATTGGTTACTATGCACAGCTGCACCAGATTTTTCACTCTCCATTTTTAGTAAATCAACCCCATTGCATGTCTTTTTGAGTCTGTTTGCTCACAGTTTTTGAAAGTGAGACTTTAGGCTTTAAAAAAACTAACAAACAAAATGAATGACAGTAAAATAAATTAAAGTGATTGTAAAGTTTTTTTTTAAAATAACAAACAGGTTATATTTGCCTGCTCTATGCAGTGGATTTGCACAGGGCATTCTGGATCCTCCTCTTCTTGGGTCCATCTTCGCTGCTCCTGGCCCCTCCCTCCTGGCGAGTGCTCCAACAGCAAGCATCTTGCTATGGGGGCACCCGAGCCAAACTGCAGCTCTGTGTGTCCATTCAGACACAGAGCTACGTTTCGGGCCTGCTTCTCTCTCTCCTGATTGGATAACTGACTTTGACAGCAGCAGGAGCCAATGGTGCCGCTGCTGTGTCTCAGCCAATCAGGAGGGAGAGTTTTAGACAGCCAAGGGACTTGTGGACATCGCTGGATAGAGATGGGGCTCAGTTAAGTATTAGGGGGGCTGATGCACACAGAAAGCTTTTGATCTTAATGCATAGAATGCATTAAGATAAAAAAACCTTTGGCCTTTACAACCACTTTAAATATTAATGGTAACATTTAAAAAAATTTGGCAGAAAACTATTAGGCAAGAAGGGGAGGAAGGCTTAAATTAGAGCTTAACCATGGGTAAATAACAAATTAAATACATTTCATATAAATTATTTATTTTAACCTGTAAACTTTCTTTAACTGATGTCATATGCAGATATCTACATATCATGAAACAGTAATTCCTGTGTAACAACACTATTTCCACTATTTGTAAGTTTACACAGGAGTGGCTGGATTTTGTCAGCTGCTACTGCTGTGTATTACAAAGTGACAAGGGGAGTGGTGGCAGGGGGAGTAGGGTAGGGCATAGCAGATACGTCCTACAAACTTTGTTGAAGGATGTTTCCTCTGTCTAAAATCCTAAGTCTAAGACCACTTTCACACTGTGGCGCTTTTCAGGCGCTTTCACGATAAAAACAGCGCCTAAAAAGCTCACGAAAACTTATTTCCATTAAAATCAATGAACGCTTTCACACTGGGGCAGTGTGCTGGCAGGGCTGTGAAAAACTCCCCTCCCCATTAAAATGAATGGAAAGCTCTTCAAAAGCGCCTGAAAAGCTCTTCAAAAGCGCTCAGTGTTTTTACTGGCAGTAAGAAGCGCTTCAGTGTGAAAGTGGCCTAAAAGTGACATTTCCAAACAACCCCTTTACCTTTTTACTCTTTATGCAATGTCCTGGGGGGGGGGGGGGGGGGGGGGTTGTCAAGCAGGTAAAATTTGACTATATACTTTACTGAACTTTGCTAAAAATGTACTTTGATCTGCTATTGTAAAAATACATTTAAAAATCACGATCACATGCAAGTAAAGTATGTTTCAATAAAACCCAGCAAAGCAAAATGTCCTGATTTCACTTTATTAATGAGGATAAATACCGTAGTTACGATGCGGCACCTTATGGTGCTTGTTGTCTGATAAATGTGACAACTTTTTTAATGGGAGGCCATGAATCTACTTTTAGTACAGTACTGTGCAAAAATTTTAGGCAGGGATGAAGAAATGCAGTAAAGTAAGAATGCTTTCAAAAATATATATTTTGATTGATTATCTACAAAATGTGAAGTGAGCGGATAGAAGAAAAATAGAAATCAAATCAATATTTGTTGTGACTACTCTTTGGCTTCAAACCAGCATTAATTTCTACACTTGCACACTTTGTACACTTGCACAAAGTCAGGGATTTTGTAGGATTAGAGTCAGGTGTTTGATTAACCAAATATACCAAGCAGATGCTTGCAATAATCAATTTCATATGTAGGTTTGTACATAGTAATTAACGGAAACAGAAACAGCTGTGTAGGATGCCTAAAATGTGGTGAGGAACAACCAAACTCTGCTACTAAGGTGAGGTTGTGGAAGACAATTTCATGTCACAGGTCATACACCATGGCAAGCCTGAGCACAGCAACAAGACACAAGGTATTTTTCTTGCATCAGCAACATCTCTTCCAGGCAAAGATTTCAAAGCAGACAGGAATTTCAAGATGTGCTGTTCAAGCTCTTTTAAAGAAGCACAAAGAAACGGGCAATGCTGAGGACACAGTGGTCGGCCAAGGAAACTTAATGCAGCAGATGAAAGACACATTATGCTTACTTCCCTTTGACATTGAAAGATGTCCAGTAGTGCCATTATCACAGAACTGGCGTAATCCAGTGGGACCCAAGTACACCTATCTACTGTCTAGAGAAGTCTGGCCAGAAGTAGACTTAATGGAAGATTTGCAGCCAAAAAGCCATACCGCCAACGTGGAAACAAGGCTAAACGACTCAACTGTGCATGAAAACATAGTAACATGGGGTGTAGTAAAAGAGCAGCATGTGCTCTGGACTGATGAGTCAAAATTAGAAATATGTGGCTGTAGCAGGAGGCAGTTTGTTTGCTGAAGGACTGGAGAACGGTACAATAATGAGTATCTGCAGGCTGTTTTGAAGCATGGTGGGGGTTCCTTGCAACTTTGTGGCTGCATTTCTGCAAATGGAGTTGGAGATTGTTCAGGATCAATGGTGTTCTTAATGCAGAGAAATAAAGGCAGATACTTATCCATCATGCCATACCATCAGGGAGGCATGTGATTGGCCCCAAATTTATTCTGCAGCAGGACAACGACCCCACACATACAGCCAATGTAATTAAGAACTATCTTCAGTGTAAATAAAAACAAGGAGTCCTACAATTGATGGTTTGGCCCCCACAGAGCTCTAACCTCAACATCATCAGGTCTGTCTGGGATTACATGAAGAGACAGAAGGATTTGAGGCAGCCTACATCCACATAAGATCTGTGGTTGGTTCTCAAATATGTTTGGTACAACCTACCTGCTGAGTTCCTTCAAAAACTGTTGCAATCTCTAGGGCATCCAGAGGATAAGGATTTTACTAGTTTTTCCACCCCACACTCCAGATATGCACGCTTAGACTACCTGTTTATTACACAAAGAGATATCCCAGCTCTGGTAGAAGCACATATAGGCATTCAATCATTTACGGACCACTCACCCATCTCCATACCGTTAGACATAATGACTTCCCCACATAAGCAACCGACATGGAGACTTAACACCTCACTACTGATGGACCCAACGCTCCTTTCCACAATCAATTTGGCCCTGACGGAATTTTTCAAACATAACAACACACCAGGCGCAGACCCACTGATATCAAAACGCAAAAAGGAAAGGGAAGATAAAATCGGAAGCTTGTCAACACTAATTAGTACACTAGAGTCCATCCATAAACAGTCACTCTCAGTGCAATCAGCAAAAAAATTACTAGACATTAGAAAGGAATTACAACATATACTCGACGCTAAAGCCAAACAAAAGCTATTTTTCAAAAAGAAACTCTATTATGAGTCGAGGAACAAAACAGACAGATTCTTAGCCAGGGTTTTAAAAGAACAAACCCACGCCAATAATATTTCCGGACTCAAGAGTGCAGATGGCAAAATTTATGTAGCGTCTAAGGCGATAGCTGCACACTTCCATGGGTATTACTCAAAACTATACAACCTACCACCACAACAAAGACAACAAGACATGGAGCGAGAAAGGACACAAATTATTCAAAACTACCTAAATAAAAGTGTACTTCCGACCCTACAAGACTCAGACATCTCATTACTAGAAACGTCAATTTTGACTACAGAAATCAGACAAGCTATTAAACAGCTGAAACCGGGGAAGAACCCTGGACCATATAGATATTCCTCCATCTATTAAAAAAACCTTCATAAACATCCTTATGGACCCTCTCACTGCAGCTATAAATTCCATGTCCAATCCTAGAGATCTAACCCCAAACTTTCTTTCAACACACTACAGTGCTACCAAAGCCGGGTATAGACCCCACGGATTGTTCCAGTTACCATCCCATTTTCCTGTTAAACCTGGACGTTAAATTATTTGCAAAGATTCTCGCCCTACGATTAGGCCCACTCCTCCCGGAACTAATAGGGCTGGAACAAGTAGACTTCATGCCTGGCAGAAAAGCAAAAGACAATGTGACTAAAGCCTTACTATTAATTTATGTAACGAAGACGTGGGAAATCAAGGGCTTTCTCTTTTCTACGGATGCAGAGAAAGCCTTCAATCGTGTTGCTTGGGATTTTATGATGGCAGTGTGCAGACACGCGGGGCTAGGCCTGCGTATGCTATCATGGATCGCCGCATTGTACCAAAATTCCTCAGCAAAATTAATAATCAACAGCACACTGTCCGAAAAGGTACACATAAAGAATGGCTCTAGACAGGGATGCCCTTTGTCACCCCTTCTATTCATTCTATCCTTGGAACCTTTTATTAGATTGATTAAATCGAGCTCCACAATCACAGGCTTTTGGGTTAAAGACAAGAAATTCAAGCTAGCAGCATTTGCAGACGACCTCCTATTTTTCCTAACAAACCCGACAATAACATTACCCAATTAACTAAAAGAATTCGCCACTATGGTGATAAACATCTCTTTTCCCGATAACACACTTGCCCAGACAAAGACCAACTCCCACTTCAGATGGGACTCTCGGGCACTCAAATATCTAGGGATTTGGCTAACCCCACAATTACAGCCAACCTTCGAACAGAACTACCCAACTCCCCCCCCCCCCCCCCGCTTAAGAACTGTGAAAAAGATTGGAAAAACTGGCACCTAGGATTCTTCTCCTGGTTCGGGCGTGCAGCAATCATTAAAATGGCAATCCTGCCCAAGACACTGCTAAAATACTCACCCTGGATTCCTTGGTCCAGTTACCCAGTAGGCCTACGATGACACCCCATAACAGGCAACACATTAGAAATTTTACGCCTCATTGCCAAACAGACATCTAATTCTATGTCACTTAGCCCACTGGTGCCACTGAAGGGCAATCCTGACTTCATACCAGGTACACAGAACACAATCTTTCAACCAACACAACAAGACAACCCACTACTGGCGGGCGACTGTTACTCAGGAGGTAAAATCAAAGATTGGAACACTCTCCGGCTAGAAAATAACCTGCCGCATATGCGCCACTGGTCCTACCTCCAACTACGAAGTTACTTGGACAGGAAAGAGAACTCACAGAACTTCCACAGACCCCTAACTGACCTAGAGTCGGTTTGCCATGGCTCTATGCCACTTTCAAGGGCAACTTCAATTGCTTATTCATGGCTACATTATCCTGAGACGGCCGAGGTCGACAAACACAGGAGGAAGTAATCGGATAAATTACAGGAGGGAATTACAGACAAACAATGGAGGTATGCCTGCATATTAGCACATAAATGTTCCATAAGCACAAAAATGCAAGAAACAAATTACAAGATGTCAGAAAAAAATAGGTACAATGATCCATGTTTGGTGGAGTTGCCCCTCGATTTCGGCCTACTGGGATGGAGTTAGGGAACTGATCAGGAAAATCACAGAGACCAAACTAAACTTAAATGCGGCATGCTGCTTATTGCACATGACAAATTTCTCATTTAAAAGATACAAGCATTCTTTAACTAAACATCTCCTAAATGCAGCCAAATCACTAATTCCCCTACACTGGAATACAACATGGGTTCCATCCATTCCAGATTGACTAAACAGAGTCAAGGACATCTGTGATATGGAAGATATCCTTGTACAAGACTCAGGAATGGTGGAGAGATTCCACAAAACATGGCAGCCCTGGTTTGTCTTTAACCACTTGCCGACCGGCGCACGACGATATACGTCGACAGAATGGCACGTACAGGCAGGAGGGCGTATATATAAGTCCCTCCTTTAGCCTGTCCGTGCCATCGGGAGCGCGCCGGTCGGGACCCCCGTGAGTCCGATCGCGGTCTCCGCGGACTCGATCGCCGCGGGGACCCCCGCGATCGTCTCACGGGAAGGCTGAACGGGGAGATGCCGAGATAAACAGCATCTCCCCGTTCTGCCTAGCAACTAGTGACGCCGATCTCTGCTCCCTGTGATTGGAGCAGAGATCAGCATTCACTAGCTGACAGCCACGCCCCCCCACAGTAAGAAATACACCCCTAGGGATACTTAACCCTTACACTGCCCCCTTGTGGTTAACCCCTTCACTGCCAGTGTCATTTATACAGGAATTAATGCATTTAAATAGCATTAATTGCTGTAAAAATGACAATGGTCCCAAAAATGTGTCAAAAATGTCCAATGTGTCCGCCATAATGTCGCAGTCACAAAAAAAAGCGCAGATCTCAGCCATTACTAATAAAAAAAAATTATTAATAAAAATGCTATAAAACTATCCCCTATCTTGAAAACGCTATAACTTCTGCGCACACCGATCAATAATCGCTTATTGCGTCTTTTTTTTACCAAAAATATGTAGAAGAATACGTATCGGCCTAAACTGAGGAAAAAAAAAATGTTTTTTTATATATTTTTTGGAGATATTTATTATAGCAAAAAGTAAAAAATAATGCATTTTTTTCAAAATTGTCGCTCTATTTTTTGTTTATAGCGCAAAAAATAAAAACCGCAGGGGCGATCAAATACCACCAAAAGAAAGCTCTATTTGTGGGAAAAAAAGGACGTCAATTTTGTTTGGGAGCCACGTCGCACGACCGCGCAATTGTCAGTTAAAGCAACGCAGTGCTGAATCGCAAAAAGGGGCCTGGTCCTTTGGCTGCAAATTGGTCCGGTCTGTAAGTGGTTAATTACTCCCAGTCCTTCGTGGACGCCATGTCCTCACCAGCTTAATAATGTCCTAACAAAACAAGATCAAACTAGACTATATCTGTATCTGAGATCCAAACTGATGGAATGTAACTAAGAGCTATTAATGTACCTACATTACACTACTTACTTTTTCTACTCCACTTTTCTTGCCTACATAATTGTGATAGCAGAGAAAGGCAAGAAAATAAGCCAGATTAAGGTTAACAAAATTCCCTATACAAACTGCACACGTTTGTTATATACAGCTTAAGGCGTCATGAGTAAACCATAAACATAATCTGCAAGCATTATAGGATCATCAAAACCAATTTTAAAGAATTCAGTTTCACTGCTATCGTAAAGTATGTAGTATAGGGAACTTTGTTAACCTTAATCTGTATCTGCGACTTGTGTATTGTGCAAGCTTTCCTTACTTTTTCAATAAAAGTTGAATGTTTAAAAAAAAAAAAAATATATATTATTTTAAAGGCAATTTTATTTGAATCTTCTTCATCTCCTGGTTTTCCAATGACCTGAAGCCATTCTTTCAATAAGCTTGCTTTGTTATTTGTTGAAATTTGTTACATTTCAGTTTCAAAGCCATTCATTCAACTTTCTACTCTTTTATGAACTCAAAAATAAAATTACCAAAATGTTTAGAGGACTCCAGTGAGTTTTCTAAAATAAGGATCTGTGAAGGTAAAGAGGAAAGCCTTGTACACACGATCAGATTTTCCGATGGGAAATGTGTGATGACAGGTGGAAAATCCGACCGTGTGTATGCTCCATTAGACAATTGTTGGCCAACTTTCCGTGGACAAATGTTGGATGGCAGGTTTATAAATTTTCCGCGGTCAAATGTCTGTTGTCGGATTTTCCGAGCGTGTGTACACAAGTCTGTTGGACAAAAGTCCAAAGTACAAACACACATGCTTGGAAGCAAGGACGAGCCAGAAGCTGTCGGTCTTGTAAACTAGCGTTTGTAATGGAGAATTAACATTCGTTATGTGGCAAATTATGAAATCTCGAAATGCAGCACATATTCTCCTCTTCTTTGCTGAAGATACTGATGGAGTTATTGCAAACTAATTTTCAAAGGCTTTTTTTTCTAGTGATATCAATAATAATTTTATTATGCTTTTTTATTTTTATTTGGGCAAGTTACCACAGCACCATTATCCCGTCGTTTTTAAGATCAAAGATACAACAATGTTGGTGTCCCTTGTCAATTTTACATTGTATTTTTCAAAATGTAACTGCCTACTCCCAAACTGTCATTTGAAGTCATTTGAAGTAAAACACATAGCCAAGTATTATTCTCCACAATTTTTTTATTGTGCATTAAAAAGACATGCTATCTGCTAATAGAACGTAACCAAAAAGTGCATTCTATGCACGAAATGAAAAGCGCTAAATGAGAAGCGTGAAAAGAAAAGCACAAATCAACACTCACCAAACTTCTACTAACACAAAATTAGCAGAAGGAGCCCAAAGGGTGGCACTAAAGAGCTGAAAAAACATGTAGTACATCACTACGTTCGTGATTGTTGGCCAACAATTGTGTGCCGTGAGTATGCAAGACAAGTTTGGGCCAATGCCCTTCGGAAAAAAGTCCACGATTTTGTTGGCAGAAAATCCAACTCGTGTGTACGAGGCTTTAGGCATGCCATACGTTATGCAATTTTCTTCCCTTCAACCACAGATTGAAGGAAAGAAAATTCTTGATTCCCCCATCAACACAGTCAGTGTTGATAGGGAAGTCCCTCCCGCAGTGATATTGTGTTCTGCCAGTCGGGAGCCTTTCCCACTGGCAGAATACAATGATCACTGCTGGCGGCTATAGCCACAGCAAGTAATCATGCAAAAATTCATCCAGATCCTGCTGAACAAGCCATGTTTTGATTCCTCTATGGCCGGCTTAAGGTATGTAAAGTACTTTTAAGAAAATTTGGCATTAACTCCTTACCTCTGCATCTTCCCCATCCTACAGATATTTCCCATTGCTGGGGAAAGGAAAACTGTCAATGATATTTTATTATCTGTTTAGAAAAACTGTTGCTCATAAAATTGTAGGGACCTTTTCCTAAGCTGCTGTGTCCCTTAGTGTGTATTGTTTCTAGTGTGTATTGTTTCTAGGCTCTAACCAGCCTGAGTTGCTAATTACCTTTTTCGTGGCTCTGCAAAGGAGGTTCCAGTAATTAGAGTGGGAAGGACAATCCCTTCATTATGAATATGTATCTGACCTAACCAACCTCCAAGGCCCTTGTTCAGAGGTATGGTCTGAGAGATGATGCACATTTGGTTCACTTTTCCAAAGGGTTCTTTCGCCTCCTGGGCTGAGCCTGAATCTGCTTGCCTGCTCTCACAGGGCAAGCATTTAACCTGTCTGCTCTTGGCTGCTCTTAAAGGATTTACTTCTGTTACTACTGTTATGCCCCTCACTACACGTGACTGATAACTCCTCTCATACCAATGCATTCCAGTAGGCGCAGAATCCCTTTGAACTTTTATTGATACAAGATAGAGTAAAACTGTAACGGATACAAAAAAAATGCAATTAATAAAAGATCATACAATTAGTGTCTCCCTATCTATATATCTATCTAGCTAAAGACACAAATAGTAAACATAACAAAGATGGATGGCTAGCATAGAACTTAGCAGCAGATGTGGTTGCTTCCTTCCAGGGTGAAAGGGAAAAGGAAAAGGCTGAAGAAGCTGCCGCAGGGCCTGATGGGATAGCAAGTACAGAGGCTTGCATGTACCAAATCTAACCAGCTTTTCTAAATGACTTCATTGAAATAGATATAGCGCAGTTATACAAAATGGCCACTAGATGGCAGCATAGATTTATCTAATTAAACCAAAAAGTCAATAAGAAGATTACAAGCCTTATTAACGAAGGCATGACAACCACTACTTCTGAACCCCTGTGCTCTTTTGGGTATACTGCACCCCTGAACCCTCTCTCCAAGCATTAAGATCAGAAATAAAATTTAAAATGACTATTGCACAGTTTATTTTTTCTCCCCACCATACACTAAGGACCAGACTGTGAGACTGTTAGCCCACTGAGTCACCAGCAGGATCTGGAGTAAGGGGGTGCTACAAAAACAGATGTAGCATCAAAAGTGATTTTTTTGTTAGGGTCCTTTGTCCCAATGTGTAAATATTGTGAATGCCAAAGCTACTATGTCTTGATCCTAAGACCCCTTTCACACTGGGGTGGTGCGGGCATTAGCGGTAAAGCGTCGCTAGTTTTAGCGACGCTTTACCGCTGTTATTAGTCACTGCTAGCCACTTTCAACCCCCAGAAGGGGTTAAAAAGGGGTTAAAAGAGCCTGCTTAGCACTGCTTTCAAAGCTTTTAAGGTGCTTTTAAAGCAGCATCCATTAATTTCAATGGCCAGGGGCAGTGGAGGAGTGATGTATACACCGATCCCGCACCGCCCCAAAGATGCTGCTTGCAGGACTATTTTTGGTTGCAGCTGCTAATCGGGGAAACGTTTTCCAACATTCCTGTTTTAAATAAGTCAGTCTAGTGATCCATGTCTGTCAAAAAGGGCATCTTACATGGATCAAAATGTTGCTGTTCCCTGCTAAACCACCTAACTGTCTAAAACCACCTAAAGAGGTTGTTCAGTCATTACCAGGGTTCACTCTGTTCCTCTGGGTCCATATTTAGTTTAGACCAGTGTTTCTCAACTCCAGTCCTCAAGGTCCCCCAACTGGTCATGATTTCAGGCTTTCCATTATTTTGTACAGGTGATTTGATCAGTTTCACTGCCTTAATAATTACCACAGCTGGTTCATCTGAGGGAAATACTGAAAACATGACCTGTTGGGGTGCCTTGAGGACTGAAGTTGAGAAACACTGGTTTGGACTAATTAAAGCGGTAGTAAAAAAAAAACTTCCCCCTGCAAGTCAACGGCATAATGTGATAGTATGCACCACAAACTAGCAATTTATGAAAGACTTACCTTAAAACAAAGCCTTCCAGCATTGTGCTGTCACTGTTGACAGGGCTTTCATCTTCACTTGGTCTTCCTTCTGTGTTTGTGGGCTCCGGACGGTTTAATGGCTGAGCCACAATGATGTCACACCCGCGCATGTGTACGGGAGCCACAATCGTGGCACAAAGCTCTGAATGGTGAGCAAACTCAGTATGTTGTCCATTCAGAGCCAGTTCACATTGCCCTGGTGATGTCACCAGCTACAGAAATAGTGAAATTCACTTAAATGGTGTACATTTAGGGGATATTCCTTGTACCTACAGGTAAGCTTTATTATAAGTTTACCTGTAGGTTCAAGTCAGTAAGTGGTATTTACTACTGCTTTAAAAACTAAAACTGACTTTATATTTAATTTCTCGAAAAGTTGGGCAGTTCATAGAAACAGGAATTACAATGGGTTACAAAGATAGACATACAAGCAAAACAGTTTGAAATAAAATGGATAGAGAAATACAGAAAGATTGCTTAAAGTAGTTGTAAACCATGACATATACCCACTGAAGTCATTAGCCTCAGGTGAGACACAGACATGAACCAAATCCTCCTACATGAGCTGTGCCTGTTTATCTGCAGGCATCCCTTCTCTACAGCTGTTCAAAGTTCACACATCAAAGACTATCTCTGAGCTTCTAGAAGGCAGAGGGTAGGGATCTGATGTCACACAGTACAGAGCTGAGTGTAACCTGAGACCTGAGTGGAGGGAAAGGACATGTTCCCCTCTACACAGTCTCATAGGGGAATGTGTGCTGAATTTGGGGGGGGGGGGGGGCATCTGCTGAATGCCAAGTTTAAAGGGGAAGGGGGGCATCTCCCATCATTGTCTGGTGTGGAGATTAACTGTCATAAGTGACTCATGCAGATAACAGAGGAAAAATAAAACAAGGAGGATCACACACTATAGAAGGCTATGCTTTGTTCATTTTTGATTTCAGGGGTTTGCATCCACTTTAGGTTTTCCTTTGCTCCAGGAGAATTAAATATTGAGCATGCCCTCATTGAGCAAATGGTCCTCAAAAATATGTACGATTATTGAATTTTAGACAGCAGACTTTTTTCTGTTTTCAAAGTAAAGTTGCTGGTCCCTGATTCTCTTTAATCAGATGTAGGGGGCCAGCAGTTGCATGCTAAGCTAGTTTACATAGACATTTTTAGACTTGGCTAAAAGCTATAAACATGCTGTGACTGTGCAGAGTTAGGTTATAAAAATATGTAATTATACTTAGTGATGCAGGTGTTTATTTAATTTCTGTTTAGAGACCAAACACTGATATCAGAAGAAGTATGATCCTCGAGAGATCCAAAGTATCAGTAACCCTCCAATTCTAATGACTTTGGAGGAGATTTCTAAAACTGGTGCACACAGAATCTGGTGCTGATGTGCATAGTAACCAATCAGCTTCTAACTTCTGCTTGTTCAATTAAGTTTTGACAATAAGACCTGGAAATTGATTAGTTACTATGCACAGCAAATTTAGTAAATCCCCCCCGATGCATTATTTTTAAAACCCTCTGTGTAATCAATCTTTTTTTAATCAGTAATTAGTATGACTGTGTACTGCAAGGTATGTAAGTTATGATTTATTACATTTTTTTAGAAATGAGATTTTGGATTGTGTTAAAGAAACACATCTCAATAGATAGGATGCAAAGACCTTTGACGAGAATCTAACTGCTTCCTGCTGTGTGTAAATCCTTCTTAAGCATATCCCCTTAATTTAGCATATAGATGCTAAAGGCTATCTGTATTATATGATTATAGCCCCAATGAGGGGTTTTTTTTTAACCCATGAAGTGACTTATGATGCATCACACTCTGTAAGACAGGAAAAATTACTGAAAAAGCACAAAAACAAGACTCATAGGCGGCTATGTTCAAATATTAATTTGAAATCATCAGTAAGATAACCACTGGGTCTTAAATCATTTAAACAGCCACAAGATTTCCTTCCATGTAGCAAGCATCCTTGCCACCCATCTTTTTCGCTCAGGCCCATCAGTTCTGGATTCATAAGGAGGGAAAAGGAAGGAGAAAATGCCCCGGTCCTCTGATAGACGTCGCCACCCCCTCCCCACCCCCCATACAAAAAAAAAAAAAAACAATGTTAAATATTAAAAAATACATACTTATAAAATATATGTTTATATATAAAAGGTTTAACTCTGGACTGGTATAAAAAAAATTTGGCAGCTCAAGCGAACCACACATAGGAGGAGATTTACTAAAACTGGTACACACGGAATCTGGTGCAGTTGTGCATAGTAGCCATCCATCCACCTGCTGATTGGTTACTATGCACAACTGCAGTAGATTCTGTGTGCACCAGCTTCTACTCTACTGAGAATAATTCAGATGGTGCTTAACCCTTATTATTTTTATGTGTTTCTAGTAAATTGGTGATTATGGGAGCATTTCTTTTATTGAAATAAAGTTATTTAAATTCTAACTATGAGCAAAAAAGAATTTCAGGAGGTAATTCTATATGTATACAAGTAAAGGCGCAGGGAACTAGAGCAATAAATGTCCCACAGTGTTAGATGATGTAAGTTAAAAGCATATTGATTTATGCAAAAACATAGTAATAACATAACATAACAAGAGTCCACAGTCTTGCAGTATGTTTAAAAAGTCCAAAGACCATTTGGGATGGTGATAGGGGGGCCCACACTCAGGGCTGCCATCAGGGGGGAACAGAAACCATGTTCCAGTACACTGAAAAATACACAAGGGGAGAGGCGCCTCTGGGTGCAGATATAGGACAAGTTTAATAACACCTTAAATACAGGCAACTCATATTTATGAAGTCGTCATTAAGCATAGGTTAAGTCCCAGCATATGGGTAGTCATCAGTTTTGTCAGCTCCTGCTTGATAGGCGCTCTTAGCTCGATACAGACACCGCTGTAGAGAGGCCGGCCGCAGTGGAGATTGCTCAAAAACGAGGCTTGAGGCGCAGTTGGCATACAGGCAAGGAGGGATGATGTCACAGGAAAGTGACGCGTTTCTTGAGCGTACAGGTTGCGAGTGACGCGGCAGCCGTGCTCCTTCTTCAAGCTAGTGAATGGGACTCTGAAGCTTACAATATAAAGTATACATATGGGGGAGTGGCCAGGATAGAAGGTGCAAAGTGATTGGCAGCGCATGGATATTAACCAACGGCAATTTAAACACTATGCAGTAACATAAGGTGATAATAAACATTAGCGGGGACACAATAGGTAGTTAAGTTAGGTCTTGTGTAATAAAAACAACATTTTAAAAATGTTAAAAAGCAATGGTATGCAGTCACAGACACAAATAAAATACATAGCAAAAACTGTAGTATAGTGTTATAAAAGGCCAGTGTTACAGAAAACATATATAACCACTCCATGTAAAGGGTAGCCGGGCCAAACACTGATACCGATGACTAAAAAATGTAATAAACAATCAATCAATTGATCATTGGTCAACCAATTAATTAAGAAGAAAAGCAATCATGGGTAGCATAATTGTACGAAAAGAAGCATATATTAATGATCATTATATATACAGATAGTGTGTATAGGAGTTTGTAATTAGAACTAGGTAGACACCAAAAATAAAAATAAATATGTATGACTTTACTCCATGATGTTCATTTCACTTGTATTTTTGTAGTCCATCCCTCTCTAAGTTGTAGTTTTATGCTATGAGGAAAAGTAATTTCCTGCCCTGGGAACCAGCCACTGCACCCTGCTTGGTAACTCTTCTGGCACCAGTCCCCTTACCACTCCCATGCCTCTGAAGTTATCTGAAAGGACTCCGCTGCTGAAAGTGCTGCTGCCACCAAAAGAAGGTGCCCACATGCTTCAGGAAGTGATGTAGACACTGAAGAAGGACCCCTCCAGAGTAGAAGAGAAGACTTGAGACCTGAAGATTACATGAACGCAGCTTCAGGTAAGTCAAAAGGGAATTTAGATTTTTTTTCATAGCAAAGTTATAGATGTTGCACATAAATCTTGCATATAAAGTTTTATTATGCTTCTTACCACCGTTCTAGGTGCATTGAGCACTGTTTCAAATGGGAGCTCGTTTGCTAATCTCTTCTGAACTGCATGTAATGATATTAGCATTGCAGGGAGCGTGTATACCTTCAGCCATCCAGCTCGGGGTGGATATGTGATGAAATACCTCATTAAAAAAAGTCACACGAAAGATACAAATTCATTTAAAAAATGACATTTTTCTAATGTACTGTAAAGCTCAGGTATTACTACAGGAAATGCTGATTTTTTCAGAAAGATCATTTACATAAGCATATAAATAGGTTCTATACATAACGTGAATATACTGAAAACAGAAATGCAAAGAAAGTTGGAAGTCTTTGCTCTTTTGAACCCCTTGAATGTGTTAAACATAGGTATATGGGCCCCAATGCACAGCTTGGGCTCGTGGCCAACAGACTGATCACATAAAATATAATTTGTGTTTAAAAATTCCAGTAATTGACATACACCAGCTTTTTTCCAAGAACTTTGCCAAGACCCATAAATGTGTGACCTGCTAACTATGCTAGAAGCACCCATCCAGAAACTGTTAAAAAAATACTTTTTTCTTTTGAAGGACTCCATCCTAAGACAGTTGCATCTTTTATTACAATCCTTTTTATCTCAAAATGATGTTTTTGTGGCAGTACATTTTCACCTGAATATATAATATACATATTTCGTTATGCTGAAATAACGTGGATATTTCTCAGTATTTTGTGCTAACTAACTTGGGTATGAACTATTAAAACACATTTATATTTTATGTAAAAGTCATTCCAAAACTGGCATAAGGTCTGTACATTCCACAATCCATACTGCATTTAGGTGATGGGCTCTCTCCTTTTTTTTTTTTTTTTTTTTTTTTGCAACTAGGTCTGATTCACCTGTTTTTGCTTGCTACCTTTTTTTCAGTGGAAGCTGATTCACTAGAACCTGATTCTCTGGCACTCCAATGACTTTATACGCAAACATTAATGTGCATGCACACAATTTACGTGCTTGTGATTTAGCATGTTCTAAGTACACAAAAGCTATGTGCATTTTTGGCTGATTCATAATTGAACTTCAGGAGTAAAGTGAATTTTTAGAGAAATTGAGACTGATTTGTTTTTCAAAGTAGTTTTATGTGTGTCATATTTGATGTAGTTAAAGCTGAACAAGGTAGTACTCTTGGTAAGAAAATTTTTAAAGAATGAGTAAAAATATTTTTTAAAACTTCCTAATATTTTCAGTCACATTTTATTCTATTTTCTATTGTGTTTCATCTTGTAGGTATGTTAACAAGCTGAACGGTAAATACTGGCACTCGTCCTTGGGCTTGTAAATCTTTTTCATTAGACACCCAGGTAAAAGTCACAGAGGCAACAGTGCTGACATGTTTCAGTCACGAATGGCCTTACTCATTGTTATGAGTAAGGCCATTCGTGGATGAAACATGTCAGCCACGTGCGTGCTAAGAGGAGAGTGTGCAGAGAGATGCTGAGAGGAAAGCGTGCAGAGAGACATTGAGAGGAGAGCGTGGTGTGGGAGCAGGTGAGACTGGGACTGTGACACCCCCCCCCCCCCGAGACCAGGACGAGAGAGGCAGGTGGACCCGGAGGAGGCAGAAAGTAAGTGTGTCCCAGACTGGGAGAGGCTGCAGGTGCCGACAAGCCCTGTAGGAGACAGCTGAGCAGGAGGAGCAGAGCGGCTGCATAACAAGCAGAAAATGCAGGCTGACTGTGGGACTGACAGGCTGACTGTGTGTAGAGAGGAGGCTGTCTGAGGAGTGTGAGTAACCGGTGAGTACTGCGAGTAACTGGTGAGTACTGTAAGTAACTGATGAGTACTGTGAGTAACTGGTGAGTATTGCGAGTATCTGGTGAGTAACTGGTAAATATTGTGAGTAACTGGTGAGTATTGTGAGTACGGTGAGTAACTGGTGAGTACGTTGAGTAACTGGTGAGTAACGTGAGTTTGTAGAAATTGGTGAGTATTGTGAGTAACTGAGTACTGTGAGTAACTGGTGTGTACTATGAGTAACTGATGGGTAACTGTGTACTGAGTACTGTAAGTAACTTGTGAGTAACTGTGTACTGAGTATTGTGAGTAATTGGTGAGTTCTGTGGGTAACTGGTGAAGTACTGTGAGTAGCTAGTAAGTACTGTGAGTAACTGGGGAGTCCCTGGGGAGTACTGAGTAACTGGTGAGAGCTGCAAGTGACTGGTTAGTTGCACAAGTGACTGGTGACTACCAGGTGCAACTAGGAACACTGTGAGGTTCACTGAGGGTAACTGGGAGTACAAGGACTACACGGGCAGTGAGATAGGGGATCAGAAGGAGAGGACGCGGAGGGCCGTGTAAATTAGGAATAGCATAAAATGGAGTAAAAAAGGGAGTTTAACAGTCAATCGGACACCGAGTAAAATTCCTAATCCTCTAATGCCGCGTACACACGGTCGGAATTTCCGATGGGAGGTTTTCAGTGGATTTTCCGACCGTGTGTATGCCCATCAGTCTTTTTCTGTCGGAATTTCCGACGGACTTTGGATTGAGAACCTCAATTTTTCTCGACGGAAAACCTTTCTATCGGATTTTCCGATCGTGTGTATGCAATTCCGACATGCAAAATTCCGACGCATGCTCGGAAACAATTTGACGCATGCTCGGAAGCATTAAACTTCCCTTTTATAGTGCTGTCGAACGTGTTTTATGCCGCTGTGTTACTGACCGTCGGAATTTGGTGTGACCGTGTGTAGGCAAGACAGTTTGAGCGAAATTCCGTCGGAATTCCGATAGGAAAACCATCAGAGCTTTTTCCGACGAGAATTCCGACCGTGTGTACGTGGAATAAGAGTATCACCATTACATTAGTGGGTACGATGTCCAACAGGTATGGAAATGTGACTCGTGCACATCTTGTGACATGTATGCGTTCCTTGAGCATCCGATCGAGGGAAAATACTTGGACGCCCAGGTTCTGATGCAGCTGGCAACACTGCGAAGCCTGTCGAACCAGAAAGCAAGTTTGGAGCATGCCCATTAAGTGCTGGCAGGGGCCAGCACAGAGGCGGGTGGAAATATAGGGGTGCAGGCACCAGAGCAGAGTAGTTGGCTGACAGACAGGGTAGAGGGGAATGTAAAATATATAAATATACTGCGCTATCGCTAAAAGTAGCGGCCAGCACTGGAGGTGTAGTGAGAAAGTAAATATGTAAAAGAGTAAGTGCAGCGCTATCTAATATAATATAAGAGCAACAGAAATAGTCACATCAAAACAAAACACCATATATTAACATATAGTGATATAAGTGATATGCAACAATGTGAATATTGGGGGACTGACTAGAAATAAATCAAATGAAAGTCCAGAAATATATCCCAAAAATATATAAGTGCAGTCCAAAGATGTGTGGCTGTAAAATAAATGTGTCCATATGTGTCCAATCCAGCTAGTGACAAAAGTGAACCACCCCTGACAGCACAAACTGCTTACCAGAAAGCTATGACGCACATAAGCATACACTTGGTGGGTCAATCAGGCTTAGTTATATAATTCCAGGGGTCCCCAGTTAACAGTTAACAGATCAAATCTTTCCAGCGATCGTTCACAGGTAGTGGGATCAGAGAATAACAAAGCTCGCCATACAAGCCATAAATGAAAAGAGAGGGAGGAACATAGTGTAATTCCGTATGAAAAAGGTATTTATTAAAACAAATGGTAGGAAATGCACTTACATTCTTCCAAAGTAACAATCGCCTGTTAGGACATAAACAGCGGTGTTGAGTAAGTCAGCATACAGTCTGACGCGTTTCGCTTGATTAAGCGAAACGCGTCGGGTGTATGCTGACCTACTCAACACCGCTGTTGAGCTAAATTGAAGAGTAGGACCTCCAAGGTAGTATTTTCAGAAATACTACTGGCATCTTGAGCCACACCAGAGAGGCAGCGGGAGATTAGGGAAATTAACAAGTGGCTGAGGAGCTGGTGTAGAAAGAAGGGGTTTGGGGTCCTGGAGAACTAAGCTGAATTCTCAGTCGGTTACGGGCTCTTTAGCAGGGATGGACTGCACCTAAATGGGGAGGGTGCAGCTCTGCTGGGAGAGAAGATGGCCGAAAAGTTAGAGGGGCTTTTAAACTAGGTCTTGGGAGGGGGGGGGGGGGGTCAAGATGTAGAGCTAGCCAGCATTCAGCAAGGTTTAAGCAGGTAATATTGGGGGCATCAACGGTAGGGTGACTAGAATCTCAAAACCCAAGGTAAGTAAGCTGGCAAATCCGAATTGCTGCCTCATAACAACTAACAAGGAAATATAATGCAACCAGATAAAAATATGAGGCTTGTATACCAATGCTAAAAGTCTAGCTAATAAAATGGGAGAACTGGAGTTGCTAATGTACGAGGAGGATTTTGATTTTCAGAAATGTAGTTGGACAGCTCACATGATTGGCTGGCAACCATTCAGGGGTATTCCATATAGCGTAGAGAGATAGGGAGGGTAGGAAAGGGGGAGGGGTATGCCTGTATATCAAGAATAATGTGCAAGTGAGCATGAGGGACGACATAACTAATGGAGCAAGGGAGGAGGTGGAATCTTTGTGGGTGGAGCTTCAAAGGGAGAAAATAACGGGAAAGTAATACTGGGCATATGCTACAGGCCCGCTAACCTGAGGGAGGAGGGGGAGGTGGACTTCCATCACAGCTTGGGATGGCGGCAAGGCTGGAAAATGTTATTATAATGGGGGATTTTAATTATCCAGATATAGACTGGGCAGAAGAAACCGCTCATTCGCCTAAGGCTCGCCATTTCCTAAATGTCTTGCAGGATAATTTCATGGGTCAGCTGGTGAAAGCACCAACAAGAGATAACGCATCACTATACTTACTGAAAACAAACTATACAGACCTGATCGCAGATGTGGAAATACAGGGCAACTTGGGAAACAGCGATCACAGGTCAATTAGATTCAGTATAGATCACAGAAATAAGAAGCAAAAGGGTAATACAAGGACACTGAATTAAAAAAAAAAAAAAGCCAACTTACCTAAATTGTGCTCCTTGCTAGACGATATTAAATGGGATAAGATCCTAGGAACAAGGAATACTGAGGAAAAATGGGAGTGCTTTAAGAGCATACTAAATACAGGTATTGGCCAGTGCATTCCGATGGGAAATATCTTTAAAAGAGTTAAAATAAATCCTGGGTGTCTAAACTCTAATGTACAAATGGTAAGGCCTTTAAAAAATACAAGGCTAAGGGGTCATTGTTACATAGTTACATAGTAGGTGAGGTTGAAAAAAGACACAAGTCCATCAAGTCCAACCTATGTGTGTGATTATATGTCAGTATAACATTGTATATCCCTATATGTTGTTGTCGTTCATGTGCTTATCTAATAGTTTTTTGTCAGCATTCCAACAATACAAAGAATGCAATAAGAAATGTACGAGCGCAATCAGGGCAGCTAAAATAGACCACGATCGGCACATAGTGGAGGACAGTAAAAAAAAAAACAAGAAATTCTTTAACCACTTGCCGACCAGGCGCCGCATTTATACTGCGGCAGGGCGGCTCTATTGCGCAAATCGCGGTACCGGTACAGTGTAATAGATACAGTGGGTGCGCATATGGCACCAGAGCCGATGCACGTGGCTGACGGCAGCGATGTCCGCCGGCCACCCGTGATTGCTCCACAGAGAGGCAGAACTGGGAGATGTAAACAAAGCAGATCCCTGTTCTGTCAGGGGAGTACAGTGTGATCGTCTGTTCCTAGTTATTAGGAACAGTAATCTCTCTGTACTCCCAGTCAGTCCACTCCCCTCACAGTTAGAAACCCATCCCTAGGACACTGTTTACTCCTTGATCATCCCCTAGTGTTAACCCCTTCCCTGCCAGTGTCATTTATACAGTAATCAGTGCATTTTTATAGCACTGATCGCTGTATAAATGTCACTGGTCCCAAAAAAGGGTCAAAAGTGTCCGATCTGTCTGCCGCAATGTCGCTGTCCCGCTAAAAATTGCTGATCACCGACATTACTAGTAAAAAAAAAATAATAAAAATGCCATAAGTCTATCCCTTATTGTGTAGACGCTATAACTTTTGCTCAAACCAATCAATATACGCTTATTGCAATTTTTTTTTTTCCAAAAAATATGTAGCAGAATACATATTGGCCTAAACTGATGAATAAATTAGTTTTTTTTACATTTTTTGGGGGATATTTATTATAGCAAAAATTTAAAAATATTGTTGTTTTTTTTCAAAATTGTCGGTCTTTTTTTGTTTCTAGTGCAAAAAATAAAAACTGCAGAGATGATCAAATACAACCAAATAAAAGCTCTATTTGGGGGGAAAAAAAAGGCAAAAAAGATGTTTGGGTACAACGTCATAAGAAGCAGTGCTGTATCGCAAAAAATGGCCTGGTCATTAAGGGGGTAAATCCTTCTGGGGCTGAAGTGGTAAATATACTGTATAAACCACAAGAAAGTGAGGCCAGAACATATTGGCCCCATAAAGGATGATGAAGGCAATTTGGTTACAAAAAACAAAGAGAAGGCAAAAGTTTTAAATGCATTCTTCTCCTCGGTTTTCACAAAGGAAGCGGGGGATATAGTAACCAAGACTGTAATGTTAATAACGTTTTTTTCTGTTATATTGTTTTTGTACTGTATTGCGTATTGTGCTTTTTGGACGCTAGTCGTCTATTTTTATCCCCTTTTTTTGTATTAATAAACACTATATTTTATAGTTTTGTGTCGCATTGTTGGTGGTCTGTCAAAGTCCCATCCAAGGGGGTTCTTTTTGGTCTAATGTTAATAACACATCACAGAAAGCACCCTCATAGCCAACAGAACACAGTACCAGAAATAGACTTGAAAAACTGAACTTGAAGTCACCAGGACCAGATGGCTTATACCCGAGGGTCCTTAAAGCGTTTGTTAACCCAAAAAAATAAAAAAGATCCTGTTCCTTTAAAGCAGTGCTTGTGCTGTGTCATTTGGCCCCCTGTATCACCTGAAATACATGGCTGATCCTGACAGTTTCTGCCCCCCCTGTAAACTGATAAGTTTATCATGGCTGCTGAGCCCTGACACCATGGTCAGTTTACATGCCTCCGTCATCCTCAGCCCTGTTCTCTGCTCTCCCTTGTCCTCCTCTGTCCTCTCCCCCCCCTCTCTCCCTGCTTGTCAGCTTGCGACAGTGCCTGCTGCTCAAATACCATTTATATTGTCATACCATCAGCGCTGTGTCCTAATCCTGTGTCCCCCTGTGTGAGTGATTTTATAAAAGAATAGCCGATTATATCTCATTTCACAGCACCTCTCAGTGATCACGTGACCGGCCAGCTCTCTCTCTCCTCTCCTCCTCCCCTCCCGAGTGACGTCAGCAGGGGAATCTTGGCCCTGCCCGCTGCAGCTGTCAGACGGGGAAAGGAGAGAGACAGCCGGTCATGTGATCACTGAGAGGCACTGTGAAATGAGGTATAATTGGCTTTTTGTTTTATAAATCACTCGCACTGGGGGACACAGCGCTGTCAGTATGAAGATGTGAAAGTGGCTTAACAACCACTTTAACCACTTGCTTACTGGCCACTTAAAACCCCTTCCTGCCCAGGCCAATTTTCTGCTTTCAGCGCTGTCACATTTTGAATGACAATTGCGTGGTCATGCTACACTGTACCCAAATTAATTTTTTTTCACACAAATAGAGCTTTCTTTTGGTGGTATTTAATCACCACTGGATTTTTTCTTTTGCTAAACAAACAAAAAAAAGACAGAAAATGTTGAAAAAAAAACAGTTTTCATAAGTTTTTTTATAAAATTTTGCAAACTGGTAAATTTTCTCCTTCATTGTTGTGCGCTGATGAGGCTGCACTGATGGGCACTGGTAGGCTGCACTGATGAGCTGCACTGATGAGCACTAATAGTCTGCACTGAAGTGGGCACTGATAGGTGGCACTGAAGACACTAATAGGTGACACTGATAGGTGGTACTGATAATGAGGCACTGATGGGCACTGATTGGCAGCACTGGGCACTGATAGGCACTGGTAGGTGACACTGATAGGTGGCACTGATGATGAGGCACTTATGGGCACTGATAGGTGGCACTGGTAGGTGGCACTGGTGGGTACTGCTTAGCAGTGCTGATATGCACTAGTAGGTGGCACTGGTGAGCACTGGTATGTAGCACTGGTGGGCACTGCTTAGCAGCAATGTGGGGGATGATTGCCCCATTTACTCCAGACGATAATCGCCTTTTTTTCTGATTACCTGATTAGCTGATTACTGGCTCTGTTTACATCACATGATCAGCTGTCATGGACAGTTTACTGACTGGGATGGTACCAGCTGATTGGAAAAAAGCCAAACAGTTAGCCTAACATCAATACTTTGCAAGATATTGGAGGAGATAAGGGAAGGCCTGTGGATGTGGTCTGGATTTTGCAAAGGCAAATGTTTACTTACAAACTGAGGTCTGTCGGCGTGAACCATAGGGTGAGTACCTGAATTGAAAACTGTCTACAGGGGGGGGTCCAAAGGGTGGTGATAAATAGCGAGTACTCGTTATGGTGCAGTGTGGTAAGTGGGGTCCCCCAAGGATCTGTCCTGGGACCAATTCTGTTTAATTTATTCATAAAAGATATAGAGGATGGGATAAACCAATCAATCTCAGTATTTGAGCATGATACAAAGCCAAGCAGGGCAATAAATTCTGCACAGGATGTGGAAACCTTACAAGAAGGCCTAAATAAAATAATGGGGTGGGCAACTACATGGCAAATGAGGTTTAATGTCAAAAAATGTAAAAAAAGTAATGCATTTGGGTGCTAAAAACACAAACGCAAGTTACTCGCTAGGGGGAGAACCTCTGGGGGAATCTAGGATGGAAAAATAGTAAATGACAGGCTTAGCAATGGCAAGCAATGCCAAGCTGCTGCAAGCAAAGCCAACAGAATATTGGCATGTATTAAAAAGGCAATTCACTCTAGAGATAAAACGATAATTCTCCCACTTTACAAGACTCTGGTCTGACCACATCTTGAGTATGCCATCCAGTTCTGGGCACCAGTCCTCAAGAAGGATATGCTGGAACTGGAGAGAGTCCAGAGAAGGGCAACAAAGCTAATATAGGGACTAGAGGATCTCAGCTATGGGGAAAGACTACAAGCAATGAACTTGTTCTCTCTGGAGAAGAGACACTTGAGAGGAGACAGGATAGCAATGTACAAATACCATATTGGTAACCCTAGCATAGGGAAAAAACATTTCCGTAAAAAGGAATTTAAAAAGACACGTGGCCACTAACTGAAATTGGAAGAGAAGCGGTTTAAGCTTAAACTGAGTAGCTGGTTCTTTAACCTCTTCCCATCCCGCGTATAGTTAAATGACGGCCGCAAGGTGTTTCTCTCATCCTGGGCGGCCGTCATATGACGTCCTCGGCTTCCCGGCCACTAGGGGGCGCGCGCCTGCGCCCACCGCGTCACTCGAGTATTTGAGTATGATACAAAGCCAAGCAGGGCAATAAATTCTGCACAGGATGTGGAAACCTTACAAGAAGGCCTAAATAAAATAATGGGGTGGGCAACTACATGGCAAATGAGGTTTAATGTCAAAAAATTTAAAAAAAGTTATGCATTTGGGTGCTAAAAACACAAACGCAAGTTACTCGCTAGGGGGAGAACCTCTGGGGGAATCTAGGATGGAAAAATAGTAAATGACAGGCTTAGCAATGGCAAGCAATGCCAAGCTGCTGCAAGCAAAGCCAACAGAATATTGGCATGTATTAAAAAGGCAATTCACTCTAGAGATAAAACGATAATTCTCCCACTTTACAAGACTCTGGTCTGACCGCATATTGAGTATGCCATCCAGTTCTGGGCACCAGTCCTCAAGAAGGATATGCTGGAACTGGAGAGAGTCCAGAGAAGGGCAACAAAGCTAATATAGGGACTAGAGGATCTCAGCTATGGGGAAAGACTACAAGCAATGAACTTGTTCTCTCTGGAGAAGAGACACTTGAGAGGGGACAGGATAGCAATGTACAAATACCATATTGGTAACCCTAGCATAGGGAAAAAACATTTCCGTAAAAAGGAATTTAAAAAGACACGTGGCCATTCACTGAAATTGGAAGAGAAGCGGTTTAAGCTTAAACTGAGTAGCTGGTTCTTTAACCTCTTCCCATCCCGCGTATAGTTAAATGACGGCCGCAAGGTGTTTCTCTCATCCTGGGCGGCCGTCATATGACGTCCTCGGCTTCCCGGCCACTAGGGGGCGCGCGCCTGCGCCCACCGCGTCACTCGAGTATTTGAGCATGATACAAAGCCAAGCAGGGCAATAAATTCTGCACAGGATGTGGAAACCTTACAAGAAGGCCTAAATAAAATAATGGGGTGGGCAACTACATGGCAAATGAGGTTTAATGTCAAAAAATGTAAAAAAAGTAATGCATTTGGGTGCTAAAAACACAAACGCAAGTTACTCGCTAGGGGGAGAACCTCTGGGGGAATCTAGGATGGAAAAATAGTAAATGACAGGCTTAGCAATGGCAAGCAATGCCAAGCTGCTGCAAGCAAAGCCAACAGAATATTGGCATGTATTAAAAAGGCAATTCACTCTAGAGATAAAACGATAATTCTCCCACTTTACAAGACTCTGGTCTGACCGCATCTTGAGTATGCCATCCAGTTCTGGGCACCAGTCCTCAAGAAGGATATGCTGGAACTGGAGAGAGTCCAGAGAAGGGCAACAAAGCTAATATAGGGACTAGAGGATCTCAGCTATGGGGAAAGACTACAAGCAATGAACTTGTTCTCTCTGGAGAAGAGACACTTGAGAGGGGACAGGATAGCAATGTACAAATACCATATTGGTAACCCTAGCATAGGGAAAAAACATTTCCGTAAAAAGGAATTTAAAAAGACACGTGGCCATTCACTGAAATTGGAAGAGAAGCGGTTTAAGCTTAAACTGAGTAGCTGGTTCTTTAACCTCTTCCCATCCCGCGTATAGTTAAATGACGGCCGCAAGGTGTTTCTCTCATCCTGGGCGGCCGTCATATGACGTCCTCGGCTTCCCGGCCACTAGGGGGCGCGCGCCTGCGCCCACAGCGTCACTCGAGAGCCGATGCGCGTGGGCTGGCAGCCCTGTACATTCCAATGACAGGGTGGCAGCGGCCGCAGCTATCCTTGGTTGTCTGTTTCCCCCGGTGAATGGAAAAGACTGAATTCAAATAGAAACTTAATGCTTTTATATTTAACACTGTCTTCAGTGGTTATTAAACGATTTGTAAATTAAATGGCCATACCACTAGGAAAAACTTCCAGGTATCAATCATAAATGGTTTTACCTTTGAAGTAGGTTTCCTCTGTAACCAAAATATTGTACACTGCTAGGTTATATTACTGCTGGTAGAATTTGCTGGCCTTTACTGAATCTAAGCATAAGTGAGGAAGGAGCCTGAGCCTGAACACCAAAGTAAGATGGGCTGTGTAGTAACAGAGAAGCCCTTGTCCAAGTAGAAACCTGCTTAGAACAGTCATTTTTCAAAGCAGTTAGGCCAGGTAGTTTAACAGGTTCCTGCCGTGCTGTGTGTACTTATTCTATACTGGAGAAATGTGTGTTGACTGAAAAGAATGTGGGAAGAAAAAAGTTTGTCTTTTTTATTGATACTGTAGATGTCTAGGCCTTATGACAATGTATAGGAAAGATTGGCATTCCACATAAATAATATAGCTGTAGATGTCCGTTTTGTATTGAATTTATTTATCAACCCTAGCAGTATTCCTCACACACTTTCCAGAATGCCACAAAGTGATACTACCAGAAGTTTTATGCTCACTCTTGTCATGAATGTTGGATGTGCCAACCACATACGATAAGCATTTGTTAGAAACAGTATCTAACCCCTGCCACCAAGGGCACATACCAGATCTCCTGCCAGATGTCCTTTGTCAGGTCACCCCTTCTACATAACTGTGTATGACGGCACCCAAACTTAGGAACTGAAGCTCATGAATGCATACACGTTTGCTTGACTCAGCTTCAATCTTTCACTCTTGGAACCAATATTTGGGGCCTTTTTATAGCAGAGCTCTGTTAGCTTGGAGGAGACTTGAGGGTTGGATTACTAAAGGCAAATAGACTGTTCATTTTGTAAGGGAAGTTGCACTCTGCAAGGGAATTTGCTCCACAGTAGACATGTGCAATTCGTTTTGTTCTGAATTTGTTTTTTTAATGAATTTTGACAAATTAGTTAATTCGGAAATATCTGAATTAGCGAAAAACCTGTTTAATGGATTTTTATGAACATTCGAAAATTTGAAATATGAAATTCTAAAACACGAAAATCAGAAATAACTAACTAATTTTTATTGAAAATAGAAATTTATTGAAATTTCCTTTCAAATTTTGCTTTTTTAGTGAACGTATCAAATACAAATTTATCCAAAGTCATGAATTATCCAAAATAAAAAATGCCATATCTAAACAAATGAAAAGTAACTAATTAATAATAATAAATAATAATAATAAAAAAAAAATGTAATATTATTATTAATTCGTTCTGTTCCATTTGTTTAGATGCAGCATTTGTTTTGAATAATTCGTAACTTTGGATAAATTCATATTCGTTACGTTCACTAACAGCCACATTTTAAAGGAAATTCCAATACCTATAATTTAATAGTTAGTTATTATTAATTAGTTATTCTTTCAAATTTTCTAATTAAGAATTGCGATCATAACGAATGACCCGAAAAATAAATAAATAAATAAACCGAATGAGACAAAAGCAAACACATTTTTCAGCAGTGCACATGTCTACTCCATAGCTTAGCAAATGAGTTGAAGTTATGCTGACTTTCATCATCCAATTATGTCCAAGCAAAAGTGCTGTTTTTTTTTATTTTTTATTTCCTTCCATATGATTGGTTATTCTTTGCAAAGTAAACTTTCACCACATTCACTAAGCCCTGAGGCAAATTCATTTGCTAAGTGCAACTTTCTTTGCTATAGTAACAACCTATTTGCCTTTAGTGAATCAACCCCATGGAGTGCAGGGGAACAAACATGGGTGAACTTGATGGATTAGTAGGGCCCCTTTCACACAGACACACAGACAACGTTTGGTTTGATCAGCAGGGATCCATGAACAGACCCCTACTGACTCGAAGCAAAAAAAAAGATAGTGATCACTTTGTGACATCCATGCCTATTTGTTTTGTTCTGCATTTATAAACCAGGAGCGTTGCTAGGTGCCATAAAGACCAGGGGCTTCAGCCGAAGTCCAAGGCCGCAAAACGGGGGGGGGGGGGGGGTTATACGTGACGCAGGCTTTTTTTTGGGCTGTCTGGGATGTGGTGCGGCGGCCGCATTATAATTCCCGCCTTCTGGAGCCTGCAGCGCCTATGATGGACATCACACATCCCGCGGTCCTGGCATTGGACCAGTGGGACATCCATTATAGGTGTTGCAGGCTCCAGAAGGCGGGACCTGCTATATGCACTCGGCCCCACTCTGCCACACTCAGCGACACTCGGCCACACTCAGCGGTGCTCGGGATCAGATCGGTCCCGGCGCTTGCCGCTCAGGGCTAACAATGGAGAGCTGCATGCCTGAGACTCTGGGCTTTTCGAGGTCACATTCGGGGCTTCAGCTCCCCCTAGCAATCCCCTCCCGATGCCCCTGTATAAACCAGAGCTTTCTGAAACCAGGTTGGATCCATAAGCAGCCGGATGAAACCAGACTTGTGACTACCTCTGGTATGTCATGTTTAGGTCTGGAAAAATGGAAATAGGTGCAAACCTTTTCCATTTTGTTTTCCAGACCTGGGTAGAGGTAATCAGATGTTAATGGATGCATGTCCATCTGCCCATAGACTTGCATAGAACTTCTGATCAGGCTCACCAAAAAAACAACCAGGCAGACCTGATCATACCATACTGGTTATGAGTACACCCCTCACATTTTATTATATCTTTTCATGTGACAAAACTGAAGAAATGACACTTTGCTACAATGTAAAGTAGTGAGTGTACAGCTTGTATAACAGTGTAAATTTGCTGTCCCCTCAAAATAACTCAACACACAGCCATTAATGTCTAAACTGCGTATTTATCGGCATACAACACTCGCCGGCGTATACCACGCACCTCAATTTAAGAGACAAGTTTAAGGAAAAATTTTTTATTTTTTTTAAATAAACCACTTTTAAGCAAAATAAGGTCAGTGAGCATCAATGCAGCCTGATCTGTGCCCATCTGCAGCCTTCCATTTACTTCTCCCTTCTTCTCCTATGTGCTCTTAACTGACCCCAATGTGTTGCAAGCATTTAGGTATGACTTACCTCTCAGGCGCTCCACCATCCAGCAAGAATTAGCCAGTTAGCAGGAGATGTGCCAGTGATCCCAAACTAGCCAGGGATGCCATGCTTATTCTCTCACCTCTGTAGAGCACTGAAATCTCTCCCACTTTTGTCAAATACAGCTGATTACTGCCCTGAAACCATAATTTAATCTGTAAATACAGATGCAGCACTGTGCAGGAAGTTCCTCTACTGTAGTTAAAGTGGATGTAAACTCTGGTCTGTGGATCTGTGGTCTGTGCCTGTCTCAGGCTAGTGCATGAGATATGTAAATTACCTGTCACTCACAGCAAGGGGGCATTTTTGACAACGTTTTTTTTGAGTTTACATCCACTTTAAGCTTTCCTGAGCAGTCGAGCCGAATGGCAAGTGCCGAGCTGAGCCGAGCGCCGAGCCGAATGCTGAGATGAGCAGAATGCCGGAAATCACAGAGCCATCATCTCCACTCGGCTCTGTGATTTCCGGCGGCACTCGTCCCCCTCTTTCCCCTCCGAGATACGCTATTGACGTATAACACACACCCGCGATTTTCCTCCTATTTTCAGAGGGAAAAGGTGCGTGTTATACGCCGATAAATACGGTAAGTGAAAATGCCCAAATTGGGCCCAAAGTGTCAATATTTTGTGTGGCCACCATTATTTTCCAGCACTGTCTTAACCCTCTTGAGCATGGAGTTCACCAGAGCTTCACAGGTTGCCACTGGAGTCCTCTTCTACTCCTCCATGACAACATCACAGAGCTGGTGGATGTTAGAGACCTTGTGCTCCTCCACCCTACATTTGAGGATGCCCCACACATGCTCAATAGGGTTTAGGTCTGGAGACATGCTTGGCCAGTCCCATCACCTTTACCCTCAGCTTCTTTAGCAAGGCAGTGATCCTCTTGGAGATGTATTTGGGGTCGTTATCATGTTGGAACACTGCCCAGTCTCTGAAGGGAGGGGATCATGCTCTGCTTCAGTATGTCACAATACATGTTGGCATTCATGGTTCACTCAATGAACTCCAGCTCCCCAGTGCCAGCAGTGCTCATGCAGCCCCAGACCATGAAACTCTTACCACCATGCGTGTAGGCAAGACACACTTGTCTTTGTACTCCTCACCTGGTTGCCGCCACACACGATTGACACCATCTGAACCAAATAAGTTTATCTTGGTCTCATCAGACCACAGGACATCCATGTCCTTAATCTGCTTGTCTTCAGAAAACTGTTTGCAGGCTTCCTTCTGGGATGACAGCCATGCAGACCAATTTGATGCAGTGTGCGGCATATGGTCTGAGCACTGACAGGCTGACCTGTCTGAGCAATCGTATGTCTATTTCAAAAAGACAACCTCTGGATATGACGCTGAGCATGTGCATGTGTTAAGAGCATGTGCACTTAACTTCTTTGGTCGACCATGGTGAGGCCTGTTCTGAGTGGAACCTGTACTGTTAAACCGCTGTATGGTCTTGGCCACTATGCTGCAGCTCAGTTTCAGGGTCTTTGCAATCTTCTTATAGCCTAGGCCATCTTTATGTAGAGCAACAATTGTTTTTTTCAGATCCTCAGAGAGTTCTCTGCCATGAGGTGCCATTTTGAACTTCCAGTATGAGAGAGTGAGAGCGATAACACCAAATTTAACACACCTGCTCCCCATTCACACCTGAGACCTTGTAACACTAATAAGTCACATGACACTGGGAAAGGAAAATGGCTAATTGGGCCCATTTTGGACATTTTCACGTAGGGGTGTACTCACTTTTGTTGCCAGAGGTTTAGACATTAATGGCTGTTTGTTGCGTTATTTTGAGGGGACAGCAAATTTACACTGTTATACAAGCTGTACACTCATGACTTTACATTGTAGCAAAGTATAATTTCTTCAGTGTTGTCACATAAAAAGATATAATAAAATATTTACAAAAATGTGAGGGGTGTACTCACTTTTGTGAGATACTGTATACATTTAAATTTTTTTATGTTTCTGCCCTGTAGTTCATATACTTATAATATATCACAATCCATTCATCTCCTCTACATCTACCCATAGCTTTGTGGTGTGAGAGTCTACCAAAATAATATTGTAACATTAAGATCCAGCTAAGCATCCTCTCACATTACACTATGGTAGGTTGAGCCCATGCCACTGGTTAAAATGGCGGTGTGTGCCGAATTCATGTTAGAGCCAGAGTTAGAGGTCAGTGACCCCACCCTCTTGATGGGGTCAGTGTGTGAAGGGGGCTGTGAGGTGCACATAGCACCATACTGGCCAGGTCTGGACAGACAAAGGCCTGAGCTTTTGAGGATGGAGCTGCAGAAGAAACAGTCAAGCAGACTGAGGTACAGTGTTTTGTGCACGGGCACTGGGATTGTGTGTTTGATGGTCTGGAGGACCAAGGCATGAGTCTTTAGCTTTGGAGCTGCAAAGAGAGCCACGGGGCTGAATTCTATGTTGTGTTGCATTGATGGTGAGTTCCCCCTGCAAAGAAAACCGTTTAAGTAATAACTTTTTGCTTTCTTTTAAATAAAAGTGGGCAGAAAATGCCCTGAAACATACTTCTGGCATGGAGTAAACTCACTGTTTGGCACTACCAATGAACTACAAATTCCCCAACTTGTCACAATTGTTATGAGTAAATCTAAAAGAGATTGTTCAATAAAATTGTGAAGTGTGTAGCCATTTATAGCTATACAATTAAGCGCCAGTAACAGTGATGCAGGATTTCCTGCGGGATTGTCCGCCGGACCTAGTCCAGTGGACAAACCGCCGGACTTTCTAGCGGAGGTTTTTTAAATGACTGGACTTGCCCACACACGGAGGAATGTCCATTCATTTAGAACGAAACTCCAGGTAGACGGGACTAGCAAAGGCAATCAATGCCGCCGCGCTAGCCCCGTCACCTGGCATTGATTTAAAGAGGAATCCCTACGCCCAAAAACGACGTGGGGGTCCCCCCCAAATCCATCTCAGACCCTTATCCGAGCACGCAGCCCGGCCGGTCAGGAAAGGGGGTGGGGACGAGCGAGCGCCCCCCCTCCTGAGCCATACCAGGCCGCTTGCCCTCAACATGGGGGGTGCCCTGGGGAAAGGGGGCCCCCCGACCCCAAAGCACCTTGTCCCCATGTTGATGAGGACAAAGGCCTCTTCCCGACAACCCTGGCAGTTGGTTGTCGGGGTCTGTGGGCGGGGGGCTTATCGGAATCCGGGAGCCCCCTTTAATAAGGTACGATGTACCCCTACCCATTCACCTAAGGAAAAAAGTGTAAATAAAAAAAAAACGACACAATTTTTTAAAATATTTTATTGCACAGCTCGGGGGTCTTCTTCCGTCTTGGGGGGCCTTCTCGCCGGACTCCTCCACTATCTTCTGCTCTTTTACCTAGCTCTTTCACTAGCGGAGGAGCCCGGCTTTCTTCTTCGTCGTCGCCGCCGTCGTCTGGGGGTCTTGTTCCGACTTTGGGGGTCTTCGGGGGTCTCTTCTGTTCTTGCCGGTGGCCGGGGCTTCTGTTGCCGTTGTCGCCGCCGCTGTCACCTTCTGCTTCTTGTTCTTCTTTCTTCATCCGATGTTGACACAACGCTCTCTCTGGCCGTAATGGCAGAGACACGCTGTGATGTGACTTATATAGGGACAAGGGGCGGGTCACCTGCTCATGTCACATGGTGACCCCGCCCCATATGATGTCACAGTCCCGGAGGCACGTGGCCTGGTACGGCTCAGGAGGGGGGGCGCTCACTCGCCCCCAACCCCTTTCCTGACCGGCCAGGCTGCGTGCTCGGATAAGGGTCTGAGATGGATTTGGGGGGGACCCCCACGCCGTTTTTTCGGTGTAGGGATTCCCCTTTAAATCCATGGCAGGTGACGGGGCTAGCGCGGCGGCATTTACTGCCTTCGCTAGCCCCGTCTACCTGGAGTCACGTTCTAAATGAATTTCCTCCGTGTGCGAGGCAAGTCCGTTCATTTCAAAAGTCCCGTGGACTAGCACACAGGCGGCGGGATTGTCCGCCGGACTGCCGAGTCCAGCGGACAATTTTTAGTCGGAACTTAAAACTTAGTCCGCCGGACTTTTGGGAGGAAAAAGTCTGCCGGAGCCCACACACGGGCAGATTGTCCGGCGGACTCTAGTCTGGCGGACAATCCCGCAGGAAAGTCCGCTCGTGTGTACGCGGCCTTAGAATTGCAGAGATAAAAACAACTTTAAAAACATGCATTGCCATGTTTAAGAGAGGGCCGGACGGAATGGAGAGGAAAGGAATGTAAGGGAGGGCCGGGCATGACTGGGTGTCTAGTGACACACCAGGGGGAAAGGCTTAGGGGAGTGGTTTCAGTCGGCAGCCAATAGGAAAACAGGGGGAGCGGCAATATAGAAAGGGGGCGTGGCCGAGCGGACGCAGTCGGTTCAGGAATTCACAGGAGGAGGCAGTTTTTCCCACCCACCCTCCCTATTGTTAAGTTTTTGTTGTGAAGGTTTTAATGTTTTTGTTATCGTTTCAGGAAAACGAAGGGACGTCTGGAAGAAGTTGGGGGTGGCGGTGTTTTTAGTGTTGGTCAGTGACGGTGGCAGTTATGTAGTTGGTGAGTGTGTGGGGGGCTCATCATGAGATGGCCCCTCCGGTGTAGTACATCGAAGTTATTCGATGATTACTCTGTGTGCACTGCGGGATAGGGTTTTGTCTCCGGGCGGTTTAAGTGGAGGCCTACTTGGTTCGGTTAAATCCCGCAGTGCCCCCTGGTGTTATATATATATAGTTATATATATATACAGTAATTTAACTGGTTATGTTATAAGTGTTTGCCCCATCACTGACCAACAAAAAGAGGGTATAACCGATGGTTATTTGTGTTTACAGTCAGATGTTTATGGTTATTAATATATGGTTATTTATACGGTTTTATATGGTTATTTATATTTTGGAATAAATTGGAGTTAATTTTAATAAAGGCTGTTGTGGCCATTTACTCCACAAAAGCACGGTGTGGTCCATTATTTAAGAGGGTAAGTGGAAGGGGGTTGAGAAATAAGGGGTCACAACACGGGGGGGTTATTACTAGGCTACACGAGTCAAGCACATTTCTGCAAAATTATTTGGAGAAGTTCTCTGTATTTGTCTAGTTATTACAATTTGGCTTTACATAATAGAAGTACAGAATCATATGAATACAAATGTATCGTCTGCATACGAGAACATTTAAACACAAATGTAAACAGTACAATGCTAAACCATGTAACACACCGTCTGCTCCTTCCCCAGGCTGGCCAATGTTATGCAGGATATGGAACTGGTTCACTCCCAAGTCTGCCCTCCACAAGATGGAGTCTTCTAAAGTTTTGAAAGATGGGAGTGACACACCAGCTTGTATAGTCCCAGCCAATGCCAGTGGCGTTGCTATGGGGGTGCGGGGGTGCACCGGGTGACACCTGCCAGAGGGGTGACATGGTGGCAGAGATAATACAAGCAGTAAGGAAGGAGTCAGGAAACCAGAAAGAGGCTGACCGGGAGCCCGGGATAAGGGAAGTGACCAGAGAGGAGGAGACGATGAAGGGACTGAGTAGTGAGTAATCCTTCATCCTTATGTAGCGATACCCCCATAGGGGGTGCTAATTGACTCTATACCCCACTGGCTACCCTGACTCTTCAGATCCTCTCTTACTTCTGACACCTCAGGTTCCATGTTGTAGTGCAATGTTACCAATAAAAGTCATACACAGAGCTACTGAACCACTTAAGTAGTTTACTGTAATATATTTCTAACAATATGAACTCAGTAGAAAACTCAGATATAACTAATGAAAATTATAACAGTCAATGTGTATAGAAAATTAAGAACTCAATGGTCGGTCACCTGGAGAGTATATGCAAACAGGCAAGAAGTGTGGCTAATGCCCAATATGATACAACACTTATATTGGGCACCTTCCCTCTCCAATCCTCAGAGCACACACACACCTCACATTGTAAATTCAAGCATGATGCAACAGGGTGATATAATACATATATCTATATCATATACTCAAGGGCTCCCCCTAGGTTGCAATGCAGCTCTAAATTGTTAAAATAAGTTGTAATGCTGTATAAAAAAAGGTCAAAGTCTCTTGTCATCTTCCTCTTCAGCTAGCTTATTAGACTGCAGTATTTGTAAATCCAGGAAACAAGTAGGTAACAAATTATAGTAGAAATGGTATGCAGGTAACTGTGTGCTTGAACATATAAGGCACCTGTAGAAGTTCTTCCTTAATGAAAAATGCAGCGGTGAATACACCGCTTCTTCACCGCTCCAAAGATGCTGCTAGCAGGACTTTTTGGACCGTCTTGCTAGCGCATCGCTCCAGTGTGAAAGCCCTCCGGCTTTCACACTGAAGTGAAAGGGGCCGGATTTTTTCAGGTGCTGTACAGGCGCTATTTTTAGCGCTGTAGCGCCTGAAAAATGCCCCAGTGTGAAAGGGGCCTTAATGCTTTACAGCGCTGTCTCTCAGAATTGTAAGAAAGGTTCTAACAGCATTAGCATAAAAAGGACACTAGAAGGTGTCAACCTCTCATTTAATAAACATCACATTGTTATGCAGAAATTAACACAGCATGGCTACACTTACAATACTCGGCACTGAACACAGCTCGGTCCGGGCACACACACACACACATCACATGCCATTCCCTCAGATATATACTCAAGCAGTGCCTGTCTGTGCCCCCAGTGAGGATGGCAGAGTTGGCTGTGTGCCTGGACAGGATGTGCAGGAAAAAGCTGAGAGGTAAAGAGCTAGGGAAGGTGAGGGCGGGGAGTCTCACCCCCACTCTCTCTCTCTAACCCCACACCCCCTCTCTCACCCCCTTTCTTTCTCACCCCACCCCCTTCTCTCTCTCTTACCCCACCCCCCTCTTTCACCCCCTCTCTCCCACCCCCTCTCTCTTACTACCGCTCTCTCTCTATCTCACCCCCCTCTCTCTCTCTCTCACCCCAACCCCTCTCTCTCTATCTCACCCCACTCTCTCTTTCACCCCCTCTCTCTTAACCCCCCTCTCTTTCACCCCCTCTCATCCCCACCCCCTCTATCTCACTCCCCCCTCTATCTCACCCCTCCCTCACCTCCACCTCTCTCTCTCTCTCTCTCTCAGCCTCTTCCCTCTCTCCTGCTTTCCCATCTCCCTAGCTCTCTCCCTCCCACTCCCCCTCCCACTCCCCCTCCCCCTTCTGTCTCTATCCCTCCACCCCCTCTTTCCCTCTTAGGGTAAATTCACACCGAACAGGATGAAATTGCAGAGCAGTTGGAGTAAATCTTTGCTCCAGCCACTCTGCATTGCAAGCTGATAGGGGCAGTGTGATGCACAGCTCTCCTTTTTTGTACAAGTTTTATTTGAAGTGTACAAAATGTACATTTTATACCCCACAATGCCGGGCAGCACGTTGTCATATTTTAAAATGCATTCTGTCAGTAGATTTTCCATAGTTTCTCAGTGTATAAAAAGGTTGTGGGGGGTTGGCAATGCTGTTTGGGAGTGCCTCAGAGTCCAGTGTCTGTAGGCTCCTGAGATGTAAATCCAGCCCTCCAGAGATAGGCGTGGGGGGCAAAGAAAAAGTGAGAGAGATAGAAAGAACAAAGAAAGATGGATAAACAGAGAGAAAAGGGAAAGAAGGGAAAACAGGGAGGAAACAATAGGGTAAAAATATATGGGGGGGGGGGGGGTGACACCAACCCTAGTGATGCCCCTGGCCAGCGCATGTTACAAAATAAAATATTTTAAAGGATTATTCAAGCTGGTGTGGTGCTCCCATCCTTTCAAAACTTTTGTAAATTCCTCTGGGGGTCTAGCTAGACCCCATAGTTGCTGGTGAGCAGCTTCTAGAACCACAATGCAACGATTACATTATATCACATAGACGCCACAAGATGGAGATATGTATACCATATCCCAGTTATTCCTTAAAGGACAGTTTTTTCTGGGAGTGGGGCAGACAAGCACAGCAAGGTATAGCATACAATATGTAAATGCAGCAAAATTATTGGGATTAGATGATCCTATAGTAAATCTTAGAAAAACATGGACTGAATATAAAGGTGGATGGGTGTAGAGACATGCTTGAAGCTATTATTTAACAATTTTATTGAAATTGACACTTTACAGGTGACTCCCATTGGAGCCGCAGGTAATATTTATCCAGGCCACACAACAGGCTCATTCACTCCTTCTCCAAGGACAAGTCTAAGGGTTGTTGTTTTTTTTATTTTTTATTTTTGGAGAACTTGGATAGGGATGAGGGAAGTGGTGGGATACTCCAAAGATAAGAACTATGTACAACTTGAGGACTTGATCTTCATTTCTTAACAACCTATGATGAAGTCCGGCCTTGTAACAAGCAGTAGACTTCAGCTTAAGTAGTAAAAGAGCCATTAGAGCAAAGCTCATTTAAGTAGGAAAGTGAACAGAGCTCTTCAGGACACCAATCAGTTTCCCCAATAATAGACCTATAGCTGACTTTAACTAGGCACCAGAGGGGTAGCTAAAGCACGAGGCACCCAAGATATTTGGATGTCTGTACTCACAAGGCCCAAAGACAGATGGAGCCTCCTTCCAATCTTCCAAGCGATGCCCTCCAGTGACACCAATCTATGGCAAACAGCTCCCCTCAGTCAACTTCTTCTAAGCACTTGGGTCTCAGTATTTCTCCCTCAGTTTACACCTCATGGCAGCTTGAGAGAGCCTGAGAGAGCAACGTGCCCCCCTCAGGCTGGACTCCTCCTCTCTGGGACAAGACCCAGAGCTCTGTGTACTCCCATAATAAATATAGTCTCCCGGTATGCCTCTCTGGGATAGGCTGAGGCTGTATCAATATTCATGCTGCTATGTGCATAGCTCCACACCTATCATGCAGAAACTTCTTGAGTTACCTGGATACAGAGGAAGCTATCCAGCAGACTAGTAGCAGAAAAGCACACTGATCAGTCCTAACTAACCAATCACAGCTCACTGGGTAGTTAGCCAAACTATTCTTTTACCTACACAAAATTATGGCCACACTGCCTACAGTGTGGCAACTAAATTTATCTATCAAAAACACACTTATCTAACTATCCTAGCTAACTAAAATTGTCTTTATATAATTGGGCCCAGAAGCCTAGAAATAAACTTGCACACCAATTTACTTGTAGTCACAATAAATGACATGTTTTTAATATCACAATCAAAAGGTAAAATTTCAAATGATGTGTGCCACAAACCTACAGACCGGAACACCTTCTTGCATAGGGGAAGCTTTCATTCTGAAAGAATTAAAAAAGGTTTACCACACAGTCAGTAAATTTGAATAAGGAGAATTTCATTAAAGCCTCGTACACACGATCGGATTTTCCGCCAACAAAACCGTTGACTTTTGTCCGAAGGGCATTGGCCTAAACTTGTCATGGATACAAACTGCAAGTAATTGTCGTTCAACAAACACAAACGTAGTTTTTCAGCTCTTTAGCGCCACCCTTTGGGCTCCTTCTGCTAATTTCGTGTTAGTAGAAGTTTGGTGAGTGTTGATTCACGCTTTTCATTTCGTGCTTTTCAGTTTGTTTCTGAATGGCTCTTCGTCAACCATACATGTTTCAGAATCAGAGGAGATAACGTGTTATTTATTATTGGCTTTGGAGTTATTGCTTTGACCCGAGTCCAGTCCAGGAACTGGAGGAGGAGTTCTTGGACCAAAAATTGGTTGCTTTATTAATCGTGACTAATTATGTCATATGCCTTTGCTGTGGGAGCTCCAGGAGAATAATCCAGAAGTTTTTCGGAATTATCTCCGGATGACGGACCCCTGCTTTCACCAACTCTTGGCATTCTTGACCCCCTATATTAAGAAGCAGGACACATGCATGAGGCTTTTATTTTATTTTTTGATTGAATAATAATGATTTGATTTGTTATATATTTTTTTTTAATTTTTGGATGCGTAGAATGCACTTTTTGGTTACGTTCTTTTGGCAGATAGCATGTATAATTTTATTTGTTTTCTTTTTAATGCACAATAAAAAAATTGTGGAGAATAATACTTGTTATGTGTTTTACTTCAAATGACAGTTTGGGAGTAGGCAGTTACAATGTAAAATTGACAAGGGACACCAATATAGTTGTATCTTTGATCTTAAAAACTACGGGATAATGGTGTTGTGGTAACTTGCCCAAAAAAAATAAAAAAAGCAGTTTGCAATAACTCCAAGCAGCTTAATTATTATCCCATTAAAGAAGAAGTGCGCTGCATTTTGAGATTTCATAATTTGCCACATCACGAATGTTAATTCTCCATTACGAATGCTAGTTTACAAGACCGACCGCTTCTGACTTGTCCTTGCTTCCGAGCATGCGTGTTTGTACTTTGGACTTTTGTCTGAAGGACTTGTGTACACACGATCAGAAAATCTGACAACAGACATTTGTCCGCGGAAAATTTTAAAACCTGCCATCCAACATTTGTCCGTGGAAAATCTGACAACAATTGTCCGATGGAGCGTACAAATGGTTGGATTTTCCGCCAACAGACTGTCATCACACACTTTACTGATAATCCCTTCCTGGAACAATAATGCGGCGTACACACGGTCGGAATTTCCGATGGAAACAGTCTGATGGGAGCTTTTCATCGGATTTTCCGACCTTGTGTATGCCCAACGGTCTTTTTCTGTCGGAATTTCCGACGGACTTTGGATTGAGAACCTGTTCTCAATTTTTCCGACGGAAAACCTTTCTATCGGATTTTCCGATCGTGTGTAGGCAATTCCGACACGCAAAATCCTGACGCATGCTCGGAAACAATTCGGCACATGCTTGGAAGCATTAAACTTCCCTTTTATAGTGCTGTCGAACGTGTTTTATGCCGCTGTGTTACAGACCGTCGGAATTTGGTGTGATCGTGTGTAGGCAAGACAGTTTGAGCAAAATTCCGTCGGAATTCCGACGGGAAAACCATCAGAGCTTTTTCCGACAAGAATTCCGACCGTGTGTATGCGGCATATATGTTGGAGAGTTTTGGGATCAAAGTTAAAAGAGAGTAGGATGTGTCAATCAGGAGCACTTTTTATTGTATTCCTGTTATTATGATGTTTTTCATGAAATCTCCCCAGGTATGACATATCATTACGAGCACTGAAATGTTTTATTAATCAATCTACAACTGGAGGGTGTGTTAAGTAATCCTCTACTGTTTGCACACAAATGCTCAAATAGCCTGCAGAATTCACTTGTATAGGCAGAAGTCAAGAATTCTGAAAGCTTATATGACACAGGTACGAATTGGATCTCTTCTTTACAAGCTCCTAAGGGCATGTATTACTATGGAAATTATGCACAGAGCAATTTCATAATGAAAGAAAATCCTTCATTCACTCCAAAATACGTAAGAAATTCCCTATTTGTACATTTGTTGACTGTGCCTAAAATGCTATATGCTTGTACAAGTGTGCGTGTTTGCAAGCTACAGTATATTGGTCTGACTTTACATGTATGCTCACATACATTTTGGTGAATACTGAAAAGATTTACTAAGAGTTCTATTCTTCAGTAGCAACACATTTTTGGGCTTCAGAACATCACTGCTCACAACTAAGATTTACTGCCATTGAGAATGTTAAAAGGCCCTTAATGGGAGAGGAACTTATCAAGACAGATCTCTTAAAACCTGAGCTTTAACTGCTTGCCGACCAGCCCCTGCAGTTATACTGCAGCAGGTTGGCTCGGCTGCGTGAATCGACATAGCAGTACATGGGGCTCATACACAGCGTTCTGTGGGCGCATGCCCATTGGACAGTGAGGGAGCCAATCAGTGGGTTCGCCCGCCACCCGCGATCATTCCCTGCGGTGACAAAACGAGGATCGCCTGTGTAAACAAGGCAGATCTTGGTTCTGACAGGGGATCACACAAAGATCCTGTCTTTCTGCTATGCAGGAAGACAGATCTGTGTGTTGTCCCAAGCAGCCCATCCCCCATACAGTTAGTAAACACACTGAAGGAACACAGTTAACCCTTTGATCGCCCCTGATGTTAACCCCTTCCCTGCCACTGTCATTAGTACAACCGATCTATCTGCCGCAATGTCGCAGTCCCACTAAAAATCGCTGATTATCGCCATTACTAGTAAAAAATAAATAAATAATTAAAATTACATAAATCTATCACAGTTTGAGGATGCTATAAATTGTGTGCAATCAATATACGCTTATTGTTTTTTTTTTTTTTACCAAAAATATGTAGCAGAATACATATTGGCCTAACTTGATGAAGAAATTAGATTTTTAAAAATATTTTTATTGGGTATGTTTTCTAGCAAGTAATTAAAAAATATAGTTTTTTTTTTTCAAAATTGTCGGTCTTTTTTTGAAAAAAACAAACAAAAAAAACGCAGAGATGATCAAACACCACCAAAAAAAAGCTTTATTTGTGGGAAAAAGGACATTTTATTTGGGTACAGCTCAATTGTCAGTGTAGCACCCTGATGTTTAGGCAGGGTTGCTAGTAAATTTATTTGCCAAATGATAGTTGCCTTGACCAATTTCTACACCCTAATTCTGGAATTGCTGCACTCTTCTGTCGCTAGGTGGCCGGGGTACCTGGTGGCATTAGATAAGACAAGGGCAGATTAGGAGTATATGAGGTATCTCCGCCAAAGGACAGGGATTTTCTTGAGTCCCTTGGCCTGCTGGGAGAGCCTATTTATTTGTGGAGTCAGGTGATCAGGGTTCTGTGCCACCTGGATGGCTGTCTGGGTGGACGTGTGTCGTATTGTCCTGGGCTGCTAGGGGCTGCTAGGCTATCTAAGGGCCTATCCAGAAGCAAGAGAGCCGCATAGGGTTGGAATTGCAGCTTGCAGTACAGCCAGCTGTCGACACTAAGGCCCCTTTCACACCGGGGCGTTTTTTCATGCGGTACAGCGCTAAAAATAGCGCCTGTTCACTGCCTGAAAAAATCCGGCCCCTTTAACTCCAGTGTGAAAGCCGGCGGGCTTTCAGACTGGAGCGGTGCGCTAGCAGGACGGCAAAAAAAGTCCTGCTAGCAGCATCTTTGGAGCGGTATAGGAGCGGTGTGTTCACCGCTCCTATACCGCTCCTTCCCATTGATTTGAATGGGAAACCGCGGTAAAACCGCGGCAATACCGCCGCAAAGCGCCGCTACGGCGGCGCTCTGCGGGGGTGTTTAACCCTTTTCGGCCGCCCGTGGGGGGTAAAACCGCACTGCGAGCGGCCGAATACCACGGTTAAAACGACGGTAAAGCAGCGCTAAATATAGCGCTGCTTTACCGTCACCGCGGCTCCCCGCCCCAGTGTGAAAGGGGCCTAAGGGAATATCCACCTTACTACCAGGTACCACTGTGAGTAGCTGAAGCAAGTACCAGAGCAGTATTCTCACCAGTCGGAGACAGTGAAGAATTGGGAAACTTCAGCATAGGTCAAGCCAGGGATCCAGCCAGTGGAGGTGACGCTTGCAGAGCATTATTGTGTGCCAAGCCAAGGACCAAGCAGGCCAGTGGGGTGAAGCTTGAAGAGTCTCTGTGAGTGCCAAGCTAGGGACCCAGCAGGGACGCGACTGTGACGCTTGAGGAAGATACTCAGTGAAAAGATTGGAAGAGCTCAGGAGATCACAGCTGAGTGAAGATCTAAAAAGAAGATTGTGAAGGACGTGAAAGTTTTCATTACAACTTTTTTTAGAAACTGAACAAGATTGTTGACATAGGAGACATCGTTTCTACACATGCAGACGTGGTGTCTGACTGGGTGCCTTTTCCTGCATGGCTGTCTACCTATAGAAGTCTTGGAGTCTGCTAATTAAAATTGCAACTACTAAAGGGTGTCCTGGCCCCAACCCTCTCTCCCACAGTTCTGTTTAAGAGAAAATAAATCCCTTTGCATCCAAGAAGTGTCTGGCGCCCAGTAATCTACCTTACATTACACCCACCATGCCTCGTAACCCACTCTACACAGAAGGATGTCAGCTGTCCCTAACTCATCATTAGGCCTGGGGAGGCCCGGGACTTGGCTACATCAGTTAAAGTAACACAGGGCCATATCGCAAAAAATTGCCTGGTCAGGAAGATGGTAAATCCTTCCAGGGCTTAAGTGGTTAAAGAAGAACTATAGGCAAAATGTTTTTTTTTTCTTTTTAGATAGAGTAGGGGAGGGATATAAGGCATTTCAGTTTATTTTCCCCAGTGGGGAGATTTTTCTTCACTTCCTGTCCCATAGCTAAAACGGAAAGTAAGAGGAAATCCCTGCAAATTCACGGAATCCTTTGGGGCCCCCCAGGTCATCAGAACTAGTGCCCCCATTGTAAGATTTTCCTTTATTACAGTTCTGGGGACAAAATAAAATTTGGCATTTTCATTTAATTACATTTTTGATGATAATGGTAAACAGGACAAATAGAAATATCGAATCTGCCTAATGTGAGCAGAGGTAGCAATAAAAACAGGTGTTCTAATTTATCTCCAAAAAAAAGTTTGCCTTTATATTATACTTTAATGCATGTATACATTGAATACACTATACCCAAAAGGTGTGCATTGGGTATGGAACCTGATTGTATTTTTGTAGAGTAGCATGTCCTCTTAACTAGTTGCCTACCTTTGGCATCCTACACACGTCTGTAAAACCCCCTCTGTACTCAAGGCATCTCCTGGGTCCAGAAGACTGCCTGCTTCTGTTTCTTATCTCCCCTGCTCCCTCCCATGCACAGCCCTGTGATACCTGGTGTCTGTAGAAAGATAAGCTCCCAAACCCATGACTGGAAGCCAGTCAGAAGCCTTCCTCATTGTATGATCACTCTGACAGCCAATCACAGTGCGCATTCAGTGTAACAATTGTAAACCAAAACAAACCTGTCTTCCTCCATTCCTGATCTGTGAGTGAGAGACCTGCAGCTAACAGAAGAATGTTTATTATGTGCACAGGGAGTAAGTTAAAGCGGAGGGCCACCCTAACAAACAAAAAAAAAATTGCATTAAAATGCTCATAAACAATTGAAAAAAAAAAAAAGAAAAAAAAAATATTTTACTTATCAGAAATGGCTGTTGCTAGGCAGATCGCCTAATCTGCCACTTCCTACGTGGTGATCTCCAGTCTTCTCCTCCTTGCGTTGTCTTCTGGGGAAGGTGTCGCGGTGTGTTCTGGGAACTATGTGTGTCCCATAACACAGCCGGTCATTCACAAAGCGCCGCGCGACTCGTGCATGCGCAGTAGGAGATGGGAAGTGGAGCCGCAGGGCTCCACTGTCTGTTTCCCATTGTTCGAATGGTGGCACCGGGACCCGAGAGCCGAGGAACGGGTTGGCCTCGGGTGGCCGACATCGCGGGCACCCTAGAGATAAGTAAGTGTGCTTATTAAAAGTCAGCAGCTACAGTATTTGTAGCTGCTGACTTTACAAAAAAAAAATGTTCAGCTGGCCCACTGCTTTAACTTAAAATTAACCAGGACCTGCTCTTATTTTATTACTTAACCTATTCATTTCAACATGTATAAGCGCTATTTAACAGTTTCATCTCCTGTTCCTTGTTTCTATTTTAAATTATTTGTTGGAAAAAAATATTATAATGCACATATATATATGTATATATATATATATATATATATATATATATATATATATATATATATATATATATTATCTTTAAAGATTTACTGTTAAAAAAGATGTGGTTTAAGGTATATCTGTTTTATTTTAAATCAGTAAGAACTTTAAATTACTGATGCATTATGAGAAAAATGAAATTTCTTTTGTAAATAACTTTAACATGCTTTGTACCAAAAACTAAATTTTAATGTTGCAGTAAATAGAACAAGCGGCAGAATAAAATGTATGGTTTCCCACAGTAATGGTACTTGTGTTCAAAATATTACTCATCAAACTGGAAAAAATACATATTTTTTCAGATTTTTACGTGTTTTTTCCCCTTAAAATGCAAATAAATAAATAAATTCTCAGAGGACTTTGGGGTCACAAGAAAGCCCAATTTGCCCCCCAAAAAACAATATACAGTGGATATAAAAAGTGTACACACCCCTGTTAAAATGTCAGGTTTCTGTGATGTAAAAAAATGAGACAATGAGATATATTATTTCAGAACTTGTTCCACCTTTAATGTGACATAAACTGTACAACTCAATTGAAAAACAAACTGAAATCTTTAAGGGGGGGGGGGGGGGGGTAAAAATAAAATTGGGGTTGCATAAGTGTGCACACCCTCTTATAACTGGGGAATTAAGCAATCACATTCAAACTCATGTTCAATAGGAGTCAGTACACACCTGCCATCATTTAAAGTGCCTTTGCTTAACCCCAAATAAAGTTCAGCTGTTCTAGTAGGTCTTTCCTGACATTATCTTAGTTGCATCCTACAGCAAAAGCCATAGTCCGCAGAGAGCTTCCAAAGCATCAGAGGGATCTCATTGTTAGAAGGTATCCATCAGGAGAAGGGTACAAAAGAATTTCCAAGGCATTAGATAAACCATGGAACACAGTGAAGACAGTCATCATCAAGTGGAGAAAATATGGCACAAAAGTGACATTACCAAGAACTGGACGTTCCTCCAAAATGTATGAAAAGACAAGAAGAAAACTGGTCAGGGAGAATGCCAAGAGGCCTTCAGCAACATTAAAGGAGCTGCAGGAATATCTGGCAAGTACTGGCTGTGTGGTACATGTGACAACAATCTCCCATTCTCTTCATATGCCTGGGCTATGGGGTAGAGTGGCAAGACAGAACCTTTTCTTAGGAAGAAAAACATCCAAGCCCGGATACATTTTGGAAAAACACACCTGAAGTCTCCCAAAAGTATGTGGGAAAATGTATTATGGTCTGATGAAACCAAGGTTCAACTTTTTGGCCATAATTCCAAAAGATATGTTTGGTGCAAAAACAACAATGCACATCACCAAAAGAACACCATACCCACAGTGAAGCATGGTGGTGGCAGCATCATGCTTTAGGGCTGTTTTTCTTCAGCTGAAACAGGGGCCTTAGTCAAGGTAGAGGGAATTATGAACAGTTCCAAATACCAGTCAATATTTGCAAAAAACTTTCAGGCTTCTGCTCGAAAGCTGAACATGATTTTTCAGCATGACATCGACCCAGGGCATACATCCAAATCAACAAAGGAATGGCTTTACTAGAAGAAGATTAAAGTTTTGGAATGGCCCAGCCAGAGCCCAGACCTGTGATATGAAGAGGGCTGTGCACAGGAGATGCCCTCGTAATCTGACAGATTTGGAGTGTTTTTGCAAAGAAGAGTGGGCAAATATTTCCAAGTCAAGATGTGCCATGCCGATAGCCCACTCATACCCCAAAAGACTGAGTGCTGTAATAAAATCAAAAAGTTCTTCAACAAAGTATTAGTTTAAGGGTGTGCACACTTATGCAACCATATTATTTCATTTTTTTTATCTTTACTTCCCTCCACCTAAAAGATTTCAGTTTGTTGTACAAATGAGTTGTACAGTTTATAGAGCACATCAGGGCTGGCCCAAGACACTGTGCTGCCTGGGTCCAAGAATGAAATGCTGGGCCCCCCCCCCAAAAAAAAGAAAAACCGCAGCCACAAAAAGGCCCCCACACCCATTATTTTATATCACGATAATTAAAACTAAAATAAAATTTATCAGGAAGTCAGATTTACATCCAACAACACCTTATATGATATATGATATGATGGGGCACTGTGATTACACTGATCCGGCACTGATGGCACACAGGATCGTGCCAGCTCATGCTGCTGCAGTGTTTCTCTCTCCTCTCCTCACACACAGCGCTGAACCGGCAATGACGCTGGTTTGATGACAAGGGGTCGCTCTCTCACTGGATGGAGTGATCAAAGGGCCGCTATCCTTGGTCTTTTACGCCGATCCATGATGCGCTGGGTCATTTGGTCCCAGACATCACGGACACTTCCGAGAAGCGTGAGACTGGGAGGCCTCCCACAACTAGCCAGCCACGCTGCAGCCGTCAATTTTTTTTTGGGGGGGGGCAAACAAACCCTCCCCTGAGCGGCTGGTGGCACCTTCCCCTCCCCCCGCTGTTTGCCGCTCGGTCCGGTACTTACCCCATCTAGGCGAGTAGTGGGCAGCGGCTCCGCGTCCTCTCCTCCATCTGCGGCTTCCAGCGTGCGGCTCCTCCAAGGCGTCCAATAGGATCACCTTTCCTTTCAGCCAATCGGGTGACGGGTCTCAAAACTCGCTTCCTCATTTGCCGGGAGGAGGATCAGTGTTACAACAGCAAATTAATGTTCGCTAGTGTCACACTCCTGGGTGGGCTCTGAGTGCCTTCTCTGAGCACCGAGCCAATCCTATTTTGAAAAAATACCCACTCCACATTGAAATTCATATATCCAGCATCCTGAAAGGGTCCGGATGCAATGGATAGGGATGGCGGTGCCTGTGCGTCCTTAATACACCTGCACCCCACGCCACTCCAAACCAATGCCACTTGTCCTGCTCCCCAGCAGCAATGTACACAGGAGCAGGAGGAGAAGAGGAGACACAGACACTGTATGCTGGTCTGGAGACTTGAGGCAGAGACTGTATTGTGCCAGCAGACATATAGAGGTGGCGGCCAGCCTGCGAGCGTGCCTGTTCAAACTGCCTCCTGGGTCCCATGGACCCATAGTAGGGCCGGCCCTGGGTCACATTAAAAGTGGAAAAAGTTCTGAAATGATTTATCTTAGTCTTATTTTTTTACATCACAGAAACCTGACATTCTAACAGCGGTGTGTAGACTTTATATATCCACTGTATCTATCAATTCTTTATCTTCAAGTAATTACAAAGTTTTAGAACAGACTATGTAACTATGTAACATAGCAGGAATGTGAAAATATGGCCCGGTCCATAGGGGGTAAACAGGTGTGAGAGCCAAAGTGGTTAATAGTTGTTTTTCATATAGTTCTTTGCGGCGGTATTGCTGCGGTTTTACCGCGGTTTCCCATTCAAATCAATGGGAAGGAGCGGTATAGGAGCGGTGAACACACCGCTCCTATACCGCTCCAAAGATGCTGCTAGCAGGACTTTTCTTGCCGTCCTGCTAGCGCACCGCTCCAGTGTGAAAGCCCGCCGGCTTTCACACTGAAGTTAAAGGGGCCGGATTTTTTCAGGCGGTGAACAGGCGCTATTTTTAGCGCTGTACCGCATGAAAAACGCCCCGGTGTAAAAGGGGCCTAATACATATGGCCTTTCCTGACTGGCTGATATGTGATGGCTTATCTGGTGGAGGGTAGACCAGAAATAGTATACTTTCTGGCGTAGCATCTCAAGGTGTGTCACATGGTTCAGCATCAGGTGGAATCTGTTTGAAGCTAAAACTTCTGCAGTTACTGAAACTCTTAAAAGCTCTGTTGATGCAGCCACCACTGCTCCTCCTTTCAGGGATCTGAGGATCAGAAGCAGGTTGAACATGAGGAGGGTCCTGCCACTCTCAGGAAATGTAGTCAAGAGCTTCTTCCGAAGCACCATCTCCAACTGGCCTATTTTGTACTCCACATTCTCTGTGTTTTAGGGATCCAAATGGGTGGCCACCAACTAGTTGTCCATCTCCTTCATGGCCTGAATCCTTGGGGTCCATGCGCAGGAATTTCAGCATGAAATAGCCTGTTTGCCAAAAATAGCTTGCAGCAGAGGATCCCAAGTACTCAGTGTCGCTGAGGACAACATTGTTCCTAATGATCTCAACCCACCTATGTACAACCTCTGGTGTTTGGGAGGGGTGAAATGTCTGCCTGCCCTATTTTCTCCTTTTCCTCACCACCAGCACCCCAACCCTCCTCCTGCTCCTCCTTCTGCTTCATTGCCTTCTTTTGCCTCTGCATCACAGGAACCAGCATGCAGCGGACAACAGGAACCAGCAGACAACAGGAACTGGCAGGTAAGTGGTCACAGGAACTGGCAGGCAGCGGACTACAGGAACCAGCATGCAGCGGACAACAGGAACCAGCAGACAACAGGAACTGGCAGGTAAGTGGTCACAGGAACTGGCAGGCAGCGGACTACAGGAACCAGCATGCAGCGGACAACAGGAACCAGCAGACAACAGGTGACACTTCAGGACAGGTGCACAGAATGGTCAGACAAGCCGGGTTTGGTAATCTGTGGAGCACACTGCGGATGGAGACAGATTTGTTCTCGAAAAGATCAGCTTCACTTGGGCCTTGAGACAGTATTGCCCCGACAGCAAATTACCTTCCGGATCTGGGTGCTTTCCCTCTGCTGTGGGCCTCGGTGTCGAGTCCCCAGATGCTTGATAAATTTCGATAGAAATTGGAAAATCCCCACGAACCGCTGATCCACCGGAGTCGAGGTCTTCTCGGACCGTCGCTCACGTAAGCGCCTGTCGATTTGTATGGCCTGGTTAATGAGCTCCTCAAGCGTTGGAGGGACCCCAACCCTAGCAAGTTCATCCTTCAGGGGGTCCGATAACCCCAACCGGAACTGGTAGCGGAGGGCCGCATCATTCCAGCTAGTGTCAGCACTCCATCTTCTGAATTCCGCAACATAGTCCTCTGCGGGCCTACGCCCCTGGAGTAGGGCATGGAGGGCAGTCTCTGCCGTGGCACAGAGCTGTGGGTCCTCATACATTCGGGCCATTGCGTCGAAGAAGGTGCTTAGATGGGCGAGTTCGGCGGCTTCCTGTTTAAGCAGACGGTGGGCCCAGAGTTGGGGGTCATTTTGGAGCAGGGAAATCACAAAGCCTACTTTGGTGGCCTCCAAGGAAAATGTTCGGGGTTGCAGGGCAAAGAACAGCTCACAGGCATTTCGGAAAGTCCTGAACTTGCTACGCTCACCGGAGAACCTTTCAGGTGTGGGTACTCGAGGTTCCGGGGGTAGCATCACGACTGCCGGTGGAGTAGGCTGGCTGGAGCACCTGGAGATCCTTGTGCCAGAACATGCTTCTCAAGGCGTGTGTAGCCTTCCTGGAGGTTATTGACCGCTTGGGCCAAACCTGCTAGGTGTAGGCAGAGTTCTTCCATAGGAGAGGCTCCCTGCCCAGACTCGGTCATGGCTGCCTGATACTGTCACGTACCTAGTGGCGAGTCTGGCTTGCAGTGGGAGACCTCTCTTACGTCCCAGACTTGCAGCCCCTGATAGTGGAGACAGGGGGCGCAAAAGTCAAAGGAGGCACGAGTGTCTGGCAGGATCAACAGTTGCGGATGGATGAGCAGGACTTGACAAGGGATGACAGGAACCAGCAGACAGCAGGTGGCAGGAACCAGCAGACAACAGGTGACAGGAACCAGCAGACAGCAGGTGGCAGGAACCAGCAGACAACAGGAACCAGCAGACAGCAGGTGGCAGGAACCAGCAGACAACAGGTGACAGGAACCAGCAGACAGCAGGTGGCAGGAACCAGCAGACAACAGGAACTGGCAGGTAAGTGGTCACAGGAACTGGCAGGCAGCGGACTACAGGAACCAGCATGCAGCGGACAACAGGAACCAGCAGACAACAGGAACTGGCAGGTAAGTGGTCACAGGAACTGGCAGGCAGCGGACTACAGGAACCAGCATGCAGCGGACAACAGGAACCAGCAGACAACAGGAACTGGCAGGTAAGTGGTCACAGGAACTGGCAGGCAGCGGACTACAGGAACCAGCATGCAGCGGACAACAGGAACCAGCAGACAACAGGTGACACTTCAGGACAGGTGCACAGAATGGTCAGACAAGCCGGGTTTGGTAACTGTGGAGCACACTGCGGATAAGCCAAGGGGATAAGCAAGAGGATGGTCGTAGGCAAGCCGGGATCGGGGCGGGCAGACAGCAGAGCAGGTGAACAGACAAGCCGGGTCACAGGTGCAGAGACAGAGAAGTTCAGGGTTTAGCAAGCGGAACGCTGTAGATCAGGCAGCAAGGGCTGTATGGAGATGGCTGGTTTAAATAGCAAGCGCACCCGCTCGATTCCGCGCATGCGCAGTAGCTCGCGCACCCGCTCGAACCCGCACACAGTTGTCAAAAGATCTCACTGGGTTGAGACAGCAGAAATTCTTCCTCTTCCCTCTGCTGTTGTGTCTCCAGTGCTCGATTGATCATACCACACAGTGTGTGCTTTGGGTGCAATACCAGAGGGATTGTGTAGCTAATCCCCACCTCATAAAGATTCACTATTCTGGTCACCACTCATGCCCCCAATGACCAGATGCTAGATGTGTCCTGAATCATGAGCCCTCAATATAGTGACAATAAAAACCCAGATCCCAAGAGTCTGTCCTCATCCTGTACTCACACAGATACTCATTGATGCCCCGCTGCAGTATGGCCATTAGGCAGTTGACAAGCAACTTGTGTTTCTGTTGCATTACTGCCAGGTAAACACTTGCAGGGTATTATTGGGTCAGAGATATCTGGGGAAAACTAGTGGTTCTGAGGAGAATGAATCAGCAGAAGTGACTACACTGTCACTAACACTAAGATACATGGTGAACAAGGGATGGGGCTGCACCACCAGCTCCAGCAATGTGCCCATCTCGCATCACTTCAGTTCGCTGCCAGTGAACTAACCCAGTTAGTGGTAAATGTAGCATCTCTGCCCGTGCTTGGCAGACCACATATTCATGGTTATGTGGACCCTGCTGCTGACAGAGTGGTCCATTAACATGGACACCTTACCTTCCACGTGCTGGTAAAAGGAAGGGTTGGCCTGAACAATATATTGGCAGCTTGGTACCTGCCACTGTGGTCGACTCCTTGAGCTGGAATGGGAACTGCTGGAAAGCCAGCAGTTTTTCAAAGCTGGCAGTGAAACGTTGGGCATGTGGGTGATTAGGGCACAGAGGAGACTTCATATCTCCATCTCTTTATAGCACAATCAATGTATCTCTTCATAGCACAATCACTCTCAAAAAGAAAAGGCACATGTGCCCTGCTCCTGATGGTGCCGTCTGACCACGGTTTTGTCCTAAAGAACCTGTTAAACTCTACTACCTTTGCATGCAGTTTACCTCTGCTTTGAGGCCTGCCTGACATTTTAAATGCAGAGTATTGCCTAACTGTATAATTAATGTCAGCTATGGCAATAGGGGGGAAAAGAATGTGGTGCTTTGGTACACTAAAGAATTGATTATTTATTTCACAAAACTTTACTTTTCATGCTTTGCTGGATTTCTTTTACCTTCCTCGGATCAACTGTGGGTATAGGATTGTGTATATAGGATTGTATAATATTTTTTTTTCCTTTTCATATGGTTGAACTAGATGGACTTTTTTTTCAACCAGACTAACTATGTAACTATGTAACCATACAAGTATGTGGTGATGTGCTTGCAAATAAAGGTCAGCTTTGCCTGTGTTAGTAACAAGTTTAGCTTCTGACCTGTAAAAAAAAATGCCCAAGCAAAATTAGATAAAAAAAAAAAAAATTATATATATATATATATATATATATATATATAGTTGTGGCCCTATGACCGAGAGAAGTGAGGATCACATAAACACGCGACAAGACTTACAACATAAATAGACCTGAAGTGTGCCTTGGTGGTCTGGTCGGTATGCCAAGAAAAGGGGGCAAAAGACTCAGATAGGGAAATAACTCTTAATTGACTCTCGTGGTTATTGAGCCAGCTTGGTGAAGGCTTGTGCTATTTCTTCCTGAGGATTTGTGATGTATTTGGCAAAACAAGCAGACTTCCATCGGCATAGTTTTTTGATTACGTGGTCTGGGAGACAGCTGAATTTTGCTTCAATCAGGAAGGAATGTCCAGAGAACTGTCTGGGGTTGAAGCCCAAGTTGCTTAGGAGGATCCTGACATGCTTGATAAACTGTCTGCCACTCAGGGGGCTGGTTAGAAAGGGTAGCAACGAGCTACCATCAGATTGGCTGGGTATATGGGACAGTAGTCGGTCGAGCACCTTCACTGGGCACCAGGCGTTATTAGTCTGAAACAGATTGTTGTCAACTCCAGGGCCAGTTTGTTGCGTTTTGCTGCTCAGTGGCTAGAGGCCAAAAATTTGCGGTAAATTTTCCAAGCAGTTCGATAGGACTTCAGTGTGTTGCGTGCTAAGGAGTGGTTAATGAGCTGGGTTGCGTTGGCGAGATGTGACTTTCGTCCATCGTCAGCAACGACCAGGGTGGGGCAGGAATAGTTGTTAGGTCAGCTCCAGGCTCCTGCTGGAAAAATAAAGTAAGGTTGAAACAGGACAGCGCATCAGCTGCGATTTTGCATTTGCCTGGAATATGTCTACAGAAGATATTAAACTGTTGACAGAGTGACAGCTGCGCGAGCCTGCGCAGGAAGGACCTGATGGGGAGTGACTTGGATCTAGCTTTATTGATGATGTTGGCCATGGCCTGATTGTCCGTGGTGAAGAGCACCATCTGTCCTGTCCAAGTGTGGCCCCAGACCTGGGCAGCTGCCAAGATGGGATACAGCTCGAAGAGTGATGAAGACTGGGTGTAAGCCAGTGGCGGCCGAAAAATGTCCGTGAAGCCCGTGGAGGCTGTGGCATCGGTGACCACCCATGGTGGCTTGGGATAAACATTGAAATGCCGTTCCAGCTGGTGAGGAACTTGCCCCACATAGCTAAGTCTGCTACTGCTGCTTGATCTAGTTTGAGAACTTTGTCTGGATCTTGCACTGGTGTGAGAAAGACTAAAAGCTGTGATATAAAGGACTGTCATTGAGGAATAATCCTCATCGCAAAGTTTAGCATCTCTAGTAAGGATTGCAAGTGTCCCATGGTGCACCCTTGTGACCGGGTGCAGTCGTGGATAACCGTCCTGGTACGGGCTAGTTCATCGGGAGGCAGGCTAGCCTGTATGGCACGCGTGTCCAGAGTCACACCTAGGAAGGTGATAGAGTGTGCCGGGCCTTCCACTTTGTGCTGACTGCTGAACACTATTCTCAACCTGTCTAGATCTGCCGTGGTGTGCCTAGTTGTTCGATGAGCAGGAAGTCATCGAGGTGGTGGGCCTGGTGTGACCTGGTGTGACTTTTCCTGAAATTAACTGGATCACCCCTGTCATGCGACTGACCCTGGTGAAGCGCCAAACTGTACGTTCTTCCCCTCCTATTTCTTTTTTTTTCTCTGGGGAGATAAAGTCCAACCTGGTGCCAGATGGAAACCTGAACTAAACTCAGAGAGAAAGACAGAGAAAAGAGTAGTGGCTTGCGTGCCACTGGAGATGAATGCAGCTGCATGTTTGTGTGGCTGATTGTTTGCAACAGAGGTGTGTTTGCAAGTTAGTTTGTATGTGGGTTTGCAAGTAGGTGCGTGCCGCAAAGTGTTTTATACTACTGGAGATGATATTTTGCGTGGTTGCAAGGGTGTCAGGTTGCTGGGACGATATTGCATGGTTGCAGGGGTCTCGATGAGTATGAAGGTTTGTTTTTGAGACGACATTGCGTGGTCGCAAGGGTCTCAGTCTGGTTTTCTGAGACGATATTGCATGGTTGCAAGGGTCTCGATGAGTATGAGGTTTTTTTTGAGACGGCATTGCATGGTTGCAAGGGTCTCAGTCTGGTTTGCTGACACGATATTGCATGGTCGCAAGGGTCTCAGTCAGGTTGCTGAGACAATATTGTGTGGTTGCAAGGGTCTCAATGAGTATGAGGTTGTTTGAGACGATATTGCATGGTTGCAAAAGTCTCAATGAGTATGTGGTTGTTCTGAGACGATATTGCGTGGTTGCAAGGGTCTCAGTGAGTGTCAGGCTGCTGAGACGCTATTGTGTGATTGCAAGGTCTCGATGAGTATGAGTTTTTTTTTTTTTTTAATTTATGATGATATTGCGTGGTTGCAAGGGTCTCGATGAGTGAGGGGTTGCTGAGACGATATTGCGTTTTACAAGGGTCTCAAATAAGTGTCAGGCTGCAGAGACAATTTTGTATGGCTGCAAGGGTCTGAACGGGTGTCAGGTTGCTGAGACAAGATTGCGTGGTCGCAAAGGTCTAGATGAGTGTGAGGTTGCTGAGACGATATTGCGTTTTGCAAGGGTCTCAAATGAATGTCAGGCTGCTGAGGCAATATTGCATGACTGCAAGGGTCTCAATGGGTGTTGGGTTTGCAGAGACGATATTGCGTTTGCAAGAGTCTCGGTGAGTGTGAGGCTGCTGAGATGATATTGCATTTGCAAGGGTCTCAACAAGAATGTCAGGCTGCTAAGATGATTTGTCTGGCTGCAAGGGTCTTAATGATTGTCAGGTTGCTGGGGCGAGACTGCGTGGTCACAAAGGTCTTGATTAGTGGGAGGTTGCTCGAGACGGTATTGCGTGGTTGCAAGGGTCTCGATGAGTGTGAGGCTGCAGAGACTGTATTGCATTTGTAAGGGTCTCAACAAGGGTATCAGGCTGCTGAGACGATTTTGCGTGGTTGCAAGGGTCTCAACAGGTGTCAGGTTGCTGAGCCGAGATTGCGTGGTGAAAAAATTTTTTTTTTATTTATTTATATATTATTTTACTTTATTTTTTACTATTTAAATTTTTTTGACAAGTGAGAGGTTGCTGAGACGATGTTGCATTTCGCAAGGGTCTTAACAAGAGTGTCAGGCTGCTGAGACGATTTGCGTGTTTGCAAGGGTCTCAGGTTTCTGGGCCGAGATTGCGTGTTGACAACGTTTTTTTTTTTTGATGAGTAAGAGGTTTGCTGAGACAATATTGCGTATTGCAAGGGTCTCAGGCTGCTGAGACAATTTGCATGGTTGCAAGGTTTTTTTTTTTTTTTTTTCGATGAGTGGGAGGTTTGCTGAGACAATATTGCGTATTGTAAGGGTCTCATGCTGCTGAGACAATTTGCATGGTTGCAAGGGTTTTTTTTTTCGATGAGTGGGAGGTTTGCTGAGACGCTATTGCGTACTGCAAGGGTCTCAGGCTGCTGAGGCAATTTGCATAGTTGCAAGGGTCTCAACAGGTGTCAGGTTGCTGCGCCGAGATTGTGTGGTGGCAAAGGTTTTTTTTTTTTATGTGTGAGGGGTAGCTGAGACTATATTGCGTTTTGCAAGGGTCTCAACAAGAGTGACAGGCTGCTGAGATGGTTTTGGCTGCAAGGGTCTCAACGAATGAGAATTGGGTTACTGAGAAAAGGATAGAAACAACTGGTTTGTTTGGCGGCTTACCGTACCCTTAAGCGAGCAGTATAAGGAATAAGGACAACGTCCGTTTGATTCGTATGTTCCGTAGGGTGAATTAACAAATAATATGGGAGACAACGGATGGTGGTAACAAATTTTACTTGACAGTAGGCCATGTGAGTGAGTTTGCGGCAGACTGTTGCTGGAGTACAACATAAGGTGTGGCGTGATGCCGTGCATGGGGCAAAACAACAAGGTTTGGTGTAGAAAATAGAACGCGAGAAGTGCATACGAATGGTTTGTAAGTTCCACTGCGGGAACCAAACACATGGTACGGGCAACACCGTGAGTGGCCACAAATTTTGACATGACAAAACACTGTAACGAATCTTACCTGCGACAGTGACCATGTGACTGGGTTCACGTTGGACTGGAGCGGATGTGCAATACATCTGAGTAGTGTAGTGTGGCGCCGTGCATGACGCACAGAAAATTTTGTTTGATAAATAAATGAGAGAAGAACCGTGTACAAATGATTTGTAAGTTCCGCTGCGGGAACTAAAACACACGGCATTGGGATACAACGAATTGCAACGGTAGAAAGTATGCAATGTATCTGATACGAATCGGTTGTAAAGAGAAATGACTCCTATATGAATGGGTATGAAATGAATCCGATACGAATCGGTAGTAAGGAGTATTAAATTAATCTAATATGAATTGGTTGCAGAGTGTATGCCACCTCTTACTCTGAAAATGAACACATACCAACCACCCGGCCCCCCAGGCTAATCAAAGTGCAGACAAGGCACCAGGTGGGTCTTATTACCACCTTAATCAGCTACCGAACCCATACAAACAATACATGTTCATCTCCAAATGGATGAGACAGCAACCCCATGAACAGTGAATCTTATAACCAGTGATGCCTATGGCGAGTGATATCAGAACAACGACCAACAGCGGCTCAAAGGCTTGGATTTACAAATTATTATACAGTATTTATATAGCGCCAACAGTTTGCGCAGCGCTTTATAACATGGGGGCAGACAGTACACTTACAATACAAATCAATACAGGAGGGATCAGAGGGCCCTGCTCGTTGGAGCTTACAATCTAGAAATGAATTGTTTCGGTGTACTACACCTTTGCCGAATGATGTCGGGACATGGCCGACAACAACTCGGAGGCAGGTTTTTTATGAAAGGGATGCAGGATAGGTAGCATAACAAATCGCAAGATTGCACATGGTACAAAAAGGTTTGAATACTACCTGCGACAGTGAGCGGGAACCGGCCACGAAGACCGCGAACAGGGAAGCCGCAATGTACTTGCGATCGAATGCACAGACTCACGAACATGAGGTGAGCTGGGAAGAGTCAGCCCTGTGACGTGTAGCATCACGCACTGAACCAACAAAGAGCATGGGCGAGTGGGCTGCTTAAAGAGGAAGTAAACCCTGGTGGGTTTTACTTCCTCTTTAGTTCCCTGCAAAGGTAAAGCATAATGGGCTACTATGCATCGCATAGTAGCCCATTATGTGTCACTTACCTGAAACCGAAGCCTGCGATGTCTCCATTGACCCCACTAGCAGGGAGCGTCCATCTTCGCCCCTCTTCCTTCTGGAGCCGCGAACTCCAGCTCTGTGACTGGCTGGAGTCGCGTGACGTCACTCCCACACATGCGCGCGGGAGCCGCCAGTCACGGCATGACCCCTATTAAAAACGGCACGATGTGCCCTTTCTAAAGGGCGCATGCGCCAATGACATCGGCACTCAGCTTTTTAGTAAATATCTCTTAAACTGTGGAGGTTTAGGAGATATTTCAAGCACCTACAGGTAAGCCTTAATATAGACTTATGTGTAGGTAAAAGTGGTTGTACAGGGTGTACAACCACTTTAAATACCCTCCGGGCTCCTCCCATAAATTCAGGCCACCAAACTGGCCTTCTTATATATATAATTATTTATAAATAGTAAGGGGTAGAGATTGATAAGGTGGTGAATGGATGCATTTGTTCACCATTTATGCAGCTGTGAACAAACTGGGTTCCTAAACTTAGGTCAGCCTCTGACCAACAAGGTGGCTGCAAGCAAACAGAGAGCACACTTTTTAGTGCTCTGTCAGCACCCTGAACATCAGTCAGCTTACATATATAAAGGCCTTGTACCGACTAAAAATGAAGTCCGACTACCAGGCAAAATGTGGAGCTAGGAAAAAAAAATAACTTTATTCTCCTCCTAAGCGTTTTAAAGCGGGACGGTACCTGAAAAAAAAAAATTAAAAGCCAGCAGCTACAAATACTGCAGCTGCTGACTTTTAATAAATGGACACTTACCTGTCACAGGTTCCAGCGATGTGGGCAGCAGAGGCCGATCAATCGATGGGCTCTCTGCTGCTGCCGGGGCCATTCTCAGTGAGGGAATCAGGAAGTGGCTTCACTTCCCGGTTCCCTACTGCGCATGCGCGAGTCGCGCAGCGCAATGAGAATCGTCAGCGATGTCTGCCGGGACACGTGTGTGTCCCGGCAGACAGTGCGCCAGGACAGGAAGGGGCGTAAACTCCCGTGGGAGTTTATGCCCGGAAGTGGGTGCAGATACCTGTCTTAGACAGGTATCTGCACCCCCCTCCCCCCTGAAAGGTGCCAAATGTGACACCGGAGGGGGGGAGGTTTCCGAAAAGCGGAAGTTCCACTTTAGGGTGGAATCCCGCTTTAAAGCTTCCAGCTCTAGGACCATTGGAACTTTTTAAGATCCAGAGAAAACAATAAGTTTGTCTTCTCCATATCAGTCATCAACCCTGGAACTAGTTTTCCAAGGGAATGTTTACTTAGATCAGTGACAGTGGCAGGTGGTGCTTAAAATTTTTTAGGGGGTGTGCAAACAAACTGAAAAATTCTGAAAAAAACATCAATTGCAGCCTCACTGTGCCCATCAAATGCAGCCACTGTGCCCATCAAATGCACTGTGCCCATCAAATGCAGCCACTGTGCCCATCATATGCAGCCTGTGCCCATCATGTGCAGCCTCTGTGCCCATCATGCGCAGCCACTGTGCCCATCATATGCAGCCTGTGCCCATCATGTGCAGCCTCTGTGCCCATCGTATGCAACATCTGTGACCATCATATGAAGCCTGCATCCATCATATGTAACCTCTGTGCCCATCATATGCAGCCTGTGCCCATCATATGTAGCCTCTGTGCCTATCATGTGCAGCCTGTGCCCATCATATGCAGCCTGTGCCCATCATATGTAGTCTCTGTGCCCATGATATGTAGCCCATCATATGCAGCCTCTGTGCCCATCATATGCAGCCTGTGCCCATCATATGTAGCTTCTGTGCCCATCATATATAGCCTCTGTGGCCATCATATGCAGCCTGTGCCCATCATATGTAGCCTCTGTGCCCATCATATGCAGCCTCTGTGACCCCTTGCTCGCCGTCTGACCGGCACACACTTACCCCATTCTGGTGGCGGGTCAGGCAGCGGGTGACGGCGGCGAGCTCCTGTGTCCTCCATGGTTCTCTGTCTTCCTGTGTGGGTCTTCTTTCATTCCGTTCAGCCAATCAAGTGACGGGTATTAGACCTCCTGATTGGCTGAGGGGCGGTTCAGTGTTAGCAAAGATAATATTCATTTGTTTTGCTAACATACCTGGGTGGACTGCTATGCTCTGCGCTCACAGTCCACCTTTTTTTAAGCCTATTACAGCCTATGGCAATGCATGCATCTATCCATTCTACACAGAGGGGGTGGTGTGACAGAGGGGGTGGTGTGACAGAGGGGGTGGTGCCCGTGTGCCCTTAACGGATACATCGCCACTGAACAGTGATGAACCTGCATTCACTTTATTTAGTTAGCTGAACATACACCATGCAAAGTGAACAACCTTTATTTCTTGTGTAAGTGAAATCCATAAAGTGTCAAGGGGAATACGCAGTAGATGTACAGCAGCTCTCAAACTAGGTGTTAATATGTATCTAATACATATATAGGATCCTATAATTTAACCCCTAAAGTCGAAAGAATAAAAGGAAACCGTCAATAATGACTGTTTGAAAACTATAAAAGGTTATACATTCACCTTTATGAAGAACAATTGAAACAGAATGAATGCGCTCTGCTGTGAAATTAAATACTCACGTTGACTCTGTTGGATGGATTATGTTCCCCAACACTGTGAATGGCAGGGCTCTTTTACTTTTTCTGTGTTGCAGATTATTTCTATTTTTTGCCTAAAATAAATAAATTTAAAGTAGCTCTTAACCCTGAATAAATTATAATGATGACTTATTTCTGAGCGATAAAACAAAGAGGCTGATTTAATAAAGACAAATATACTGTGCACTTGCTCTAGATATGAGGGGGATATCTAAAACGAGGGGAAGCTCTGCTGATTTCTATCATCCAAACATGTGCAAGCAAAAATGCTGTTTTTTTTTTTGCTTGCATGTCCCTCTCAGATTTACAGTGACTGCACTTGCTGTACACTTGTAGTGCACAGTGGACTTGCCTTTAGTAAATGAATCCCATTGCATTATCAAAGTGGTACCATGCAATTCTGGAACACTGCTAAAATATACTTTACTTAATTATAGCAAAAGTTTTTTTTTTTTTTTCATATAGGCAACTACAGTCCACCAGTTTACCTATATTTTCTTTCAGGTCTCCCAGGTATAATAAAATCAGTCATACTGTATAAGTATGCCACAATCAGACGCCTTGTTTGCCACTCACTTCTGAGTCAAAAGATTAATTTCCAGTATGAATTAAAACTCTTTGGCAAAAACATTTCTTCTACTGTGACCCAGTAGATAGGACTGTATAAATGACAATGCAGACATAATAAAACATACATTTGAGGATCTCATTTGAAGCCCTTACCTTCCAGGTCAGGAATGTCAGGAACCTCCAGGAGACTGGTTGCTTCTGCTTAGCCTTTGCGGGCAGCATGCAGTCCTCACCCCTAAAAACCAGGGCTGACGTTGCCATGCTTGTTTAGCATGGTTGTTTTTGGTTCAGCAGTAAAAGTAATGGAAATAATTAATTGCTATCATGCTATTAGAGCTGGCTCTTAGCAACTATACTGTTTAGACATGTGCGATTAGTTTTGTACGAATCGAAAATTTGTACGAATTTTCGTAAATTCGGGAGGATCTAAAATACGAATTGCTATGCTTTCAAATTTTATAAGAAATACAAAATTTAGTTTACGAAATTTCGGATCCAAATACTGTAAACGTGACTGGTGTTTTGTTGACCAATCAGAGGTTTTCTTCTGCTGCTGAGTGAGGGTTGGGAAAATTACCTTTTTTAATATGGGAGTGGGAGACTGGTACTGGTAGTCGATGGGAGATTCAGAATCGGACAAAATAAGAATGTTTGTTAATTATGATTATTCGTTATGATAAAGTTAAAAACCCAGAAAGTCAACACAGCACAGGGATGGTGGGAGCCCCTCATAATGAGCACAGCACAGGGATGGTGGGAGCCCCTCATAATGAGCACAGTACAGGGATGGTGGGAGCCCCTCATAATGATATATTCATCATAACGAACGTTCGTAATTGTTACGAAAAGTTAAAAACAAAATTAAATTTTCGATTAATAGTCAATTAATAGTGGATTTGGGTACATCAGCGAGTAGAGAATTGCAGTAGTCAAGTCAGGAGAACACAAATGTATGGATCAGCTTTTCAGCTACAGGGGGTTATTTACTAAAGGAAAATCCACTTTGCACTATAATTGCAAACTACAAGTGCAAAGTGGACATGAAATTGCACTTGGAAGTGCAGTTGCTTTAGACCCGAGGGGGACATGCAAGAAAAATAAAAAACAGCATTTTAGCTTGCACATGATTGGATAATAAAATCAGCAGAGCTTCTCCTCATTTCAGATCTACCCGTCAGATTTACAGCGACTGCACTTCCAAGTGCACTTTGCACTTTTAGTTTGCACTTGTAGTGCAAAGTGGATTTGCCTTTCGTAAATAACCCCCAATGTTACTCAGGTGGAAAAAAAGATGTTCTGACAACATTTTGTATGTGTGGATCAAAGTTTAAATTAGCATCAAATATCACTCCTAGATTTTTCAATTTAGACTGAGGCTCAAGTACAGTGCCGTCTATAGATAAGCTATTAGGACTGGCCTTACATAATTGATGGTGGGGAGCCAATAAGCATGACTTTCCGTCTTGTCACAGTTTAATTGAAGGAAATTGTGGGCCACCCAATTTTTTATATCACAAGTACAGTTAGATAGGAGAGAAGCAACCAAAGTAGAATCCAGTTTAGTGGGGATGTACCGTATATCTGAGTGTCATCAGTATAGAAGTGATAATTGAGCCCATGTGAACTAAGCCCAGGGCCGGATTTCCCACAAGGCCACCGAGGCCAGGCCTTGGGGCGGCAGTGGTGCAGGGGCGGCACTCATTTCTCACTGTATGAAAATTTTCTATTTGTCTGCTTGGTGATTGGCTGCAGCTCATGGCAATCATCTGTATTTGCTGCTCACTCTGTGCATGGGGGCGGGGTCAGTTGCCGATCTGTGCTCAAGAGGAGGAGGGCTTTCCAATGGAGGAGACTGCAGGTCAGTGTGTGATAGGATAGTTTCTACAGTTAAACTGTAGTGTCAGCTGCAGTGTCCTGGTGGCAGATGACAGACTGATTTCTGGTGAAGCCTGTGCCCAGAATCTTATAAGATCATTGGAAGACAGAAGCTGGGCTCAGGCTGCAGACACAGAGCACCACTCGTTCTGTCTGCTTCATCTGTACAGGACTCTGCAGCAGGAGATAAGGACAGTGTGTGCTGAGAACGGAGGAATTGATCTGAGTGTGTCTCAATCTGAATTGCACTGTTTATGCTTCTCTCCTGAGCTCTCTGTCTACCCCCATTCATCCTGAGTCCTGAGGTCTTCCTGTCCACCCCACCCCCCATCCCACCCTGCGATCTCCCAGTCCCACCCTGCGCTCTCCCAGTCCCACCCTGCGATCTCACAGTCCCATCCTGTGATCTCCCAGTCCCACCCTGCGATCTCCCAGTCCCACCCTGCGATCTCCCAGTCCCACCCTGCGATCTCCCAGTCCCACCCTGCGATCTCCCAGTCCCACCCTGCGATCCCCCAGTCCCACCCTGCGATCCCCCAGTCCCACCCTGCGATCTCCCAGTCCCATCCTGCGATCCCCCAGTCCCACCCTGCGATCCCCCAGTCCCACCCTGCTATCTCCCAGTCCCACCCTGCGCTCTCACAGTCCCACCCTGCGCTCTCCCAGTCCCACCCTGCGATCTCCCAGTCCCTTCCTGCGATCTCCCAGTCCCATCCTGCGATCTCCCAGTCCCATCCTGCGATCTCCCAGTCCCACCCTGCGATCTCCCAGTCCCACCCTGCGATCTCCCAGTCCCACCCTGCGATCTCCCAGTCCCACCCTGCGATCTCCCAGTCCCACCCTGCGATCTCCCAGTCCCACCCTGCGATCTCCCAGTCCCACCCTGCGATCTCCCAGTCCCATCCTGCGATCTCCCAGTCCCATCCTGCGATCTCCCAGTCCCACCCTGCGCTCTCCCAGTCCCATCCTGCGATCTTACAGTCCCATCCTGCGATCCCCCAGTCTCACCCTGCGCTCTCCCAGTCCCATCCTGCGATCTCCCAGTCCCATCCTGCGATCTCCCAGTCCCACCCTGCGCTCTCCCAGTCCCATCCTGCGCTCTCCCAGTCCCACCCTGCGCTCTCCCAGTCCCACCCTGCGATCTCCCAGTCCCATCCTGCGATCTCCCAGTCTCACCCTGCGCTCTCCCAGTCCCACCCTGCGCTCTCCCAGTCCCATCCTGCGCTCTCCCAGTCCCACCCTGCGCTCTCCCAGTCCCACCCTGCGATCTCACAGTCCCATCCTGCGATCTCCCAGTCTCACCCTGCGCTCTCCCAGTCTCACCCTGCGCTCTCCCAGTCCCACCCTGCGCTCTCCCAGTCCCACCCTGCGCTCTCCCAGTCCCACCCTGCGCTCTCCCAGTCCCACCCTGCGATCTCACAGTCCCATCCTGCGATCTCACAGTCCCATCCTGCGATCTCCCAGTCTCACCCTACGCTCTCCCAGTCCCACCCTGTGATCTCACAGTCCCATCCTGCGCTCTCCCAGTCCCACCCTGCGATCTCACAGTCCCATCCTGCGCTCTCCCAGTCCCACCCTGCGCTCTCCCAGTACCACCCTGCGATCTCACAGTCCCACCCTGCGCTCTCCCAGTCCCACCCTGCGCTCTCCCAGTCCCACCCTGCGCTCTCCCAGTCCCACCCTGCGATCTCCCAGTCCCACCCTGCGATCTCCCAGTCCCATCCATGTCTGAAACAAGTAAAGAATTATTTACGATCATCTATGGGTCAAGAAAGACTTAACAGTTTAGCTTTACTTGCCATTGAGTCAGAACTTTTAAATACTTTGTCCTACGAAGATATTATCGATGAGTTTGCCAACAGAAAAGTTGCAACTAAAAAATTGTAGGGAGTTTCTTACTGCTATAATCTTTAAAATGCATTTTCTGCATTACATAGTATTTTCAGTCCGTGCAATTAAAGCCAGTTATTTTCAGTGTTCTCGTGTGTGGAGACATGTTTTTAATTGAGCTATTGTAGCAGTCATCGATAAAGGACGAGAATGGTGTGGTGTGTGTGTGGGGGGGGGGGGGGGCATTGAAGGACCCGGCCTTGGGGCGGCAAAGGGAGTAAATCCGGGCCTGACTAAGCCGTTGACTAAGTGGAAACATTTGGAGCATTCAATGTGACACAATGTAAAAGTGGCGCATTCAATTAAACACAATCTTAAAGTGGCACATTTTAGAACTACCTGAATTTGGTGCACAGTTCACTGTCAGAACTAAAATGTTCTAATGCTAAAAATAAACGAAATGTGTTGCAAATGCTTCATGAATTTGGCGCAACACATTAACAAGAGGGCTTAATGACAGAAAAATGTTGCAACAGCTTTACTGAATACCCCCCAATATATTTAGGCAACGGACACATCCCTCCTGTGCCCTCATTAAAGAAGTGCTCCAGTCTCCCCCCCGAAAAACAAAAAGTCAGCAGCTACAAATACTGTAGCTGCTGACTTTTTTTAACGGATAAAGGTTTATTAAATGAGTCGCACGGCAATTACAAGATCACATACAAGTTTGCACAATCCAGATCCATCACACAAGAGTCAAAAGTACACAATAAGTCGTAGTAACATTTTCAGTTCACCCAACTACCCTAGAAAGAAGCATAGAACACTAAGAAGAAGGTGGAGGGGAGGGGAGAGTGGGATGAAGTAGGAGAGAAGAGGAAATGGGGGAAAAAGAGAAGAGCTCTAGTCAATTCTAGAACCCCATCTTCAAAGAAGAGTTTACCCATCAGTAAACTCAGCCCATGAGCATCAATCCAGGTGGACCATACTTTATCAAACTTCTTGGAGACAATTTCTACTATCATAGTTTAGTTTGCAGTAAACGCAGCCCTGCTGTTGTACAGACACCCAGCTAGTTAGCATGGGCGAAGTGGGTTGCTTTGCTTCCATCTGAGAAGAAGCTCCCTGCATGCATAATAAAGTGCAAAAAACAAGAATAGCTTCATATATCTAGATGCTACAACATCTTTCATAATACCCAATAACACCATGCGTGGATCAAGCTGAAGAAACCAGTCACGCTGTTGACTTTTAATATAAGGATATTTACCTGTCCAGGGATTCAGCGTTGTCCTCAACCGAACCAATTCTTCAATTGGCTTTGAGTCCATGTGCTGGCATCTTAAGTAAGAGAAACCACCAGTGAAGCCTTATGGCTCTACTGCCGGTTACCCACTGCCCTTGTGCAAGCCACACTGTGCTTTGTGAATGGTCCAGCAGCCTTCTGGGGTCTGTGATGTGTCCCAGAAGGCTGCAAGGGAAGGAGGGGGTAGCTGAACTTCCGCTCAGAAGGATCTGACTGAAAGTGAGAGAGTGTACCTGTCAAAACCAGGTACCTGTCTCCCCATCCTTCAAAAAGTTCCAATCATTGAACAGGAGGGGTGAGGATGCAAAGAAGTGGAACTTCCCCTTTTGGGTGAAGTTCCACTTTAAGATTTTATATGTCAAAAATAATTGGTTATACCTAGAATTTTTTTTCCACCATTACTTTTATTTGTGCTGGCTTTTCAAAATAGCAAACACGATCATTAGGAGATATGATGAATGTTTAATGCAGAAGAATACTTTTAGTATGTTTTGACAGATATCTGTACATCAAATGAAATACGTGGACAATGGAGGAGGAAAGAGGGACAAAGGGATTTGGTTCAAAAAGACAGACGGTCCCTCCAAATGAGGGACAGTTTGGTGTTGTGCATCTCCTACTCTTATCTCAATCTACTCCATGAATTATAGCTGGGTCTGACTATTAGATATTTTCAGTTATCTGTCTGGATGTAGAAGCCACCAGTGAGGTTGGCCTATGATCTTCGACCCGGGATGATTACACTGCAAAAAACAGGTCTCTTTTATAGGAATCCTTGGTGAAGACAAGATGTTATTTAAAGCAGAAGGGAAGGCAACACTTTTTTGTTTCATTTTGGAGAGATTAAGATGTTTTTTGGCATTTGTGTCCTATTGGGGAGATTTCTTTTCCCTACCTGTCCCATATTCATAACAGCAAGTGAGAGAAAATCCTTCTAAAGTGAGGGAAACCCTTGGTAATCACTATGGTCAGCAGACCTTGTGTTCCTATTGTCCCCATTTCCTATTTTTTCTGTTATTATGATCATTTCCTCACTATTCTTGTTCTGGTGAACATTCAAAATTTGGGATTTTTTTTCCCTTTCAGTTTTGATGATAATGGTCAACAGGACACACAGAGAGAGTACGTTTCTCTAACAGGGGGCACAGATAGCAATAAAACCTGACAGGTGTTGACCCATGTTCTAATTCCTTTACACGCTTTTTAAAATAAAAATATAAAAAAATGTTTTTGTTAGTTAAACTTTACACCTGTTGACCAGAGCAGCAGAAAATGCCAACTGGCAACATGCAGGGTTCACTCTAACTTGTGACACTGTCAAGCTGGGCATCTTGCTGGAGTTACGCCTCCCTTTTCTAGTTATAACCTAACACTAAAGGGAATGATTTGAATTTGGAGCTTTGGCTTTTAGTTGCACCTCTGTACAAATTTTTTTTTAAACTTGATTTCAAGGTCATGGGGTCAATAGAACCTCCCAGGATAGAAATATGTGAGCTACCAGGCACACTTGTTTTTGAAGGTACCAACACATGCCCAGTCTTAGAACTTGTAGTATGAATGAATATGCATATTCTAGGTCAGTAACTCACCAAGTAGTAAAGAAAGCTAAATATGACTTTCAAAGGCTTGCACCTTCAAAAACAAGTGAGCAATCACAGCTCCTATATTTTGTTCCTGATAGGTCCATTTGAGTGCCTGATAGAGTTATTTCAATTATAGCTGGCAGACCCAGGAAAGACTAGTCATTTTCAAAAATGGATAAAGATGATCGTGCCAGTTACCTAGAGATTACATCTCTATTTTAGAACTGAACTTTTTTTTTTCGTATAGCTGCTGTATGAATGGGGCAAATTGCACCAGGTGCTAAGAAGTGTTCAAAGGACGAAAAGCACTTGTGTCATCTAACAGGCTTTGGCAAACCCAAGTATTCAACAAAAATATTAAAAGTGTTGGTTTCTTCCCAGCAAAATGTCTACCATTCACCCTCAATGGTACTATAAGAATACAATAATTTTGGAATGGCCCCACTGCAATATAAGAAAATCTCAGTAGAAATGACTAGACAAAGGGGTTAGACGCTCTAGGCTAATTCAAGTTTTTTCCAGATAGCTTCTCCCTTGCAACTACTATATTAAAGTTACATGATAACTTTGGTAATAGTTACTTTCTTTTTGTAGATGTCCCAGCTTTCTGAGATGACATATTTTCACACCATAATGTTGAATAGGGATGGGCCCGGTGTTCGATTTGAACCCATGTTGGAATCGAGCACCAGGCGTTCGCTCGCTCGGCGAGCCCAGAACTATTGGGGCCGCTCGCATCAAATTCGTGTGATGCGAGCGGCCCCGCAATGCATTGCAGCCCACGCAGTGCAATGCTGGCTGATGATTGGCCAAGCATGCACTGTGACCCCGCATGCTTGGCCAATCACAGCGCCGGCAGTGAGGAGAGCCATAATTGGCTACAGGCAGGATGCCTGTAGCCAATTATAGCTCAGGGGCTTTAGTACACGCCCCACGGTATAAGAGGCCGCCGCGCCGGCGGACTCGCATATTCTGTTTCAGTCAGTGTCAGTGTGTTAGCGTGTCAGTGTGCTGCTGACAATATGTGCTCTATTTCTGGGGATGTGTGTGTGCTTGCTGTTAGAACAGCATTGCAGTATCACATCTGGGGGGTGTCTATAGGTGGCCTGTGAAAAGGGGCAGGTTTCCTGTGCTTAGAACTTTCCCTGCAAAAATGTGTCATTTTTGCAGGAAAAAAGCTATTTAAAAGCACTCGCGGCTAATGAATTGATGGCTCCTGTAACACAGAGAACTGTCATTCATTAATAAAAAACAAAAAAAAAAAGCGTGGGGGTCCCCCCAAATCCAATAACCAGGCCCTTCAGGTCTGGGATGGATATTAAGGGGAACCCCAGCCAAAAAAATTAAAAAAAATGGTGTAGGGTCCCCATCAAAATCCATACCAGACCCTTGAGGTCTGGTATGGATTTTAAGGGGAACCCTAGCCAAAAAAAATGGCGTGGGGTCCCCCTCAAAATCCATACCAGACCCTTATCCGAGCACGCAACCTGGCAGGCCGCAGGAAAAGAGGGGGGGACGAGAGCGGCCCCCCCTCCCGCCTGAAACCGTACCAGGCCACATGCCCTCAACATTGGGAGGATGCTTTGGGGGGCTAAGACCCCTAAAGCACCTTGTCCCCATGTTGATGAGGACAAGGGACTCTTCCCCACAACCCTGGCCATTGGTTGTGGGGGTCTGCGGGCGGGGGGCTTATCGGAATCTGGAAGCCCCCTTTAACAAGGGGACCCCCAAATCCCACCCCCCCCTGTGTGAAATGTCCTATCTCCTGCTGGATAGATTTGCCGACAACACGGTCCGATCACACCAAATCCGATCGTGTGTACGGTTGTCCGACCGGACAAAGTGCTACGCATGCTCAGATCACATTACAAGACCAAAGCTATTGGCTACTAGCCTCTACGTAGTCCCGTCGTAGGCAACAAACGTCACCACGTTCAGAATGATCGGATTTTCCGACAACTTTGTCCGACCGTGTGTACGCAAAACCAACATCAGACAAAGTATGACGGACATGGTCCGACGGACCTGGTCCTCAGATAATCCGCGCGTGTGTATGGGGCTTAAGCCTTTAAAATTAGCACTTTTAATTTCGAACGTTCGCATCCATTATAACTAATAGGGTTCTAAAGCTCGCACGGACTTTAGGTCCGTTCGCGGGTTCTGGTGCGAGCCGAACGGGGGGGTGTTCGGCTCATCCCTAATGTTGAAGCATGGGATATGATCTCACCACACCCGAAATATAATTTCATCATTCCAGGCGGTTAAAAATAGACATTTAGCACAATGTGTTCATGCACTTGAAGATACCAAAATGTGCATTATCAGCCAAGCAGACACTACAAAATAATACATTTATTTATACATATCTTCACATCATAACTACAAAGGGGCAATTGTGGAGGAAAGAAGAAAATTGGGTTGAGAATTTAAGTCCAAAAGGAAGACAGTCTCTCCAAAAGAAGGATTTCTGTGTAACCATATTTGGCTTTGGCTTATTAATGAAATTCAGGGCAAGAATGAGATGTGAGCTAGAGTTTCTTTCCATTTTTAGAACCAGCATTTCTGTGTCTCTGATAGACCATGTAATCATAGTGTTTGACTTAAGGGGCAGTGCAGTGTTAAGCTGTTAGATGTGTCTGGATCCCACATGTGCTAGAGATTCACATATGAAAGGATTCTTTTGTCTTCATTTTAATAATGTGCCAAGCTTTTAACCTTTGACCAGGGTCAGGAAAGTGGGAGGATCCCCTGGAAGCTCAGCTTGTCAGTCATGTCTGTTATAGAGAGCTACTTTAGAAGAAAAAGCTGTAGAAATACTTCCAGTGATTTGGGGGCATTTACTATCGCCCCCTAGTGATATTCATCACAAACCTTGCCAGAAGGTTTGGGCTGCATATGGTCAGTCCTTCACAGAGTCATGATATTATAATGTACTTATGTAGCGCTACCCCCGCAGGAGCCATTTACAGTTGTGCTCATAAGTTTACATACCCTCATTTAGGATTTATTGGCCATTTTTCAGAGAATATGAATGATAACACAAAAACTTTTCTTTCACTCATGGTTAGTGTTTGGCTGAAGCCATTTATTATCAATCAACTGTGTTTACTCTTTTTAAATCATAATGACAACAGAAACTAGCCAAATGACCCTGATCAAAAGTTTACATACCCCAGTTCTTAAAGTGGAAGTAAACCCTTCCAAATGACTTTGGCCTACAGGTAAGCCTAGATTAAGGCTTACCTGTAGGTCCAATAAATATCTCCTAAACCTTCATGGTTTAGGAGATATTTAGAAATGAAAAGGCATTGCTGTCTACGGTGCATGCGCCGTAGACAGCGGGCGCAGGGGCACTGAGGGCGCACTGAGGATGCCGAGATCACGGCGATATGCCGATCTCGTGCGCATGCGCAGGAGTGACTTCATCGCCGCTCCAGCGAATGATAGCACTGTAGCGGCGAGACCCGGAAGTCACTCCGGCCCTGGATGGCGGCACAGAAGATCGTGGATAAGGACCGCTTTGGGTGTCTTTTTTTTTTTTTTTTTTTAAGAGGCTTTACTTCCTCTTTAACACCGTGTATTGCCCCCCTTTAACATCAATGACAGCTTGAAGTCTTTAGTGGTATTTGTGGATGAAGCTCTTTATCTTCTCAGATGGTAAAGCTGCCCATTCCTCTTGGCAAAAAGCCTCCAGTTCCTGTAAATTCTTGGGCTGTCTTGCATGAACTGCACGTTTGAGATCTCCCCAGAGTGGTTCAATGATATTGAGGTCAGGAGACTGAGATGGTCACTCCAGAACCTTCACTTTATTCTGCTGTAGCCAATGACAGGTTGACTTGGCCTTGTGTTTTGGATCATTGTCATGTCGGAATGTCCAATTACGTCCCATGCGCAGCTTCCTGGCTGATGAATGCAAATGTTCCTTCAGTATTTTTTGATAACATACTGCATTCATCTTGCCATCAATTTTGACCAAATTTCCTGGGCCTTTGTAGGCAAGAAATCATAAATACTGCCGGGGTATTTATTTATTTTTGTTTCAGGTACTTATATAGCGCCGTCAATTTACGCAGCGCTTTACATATACATTGTGCATTCACATCAGTCCCTAACCTCAAGGAGCTTACAACCTAAGGTCCCTAACCCACAATCATACATATACTAGGGCCAATTTAGACAGGATCCAATTAACCTACCAGCATGTCTTTTAGAGTGTGGAAGGAAACCGGAGTATCCGGGGGAAACCCACGCAGGCAAAGGGAGAACATGCAAACTCCAGGCAGATGGTGTCATGGTCGGGATTCGAAAACAGAAATCCTTTTTGCTGCTAGGTGAAAGTGCTAACCACTACACCACTGTGTTGTCCCTAATATGTAAACTTATGAGCACAACTGTAAGTATGTTTGTTGTGTACTCTGCCTCTCAACCCCAATAACAGTCTCTGCCCCTCTTGGCACACCTGGTAATAGTGTTAGTGCAATGGCCAATGAGGAACACACGTTATGATGCAATATTTCTGTGGAAAAGTAACAGACAGTAACAGTATATATATTCAAGCAATCAACTGGAGAGCAATAACTGAGATTAAGAGCAATATAGCTCAATACTATATTCAGGTTGCTTTCAGGGGATTCCAAACCTGAGAATGTCCCCAAGAGCAGAGGCACACCTAAATGGCAAATAAATCACAACATGACACTTTATATCGGATTGGTTACCTCTCCTGAATATGTGGCTCTATGGATCCAGGCAGGAGGAGAGCAGAAGACTGATCCTCTTTATGTCAGACTACATCTCTTCTGTCTCCTGACACCAGAGGCCCAACTACAAACACTGTATTCAAATCAACATTCAATGGATTAGCTTCCCAGATAAATTGTCCCACACACCCACTGCATATACAGAACCGTAAGGTATGGCATTAGTAGCTTCAGTCCTTTTGAAGAAAGCTGAGGCTTTGTATCTTCAGCTAGCCACTCTCGTTGGTGCACTTAAACTCCTGAATAGCAGAGCCAAACAACACAACTGGCCCAGATTATCAAGTAAAGAATGCTGTTGTAGCCCTAAAACAGTGCAATCTCAATTTGAAACTTGAGTCCTGGAACTACAATTCCCTGTATGCTTTGCTTCCTGGTGTTAATCACTCCGCTTGCAGGATGTGATGATACAGTATTTGCGGCCACTAGAGGGAAAAAGTTTTACCTCAGAAATGTTGCAAAGTGTCTTCTGTTATTCCATGTACCATCTCGTGAGAACCTTAACACTCGCCTCCAAGAGACAGTTAGCATCCCCTTAATGGCAGAGTGAAAAGATGACTGCCAATGGTCCACTTCTCACTCAGAGGCTGGATCTGGGTCCCACACTTGCATGCAAGGTAATTTAACATTAAAGTCAAGCAGGAGCTGGTAGATAATAGAAATCCCTCACCTCTGTCCACTATCCTGTGCACACCAGCTTTCATAGGGATTCACTTTAGAGTTCTAACGCACCTCTGAGCCTAATGACTGAATAAAATGCGAAATCTGGAGAAATCCAAAGGTTTTGGATGCTGGCATATTCAGCCGTGTCTTGCAATATTCTAACGTGAAAGGACATTGGGGGGTAAGCATGTGACCAATGCAGTAGAGACCCTTGTTGAGCCTTTTTAAGCCACCAGGCTTTGGGGTCAAGCCCCGAAGTGAAGGCTGGGTTATTGAAAAGATGTTCCAGTGGAGAAAAGTATGAAACTAAATTGGGATTATGCCAGATTTTATCCCATACAGACAGGGAGTTGGACAACATAGGGACAAGAATGGAGTGTCTATTTCTACCAGGTTGCCATTTAAGGTAATTAATGGTAATATTTTTAGTCGCCGTCCTCTCAATAGTCACTCATTGCGGTTTTCCCCCCTGGGAATATACTACCGATCATTGAGCTATCTGGGCTGCTTGATAGCACCACATAAGGTGTGGTTGGCTGAGGCCACCCTTCTTCTTGTGAGCAAAAGTACTTGTTTAGAGATTCTAACTCTTACTGTGCCACATAAAATGAATAAGCTTGGATTGGAATCTCATCAGGTTAGATCTCACTAGTGCTAATGGTAAGAAATAAAAATAATACAATAGGCGTGGTAGAAGTGTCATCTTTAGGAGTAAATTTTAGATAGAATAGATAGGGGATAAAATCAGATTTCCAATGGAATGGGAACGCAGCTTGGAGATGAGACACCAGGTCCAGAGGGAGATTAGCATTCATTGCTACCAATTTGCTATAATTAACCCGCAATCCTGAAATCTCCCCAAACTGATGCAATAGTCAAAGTACATTAGGTAGGGAGATCAAGGGCAACGTTATAAACAAGAGCAAATTGTCAGCAAACAGGGCACATTCATGAGTTTGATTCCCGCATTGCACACCTTGAATGTTCGAGTCGGATCGTATCTCAATTGCCAAAGTTTCTATGACTATAGCAAAAATAAGGGGTGAGAGTGGGCACCTTTGCCTCGTTCCGTGAGAAAAAGAAAGATCCGAGTGGAAGCCCTGTAGACGAACCGTCACTGTCGGAAATGAGTATAGGGACCGCAGAACCCTAAGCAAGTGTTCACCAAAGCCCCTAACAATTCAAACATATAAGACCAAGAAATCAAATCAAATGCTTTTTGGAGATTAACGCCCTCCTGACATGAGTCTCCGACCACCCTGAATGCAATAACTAAATAATAACTGCTCGCCAGATCTGGTCTGGACCTTGTCTACCTGGGATAAAACCTACCCGATCTTTGTGAACATACCCATTAGTAAAGGAGGCTAGTCTATTAGCTAAAATTTTAGTTAGAAGCTTCAGATCATTATTGATCAATGAAATTGGCCTATAATCTTTACCTTCTCCCAGACCTTTGCCTAGCTTGGGTATTACTGATATGTACAGTATGCCGAATTTAAAGGGTAACTCCAGTTTCGTGGGGGGGGGGGAAATCGCAGCTAAAAAAAAATAATATAGCGTATAATATTACAACACAAGTCATATTGTAATTGAATACTATTTAAAATTACCTTTCCTTTTCAATCTGCAGCCGTTGTAATTTGCTGAAAATGCAATACGATATGGCTACCTGGAGGTGTTCTGTACACAGAATGTGTACAGAACGCCCCCCAGAAATATAATTCCCTGCTTGTGTGATTGGCTCACCGTCTTTCCCAGGAAATATGCAAGTCAGATTTTAGGCATCATCTGCAACAAAAATTTCATTTTTGGTCAGATACTCGCAATAGGAACACATCTAAAAGGTATGCAGACCCAGCAGCTTTCCTGATCTGCAGCTGATTGATAATTATGAAGCCCTCCCATTAGACTCACTCAGCACATGGGCACAGAGGAACAAACCGTGATTTCTTCAAAATAACAGAAGGTAGGAATCTACAACAAAGTTTGTTAAAATCCTTGCAATATACATAGATCACCTAGGGGGAATGTTTTTTTCTCAACAAAAGTCGTGACCAGCTTGAATAGAATTAAAAACGCGTTCAAGATGAAGAGTACTTCATTGAGAACCCATAAGGCCCTGGTGTTGAGGATGGATTGGACTGTTTAATTATGCCTAGGATTTCATGCATCGAGATTGGCACGTCTATCACCACTCTGTGACCTGCTGTTAATATGGGCAGGGCAACTGACCTAAAGAAGGAGTGCAGACTCTCCGGGACTAAGCTTAGACGCTAGCATGGGTATAAAATTGACTGGCTGACCACCGCAAGGCCTTCTCCACGCGTGCTGTAAGCAGCAGGTTCAGGGAAAATCTAGTGTGCTCTATACGCGCCAATAAGTCGCTACTCGGTCGTTGCTTATGTTCCTTACTCAGGGATTGAAGTTCCCATTCCAAATGTTCAATAACGGCACTACTTTCACGTTTAATTTTCGTAGCAATTTGAATCAATTTACCATGAATCGTCACCTTGTAAGCTGCCCAGACTGTGACTGGTGAAAAATTGTCAATTTGATTAAGTTGAAAATACTCTGCAAATGTGCTTTTCTATTTTTGTAAAACGCACTGGGTCGCTCAAAAGAGATTCATTCATGCACCAATTAAACGGACGGGAGGCGGGGGTCGAGTGTATGAATGCAAGAAAGAGGAACGTGTGATCTGACCAAGCAGCATCCCTATACAGACTTTTTGAATTGAAGATAGGAGAGAAGGGCAAACCAACCTATGGTCTATCCTGGAGTGTATCTGATAGGAATGAGAATAGTGTGTGAAATCCCGCGTGGAGGGATGTTTTTCTTGCTAAACATCAATCAAATTAAGCGATTGCAGTCTCTGACCTGGTGGCTTAGAGGAGCCAATACTGACATCCAAGGCTAAATTGGAATCACATCCGCAATAGACAGTGCCCTCAAAATGGGAGGATAAGGATCATGTTTGGGGCTTAATAGGACAGGAAAGTGTACAGTGAGTCACCTATGTGGCCTTTAACCAGTAGATAACAGCCTTAATCTCTTTAACAAGAGAAAACTGACATGTTTAGCAAATAGTATAGCTACTTCTTTCATTTTTGTATCTGCATGCTGAGAATGATAATGCTGAAATGCTTTCTGGTGTTTCACAGGCGAATTAAGGCCCTGCACATTATGAGAAATTAGTCTAAGTATGGGGGTTTTGATAGTGTCCATTGTGCACATTCAAACTGGGCAGAGAGATATCCAAATATAAATGAGGGTCTGGGAGAGACGCCCAAGGTCTGTAGAACCACAGACTCAATCTGAGTCGGCACACAAGAGAATCTGTGCAGTGAGCCAGAGGGAGAGCACGTAAACCAGGGACTGCCTTAACCAGCCTGAAACCCAACGTATGCAAAATAATACATAAAAACAGAAAGCATTCTTAAAATTAAGTTAAGAATTAAAATTAGACTTGGTAAACTTAACATTAATAAACCACCGGGACCAGATGGCTTGCACCCGAGGGTACTTAGGGAACTCAGTCAAGTAATTGCCAGATCATTGTTCCTAATTTTTACTGACAGTCTACTGACTGGAATGGTACCAGCTGATTGGAGAAAGGCCAATGTAGCACTAATATTTAAAAAGAGCTCAAAATACATCCCTGGGAATTACAGACCAGTTAGCCTAACATCAATAGTATGTAAACTCTTGGAGGGGATGATAAGGGACTATATACAAGATTTTTAGCAATGAGAGCGGTATCATTAGCAGTAATCAGCATGGATTCATGAAGAATCGTTCTTGCCAAACCAATCTACAAACCTTCTATGAGGAGGTGAGTTGCCAGCTAGATAAAGATGTGGTGTATCTGGATTTTGCAAAAGCATTTGACACAGTTCACCATAAACGTTTACTGTACAAAATAAGGTCCGTTGGCATGGACCATAGGGTGAGCACATGGACTGAAAACTGGCTACAAGGGTGAGTTCAGAGGGTGGTGATAAATGTGGAGTACTCGGAATGGTCAGGGGTGGGTAGTGGGGTCCCCCAGGGTTCTGTGCTGGGACCAATCCTATTTAATTTGTTCATAAACGTCCTGGAGGATGGGGTAAACAGTTCAATCTCTGTATTTGCAGATGATACTAAGCTAAGCAGGGCAATAATTCTCTGCAGGATGTGGAAACGTTGCAAAAAGATCTGAATTAATGGGGTGGGCAACTACATGGCAAATGAGGTTCAATGTGGAAAAATGTAAAATAATGCATTTGGGTGGCAAAAATATGAATGCAATCTATACACTGGGGGGAGAACCTCTGGGGGAATCTAGGATGGAAAAGGACCCGGGGGTCCTAGTAGATGATAGGATCAGCAATGACATGCAATGCCAAGCTGCTGCTAACAAAGCAAACAGAATATTGGCATGCATTAAAAAGGGGATCAACTCCAGAGATAAAACGATAATTCTCCCGCTCTACAAGGCTCTTGTTCGGCCGCACCTAGAGTAGGCTGTCCAGTTCTGGGCACCAGTCCTCAGGAAGGATGTACTGGAAATGGAGCGAGTAAAAAGAAAGGCAACAAAGCTAATAAAGGGTCAGAAGGATATTAGTTATGAGGAAAGGTTGCGAGCACTGAACTTATTCTCTCTGGAGAAGAGATGCTTGAGAGAGGATATGATTTCAATATACAAATACTATACTGGTGACCCCACAATAGGGATAAAACTTTTTCGCAAAAGGGAGTTTAAAGCGGAAGTAAACCCATTGATTTAACAGTTTTAAAAAAAAGGCATGCCGGGAATGCTAACTGCACATTGGCTGTGCTCTCAACCAAACAGTCAAACCATCCAATGGCTGGTGTCATAACGGATCACATGTGCAGCACTGTGGCAGTTGAAGATTAAACAGAGGCAAAGATGGCAACTTCCTTGGCTGAAAACGATAGGGGGGTTTACTTCCACTTTAACAAGACTTGTGGCCACTCATTAAAATTAGAAGAAAAGAGGTTTAACCTTAAACTACGTGGAGGTTTCTTTACTGTAAGAGCGGCAAGGATGTTGAATTCCCTTCCACAGGCGGTGGTCTCAGTGGGGGGGGGCATTGATAGTTTCAAGAAACTATTAGATAAGCACCTGAACGACTGCAACATACAGGGATATACAATGTAATACTGACATATAATCACACACATAAGTTGGACTTGATGGACTTGTGACTTTTTTCAACCTCACCTACTATGCAAGTAGCTCTCTCCAACCTAATGTCCTCAAAAGAAGAGTAAACAATGGTGCTACCAGCTAATTTCATTAATGAGGTGAAAAAGACTTTGATGAAGTCCCATAAGGGCCATGGGCCTGTGAAGAACAATAACCAAGGACCATCAGTTGTCATGGAGGGGGAGAATTCCTGGATGCCCATGAGCTTTGACTGTGCCACAGAGGGGAAAGTGGGCGTTCCGGAGGTACCTCAATCAATAGTGAGGATGAACATTGCTTGGAGGAAGATGTATGAGGCGCCAGAGAGATGAGGCCTAGTTGCCCAGGTTTATGCCTGTGCACAGTAAAATGTAAATTATTATTTTTTAAACTTTTATTAAAAGATTGCCTTTTACTATTCAGCGCTATGTTAGCATTTCGATATTTTTAGGAGTACTACCCATATGGATCATCACACGCAGGAGCGAATGCATTTTCGTCCGAATTTCAGGTATTTTCGTTTTCGTTGTGACAACAGTTCGATATAGATAGGAGATTCGACATGATGCTGACAATAACAATAAACAAAAAAAAAGGACTTTGCTCGCTTTGGAAACCGCAGCATCGCTGTGCATAACTTTACATTTATCAACATTAAACCTCATCTGAACCTGTGGTCGAATGTGCCTGAACCTTAACTCTATTAGTCCAAGATTATTCTACATAGAGAGATAAGATTTGACATAGAGAGAAAAGATTCAACATTATAGAGACAATAGCAAAGAAGGTCGAATGTGCCTAACCTAACTCTATTAGTCCAAGATTATTTCGACATAGAGAGAAAAGATTTGACATGAAGATTCGACTAAGCAGTCGGCGCAAGCGGACATTTTTTGGTCAAATGCTCTGCCCATAGGCTATAGAAGAATTCTAATGTTGGTTGACTAGTAATAATAATTAATAAATATAATTATTACTAGTGTCATACATTAGAATTTTACTATAGCTTGTAGGCAGAACATTCGACCGGAAATGTACGATTGCGGCGACTGCTTTGTCGAATCTTCATGTCAAATCTTTTCTCTCTATGTCGAATAATCTTGGACTATTACAGTTAGGTTAGGCACATTCAACCTTTTTTTCTATTGTCTCTATAATGTTGAATCTTTTCTCTCTATGTCGAATCAGTTTAGCTGCTCCGTCAAATCTTCTTAGAACATTCGACAGACACCATAAGCCTTCAATGACAGATTCGACCTTAATTATTTTGGATTTTTTGGACAAATGCATTTTTTTAACGATACAAAATAAATAAAAACGAATTTCGGGGGTAACTAAATAAATACATTTTTCGGACAAAAGTGAAATTCCGAAACAAAATATTTCAGTGTGCACATGTCTAGTCTAGAATAGGATCCCTTACCGATGGATTTATTTACCCCTTGAAGGGGAAGGCTCAGAGTGACCTGGGGCAGGTCAAAGTTGGAGGTGAGCGCATAGTTTGGAAGGTGATTTCTGTTAATCTACAACCACTCCATGTAAGAGTGCATTTATACTTTGGAGTATTCACTATTTTTACTTGCTTGCCATCGCATGAAGCTGTGTCACTGTTTGGTGTGATAATTTTTATATGTACATTTTTTGGTGATTATTTTGTAAGGGATTGTGTTTGAATATATTGTTATTTGATTACAGATTATTTTGCATTTATTATTCATTTGTACTATTGCTTATTAGTGGTACACAGTGTGTGTTGCAGGAAACCAGTTAAATATAAATGTTATCACTATAGGGGTATGTGTGGGACACATATTGGGTATACAGCAGCAGACCACAACACTCACATATGTTTTTACATTGTGCACATAGTAGTGCAGGGGATCAGGCACATATTTTTGTACTGTCTCTTTAAGGCTACAAAACAATAATATCTAGCTGCTTAAACAGCAAAACACAAACAGACATTCTCTGGTAACTCACAATTTTCAGGACTTTTTCTGCCCACTTTTATTTAAAACACAGCGAAAAGAAACTCTAAAGTTCACATGGATATCTTCCTACGCAGGGGGTTCTCACCATGAATGCAATAAACATAGAATATTTAGCCTCATGGCTCTTTCTTTGCAGCTTCACTGCTTAGGCCTCCTGCCTTGGTCCTCCAGACTGTCAAACACACAATCCCAGTGCTCGTGCACAAAATGCTGTACCTTTGTCAACTCTGACTGTTTCTCCTGCAGCTCCCAGCTGCTACATCCTCACAGGCTCCGTCCTTTGTCCTGACCTGGACAGTATGGAGCAATGTGCTCCTTACAGATCCCCATACCTCCCAACTTTTTGAGATGGAAATGAGGGACACCTATCAGCAAAAGTATGTAGGCATAGGACACACCCCTTGCCACGCCCCCTTAAAGGAGAATTTTACAAAAAACAAGATTGGTTAAACCCACAATTGCTTTTTTTTACCACTACTATTCCTTCATATTGGCTTTTGGAATTTACAAATGCAGCCAATTAGAAATCAGATGAAAGGTTTAGTGCTGGGAAACACTTTTTGATGGATAAAAAGTGCATTTTATATACAATTATATAGAGCAGACCAAAATGAGGGACAAATGAGGAGGAATGAGGGACATTGTTCCAAATCAGGGACAGTCCCTCAAAATCAGGGGCAGTTGGGAGCTATGAATCCCTTCACAGGCTGACCCCCCTTGGAAGGTTGGTGCCAATCACCTCTAATTCTGTCTCTAACATAAACCCAGCACACACTGTGCCATTAGTGTGCCTGTTTCCTATAAAATCTGGCCCAGACCACCATTTTAACCACTTCAGCCCCGGAAGGATTTGCCCCCTTCCTGACCAGGTCATTTATTGTGGCACTGCGTCGTTTTAACTGACAATTGCGTGGTTGTGTGACGATGTACCCAAACAATTTTCCCCACAAATAGAGCTTTCTTTTGGTGGTATTTGGTCACCTCTGCGGTTTTTATTTTTTGCGCTATAAACAAAAACAAAGCGACAATTTTGAAATAAAACAAAAAAATATTTTTAACTTTTTCCTATAATAAATATCCAATAAAAAATGTAAAAAAAACTTATTTCTTCATCAGTTTAGGCCAATATGTATTCTTCTACATATATTTGGTAAAAAAAATAGCAGTAAGCGTATATTGATTGGTTTGTGCAAAAGTTATAGCGTCTACAAAATAGGGGATATGTTTATGGCATTTTTATTATTTTTTTTACTACTTATGGCGGTGATCTGCGACATTGCGGTGGACAGATCGGACACTTTTGACACTTTTTTTGGGATCATTGACATTTATATAGTGATCAGAGCTAAAAATAGTCACTGATTACTGTATAAATGTCACTGGCAGGGAAGGGGTTAACACTAGGGGCAATCAAGGAGTTAAGTGTGTCCTAGGGAGGTGTTTCTAACTGGGGGGGATGGGACTGACTGGGAGTAGAGAGAGATCGCTGTTCCTGATTACTAGGAACAGCAGATGTCTTTCTAGTTCCCTGACAGAACGGGGATCTGTCTGTTTACATTGACAGATCCCCATTCTATCTCTGTGAGGAGCGATCGCGGATGGTCGGTGAACATGCGCATCGGCTCCGGCCCCTAGAGCTCTTAAAGCAGCTGACGTAGACCACGGCGATTCACCCAGGAGAGCCAACCTGCCGCAGTATAATGACGACGGCTGGTCAGCAAGCAGTTAATCAGTGGCATGCAGGCCTGGATTAGCCATAGGGCAACCCGGGCACTTGCCTGGTGGGCCGGGCCACATGTCCTTGCGGGGTCCAAGGCAGCTGGGCTGCTCTTTGAACCCACAAAGCTCACCCGGCCTCTCCGCGGCTGCCTGGCTGCCCATTCAGCTCAGCCATTGGCACTAGGGGGATGGAAACATGAAGGGGGCGTGTCCACAAAGGGGGAAGGAGCTAGAGGAGACATCTGCTGCAGACACCATGCAGCCGGATCAGAGAGAACCTGAGTGCGGCCCTCCCTGTAACCTGGATAGGAGGAGCAGTGGGGTGGCTGAATATAGAAGAATCGTTCTCTCCATCTTCCTCCCACAGTCCCTGAATGCCTGCTTCTGCTCCTCTCCCTCTCGCAGGCTTTCAGAGACTGCGGGAGGAAGATGGAGAGAATGATTCTTCTATATGCAGCCACCACACCGCTCCTCGTATCCTGCCTATTTCTGCTGCCCCCCCCGTGCTCTCTAGCCCCCCCCAGTGCTTTCCAGCCCTCCCACCCTGTGCTCTCTAGCCCCCCCACCCCCCCCTCCTGTGCTCTCCACCACCCCCCATGCTCTCCAGCCCCCCCCCCCCCCTCTCCTGTGCTCTCCACCCCCCTCCCCCCATGCTCTCAAGCCCCCCCCCCCCCAGTGTTCTCCAGCCCTCCCAGTGCTCTCCAGCCCTCAGTGTTCTCTGCCTCCCCCTGTGCTCTCCACCCCATGCTCTCTTTCCCACTCTGCGTTTTTGCTTCCCCTTGTGCTCTCCAACCCCCCACCCCCTGTGTGCTCTCCAGCCCCCTTGTCCTCTCCTCTTCCTTCCTGTGTTCTCTCCCCTGTGCTCTCCACCCCCTCATGCTCTCTACCTCCCCCCACAGTGCTCTCCAGCCCCCCTGTGCTCTCACCCCACCCCATGTTCTCCAGGTTCTTCCCTGTGCTCTCTGCCCCCCCCCCCTGCTCTTTCCCTGTCCCCCTCACCCCCCGCACCTTTGCTGGGTTCCCCCCTACCGTCCCCAATCAGGGTGGAGAGGGGGGAAGGGGCCGGTTAACATGTAATGGGCTGCTCATTCCAAAATGCCGGGCCTATTTTGTTTCCCGGTGGCACGGGCCCGACCTGCCACAATATACTGTATTTATACATGCTAGAAATTAGAACCATTTTCAAAAGAGCTTGCAGTCTTTTGCTTAACTGCTATTTTTGTGTCTGGGGAACAGAAGCTTGCACCTAGAAAAATCTATTTCTACAGTTAATTTTCTTAACCCCCCCCTTTTCTGTCCACCCAGAGGTGTCTTTACAGGTATCCTATGTTTGTTGTACTTTTGTGCTGTAATGTATATATTTATAAGGGCCCATACCAGGCTGGAGTGTAGACAGAGGATTTTAGGGGCTTTTTTTTCGTTTCTATATTTTTGCATGTGGCTTGTACTACAGGAACAGAATCACATGTTTTTTGAGCTTTATGCAATGGGCGACCGGTAACACAGTGTTTAGATGTGAGCAGGCCCATTGAAAATAATGGGATTCTTCAGCTTGAGCAATAAAATATTTTTAAAAAATTGTGTGTTTTTTTTTATTTACACTTTACACCTTAGGTGAATGGGTAGGGGTACATTGTACCCCATACTCATTCACATAGGGTGGGGGGCTGGGATCTGGGGGCCCCCTTATTTAAGGGGGCTCCCGGATTCCGATAAGCCCCCGCCTGCAGACCCCGACAACCAACGGCCAGGGTTGTCGGGAAGAGGCTCTTGTCCTCATCAACATGGGGACAAGGTGCTTTGGGGTGGGGGGGCCGCACGGCCCCCCTTTCCCGAGGGCACCCCCCATGTTGAGGGCACGCGGCCTGGTATGGCTCAGGAGGGGGGGCGCTCGCTCGTCCCCACCTCTTTCCTGGCCTGCCGGGCTGCGTGCTCGGATAAGGGTCTGAGATGGATTTGGGGGGGACCCCCACGCCGTTTTTTTCGGCGTGGGGATTCCCTTTAAATCCATACCAGGTGACGGGGCTAGCGCGGCAGCATTCACTGCCTTCGCTAGCCCCGTCTACCTGCAGTTATGTTCTAAATGAACGGACTGCTCCGTGTGGGGGCAAGTCCGTTCATTTTCAAAAGTCCCGCAGACTTTTTCCCGCGGATTGTCCGCCGGAGAAGTCCGGGCGTGTGTGGGCAAGTCACACGCTCGGAAAGTCCGGCGAAGTCCGGGCGTGTGTGGGCAAGTCACACGATCGGAAAGTCCGGCGGTTTGTCCGCTGGACTAGGTCCGGAGGACAAAGTCCGAACGTGTGTACGAGGCATAAGGATTACTCCATCTGGAGCGCCAGATAAACACTGACTATACTGCCTCTCTGATTAATACTCTCCTTGTCCGGCCTGTCAGTTTAGGTGGATGGCCATGTCTTGGTTGGCTTGCAGTTGTGCCATACTCTTTCCATTTTCGGATGATGGATTGAACAATGCTCAGTGATGTTCAAAGCTTGGGATATTTTTTTATAACCTAACCCTGCTTTATCCCTGACCTGTCCAGTGTGTTCCTTGGCCTTCATGATGCTGTTTGTTGACTAAGGTTCTGTAACAAACCTCTGAGGGTTTCACAGAACAGCTGTATTTATACTGAGATTAAATTACACACAGATGGACTCTATTTAATAATTAGGTGACTTTTGAAGGCAATTGGTTCCACTAGATTTTAGTTAGGGGTATCAGAGTAAAGGGGGGCTGAATACAAAAGAATGCCACACTTTTCAGACATTTATTTGTAAAAAAAATTGAAAACCATTTATCATTTTCCTTCCACTTGACAATTATGTGCCACTTTGTGTTGATCTATCACATAACATCTCAATAAAATACCTTTATGTTTTTGGTTGTAACATGACAAAATGTGGAAAATTTCAAGGGGTATGAATACATTTTCAAGGCACTGTATATGACCCAACGGATGAAAGTTTACTTCTTTGATCATGCATACATTTGTTACATTGTCATCAGGACTGTCATAGTGTAAGGGCACCCCTAATGAACCTCCTCAGCACCCTGTGTGAGAAAGGCTGCTGCAAACAAAACTTGGCTGGTGCAGCACATATAGTTACAATGCAGATTATGTAATTACACAATCATGTTTAGGAAATGCTTTAGGACCCATTCAGACCTAAACGCTTTGTCTCTTGATTTCCAAAGCATTCAAGAAAATGCTCAAGCTGAAGAATCCCATTATTCTCAATGGGCCTGCTCACATCTAAACACTGTGTTACCGGTCGCCCATTGCATAAATCTCAAAAAACATGTGATTCTGTTTCTGTAGTACAAGCCACATGCAAAAATATGCAAACGAAAAAAAAGCCACTAAAATCGTCTCTCTACACTCCAGCCTGGTGTTAATGGGCCCTTATAAATATATACATTACAGCACAAAAGTACAACAAATATAGGATACCTGTAAAGACACCTCTGGGTGGACAGAAAAGGGGGGGTTAAGAAAATTAACTGTAGAAATAGATTTTTCTAGGTGCACGCTTCTGTTCCCCAGACACAAAAATAGCATTTAAGCAAAAGACTGCAAGCTCTTTTGAAAATGGTTCTAATTTCTAGCATGTATAAATACAGTATATTGTGGCAGGTCGGGCCCGTGCCACGGGGAAACAAAATAGGCCCGGCATTTTGGAATGAGCAGCCCATTACATGTTAACCGGCCTCTTCCCCACTCTCCACCCTGATTGGGGACGGTAGGGGGGAACCCAGCAAAGGTGCGGGGGGTGAGGGGGACAGGGAAAGAGCAGGGGGGGGCAGAGAGCACAGGGAAGAACCTTGAGAACATGGGGTGGGGTGAGAGCACAGGGGGGCTGGAGAGCACTGTGGGGGGAGGTAGAGAGCATGAGGGGGTGGAGAGCACAGGGGAGAGAACACAGGAAGGAAGAGGAGAGGACAAGGGGGCTGGAGAGCACAGGGGGTGGGGTGTTGGAGAGCACAAGGGGAAGCGAAAACGCAGAGTGGGAAAGAGAGCATGGGGCGGAGAGCACTGGGGGGAGGCAGAAAGCACAGGGGGGCTGGAGATCACTGGGGGCTTGAGAGTACTGGGGGGGGCATGAGAACACTGGGGGGGCTGGAGAGCATGGGGGGAGGTGGAGATCACTTGGGGGGCTAGAGAGCACTGAGGGGGCTGGAGAGCACTGGGAGAGAGGCAGCGGAAAGCATGGGGGGAGGTGGAGAGCACAGGGGGGCTGGAGAGCACTGGTGGGGGGCTGGAGAGCACTGGGGGAGAGGTGGAGGGCACAGGGGGCAGCGGAGAGCATGACAGGAGGTGGAGAGCACAGGGGGAGGCAGAGAACACTGAGGGCTGGAGAGCACTGGGAGGGCTGGAGAACACTGGGGGGGGCTTGAGAGCATGGGGGAGGTGGAGAGCACAGGAGGGGGGGCTGGAGAGCACCGGGGGGGGCTAGAGAGCACAGGGTGGGAGGGCTGGAAAGCACTGGGGGGGGCTAGAGAGCACGGGGGGCAGCAGAAATAGGCAGGATACGAGGAGCGGTGTGGTGGCTGCATATAGAAGAATCATTCTCTCCATCTTCCTCCCGCAGTCTCTGAAAGCCTGTGGGAGGAAGATGGAGAGAACGATTTTTCTATATTCAGCCACCCCACTGCTCCTCCTATCCAGGTTACAGGGAGGGCCGCACCCCAAAGCACCTTGTCCCCATGTTGATGAGGACAAGGGCCTCTTCCCGACAACCCTGGCCGTTGGTTGTCGGGGTCTGCGGGCGGGGGCTTATCGGAATCCGGGAGCCCCCTTTAATAAGGGGGCCCCCAGATCCCGGCCCCCCACCCTATGTGAATGAGTATGGGGTACGATGTACCCCTACCCATTCACCTAAGGTGTAAAGTGTAAATAAAAAAAACACACAATTTTTTAAAAATATTTTATTGCACTCCTCCGGGGGTCTTCTTCCGTCTTGGGGGGTCTTCTCGCCGGACTCCTCCGCTCATTTACCTAGCTCTTTTACCGAGCAGAGGAGCCCAGCTACCTTCTTCGTCGTCGACACCGTCATCTGGGGGTCTTGATCCGCCTTTGGGGGTCTTTTGGGGTCTTCCGGGGTCTCTTCTGTTCTTGCCGCTGTCGTCGTTTTCTTCGCCACCGCCGCCTTCTTCTTCTTCTTCCTCTTCTTCTTCCGATGTTGACTCATCGCTCTCTCTGGCCGGAATGCCAGAGCCGCGCTGTGCTGGGACTTATCTAGGGACAAGGTGACAGGGTCACATGCTCATGTCACATGGTGACCCCGCCCCCCTATGATGTCACAGTCCCAGTATCCTCCGGGACTGTGACATCACAAGGGGGCGGGGTCACCATGTGACATGAGCATGTGACCCTGTCACCTTGTCCCTATATAAGTCCCAGCACAGCGCGGCTCTGGCATTCCGGACAGAGAGAGCGACGAGTCATCATCGGAAGAAGAAGAAGAGGAAGAAGAAGAAGAAGAAGAAGGCGGCGCAAAAAACGACGACAGCGGCAAGAACAGAAGAGACACCGGAAGAACCCGGAAGACCCCCGAAGGCGGATTGAGCCCCCCAGACGACGCCATCGACGATGAAGAAGGTAGCTGGGCTCCTCTGCTCGGTAAAAGAGCTAGGTAAATGAGCGGAGGAGTCCGGCGAGAAGACCCCCCAAGACGGAAGAAGACCCCCGGAGCAGTGCAATAAAATATTTTTAAAAAATTGTGTGTTTTTTTTATTTACACCTTAGGTGAATGGGTAGGCGTACATCATACCCCATACTCATTCACATAGGGTGGGGGGCCGGGATTATTAAAGGCGGCTCCCGGATTCCGATAAGCCCCCGCCCGCAGACCCCGACAACCAACTGCCAGGGTTCTCTGGAAGAGGCCCTTGTCCTCATCAACATGGGGACAAGGCGCTTTGGGGTGGGGGGGGCGCACAGCCCCCCTTTCCCCAGGGCACCCCCCATGTTGAGGGCACGCGGCCTGGTACGGCTCAGGAGGGGGGGCGCTCGTTCGTCCCCACCCCTTTCCTGGCCTGCCGGGCTGCGTGCTCGGATAAGGGTCTGAGATGGATTTGGGGGGGACCTCCACGCCGTTTTTTCGGCGTAGGGAATCCCTTTAAATCCATGCCAGGTGACGGGGCTAGCACGGCGGCATTCACTGCCTTCGCTAGCTCCGTCTACCTGAAGTCACGTGCTAAATGAACGGACTTTCCGATGATCGGCAAGTCCGTTCATTTCCAAAAGTCCGGCGGACTAGCATACTAAGGACGGCATTGTCCGCCGGACTGCCAAGTCCAGTGGATAATTTTAAAACAAAACTTAAAACCTAGTCCGCCGGACTTTTTGCGCCAAAAAGTCCGCCGGCGCCCACACACGGGGGGATTTTCACACTGACTTCAGTCCGGCGGACAATCCCGCGGGAAAGTCCGTTCGTGTGTACGCGGCATTAGGGGTATAGTCTGTGGCTGTAATAGCTAGATGCTAGATCCATAGAAAGGGGTATTAAGGGTTAAAAAGGAAGGCAGCCATCCTTCAGAGTGTGTCCAGAACTCTGCAAGACATGTAAGGAAAAAACAGGGAGGGGGAGGCGCTGACCTTAGTTTAGTATTAAAATTATGCCTTTAACCACTTCAGCCCCGGACCAATTGGCAGCCAAAGGACCAGGCCCCTTTTTGCAATTCGGCACTGCGTCGTTTTAACTAACAATTGCGCGGTCATGCGACGTGGCTCCAAAACAAAATTGGCGTCCTTTTTTTCCCACAAATAGAGCTTTCTTTTGGTGGTATTTGATCGCCCCTGCGGTTTTTATTTTTTGCGCTATAAACAAAAATAGAGCGACAATTTTGAAAAAAATGCAATATTTTTTACTTTTTGCTATAATAAATATCCCCAAAAAATATATAAAAAAACATTTTTTTTCCTCAGTTTAGGCCGATACGTATTCTTAATTAGCGATTATTGATTAGTTTGCGCAAAAGTTATAGCATTTATAAAATAGGGGATAGTTTTATAGCATTTTTATTAATATTTTTTTTTTATTAGTAATGGCGGCGATCAGCGATTTTTATTGTGACTGCGACATTTTGGCGGACACATCGGACATTTTTGACACATTTTTGGGACATTTGTCATTTATACAGCAATCACTGCTATTTAAATAGCACTGATTCCTATGTAAATGACAGTTGTAGTTAGGGGGTTAACCACTAGGGGGCGGGGAGGAGTCAGTGTGACGTGTTGTGTTTTTTTTTACAGTAGGGGGGTGTGGCTGTACGTCTGACGTCATTGATCGGCGTTCCCGATGACAGGGAACCGCCGATCACTGACAGTCAGTGTAGGAAGCGCGGGGAGAGGTTTGTTTACATAGACCTCTCCCCGTTCTTCAGCTCCGTAACCCGATCGCGGGATACCAGCGGCGATCGGGTCCGCTGGTCCCGCGGCCTGGGTCACGGAGCTCCCGACCGGGTCGCGCGCGCGCGGCTAGCGGCGCGCGCGCGACCCACAGGCAGGCACATGCACGATTACGTACAGGTACGTGATTCTGCCTGCCCGTGCCATTCTGCTGATGTATATATGCAGTGGCCGGTCGGGAAGCGGTTAACCATTTCAGCCCCGGAGGATTTGGCTGGCCAAAGACCAGTGCAATTTGGCACTGCGTCGCTTTAACTGACAATTGCGCAGTCGTGTGATGTGGCTCCCAAACAAAATTGATGTCCTTCTTTTCCCACAAATAGAGCTTTCTATTTGTGGTATTTGATCACCTCTGCGGTTTTTTATTTTTTGCGCTATAAACAAAAAAAGAGCGTCAATTTTGAAAAAAAAAACACATTCTTTTTTACTTTTTGCTATAATAAATATCCCTAAAAAATATATAAAAATGTTTTTTTTCTTCAGTTTAGGCCGATACGTATACTTCTACATATTTTGGGTTAAAAAAATCACAATAAGCGTTTATTGATTGGTTTGCGCAAAAGTTATAGCGTCTACAAAATCGGGGATAGTTTTATGGCATTTTTATAAATTTATTTTTTTACTAGCAATGGCAGCGATCAGTGATTTTTATTGTGACTGCGACACTATGGCGGACACATCGGACACTTTTAGTGCTATTTTGGGACCATTCACATTTATACAGCGATCAGTGCGATTAAAAATGCATTGATTACTGTGTAAATGTGACTGTCAGTGAAGGGGTTAACACTAGGTGGCGCTGTAGGGGTTAAGTGTGCCCTAGGGAGTGATTCTAACTGTGGGGGGGAGGGGCTGTGTGTGACACATCACTGATCATTGCTCCCGATCATAGGGAGCTATGATCAGTGACAGCGTCACTTCTTCCTCTCTGTGAGGCGATCGTGGATATCCCTGCAGACATCGAGTCTGTAGGACCCACGGTCGGACTTACGGAGCTCGGGGCGGGCACGCGCACGCCCCCACCCGCTAGCCAAGCCTTTGCGAGATCACGAACAATAACGTGATTTCACGCAGCGGAGCCAAGCAGCCGCAGTAAAACTGCGGCGGATGGTCCGCAAGCGGTTAATGGCATAAGATTAAAAAAACACTTACAAGATGATAGAAGATGCATGCTCGTCAAAGTAAAGTGCAGTCCTGGCATTCCACATGGCTCTGTGGGTCCCACCGCTGTTCCAGATAACTGGAAAGGATTGAGCAGCTGGCTGGAATGGATCACAGTGTTTCTCCAGGAGCAAAGGAACCAAGCAGCTCCACACAGACCAGTATGGACCGTGGAACAGGAAGTGATGTCACCAGCATCTGATTGGACCTAGGCAGGGCTGGAATCTTGTCAATTAGGGCTGCAGTGATGAAAGGCTACGCGCTCGGAGCTGACTGCTCCTTCTATTGGTCTCTATAATAGGCGTTTGGTGTTTTTGGCATTTTGCGTTTTGCTGTGTACTCACCTAGTGTTTATGGTTTGCTGTTTGGTTTGCACGTCTTTGTCTTTATCTTAAATAAACTTACTTTTTTCACTTACTCGTTTGTTCCTGACTCCTTGGTGCAGCCCAATGATCTGATTGCCTGTATTGGATGTCTGTGTATGACATCCCCTGACACAATACGTATATACTGTATATGTAGTGGTGAAGAGAGACCAGGTTGTCTCTGTTCACCTCTCTAGGAGGCCGGAAGCAACGCCATGACGTCACTTCTGGTTTAGGGCAGATGTAAAGCATCGGGTCAATGTTTTTTTTTTTATTGATCTAATGCTTTCAAGCATAGAGGAGAGATCTGGGGTCTTATAGACCCCACGTGTCTCCATAAAGAGGACCTTTCATGCTTTATTGTTATTACAAGGGATGTTTACATTTCGTGATAGCAATAAAAGTGATTAAACAAATTTTTTAAAGGGGCAGTGTAAAAATATATTTTTAAATAAAATAAATAATTATGCTCAGGTTCAGAGCATAGGAGGCAAATGCTTATGTAGGTCATCCACGCATATGTAAACGTTGTTCATACCACACATGTGAGGTATCTTCGTGAACGTTATAGCCAAAGCAATAATTCTAGAGCTAGACCTCCTCTATAACTCTAAAGTGTCACCTATGGAGATTTTTAAGTATTGTAATTTGTCCCCATTTCACGAACGTGGGCACATTTAAAGCGTGACATGTTAGATATATAGGTAAAAGAAATAAATTGTGCTGTCTCTATGTAAATGTATTAATGAGCTGTCAACGCTCAAATTTACCAATTATTGTGCCCTTAAAAATAACGTGCACACTGACAGCCGCCTGCAGTATGGTCCGTGCATGCGGACCTCATGGCTGTCTCCCTCGGACGCGTTTCCCCTCAGAAGGTGTCAACTGGCGGCCGTACCACCACAAGAATCTCTGCTATTAATCAAGAAAATAGTCTGTAAGTGCAATTTTTTTTAATAAACAGATGATAATGCAGTCCTCCTTTCATCTTTACATCTACCTGTGAGCCGGGAACCTTTGAACATCGGGAGTTCCATATAGGCGGCAATACAGAACAAAGTCTCTCAGCTGAGAGCAGCATATATGCCTATTGACCCTTGGGGGTCTGGTAAGTGGCCATTTATTAAGCACGGTGTGATGCATGCAGCACTTTGAAGGCTAGAGATTAGCATCATTTCAGCACTAACTTAACACTATTTGGAACTTTTATTGTATTGATTCAACAATAACAGAGTTCATTTTGCTACTATTTTTTGTTTTGTTTTTGCCACTTAATCATATTTTTTCTTGTTGACCTTTTATAGGTGTTAATCATTTGTATATGCTTTTTGTACTTTTGCAATATGACTTTGCTCACATTGTAACATGTGTTTTGATAGTGTTAATATGCACAGTTTTTTTTAAATGTTTTTTTTTGTCTGTGTGCACGCTATTTTCTTCAGGGAGATTCAGATGCAGCAGTCTCCATACTTTATAGGCTAACGCAACCTTTTATCCACTACACTATGTTAGATATATATTTACTTGGCGTAACTTTGGGTTTTTGTGTTTTTTTTTTTGCATTAAAATCCGTAGAAGTGTATTGAAAAAAAACTGCATTTGAAAAGCTGCTGCGCAAATACCGTATGACATAAAAAATAGCAATGACCGCTATTTTATTCTCTAGAGTCTCAGTTAAAAAAAATATATAATGTGTATTTATATAATATGAAGTGTATCAGAAAAAGCATGATCTTCTAGTGGCTAGTATATGCCCAGCTAAATGTCAGTGAAGTTTAAGTACAAAAAAAAAGTGTGGGGGGGGGGGGGGGGGTATTAAGTGACTGTGGGGTTGATTTACTAAAGGCAAATCCACTTTGCACTACAAGTGCACTTGGGAGTGCAGTCGCTGTAGATCTGAGGGGAAGATATGAAATGAGGGGAAGCCCTGCTAATTTTATCATCCATGTACAAGCAAAAATGCTATTTTTTATTTTCCTTGCATGTCCCCTCAGATCTACAGCGACCGCACTTCCAAGTGCACTTGTAGTGCAAAGTGGATTTGCCTTTCGTAAATCAACCCCTGTGTGTTTAGTAAGGGGAAAAAAGGAAAACATGCACTTTAAATATAAAGCTAAAGTTTAAAAAAAAATGCTAATTGTTTACTATTTTGGGCCAGTTTCCTATGATAATAATAAAATAAAAAAACAGGAGATATTTATTATTTTTGTCACTAAGTTTAGACGGTTGAGAAACACTGATTTACACTATGATGAAAAGAACAAAGGCACTGAGAGACCGCATGTGTGCACAACCTGATCTTGTGTTCAGTTATGAGATTATAGGAAACAAAATGTATTCACACACAAAGGGACTAGTGTACATATTCATGAAACTCTATAATGAGGCCTTCGGCACAAACAGCAGTTTTGGCGTAGTGTAGTACTGAAGGGGTTAATGAAGGCCAAGGAATGTCAGAGTTGAGCCGGAGGTGTCGGCTGGTCACCTGTGAGGGATTAGCTGGGCCTGCAGACAGTTGTTGTTTGAGAACTGTCTGAGGCCACAGAGGGGGGATACTTTAGCATTGAGAGAAGGAATGGGCAAAGAATGCCCCCACCAGGGACCTTCCTGTCCTGCCGAGATTATTATATGAGTGTCAGATGTGTCTGAAAGGCCTGCTCTGACCCACAGGTCCTGTCTGCAGAGAGACTAAATCCACTCAGTTTGAACCCCAGCCTACAAGATAGTGATAAGAAAATACCTCGATTTATAAGTTGCATTAACAACAATCATCATGGTCATTACACAACCTATTGTCTAATCATTTTTCTGCGTAACGCATAAGTGTATTTTGTTATTAATGAATATATAATAATATCTTATGAATACAAGATTTATAGTTTCTATAGCAGGATATTCATTATAACCATACCTGTTGCAGGTTTTAAAAAGGAAAAGGCTGTTTTTGATTTTCAATAGAGCTATTTCTTCGGCAATGTTTTTATATATCCATTCAACTGCCTGTGACCCCAGCCAGTGAGGGTGATGGCTTGGCAAGTTTAACCCAGAGGTCAAGGTAAATGAAGTAGTATCTTAACCTGTCATTACATTCTGTCTCACCGATGAGCCTAAAATATAGCGTATATTACTTTTGTTGCTAGTGGTCTTTGAATTTCTTAGGCGTCATGCATACTAGACGTTATAAAACAAGCCAGTAGTGTTCGCTGTAGAAAGCTGTAGAATGAGTTTTTTAGCTGTTGCGTTTTTTAGCTTTTTTTTTTTAACAATTATACTCCCACAAAAGCTTCCAGCTCAAAAGCGCTGATAAACACATAATAGACAAGTTTTTCAAAGTTTTTAAGCTTTTATTAGAGTAACAGTGGAAAAACTCCTCTCAAAACCCACTAGTTCTGGGGGGTTTTCCAGCCAGAAAACACCCCTGGCAGAAATTGCTTGGACACATAGGTTAACATGCTGGGGAGTGTATTGGCTGCAGAAAAAATGCCTGAAGGCTAAATCTTATGGATATGATTATAGTGAGAATTTTACATCAGCCATTTTTCTTTTCTTGCTCTCATGTTGATATTTTTGCTGTGCAATGGTGGATTATAATTGTAGAGGAACATTACTGGTTTTGTAGCTTGGGATCAAGTTTCCATTTCCAAGTTTCCAATTCACAATCAGTGGTAAAAATATGGCCTTCAGGAAAAATAGCAAAGTCAAAGGCAGGAATTTCAAGTATATTCCAAGCACCCTGTAAACAGGCCTGTGAAAATTATATACGTAACAATCAAAAACCTATGATTGTTTCAACAGATCGTCAATCAAAAAATAATGTAATTATAATGAGGCAGTATGGCTTGAAGTAGAACTATGGGCAAAATCAGGTGGCTTAGTTTCTAGCACTGGGGACTTGGTCAAGACACTATCTACATAGAGTTTGCATGTTCTCCCTGTGCTCTTGTGGGTTTTTCTACTGGGTAATTTTGTTTCCTTCCACACTCCAAAGACATGCTAATAGGTTAATTAGTTCCTGTCTAAGGCTGGCCATATATTATTAAATTTTTCTTTTGACCCCTTTCACAGTAGAGGCGTTTTTCAGGCACTACAGAGCTAAAAATAGCGCCTGAAAAAAGCGGCTCCATTCACTCCACCTTCACTGAAGAGGTGTGCTGGCAGGGCGTCAGAAAAAGTCCTGCAAGCCGCTTCTTAGGAGCGGGGAGTTCCGCTCCTCCCCATGGAAATCAATGGGGCAGCGCTGCTATACCGCTGGCAAAACTAAAAATAGCGCCGCTTTATCCCTGACGCCCTAGGTGGCACAGTGTGAAAGGCTCTTAGATTTACCAAAACCATATAATATAAGGGCAAACCTAAACACTTTCAATTTTGTATACAATCAGACAGGGCCTTGTACTACATAGTTGAAGGAAAATCTAAAGGAAATTGAATAAGAAAATTGTATAATGTATGGCCAACCTAAGGCCTCGCTCACACTAGGTTTTTCAATCCGTGTCCCCGTACAGGTCCATGCGGGTATACACAGGACTCAAACAGGATACAGATGCATATTTACTGTGTGAATGAGGCCTAAATTGGACCCTAGTGTATGTGTGCATGTGTGTTACCACATTCTGTGCCAAACTGAGCAATTGGGGACAGATTGAGGAAAGACCTGGCAACTTACCCTGTAAAACATTTGCAAATAGATTTTATGGAAAAGGCTTTCCAATGCAGTCTATCACTAGCATTAACACAGCAAGTTTTTGTTTTATCTGTGTCCCCAATAACGTTATTATCTGTGCGTGAATGGAGTCTGATATTTCTGATATTTCCTCTCCTCCGTCTAGGCTGAACAGAAAAAAAATATGTGTATGGCAGCTTTAGAAATATATGTAAATTTAGCACTGTGGAGCAGTGTGAAACTCTGTGCAGGCAGCCTATGTTAGTAAATTGAGACACAGCAGCTGTACTGATTCAATTGCACATCTTATGCCCCGTACACACGATCGGAAATTCCGCCAGCAAAAGTCAGATGAGAGCTTTTGGTCGGAAATTCCGACCGTGTGTATGCTCCATCGGACTTTTGCTGGCTGAATTCCCGCCAGCAAAAATTGAGAGCATGTTCTCTATTTTTCGGTCGGAAAAAGTTCCGATCCGAAATTCCGATCGTCTGTACAAATTCCAACACGCAAAATTCCTACGCATGCTCAGAAACAATTCGACGCATGCTCAGAAGCATTGAACTTAATTTTCTCGGCTCGTCGTAGTGTTGAATGTCACCGCGTTCTTGACGGTCAACTTTTGTGTGACCATGTGTATGCAAGCCAAGCTTGAGCGGAATTCCGCCGGAAAAAATATCCAAGTTTTTTCTGACGGAAAATCCGCTCGTGTGTACGGGGCATAAGTTTGACAGGCATACAGGGATAGGTGCATGGCCTCGAACACACACTGTCCATTGACTAAATGCTCATACATGCGGTACGTAAATCAGAAGGGAAAAGTCTGAAGACGAGCTGTCTGTGGATTTTCAGATCATTAGTATGGTGCATTCAACAGCCGATTTGAATTTTTTATAGATGTGCAGGCTATAAAATTTTTGTCTGATGTGAATTTAACGTCTGATTTTTGGATGGCCATTTTTTTTTTTTTTTTTTGCGCTATAAACAAAAAAAGAGCGACAATTTTGAAAAAAAAACATATTTTTTACTTTTTGCTATAATAAATATCCCCCAAAAATATATATAAAAAATATGTTTTCCTCAGTTTAGGCCAATACGTATTCTTCTACATATTTTTGGTAAAAAAAAAATCACAATGAGCGATTATTGATTGGTTTGCGCAGAAGTTAGCGTTTACAAAATAGGGGATGTTTTATAGCATTTTTATTAATAATTTTTTTTTTTATTGTGACTGTGACATTATGGTGGACACATCGGACATTTTTGACACATTTTTGGGACCATTGTCATTTATACAGCAATCAGTGCTATTTAAATGCACTGATTCCTGTGTAAATGGCAGTGAAGGGGTTAACCACTAGGTGGCAGTGTAGGGGTTAAGTGTTCCTAGGGGCGTGTTACTAACTGTGGGGGGCGTGGCTGTGATTTAGTGAACACTGATCTCTGCTACAATTACAGGGAGCAGAGATCAGTGTCACTAGTTGCTAGGCAGAACTGGCAGATGCTGTTTACTTCCCCATCTCCCTGTTCAGCCTTCCCGTGAGATGATCGCCGGTATCCCTGCGGTGATCGAGTCCGCGGGACCCGCGTCCAGACTCACAGGGGTCCCGACCGGCGCAGTCGGCGTGCACGCGATGGCACAGCGGCAATCTTAAAGGGGACGTACCTGTACGCCCTTTTGCCTGCCCGTGCCATTCTGCCGACGTACATCGTCGTGCGCCAGTCGGGAAGTGGTTAATGGGAAAATAATGAAGCTGCTTTGCTGGTGATACTGATGTAGTTATGCCAAACATATTTTAAAAGGCATTTGTTTTATAGGATCTGAAAATCACAAATCAACGTTCACCAAACTTCTACTAACATGAAATTAGCAGAAGGAGCCCAAAGGGTGGCGCTTGAGAAATTAACTTCCTCTTTATACTCTCATAGTATGTCACTACTATTTGCGGATAGTTAGTATGCTAGACAAAATCCTGCACACGCCCTTTTCACAAAAGTCAGATGCTTGGTCATGCTGTAGGGCCTTTGCAACTGTGTGAATGAGCCCTAAATGTGCTTTAAAGTTCAATGGAACCTCTAGTTAATATCCACTAAATACTGGAATGTGCATCAAAAAGAAAGCTGGGGAATGATAAAGCTGACAGGAGTCATGTAATCCATATTACCAAGGCAGATAGGCCTGTTTCAGTTCTCTATGCACCCCCTGTGTCAGATTTTAATTCAGAATGAATGAGAAACAGGTGCAAATTGATGCCTAATTATCAAAAGGTTCATGGCACTCTTTAGTATTAGCAGCTTTCACCAGATTGGACCTGGCATACTGAATGTGCCTGCAGATGGCTTACATGCCTCTCTACACGTGCAGTGAGCACACCACATGGGCAGAGCCTGCATATAGGCAGGGAAAGCTCCTTTCTCTGCCTGTGTGGCTGGTTGTTAACAAACACAAAGTTAACAGCTTCCCTCCTCCCTCTCATTCTCAGCTGGGTGGGTAAAGAAAGCCTGAGCAACTGACTGCTGAGTTTCCCTGTGCTATATGCTATGTCACACAGCCCTGTTGGGTGGGAGAGGAAGCCTAGATTTTCTTTGCTGCAGTTGGGCACCACTTACAGGTCTCCTCTTCTTTAACCACTTTCAGACCGGACCATTTTGCTGGCTTAAGACCAGACCACTTTTTGCGATTCGGCACTGCGTCGCTTTAACTGACAATTGCGCGGTCATGCGACGTGGCTCCCAAACAAAATTGACGTTCTTTTTTTCCCACAAATAGAGCTTTCTTTTGATGGTATTTGATCGCCCCTGCGGTTTTTATTTTTTGCGCTATAAACAAAAAAAGAGCTTCAATTTTGAAAAAAACACATTATTTTTTACTTTTTGCTATAATAAATATCCCCCAAAAATATATAAAAAAAATTTTTTTTTTCCTCAGTTTAGGTCGAACGTATTCTTCTTCTACATATTTTTGGTAAAAAAATCGCAATAAGCGATTATTGATTGGTTTGCGCAGAAGTTATAGCGTTTACAAAATAGGGGATAGTTTTATAGCATTTTTATAAAAAAAAATTTTTTTTTTACTAGTAATGGCGGCGATCAGCGATTTTTATTGTGACTGCGACATTATAGTGGACACATCGGACATTTTTGACACATTTTTGGGACCATTGTCAGTTAACAGCTTCCCTCCTCCCTCTCATTCTCAGCTGGGTGGGTAAAGAAAGCCTGAGCAACTGACTGCTGAGTTTCCCTGTGCTATATGCCGGTGGATGGGCATATACAGTAAATTGGTTGCTAATGGGTACTACATTTTCCACGCAAACTACTTTATTGACTATATAAAGAAATAATTCTGGATGGCTGCACTTCCAAAAATCCTTTCATTGAAGTTTCATACGACAAGTGGTTGACAGATGGAGCAGGGGACAAAGAGGTAGATGCGTTTCGTGCAAATGTTAGCGCTTAGTCATTACCTATTGGAACTAGTCACCACAAACACCTATATACTGCTATAATGTGTCATTATTAGGTTACAGGTGAACTAACCAATTAAAATTAATACTCAGCTGGTGGTACAAAGAAAACCCGGCTAGAATACACGGTACTTACACTCAAATCTGATGTAAAGAGTTCGGACAATATCCACCGCCAGAAAAAATCTGATACACCAATCAAACTCGGAGCAAACTCGACACATCAGTCAAAATCATTGTATAGTTACAACAACATACACAAAATAATAGAAAACATGTATATATGTATACACACAATGAAGTTGATGTTGGGAACAAATGATTTTAAAAGCAAAGTGTTAGAACATCATGAGGACCGATACTGGCATATTCCCAAAGTATGTGCATAGTCTTGAATGAACGTCAATGGCAAAAAAATGTATTAATTAATTAATAGATAGGAGAGAGATAGGTGCTAATAGGCTGCAGGAAAACTTTATTGACTAGGCTGATAAGCTTTAGACCCCTTCACACTGGGGCGGTTTTCAGGTGCTTTAGTGCTGGAAATAGCCTCTGCTAAGCGCCTGAAAACAACCTCTCATTCATTCCAGTGTAAATTTTCACACTGGGGCGGTGTGCTTGCGGGACGGGAAAAAAAGTCCTGCAAGCAGCATCTTTGGGGCAGGTTGGGAGCACTGCATACAGTGCTCCCAAAATGCCCCTGCCCATTGGAATGAATGGGCATCGCTTTCAAAGCGCCTTAAAAGCCATTTGAAAGCACCGCAAAATGGGAGTTTCTAACCCTTGTTTTTGTTTTTCTTAAACAGTGGTAAAGTGCCGCTGAAATAAGCGGTGCTTTAGCGCTAACGTGGCTGTGGCCCTAGTGTGAAAGGGGTCTAATGCCGCTTACACGCGACCGTTTTTTCCGTTGGAATAAACTCTAACAGTTTTTCCGAGGTTCTGACGGATTTCCGCTGAAACTGTCTTGCCTACACATGATCACACCAAAGTCCGACCGTCTAGAACACGGTGACGTACAACATGTATGACGGGACTAGAAAAAGGAAGTTCAATAGCCAGTAGCCAATAGCTGCCGTCTCGTACTTGCTTCAGCGCATGCGTCGTTTTTGGTCCGTCAGAACAGCATACAAATGAGCGGTTTTCCCGATAGGAATTGATTCCGTCGGAAATATTTAAAACATGTTCTATTTTTAGGTCCGTCAGAATTTTCAGAAAAAAAAATGTCGGATGAGGCCCACGATTGGAATATCTGATGAAAAGATTCCCTCTGACTTTTTCTGCCGGAAAGTCCGACCGTGTGTACGCGGCATTGGAAAAAACACTCCAGCATGAGCTTTGTGACTAAATATTTTATTGTAATTTTAAACAGTATTGTTTTTATAGTATTTATGAGAAGGTGCCTTTTTCTGCCCGCAGCCATAAGACCATGCTAGAGTTGAACAAAGCCCAGTATGAGAGGAACTGCATAGTTATTAGACGGTTGTTTTAATTCCCAAGTAAATGTCGTCTTTAGGTACTTTGCAGGTCACTGAGTTGGAGTGGGTTGGTTAAAATCATGTTTTGTATTTTTTTTACTCGTTTTGGAAGGTTGAACAGTTATCTATAGATAAAAGAAGCTCTTCAACAGTTGCATTTTTTCAGTGATGGACAGAAGGAAAATAAAGAGAATGAACTTGGAAGAAAAACAGAGGAACACCTGTGGAAATGTGATCCCCTGAAAGCAGCCCCCACCCCCTACAAGTCATAGCCAAGGGCAAGCTATAATTCATAGAAATATTTTGGTGTGGATTCCCCTCCTCCTGCTCTCTGGGCTGCATCTTATTTCAAAGGCAGACAAACAACACACTCTTCTGTGTGGCATCTCTAGCCCTAAATCTCCCTTTCTTCACATTCTTGTAACTTGACACGGCAGTCCTGTATCTGACCCCTGCATGGGGCTTGAGGGGGTACACAGCTTTCAAGGCCTATTGGGCTTTAACTCTCACCTTGCCATGTCATGATTTTGCCACGTCAAACAAACGAGAAAGCCTTTATGAATGGAGTGTATCTTACAGGTTGAATTATGTCATTTATTGAAACCTTAAAAAAAAAAAAAAACAATCACAAACATCAAAATTCTGTATTTCACTTATTCCCCTATCTGGAATTTGTTAGTATGGATTCTCGCTCTTGAGTTAATTATCTAAAGGTTTAATATTTGCATGTTCATTAAATATATATTTTTTTTTTTAGCTTGCTGCTTTTCTCTTCTGATTAGAAAATACCAGAGGAGCCATTGCTTGCTAAAAGACATTTTAACTATTTTAAAAGGAAGACAGCAGTGCAGCACAGTGTTAAGGCAGTCCAGGGTTTGGAGGCATCAATCAAAAATTAGCAAAATATCTTTTAGCATTTACTGGCAGGTGGTGCTTATTATTTGATAGCATTTACTAGAATGCTTTGCACAAAGTGAATGACAACATAGTCTGACACTGGTGCAATATTTATGCCATTCTGTGTGTATTCAATGCTATCAAATTATCCTGTGATTTAAAGTGATACTAAAGTCTCCTTTTTTTTTCTTTAACCGCTTCAGCACCGGGCGATTTTACCCCCTTCCTTACCAGAGCACTTTTTGCGATTCGGCACTGCGTCGCTTTAACTAACAATTGCACGGTCGTGCGACGTTACACCCAAACAAAATTTACGTCCTTTTTTTCCCACAAATAGAGCTTTCTTTTGGTGGTATTTGATCACCTCTGCGGTTTTTATTTTTTGCGCTATAAACAAAAGAAAAGCGACAATTTTGAAAAAAAACACAATAGTTTTTACTTTTTGCTATAATAAATATCCCATTTTTAAAAAAAAAAAAAAATTTTTTACTCTGTTTAGGCCGATACGTATTCTTCTACATATTTTTGGTAAAAAAAAATTGCAATAAGCGTATATTGATCGGTTTGCGCAAAAGTTATAGCGTCTACAAAATAGGGGATAGATTTATTGCATTTTTTTCTTTTTTTTTACTAGTAATGGCGGCGATCTGCAAATTTTTTTTCATGACTGCGACATTGCGGCGGACACTTTTGACACATTTTTGGGACCATTCACATTTACACAGCAATCGTTGCTATAAAATTGCATTGATTACTGTGTAAATGTGACTGGCAGGGAAGGGGTTAACACTAGGGGGCGCTGCAGGGGTTAATATGTTCCCTAAGGTAGTGATTCTAACTGTGGGGGGAGGGGACTCACAAGGGGAGGAGACCGATCGGTGTTCCTCCGTACTGGGAACACATGATCGGTCTCCTTGCCACTGACAGGACGTGGAGCTGTGTGTTTACACACACAGCTCAACGGTCCCGCTGTTTTAACAGGCAATCGCGGGTGCCCGGCGGACATCGCGGCCGCCGGGCATGCGCACCGGGTCTAGGCGGCCAGGAATGGGAGGACGTCATATGACGCCCACCCAGGATGGGAGATCCACCTTGTGGGCATCATATGTACATGGGCGGGTATTGAAGTGGTTAAAAATAACAAACCTGTTATACTTACCCATACCTCCCAACATTTTGAGATGGGAATGAGGGACACCTATCAGCAAAAGTATGCAGGCATAGGACACACCCCTTACCACCCCCCTTAAAGGAGAATTGTCCAGAAAAACAAGATTGTTTAAACCCGCAAGTGCTTTTTTACCACTACTATTCCTTTTATATTGACTTTTGGAATTTACAAATGCAGCAATTTAGAAATCAGATGAAAGGTTTAGCGCTGGAAAACACTTTTTGATAGATAAAAAGTGCATTTTATATACAGCTATATAGATCAGACCAAAATGAGGGACAAATGAGGAGGAATGAGGGACAGAGGAACATTGCTCCAAATCAGGGACAGTCCTTCGAAATCAGGGACCATTGGGAGCTATGCTTACCTGCTCTGTGTAGTAGTTTTGCACAGAGCAGCCCAGATCCTCCTCTTCTCGGGTCCCTCTTCTGTGCTCCTGGCCCCTCTCTCCTGCCTACTGCCCCCACAGCAAGCTGCTTGTTATAGGGGCTCCCAAACTGAGCCACAGCTCCGCGTGTCCATTCAGACACGGAGACACGGTTCAAACCCCCCCCCCCACTCCTGATTGGCTAACTGACTTTGATTAACAGCAGAGGGAGCCAATGGTGCTGCTGCTGTGTCTCAGCCAATCAGGAGGGAGAGTCCCAGACAGGCGAGGCACTCGGGCACATCGCTGGATAGAGATGGGGCTCAGGTAAGTAATAGGAGGGCTGCTACACACACAAGGTTTTTATCTTAATGCATACAATGTATTAAGATAAAAATCCTTATGCCTTTTACAACCACTTTAAAACTCCAAGAACTATCTTTTTAAAAAATTACTTTCAGCTTGGCTTGATGTAGATATCCATATCTAATTTGCAGAGGGGCCTGTGGATGCTGAAAATCACTGTAGTAGTGTGCGCTACATACAGTGATCTTCCAGATGCTGCTCGAGTGGCTTCACTTCAGCAAACTGAACACAGGGGGTTGCTTGTTGGCATCATTTCAGAGAATGCCTTGATTTTTTTTTTTAATGAATGCAAGTCATTCCCTGTTTGGACAGGGTTAAGAGTGGTGTTATCTACCCCTCCCTTTCCACCTCATACAAGGTGGCTTAGAAGGACAGTATCAGGGGTCTTCTAATGTGCCAGCCCTCTCTCTATAAAATATAAAGAAAAAGAAGAAACCGCTCTATTAGTTGCCTACCAAAAAGGAATAAGCAGCAATACTCCTGTGTAACACAATCATAGTAACCAGCAATATAAAATAAATAGAATCGCGCTAAATACTCAAAAAATTAAGATAATGAGAAAATAATGTCCATAGGTGAATCCACATATGTTATGACAATAGAAAAACTTCTTGGTGTCAATGTCCACCATCCATCACCTTGTGCCGCAGTGCCTCCATGAAAAGCTGTAAAAACTGCCTACCAGCTTCAGTCGACCCTTTATTACAGGGGGTCAATCTACACCTTTTTCCACATCTCAGATCTCATCCGCATTACGATTGTCACTCAGTGAATTGGATAGGAGGTTTCACCAAAAAGACAAAAGCTCCATATAGCATAAAATCCTTGGTATGTTTATTAAGGTAATAAAAATGTTGTACTTACAACAATGTGTTAGTAAAAATGCCTTAAGTTTGGTGTGTCGGCCAGCACACAACCAAACAAACCTGCCCTTCAGGACACAAGGAAGATGGTGACATTAGTGCGTCACTCCGCCCTACGTGGTTCGTCAAGATGACGATGTCCAGGGGTGTGTTTCGATGAAATCTGTTTAGATTGAATTTCGGATGCCTGGGTTCTAAGAGTTCTTCACCTTCAGTTCAAAAGCACTCCTACAAGGACTCTCTTTGTCTCAACAAAAGCTCCAGCATCTCCAGAAAAGCGGTCATTGCTGAAAATATATAACATGGAATTGCTAGAGTTTCAGGCCATAATTCCAGTTCCAAGGTCCGAGGAAGGTCAAGGGGTGTATTATATTATCTTATCCTCAAAATAAATCTTCAGGCAAATGGCATCCAGTATAGCAAAAGAAAGGTGCAGCTCTAATCCAAAAGTGATCCAAAAAATGATATAATAACATAACAAGTGAACATCAATTATGGAAAGGTTTCTTCACTGTAAGAGCTGTGCAAATGTGGAATAGACTCCCCCCCAGAGGTGGCTCTGGCAAGCTCAGTAAATCGCTTTAAAAAAAGCCTGGATTCTTTCCTAAATATACATAATATAACTGGGGACTAACATTTATAGGTAAAGTTGTTCCGGGTAAAATCCAATTGCCTCTCAGTGGATCAGAAAGGATCTTTTTCCCCTGCTGTAGCAAATTGGGGTTTTTCGCCTTCCTCTTGATCAACTGTGGGTATAGGATTGTGTATATGGCATTGTATTTTTTTTTGGTTGAACTAGATGGACTTGTGTCTTTATTCAACCTGACTTACTATGTAATCAATCAATATCAGTGATCATAGAGTAAAATTGGTATTGTATTTTTTTTTGGTTGAACTAGATGGACTTGTGTCTTTATTCAACCTGACTTACAATGTAATCAATCAATATCAGTGATCATAGAGTAAAACATGAACTCAGCAATTCTCATGCAACATACAGGTAAGTCCGCACAATAATCAAAAGTCCAAAAAGATGTTGCAAAAACAGTCAAAATCCAATGGTGCTTCTCACTCCCACTCCACATCACCATGGCAAACTAACTAAAGGCTTACCAGAGAGCATTGACTCCCTGCATTTGAGTGGTCAAAATGCACCCGATGTTAAAAAAAAATCCACGGCTCACATCCACCTTATTGGTACCAGTCTCATCCAAATATATACAGTTGTGCTCATAAGTTTACATACCCTGGCAGAATTTATGATTTCTTTGCCATTTTTCAGAGAATATGAATGATAACACAAAAACTTTTCTTTCACTCATGGTTAGTGTTTGGCTGAAGCCATTTATTATCAATCAACTGTGTTTACTCTTTTTAAATCATAACGGCAACAGAAACTACCCAAATGACCCTGATCAAAAGTTTACATACCCTGGTGATTTTGGCCTGATAACATGCACACAAGTTAACACAAAGGGGTTTGAATGGCTATTAAAGGTAACCATCCCATCCTCACCTGTGATCTGTTTGCTTGTAATTAGTGTGTGTATAAAAGGCCAATGAGTTTCTGGACTCAAAAGGTAGTTGACCTGTATAAAACAAGAAATGGATATAAAAAGTGGATCGCTGATGTTTTGGGGATGTGTGAGCTACAAAGGCACAGGAAATGTGGTAAAAATTGTTGGCAAGATGAATGCAGTATGTTATCAAAAAATACTGGAGGAACATTTGCATTCATCAGCCAGGAAACTGCGCATGGGACGAACTTGGATATTCTACCATGACAATGATCCAAAACACAAGGCCGAGTCAACATGTCATTGGCTACAGCAGAATAAAGGGTAAGGTTCTGGAGTGGCCATCTCAGTCTCCTGACCGCAATATCATTGCGCCACTCTGGGAAGATCTCAAACGTGCAGTTCATGCAAGACAGCCCAAGAATTTACAGGAACTGGAGGCTTTTTGCCAAGAGGAATGGGCAGCTTTACCATCTGAGAGGATAAAGAGCATCATCCACAAATACCACAAGCTGTCATTGATGTTAAAGGGGACAATACACAGTATTAAGAACTGGGTTATGTTAACTTTTGATCAGGGTCATTGGGTAGTTTCTGTTGCCATTGTGATTTAAAAAGAGTAAACACAGTTGACTGATAATAAATGGCTTCAGCCAAACACTAACCATGAGTGAAAGAAAAGTTTTTGTGTTATCATTCATATTCTCAGAAAAATGGCCAATAAATCATAACTTCTGCCAGGGTTATGAGGGTTATAAACTTATGAGCACAACTGTATATATATATATATATATATGTATATATATATATATATATATATATATATATACATACACACACACACACACACACAGTATATATGGAAGAAAGGAAGAGCAAGATGATCCTCCTATAGTGTGAAACCACAATTACATTTTATTAAAATTATGTTAACACTTGCATATAATATGTAGTAACATCACTGTAAGCAAAACCCGACTTCAGGGACATGGTGCGCTTTCAGTTGTGTGGTGACATCACAATATACCGCTCCTTCCTACGCATTTTGTCACAACTTACATCATTGGGAGCCTGGCATCCAGTATTGGACCTTTAGATCCTAAATCCTAAAGCAAGAATCTTTCCACACAGACTCTTTGAAATCATTAGCGCAGTGATACAAAGAGGCGATAATTTCCGTAGACCTCAAAAATGCCCACTTTATATTCCAATCGCTGAAGACCATCAGCGCTTCCTAAGATTTCACTTCAGAAATGGGCACTTCCAGTTCAGATTGGTTACCATTCAATCTCAAAGGTGTTGAGCACGGTAATCACTTTTCTTTGAGAACAAGGTGTCTAGACGTTTCATTCGTTGAAAATCGAATACTGGCTTAACATAGAGGAGTTCCTAATGGAACATTGAGATCAAGCTCTACAAACACTAGAGGAATTTGGTTAGATGGTGAACAAAGGAAAGTGCCCACTTTTCCCATCCCAGATCCTCATCTACTTGAGGATGGCCAACACTGTCCATTACAAATTTTATCTTCTCCAGAACAAGATTAGATGCATTTGATCAGAGTCCAAAGAGATGATTTCATCAGCCTCAATAACGATACACACGGGGCATGAGTATCTTGGGCACCCTCATGGTTTGCATTCCAGCAGTATCATGGGCTTAATGGTATACCAGGAGATCCCAGTATAGTCTCCTGAGTCAGTGGAATCGTGGTTCCCTTCATCAGATCGTCCAGATTACTCTTTCCATTTGGCAGGACCTCTCATGTGGACAACCAACCTCTCATCGGGCAGACCTGTCAACCCTGTAGACTGGATCATAATTGCATTGGATGCTAGTCTCCAGGGTTGGGGACCCATTGTCGGGACTTAAGAGCTCAGGGGGCATGGAAAGCTCCAATTCCTTGTTATTTCATCCTGTTGGAGCTAAGAGCAGCTAAGGAGGCTCTGAAGGCATTCCTACCAGTCCTATAGGACCAGAGGTTCAAGTTATTGATTGACGACATAGTCTGTCTCATACATCTTGAAGTAAGGGGAAGAGGAGCCTCCAGCTTCTTCAAGTAACAACAGAAATATTTGCGTTAGCCAAGAGCCATTTTCTGAATTTGTCTTCATCCTATCTTCCTGGGCCTCAGAACACCCTAGCAGACCATTTGAGCAAATTCTTGAGCCACACAGAGTGCATGTTGAATCCTGAATAACTGAAGGAGGTTTTTGCACTGTGAGGCATTCTAGATGTGGATCTCATGGGGACCCTGAATATTTGCCAAATACCACAGTTTTGTTTACCGATTATTTTTACTTGTCCACAGGCTCTGACCCAGGATGCTCTCTCCCAGAGCAAGTCTTCCTTTTCCCTCCAGCTGTTCTGTTTCTCAGATCTTTGTCAAAGATCATGGGAAGAGGAGGTGTCGGCAGGGCTGCTGATAGAAACCATGGGGCCCCGTACAGCCTACTTGATGGGGCCCCCCTCAACCTCAACCCTGGCCCCGCCCCCTGCCTTAAGATCTAACGAAGGGGCCGAGATGGGTGGGAAGGGGTCAATGATGCCAAGAGGTGCCCTGTGCCCATGTCTTACTTTGTAAACTTACAATCTGTTTTATGTGCATTATATTAAAGTATGCAGCAAAGTCAGTATACCTGGCAGAAGATGCAGAGGGGGGGGGGGGGGGGTCAGTCAGTAGAACAATATACAGAATCCCCTCCATCACAGCAGAGCCCCCTCCATCACAGCAGAGCCCCCTCCATCACATCAGAGCCCTCTCCATCACATCAGAGCCCCCCCCCCCATCACATCAAAGCTCCTCTATTACATCAGAGCCCCTCCATTACATCAGAGCCCCTTCCATTACATCAGAGCCCCCTCCATCACAGCAGAGCCCTCTCCATCACAGCAGAGACCCCTCTATTACACCAGAGTCCCCTCTATTACATCAGAGTCCCCTCCATCACATCAGAGTCCCCTCCATCACATCAGAGCTCCTCTATTACATCAGAGCCCCCTCCATCACAGCAGAGCCCCCTCCATTACAGCAGAGCCCCCTCCATCACAGCAGAGCCCCCTCCATCACAGCAGAGCCCCCTCCATCACAGCAGAGCCCCCTCTATTACAGCAGAGCCCCCTCTATTACAGCAGAGCCCCCTCCATCACAGCAGAGCCCCATCCATCACAGCAGAGAACCCCCTCCCTCACAGCAGAGCCCCCTCCATCACATCAGAGACCCCCACATCACATCAGAGCTCCTCTCAACATCAGTTCCCATTTCAGGTTGGTGGAGGAGGGGCCCCTCAGGAGGTGTTAGGATCATTTACATTACAAAACTTTTCTGACTGTCTGCGCTTGCAGGCCAGATGCAGTGTCAGTGTGACTGTTCTAATCTGTTCCCATATGAGATCTCCTGCATAGCAGCGTTTTTCTTACCTTAGAAGTTCCTGTCCCTGGCTGCTAATCCTCTGACTTCTCTTCTCCAGCCAATGAGAGCAGCGGAGGGGTGTGAGGAGGTGTCTGAGGAGAAGGCAAACTACAAGCTCTGGACTGGATTACAGAACTCAGCTGGGATCGGACCTGGATTCTGTTTCCAGGATTTTGTAAATGAAAAATCCAGCATGTACAATGAGAGCTGGGAGCCACGGCCCCCTGGAGCTAAATACAGGGTTGCTATGGCAACTCCTGCACCCCTCTATGCTTTGCCTATGGTATTAACATAACACCCCCTAAGCTAGTAGGAGCAGCTGAGCGGGGGTGTAAATTAGAAAGCGTTTTTTTTTGTTTTTCTTCACCACTGAACTGTCTTTGAATCTGCACTTGCCCCCCCCCCCCCCCCCCCCCCCCCCGCTGGCCGAGCCCGGTAAGGATGCCATGATTCTTCCTCCTGTGTCCCTTGATACATGATGGCCCAATCAGGCCCATCTGGCCTTGACCACATGGAATTTAAAAGAAGCAAGCTTCAAAATGTAATCCTTTGTGTACCAGTGGTATCTACTCTCCTTTCAGCCTGGAAAGTTTCTATGAAGTCCACAAACCACTGAGTGTGGCAGAGGTTTAAAGCATTTGCTTCTCAGTAAAAATGTTTCCTTTTGGTCTCCTTCAGTGGTGGATATACTTAGTTTCCTCCAGGAAAGGCTTTATGTGGGATTGAGCTATAGCACTCCTAAAGTACATGTATCAGAATTATCAACCCTTATAGGTACATCCTGGAAGCTTCTGGTGATCTGTTTTCTGAAGGTAGCCATCAAGATTCATCCTCCAATCCATCCATTATTTCCAAAGCGGAATATTCCATTAGTCCATGTGTCTCCAAAACCCTGATACAGAACTTACGAGTCACTCGTTAAAATCTCTGTATGCAGCCTTATTTGAGCCTCGTGCAAACCACAAACTTGTGGCTCAGTTCGTGAGCACAAACATCAAGAAGCTTTTCATCGGTCTAATTCGTACATTCCCATACCTTGTTGTTTCCAGCCTCGTAGTAGGCCCATTTCACTTAACAAACACACTGTCTATCACTTCAGTTATTTTAGTTCGCACTTCCCTCCGGTCCAAATCTAGTAGCATCAGCGACTCATCGGTTCGTCCCAGTTAGTTTTTGTCATCTCATTTTCATGCCAAGCTCCACAGTCCGGTTCGTTGTCATTCATAAATTGTGGCACACTGATCCGTTCCTCTGTCATGGCAAATCATTTTATTTGTTACATTTCGCATACCCTTCACTCCGATTCAAATCCATTCTGCGGCACACCAATTCGTGCCAGTTTGTTCTAGTCATTTTCTATCTCATTTCATTCCATGATCCACAGTTCGGTTCGTTGTCAGTCGCAATCACGGCACACCGATTTGTGCTACTGTCATGGTAAATCATTTCATCTGTTACATTTCACGTACCCTTCACTACGATTCAAATTCAGTCGCATCTGCAACGCACCAATCCACGTAGACTCGTGTTAGCCATTATTTCCTGTTCCTCTGTCATGGCAATAATTTTGCTCATTTCATTTCATATACTCCACACGCCGATCCGAGTCCACTTGCTTTAGCAGCACTCTGATTCGTGTTGGCTTCATTTCACTCCTTTCATTTCACCCTCATTTCATCCCATATTCCACAGTTCGCTTCACTGTCAGTCACAGTTACGGCACCCCGATTCGTGGCACCATCACTTCAATCGTTTAGAGGTATTTTTTTTATATGTTGTCTGTCATATTCTCCTTGGGTTCAGCAGTCGCTTCGTGTTGGGTCATTCACGCATTTTGTTTGTTCCCAGCTAGCTGCCATAACCCCGGTATCACCATGTACCGTGGTCTGGTACAAGATAAAAGTGGTCTCTGTGGTGAATTCGCCCCAAGATCACTTTTATCGGCGGCGGTCTGGTGCCCTCCGCCGCTTACCGGAGCCGTCGTGCAGAGGTGGAGGCAATTGGATCCTTCCCGTGGCTGTGATTGGAGATGAGTGAGGGAAAGATGACCCCCACCCGTCTCCATGACACTGCAGGGCAGAAGCGACGTCAAAATGTCACTTCCGCCCATAGCTCTTAAAGGGCGATTTTTTTTTTCCTTTTTTTTAAATGACAACATTTTATTTTTTATTTTTTATTTTTTTTATTGCATTTTAGTGTAAATATGAGATCTGAGGTCTTTTTAACCCCAGATCTCAGGTCCTGTCATGCTTTTTTTCTATTACAAGGGATGTTTACATTCCTTGTAATAGGAATAAAAGTAACACAATTTTTTTTTTTTAAATAGTGTAAAAATAAAAAATTAAAGGTAAAATAAATAAGAAAACGCGCCCTGTCCCGCCAAGCTCACGTGCAGAAGCGAACGCATATGTGAGTAGCGCCCGCATATGAAAACGGTGTTCAAACCACACATGTGAGGTATTGTCGCGATCGGTAGAGCGAGAGAAATAATTATAGCCCAAGACCTCCTCTGTAACGCAAAACATGCAACCTGTAGAATTGTTTAAATGTCGCCAATGGAGATTTTTAAGTGTAAAAGTTTGCCGCCATTCCACGAGCGGGCGCAATTTTGAAGCGTGACATGTTGGGTATTAATTTACTCGGCGTAACATTATCTTTCACAATATAAAAAAAATTGGGCTAACTTTACTGTTATTATTTTTTAATTCAAAAAACACCTTTTTACAGCATATATTTGTGTGGTACAGCTTAGTGCACCAAATCACTACATTATTAGGAGCACTAAAGTACCACATTCCCAATCCCCTATTGGCATAACTGCTAAAAAAAAAGTAAGCCAGAGACCTAAAAGGGGAGGCAAAGTTTCTGCTCATGCAGCTAGTAGAGGGCAAGCAGCATCTGCTGGACAAAGCAGAGGCAGGGCATATTTGCCCTTTCTAGCAGTGGGTGTGCTATACAGCTGGAGCATGCAAAGGAAGTCCATGAGTGGCTCACCAAGCCTTTCTCATTCTCTTCCCCCTCATAGGAACAGACCAGTCCCCAGCAACTGCAAATTTGCCACCACATTCCCTCTCCTCTACTCAAGTCATCTGAGATATTGCAGCACTGCACCAGTAACTTGTTGCAGGATGATGAATAGTGTTTAGTTAGGTTCAGAACCAGGGTGAGGACCAGATGGTCAATTACCCTTGCAGGGGTGAGTGCCCCATGTTGACCTAGAAGCCCAAAAACTACCTTTTTCTGCCAACAATCTGCATATGTCTGGGAACCTTAAAGTGGAACTTTAGTCAGAAACTTAAATCCTGCTAGATCACTTCAAGCTGGCCCCTTTTGCAGGTATAGATATGTAAAACATTAAAAAATAAGTGCCTATACGGTTTCAAATCCAGTAATACACTGTCTCACCCTGCTCTGCACATGCTCAGTTGCTCTCTATTTTCAGGCACTGCCAAATCAGGCCGATCTACTGACATCCCTAAAGTGGAATTAAACCCTCACTTACAGCCAAGGAAGCCTCTTCTGTTTGTTCTGCAACTGCCATGGTGCTGCACATGTGATCAGTTATGACACCAGCCATTTGATAGTTTGACAGTTTGGTTGAGAATACAAGCAAATGTGACAGCTAGCAATCCCGGCATTCCAAGGAATGTAACGCTTTTTTATGCTTTTTTTTTCTGTGCAGGAAAAAAGCAGCGTGTTGTACTTTTTTTTCTGTAACTGAAAAGCAAAATGGCAGCCTCTAGCAAGAAGAAAAAGGAGCAATACTGGAGGCTATTTACAGTACACACTAATTTGGGTAGCAAATGTGGAGTGTATGTTCCTTGCTTAAGAACATTTTTTTTTTTTATCAAGTTGTTATGGGTAAAGATCTGCTTTAATTTAATCAAAAAGGGAATTTTGCTGTATAAATTGACTATTTTCCCTGTATCTGACAATTCTGTCATGTGTGCCATTTTGCACTGTCTGTGTATAGGTGCCCACTGTATTGGGATTTAAAACAAATTCGGTATTATTTTCTATGCCAAATGTACAGATCAATGTGTTTGTAATGTAATGTAATGTACAGTATATATAAATATGAAGTGAAAAAGGATCTTTAAAAGGCCTAAATGTTTCCCAAATGAACAATCAGAAACCCTTGTGTATGGGTAGCTTATCTCTCACTGTACTTGTTGCCTTGGAAGAGGCACATTTGTATGTATCACAAGTTCTATTTCCCTGAGTCCATAGGAATTACACTTTCCCACGCGTATTAAGCTGTTTGATTAAGCATATATTTAGTTGACTTATTTCTACACATTCTTGTGCTTTAAAACACCAAGGGAAATAACTGCTTTTTACAAAGTAATTTAAAGGCTAAGCTCACCTTTTGGAGAAAAAACAATAAATGCACACATTTTTTGCAGAGAAAAATGTGCATTTATTAATTTTTTCCCACAGGAGCCTGCAAAGCATTGCACCCATGATTAGTGAATTTGGGGGTGCAATGCCAGGTTCCTGCAGAAAAGTCCTGTAGCTTTCAGCCCGTATCTCCAATTCAAGCTGTTTACAAGCTGCAGCTCAATGGCTGATGGTACTTTAGCTCTCTCATTCACAGATCACTGTGAATGAATGACGCAGTTGTGTGGGCGGCCATGCTATTTTCAAAATGTGACTGTGGGTGTGGGGAGAAGATACCTCACCCACTGTCAGAGGGAGGAAGAGGGGATCGGGGTGCAGTGCATGTTACACCGAGTAATGGGTGTAAGGTGTAACATGCACTGATAGTTGAACCTATCCTTTAAAGTGTAACTCCAAGAAAACCGTCAAAGTACAATTAAAATATACAGTATATGAGAACTATTTTACCTGCAAAATATTTGTAGCTCTGCTAAGCCAGTCTTTTTTAACACCACTCACATTTTGTGGACAGGCAGATGACATTTTTCCTGTTGCATCCTCCTATATTTGGTTTAATTATTTATAATTATCTAATGGCCAGACACTTGGCACAGGATACTGCAAAGTTGAAATAGGAAGTAGGCCATATAGTGTGGTAAATTAAAAAACCTGTTTGTTACCCCAATATTATATACTCCTGATATGTGTATATTGTACATTCTACATGTGGTAAAAAGTATCCTGTTCTCTTTGCATTTCTTCCAGTGTGTGAAATACCTAGTTATCCTGTCAGTCTCCCTACTTTCCTATTTTAATCTGACAACGTTTGGCATAGAAACACATCCATCTCATTATGGTCAGTTTTCTGGCTCCGCACAGCCTGGCTATCCTCCAATGGTCAAACTTGTGCTAACACTGTCCCCCCATATGATAGGAGGTCCGCCTCTCCCTCATCCCTCTGGTTAGGGGGCCTGTAGCATACGCCCTGTATTACTTTGCCCTTGGTTTCCTCCCTTTGTAGCTCTACCCATACGGATTCCACCTCCTCCCTTGCTCCATTAGTGATGTTGTCTTCCGTATTCACTTGTACATCACTTGTACATACCCCTTCCCCTTTTTTACCCTCTATCCCTGTGATATAGGGAATACCCTTGAATGGTTGCCAGCCAATCATGAAAGCTGTTGAACCAAGTCTCTGAAATTCCTACAAAATCGAGATCCTCCTCGTACAACAGTAGCTCTAGTTCTCCCATCTTGTCCGCCAGACTCCTGGCATTGGTGAACATGCCACATAGTTTAGACCGAACGCATACTATCTCTTTATTGGGTGTTCTGAGGTTGCAAATAGGACTTGTTACTGTACTTACCTCGGGTTTAGCTGCTTTAGTCAACCTAAAACTAATGCCCCCAATACTACCCTCTGGAATTTGTTCTGCGCTGACTATCTCTACCTCTGGACCCTCCCCCCAGTCACCTAGTTTAAAAGCCCCTTGTCAGCCATCTTCACTCCCAGCCGATCTGCACCTTCCCCATTTAGGTGCAGTACGTCCCTGCTAAAGAGCTGGTAACCGACTGAGAAGTCGGCGCAGTTCTCCAGGAACCCAAACCCCTCCTTTCTGCACCAGCTTCTAAGCCACTGGTTAATCCTAAGCCTAATCTGCCTCTGCCTTTTTGGTGTGGCTCAAGGTACCGGTAGCATTTATGAGAAAACTACCTTGGAGGTTCTTTTCTCAATTTAGCTCCTAAGTCCCTAAAATCGTTTTTAGGACACTCCATCTTCCTCCGACTGTCATTGGTGCCAAAGTGCACCATGGCAGCTAGGTCTTCCCCAGCCCCTCCCAGTAATCTGTCCACCAGATCCGTGATGTGCCGAACCCGAGCGCCCGATAGACAACATGGGGCTTCAGGTCTTTGTGACAGATTACCCTCTCTGTACTCGTGCACTCACAGCACTCATGGTATACAGCTGATGCGTTTCGGGGGTGCACCTCAGAGCTAAGCTATTCATACTTGTGACCTCATACATGGTTCCAGTTACTTTCTTTTAACCAGGTGGTTTTACTTAAAGCCAAGGTGCAGAACAGAGAACCTACTTTGGGAGTAGTGCTACTCAAGTTTAATTTAGCTATCACTTTTCTTTTAATTGGAAACCTGGAACTGCAGAGGAATAGGAATAACATTTTTATGAGAAATACAAATGATTACTTCTTATACAGGTAACTATATTTTGACAATACTTTCTAAAGCCTATAATTTTACAGCCAGATTATTCTTTTGTTATGCAAGTTTCCATTTGAAATAAAAGTATCTTGTTTGACCCCCTACTATCACTTCCAAAAAACACTCCCATGATGGACGCAAATTATCTGGGGTAGCCATGTTGCCAGGGAAACTGTTATGCAAGTTGCAGGTTATATGAAAAGCCCACCCTATTACCAGAGACACTGCTATGGCAGCTATATATTACTTACTGTGTAGATGGATACATCGCAACTTAGAGAGGTACACTGCCATGAGGGCTAAATGCTTTCTCCATATTGCCGGGAACACTACTCAAGAGCTTAATTTTACCTGAGGGCTTGCCATGTTACCAGGGACAATGTCTTGAGAGCCCACTGTGTAAACAGGGATACTTCCATGGGAGCTACATGTTACCTGATAGCCTGCTGTGTAGACAGAGACACTGCCATGAGAGCTACGTATTACTTGAGAGAACACTATGTAGATAGAGGCACTGCCCTAAGAGCTGCATGGTAAAATAGGTCCTGAGCTCATTCAATTTTTTAACAATATTCTCCCAGAATCATAATAGAGTACTAGGAGGTTTAAAAAAGAATGTATATGTAGCGCTACCTCCGCAGGAGCCGCTTAAGTATTTTTGGTTCCGTACTCTGCCTCTCAACAGTCTCATCCCCCTCTGTTACACCTGGCAATAGTGTAAGTGAAAGGACCAATGAGAAACACACACATTATAATACAACACAGAAATGGTCTTTAATTCAATATTTCTGTGGAAAAGTAACAGACAGCAACAGTATATATATATATATATATATATATATATATATATATATATACAAATGAAACCACCAAGCTCCTCATTCACTCCCTTGTTATCTCTCGCCTTGACTATTGCAACTCCCTTCTCATTGGCCTGCCTCTCCATAGGCTATCCCCTCTTCAGTCTATCATGAATGCTGCTGCCAGACTTATCCACCTTACCAACCGTTCAGTGTCTGCCAAACCTCTCCTCCAATCCCTACACTGGCTCCCAATCACCCAGCAAATTAAATTCAAAATACTAACCACAACTTACAAAGCCATTCACAACTCTGCCCCGAGCTACATCACCAATCTTGTCTCCAAATATATCCCAAACCGTCCTCTCCGCTCTTCTCAAGACCTCCTTCTGTCAAGCTCTCTTGTTTCCTCCTCCCATGCTCATCTCCAGGGTTTCTCCAGAGCCTCTCCCATCCTCTGGAACTCGCTACCTCAACCTGTCCAGCTATCCCCTACTCTAGCTACCTTCAGGTGATCCCTGAAAACTCATCTCTTCAGGGAAGCCTATCACGTCTCCAACTAATCTTTTACCACTTCCATCAGCTCATTCCCCACAGTCACAACCTTTTGTACCACCTCCCCCACCCTATTAGATTGTAAGCTATTCTGAGCAGGGCCCTCTTAATACTCTTGTATTTTATTGTATTATAACTGTATTGTCTCCCTTTTATATTGTAAAGCGCTGCATAAACTGTTGGCGCTATATAAATCCTATAATAAATAATAAATAAATATATATATATATATATATATATATATATATATATATATATATATATATATATATATATTTAAGTAATCAAATGGGGAGCAATAACTCAGATTAAGAGCAACATAGCTCAATACTATATTCGGGCAGCCTTCAGGGGATTCCAAACCTGAGAATAACCCCAAGAGCAGAGGCACACCTAAATGGTAAATAAATCACAATATGGCACTTTATATCAGATTGGTTACTTCTATGAGTCCGGGCAAACCTCTCTCTTTTGTCTCCTGACACCACAGGCCCAATGACAAACACTGTATTCAAATCAATATTTAATGACTTAGCTTCCCAGATAAACTGTCCCGCACACCCATTGCATATACAGAGCCCTGAGTATGCGTATGCGTATGCGGGTCTATATGGCACTAGTAGCTTCAGTCCCTTTGAAGAAAGATGAGGCTTTGTATCTTCAGCTAGCCACTCTTGTTGGTGCACTTAAACTCCTGAATAGCAGAGCCAAACAACACAACTGGCCTGGATTATCAAGTAAAGAATGCAAGATCTTCCTCAGCAAGGTAAAAGGACAATGGTCTCTGTATACAGTGTCTCTGTATCTGAATGGCCTTGTGTCCTGCGGCACTACAGGTGTCATCAAGGTGACTAACAGCAATCATGTCTGTATACAGTGCCCCCACAACGCTATCTGTGTGCAGTGTCCTTGTTTCCTGCTAATGGGCAAAAGCCCTCTCACCCAATCCTGGGATCAAGGCCCAAACGAATGCCGTGGAATAGGCAGGCTCTTCTAGGGACCCGACTGGTCACCTCACAGTGGAACACTTCACACCGTCGCTGCAGGTGCGTCTGGATATCCCCCTCTCTCAGGCTGGATGTCCTGACTGGCTGTAGACTGAGCTGAGAGGTAGACCCTCTCCCCTAGGTCCAGTCTCTTCCTCTTGCCTCGTGGTGTCTGAGCAATCTCCTCAGATCAGCAAGTTCTGTCTACATAGAAAGCTATGGGGTTGTTTTAGATGGGGACTACATATTCCAGAATCCTTTGCAGCTGCTGCTGTTAAAGTCCTCCTGATTTGCTCCTGTAATTTCTCCTGTCATTGGCTCTCCTCCTACTGCCAATAGGGACACAGGGGAGTGTGCAGAGTGAGCAGCTCTGTGTGTGCGTCATTGAAGAGAAGAAAAGGGAGGGGATAAAAATCCCCCTCAGATGCTGACAGGCACTGGGAGTGAAGATGGCTGACAAGATAGAGGGGCTTTTAAACTAGGCGACATCGGGAGGGTCCAGAGGTAGAGATAGTCAGCACGGAACAAATTCCAGAGTGTAGTATTGGGGGCATTAGTGGTAGATTGACCAAAGCACCTACACCCAAGGTAAGTTCAGTAACAAGTTCTATTTGCAACCTCAGAGCACAAAATAAGGAGATAGTATGCGTCCGGTCTAAACTTCATGGCATGTTCACCAATGCCAGGAGTCTGGAGGACAAGATGGGAGAACTAGAGCTACTGTTGTACGAGGAGCATTTAGATTTTGTAGGAATTTCAGAGACTTGGTTCATGATTGACTCATGATTGGCTGGCAACCATTCAAGGGTATTCCCTATATTGCAGGGATAAAGAGGGTAAAAAAGGGGGAGGGGTATGGAGCAAGGGAGGAGGTGGAATCCTTATGGGTAGCGCTACAAAGGGAGGAAACTAAGGGGAAATTAATACTGGGCGTATGCTATAGGCCCCCAAACCAGAGTGAGGAGGGGGAAGGCAAACCTTCAATCAAAATTAGGGATTTTAATTATCCAGACATAGACTGGGCAGAAGGAACTGTGCATTCATCTAAAGCTCGCCATTTCCTAAATGTCTTGCAGGACAATTTCATGGGTCAGATGGTAAGTGCACCAACAAGAAACAAAGCGTTACAAGACCTACTGATTACCAACAATACAGACCTGATCACGGATGTAGAGATATGGGGCAATTTAGGAAACAGCGATCACAGGTCAATTAGTTTCAGTATAAATCACATAAATAGGAAAGATAAGGGGAATACAAAGACAATGAGTTTCAAAAGAGCCAACTTCCCTAAACTACGATCCTTGCTAGAAGATACTAAATGGGATAAAATCTTAGGAACAAAGAACACGAAGGAAAAATGGGTATGCTTTAAGAGCATATTAAATAAGGGTATTAGCCAGTGCATCCCAAGGGGAAATAGATTTAAAAGAGCTAATAAAAGTCCTGGGTGGCTTAACTCCAACGTAAAAATACATATAAAAGAAAAGAAGAAGGCCTTAAAAAAATACAAGGCTGAGGGATCATCATCAGCATTCCAACTTTTCAAAGAATGCAACAAGAAATGTAAGGGCGCAATTAGGGTGGCTAAGATAGAACATGAAAGGCACATAGCGGAGGAGAGTAAAACAAATCCCCAAAAAAATCTTTAAAGCGGACCTTCAGTCATTTTTTCAACTTTCCATCTATTCCATCTTTCCATCTGCCCTTGTTGTTTTAACTAATAAAACTTTTTTTTTTCTGCCAGTAAATACCTTATAAAACCCACTTCCTGTTTCTTGTCTGGTAAAAAAGCATAGGCTTATGACATCATACACAGCTCTTATGACTCATCCCCCCTCCCTTCCGTGCCAGGAAGGGAGGGGGGTGAGTCATAAGATGGCCAAGGAGAGCTGCAGAGCTGGAGATGTGCCTCTATGTGTGTCTGTGTAAATCCAGGAAGTGAACAGACAGCAGCTTCAGCTGCCCACAGTTAAAATGGTTTCAGCCAGACTTAGTGGAAGGAGATGTATGCAGCATATTTGGCAAGGACAGAATCACAGTATATATTAAATAATATGCAAAGTGGTCGGAGGGAAGCTGCAGAATGGCAAAGATGTTTTTATTACAAATTATTTGACTGCAGTTCCTCTTTAAGTATATAAATAGTAAGAAAGGGAGGTCGGATCATATTGGTCCCATAAAGAATGATGAAGAGAATCTGGTTACGAAGGATGGAGAGATGGCGAAGGTATTGAATGTATTCTTCTCCTCAGTCTTCACGAGGGAAACGGGGATTCAGTAACCAAAACTGCAATGTTTATCCTCATGACACGTCACAGGAAGCACCCTCATGGCTAACAGAGGATAGAATTAGAAATAGACTTGAAAAACTTAACATTAATAAGTCACCAGGACCAGATGGCTTGCACCGAGGGTCCTTTATGAACTCAGTCAAATAATTACCAGACCATTGTTCCTGCTGACTGGAATGGTACCAGCAGATTGGAGAAAAGCCAATGTAGCACCAATATTTAAAAAATGTCCAAGATAAATCCCTGGGAATTACAGACCAGTTAGCCTAATTGTATTAGTATGCAAGGTCTTGGAGGGGATGATAAGGGACTATATACAAGATTTTAGTAATGAAAACGGTATCATTAGCAGTAATCAGCATGGATTCATAAAGAATCGTTCTTACCAAACCAACCTATTAACCTGCTATGAGGAGGTGAGCTGCCATCTAGATAAAGGAACTGTAGACGTGGTGTATCTAGATTTTGCAAAGGCATTTGATACAGTTCCCCATAAATGTTTACTGTACAAACTAAAGTCTGTTGGCATGGACCATAGTGAGTTCAGAGGGTAGTGATAAATGGGGAGTACTCAAAATGGTCCGGTGCGGAAAGCAGGTTCCCCCAGGGTTCTGTCCTGGGACCAATGTTATTTTAATTTATTCATAAGCGACCTGGAGGATGGGATAAACAGCTCAATCTCAGTATTTTCGTACGATACTAAGCTAAGCTAAGCAATCATCTTTTTTTTGCAGGATGTAGAAACCCTGCAAGAAGATTTGAACCAATTAATGTGGTGGGCAACTACATGGCAAATGAGGTTTAATGTAGAAAAATTTAAAATAATGAGTTTGGGTGGCAAAAATATGAAGGCAATCTACTCACTAGGGGGAGAACCTCTGGGGGAATCTAGAATGGAAAAGGACCTGGGGGTTCTAGTAGATGATGGGCTCAGCATTGGCATGCAATGCCAAGCTACTGCGAGCAAAGCAAACAGAATATTGGCATGCATTAAAAAGAGGATTAACTCCAGAGATAAAACGATAATTCTTTCACTCTACAAGACTCCAGCTGCACCTGGAGTATGCTGTCCAGTTCTGGGCACCAGTCCTCAGGAAGGATGTGTTGGAACTGGAGAGAGTCCAGAGAAGGACAACAAAGCTAATAAAGGGACTGGAGGACCTTAGTTATGAGGAAAGGTTACGAGCACTGAAGTTATTCTCTTTGGAGGAGAGACGATTGAGAGGGCATATGATTACAATGTACAAATACCGTACTGGTGACCCCACAATAGGGATAAAACTTTTCCACGAAAGGGAATTTAAAAAGTCACACGGCCATTCACTAAAATTATAGGAGAAGCGGTTTAACCTTAAACTGCATAGAGGATTCTTTACTGTAAGAGCTGTAGGGATGTGGAATTCTCTTCCACAGGCAGTGGTTTCAGCAGGGAGCTTCGATAATTTCAAAAAACTATTAGATAGGCACCTGAACGACCACAGCATACAGGGATATACAATGTAATACTGACATGAAAGCACACACACAGGTTGGACTTGATGAACTTGTGTCTTTTTTCAACCCCACCTACTATGTAACTATGTAACGTTTCTCTCTCACAGAAGAACCTTGACCAGCTTGGCCAGGCTGTAGGAATTGTAGGGCACCCGCTACATATACTAGTTTTGTTTATTTAAGTATATATAGTATCGTTTTTGTTTATACTAGTTTTGTTTATTTAAGTATATATAGTATCATTTTTTCTTTCTTTACTATGGCCAAGACTTGTTTGTAAAATATTTAAGAAACTTTGCATTGCATTGCACTTAAAAATATTTTGTATTTTCAGATACCAACTAGCAGGTAGAGCTTTCAGCCATTCAGCTTAATCTGAATTTTTTATAAACAAGTGAATAAGACTTCTCCCCATTGTTCCTGTCCCTTTTTAATAGCCTCATAAAAAGTTTTTTATTCTTCTGTACACTACCTTAAGCTACATGCTAGCAGATTTTAGTTTGTTCAACCCAGCGGGCTGAACAAAAAAAAAGAGATTGGTGTACTAACACAAGTGCAGGGATCTCCCCAGCCGTTGGCTGCCAGTGCTGATTGGATGCTGGTTTTTCAGCATGCTGTTCCACAGAAGCCTGGGACTGTCTTGCGTAGAACAGACAGCTGTGCACACAGGCTGAAAGTTGGTTGGTTCCTGGCTAACCAACTGATTTGGGACGATGTTCGGCCTGTGTGTTCAAGGCTTTTCTTTCCCAAATCCTGTCTCCTGGGGTCCTCCTGTATCAAATATTAATTTGTAAAACAAAAATGTGTTTTATGTGAAGTTATACACACATATAAAACATACTTTTAAAGCTTGTAAATGTAAAAAGACATTTAATGCAGCACCCCCATCACAAAACAGTCCAATAAAAGATAAAATAAAAGATACAGTTTGATTCAATTATCACCTCTATTCTGGAGCTGTACCCTGCATTTGCCACTAGATCTCCTCTTCTGGTGATGAGCTCATCTCTCTATCACTCTGCTTTCTCCTGTTATCAGCATATTCTTTGTCAACACATGACCTGACCGGTTTCTTGTGCTACTTTGTTACTCTGAGTTCTGCTCCATTGGGAGTGCAAGAGTCTGATACCAAACCAAACTCTGGGATTTACACTGCTTGCATTTAAGAGAAATGCATTTAATTGTGTTTTAATGAATGCAGAACTGAATGTTTTTCATATCTGATATATATGTACAGTACATCCACAAGTCAGCCCCTAGCTATGTCACTTACCTAGTTTCAAAATACCAACCTAATCGTTCTCTTCGTTCCTCCCAAAACCCCCTGCTCTCTAGCGCCCTCGTCACCTCACCCCATCCTCACCTCCAGGACTTTTCCAGAGCCTCTCTTATCCTATGGAACTCCTTACCCCAATCTATCTGATTATCTTCTACTCTGCTCGCTTTTAGACAATCCCTGAAAACCCTCCTCTTCAGAGAAGCCTATCCTGCCCAAACCAAACAACTGTGTATTTTCCTTTTCCCCACACCTAATAACTGTATTTTCCTTTTCTCCATCAGCTCATCCCCCACAGTTATTACCTTTTATATTACTTGACCCTCCCTTCTAGACTGTAAGCTCTAACGAGCAGGGCCCTCTGATTCCTCCTGTATTGAATTGTATTGTAACTGTACTGTCTGTCTTCACGTTGTTAAGCCCTGTGCAAACTGTTGGCGCTATATAAATCCTGTATAATAATTATATATATATATATATATATATATATATATATATATATATAAATATATATGTATATATATATGTATATATATATGTATATATATATTTTTTTTTTTTTGGAGGGGAAGGGGGCAGGGGAAGAGGTACTGACCTCTCAAAAACCAGGACATCAAATTTTTAGCAGTTTCCACACAAACAATATAAAACTTATTCCAACAAAATATTTGTGAGTAATTTAACATCCTATTAAATTAATGTTACTAATTCGGTGACAATGATACCAAATAAAGGTATATTCTTATTTGTTACCTACAATAACGTTAGTATTTTCTGTCTGTAAAGTGAGCATAACTCAATTTTTCTATTTAAAAGAGCAGTATGGCCAAAGCTTTTTCTTTGGCCATGCTTCTCTTCTGGGTCACAGGTGTGCACTTACTTTTACTCTTCAGTGAGCCTAATTTAGCTAATAGCTGGTAAAATCCTGCTGTCATCTGATGTCACAGAGCCGCTCCAGGCTCTGGAAGGATCCCAACCATATTGTCATCGTGAGGCTGAGGGCCAAATTCTCTAGCCCCACGCTCCAATGAGTGCTGGAGGGGAAGAGCGTAGACTGGTGACTGACAGTCACTACTGCCTAATCTGAGCTGACAGAGAGCTGAGTGATCAGCGGTCATGTGATCACTCAGTTCTTGGGCCGGCGGGGGACAGCTGCAGCACCAGACCAATGCTACAGCATGGAGGTGAGTTTGTATGTTTGTTTTTTTTGGAAAATCCCAAACTTCTCCTTTTAAGACTGCAGTTTGACTCGCTTCACCCTAGGGAACAAAAGAGAAGATTATAGCTTACCAAAAGGTGGCACTAATGGTTTATTTTTAACGACATTCTCTCAGGAGATCTATGATCTTTTTCAGGTCAAAGCAGTATTGATACAGAAATGGGTTCTGTTAAAACTCTGTATATCATTGGTGATGATCTATAAATTTTGACAAACTTAATTTCGCAGAGAAATTGTCCTCTAATTTGCATTGCGGCACTAAAATTGGAATATAGTAAAGAAAAATACACCTTTTTTTTTCTTTTAAAGCTGAACTCTAGGTGGACATAAAAGACAAAAATTAATGCAGTACTGAAATCCTTAATACACCATTTAATGCATTTTTTCAATGCAAGTAATGTACATACCTGATTCTGACCTAGTATTGGCCTCTTGGAGTCCTTCTACAGCAGAGCTAGAATGTGAGAGGAAAAAGCAGTACAAGGAGCTAATCAGTTCATGTGTTGAAAAGCATGTTGACAGGAAGAAAAAGCAGAGTGGCTGAGCGATGTGCTGCTTCTAAATTTACTGTCCAGTCACAGGCAGGGGGCAGGTTCAGGACGATCTGAGCAAAAGAAATGGGTTGAATTATGATGGCCATCCAATTGAGAAAATCTAGCCTTAAAGTACTTTTGTCTTGAAGCTGAATATTGGAAAAAAATCTGTGTTTTAATGTTATTTATGAATTGTCTATTACATTTTCTCTTGGTACTTTTGGCTTTAAACCAAGTTCTGCTTTAAACCAAGCTTTAAAAACTCCCAACTTGCAAGGGCCAGGCCATTGTTATGTACAGTATCTCACAAAAGTGAGTACACCCCTCACATTTTTGTAAATATTTTATTATATCGTTTTGAAATTACACTTTGCTACAATGTAAAGTAGTGAGTGTACAGCTTGTATAACAGTGTAAATTTGCTGTCCCCTCAAAATAACTCAACACACAGCCATAAATGTCTAAACCCATGGCAAAAAAGAACACCCCTAAGTAAAAATGTCCAAATTGAGCCCAAAGTGTCAATATTTTGTGTGGCCACCATTATTTTTTAGCACTGCCTTAACCCTCCTGGGCATGGAGTTCCTCAGAGCTTCACAGGTTGCCACTGGAGTCCTCTTCCACTCTTCCAGCTGGTGAATGTTAGAGACCTTGCGCTCCTCCACCCTCAGTTTAAGGATGCCCCACAGATGCTCAGTAGGTTTTAGGTGCTTGATCAGTCCATCACCTTTATTCTCAGCTTCTTTAGCAAGGTAGTGGTCATCTTGTAGGTGTGTTTGGGGTCGTTATCATGTTGGAATACTGCCCTGCGACCCAGTCTCCAAAGGGAGGGGATCGTGCTCTGCTTCAGTATGTCACAGTACATGTTGGCATTCATAGTTCCCTCAATGAACTGTAGCTCCCCAGTACCGGTAGCACTCATGCAGCCCCAGACCATGACACTTCAACCACCATGCTTGACTGTAGGCAAGACACACTTGTCTTTGTACTCCGGACCTGCCACACACGCTTGACACCATCTGAACCAAATACGTTTATCTTAGTCTCATCTGACCACAGGACATGCTTCCAGTAATCCGTGTCCTTAGTCTACTTGTCTTCAGCAAACTGTTTGCGGGCTTTTTTGTGCATCGTCTTTAGAAGAGCCTTATTTCTGGGATGACAGCTATGCAGACCAATTTGATGCAGTGTGCAGCGTATGGTCTGAGCACTGACAGGCTGACCCCCCACTCCTTCAACCTCTGCAGCAATGCTGGCAGCACTCATAGATCTATTATCCTAAAGGCAACTTCTGGATATGACGCTGAGCACGTGGACGGGTAACTGTGTCCATACAGGGTGTTTGTATGTTGTTTATATGTTTTTTAACTATGTTGTAATAAAATGTATACCTTTTTACTGATTCTCTCTCTCATTATGTGCCCACAAAGTCTGCTAATTTTTTGACTTGGTCAGTCCTTGAATTTTTGTAGAGCAACCATTTTTTTCAGATCCTCAGAGAGTTCTTTGCCATGAGGTGCCAAGTTGAACTTCCAGTGACCAGTATGAGAGACTGAGAGTGATAAAACCAAATTTAACACACCTGCTCCCTATTCACACTTGAGACCTTGTCAAAATTTGAGTGGTGTACTCACTTTTGTGAGATACTGTAAATGATGGAGGTCATGTCATCCTATAGTTTATCAAAAATAGCATGTCCCGGTGGATCACTTTGATATACCGCTGTTATGCAGGCAATGGCATCTCACAGCTGGCTACTGGGCCATTCCATTGTTAATAAACAATAGGATGTCCCAAACTGCAATTGTTTATAGAAACTCATTTGAGAATCAGATTGTCCTCAAGTAACCTGCTAAATGATGAATGAATGGGGGTGCATGTAAACAAAGCCATGTGGTTGCAATCCACGATCGCCTGTATTCTGCAACTCCCTCCTCATTGGACTACCTTTACATAGACTATCCCCCCTTCAGTCCATAATGAATGCCGCTGCAAGACTCATCCACCTTACCAACCATTCAGTGTCCTCCACCCCTCTCTGCAAATCCCTCCACTGGCTTCCACTCACCCAACGAATAAAATTCAAAGTACTAACAATAGTTTACAAAGCCATCCATAACTCTGCCCCCAGCTACATCACTAACCTAGTACCAAAATACCAACCAAGCCGCTCTCTTCGGTCCTCCCAAGACCTCCTGCTCTCTAACTCCCTTGTCACCTCATCCCATGCTCGCCTCCAGGATTTCTGCAGAGCTTCTCCCATCCTTTGGAACTCTCTAATAATTGGGTTGTGTGTGTAAAAAAGCTATTAAAATTGAAAATAAAAAGCCTAAATATTACAAAAAGGAAAAAAAAAAAAAACTTGCAGCATGCTTAAAAAAGCTTGGTAAAAAACAACTAAAAATATATTTTTTTGTGTTTCGTGTGTGTGTGTGTGTTTTTTTGCATATTTTATCGCCTAAATTTTTTTTTAAATAGTGGAGCTTTACCATAGTTTTTTTCTTTTCAGGGCGCTTTTAACCTCCGCTAACGGCCGAAAAAGGTTTAAAACTTTGCCGGTGCTTTGGCCGCTCTGGCCTTAGATTTCAATGGGCGGGGCAATTTAGGAGCAGTGTATTCACCGCTCCTACAGTGCCTCAACGATGCTGCTTGCAGGACTTTTTTGAGCGTCCTGCCAGCGCACCGCTCCAGCTCCAAAGCACTCCTGTAAAGCGCCTCAGTGTGAAAGGGGTCTTAATCTTTCCAGGTGGGTAATTTGTTCTGGTGATAACTGTGTAAGAGGGAAATTCAACTCAGATTGTTGAGATTTCCTCTCACTGTATGATGCGTCTCTGGAACAGGAAGTAAAGGGTAATTTCCACATCAGAACACAAACTGCAAAAAAAAATTAAAATTAACTGACAGTAGTTTTAATCCTTCTCTACTCTATCAAAGACCAGATTTATATAGCGCCAACAATTAAAATAACAATAAATACACACAGTCATTGTATTTTAAAGTGTGCATTTATTTCAGACCAAATGCAACAGTGTGTAGTGTATCTGTGTTCAGAACAGAGCTTTGTTTTATGCATAGTGCCCCATACAAAACACATCCAAACACAACTAATATGTCATACAGTGATCTGGTTGCAAGTATGATTAAAAGGAAACTATAGTATTTTTAATGCTTCATATAATGTATACACGTGAAATGCATGTCCGCATGTGCCGCTGTGGGTTTTCATGCACTTTAGTTTCCACATCAATGTGTGTCATAACACGACAAGTGTTTTAATGCATGTTACAATAAGTGTTCACATGCATCTTGAAATTTTTCACTTTCAATTGATTTTTATTGAAAATGTTAAGTACAAAACATAGCCTAAAAGGACTGTTTGTTGTTGCTGAGAAGGTGTTAGACAGCTGAGTAGAAGTAGCATATTAATAAACAAAACTTGTAGGCTGCAAGTTAGAGAAGGTATCAATGGGCCAGGTAACATTGTTGCAGGCCGTGAAACATCAAGCAGAGCAAAACATCAAGTCTGAATAAACAGCATGATCTGTAACAATAAAATGAAAACGAAAAAAAGAGGAAAGAAGGATGACCACATTAGGAAGGTGGGAGAGAGAGGTGGGGTGAAGGGGAGGGGAGTGAGCATCAGGGATGTCCAAGACCAGCGTCCCAAAGCTAGACTGGTATAATGAAGTAAAGCTGTCCATGGACAGTGATGGATGCGCATATTGTATCCATGGGGTCCAAATCCAGTTGAATTTGTTTTGCGTGTCCAGCAGAATACTGGTCAGGGATAAGAGCAAGTGAGGTTCATTCCTAAGTAATTAAGATGGGAGAAAGCCTAAATAAATAAAAAAATTCACTTCAAGGAGGTTACCTCTAGGTCAGGAAGTGTAATGTTAAGAGCCATAGACTTGTTTTCATTGATGGAGAGACCTGATATGTCTGAGAATCGCTTAAAGGTGGTGAGTAAATTAAGTAGAGTGGTATGTGGTTGGGTTAGAAGTAGATCATCAGCAAACAGGCTAATTTTGTACGAGTTAGATCCCAATTCAATGCCTTGGATATCAGGATTGGATCTCATCAGACACGCCAGAGGCTCTAAAGCTAAGATGAACAGGATGAACAGGACCTCTATGGCTCTAGAAGGGTGTAGAGTGCATCTTTATATTTTTTATTTATTTCAATGAAAACCCACAAGAAAAATAAACTAAGGGTGAATTCGGTGCATAATTTGTACCTATATAAACACATGGGGCCAGCCTTTTTGATCAATAGCCCAAGCACTAGTTATTAAAGAAGAAGTGCAACCAAAGCTTGTTTGGCTGCACTTCTCCTATGGATCACATGAGTGCAGTTCGTTTTGCACTCTTGTGACCCGTTTTCAGCTGAAGTCCGCTCTCTACTGACATCAGTGCTGTCAGTCCAGGCTCTGCGTCATCACGACCATGGAGTCGGGATCCACTGGATCCCTGGACTGACACCCGGCTCAGCCTCTCAGTGAGCCGATGAGAGCCTGAGCCAGCTGCCCTCTCCACAGCCCAGTGCTACAATGAGCGAGGATGGAGCAGGGCAGAGAGCTGTGACTGATAGTCTACAGCTCTCTGCTCATGGAGCTCTGAAAACCGAGTGATCGTCAGTGTTCGATTGCTCGGTTCTCAGTGTAGAGGTGCCGGGGGACAGATGCAGCATCAGACCAATGCTGCATTGACCTAGGTAAGTATGATTCCTAAAAAAATAAATGTTTAAATCCCAGACTTCTTCTCTTTTAATAACCTGGAGCTGTGTGATTTAGAGTAAAGCCCCATACACACGCGCGGATTATCCGAGGACCAGGTCCGTCAGACCATGTCCGTCGTACTTTGTCTGATGTTGGTTTTGCATACACACGGTCGGACAAAGTTGTCGGAAAATCCGATCATTCTGAACGTGGTGACGTTTGTTGCCTACGACGGGACTACGTAGAGGCTAGTAGCCAATAGCTTTGGTCTTGTAATGTGATCTGAGCATGCGTAGCACTTTGTCCGGTCGGAATTCGCTACACACGATCGGATTTGGTGTGATCGGACCTTGTTGTCAAAAAATCTATCCAGCAGGAGATAGGACTTTGTCCGTCAGACAATCTGATGGAAACTGTCCGATGGTGCCTACACACGGTCTGATTTTCCGACAACATTGTCCGATAGGACAGAATCCATCGGAATAATGTTTTTTTTTTCATGTTCATAGTAATAAAGGGGCCCTTTTTATGGAAAATACAATACAATTTGGTAATGCTGACTTTGAATTGAAATGACAGGCCCTCTTTAAACTGGTTGAAAAAGGGATGCAGGCACAAACAGAGTTGTTTACTTGAGTGTTCCTGCCACTGGATGCCAGCTTATCTGTGGATAAACAATAAAGCTGGCCATACACAAAGAAATTTTCAACCAGTTTAAATGACTTTCCATCCACTGGGAATCGGACATTCATGACTAGATATTTAATTTTTTTTAAAATTTCTAGGCCAGCTACCTTGTGTCACTTCCCCCCACAACACAACAGTATTTGACTTTGTGTCAGTACTATGCTAACACATTATGTAATCAGTGACTGAATTCGTATCATACTGGCACAGCCAGAAACACGTCTGCAGACAATACAATAATGACACACTGGCAATAATATGTCTGCAGAGATACAATCAGCACCATACTGACACAGCCTGAAACATGTCTACAGAGAAACAATCGGTATCATACTGACACAACCATAAACATGTCTACAGAGAAACAATCAGTATCATACTGACACAACCATAAACATGTCTACAGAGATACAACCAGTGCCACACTGACACAACCAAAAACATGTCTATAGAGACAAAATCAGTACTACACTGAACCAACCAAAAACCTGTCTACAGAGACACAATCAGTACCAGTGGCCAATCTGGTCTTGGGACCCGCTTCCTGTCCTGATTGGCCAGGAGGAGAACCAGGAAGACAATAGAGAATATTGATTTGTTAATGTCACAAGTGGTTGGGCTCGGAGTGCGCAGTGCTCTGCGCCCCGAGCCCAACCTTTTTGAAGCCAATTAGAGCTTCAGGCTCTAATCATGTGCTTAAAAAAAATCTGGAAATCCATGCATCTGGTGCCCCGGATGGAGATTAGGGGCCGGCGCATGGAGATTAGGGGGGCAGCACCCCTGCGCCCCTTATGGACCGGCCACCACTGATCAGTACCACACTGATTGGTTTACGGGAAGGCTGGAGGAGTATTTCAACAAGGATTGTGGTGAATTAGGTTATAATAGGTCAAACAGGGGTCAGCCCCTATTGGTGGGTGGAATGGGGAAAGATAGGGGGAGGGCTATGGCAGATGATATGAAGGTTCCTATCTTACAAACAACCATTGAAAATGGTACTATTTGTACTAAAATAAAAAATATCCAACATACATTTGCAAAATGTGACAATGAATTAAAGTGTTTGTTCATCAATGCCAGAAGTCTGCCAAGCAAAATAGGTGAGTTGGAAGCTCTGGTGCATGAGCAGAACTATGATCTAATTGGTATTTCTAAATCTTGGCTTCATTCTTCTCATGACATGATTAATATTCCTGGTTATGCTCTCTTTCAGAAAGACAGGGTAAAACGGAGGGGTGATGGTGTCTTTCTCTATGTGAGAAGTGATCTCAAAGCGAGTGTGAAAGAGGACCTAGTTGATAGAGAGTGTGATGAGTCTGAAGCATTATGGGTGGAACTGCACATGGGTGTGTGTACTACAAAGGTTATCATTGGAGTTTGTTATAGACCTCCCAGCATTAATGAGGAGGTGGAGACTCAGCTCCGTGCACAGATGGAAAGGGCTGCAAGGGCTGGAACAGTGATAATAATGGGGGATTTTAACCACCCGGAAATTGACTGGAGTAATGGCACTGCTGGGACAGTTGAAGGGCAAATATTTATAAAGCTATTACAAGACAATTTTATGGTCCATTTTATTAAGGCCCCCACTAGGAATGACGCTCTGCTGGACCTGGTAATCTCAAAACATGCAGAGCTTATTACCAATATTCATATAAAAGAACATTTGGGTAGCGGTGACCATAACATTTAATTTAATGTTAGCTGTAAGCAACAAACACATACGGGAAAATAAAAACACTTAACTTTTATAGAGCAAATTGTCCAAGGATGAGATCTGCTCTCCAGGACTTAGACTGGGAGGGAATATTGGCATCAATGGACACAGAACAGAAATGGTAATTTCTCAAAAAGTCTGTATGCAAACTAACTGCAAAGTATATTCCCATGGGCTAACAATAAAACCTATGTGGCTCACAGCCAAAGTTAAAATGACTATAAATAATAAGAAAGGGGTTTTAAAAAATATAAAAATGAAGGAACACTATCATCGTTCAAATGCTACAAAGAATATAACAGAATATGTAAAAAGGAAATCAAGGGTACAAAAATTCAAAAGACAGATTGCAAAATATAGTAGGACAAACCCCCAAAAATTCTTCAAATATATTAATAGTAAAAAGGTCAGGTCTGAGCATGTAGGCCCTCTGTGGACAAAGAGAAAACAAGTGTATTAAATACTTTCTTCAGCTCTGTGTATACAAAGGAGCATGGGGGAGCTCATGTGCATAGTGTGGGTGGTAGTGACACAGCCCCAAGTAATCCACAATGGCTCAAAAGTGATGGGGTCCAGAAATATTTAGACAGAATAAAGGTGAATAAAGCACCTGGACCAGATGGCATCCACCCACGGATCCTAAAGGAATTGAGCGCTGTCATTTCAAAGCCATTGTTTCTAATATTTAGGGACTCATTAATGACTGGAATGGTACCACTGAATTGGCGTAAGGCCAATGTAGTGCCCATATTTAAAAAGGATCAAAGTCTTTACCAAGTAACTATAGACCTGTTAGTTTAACTTCTATAGTCAGCAAGTTACTGGAGAGTTTAACAAAAGACCACATAGATGAGTTCTTGCTGGAAAAAAATATATTATAAACAACAGACAGCATGGATTCATGAAAGACCGAAGTTGCCAGACAACCTTGATTTCTTTTTATGAGGAAGTAAGTAAAACCTTGGACAGAGGGGTGGCTATGGACGTGGTATACTTGGATTTTGCAGAAGCGTTTGACACAGTTCCCCACACACGGCTAATGTGTAAGGTAAGGTCTAAAGGCCTGGAAAGATCAATTTGTAAATGGATAGAAAACTGTCTTAAAGACTGAATTCAGAGATTAGTGGTTAATGATTCTTACTCTGAATCGTCTAAGGTTATCAGTGGTGTACCTGTAATGTCTGATTCATCCACTGGGGGCTCAGTCATCTCCACTATCCCCTCAGCACATTGATGAGGTCTCAGCCACATCACCTGATACCTCCTCTTGTTCCTATTTAAACAGCTGCCGCCAATGACTCATCGTTCGTGCTAGGAACCTGTTACCAGGCCTAGTGCACCAGCCACACGTTGCTGCTTACTTCTCCAAGTTTGGGCCGGACAGAGCCCCACTTCCTCCTCTTCATTTGGGCCAGACAGAGCACCACTTCATCCTCTTCGTTTGGGCCGGACAGAGCCCCACTTCATCCTCTTCGTTTGGGCCGGATAGAGCCCTACTTCATCCTCTTTGTTTGGGCCGGACATAGCCCCCACTTACTACTCTTGGTTTTGGGCCAATGAGCACTTCACCACCATCTCTCCAGACCTACGAAGTGTCCCCATCAGCATAACACAACTCACTGCAAGTATAACTGAACTGCATAAACTTTGTACTTCTGAACTGCTAATGCCTTGCTGACCCTCCTAATACCTAAGTTATGGCTGTATATAAACTGTCTAAATAAACCCCAACTAATCCTTCAACATACCTTCGTTCCTTTATCTGTAATTTGCTATAAGATGTAACCACTTAACTACATAGTATGTATATAAGTCCGAAGCTGGGATCCTTTACAAAAACACTACTAGCTCACTGCCTGAGACATACAGTACCTCAAGGTTCACTGATGGGACCCTTACTTTTTAATATCTTTATAAATGATATAGGGTCTGGGATTAAAAGTAACATTTCTGTCTTTGCAGATGACACTAAGCTATGCAGTGGAATAACGTTCTTACAACACTGTCTAATTGGGCAACTAAGTGGCAAATGAGGTTTAATGGTTGATAAATGTAAAGTTATGCACTTGGGGGCTAAGAATATGCGTGCATCATACATACTAGGGGGAGTTCAACTGGGGGAATCAGTGGTGGAGAAGGATATGGGGGTTTTGGTAGATCATAAGCTCAATAATAACCTGCAATGCAAAACTGCGGTTTCCAAAGAGAGAAATATCATTATGCCCCTGTACGAATCATTAGTAAGACCTCATCTGGAATATGCAGTTCAGTTTTGGGCACCAGTTCTTAAAAAGGATATCAGGAAACTGGAGAAAGTGCAGAGAACGGCAGAGAAAGGCAACCAAACTGATAAGAGACATGAAGGAGATTAGAGGAACTGAATCTATTTCCCCTTGAGAAGAGGAGAATAAGGGGGGATATGATCAACATGTACAAATACATAAGTGGTCTATATAGTGAACTTGGTGTTGAGTTATTCACTTTAAGGTCATCACAAAAGACAAGGGGGCACTCTTTACGTCTCGAGGAAAAAAGATTTCATCTCCAAATATGGAAAGGTTTCTTCACAGTAAGAGCTGTGAAAATGTGGAATAGACTCCCACCAGATGTGGTCCTTGTAAGCTCAGTAGATTGCTTTAAGAAAGGCCTTGATTCTTTCCTAAATGTACATAAATATATATAGCCGGGTACTAACATTTATAGGTAAAGTTGATCCAGGGAAAATCTGTATGCCTCTGGGGGGATCAGGAAGGAATTTTTTTCCCTGCTGTAGCAAATTGGATCATGGTTTGCTGGGGTTTTTCACCTTCCTCTGGATCAACCGTGGGTGAAGAATTGTGTATATGGGATTGTATGATTTTTTTTTTTTAACTGGATGAACTTTTTTCAACCTGGCTAACTATGTAACTGACAGAACCAGAATTATGTCTACAGAGACACAATCAGTACCATATTGACACAGTCAGAAACATGTCTACAGAGACACAATCAGTACCATACTGACATAGCCAAAAACATGCCTACAGAGCCACAATCAGTATCGTACTGACACAGTCAGAAACATATCTACAGAGACACAATCAGTACCATACTGACACAGCCAAAAACATGTCTACAGAGCCACAATCGGTATCGTACTGACACAGTCAGAAACATATCTACAGAGACACAATCAGTACCATACTGACACAGCCAAAAACATGTCTACAGAGACACAATCTGTATCATACTGACGAAGTCAGAAACGTATCCACAGTATTGGTACCTTACTGATTCAGCCAAGAGCAGAGACACAATTAATATAATTTGGACATAAATACAAGCATGTTAGACAGAATCTTTGGTGTACTGACACAGGCAGATACATGCCTGAAGAGACAGAATTAGTAATATACAGACACAACCAGAAAAATGAAAGCAAAGCCCCAACAAGTATCATACTGACACAGCCCGGCACATCCACAGGCATGTAGACTAGAAATGTACTTTTACAATTAAACTTTAACCAATGCAGCGAAAACATCATATCTATAACTTTTAAAAATGTCAACAGTGGTGCCCCGCTTATCTATTGATAGTTAACTGTAGTGGCAAAATAAATGGCCTGGGTGGTAAGGCTCAGCCCCCCTTTGGCCATGGCACCCTTGGCCATGACCTATGTAGCCTAGGTGAAATTCAGGCCCTTGGCACAAATATGATTGTAAGTAATTGTCAGAAACAATGCAATCTACCACCCACAAGTATGATCAGCTACCAGAATTAAGTTGATTGTAAAGGTAAAGTTTATATTTTGGTCCTGGACGCACTCACACACTTAAGGTGGACATAAATGGTTTGAATGTTAGCCTGCTGAATTGGCTGAAATTCAAGTTGTGGGTTGGCCCGTTGGCACTCCTCTGCTTGACAAAACGTGATCTTTTGAACACATTTTGTTGAAGGAACTGGTCTGAACACTGCATTCAATCAGCAGCTCTATAGACTGCTGAATACAATAGCGGGTAGTGGAGATTCTTCTATCCATGCCAAACTGAATGAGAGAAATCTATGTGTTTATGAGTGGCTTAGGATTAGTAGGGACTGTCGAAATTTCCTTCAGTGGGTGGCCATCCCTGCTCAACAGAAGATGATTGTTTGATTGACTCCCGTCAAAGGGAAATGCTGGAAAATTTACCTCAATCAGCGCCTGCAGCCGCTGATCAGTGTATTCTGACAGCGACGGGTCTCGGGAGTGGGCATCCCCATCGATTTGGGTAATGGAAGCAAAACTAAGCATGTATGGCCAGCTTAACCTCATACAAACACATACATACACTATTTGCACACACACAACACTGTCTCTCTCCCTCGTTCTTATATTTCACACTTCACTCTCCCTCACAATAAAGTGACATATTTGTGAAGACAAAGATCATACATACAATTTTCTTTCTAGCTTATACCTGGTAGTATTCATGCTGTAAATGTGGAAAAAAAAAAAAGACTGTGGGCCATACTTTAGCCTTTCCTTTTCACCTATGCATTCTCACACTTCTCATAAAAGCTACTTTATGTAAACCTGCTTCCCATTTACTCTGTGCTGCGCTGGTGCTTGTTTATTTTGTCTTTGCTGATACATGGCAGGCTCAGAGCATGTGTTCTCTGAGTCATTTATCTGCCTGTGTCAACTTCAGAAAGAACTTGCCAAACTTTAAGATACATTCCTCAACTAAAAAAAAAAAAAAAAAAAATCTATAGTGTAGGGGGAGAGCAGAGACTCATGGGGTGGGGAATGTTATGTAAAGTAAACAGGTTCCAGCAATGCATTGTAACTCTGCCCATCTATGGCAGAAACCTTTAAAAGAAAATAACTGTGCTAGAAGTGAAATTAACCCATTCCGTCACTTGTTCTTGCTTTATTCTATTATGCCATCAGAAACTAGCCTATACCATTAGATATGCTTTATTTTGCATGGAGAAAAATATATATATATATATATATATATATATATTTCAGGTATATTTTATTAGCAGATTTCTTGCATGAATGTGTAAGTGCATGTTTTAAATGAACCTTTCAGATTCCCCCCCACCTTTCCTGGCAGCAGCACTTTAAATATAAGTAATTACCGGCTTACATTTCCAAGCCTGTTCAAGATACGGCAACTAACATTTCTAACATATGTTAAGGTATTGTTAAAAAAACAACATATTTTTGTACCTTTCTGCAATACATGCACATGTGTTATCCCTCGTTAAACAAAAAGTATAGAAAAAATAAATGCATGTCAGAAATATAGCTGCCTTTTTGACATGACGACACAGTATTTTTGGCTTTGAATTCCAAAGCACTTGTTGTCAGCTCTGCCTATTTCATTTCTGATGTATTACAAAGAGCACAGACCTCTCCAGACCTCTCTTATTTTTATTTATTTATTTCACTTATATAGCACTTACTATAGTACTTATATAGCGCTGTCAATTTATTCAGTGCTTTACATATACATTGTATATTCACATCAGTCCCTACCCTCAAGCAGCTTACAACCTAAGGTCAAGATTCGAACCAGCGACCCTTTTTGCTGCTAGGTGAAAGTGCTAACCACTACACCACTGTGCTGCCCTTCTTAGTTCCATAACCCCTCTCAGTGACTTCTGCCAGAATCAACAGTTTTTTTTGCATTTATCGACCAAATCTAACAAAAATGTTTAATTATATATTTAGCGGATAATGGGAGCAAATAAGATATGTTCATTGTTCATTAGTAGCAGAGTGTCAATTTACTCACCATGCTCAGATGCAGGAGCAGGCAGCTTTAAAACCCTTTTGCCTGGGTGCCTATAAAGTATAAATATTACTCCACTTCCCTCCCTCAGGAACTTGGAGAGAACAGTGATTTCAGCCTGGTGATAGGCACTCTACTGTCATATCTGGCATGTACACAGGGCCAGAACCCAACAGCATGCAGCTTCTCCAAAACACCCAGAAACTGTGCAGGTTCTCCTTGTCTTTGCATCTTGGATTCCCTTCAGCTGTTCACCTGTGTTACCAGAGCTGCCCTGGACTTTACTGTGAGGGGTGCTGTTTATAATTATAATTACAAGTAACTGTGTTCAGAACAATTTTACTGAAGTAGCGATTCTCAGCTAGACTTTGTGTTATAAAGCCTTATAGAAACTATGCAGCCACGTTATCCTGATTGCACCACAGAGACAGTACAGTGAAAAGTTCATTTTCTTTGCCATCCTGAACCTATTTTTCATTATTCTGCAGTGTTTGTGTGTTTTTTTGCCATCTTGAGCCTGTTTTGGATTATTGTTTCTAACTTTGCACTTGTTTAGTAAACTGCAAATTAAAGTTACTCACTGTCTGAACGTTCAGCCGAATGCCTATTTTTTAATGGTTTACAAACGCTTTAAGACTTTCATTGCTCCTTTACAGTCCAGTGCATAGTATAAAAATTGTTGTCTATATATCTAGATCAAGGCAAGAATGACCATTATTCTCTATGGTGTCTATGGTGTCTGGTAGACAGGACCAGATTTACCATAAGGCACAGTAGGCTTGTTCCTAAAGTTGACACAGGCAAAGAAAATGCTTTTCCTCATACAGGCATAGACCACATTGTTGTTTTTCCCATCATCATCAGAAATACAGTTCTCTTATATAAATGCAGGCTTGGATTTCCTGGTATCATTAAAGAAGAACTGCACTCTCATAATTTGTAATTAAAACATCTTTACCATTCTGAAGCCTCCCTTCAACCACTTTGGATATTGATTTATATATGATATGATTCTGTACTTGGCAAATATGCTGCAGAAATCTCCCTCCACTCAGTCTGGCAACAGCCATTTTAACTGTGGGCAGCTGAAGCTGCTGCCTGTTCACTTCCTGGATTTACACAGACACACAGAGACACACCTCCAGCTTTGCAGCTTTCATTGGCCCACTTATGACTCATCCCCCCTCCCTTCCTGGTAAACTCTCACAAGAGTGAGAGAGAGAGAGCTGTGCATGATGTCATAAGCCTAGGCTAATGACCAGACAAGAAACAGGAAGTGGGCTGTATAAGGTATTTAACGGCAGAAAAGAATGTTTTACTATCCAAAGTTAAAACAAGGGCAGAAGATTTAATAGATGGAAAGTTAAAAAATGTCTGAAGGTCCACTTTAACAATCTAGCAGCCCAATTCTGTTATTTGGCCTTGTGGTCACTCCCAAAACAAATGCTAAAAAAATAGAAAGACGATCCTCTCAGTGGCAGAATGCTTTGTAGCCTTGAGACTGAGAGATGGCAATTCATCCAACCAAACTAAGTGAAAAAATCGTACTGCGATATTGAACAATATCGTTAGATGTGCTTTACAAATATGCATTGCACTCCACTGGTTTCAGGAATCTGAAGTGGGCAAAGGGCAAAAAAATAATTATTGGGATGGGAAAAAAAATCTCCTTAGATCTTTGGATGGATCTCAAGTGGCAGATGTACTGTACATTATAATTTTTTGATACTCTGTTATGTTTTAGAATATATCGTAGATGCATTTCACATGGATCTCACACCCAATCCCATTTGTCACTCTGCTCTGTGAATCTCCTGGTATGCCCTTTAGGATTTTAAGACAGACATATTGATTTTGTAAATGACTATGTAGTAAACTTTTGATATTACATGTGTACATTTCATTCTTTATATGTACAGTATACCTGACTTATTTGTTTCAATATGATCACCTCTGCAGTAAGAAGTTGATGAAACGAAATGCATCTTTGTTCATGAAAATTCCACCATGATGTGTAATAATGTAATACTGTAAGATTGATAATGCTATGCACATGGTGGGATGTGAGCCAGAAAGTGTAATTTTATAAATATTTTAAGTGTATATGCTTGTTTGAATTTGGCCTTTTATAATGAATTTTAATCAATAAAAATTATGATTTTTTTGGAGTGTCAATCCACGCCATAAAAATCCAATTTAAAAAAAGTGCAACAGCTGGGAAAAGTCACGTGACTATCTCTATTCCAATCAGGGAGATCTTGCTGCTTTATTAAGCAAAGAGAGTTATTTTAAAATCCTGCAGAGTATAACAGAACGTTAATGGCAATATCCAATTTCTGTTTTTAAACAAGTATCTTAGTTTTTAGACTTACAAGCATCACATTGAGGACAGTGATTCTCCATTGTGGGATGAAACCAGAGAGCTCCGTTTTGAGGTGCATGTATGCTTGAAGGCATAGAAGAAATACTGATGCATGTACCCAAACACGTTAGGGGAATCTAGAGTGCAGGTAGACTCGGAGAAGACAACAAGGGAGGGAACATAAGAATCTAAAGTGCAGCAAGATCCAGGTTAATAAATCTACTCATCGTTCCTCCAACTGACTTTATGGGGCATGAAATCCATCACATGGAACAGCAAAATCCAAAAAGCTACCAGCAAATCTAATGTAAAAAGCTACTTTTTTTAATCTTATGAGGACACTGACAATGGGATTGTTTGAAACCAATGCGTACCCTATTTGCTGTAGCTATTACTGCTGTTTATGCTGCATCCACTTATGGACTTAAATTTTATTTATTTCACATTATTTAGTAAGAGTAATGATATTCCTACTGCCTCACCAGGAAAATTGGATACCATGAGGTTGAAAGCCAGACCTTGAAGATTTATTATAGAGCTATCTGCTGGAGTCCCAGGGAAAAAGAATACGCTAGCAGCATTTTCTCATAAACGATACATTGAATGGACTGACCCTTGAAAGTATAGCTCCAGCCAATCTTTTTTCTTCAATTTTTTTTTTTTTTTTGGGGGAGGGGTTGGAACCTTTGTGTAGTTTGTTTGTGTCCCTGATGGGGGGAATTTCTCTCACTTCTTGTCTCAGTAACAATGGTCAGCAAGGCAGGAGATCTTCATACAGGAGCAGAAACCGCAATGAAAACATTTTATGAGTTGAATGGGAAGTAATTATAAAGTACCAGATATTTAATGTTATCCACATTGCCGCTGACTAAATTGCCTTTTTGTCCCAATGATAGTCACCAAAATAGAAAATATATGGGTGCTGGTAGACCCTAGCACTTAGAGCCAGTTTTCCAGATCTTCTGTGATGTTATTCCTAGGGGATCAAATACTTATTTTCCCCACTATATTTAGAATTATTTTAAATGATTTGAAAATCTTTAATTTTAAATAAACAATTGTTTTGTTTTTGTTTACTTTTACTTTGCAGTGCATATAAGAAGAAAGCATGACACTAGGTGACACTAGGTTTTGGAAAGGAATCTTGCTCGAGGTGCAATAAGAAGGCCATGCAAAACAAAAAATACATTTGCAAGGGAGGGAAATTGAGATTGCTGCATAAAATGAAGGTTTTATACAGAAGAAAATCACGAATATGATGGAATATTGTTTATTTTAGAAAGTACCTGGAGGAGAACATCTGTCCCATAGGGTCAAAGAATACAAATTTTCCCAAGAATAATTGTAATGACTTAAAAATGGAAGAGAGGAAAATTTACAGAATTGTACTAAAATAATGATGACTATGTTGGCAGACTTTTACAAACAACAGTTAAGTGAAGTCAACATGGAAATTGAGGCCATTACTAAATTGCTATTACCCTTTAAACATACAAACATTTATGAGAGGAAGGAAATCTAAATATGTAATGCTATTGAGAGCTTAAGTAAGTAACTTCTGGTAGAAAAAGAAGGGATACTGCAGTTAGACAGGTATGCCTATGTTTTAGGGAATATATATTAATTGGGCCCTATTGATTATAGATTAAAAAGGGTCGCTGGTTTGAATCCCGACCATGACACCATCTGCCTGGAGTTTGCATGTTCTCCCTGTGCCTGCGTGGGTTTCCTCCGTGTAATTGGGTTTCCTCCCACACTCTAAAGACATGCTGGTAGGTTAATCGGATCCTGTCTAACAATTGGCCCTAGTATATGTATGAATGTGTGTTAGGGACCTTAGGTAGGCTCCTTGAGGCTAGGGACTGATGTGAATGTACAATGTATATGTAAAGCGATGCGCAAATTGACGGTGCTATATAAGTACCTGAAATAAATAAAATACATAAATAAATTATAGTAGGCGCAGAGAGCCAAATGTAAGTGGTTATTTGACACATGAAAAAATGTATGTCTAAAAATGAATTACTGGGTGCTTCATACTAGCCCATTATGTACCACTTGCCTGCAAAAGAATCCAGTGACGTCCCCTGTGTGGGCAGCGTCCATCTTCTTGCCCTCTTCCTTCGGGGCTGCGGACTCCGGCTCTGTGATTTGCCGGAGCCGCGTGACGTCACTACCGTGCATGCACATGGGAGCCGCGACCTGCGGCATATGCTAGGGAAGAAATGGTCTTTAGTTTCGTTTCTTCCCTGCACATGCGCCGTAGCAATTTCTGGTGGACTACAAGTGAAATATCTCCCAAACGGCGCACGTTTAGGAGATATTACCACTACCTATAGGTAAGCCTTATTCTAGGCTTACCTATAGGTAAAAGTCCAAAAAGTGGGTTTACAACCACTTTAATTAAGACAAGCACATTCTGTAGAGGGATATGTTTTGTTTATATTTTATGTCTGAAGTTTACAACCACTTTAACTATATCACTCTGTATGACAAGGTAGTCTGTGTCAATGGCATTAGTTTGCCAACAGTTTGAGATACTTCTGAGATTATTCATAGTTCATTGACAGGTGTATTTAATCTTCTGACACACATTTGACCTGCTTCAAGCAGGTTTGGCATTCCCATAAATATGGGACTACAAAAATCCACGTAAATCAATCAAAGGCCCGTCAACATACTGTAGGCCTCCTAATCAGACATAAACAATTGAACGTGTGCTGAAAGCAGTGTAGTTGCAAGGTATTTTAAGTGTTCTCTTGGGTGTCCTATGACTTTTTTTTTTAAACACATATTTGTTCATTCAATAAATCTGCATATAAGGCACAAAAACGGCTTTAAAAAAAATTGTCAATGCACTCCTCAAACAGGGACAGCAACATATGCACTAAACAAGACTGTGCACTTTCCCAGCTCCTTTAGCTTTACGTTCACTGGGTGTGCAAAGAACCTACAACATAAACATGCCAGTTCTCTTCATAGCGATGTCTCTCTACTCTTGTGCATTTTCTTTTGGCATACTGAATACACCTGTTAGACTGCTAGAAAGGCTTAAGCCATGAATGAGTGAATTGCATCATGTTTATGAGCAAATATACTTCAAAAGATTCTCAAATTACAATGAATATATTAAAGATTTTCTTTAGCTTTATCTTTCCATCTTTATTAATAGCTAACGCATATGCGTTGTCTGACCACAGTCAAACTTTTTTTCTTCTTTGTCTTAGCACAAGACAAGCCCTCTGGTGTCTCTGTCTCTGGTTCTCTACAAGAGTGCTGATGCAGTTAATTGGAGCTTCTTGAAAGTGCACATTAACATAGGGAAAACTCGGCAGACGTTTTTGGCAGCAAAATATCATTATCACTTCTTGAGCCCCAGCCAAAATCCCCTTGCGGTCAAAACACAATTCTTAAACTAAACAATTAAAAATTTGTGCAAGTGTTACAGCAAGCAGCTCCAAAGCTGGGAGCTTTTTCGTGCCTGTGTGAGAGAAGTTAACAAGCTAGATGATGGCTTTAACTGAAGCTGCCTAAAGATTATCTGGAAACTGTGGTGAGATGCTTTGGCAGCACGGGGAACAGGCAGATGTACTCTAAAGGTCCAATCATCAAGACATCAAGCTAAGGTTGGTTTCATATTGAACGCCACACTTTTTTTTTTTTTAAATGTAAAAAGTAAAGTAAATTTCAGTCAGTACAAATGCCCATAATCGTCATTTTCACTGTAGTACTGTATATCTCAAATTTCAGTGCCAGGCATATGGCTCAGTTACAGAAGATAAGACTTTTGTTGTCTGACCCAAATTCCTGAACAGTTTGGGGCCAATAAAGCTGTATAATGACCACACTGATTGCACAGAGTAAATAACGATCCCTATTGCTTGAAATCTGATTAGTTATTTGTGTTAACTAAATGATCGTAGTATGGACCTTTAAAAAAAAAAATCACTTTTTAACTACCAAAGGTGTTGTTACAATGACAATGCCCCGTCCCCTTGTGACGTCATCCTCTGGTGCTTGCTGGGTCGGTGACATTGCCAGGTGGCCCCGTCCCTTACTTATTAATGAACTATCAGACGGAGGAGCGGGCGGTCAGCCTTCGTGGAGTACGGAGCTTCTTTTTTTTTTTTTCGTGTGCGGCAGAGCCCCCTCTGCCCCAAAGCACCCCCCCCCCCATGCAAGCTGGTATGGTTCAGGAGGGGGGGTTGTCATTTGCTCATCCCCTCTCTTTCCTGATTGACGGTTTGTTTAAGCCACCTTGCCCTAAGAGCAACCTCAAGATAACAGGGGTTAACACTGAAAATACAGTATATTCCCCATATAAACTATGTATATATTGTCAGTGTAAGTATTTTATGTTGGGAGGGTAGGTTATGACATGCTTTGTTCGTTTTATATGTCGGGAGGCTAGGTTATGACATCCTTTTCAGCTTATGAAATGAAAAACTATTCAGGGCTAGGGATGAGCCGAACACCCCCCCGTTCGGCTCGCACCAGAACCCGCGAACGGACCTAAAGTCCGTGCGAGCTTTAGAACCCTATTAGTTATAATGGATGCGAACGTTCGAAATTAAAAGTGCTCATTTTAAAGGCTAATATGCATGTTAATGTCATAAAAAGTGTTTGGGGACCTGGGTCCTGCCCCAGGGGACATGTATCAATGCAAAAAAATTTTTTAAAAACGGCCGTTTTTTCAGGAGCAGTGATTTTAATAATGCTTAAATTGAAACAATAAAAGTGTAATATTCCTTTAAATTTCGTACCTGGGGGGTGTCTATAGTATGCCTGTAAAGGGGCGCATGTTTCCCGTGTTTAGAACTGTCTCTGCGCAAAGTGTCATTTTTGAAAGTAAAAAAGCTATTTAAAATCACTCGCGGCTAATGTTAATTCACGGCTCCCGTAACACAGAGAACAGTGATTCATTGAAACTCATTCATAAAAAAAAGTCATTGATAAAAAAAAAAAAAAAATGAAAAAAAAAAAAGCGTAGGGGTCCCCCCCAAATTCAATAACCAGGCCCTTCAGGTCTGGGATGGATATTAAGGGGGATCCCAGCCAAAAAAAAAAAAAAAAAAATGGCGTAGGGTCCCCCTCAAAATCCATACCAGACCCTTGAGGTCTGGTATGGATTTTAAGGGGAACCCTAGCCAAAAAAAATGGCGTGGGGTCCCCCTCAAAATCCATACCAGACCCTTATCCGAGCACGCAACCTGGCAGGCCGCAGGAAAAGAGGGGGGGACGAGAGCGGCCCCCCCTCTCGCCTGAACCGTACCAGGCCACATGCCCTCAACATTGGGAGGATGCTTTGGGGGTCTAAGACCCCTAAAGCACCTTGTCCCCATGTTGATTAGGACAAGGGCCTCTTCCCCACAACCCTGGCCGGTGGTTGTGGGGGTCTGCGGGCGGGGGGCTTATCGGAATCTGGAAGCCCCCTTTAACAAGGGGACCCCCAGATCCCGGCCCCCCCCCTGTGTGAAATGGTAAGGGGGTACAAAAGTACCCCTACCATTTCACCAAAAAAGTGGCAAAAATGGTAAAAATGACAGGAGACAGTCTTTGACAATTCCTTTATTAAAATCTTCTTTCTTCTTTCTTCATCCTTCGGATTCTTCATCTTCTCCTTCCTTCATCTTCTTCCATCTTCTTCTTCCATTTTCTTCTTCCTCCGATCCGCTTCTTCTTGCGCTGGTCTTCTCGTCCTTCTCGTCCGGCATCTTCTTCCGTCGGCGTCGGTGTCGGTGTCTTCTTGGGCCGCTCCGCGCAATGGGAGGCTCCCGCTGTGTGAGGCTCCGCTCCATCTGACAGGTCTTTTAAAACGGAGGGCACCTGGTGACCCCGCCCCCCTCTGACGTCATGGGGAAAGCCATCATGGAATTCCCCATGACGTCCCTGTGCGTCAGAGGGGGCGGGGTCACCAGGTGCCCTCCATTATAAAAGACCTGTCAGACGGAGCGGAGCCTCACACAGCGGGAGCCTCCCATTGCGCGGAGCGGCCCAAGAAGAGACAGAGACACCGACGCCGACGCCGACGGAAGAAGATGCCGGACGAGAAGGACGAGAAGACCAGCGCAAGAAGAAGCGGATCGGAGGAAGAAGAAAATAGAAGAAGAAGATGGAAGAAGATGAAGGAAGGAGAAGATGAAGAATCCGAAGGATGAAGAAAGAAGAAAGAAGATTTTAATAAAGGAATTGTCAAAGACTGTCTCCTGTCATTTTTACAATTTTTGCCACTTTTTTGGTGAAATGGTAGGGGTACTTTTGTACCCCCTTACCATTTCACACAGGGGGGGGGCCGGGATCTGGGGGTCCCCTTGTTAAAGGGGGCTTCCAGATTCCGATAAGCCCCCCGCCCGCAGACCCCCACAACCACCGGCCAGGGTTGTGGGGAAGAGGCCCTTGTCCTAATCAACATGGGGACAAGGTGCTTTAGGGGTCTTAGACCCCCAAAGCATCCTCCCAATGTTGAGGGCATGTGGCCTGGTACGGTTCAGGCGAGAGGGGGGGCCGCTCTCGTCCCCCCCTCTTTTCCTGCGGCCTGCCAGGTTGCGTGCTCGGATAAGGGTCTGGTATGGATTTTGAGGGGGACCCCACGCCATTTTTTTTGGCTAGGGTTCCCCTTAAAATCCATACCAGACCTCAAGGGTCTGGTATGGATTTTGAGGGGGACCCTACGCCATTTTTTTTTTTTTTTTTTGGCTGGGATCCCCCTTAATATCCATCCCAGACCTGAAGGGCCTGGTTATTGAATTTGGGGGGACCCCTACGCTTTTTTTTTTTGTTTTTTATTAATGAATGACAGCTCTCTGTGTTACAGGAGCCATCAATTCATTAGCCGCGAGTGATTTAAATAGCTTTCTTCCTGCAAAAATGACACTTTTTTGCAGGGAAAGTTCTAAGCACAGGAAACCTGCCTCCTTCACAGGCTACCTATAGACACCCCCCAGATGTGATACTGCAATGCTGTTCTAACAGCATGCACACACATATCCCCAGAAATAAAGCACATATTGTTGTCAGCAGTCAGCAGCACACTGACACGCTGACACTGTGAGTGAAACATAATATGCGAGGCCGCCGCCGCGGCGGCCTCTTATACCGTGGGGCGTGTATTAAAGCCCCTGAGCTATAATTGGCTACAGGCATCCTGCCTGTAGCCAATTATGGCTCTCCTCGCTGCCGGCGCTGTGATTGGCCAAGCATGCGGGGTCACAGTGCATGCTTGGCCAATCATCAGCCAGCATTGCACTGCGCGGGCCGCAATGCATTGCGGGGCCGCTCGCATCACACGAATTTGATGCGAGCGGCCCCAATAGTTCTGGGCTCGCCGAGCGAGCGAACACCCGGTGCTCGATTCGAACATGGGTTCGAATCGAACACCGGGCTCATCCTTATTCAGGGCATAGTGATGAATCAGAGAAATCCTCTCCTACGAAAGCTGAAAAAACATTTGTCCTCCTACGACTCCTCCAGCATACCTACTACATTTTATCCCTTTTATTACCTCCCTTTTTTGGGGGATGGGGGAGATGTTGTTTTTCCCTCTGTCCTCTTAGTTCCCCACCACCCTCCCCCCTTTTTTTTTGACAAGATGGCATCGTACACCATTTCGATTGGCTCAGATATATCCGTCGGCGGATGTTAACTGCTGGAGGGGATGTAACCAAAGAGGTTATTTTCTGCATTTATTTGGCATTGCCCAAAGATTAACATTTTCTGGGAGGAGATAGCCCCTTGGATTAAGAAACACACTTAGACCTATAGAATTCTCTCAATTACATTTTCTTTTTCATGGGATGCCTTCATCTGCTAGGTTTTATAAGAGAAGCATTACTCCCCATTTGCTAAATGCAGCCAAAATATTGATACCTGGACTTTGGAAACAGTCTGGATGTCCCACTATAATGGATTGGAAAAGGGAGGTATAAAAAAAAAAAATGGAAGTTTACAACCCTGGGCAAGCCATCGTAGCCGTACGCCGGCTGCTTTAAGAGCACTAGGGGATGTGTTCCACAATGACGGAGCCAATGCGCGTGCCCGGTGGTCGCGATGTCTGCCAAGCACCCGTGATTGCTCCTGAGAGAGAAAGAACGGAGGCCTGTCAATTTAAATAGACAGATCTCCATTTCAGGGGTGAGGAGACTGATCAGTTGTTCCTAATGCTTAGGAACAACAATCGGTCTCCTCCCCCAGGCAGTCCCACCCCCCCACAGTTATAAACACTTCCTAGGTACACACATTTAACACCTTGATCGCCCCCTTCCCTGCCAATGACATTGATACAGTAATCAGTGGCTATAGTCCCAAAAAAGTGTCAAAAGTGTCAGATCTGTCTGCCCTAATGTCGCAGTCCCTATAAAAATCGCAGATTGCCACAATTACTAGTAAAAAAAAAATTGTAATAAAAATGCCATAAATATATCCCCTATTTTGTAGACGCTATAACTTTTCCGCAAACCAATAAATATACTCTAATTGAGATTTTTTTTACCAAAAATATATAGAAGAATACATATTGGCCAAAACTGAGGAAGACTTTTTGAAAAAAAAAAAAATCTTTTGGGGGATATTTATTATAGCAAAAAGTAAAAAATATTGTTTTTTTTTCTTAAAATTGTTTTTTTTTTGTTTATAGCACAAAAATTAAAAACCACAGAGGTGATCAAATACCACCAAAAGAAAGCTCTATTTGCAGGGAAAAAAGGACATTAATTTTGTTTGGGTACAGCGTCGCACAACCACGCAATTGTCAAAAAATTCGCAAAAAATGGCCTGGTCATTAAGGGGGCAAATCTTCCGGGGCTTAAGTGGTTAAAGTGAAACTTAGGCCAATGAAAAAATTTTGCTGGCAGTTTGGCTTTTATTGCAGAAGAGACTATAGGGGTTATTTACTAAAGGAAAATCCACTTTGCACAGCAAGTGCACTTGAAAGTGCACTGAAAGGGCACTTCGAAGTAAAGTCGCTGTAGATCCGAGGGCGACATGCAAGGAAAATAAAAAACAGCATTTTAGCTTGCACATGATTGGATGATAAAATCAGCAGAGCTTCCACTCATTTCAGATCTACCCCTTAGATTTAGAGCGACTACAATTCCATGTGCACTTTCAGTGCACTTTCAGTGCACTTTCAATTGCACTTGCAGTGCAAAGTTGATTTGCCTTTCGTAAATTACCCCCTATGAATATCTCTTTTGCAATAGAAATTGCTCTCCAGCACATGGAGAGCTCAAAGTACATTCTTGGCATGCTTTTGGTGCCAGGATGAATTAACTCCTGTGCACATCTGCAAGAGTTATATTCTCCTGATCTGGCCAGTCAAGATGGCCAAAGACATCAAGCTCAGGAGAAGACTGGATGAAGATGTTAGTGGTGGTTGGTGATGGAACAACGAGGCAGATCACGCCATCACATCACTGGAGAAAATACTTTGACAGATAAGTGTGCCATAATGTGCAAATATGCTATGCTTTCTTGCACATTATGACAGAATCCATGGGCACAGGCAATGAAGTTTAGTTCTACTTTAAGAACAATGATCAAATAGTTAAAAAATATAGTGCAGACTGGCATGGCAAGGATGAAACACCCAAAAATGATTTTCAGAAGAAAGATAGGAAAAAAAATATTAATGCCTTTGAACTTTGGTGTTGGCAAAGAATCCTAAAAATATTGCGGGCAGCAAGAAAAACAAACAAATGGATTCTTTAACAGATCAAGCCTAACCTTTCACAATAGACTGAAGCTGTCTTATTTTTGGCATATTACTGGAAGAACTAACTAACAGGAAAAGACAATTATGCTCAAATAGGTTGAGGGGAGAAAAAGAAGAGAATGACCAGCAATTAGATGGCTGGATGCAGTCACAGAAATTATAATTTGACATTGCGAAAAATGAAGTCCTAAATAGACAGATCATTCTGGAGAAACTCCATCTATGTGGTTTCAAAGATTTTACAACAAAAACAAAGAGAGGGGCGCCTCTGGGTGTAGATGTAACAACAGTTTTATTCGTACATTTTGTAAAACAAGCAACTCACATTTTGAAAGTTGATTTTAGGCATAAAAAACATCCATCATGGGGATCGTCAGGTCTGTCACAGCCTCCTCCTGCTCACTGGATGATGTGGCAGCCACGCTCAGAGCTTGATGAAGGAGCACAGCTGCCATCTCATTGCAGCTCGAACGCTCAGGAAACGCGTCGTATACCAGTGACGTCACCTCCTTTCGCTAGCTCACCTCAGCGCTCCAAGCCTCGTTTTGAGGGAGCTTGCTCTCCACCGCGGCCGGCCTTACCACTCAGCGGTGTCTGCAATACGAGGCCAGGCGTCCAGTGAGCAGGAGGAGGCTGTGACAGACCTGACGATCCCCATGATGGATGTTTTTTATGCCTAAAATCAACTTTCAAAATGTGAGTTGCTTGTATTACAAAATGTACGAATAAAACTGTTGTTACATCTACACCCAGAGGCGCCCCTCTCTTTATTTTTGTTGTAGAAATTTGGAACCTGGTTTCAGTTCCCCCTTGGAGGCAGCCCTGCTTGTAGAAATCACCTTATCATCCCTCCCTCATCTGGACTCTAATAATAATCTTGTATTATTTGGACTCCGATTAAGACCCACAACATTACTTATGTAATGTAAATATAATACTGCTGTATTTTATGTTTATTGCAAAACTTGAAAAGGTTTTTTCTTTTATATTCTCTGGATCATTGCGCCTTTACTTGCATACTATTTCAAAGATTTTACCTTGTTTTGGCAACCCTTAAATAATAATAATAATATTATTATTATTATTATAATAATAATAATTAATGCCTACCTGTATTATTTGTTTTATTTCTGTGCATCAATTCCTTAGTTTTTGCAACACATTTTCTAAAATATAGTTTTTTTTTTTTGTTCTACTTCTGCTTCTACCAGGACCAGACTAAGGTAGAGACAGGAGAGGCTCTTAGCTTAGAGCCTCGCAGGCGTCCACATGGTCCAAAGTGTCTCCTTCAATGTGCATGATAGGAAACAGCCTACTTTCGATCCATGTATGGACACTGTGGTTGTGCAGATGTTAAACTACTGATTGACTTCTGTACATCAGCCCTGCTGTAAATTTTTCTATCAAATAGACCTATAGCCTGATCTATGTATTGTGATGGTGGGGAAGTCTCCCCACTGACAGAATACAGTGACACAGTGGGAAGATTACCCCATCCACCTTGAATGTGTTGATGGGGGATATGAATCTGTTTTTTCGTTCACACAACAGGAAAGTTTACAATCTTAGTGAGACAGCTGTGTTCTGATTTTAATACATTTATGAATTAAAGGTGCTGTTTCAGCCATCATTCATAAATTATAATTATTTGTGAAATAAAAAAAAAAAAAATATGAAAATTTGATTGCCTTATTAACACTTATTAGTGTTTTAACACCTTCACCCTCCTCTTATTTTAATAATTCTTTATTGCTTTTTTTTAACCTTCATTATGTAATGTTTGTATTCTTTTATAATTATAGGTAATCTTGGACAACTTGCATATACTGCTGCCTTCTGGAGATTGGGACACACAAACAAAAAATGTTAATCCAGCCCCCTGTATAACACCGCCTCCAGCTGCCATGCCTTCACATTTTGCTAGTGTCCTATGAGGTTGGATTTTCCGACCGTGTATATGCCCATCGGTCTTTTTCTGTCGGAATTTCTGTTCTCAATTTTTCCGACGGAAAAACTAAGATTTTTTTTTTTAAAAACTAAGATTTTTTTATTCTCATTTTTATTTATTCTTATGTTTTCTTCCACCAACACAGAAACTCCTATTTTTTTTCATTGATTTCAATCTTGAAAGTTGGGCTCTATACAGCAGCTACCCAAATTAGCGAATCCTCAGCTTTAGAAGCTGTCTCTGGACACAGCTGGATTAACGATAACAGGGAATGTGACCTTTGAGAACAGGGCTCAGCATTTTGGTGATATCCAGACCTTAGTGTACTGTGTTAGCTACGGGGCACTCTCCAGATCCAAGGCATAGCCTCGGATGTGGTCCAGTCTTGAAAATGTTATCTGTAACTAAGCCTATAAAAATGTCAGAGATATAGTGGTAAGCTAAGTTACACTAGGCTTAAGCCTTTCCTGCAGTTGTACAAACAATTTTTTTCTACTAGATATCATTTCACATTTGGTTTTATTTCTTTCTTTGGGATATATTTTTTCTCTTTACCATGTTTCATCTTGGTTTAGTTAGTTCTCCTTTTTTTCCCAGGTGTTGTACTGGTTCCATCTATATTTTTTATGAATTGTTCATTGGTCCTTCACTCTTTGATTGAGGCCCCTTTGAGGTGCCTTCTGCCCTGATCTGAAGCACCAAGTTTTAACTTGGTACCCTATCCTTAGTTTGCCTGTTCTTTTTGATCCACCCTCCTCCATCTAGCTGTCTGTTTAGGTGTTGGTTTCTTGAACTCTGCATAGTATGAATAGCACAAAAGAAGAGCGACAATTTTGAAAAAAAACACAATATTTTTTACTTTTTGCTATAATAAATATCCCGTTTAAAAAAAAAAAAAAATGTTTTCGTCAGTTTAGGCCGATATGTATTCTACTACATATTTTTGGTAAAAAAAAATCGCAATAAGCATATATATTGGTTTGTGCAAAAGTTATAGCGTCTACAAAATAGGGGATAGATTTATTGCATATTTTTTTTTTACTAGTAATGGTGGCGATCTGCGATTTTTTTCATGACTGTGAGATTGCGGCGGATGCTTCAGACACTTTTGACACATTTTTGGGACCATTCACACTTACACAGCGATCGTTGCTATATATTGCACTGATTACTGTGTAAATGTGACTGGCAGGGAAGGGGTTAACACTAGGGGGCGCTGCATGGGGTTAATGTATGTTCCCTGGGAGTGATTCTAACTGTGGGGAGAGGGGACTCACAAGGGGAGGAGACCGATCGGTGTTCCTCTGTACTGGGAACACACCATTGGTCTCCTCTCCACTTACACACACAGATCCACGGTCCTGCTGTGTTCCCGGGCAATCGCGGGTGCCCAGCTGACATTGCGGCCGCCGGGCACGTTCATGCCCCCTAGACGGCCGGGAATGGGAGGACAGCATATGATGCCCACCCAAGATGGGAGATACACCTTGTGGGCGTCATTAGACAATGGGCGGGTATTGAAGTGGTTAAGTTATGACATGACAGACAATTTATTTCATAGAAATTATATATCTCAAAATAGCTTATAAATATTTTATATAATTATCTCTGTGTGGATCTCCCAGCATCTTATCTCTCCGGTCCTGGTGTTCGCTTGTACTGTCTACCACATGGGGCTTTTGGCCTAACATCTCCCCATGCCCGGTTCTTGTCCAGTGAATATACATGTAATCCCCTAATAATCTCCTGATTAAGGGAACCAAAGTCCAAGAAACGCGTTGAGTGTGTGGAGAATTATATGTAAAATTCATACTGCTTAGGCATAACATTGGAACGGTCTATGTATTCAGATATACGGGGAAAAAAAGTTTACATTTTTAATTGAATACGTTTGTAATAAACTTTAGACTTTTTTAACTACATTTCTGATTTGTGCCATTAAAATCCTGCCATATCTATGGTTTGACCCTTACTTTTAATTTAAACACTACAAATAGGGATGTGGCACTTGAAGGTCAGTTAAACAATCTATCTGTGTAGTATGATACTGCTCTGTTCCAGTTGTCTAAACTCATCTACAATTCCTGTGTCCCTCAGTAAACAAAAAAGAAAAAAAGATTTTTAAACTTACCATAAAATCTTTTTCTTCAAGTCCATTGAGGGACACAGATTTTATCACTCTGTGTTAAGGGCTTTATGTAATGCTTACTCACAAAACCTAGGCATGATGTAGGAGGTGGGGTTACACAGGAGAAATGTGGGTGGGGCCAGGTGGTTAGTACCCCAGTGGGAGGAATTGCACACAGAGTCCAAAGGAGAGTTGTAAATGTATTATTTGGTTAAGTGGAAGATAACAGATAATAATAGGGAACAACCTTCACAAACACCAGCCCTTGGTATAATGTCTATGGTAATAGTGCCAACAACTTATTTGAGAGTTCCAGATAGTATGGAAACAGCAAGAAACCCAGGCAACACAGGTCTGGAAGGTTTACACAAAGTTGACACAATAGGTAGGTTTCCAGCAACAAGGTTGTTGAGTGGCTGATAGGTGCGCTGCAAACAGCAGCAGAAGATCAGTGCAAGTCTACATCAGAGCACGGTGGTCTGGATATCCAGAAGAGCAGACTGAGGTGTCCCTAGTCTTTCCCTCCTTATCAGGAACCATATGTATGCTATCCCTATCCAGTGTGGATCCTGTCCCTACTCTATCCAGTATGCAACTGTGCACCAACCACCACGGAGTAGTACTATTTATAAGCATTGTCCACTCAAAAGATTGCTGTTGAGGTCATCCAGTGTTGCAGTGTCCAGTCAGATCATTGCACCCCTGGGGGCACCTATGGAGGCTGCAGAGAAACAAAATACCTCTTCTCTTCCATACACTCTGTACAGTGGTTTGCAACAAAGCGCCACCTACAGAGGGGAAGGTAAACTACAGGCTGGCTTTACGTTCTTTGTTTGACAGTCTCCTAATTTCATGAAGGTAGTTGCTCAATGGAAGAAGGAAAGAAATTTTATGTAGTACAGAAATCTTATTTTAATGCCTTTATAAATGGGACAAATCGCTGAAAAAATAATCTGCACTTTTGATGAGTTATGAGCTGCTTGTGGTTCCTAGATAGAGATTTTCCAATAAGTTGAAATTTTTGAAATTGTTAATCATGACTTTACTGGTTTAACCATGTTTGGAATACAACCCCATCCCATTCAGTTGAAAAATAAGTAGTAACCCCTTGGACTGGTGGAAAGTAGCTGTAATTTCTGTCCTACACAGTCACTGTGCAGAGGTGCAAACTCCATCCATTTTAACTGTGGATGCACTTGGTAATTTTTTGCCTTGAGTGCCTGAGGACCTTGTCTCAGCTCTGCTCCTACAGTTTTCCCACTCCCAGCGCTAGAAATATGAGTGTATCAGAGCTTTGGGCTGTGAACATCTGTCTCAGGCAAGAGATGTCTGGAAACTTAAGGTGCCAGTTACAGCATATATATAGTTTTTTTTAGTCATTGCAGGCACTTTGCTGTAAGCCCAATCTCATATTGAGGTGAAACTGCTGGGTTCAATGAATGCACAAAATACATATTTTCAATTGTAATATAGCTAGCTGCATCTGTTAAATCTAGTGCCTAGCATGGTGGTTAAAACATCAGTTGATATAAAAACTTTTTTTTTTTTTAATTTTTGACTAAATGAAAGCATACATTTCTGGAAGCCAGAAGGTAGATACCATCTCAGAAGTATATTCCCAGGAACTATGTATAAACTACTTTCATTGAATTATCAGAGTAAATAAACATTTAAAGTAAGACCTACTTTAATGTTGATGTAGGTTGATGTATATAGCTAGTCCTTATCTTAAGACCTGTTATTTATTAAGGTTAGTGATAACCTAGTTAACTAGGGGTTGAAAATCAATACCATCAAAAAGCTTGGTGGGCTCTAAAATAGTTGTAAGCTTTTTTATGTGAGCTTTACCTATGTCTTGCTCTTTGCAGTAGTATTGATTATTATTATTATTAGACACAATCTATCAAACTGCATAGCAGAGCACAGTGATTGACATTTTTAATATAGCATAGTACATGGTTCCAAACCATGCTTTATATGACTATGTTGTTTTACTGCACAGGGAGGAGAAGGGTTTGCTATCCCTTAATATCAGCAGGGCTCGAGTCCTGCGGGAATGCATGGGAACGGCGTCCCTGCACTTTTTACACAGCAGGAACGCCGTTCCCTTTGCAGGACTAGAGCCGCCCGAGATCCTTAACTAAGAGGTGATGCCCAGCATCGCCGCATAGTGAAGGACGGTGTCCAGGGGTGGGCTGGACTGGGGGACAGGGTGGAATTCTCCCCCCAGGCCTCCTACCTTATGGCCGCGACTCTGTCTGTTACTTTTACTTTATTTTTCCCAGGCTGTGACGTGTGACTGTGTTATACAGTACTAGCTGATGACTGGCTGGCTGGCTGCTGCTGCGCTGCACTCTGGGAGTTGTAGTCTGGCCTCACTGAAGTTCCTGGCGGTGGGAGGAATTCAGCAGCGCAGCAGACTACAACTCCCACCTCCCAGGAGCCTCAGAGGCAGCTGGCAAGTCACACGTGACCTGAGCAGTTGTGGGCTGGGACCGGGCGCAGGCTTGAGGAGTGGCAGAGAAGAGAAGAAGTGACTGAGATTTATCACCCCCTCCGAAGAGGCCGTGCAAGGAAAGTAAGTATCTAGCTGTAACACAGACCCAGACCCTGACACACCCCCAGCTGACCCCCCACATTCCATGGGCACTGATCAGGCTGTACTGATGATGGACACTGGTGATGAGGCACTGATGGGCACTGGTGAGGCAGCACTGATCAGGCTGCACTGATGATGGGCACTGGTGAGGTGGCACTGATTAGGCTACACTTATGGGCACTGTCTGCATGGGTGAGGTGGCACTGATCAGATGGCACTGATGGGCACTGTCTGCACTGGTGAGGCGGCACTAATCAGATGAGCACTGGTGAGGTGGCACTGATCAGGCTGCACTGATGGACACTGTCTGCACTGGGGAGGGGGCACTGATGGGCACTGTCTGCATAGGGGAATCGGCACTGATCAGGCTGCACTGATGGGCACTGTCTGCATGGGGGAGGCGGCACTGATTAGGCTGCACTGATGGGCACTCTCTGCATGGGTGAGGCGGGTTAGTGCCCCATCATTGGTGTCATAGGGAGGAATAGTCGCTCATCATTGGTGTCAGTGGGAGGGATAGTGCCTCATCATTGGTGTCAGTGGGAGGATTAGTGGCCCCATCATTGGTGTCAGTGGGAGATTATTCTGTTAGTTTGACAAGTTAACTTATTTTGTTTTTGTAAACTGGCACTTTTCAATAAATGTTGCACTGTATATTCTGTGAAATATATATGCATATGAGCGTATCATTTTAGGGTGGGGGAGTAGATCTTGGGTGGGACTTCCCACACATTTTTCCCCAGGACTTGACCCCTGAATATCAGCATTTGATAACTACATTGCTCTCACTGGGTAATTGTCAGAAATGCTTTATAATTGTCAGTAGCATGTAATTGTTGGATCTGCCAGACTGACTAGTACTTAAAACAAAGGCTGACAGGGGATAGACACGTAGAATGTAGAGTCTCCTCATTGTACAATTGAGCAAAACATAAATACGTGGGCAGAATTTGTAAGATTAGCAAAAGTTTACTGCTTGGCCTCTGTGTGACAGCCATGTGTACCAGAAAATGCCCAAAAATTAAACGGACAATACTAAGACCCCTTTCACACTTATCAACTTGTCCCACGATTTGGGACTGCAAAGTAGCATGACAAGTTGTTTCCCATGATTTCCAATGACAGCCACTCATATTAGTACGACTTCAAGTCATTAAGACTTCAAAGTAGTCCCTGCACTACTTTGGTCTGAAATTGATGCCACTTACACAGGCATTCCTTAAAATCACGGCAAAGTCGCACAAGTGTGAAAGGGCCCAAATTGTGTGCACTTTGTCAGCATATGCAACACAGTTACTATTCTTTCCCCTTTTTTTAAAAAGAAAGTTGGGTATCAGTGGAAAAAAACATATAATTTTGCTAACAGTTACTGTTTTATACCAGTGTAAAGAGTGTTTATTTGTCTGCAATCATCAGCATCTAACAAAAAACCCTTTACAGGGCTTTACTGGAACAAAAGTAGGAAATGCTTAATATGCTATGTTAATTTTCTTTTAACTACAGCGAATGTTTTGTATATCAACTAACTAGATGGGACTTCTATTCCAAAGTAAACAGTTATTTTTTATGCGCAATCATATAAGGATCTTGTCAACTATCTTCTGGATAGTTTCCTGGGTTTTTAAAGTCTTATTTGAATATGCACAAATTCTCTCCATGATGTCTAGTTTCAGGCCAAAGTTAGGTTCATAGTTTTTTGCAGCTTCTGTGTTCTTGGTTTTGTCCCTGTACAATTGCTAGTCATAACTTCTCAGTCTTTTGGGTAAAATTAAGTGTAATATCTGTTCTTATCAGTGTCCAGTATGGGTGCTATGCCGTCATTCTGGCTTAACCGGGAGCTAGAGTGGCTGGCTATGTAGTATCCCTGCTGAAGTGATGGTAGCTCTGAAGGCAAGTCCCGGCTGGAACAGAAACGGGGGCGCCCATAGGTTGTTGGGGCACAGAAGTAATTCCCCTGGGAAAATTGTATGGGCCCAGTTCATCCTGATTTGAATGGATCTACCTTGTCTGTCCATGGGCTGAGAAGGCAGATTTCTGCGGTGTCTGTGCCCCTGGGAGTGGTCACCCTAGGGGTGCTCTTAGTAACACTTGGGTGTGGGATACCGCAGTGTATAACCGCAAATGGTCACAGCACCAATACTTTTTCCTGCACTGCTCCTTAGGGCTGGGTTTTCACATCTGGGTCCATTTTTGTTACCAGGCCTCAGGGCATGGCCAGTGCAGATTGCACAACCACTTATTTTTTTTATTTTCTCCTCTTGTTTTGTCACCTTTCATTTTTGTGTGTGTTTTTTTCTCACTCCTCCTTGTGCTTCCCCTGACATCTAGGGGGCGGATATGTGGCCATCAGGCTCCCTCTTCCTCTGACCCTTGGGGGTCTCTGTTCGGGAGAGCCTCTCGACCTAGTACTTAGTAGTTGGCTTCGGCTAGCCATGAGGAGAGGGGTCCGCCAGACCTTCTGGCTAGGCGGTCCATGTTGAATCCTGTGTCCCTGTTAGGGGCCTTGCACCACAGGGGATCATGGAATGGTCCTACCACTTCATGGGGTAGACAAAGCAGACCCGTAAGTACACTTTTTAGTGTGTGTTTCACATGCATGTTTTTTGTTCACTTGATGGTTTTTCTGGTTTAGTTTTTTTGTATCACCACAGATTTAAAAAAATAAAAAATAATAATAATATCTTGGCCCAAACAAATGATAAAGTGTAGTCAAAAAGTACTTTGTATGTAATGTTTGATTTGTTTTAAAAAATATTTAAAACCTGTTTATTTGTTCTATGATTCAAATACTTTATCAAATATATGCAGCATGCAAATTGCTGGATTATTTTAACTACATTGTCACCCAATAGTTCAATCTATTTTTAAACCCCCTCATCTGCAAATATTTATGCCTAGTGTTTATGCTAAAATGTTTTCATACTTGTTTTTACTTACAAAGCTAAACAGTCAAATTTTTTTATACACAGTTTTCTTTAAGTCAAAGATAATTTGTATATAGATTCAAGGAATTATGGGCTATATTGGGTCCTCATCCCTATTTTATACTAGAAAATTTGTAGAAAACAACTGAACAGACTATAACGGTACCAGAGAGGAGGATAACCAGCAGTTTATATAATATTGTCTTTATTACAAAAATAAAAACATACATACATAACAAATTATTCATAAAACCACAAAAATGTTGGTTCTATACAGATGTTCTAGACCAATTGGATATTATAATATTGATGCTATTGTTACTGTGTTAAGAGGTCAACGCGTTTTGCAAAAATTGCTTCTTCGGGACCTCAAAGTCTTGACCAAAAAATAGAGATGGCCTATCCAAAATAAAGCATAACTATTATACTTCATTAGACATGAACATAAAATGTACTTCAGCCTCCATTGTCATGTCCCCCCAATATACATATGTATACAAATAAGGACCACATACATGCATCTAAGGTTAACCAGTAGATAAAGAGGAAAGCATGGTGTGCCATATGTCTTCCGGAAGTGGCTTAGTATGTGATGCCGTTAAGTCATACAGGAAGATATAACTAGATAGTCCTATTATAAAGGACTATCTGGTTCACCTTAAATGCATGTAAGTGGTCCTTCTCTGTATATATATGTATATTGGGGGACATGACAATGGAGGCTGATGTACATGTTATGTTCATTTCTAATGAAGTATAATTAAAAGTTAGGCTGCTTTCACACTGGGGCGGTTTGCAGGCGTTATTGCGCTAAGAATAGCGCCTGCAAACCGACCCGAAACAGCTGTTGCTGTTCCTTCAGTGTGAAAGCCCGAGGGCTTTCACACTGAAGCGGTGCGCTTGCAGGACGCTCAAAAATGTCCTGCAAGCCGCATCTTTGGCTCGCTATAGGAGCGGTATATTTACCGCTCCTATAGCGCCCGGTCCCATTGAAAACAATGGGGGGAGCGCGCCGAACCCGCCCGCAAAACGCCGCTGCAGCGGCGGTTTGCGGGCGGTATCGACCCTTTTTCGGCCGCTCGCGGGGGGTAAAAACACCCCGCGAGCGGCCGCAATGCGCCGCTAAAACGCCGGTAAAGCGGCGCTAAATATAGCGCTGCTTTACCGCCAGCGCCCCCACCGCTCCAGTGTGAAAGCAGCCTTATGCTCTCTTTTGGAAGCTCCCATCGAACATTTGTTTTGTCTGAAAATCCGATCGTGTGTACGCATTACTTTTTGGAGGTCCTCATAGAGGATTTATGAACTTAAAAGCATTTTTTTTGGTAGGGCAATATTACTCAGGACATTATCCTATCACCCTAAACTTTTACTGTCATATCAAAATTTTCAGTTGTCCAATTTACAATGACACTCTGTCATTATGTTGGAGTCATATTCCTGATGATGACATCATAACACTGTCCATTATTACTCATTTTGTTTGTCTCATCATCCTGCATGCTTAGGTTTGCTCATAGTGCTTTTACACTGCCATCAGTTGATTTTAATGTGATATGTAAGTTGATAGAAAGCTTACAAAATTGCCAAGTGTATGGCAAGTGTCAATGATTGCTTCCATTCATGTCATATATTGTTAATCAAAACACAAAGAAAAGCAACTCATGGTTCTTTCATTGAACTTAGATTTTATTCACTCATCAGTAAAATCAACCACTTTACAGCTTTTATTACAGATTATCATTTGACTGGTTTTAAAGGATCATGATGTGACTGAATAATAAGAACATAGCAATTCGAAATGTAAACATTGGGTGGTCCAGTTGGTGGTAAGTATTAATATCTCATGTGGTCCAAATGTTAATTCAGTTGCCTTCTCAGTTAGACAATAGGATATGAATAACCTCTTTGTCCTGTACAGTCACAAGTACAGACATGGAGGTATATCTTTTCATTTAACCCTTGTACCAATGATTTAAGGCTATAATGGTAGAAGGAGTGCAGTTTGGTATACAGTCATCTTTATTTGTGTATATATGAACTTGCCAAAAATGCAAACACGCTGCTGTTAATCCAAGGTAGCAGTGCATTAATATTTACTTCTAGTAGCTACTTAGTTTATTCTGAAATGCATACCTACTAACTGTCCTGGATTTGCTGGAACAGTCCGGCTTTATAATCGGAAGTCCTGCAATGGCCTGGGCTGTATCAGTGTGGGGCTCAATAAGGGTTACTGTGCATGCATGGCAAATCCCATTGGTGTCACTAGTATCAGGTACCTAATGCCAAAACCATCCCCTCCACCCACCATGTCCTGGAGTACCCCATCACCAGCCTCTCTGAACATAAGCACATACTGCAGAGGTGTGTTGGAGGTTGCAAAAGTGTGCAGGGGTACAATGGTGGCAGAGGTGTTGTGGGGTACATTGGTGACAAAGGTGTGCTGGGGGGGTACTGTGGTACAAAGGTGTATGGGGGTTTAGTGGTAGTAGAGGTGTCAGAATGCACATGTGTGTGAGGGGGTACAGTGCTGGGTGTGGTGTGCAGACGGAGTGCAGTGGTTGCAGAGGTTTGCAGACATGTGTGAAGGGATATAATGGTGGTGTGTTTGGGGATATTGGTGGCAGAAAAGTGTGTGCATTGGTGGCAGAGAAGTGTGTGGGAAGTGCAGCAAGGCCATATGTGTTGGGGGTCCATTTGTGCCAGAGGAGTGCAGGGGGGTTCAGAGCTTTATAATAGGTTAAAGTGATTGCAGAGGTGTGCAAGAAGGCTACAATGGTGCAGAGGTGTTTGGTAGATAACAGTGGTTGCAGTGGAGTATGGGGAGGGCAATGGTGAAGGAGTGTTCAGTGGAAACACTTTCTGAGGGTAGAATCTCTCTAATAGAGCTCCAGATAGCACTAAAACCTAACCAGGGTTATAATCCTTACCCACATGAAGAAAGAAAAAAGTTTAAGACATTCACTATAAAAATTATGGTTCTTGAGTTTATACTTGTAAAACTCTATGTTGTGGCACAATATTTAAAGCATATTTTACAGTTCCAAGGACTGTTGCATATCTAGGCTTCCTTTAAGCAGCTCCATCTGAGCACAGTATGGCCACACCCACCATTTGCTTTGGCGCATTAGGCATGCCACATCATTTTTTACTGGAGAGTTCCTAGGAGTGCCCCGGGTCTTGCATCATCCAAGCAAAAACCCCTGGCAAATCCTCACAGAGATATGTGCTCCGATTTGTATTTCTGCTACATTGCATCTATCTACTTAAACCATTTAGCACAAGTTTATCATTGAACAAGCAGTAGGAGAGCAGAGCCAGATAAGGCTTGTATTATTATGCTGTATTTATGCTCTATTATGCTGTATTCATTCCACCTACAAAAATCTTCAAGCCATCAATAGTCACAACAGGTCTCACAGCAGGAAGGCTTGTGTCAAATGATTATTTCTAAATATTTTATAACAAATGTGTTTGCAATGTAAATGGTATTTATCACTGCATGTTGATTATTTATGTTGAGTGCTACAAAAAGACTGTACAGACAAAAAGTTTTAGCGGTCTAAACTATTACATAAATCATTTTAGGGCCATTCACACCAGATGCAGTGGGATGCATTTTTTAATGCATTCCCACTGCATAAATGGTCCAAAGATAATGTTAGCTAATGGGCATTGAGGTCCTCCCCAAAATCCATGACAGACCTTTATCTGTGCATGTACTCTGGCAAGTTAGAAAAGAGGAGGACTAACCATACCAGGCCACATACGCTCAACATGGGCGGGTATATTGCCAAGGGGAAATCCATGTTGATGAGGACAAGGGGCTCTTCCTCATAACCCTGGTCTGGTGGTTGTGGGGGTCTGCAGGTGGGAAGCTTATCGAAATCTGGAAGCCCCCTTTAACAGATACCCTCCCCCATGTGAATGAATAAGGTATACATGGTACCCCTAAAAATACAATTAGAGTTTTTCACATGTCCCTTATTAACAAAATTAAAAAAATTGTCCCCTCCGATGTTAAATTCATCGTCAATCATGTTGTCCAGCTATGCAGGTCCATTTCAATCGCAATGAATGACTGCGACTGACTTGCATGGAAGAAAAAAGCCTGCTGAGACGTGACCTTTCCCACTGCTTTCCTCATGCTTGATGATATGTCCAGTTCCTCCTACTGCTAAAAATAAATAAATGGGCAGGGTCACTGGTGACATCATTGACCAAATTTGGACATGTCCATGTCCATGATGTCATTTTGGGGCAGGGGTCACGCAAGGACATTATTGACCAAATATTGACAAATCCGTATTTGGTTAATGACGTCAATACGTCTTACTGTTTACTTCAGTGTCGGTGGAAACCAAAAATGTAATTGGGCACAAGGAAAGCAATATCAGGACTCGGCAATGGTGTGTTTCTTTTGTGTGTGTTTCTTTTGTGTTTTTTTTGAACGTTTGTTTTCAAACATGAGCCATGCGACATGGCACTACACAGGTTAATGCATGGCCTCTGTCTGTAGTCTAAGAACTGACCTTTCCTGTAAAGAAACTCAATAGTCCACAATCCCTGGGTCTCTCAGTTCTGCAGGTGAAAGCTGCTTAGTAATGCAGAAACAGACAAGGAAGCAGGGCAAAAAAAATGAAATGTTTAATCACATTAGTGCTCCCACATTTGGAATACAACACAAAGGAAATGATGAGGCCTGGAGGGGTTCCTGCAAAAAACAAGTTGTCCCCTTAGCGAATAGGGACAAGCTAAGTGAATGAATACATGGACATAGGGGAATCAATCATCCATGACACTACTAACTGCAGCCACAAAATGTGAGCCTATCACTACAAGGTAAGACAAACAAATGAGACAGGGAATATAACTACACTAATACTTAGGTAAAACAATTATACATTTAATATTTGACTATTCATTCCCAACGCTTGGAAGCATCTCACCTAACAATTAGGCCCTCTTAGCAAAGCTGCTTCTGGATAAGAGCTCAGAACTTCTTCCTTTGTTGCTGTTCTATTATCCTTCTGTTGTGTGGGCAGGGTTCAACCAAATATTCATTAATGCAGAAGTGCAGCAACCATTTTTGCAATGCTCGTCTATGGACTGTCTCCAGTACAGGGGTATAAGCTTTGTGACAAATAGCCCCTGTCAGTTGTGGCTGGAGTGTATCTGCTGCATATGGCAGTAAAAGCTCTGTAGCAGGATGCTGGGGTTTAAGCACTGGCCACACCTTGTTCCCCATTTGGGGTATAAGTTGTCCTTTCCCTGGGTTAACGAGTTGTTGTTTGGAAAGGATGCAAACAGGCTGTGTTTAAACATGTCTGCAAGTCTGAAGCAGGCACAGTGGGGTCTATCTACAAGAATACGTATCGGCCTAACTGAGGGAAAAAAATTTTTTTTTATATATTTTTTTGGGGAATTTATTATAGCAAAAAATAATCATTTTTTTTACTAGCCAGGAGGCTTCATAATTTTTCTGTTTGATTTTGTTTTTCCTGACGCAACATGGTAGCATACACTCGGGTGTGACTCTGCCCCCACAACCTTATACGACTGAATAGCTATAAATCTTTGAGAGGAACCCACTGCAGCATTCTATTTTTTATCCTCACCTGATCAGGACAGGATGGACAGCTCAAGTATCCCTTACCGCAGTGGTCATCAAGCCTGTCCTCAGGGCCCACTAACAGGCCAGGTTTTATGTATTACCTTGGGGAGATGCAGACTAGAATACTGCAATCACTGAGCAGTAAATTATATCACCTGTGATGTATTTCAGTTATCTTTCAAACCTGGCCTATTAGTGGGTCCTGAGGACAGGGTTGATGACCACAACAAAGGGAAGACACATACCAATACAGGTTAGAGAGTGCTGCTCATCCCCAAGATACAAAAAATGGGAAATGTTCCCGCAGTATGGGATTTTTAGGCAGTAGAATTATTGATTGAATCAACGATGTATGAATAATTCAAAATTATTTTATTGGTATAAAAAGGTTGACATGGTAGTTAAAAAATTAGCTCCAGTAGGACAATAATAATATGAAAAGATATGGATATACAATGCAGACTGGAAATTCATACAGACAATTACAAAAGAGTTGTCCAAGATATGAAAAAATAGCCCTGACCCATTTCAACCCTCACTAAGGGGGTCTTCTTCAGAGGGACAGTCTGCTGAGAAAAACATATCATAAGTGTATATGTCAACTATTATTTGCACACAATATATGCAATTGGCAATATCATATAATGCAAACATTTAGTATAGTTACCCAATGATGTATATCCAGGACGAAAAGAAGGGGGGATTTTGTGAGTCCTACATGGAGGTCTTTTTAAAAGAAGCCCCTTTTCTTACCACGGGGGGTCCCAAAACGCCTCCCAGCCACCACGGTCAAGATGACCACTGCCTTACCGCATTCCCCCAAGACAAGTTTAGCCTCTCCTGGGTGAAAGTCCTTGCCTGTACAGTCTCTAAATGAGCTAGATGGAAGGAACCCCAATCTGGTTGTTTCGGGGGTAGGTTGCAATGGCCTCCAAAATCCATGTTTTCTATTTCTCCACTGTAGTTCCTACTTCTGAGCCTTGTAGTCCCTCTGGGTCCCATGCCACTCTCAAGATGGCGGCTGCGCGTCCTGTCGCTTCCACATACGCTCGAAGGGAAGTGACATTGGTGAGATCCCATTTTGCAAGATTCTAACATAGTGTCAAACCCGCAGCTCGCTATCATGACGGCAACATTTTTAAAAGCAGCTGTATGTCAGTTTATACCTGGCGTCCCTCACTGCTGTATTAGCATTTGCCTACCATATCCTCTGCATGCTCCTACACTCGCTGACTAGGGAAGTCTGGGGTGTTCCATTTCTGCTGCTACTACTGGGATGTATATTCACTCCAAGCATACCATCCTCAGCCTGTAAGGTAATGGGTTTTGGTAAGTAGTGAAGACAATTTAGGAAAAGGAACATTCAAGTCATGCATCTGCAGCTGGGCACAGACTTTCTAGGAGAAATTGGTCCAAGTTCTCATCCTGCCATCGCCATAAAAAAATCTCATTAGTCTCATCATCATCGCTCATCCGCAATTCAGCACACCTGTCCTGCGGCAAATGCATGTTGGGTGTGCGGGGCCCCGGCACTTCCAGGCAAATTAGCTTACCGTTCATGCTTTGAGGAATCAACTAAAGTAAAAAAATCAGATGCTAGAGAAGTAACAGACCTCATCAGAGAGTCAGTATGAGAGTCTGTCCTGGAGGGCAGTTCAGAGCACTTTTTGCAAACCCCTGCATACCGTTAAGGTCTGATAATTTATCTGAAGATTTGGAGATTTCAGCAGGATTTGACTTTACTCTAGTCAAACCATTTTCCAAATCAATCAAAGAGGTGATAGGTTGGGAGGAGCCGAAAGAAACACCACGTAAAATCAGGAAATATTTCCCAAATCATAAGAGGAACCATAATCTTTTCCATTTATACACAAATTAGAAAATTTCAGTGGCAAAAAACAGATAGATTTTTTTTTTATTATTTAGTAAAATAAAATTAAAATGTATTAAATTTATTAATAACAGGCTAGCAAAATGATATCCGTTAACCACTTACGGACCGCCCACCGTTGTTATAGATTGGTACTTTGACGGTAAATACCGGGGTTACGGCAGCAGATAGCTGCCATAACCCCTGTTTTCTCTTCAACAGCGGGCGGTCCGCTTTTAGATAAGTTGTTTCCATGGTGGATTCACTGCTGAATCACTTTTATCGGCGGCGGGAGAGGTGCTGGTATGCAGATGTTAATACATACAGTGGACAATAAGTGCATCAACAACATACAAAGAGTCACAAGCGGAAGGTCAATTTTAAATTACAAAAAGTAGAGGCTCTATCTCTAACAATATATAGAAGATGCAATGTATTATATTTAGGTCACATCTGAAGCTCTAAACGAGAGTTGGGGATACCTCATAAAGACAAGGCTAGTATAATTTTTATAGACAGTAAAGATCTATACTTAAAAGAACGCACACTGTAGGTGTATCTACATGTTTACAAATTATTTGGATATTCATAGATTCAGTATATATTTTATACTGTACTTGTTCCTTATAATCAAGTTTGTATTCTCTTTTGTGAAAACCTCAATAAAAATATTAGAACAGAAAAGTGTTCTGCTACATTTTTAGTGCACAATATAAATATGGTTTGATGAGTCCTTTCCATGCCATTGCGCCTTTTTGAATTTTATGCTTTTGAGATCACAGAGGAGATTTATAATCCTTTCCTACTCTATCTAAAACCAAATAAAGTTTTGGCTTTACACATTTTAAGGTCCCTAATTGCATAAAATAATACCCTGATCTAGGTTTTCTGTCATAGTCTGTAACAAACAGTCTTTCCTCTAATACCTATCACTGACTTAATATTACCAGTGCAATATCAAACTGTGTAATCAGCAAACACGGATTGGTAAAGGTGGGAGTTTATTTGCATGCCTACTATGTTTGAAGTAGAATGGTTGCTCATACCACTTGTTGCTATGACAGAGTCAACTTGTTGCAAGCACCGAGGAAACAGCTGCTTAGTGAGGCCCTGTTAGTTACATGGCTGTGATTTATTTGTGAAAAGCAAATATTTTCCGTCTTGAATATAGTCAGTTTTGGTATTTCTGACAAGTCCATTTTGTGGATTGCGCAAAACACTCTATAACCTGTAATCATAAATCAATATATTATTTTTATTTGAAAAAGGCACATTTACTGACCAAGAATTTAGGAAAGCAACAAACTTTCTATGACAATTTCAAATGAATCAGAAGTCAACCCACCTTGCATCTATGGCATGCCGTGTAAGAGTGGCATCTTAGTGGAGCCCAAGTCACTTTATTGAAGCTGTGCAGGTCTCTCTTTCACATGATTGCACCTTTCTTTATCTAGGTTTCCCTTATGTTTACAGCAATAGGCTTCTCTTGCACCTGTGGCTTATTTACATCATGCATTAATATCCTGCCCTAATAATAATGCCCTAATAATTTCCTGCCCTAGCATGTCTTAGTTAATCATGTTTGCCCATTCCTTAAAGTGGTTGTAAACACTTACAAACCACTTGGACCTACAGGTAAGCCTAGATTAAGGCTTACCTGTAGCTCAAAGAAATATCTCCTAAACCTACAGCCAAAATACAGGCACCGCTGTCTACGGTGCATGCGCCGTAGACAGCGGCGCGCAGGCGCACTGAGAAGGCCGCTCTCAGCGGCGATATGCCGCAAGTGGCGGCTCCGCATGCACGGGAGTGACGTCATTGCGGCTCCGTCGAATGACAGCGACGGAGCCACGAGACCCACCAAGCAGATGGAGGCGCCGTACACAAGGGGACATCGGTGACTTCGCTGGCTCCTGTGTCAGGTAAGTGACACATAATGGACTACTATGCAATGCATAGTAGTCCATTATGCTTTACCTTTGCAGGGAAACAAAGAGGAAGTAAACCCATTAGGGTTTACTTCCTCTTTAAACCGTTAAATAAAAACAGTAGCATTAAAGTGGTTCTGAAGGCAGAATGTTTTGAACCCTAATGCATTATTTTTATTTAAAATGTTATTTAAATACAACCTTTAGAATCACTAATAAATAGCAAAAGTGTTGGGCAGAGGATGGATTGGGATGATGAATGGAAGCCTGCATTCGGTAATTCGAAAGTGGCCAGGGTATACATTTTACAGCAAAGTAAATGCTGCAGTATGGAGTATAGGTGGGTGGTGGAGAAAATACAGCGCAGTGTATGGAGTGGGGAGGTATCGTGTAAAGAACGTATTGTGCATGATGCAGAGTGGACCGATGTGGACTACAGAATGCACAGTACAGTGTCCAGAGTGGGGAGATGTAGGATAAAGAATTTATAGTGCAGCATCAAGAATGGGAAAGGTAGGGATTGAATTAAGTAGTCCACAGGGTGAGGCATTGTGGAATAGAGAATGTATAGTGTTATGTATAGTGGAGAGTACTAAGTGGGAGGTATTGAGTAAAGAACATATTGTACAGCAGTGAAGTGATGTGGACTAGAGAATTTACAATACACTGTACAGGAGATGTAAGATAAAGAATTTATAGTGCAGCGTCCAGAATGGTAAGATGTAGAGACATACTGTGTACAGTGGTTCACAGGGGGAGGCCTTGTGAAATATAGAATGTATAGTGGAGTGTACAAAATGGGGAAAAATGGAATAGAGAATGTACAGTACAATGTACAGAGTGGAGAAGATGTAAACTAAAGACTGTGCATAGTGCTGCGCACAGTAAGGAGGTGTACAATAACAAGCATATAGTGCAGTGTACAGACTAGGGAGATATAGAAGAGAAAATGTGCACTGAGCAGAGAGACCCACAAGCTGGTTGTACACAAGTCAATCACTAGATCAGCTTGTAAACAATCAGCGTGCCCATACATGGATCGAAAATTTGGTCGGTCCCTGCTGCACTGATCCATGTATGGCCCCCATACATAAACAGTATATAGTTCAGTAAAAAGTATAGAGCGCAGTGTCGGGAGGCATGGAAAAAAGAATGTACAGAGCAGGGAGTGCCACAACAGTAAGATATGATGTGCCATACAGTGGGGTCCTATGTGAAATATAGAATATGCATCACAGTATACACAGCATGTGAAATGGAGAAAATACAGTGCAGTATAATGAATAGAGAGCTGTGGAGTACAGAATGTATTGAGGGAATTCAATACATCAGTTACGACACTTTTCTGGTAGCATGGCCCCCTAAAATGGTCTGTCCCTTCAGAGCGCATGCGCATGCTCTGAAGGGACAGTATATCCGTACCGTCCCTTTATAGCTTCTTGCCACAGTCCGTGACTCCTGTGCGCATGTGCGGGAGTCACATCATCATGGGAAAGTCAATCAGACGGCCGGAGGACATGAACCCGGAAGGAAGTCCTGGCGAAGATGGAAGTGTCTGTCACAGCTGACAGCGTGGCGATGCATGGCTTAGTTCTAAGGTATGCATACTACAACATTATGCCTTTTAATTTGCATTTCTGCGGTTTACTACCGCTTTAAATACTTTGCTTGCAACAAGCTGGTCCAAATGAACTATTTCCATCACCAACAGATGCATCAGCTGGGTTCGCTGTATAAACTGTATGTAGCATCAGCCACATAAAGTATCCAGCGCTTTGTGCGCTCAGTGGCACCCTGTACAAACTTGATTTGGGCTGAGAGCTGCTGTTAGGTACCTTGGTGGTGAGCCTGACTTGGTGGAAGAAGACTTCTCTTACGACTCTTGTTCAGGGCCCACTGGAGTGGAGACAGTGTTCCCGTGAGCGCAGTGGGGTAGGAGTGTCTGAGCCGGATGCAGCTGTTGGTGCAGGTAGTAGAGATGGCCCTCTGGGTGCCTGGAACTGCAGGAACTGGCAGAGCAGAGAGAAGGTCAACAACTGGGTGGAGGAAGGCACAGGAACAGCGGCAGTGGACCCTGGATGGAGCTCAGCACACTTAGAACAAGCAGAGGTTTGGTCAGACAGGCCGGGTCGTAACAGATAGGCAATCAGGCAGATACGGCAGGCAAAAGGCAAGGTCACAGGCTAGCAAAGGTTCAGCATCAGAGATACACAGTCCATAAACAGGGTCAGGCAGGCCAGGATCAGGGTAGGAGAGATCAGCAGAGTCAGACATAAGCCGGGTCAGTAGTAGCAATCAGACAGGCGGGTAACAGAGTCTCAGGTACAAGCTGCAGACAAACATCACTGGACAAATGCAGCTGTCACCCTTAAATAGGGCCATTGGCGCAAAACCGTGCTAGCGCTCACATGTGTGCGCGCGCGGTGCCTGCACACACGCCCGTTGCGCCCGCGCATGCGCCTGAGGTGCACATTGGCACACACGCGCGCCGATGTTCGGGTTGCCTAATGGCGCGTGTGCGCATGCGCGCACGCAGATTCGCCCGCACAGCGCAAGCAGAGCCCTGACATTGCCCCCCCCCACAAGGGGCAACCTCTGGGTGCCCAACAGGTCTTTTTTTTCAGGGTGAGAAGAAAAAAAGGCACGGATTAATCTTCCAGCATGTAGGTTACTATCAGGCTCCCAAGAATTGCTCTCCTGGCTGTAGCCCTTCCACTTTATCAGCAACTGTCTTTGCCCTTGCCGTCTTCTGCAGCCAAGAATGGCCCCCACCTCATATTCTTCACTCCCGTCAACTAGGACAGGTTCAGGTGGTCTAGTTCCTCTACTCGGGAAGGGGTCAGGTAAGGACAATTCATAAGATACTTCATTAATTTTCCTCTTCACCGGGAAGGGGCCCAAAAATTTGGGTGCAAGCTTCTTTGATGGACAGGTTAACTTGAGATTAGAAGTAGAAAGCCATACCTGATCACCGACTTGAAGGTCTACTTCTCCCCTTCTCTTCCGTTTGAAGGCTTTCTTACTATCTGCTTGGGCCTTGGTTATTGCTTCTTGCAGAACTTGGTAGTTACAGCTGAGGAAGGTCACCATGCAGGGCTATGCAGGGCCATCTTTACCGCAGGGCAAACGGGGCAGCTGAGCAGGGCCCTGTTACTGTTTGGGGCCCAAAGCAGAGCTGCCAGTTAAGCCTGCGTGCTGCCTGGAAATCGGCACTGAAAATCCCCACACACAGCCAGGCAGACAGTCTGTCACTGTCATCAGCGGTGGCGGCAGTCAGTGCCACGCTGTATTTTTTTCGATCGAGGAGCGGGCCGCTGATGCTCTGGCCCCGCCCCTTGCTATGTGTACACTGTGCACCTGATTGGAGGAGCGGAGGAGGAGTGGCTCCCGCTCCCCATCCTCATGCAGTGTGCCCTAAGCCTGGCTTTCAACAAGAACCAATGAAACTTCCACATCAAACCTACTTTAGTGAATTACCAAAAAAATGCATCTTAATTCCAGTTTTCCTTGATTTATTAGTGATTTTGAATATTTCTATGCACAATGTTAAGTAAAGGGCATACGCAGTGGCGGTGCGTCTATAAGGGGCGCATGGGCACCGCCCCCTCTCTCCTGTCCCCTCTCTCTTACCATAGATAGATTCATGCATTGCATGAATCTATCTATGGTCAACGCTGACACCCCCTATTCCGGTGTCCTGCCCCTTTTGGGGCGCCGGGCACCTGAATTACAGCGGTGGGGCACCGTAGGCTCTAGTAGGCACCCAAAAGGTGAACAGCGGGCGCCATTCTGGACGCTCGCTGTTCACTCAGCGTTGTGTTAGCAAAACAAAGGAATTTGCTTTGCTAACACTGAACCGCCTCTCAGCCAATCAGGTGCTCGGGTCTGTTACCTGTCACCTGATCGGCTGAAATGTCAGGCGCTGTGATTGGACGCCTGATAGAGAGGACGGGAGAAGACATTGAGAAGCGCGCAGGACACAGCCGCTGACCCGCTGCGAGACAGGTAAATGCCGGGCGATGCACACTGGCAGCGACATAAAGGGCAGAGACATATATCAGGAAACTACAGGCCAGTCAGCCTAACATCAATAGTATGTAAACTATTTGAGGGGATGATAAGGGACTATATAAGAATTTGCTGATGAAAACAGTATCAGCAGAAATCAGCATGGGTTTACGAAGGGTCGTTCCTGCCAGACCAATGTGTTAACATTTTATGAGGAAGTGAGCTGCCATCTAGATAAGGGAAGGCCGGTGGATGTGGCGTATCTGGATTTTGCAAAAGCATTCAATACATTTCCCCAAAAAATCTGATTGCCTCTCGGGGGGATCAGGAAGTAATTTTTTCCCCTGCTGTAGCAAATTGGAGCATGCTCTGCTGGGGTTTTTTGCCTTCCTCTGGATCAACTGTGGGTATAGAATTGAGTATATTGGATTGTACGATATTTTTAATTTTATTTTTAATTTTATTTATTTTTTATGGGTGAACTGAGAGATGCCAGTTCATGATACTGTATGAAGACCTCCGTGGGCATGAAGATACATTTTTTAACTAGACACGCATTTCAATAAATAAGTGAGTAATTTATAGGCCAAGCAATCCATATTTTTCCTCCATAGTTCCATAGTTCCATAGTAGGTGAGGTTTGAAAAAGACACAAGTCCATCAAGACCAACCTATGCGTGTGATTATATGTCGGTATAAAATTTAATAAAAAACTGAGTGGTGTCCCCCCCAAAATCCATACCAGACCCTTATCCGAGCATGCAGCCTGGCAGGCCAGGAAAAGGGGGGGGTGAGCACCCCCCTCCTGGACCATACCAGGCCATATGAGGCCACTCCTTTATCAAACATTTTTATTTTGCTTAAGGATGCAGGCAAACGCCTTCTTAAAAATAATAATGTTCAGAACCACTGACTTTACAATTTTTTTGACTGTAGGCCAAAATGGGTTTTAGACATGTATTTAACCACTTTCAGACCGGACCAATTTGCAGCCGAAGGACCAGGCCCCTTTTTGCGATTCGGCACTGCGTCGCTTTAACTGACAATTGCGCGGTTGTGCGACGTGGCTCCCAAACAAAATTGACGTCCTTTTTTCCCCACAAATAGAGCTTTCTTTTGGTGGTATTTGATCACCCCTGCGGTTTTTATTTTTTGCGCTATAAACAAAAAAGAGCGACAATTTTGAAAAAAAACGCATTCTTTTTTATTTTTTGCTATAATAAATATCCCCCAAAAATATATGAAATTTTTTTTTTTCCTCAGTTTAGGCCGATACGTATTCTTCTACATATTTTTGGTAAAAAAATCGCAATAAGCGATTATTGATTGGTTTGCGCAGAAGTTATAGCGTTTACAAGAAAGGGGATAGTTTTATAGCATTTTTATTAATATTTTTTTTTTATTAGTAATGGCGGCGATCAGCGATTTTTATTGTGACTGCGACATTATGGCGGACACATCGGACATTTTTGACACATTTTTGGGACCATTGTCATTTATACAGCAATCAATGCTATTTAATCTATTGATTCCTGTATAAATGACACTGGCAGTGAAGGGGTTAACCACAGGGGGCGGGGAGGGGTTAAGTATGCCTAGGGGTGTGTTACTTACTGTGGGGGGGGCGTGGCTGTCAGCTAGTGAATGCTGATCTCTGCTCTAATCACAGGGAGCAGAGATCGGCATCACTAGTTGCTAGGCAGAACGGGGAGATGCTGTTTATCTCGGCATCTCCTTGTTCAGCCTTCCCGTGAGACGATCGCGGGTGTCCCCGCTGCGATCGAGTCTGCGCGGCCCGCGACTCACGGGGGTCCCGACCGGCCCGGGAACGATGGCACGGACAGGCATTAAGGAGGGACTTATATATACGCCCTCCTGCCTGTACGTGCCATTCTGCCGACGTATATCTGTGTGCGCCGGTCGGGAAGTGGTCAATAAAAGAATGTTTTTGAATCAGTTTTGACGAATTGCTTGGAATAATCTCCCCTCGCTTGGAGCGTCAGAACACATGCTACAGACCAAGTATCCAGCCTGCTGAAAGATTACTAATCACATTAAGGTACTTTTCACCGCTGATGTCCTTTGGAGGGAAATTGTGAGCATGCAATATTAATGGTGAGGAACTGTTCAAACATGTGTAATTCTAAATATATAACCAGACAAAAATTGGTGATTTATTCAAGTGTCATAAAAACCTAAAACACAAAAACATTTGCTCATGTAGCCAACATAAATTAACATTGAACACAACTAAAAAAAAAATACACATAGCACTCAAGTAGTCCTCTTGAACTGACTTAACAAAAAAGGTGTCCTCATGGTCCTTAACGTTGGACAGACCTCAAAAATCACATACTGTGATGTTCTTTTGAAAGGGGCCTCACTGGAGTAGTCACTGGCGAAAGTTGGTTCATCACCGGCAGCGCTGGGAGCAGGACTAGCCTCGCCATGTTGACTTGTCCCATACATACCAGGATTTTGGGGTGGGCCTGATTGAAGGAACTTGGGATGGGATGGGATAGGGAATGCGACTGTGTGGGGCTTCAAAGCTCGAAGGATATGTTGGGGGAATATAGGGGTAAGTTTTGTGTTGTGGTTCAGGGTAGTGGACATACCTGGGGTAGTGAAGGGGAGGTTTTGGTGATGGCACATATGGCCCTTAAAATGAAGCTTCCTCACGTGGCTGTGAGAAGAAGTGCAGCACTTGTTCGACAATACTTCACATTTCAAAGTATCGCTCAGGTTTTACATTTTCGATCAGAGGGACAAAACTGAGTGCCAGTATAGTATATGGACATAAAAAAATCTACCTTTTCAGACATGGTTTTGAACATTTTAAGTAGGCGCTAACTTATGTTAGGTTGCGATACAGGTGCTTGCCTCCGCAGCACTTTGGCTGGCTGACCAATGTCTGCAGGAGCGGAGGAGGGCCCAGGGATAGTGTTAGGTACCTGGGTGGAGAGCCTGACTCTGCTGGGAGGAGGCCTCTCTTACAGCTCTGGTTCAGGGCCCACTGGAGTGGAGACAGTGGTCCCGTGAGCGCAGCGGGGTAGGAGTGCCTGGACTGGATACTGCGGCAGATGCTGGAAGTAGGCAGGAACCTTCTGATGGCAGGAACAGAAGGGCCTGGCAGGTAGGAGACCAGTGCCCGAACGCAGGGTGGCCCCAAGGTGATGACAGCGGCTCTGGCAACGCACAGCATGTGTGGGATCAGGCAGGAGAATCGTCAGGCAGGCTGGGTCTGGATACACTTGGCAGGCAGGTAAGTAGGTGCAGGCAGAAGCAGGGTCAAGGCAGGCAGGGGTCAGCGTTCAGGTATCAATCCAAAGCAGAGTCAAAACAAGCCAGGGTCAGAATTGGAGAAAACAGCAGAGTCAAGGGAAGCAGGGTCAGATTTCAGGAACACACAAGCAGGAAGCAGGTTTAAACAGGGTAACGCTGAAGACGAACAGCACCGATCAGGTGCAACTGTCACTTCTTAAAAAGGGCCACTGGCGCCAAACAGCGCTAGCGTGCTCACGTGTGCGCACACGATGCGCGCGCACGCGCTCGCCGCGCACGCCTGAGGGACACGCCGGCGCGCACACACGCTCTGATGCCTAGGCACTCCAGCGGCGCGTGTGTGCATGCGCGCGCGCCGATTCGCCCGCACAGTGCGAGCGGAACCCTGACAGATAGCCTCTGCCAATGCAGATTCCTCTTCTGGGTTTGTTGCCCACAGATTAGAGGAGATTTGGGTTTGTGCCAAATCCTCTGTGCCTTCCTGAAAACCAATCTGTTCTTGGGCCTCCGGTTGGGCCTCCGGTTGGGCCACCGCTTGGTCCTCCAGAACATCTTGTTCCTCTTAACTAGCTTGTGTCCTGTTTCCAAAAAAAAGAGTCTAAATTAACAAGTCCTAATCAAAGTTAAGAGGTTTGCAGATACATTGATGATATAGATGAAAACTTACTCCATCTCCAAAATGGGTTGTAGAAATTCTAAATCCCTGGCAAACTGGATACCCTAGCCCAGTGATGGCGAACCTATGGCACGCGTGCCACAGCTGGCACGCAGAGCCATCTCTGTGGGCACTAGAGGGTCCAGGACAGAGCTAGAGGTCTCTCTCTTCTCTCAGCCCCCCTCCCTCTATTTCAGCCCCCCTCTTTTTCCGTCTCCCCCTCTTTGTGTCCCACTCTCTCTGTTCCCCTTCTCTATTTGTCCCTCTTCTCTCTCTTTGTCCCCCTTCTCTTTCTCTGTCCCCCTCTCTCTCACCCCTCTCTGTCCCCCATCTCTCTCTCTCCCTGTCCTCCTCCCTCTCTCTGTTCCTCCTCTCTCTCAGCTCACCTCTCTCTCTCTCTGTTGCCCCATCTCTCTGTTGCCCCTCTCTCTCAGCATCTCTCTTACACCGCTCTCTCTCTGTCCCCTCTCCCTCTCTCTCTCTCTGTCCCCTCTCCCTCTCTCTCTGTCCCCTCTCCCTCTCTCTCAGCCCCTCTCCCTCTCTCTCAGCCCCTCTCCCTCTCTCTCAGCCCCCCTCCCTCTCTTTGTTCCCCCCTCTCTCTCAGCATATCTCTCACAACCCTCTCTCTCTGTCCCCCCACCCCTCTCTCTCAGCCCCCCTCTTTCTCAGCTTCTCTCTCACACCCCTCACTCTCGCTGTCCCCCCCTCTCTCTCTCTTTCTCCCCTCCTCTCTCTCTCACACAACCCCTCTCTCTCTCACACAACCCCTCTCTTTTGCTCAGCCCCCCTCTCTCACGAATTGCCGTGTTGGCACTTTGCAACACAAAACCATATTGTATTTTTTTCAGTTTGGGCACTCGGGCTCAAAAAAGGTTCGCCATCACTGCCCTAGCCATTGCCCCCGAGCCACTCCTCATTTCTTTGAGGTGGTGTAAATATTTTCGGTAAGCATCCTGTATGCTGCGCCACCTTGTCTGTAAGTAGTGCACTGAAAATCAGACAAATGAAAATGAATATTCTTTGTGTTTGCTTTTAGGTACCTAGCTACAGGAAATTAATTTGGAAGTCTGCACTTTGAATACAAGGTTGGCAAATTCCCCAACTGTCTGGGAGCCATCGATGGGAAGCACATCCGCATCCTCAAGCTAGTGGCAGCCAATATTTTAACTATAAGAAATTTTTCTCGATGGTCTTAATGGCCGTGGCAGACGCCAATTATAAATGTATTTACATCGATGTAGGTTCTTATGGTAGCAGCTCCTATTCAAGTGTTTTTTCTCATTCCTCATTTGGGCAAATGCTGCGGGAGAATACACTTGATTTGCCCAATCATTCTCCCCTGCACTGAACAACTGAGCCTTTCCTCTCACATGTATTTGTAGGCGATGAAGCTTTTGCCCTTGGAGAGCACATGCTCAGACCTTTTTCAAGTCGATCGCTGACCATAGAAAAAAGAGTCTTCAATTATAGGCTCACTAGGGCACGCTGAGTAGTGTAATGTGCATTTGGTATTCTCTGCAATAAGTGGCGATTCATGCATACTTCCATAAATCTGAGTATTGACCATGCTGTCAGCGTTGTTAACCGATTGTCGACCGCCGCATGTACATATACGTCAACACAATGGCACAGATAGGCAAATGGGCTTTAAATTTGCTGCCGTGCCATTGCTGAAAGCTCCGTGAGTGTGATTATGGGTCCCGTGGACTCGATGTCCGCGGGGATACTCGCGATCGTCTCACGGAGAGGAAGAACGGGGAAATGCTGATGTAAACAAGCATTTACCCGTTCTGCCTAGTGACACTGATCACAGCTCCCTGTAATCGGGAGCAGTGATCAGTGTCGTGTCACACATAGCCCCTGCCCCCCACAGTTAGAATCACTCCCTAGGACACACTTAACCCCTACATATCCACCTAGTGGTTAACCCCTTCACTGCCAGTCACAATTACACAGTAATCAATGCATTTTTAATCGCACTGATTGCTGAATAAATGTGAAAGGTCCCAAAATATTGCCAAAAGTGTCCGATGTGTCGCAGTCACGATAAAAATCGCTGATCACGCCATTACGAGTAAAAAAAAAATATGAATAAAAATGCCATAAAACTATCCCCTATTTTGTAGACACTATAACTTTTGCGCAAACCAATCAATAAACGCTTGTTGCAATTTTTTTTACCAAAAATATGTAGAAGAATACATATCAGCCTAAACTGAGGAAAAAAAAAATTATATATTTTTTGGGGATATTTATTATAGCAAAAAGTAAAAAATATTGTGTTTTTTTTCAAAAATTTCGCTTTTTTTTGTGTATAGCGCAAAAAATAATAACCGCAGAGGTAATCAAATACCACCAAAAGAAAGCTCTATTTGTGGGGAAAAAAGGACGTCAATTTTGTTTGGGAGCTACGTCGCACGGCCGCACAATTGTCAGTTAAAGCGAGGCAGTGCCAAATCCCAAAAAGTGCCATTGTCTTTGGCCAGCTAAGTGGTACGGGGCTTAAGTGGTTAAAGCAGCCTGTGCACTGCACAACTATGTGCGTGAACGTGATGGCTATGTTTTTGAGGATTCCCTGAGCCATAACACGGAGGCAGCACAGTGGAATATTACTAGGGGCACCACTAGTGGTACTCATATTCGGGTACAATTGCAAACATTCTTTATGTTGCCAGCTGGGGAGGTACCTTGGCAGATGGATTCAATATAATCTGAAAAAGTTTTTTCAGCACGTTGTCCTTATATTTAGGATGCCGGGTGTCGTAGTTCATAGGTTTGTCCCTGACAAGTCTGATCATCTCCTCGCAATCCATGGATTCCTTAACGTTTGATGACACTTTCACACTGGAACACATCTGCAACTCAGATGCGTGCCCATAGAAGATAATGTGCTTAAAATTTGCACCGCAATGCCCAGAAAACACACACATTTTTTGGGCAATTCGGAGAGCGAATGCAACGCACATATGTGAACCAGCCTCATTCAAATGAAGGTATTTTAAAATGTCCTGCAAATTGGATGCGGTGTAAGCCACATCCAATGCCTAAAGGGGCCATACTCCCAGAAAATTGTCACAACTGCTTTATTGAATTCCTGCTGCAGTGCACTGTCCAAAATTAAAAGGTGTGGAGCTCAGAGCGTACAATGCAGCATACAGTATGGAAAGAACTTCAACCACTTAAGGACCAGAAGGATTTACCCTCTTAATGACCAGGCCAGCAGGTGGTATGTGATTACCTCTGCAGTTTTTATTTTTTGAGCTATAAACAAAAAAAGAGCGACAATTTTGAAAAAAAAAACATTATTTTTTACTTTTTACTATAATAAATATCTTAATTAAAAAAAAAAAAATGTCTTTATCAGTTTAGTCCAATATGTATTCTTTTACATATTTTTGGTAAAAATTATAGTGTCTACAAAATAGGGGATAGATTTATGGCATTTTTATTATTATTATTTTTTTTTTTACTAGTAATGGCAGTGATCTGCGATTTTTAGCGTGACTTTGACATTGCGGCAGACAGATCGGACACTTGTGACACTTTTTTGGGGATCATTGACATTTACACAGCATACAGAGCTAAAATTAGCCTTATTTATCGGCGTATAACACGCACTTTTTCCCCCTTAAAATCGGGGGAAAGTCGTGGGTGCGTGTAATACGCTGATACTCCCAAAAAAATGACAAAAATGGCAAGCGCCGCCGAAAAATAGCGAACGCTGCCAAAAAAAACCGAAGCGTGCCCGAAAAAGACCGAAGCACCCCCGGAAAAAGCCGAGCAGACTGTTCGGCTCTGCTCGTAGTCCCGCCTCCCTGCGCTCGCTCCGGAAACAGCAGGGAGGCGGGACCGCGAGCTTAGCCGTCCGAGTCGGCTCGGCTTTTTCCGGGGGCGCTTCGGCCTTTTTCGGCCGTGCTTCGGGTTTTTTTTTCGGCGGCGCACGCGACAGAGCGTCTCGGCGGCGGGAAATTTAAACCCGGAAAAGACTGAAAATGACGCTGGCAAGCTACAATGGCACTGGGCAAGGCTGCAATGACGCTGGGCAAGCTACTATGACGCTGGGCAAGGCTGCAATGACACTGGGCAAGCTACAATGACGCTGGGCAAGGCTGGATTGGCAGCCGCAGGAGCCAATGGCACCGCTGCTGTGTCTCAACCAATCAGGAGGAGTGTCCCGGCTGGAGAGAGAAGGGGCTCAGGTAAGTAATTAGGGGTTGCTGGGGAGGCTGCTACACACAAAAGGTTTTTTTATCTCAATGCATTGAGATAAAAAAAAACTTCTGCCTTTACAACCCCTTTAAGCTACATCAAATGTAATATCAAATATTTTTGATATATTTTGGAAAATGTTCAAAAATACGCTGTGTGTGTGGACAGACTGGTTCTTTTCAACTGGAGTCATGACGTGAAGGCACTCTCATTTACTGTTAATGAATCCGGTGGGACCGCTGCAGAAAAGGATGCCCTCCCTGTAAGCTTCCACAGTAGGCTCCAATATTCTCACAGTAACACTTTGTTCATAAAAAGTTTGATGACAATGCAAAGAATGTGTGTACAGAGAAAGAAAACCCTCTGTTGAACGTTTAATACATAGATTCAAAATTGAAATTTTAATATGCTTGCAAGTGGAATTGTAATTTTATTTTTATTTTATACTCTCATGCTGCAGCACTTTATGCTTACTGTGCACACAGCGTGTCTTTTTTCTGCTGCCATCTAACTTGTTAATAAAGAATAGAGCTGTAAGAGGATTGGAGCCTATTGTGTCAGCAGAGATTCTGCCGATGTTTACACCAGGAGTTTCCGTTTCTGAGAGGAAAAAGTGCATTGACTATTATACCAGATATATATAGGTACATCTTTCAAACATGTGCATTTTAAACATGGGTATAACATAAACACTTTAAAAGATAGGTATATAATTTGAACATAAATTCAAGGATTGCTGTTAAAAAGGGTATTAAAATATGCAAGGCCAAGGAGTGTGTTTGTTAAATGGATTTCTGAGCATTTTCATATATAATTTTGGGATCCTGAAATGAAAAAAACATGAAAGTTACTGCTGTATGCAGCTGTATGTATTTATTTATTTATATAGTGTAAGCACAATTCAACTACCATTATTCAAAATACCAGAGCACTGGGTACATAAAGAGGAGTTTCATCCTGTTAACAAAATATTACAATATTACAGTATTTGTAGCTGCTGACTTTAAAAAAAAAAAACATGCACTTACCTGTCCCAGGATCTAGCCTGTCCTTACCTGAACCGGCTCTTGCCAAGCTTTGGGTCCAGGTGACGATATCATAACTGTGGGCAGCCGACTGTGACCAGTTTGCCAACTGTGCACATGTGTGAGCCGCGCTGTGCCTCGTGAATGGTCCAGCAGTCTCCTGGGACCTGTAACATGTCTCAAGATACTGTTGGGGAAGGGGGGGGGGGGGCAACTTCTGCTCAGATCGCCACAGCGATCTGACCAGAAGTGGGAGCAGGTACCTGTCAAAATCAGATACCCGCCCTTCCCCCCCAAATAAATACATTTGAATTATGGAAGAGGGAAAGGTAAGAGGAGGAAAAGCAGGACTTCCCTTTTTGGCTGAAATTTTATTTTAATACACAAGAATACTCATCCAAGCTTTTCTGCTTCATGTTTATGCTTGTGGAGAAGGACAAAAGAGGTATGATTTATTTCTTTAACATTTACTTCCTTCGCATAACAAAAGTGGTCTCATTGACAGCCATGAAATTAAACAAATAATAATTTCCAGAAAAGCAACTCAGACAGTGAGAATTGGAGTATCCCCTTACATTGGTGTTTAGCGTAAGTGTTCCAGCACAATGGTGTCCAGTGGAGCACCTCTTTTTAGTTAGTTGGTCACATTAAAAATTTATTTTTTATTTTTATATATTTTATCTAGTGTACTCTACACCATTAAAGAGCCACAAAATGCGTTGATGGTGTTTTAACCCGTATCCACCATTGTTTAGTAGATTTGATCACAACCTAGTGCAGTTCAAGAATGGATTTGATACATTTAACTTCTAATACCAATGAAGAAGGTTGGTAAAGTACTGAGTACTACTGTTTTTAGACAAAGATATGGTAAGGTAAGTGGGAATAAGATTAAACGTGGGGGGGGGGGGGGGTTGAGAATGTGCTTCCAGACACTACGCTTTCCTGTTAAACCGCTGTATGGTCTTGGCCACCGTGCTGCAGCTCAGTTTCTAGGCCTTGGCAATCTTCTCATAGCCTAGGTAATCTTTATGTAGAGCAACAATTCTTTTTTTCAGATCCTCAGAGAGTTCTTTGCCATGCGGTGCCATGTTGAACTTCCAGTGACCAGTGTGAGAGAGTGAGAGCAATAACACCAAATTTAACACACCTGATACCCATTCACACGTGAGACCTTGTAACACTAACGAGTCACATGACACCGGGGAGGGAAAATGACTAATTGGGCCCAATTTGGACATTTTCACTTAGGGGTGTATTTACTTTTGTTGCCAGCGGTTTAGACATTATTGGCTGTGTGTTAAGTTAGTTTGAGGGTACAGCAAATTTACACTGTTGTACAAGCTGTAAACTCACTACTTTACATTGTAGCAAAGTGTCATTTCTTCAGTGTTGTCACATGAAAAGATATAATAAAATATTTACAAAAATGTAAGGGGTGTACTCACTTTTGTGAGATACTGTGTATATATATATATATATATATATATATATATATATATATATATATATATATATTGTACAGGACGCAGTGGCTGGGTCCTGGAAGGACGCTATGTTTCCCCTCTGTTTGGTCTGTGATCCCTTTAAGGGAACAAAAAGACTTAACTCACCTGTCAGAGGAGGTGGGTTTAAAAACAAGACAGGAAGTTGCAGATGGGTGTGGAGGAGTGCAGAGGAGATAGTGGTTTGTGTGTGGCTTGATTGGCAGCAACCAAAGTCGACAGCAGCGTTCGGCCTGGAAGCCTCCTAGCTAGGGTGACCACATTTCCAAACTTCCATTCAGGGACACCCCCCCCAAAAAAGATGATTTTTGACATATTATTTTCCAGATTTTTGGGGCAGGGGCATATGAAAACAGTGGGCCTGTGTGCAAGATCAAAAGTGGGCCCTAGGCATCAAGAACAAACAACAATATGGTGCGCAAAGCGTGTCGTGGTGAACAGAGGACATGTTTTAAATTGCGCTAAATATTGGCTTAAAGGGGGTGTTGTTAATATAGTGCAGAATGTAGTGATGTTAAATAGGGAATGCAGAGTGTATGGTGGTGAGTAGTATGTACAGGAGAGGAGTGCGGAGTGTATGGTGGTGAGTAGTATGTACAGGAGAAGAGTGCGGAGTGTATGGTGGTGAGTAGTATGTACAGGAGAGGAGTGCGGGGTGTATGGTGGTGAGTAGTATGTACAGGAGAGGAGTGCGGAGTGTACGGTGGTGAGTAGTATGTACAGGAGAGGAGTGCAGAGTGTATGGTGGTGAGTAGTATGTACAGGAGAGGAGTGCGGAGTGTATGGTGGTGAGTAGTATGTACAGGAGAGGAGTGCGGAGTGTATGGTGGTGAGTAGTATGTACAGGAGAGGAGTGCGGAGTGTATGGTGGTGAGTAGTATGTACAGGAGAGGAGTGCGGAGTGTATGGTGGTGAGTAGTATGTACAGGAGAGGAGTGCGGAGTGTATGGTGGTGAGTAGTATGTACAGGAGAGGAGTGCGGAGTGTATGGCAGGGGTGGGTAATATGTACAGGAGAGGAGTGCGGAGTGTATGGCAGGGGGGTAATATGTACAGGAGAGGAGTGCGGAGTGTATGGCAGGGGGGTAATATGTACAGGAGAGGAGTGCTGAGTGTATGGCATTGGGTAGTTAGTGGAGAGAGGAGGAAAAGGAGTGCAATACCACCTCCTGATAGTCTGTCAGGCACTGCTATAACACCTTGGCGGTGGGACACTCCGAAGGATGTAAGGGGGCACTCTGGAGGCACTAAGGGGAACCCTGTAGGTTGGAAGGGGGATGTAAGGGGGCACTCTTAGTCAGAGCCCCCTTACATCCTTCGGGGTGCCCCCTTACATCCTCTGGAGTGTGCCTTACATCCTCCTCCAAAGTTACCCCTTACATCCTCCTCCAGAATTGCCCTGAATCTCTAGCAAAGTTCCCAGGATTCCAGACAGTACAATTGTCCCCTCAATAGCAGCCAGTTTGTCTTTAGGGAAGGGGGCAAGTTGTCAAAGAAGAATACTTGCAGTGATTTTGGGGGATAAGAGCATGTTGTATTTGCTAATGGGCACACTTTGGGAGGGGAGAGAAATTGTGCTGGAAGGGGGGGGCTGAATAAAAAATTCTGAGCCCCCCAGCACAATTTCTCTCCCCTCCTAAAGTGCCCCCTAGCACATACAACATGCTCTTATCCCCCAAAATCACTGCAAGTATTCTTTTCTGACAACTTGCCCCCTGTCTCTGTCTCCTTCTCCTGCAAGTGCCAAGCATTAATATTCTGTACAAACCTCAGATCAGCACATCCCGTCCTGTTGAGTGCTGTGTCCATTCTCCTCCCCCTCCTTCTCCTGTCTGTGACACCCGAGCCGAGGAAAAGGGGGAGGGGACTTCAGTCCGTGTGTTAGTGTGAGGTGGGCAGGAGGGGGAGGAAGGGAGAGATGCCATACAAACTGTAATCACAGCGTGTGGGAACAAAAACACCCCACACACGCTGCATGCCAGTCACTGGAGCCAAGTGCGGAGGTGAAAGAACAGAGGGTGACAGCAGAACAGAGGGGGACATGGAGGAAGAACAGAGGGGACAGCAGAACAGAGGGGGACACAGAGGAAAACTGGAGGGTGACAGCAGCAGAACGAAGGGGGACAGCAGCAGAACGGATGTGGACAACAGCAGAACAGAGGGGGACAGCAGCAGAACGGATGGGGACAACAGCAGAACAGAGGGGGACAGCAGCAGAACGGAGGGGGACAGCAGCAGAACGGAGGGGGACAGCAGCAGAACGGAGGGGGACAGCAGCAGAACAGAGGGGGACAGCAGCAGAACGGATGGGGACAACAGCAGAACAGAGGGGGACAGCAGCAGAACAGAGGGGGACAACAGCAGAACAGAGGGGGACAGCAGCAGAACGGATGGGGACAACAGCAGAACAGAGGGGGACAGCAGCAGAACAGAGGGGGACAGCAGCAGAACAGAGGGGGTCAGGGGGACAACAGCAGAACAGAGGGGGACAACAGCAGAACAGAGGGGGACAGCAGCAGAACCGATGGGGACAACAGCAGAACAGAGGGGGACAGCAGCAGAACAGAGGGGGACAGCAGCAGAACAGAGGGGGTCAGGGGGACAACAGCAGAACAGAGGGGGACAGCAGCAGAACAGAGGGGGTCAGGGGGACAGCAGCAGAACGGATGGGGACAACAGCAGAACAGAGGGGGACAGCAGCAGAACAGAGGGGGTCAGGGGGACAGCAGCAGAAAGGAGGGGGGGGGGGGACAGCAGCAGAACAGTACACTAACCTACTTGTCCTGGTCCTGGAAGTTTGTCAATGTCTGGCACTGACTGCAGGCGGCAAAGGTGCGGACCTCGTGGGCGGGAGGAGCCTGGAGGAGGACTTGGACGAGGCTCAGGCTGGCTGGCTGCTCAGGAGAGAAGTAGGCTCTGACTGGTCACTCAGTCACTGACGTCACTCTGCTGGCTGGCCACTGGCTGGTGGCTGCTCTCTCATGGGCACGCACGCTGGTCTCTGCTGCCGTAGGGTGCGGGCGGGTGCACTGCCCACACTGACTGCCAGTGCTCACTTGTCAGCCCGCCCCTGAGATCTCAGCTGACGTCACTGGTTACTAGACGCGGGGCGGCCCCTAGCCTAGCAACCAGTGATGTGTCCTCATGTGTGACTGTGACTGTGAGTCTTCAAACTAAGGGTGGCGGTGGCGGACGGGCGGAGTCCGCGGAGCGGACTGATGTGGTGGTCACTGTGTTTTTTCTTCATTCCGGGACACTGTATTGTCCCGGAATGAAGGTGCCCGGGAAACGGGACACACATCTATAATCAGGGACAATCCCGGGCAATCCGGGACACGTGGGCACCCTACTCCTAGCAGTTGAAGTCACCTGCGACAGCACCCCAGGACTGTGTTTGATTGCGATAGCAATTCTGGACTTTGATAGTCGGTGAGACTGAAACCTTTTTCTTTTGTTTTGCTGCTGTGAAGCTGTTTAAGCTTAATAAACCTCCTTTTGAACTAAAAGCCTGTGTCCTGCGGTCTAGCTGGTCCCCCGAACTTTACAATATATATATATATATATATATATATATATATATATATATATATATATATATTGCCTGGCAAAAAAGAGGGGTGCCGTTTTTAAAACTTTTTTTTGCATTGATACATGTCCACTGGGACAGGACCCAGGTCCCCAAACACTTTTATGACAATAACTTGCATATAAGCCTTTAAAATGAGCACTTTTGATTTTTCATGTTTCGTGTCCCATAGACTTTAGTGGTGTTTGCATGTTCGAATAAATTTTTTGCCTGTTCGCATGTTCTGCTGAAAACCGAACCGGGGGTATTCGGCTCATCATTAATTATTAAGTATTGTTGCTGTGAATCTGTGCACATGATTTATATGACATTTAGGATTGGTTTTGTCATATTTTGGTAATATTTCCTTACTAGTAGTTAAACTGTCCATGTTTAATTTTTTATATAACATACTATTTTTCACCAACAGTTTGTGATGCGTGTTTCATTGCTGACCTTTCCCTATTGAATGGTGAGCAGGTGTTGAATAATCAATAATAGTAATAATATTTATTAATGTCTATAATATTATTTGTTTAATCACCCCACCCCCCAATCTCTTAAGCCCCATACACACGGTCGGACTTTTTCATGGATTCTGTCCGATCGGACAAGGTTGTTGAAAAATCAGACCGTGTGTATGCACCATCGGACAGTGTTCGTCGGTTTGTCCGACGGACAAAGTCTTATCTCCTGCTGGAAAGATTTGCCGTCAACCCGGTCCGATCACACCAAACCCGATCGTGTGTACGGTTGTCCGACCGGACAAAGTGCTACGCATGCTCAGATCACATTACAAGACCAAAGCTATTGGCTACTAGCCTCTACGTAGTCCCGTCGTAGGCAACAAACGTCACCACGTTCAAAATGATCGGATTTTCCGACAACTTTGTCCGACCGTGTGTACGCAAAACCAACATCAGACAAAGTATGACGGACATGGTCCGACGGACCTGGTCCGCGGATTGTCCGACCGTGTGTATGGGGCTTTAGGGTTCTTAAAGTGGTTGTATAGTCAAAATGTTGACTTTTACCTACAGGTAAGCCTATAATGAGGCTTACCTGTAGGTAAAAAAAATATCTCCTAAACCTGTACGGTTTAGGAGATATTCCCGTGCAATGCGCCGCTGACTGCAGCGGCGCATGCGCACGGGGGATTCTCGGCTGAAAGGCCGGCAAAATCCGAACCCTGCCGGGAAGAATTCTCCCATGCGGGAGTGACGACATCGCTAAATGCCCTTTCTAAGGTCTTAAATAAAACAAAAGTAATGCAGCATGTATTAAATAGTGAATAAGTCCATAAATAGTAAACACATAATATGCAAAAAATGTGTCAACAAAATACAGAAAGCAAATATCCAAAAAATAAAGTTCATGAAATTGTGCAAAAATTAATACTCTTAAGATGTGCGTGATCAAATGCCACCTCTGATCCACCACCCAGTGTAAGATGGACTCTATTACGGAGTCAGATGCGCTCAATATGGTGTATCATCATCAATCAGACATCACATATCCTTCAAGAACATACAGCGTCCAGTGCCTCAAGTATGTCTCAGTGGATGTAGGGAACAGGATGTGCATCGTGGATATAAAATGAAGAAAATATTCACATAGTGTAATACCGTAAACACACTTTTAATAATGCAAAAAGGGATTAAAAGTACTCACATCTCCCAGAATAAAACAAGCGTGTAAAATCAATCCAGGAAAGGTAAATCACGCATGGAAGTTTGTGTACACAGCAAGACCAGCGTGGCAACGGTACATACATAGGCTCCGCTCTACATGCTTCGTCACAACTGACATCATCAGGGGTATTTCTCAGGTCTTATTCTCTCTCGCAGGTCATGCCATGTAAGCTGCCATTACAACCATACCCATTTGCCAGGTCTTAGCTGTCTGGTCCAGGATTATGTCCCAGGATCCTACTTCTATCCTAACGGATCCTTCTGTCCTCTAGTGGAGTTTATGCCTGTAGCCCTACATCAGATATCTAGAATGGGCGTACTTTTGGTAAATTTGTGAAGGCCTCAATGGCCCAAATGTTGGTCTATGGAGTATCAGCGCCTCTTGCATATGCTGTTTGATGCCGTACAACTCTTTGGTAAATCCCTGGACAACTTCTTAAAGGAAGTTTTTCAGGGGGGAAGAACCCTTTTGCCCCAGAAAAATCTTATACTTCGAAGGCTAAAAAAAGAGCGCCTTTTATTTATTTCAAGTCTCCAGTAGGGATGGGCCGAACGACCCCCTATTCAGTTCGCACCAGAACTTTCAAACAAACCCCATTGAAGTCTATGGGACCCGAATGTGAAAAATCAAAAGTGCCCATTTTGAAGGCTTATATGCAAGTAATAGGGCATACAATGGTTATGGGGTCCAGGTACTGCCCTGGGGGACATGTAACAATGAAAAAAGAGTTTGTAAAAAACTTTGTTTTTAAATGAGCAGTGATTTATTTAAGCTTAAAGGGAAAGTATAAAAATGAAAAATTCCTTTCAATATAGTGCCTGGGGGTCCCCTTAGACCACCTGTAAAGTGGCACATCTGTACTGTGTATATAAGCTGCTGCAGCAATAAATGCATTTAAAAAGCCCAAAAAATGATATTTTCCCTGCAAGCTTTCTTTATTTTGTAAGCAACGGCTTGGGGAGCCAGTCTTTATGATGAGGCCACAATGTAGTGCATGGGAAACAAGATTAGAGATTTTTTGGATAAATTCTGGTGTCACTACCCAAGACTTATGCCGCGTACACACGTGCAGACTTTTCCCGGCGGACCTAGTCCAGCTGACAATCCGCCGGACTTTCCAGCTGGCTTCGCCGGACTTTCCGAGCATGTGGACTTGTCTCAGACCCTTATCCGAGCACGCAGCCCGGCAGGCCAGGAAAGGGGTGGGGACCCCTACCCATTCACCTAAGGTGTAAAAAATGTAAAGGGGGGCCGTCTTTCCGACAACCCTGGCCGTTGGTTGTCGGGGGCTGCGGGCGGGGGCTTATCGGAATCTGGGAGCCCCCTTTTATAAGGGGGCCCTCAGATCCCGGCCCCCACCCATCTTTACACCATAACCCTATAGAGGTATCTTGGGGGTCTTCTCGCCGGACTCCTCCGCCATTTACCAAGCTCTTTTACGAGCGGAGAAGTCCGGCTACCTTCTTCGTCGGGGGTCTTCCGGGGTCTCTTCTGTTCTTGCCGCTGTCGTCGCTTTCTGCGCCGCCGGCGCCGCCTTCTTCTTCTTTTTCTTCTTTTTCTTCTTCTTGTTCTTCTTGTTATTCTTCTTCTTCCGATGTTGACACGTCGCTCCCTCTGGCCGGAATGCCAGAGCCGCGCTGTGCTGGTACTTATATAGCTCATGTCACATGGTGACCCCACCCCCTTGTGATGTCACAGTCCCAGCATCCTCCAGGACTGTGACATCACAAGGGGGCGGGGTCACCCATGAGCATGTGACCCTGTCCCCTTGTCCCTATATAAGTGCCAGCGCGGCTCTGGCATTCCGGCCAGAGGGAGTGACGTGTCAACATCGGAAGAAGAAGAAGAACAAGAAGAAGAAAAAGAAGAAGAAGGCGGCGCCGGCGGCCCAGAAAGCGACGACAGTGTAAGAACAGAAGACCCCCGAAGGCGGATCGAGACCCCCAGACGACGGCGGCGACGACGAAGAAGGTAGCCGGACTTCTCCGCTCGGTAAAAGAGCTTGGTAAATGGCGGAGGAGAAAAAAAATATTTTTTGTGTGGTGTTTTTTTTACTTTACATTTTACACCTTAGGTTAATGGGTACCCCATACTCATTCATAGGGTGGGGGGGCCGGGATCTGAGGGCCCCCTTATAAAAGGGGGCTCCCAGATTCCGATAAGCCCCCGCCCGCAGACCCCGACAACCAACGGCCAGGGTTGTCGGGAAGAGGCCCTTGTCCTCATCAACATGGGGACAAGGTGCTTTGGGGTGGGGGGGGCGCACGGCACCCCTTTCCCCAGGGCACCCCCCATGTGAGGGCACGCGGCCTGGTACGGCTCAGGAGGGGGGGCGCTCGGTCCCCACCCCTTTCCTGGCCGGCCGGGCTGCGTGCTCGGATAAGGGTCTGAGATGGATTTGGGGGGAACCCCCACGCCGTTTTTGCGCTTTAAATCCATGCCAGGTGACGGAGCTAGTGCGGCGGCATTTACTGCCTAGTCAGCCGACGCCCACACACGAGGGGAGGAGTCCGGCGGACTAGCCTACTAACGGGATTGTCCGCCGGACTGCGGATAATTTTAAAACAAATAAAAAGAAAGCAAGAAATGCCCTTGTTGTCAAAAATTGTAAATGTAACGGTGCAGAAAGATTGTTCTTTGGGTGTTGGTGGCATCTTTACACCATAACCCTATAGAGGTAATGTGACTAAAATTCAATGTAAAAGATTGGTGGAAAATGTAGCGCTAAAAATATATTTCAATGAACAATGATAATATACCATATGTTATGTGCAAATAATTAAAACTTTGTGATAAAAATCAATCTCAAATATAGTGAATATAAGACAAAACATATATATGGGTGTTAATTGTGCCCATGAAACCTACACCAAAAACATTCTTCCAGATGAAATCAATGCCCACAACATTAGGCAGCCTAGAAGTCCTGCAGAGTTTCCACATCCCAAAAACACTTAATCGGCAACATCGGCATCAGGGGCTTCATAGCTGCTGGTAATCCAAGACTGATTCATTTTGATAAAAGTCAGATGATCTACTGAGTCTGTGGAGAAACGCATTCTATGATCAGTAACAAAACCTCCAACAGCACTGAATGCCCATTCGGAAAGCACGCTGGATGCAGGGCAGCCCAGCAGCTCAATAGCAAACTGGGCAAGTTCTGGTCTAGTCTCATGACCCAGTAAGCCAGTGGAAAGCTCTCCATCTCTGTTTTCGCCCCTAGATAATCGTCCACCATGTGATGCAGACACTGCCGATGGGATGTGGAAGCTGACAGCCCTGGGTGGCGAGGTCTAAAAAAATTGAGAAATGCGCCTTCTCCACCGCTCCTCTCTTGCCCAGCAGAGGCCTCAAAACTACGTTTTCCACAACACTGTAACCTAACAGAGTCAGAAAAAGCGTTCGATAAACTTCTCTTTAAGGTGTTCTCAAGAGATTTCATCTTCTGCACTCTCTGTGGGAACGGGAAGAGTTCTGAGACTCTCCACTTGTAACGGTGGTCAAGGAGGGTTGCCAACCAATAGTGATCCTTCTCCTTTATGGCACATATTCTTGGGTCCTTTCGCAGGCTTTGAAGCATGAGGGAGCCCATGCACTGCAAATTTGCGGAGGCATGAGAAATGGACTCCTCAAGGTCACTGAGGATTAGAGTATCTGAAACTGCCTCCTCCCAGCCACGTAATACTCCCAAGGGTTCTGCGGATGGAAAACCATCTCTTACTGTTTGATGTATGTCTTCCTCCTCCTCCTCCTCCTCACTCTCCTCTTGTGTGTTCTGTGGAATAGGAACAATGGTGTCTGTATAAAGTGGGCTTTGAGAGGAAAGGAAGTCCTCCTCTTCCTCCTGCTGCTCTGCCTCGAGTGCCCTGTCCATAATGCCACGCAGCGTCTGCTCAAGCAGGAACACAACAGGGACTGTGTCACTGATGCATGCATTGTCACGGCTCACCATCCTTGCGGCCTCCTCAAATGGTGACAGTACAGTGCATACATCCTTTATGAGCAGCCATTGGCTTGGGAAAAAAACCAAGTCGGCCTGAGCCTGTCGTTGTGCCATACTCACAAAGGTACCCGTTGACGGCACTTTGCTGTATGTGCAGCCACTGCAGCATTGGTAAAGTCGAGTTACACCTGGTGGGCATGTCACAAATCAGGCGGTTTACGGGCAGGTGGAATTCCCGCTGAATTTCAGCCAACCGAGCACTGGCTGTGTATGACTGCCTAAAATGGCTACATGCTCTTCTTCTTTTGTTACATTATCACACAGCTGGCGTGGCATGAACCACCTCAGGGCCTGTCCCTGCAGAGCTGCAGGAATCTCTGCTCCGGTGTGGTTCCTGTCCCCTAGATACACCACCTGAAGCACTGCATGGTACCTTTTAGCCTGACTCAATGAATAGCCCTTTGAACGCTTAGAGGGTACTTGAGGTTCATGGGACAGTTCAGCAGAGGAGGGCATGGAGGAGGAGGAGGAGGGGGTGGAAGAGGGGGTAGAGCTGACGAATCTGGTATCATCACCAGCTGTATGGAGATGAGGGGGCACAACAAGCTGCAGCACTGAGCCCTTTCCTGCATCCTTCCAAGTTGCAAGCAGAGTTACCCAGTGTGCTGTAAACAAAATATATAGTCCTTGCCCATGCTTGCTGGACCATGTGTCAGCAGTAGTAACGTGGACTTTGTGGCTGACGGCCTTGCCCAACGATGCCACAACATTGCCTTCCACGTGATGGTAGAGAGATGGAATGGCCTTACATGAAAAAAAGTTGAATGGGAACCTGCTATTGCGGTACAGCACATTCTGCAAATTCACGGAAGGGGGCAGAATCCACCAGGTGGAAAGGCAGAAGTTGTAGACAAACAATGTAATGTCCTTCGAGCCATCACTTGCTATAAGCCCAAAATAGGGTCTCTCAAATTACACTATAATTTTGAATCAGCAGCTAGCGTTGCACGTCTCATAAATCATGCAAAGATCATCCAATATTCTAAAGTACGCTGCGCTTTCAAACTTATAATCCAAATAGTGAAACGAAAAATGTGCTATATAACAACAGCAATAAAGTGATAACTTGCTAAAATACATACAATATTCCAAATAAAGTGCTTTCATGCAGGATAGGATAAAACGTCCATATGTTTTAGGGCCTGGTGTGCTCTTGGAGGGGAACCCATGCCGTTTTTTTTTTTTTATTAAAGTCGCCTGGCCTGGGGGCGACTTAAAGTCGTGTTGTAAGTCGCCCCAAGTCGTGTTGTAAGTCGCCCCAAGTTGCGCTGGAAGTCGTGTTGCCCCTGTGTGAATGGACTTTTAATGATAACGGCGTGTGCTATTATCAATGGCATATTATTATCGCAGTGCGCCAGCATATTATGTGTTGCGCTTATTCGTGCACCGGTTCATGCGTTCAATTAATAATTTATCTGGCGCACCAATTAAGGTCTGAACCAGGCATCAGAGAGGGAGTATGTCATGCTGCTGCTGGAATACAGCACTGCTTACTGTATGTAGCTAATGCTACTACAGTCTATTACAGCTGCCCCAGCATCCAGACTCTTATGCCGCGTACACACGATCGGAAATTTGGCCAGCAAAAGACTGATGAGAGCTTTTGGTCGGAAAATGCGACCGTGTGTATGCTCCATCGGACTTTTGCTGGCCGATCTCAGTTTTTCAGACGGAAAAAGTTCAGATCGGAAATTCCGATCGTCTGTAGCATTTCCGACGCGCAAAATTCCTGTGCATGCTCGGAAACAATTCAACGCATGCTCGGAAGCATTGAAAGTGAGCCTTTCTTGTATTAAGTGAGGCACAGAATCCAGAGAGATATAATTTTACCCCTGTACAAATCATTAGTAAGTCATTAGCACCAGTTCACAAAAAGAATATTGGGGAACTGGAGAAAGTCCAGAGAAGGGCAACCAAACTGATAAGAGGCATGGGAGAGCTCAGCTATGAGGAAAGATTAGAGCAGGGGTGGCCCGTGCATTGTGGGTGCACGGGCGCCGCCCCCCCATTCCCTGCCACTACCTCCCTATCCATGTGCCCGGCCCCTTACAGGACGCCGGACGCATGGACTCCTATGGCAGCATGAGAGGGGGTGTTTTTTTTTTTTAAGCACCTGATTGGAGCCTGAGGCTCTAATAGGCCTCAAAAAAGGGTGGGCTCGGGGCGCAGAGAGTGCGCCCTGATCCCACCCTGTTGTGTGACCAAAATACATTTTCGCTATTTGTACACCGCAGTGCCTCCCTGCCAATCAGGAGGCAGGTCAGTGAGACCTGTTTCCCAATTGGCTTTGGTGGAAGAGACACACAGGGGAGGAAGCTGGAGGATCGAACCCGTCTGCTGCCACTGCTGCCCACACTGAGACACAGGAAGAGAGGACCCAACAGCCCTGTAAGTGCCAGACCTCCTCCCGCGAGGGGGTGTAGTACTGCCAGTGTGCGTGCCCAGCAGCCTGCGGAATAGAGGAGGAGCCATGGAGGATGCAGGAGCCGTCCCCAGCCCATCCCACAGCTCACTGCCGTCTCCAGTCTGATGGTGGGCGAGCTGGGGGGGTTCACAGTGGCTGCATATTATGGGCACAGAACCTGCATATGATGGGCACAAAAACTGCATATGATTGGCACAGAAGCTGCATATGGTGGGCACAGAAGGCACAGTGAGGCTGCAATTGATGTTTTTTTTTCAGTATTTTTCAGAATTTTTTTGTTTGTTTGTGCCCCCCTCATTTTGAGCACCAGCCGCCACTAGATTAGAGGAACTGAATTTATTCTCTCTTGAGAAGAGGAGATTAAGGGGGGGATATGATCAACATGTATAAATACATAAGTGGCCAGTATAGTGAACTTGGTTTTGAGTTATTCACAATAAAATCATCACAGAGGTATAGGATTGTGTATATGGGATTGTATATATCTTTTTTCCCTTTATTGGTTGGTTACTAGATGGACTATGGTGTATTTTTCCAACCAGACTAACTATGTCTGTAGTATGCAATACATAATATATATTATGTTTTTTTGATTTTATTTTTAATGTGTAATTGCATCTTTTGGTGCAGGTACATGCCTATTGAAGCTTTCCCTGCTCTCAGCCTCCCTTGGAAAAAAATTGTATGTCTATGTAAGACCCCCACAAAAATTTCTAAAAATTAAGGATCCCCCACATAGAGCGCACACTTTGGTCAAACTTCTTTCTGATCTGTGCCCCCCTCACATTTTTGTAAATATTTTATTATATCTTTTCATGTAACAACACTGAAGAAATTAAACTTTGCTACAATGTAAAGTAGTAAGTGTACAGCTTGTATAAAAGTGTAAATTTGCTGTCCCCTCAAAATAACTCAACACACAGCCATTAATGTCTAAACCGCTGGCAACAAAAGTGAGTACACCCCTAAGGGAAAATGTCCAAAGTGGGCCCAAAGTGTCAATATTTTGTGTGGCCACCATTATTTTCCAGCACTGCCTTAACCTCTTGAGCATGGAGTTCACCAGAGCTTCACAGGTTGCCACTGGGGTCCTCTTCCGACTCCTCCTCCATGCCGATATTACGGAGCTGGTGGATGTTAGAGACCTTGCGCTCCTCCACCTTCTGTTTGAGGATGCCCCACAGATGCTCAATAGGGTTTAGGTCTGGAGAGGTGCTTGGCCAGTCCATCACCTATAGCTTCTTTAGCAGTGGTCATCTTGGAGGTGTGTTTGGGGTCGTTATCGTGTTGGAATACTGCCCTGCGGCCCAGTCTCCGAAGGGAGGGGATCATGCTCTGCTTCAGTATGTCACAGTACATGTTGGCATTCATGGTTCCCTCAAAGAACTGTAGCTGTTATACAAGCTGTACACTCATTACTTTACATTGTAGCAAAGTACCATTTCTTCAATGTTGTCACATGAAAATATATAATAAAATATTTATAAAAATGTGAGGGGTGTACTCACTCTTGTGAGATACTGTACCTACCTGTAGCACCTGTAATAAGAATATAAGTATATCAGAAACTTCTGTCTGCATTACATGAAGTCATAGAGCATTGTATTGGTCAAATTGGTGTTATTTGACACTCTTTGAAGCAGAGGCGGCTCTCTAATTAGGCAAATTAGGTGATCGCCTAAGGCCCTGCACTCACAGGGGGCCTCGCGGCCGCCTAATTTGCCTGTGATCAAACACTGATGTCCTGGTCTCATCACGGAGCGCCCCGGTCTGATGGCAGCAGGTGCGGGGAGCGGGACAGTAGCGGCCTCTAGGTGGTGGCAGCGGTTGAATGACAGCACCCGGCTACAAGGCATGCAGGCGGGATGTCCATGTGGCACCCGCAGCTGAGCTGCTCCTTCAGCCTGCGCCGCTCACCCGACCCCTCCCCACCTGCCTCCTATTTGGTTCAGCAGTCAGGGCCGGGGGGGGTCGCTGAAGCTATCCAGCTGAGCTGCCCCATGAGTGTGAAGAGGAATGAAGCTCTTATGCTGCCTGGCCAACCGGACAGAAGGTGAGTGCCCGTGCAGCCTCCCTGTGTGCCTGAATAGGAGGAGCGGTGGGGAGACTGAACATGGTGGAATTGATTTTTCCATATTCCTCCACGCAGCTGCTGAATGTCTGCAGGAAGGAGAGGAGGAGAAGTGATCATTCAGCGGCTGCATGGAGGAATATGGAAAATCTATTTCACTATGTTCAGTCTCCCCACCGCTCCTCCTATCTAACTTTTTCTGCACCCCCTGTGCTCTCCGGCCCCTCCTTGTGCTCCCTGGGACATGGGGCACAGGAGGGGCTGCAGAGAGGGACAGGGCTAGAGATCTCTCTCACCCCCTTTCCCCACCCCACTCTTTCTCACTTCACCCTCTCTCTCTCTCTCTTACCCCCTCACTCCCTCTCTCCCCCTTACTCTCTCCACCTCCCCCTCTCTCTCCCTCTCTCCCCCATCTCTCTCTTTCCCTCCCCCTCTCTCTCTACCCCCCTCCCCCCCTCTCCCCCCTCCCCCTCTCTCCCCCTCTTGCTCTCCCCCTATCGCTCACAAACTTGCCCCCCTCTCGCTCCACCTTCCCCCTCTCTCCCCCTCTCGCTCTCCCCCTATCGCTCACAAACTTGCCCCCCTCTCGCTCCACCTCCCCCTCTCTCTCCCCTTTTCTCTCTCTCCCTCCCCCTAGCTCTCTCTCTCCCCCTCTCTCTCCCTCCCCCTCCCTCTCTCTCCCCCTCTGTATCTCTTCCCCTCTTTCTCTCATTCTCTCTCTCCCCCTCTTTCTCTCTGCCCCCTCTCTCTCCCCCCCCCTCTCTCCCCCCTCCCCCCTCTCTCTCCCTCCCCCCTCTCTCTCCCTCCATCCTCTCCCTCCCCCCCTCTCTCTCCCCCTCTCACCCTATCGCTCACAATCTCTTGCTCCCTCTTTCACTCCCCCTCCCCCTCTCTCCCTTTTTCTCCCTCTCTCCCCCTCTTTTTCTCCCCCTCTCTCTCTATCCCTCCCCTTCTCTCTCTCCCACCTTTCTTTCTCTCACTCCCTCCTCCTCTCTCTCTCCCTCCCCTCCGCTCTATCTCCCTCCCCCTCTCCCCCTGCGCTGTGCTGGGATCCCCCACTCTACTTCCTCTGTGGATGTGGAATAACTCAGTGACATCCCCTCCCCATTCTCCCAAGACACCGGAAATTCTTAGAGGGGTTGTCACCTTGCTGGGTCCCAGATGTTTTATTGGCTGCATATGTCTGGTGGGTAAGGAGGGTACCCTGGAAATGGTGCTGATGAACTGTGTGCTAGATCTGTGCATCTTTTTGCAGCCATTTTTATTGCTTACATTTTTTTTTCCCATTATGGGCGTGATTGGGGCCTCATGTGTAAGTTTTGCCTAAGGCCTCACAATGCCTAGAGCCGCCTCTGCTTTGAAGTACATTTTGAAGTTAGGGGGGTAGCTGGACACAGCCAAAAATTGTATATATATATATATTTTTTTTTTATATTTTCAGATTACACTATTTGATGAGATAATGAATTTTACTAGCTTATATTAGTACACAGGCCTTACAGGTCCTGTGCTGTACAATCTACTATTTTTTTGCTGGTTATCTGGACAGAGCAAGCTCCAAGAATTTCAAAGAAATAAATCCAAAGCTGCTCTTTGTATTACATTAAGGCACAGTGTATTATATCTTCAAAACTACTGCCTAAAATTGCTGCATGATCTATTAACCCAATGTTAGCACTTGAAAAGAGGGATACAGCAGTTAAGATGACATGCATTGCACACAACACATGGCAAAGAGTGAAAGTGAATATATTGTGCTCAATATACTGGTCATAGCTTAAAGGGGCATGGTTAAAAAAAGAGTCTGGGTCTATTCGCTGTTTATACTACACACACATGCCACAATCCTTGGACCCCCAAAATATTCTTTAGTTATTGTGTCGCAAGTGGCAGTGTCACAAATACACAAAATCCTCAGCACAAAGGAGCATTATTAAAAAAATTAAACACTTCCATTACATATAAACGTTTGTTTGCAAATATGGAACTGACCAAAGCTACTGGATACGGTGACAGCTTATCTGGACCACTCCATCATACCAGTGAAGATGCATTTTATTTTTTTAATCAGACTGTATTTATTAAAAAAATACTTTTTATATAACGGACACATTTAAGTTTTTTACGTATCAACCATACAACATCAACAAAAAAAAAAAAAAACCCATCCCTGCACAGCCCAGACTCCTATATTAAAGTAATCACAAAATACAATAAATACATTAAAATTTACAGGGTTTCTAAATATGAAAAATCTAATCAGCATTTCCATATATGGTCACATTTAAACATACTGTAGCATTACATAAAAAATATGGTTGCTTCTCATATAGAATACACTTGTTCAACTCTTGTAACCATTTAGGTATCGTAGGGGTAAAAGCTGGTGCCCAATTTAACAGTAATCATTCTACAAGCTGCAAAAAGTGACCTAGAAACTGCCAAGAATTTATACTCATCCAAAATAAGGAAATCAAAATATCCCACAATACATGTCAAAGGATCTATGTTATGTGAAAAACCTGTTATGTTATTAATAATACAAATAACTTCCATCCAATATTGTTTAAAATTAAAGGGGTTTTATAGTTTTTTTTTATTTTTTTAAATAACAAACATGTTATACTTACCTCCTCTGTGCAAAGCTTTTCCTCCTCTTCTGAGGTACCCCAGGGGCGCTCTTGGCTCCTTCCCGCATCAAGTGCCCCCTTGGAGATCTGCATTCCAAGGGGACACTCGTGCGGGTATGCTCCAGAGTCCTGCTGCTTTGTCCATTGACACAGACAGCAGGACTCGGCCCCGCCCCCTGGCTCCAGTGTCACTGAATTTGATTGACAGCAGCGGGAGCCAATGGCTGCGCTGCTATCAATCTATCCAATGAGGACCCGAGACAGCAGCTGGAGCTGCTGTGCTTGTCCCCGTCGATGGAACGATCGGGTTCAGGTAAGTAAAAAGGGGGCTCTGGGGGGCTGCTGCACTACAAAAAGTTTTTCACCTTAATGCAAACCCTTGAGGGTTTACAAGCCCTTTAAGTTTAGGACAGCACCGCAGTAAGTGAATCAAGTCCCCATGAGGTTGATTACATCTACTGCAGCAAGAATCTTGCCATAGACCTATACCATAAAGGACGTGGGGAGTTTGATATACCCAGTACACAATAAACAATTATATGTTATCTGATAAAAGTGGGGAAGAAAAACAAAAGAAAATCGCTTGCAGCATCCAATCCTAGGCATTATCAGAGATGGGGAATTTCCCATTTCTGCCTACAAAGAGCTGCTTGTCTTGGACAGATCCTTTAAAGAACCCCTTGAGCAATTTGTAAGAAATATTTGCAGAGAAGCAGCCTTCCCAGCCAGTTTACTGTTGAAATTGCATCGCCAAAAAATAAAGACTGGGATCCAGTGCTGCCAAACCTCCCTTACCTTTAGGATTTCTAAGGAATTCTAGCCTAATTGTAGGTGACTTCTTCTTCCAAATAAACTTTCTAAAGATACCAGAGAGGAGTTTAAAAGAGTTAAGGGGGATCCAGCAGGGGGAATTATGCAACAGATATAATAACTAAGGCATCTAGATAATTCTAATCAAATTAATATGTCCCACCATAGAGATGGTTAACTTACACAAGGACATGGACTGTGACTGGAGGCTGGATTCACACCTGCGGCTCACAGCAGGGGTCCGGTGCATCCCTGTTCTCAATTTCAGGGACGAACCAGGGACAAATATTTGCCTGAATTTGGCCCTGAAACTGAGCCATAGTTGCACAGCACTCCTGTGCAAGCTGCTCCTCAGCCACGATGGAGATATGTGAACGGACTCCACCGAGAGACGGTCACAATCTCCTGTCATGCGAATTGGATGCGGAGAAACCGGCATCCAATTTGCATAGGTGTGAACCCAGCCTAAAACCTGAAATCACCAGGACCAAATTTTTTGAAGAATGTGTAATACCCAAATATTTGAACTGCAAGACAACCTGAGGCAATCTGGGCAAGTGAACCTGTTAAGGTTATTGAAAGAGAATCTAGAGGAAGAAGAGTGGACTTCTTCCAGTTAATCTTAGCCCTGAAAAATTTCCAAATTCTGTGATAAGGGTCATAACCTCTGTGAGGGAGGATTGTGTATCAGACAGGAAGAAGAGCATGTCTGTAAGCATAAAGAACAAGCTTCTCCTCCTCACCTCTACAAAGTCTGACCACTGTGGTAGTCTGTCAGTTTAAAATGCCAATGGTTCAATAAGAGCTGCAAAAATAAGAGGTGACAAGGGACACCCTTGTCTCATCCCTCGCTGTAACAAAAAAGTAGGAGATAGAAAACCATTTTCACAAATCGAAGCTTGGGGTTTAGCATATAAAAGACACACCCAGGAACAAAAGTTCTTGCCAAATCCAAATTTGTCAAGGACTGCCCAAATATACTCACATTCTATGCCGTTGAATGTCTTTGAGGTATTGAAAGCAAAAAGGGCTTCTTTCCCCATGTTATCTGTCAGAATTTGCATAAAAAAAAAAAAGGATGTCTAATATTGACAGCCATAGAAAGTTTGGGAATAAAAACTTGTCTGATCTGCATGTATAATACTGGTTATCACATGATTAAGTCTAATAGCAAGGATTATAGCTATTTTAACATTACCTGGAAGAAAAGATATAGGTCGATAAGAGTCAAATACTGTGGGGTTCTTATGTTTTTTGGGAATCACCACAATAGTGACATTGTACATTTCGGCAGAAAACCTAACATGCAAACAAAAATAGCAAAAGAATATTTGCATATTGCTTACAAATTTCAATAGGTAGACCATCACAGCCCAGAGACTTACAGTTAGGAAAACTTGCCACAGCTGATTTCACCTCCTGGAGCGTCAAAGGAGCATCAAGAAATGCTTTATCCCAGCAAATATAACAATTTACCCCATGGATTGTTGGCCCTACAGAATTTACCTGTGGCATCAACTGGATAATTTTGCACTCATAGTGGTTCCTTTTCTAAAACTGGAGAGTGCAAAATCTGGTGCAGCTCTGCACAGAAACCAATCAGCTTCCAGGTTTTTTTTTTTTTTCAAAGCTTAATTAAACAAGCTGAAATTATGTTTCAATCAATTTTTATTGGGAAACATTTTTTTACAGTAGATAGATAAAACTACAATACAAAAATGATAATATCTATATACAACTCAGGAAAAACTATTCTCAAATCCCTAATAAACACTACAATATTATGGTGTATATATGATATTTGACATAAAAACACCCCGTAGGAACCATTGCATCTATATAATAGGAGCTGCTGTGCTTGTCCCCGTCAATGGAACGATCGGGTTCAGGTAAGTAAAAAGGGGGCTCTGGGGGGCTGCTGCACTACAAAAGGTTTTTCACCTTAATGCAAACCCTTGAGGGTTTACAAGCCCTTTAAGTTTAGGACAGCACCGCAGTAAGTGAATCAAGTCCCCATGAGGTTGATTACGTCTACTGCAGCCAGAATCTTGCCATAGACCTATACCATAAAGGACGTGGGGAGTTTGATATACCTAGTACACAATAAACAATTATATGTTATCTGATAAAAGTGGGGAAGAAAAACAAAAGAAAATCGCTTGCAGCATCCAATCCTAGGCATTATCAGAGATGGGGAATTTCCCATTTCTGCCTACAAAGAGCTGCTTGTCTTGGACAGATCCTTTAAAGAACCCCTTGAGCAATTTGTAAGAAATATTTGCAGAGAAGCAGCCTTCCCAGCCAGTTAATGTTGAAATTGCATCGCCAAAAAATAAAGACTGGGATCCAGTGCTGCCAAACCTCCCTTACATTTAGGATTTCTAAGGAATTCTAGCCTAATTGTAGGTGACTTCTTCTTCCAAATAATCTTTCTAAAGATACCAGACAGGAGTTTAAAAGAGTTAAGGGGAATCCAGCAGGGGGAATTGTGCAACAGATATAATAACTAAGGCATCTAGATAATTCTAATCAAATTAATATGTCCCACCATAGAGATGGTTAACTTACACAAGGACATGGACTGTGACTGGAGGCTGGATTCACACCTGCGGCTCACAGCAGGGGTCCGGTGCACCCCTGTTCTCAATTTCAGGGACGAACCAGGGATGAATATTTGCCTGAATTTGGCCCTGAAACTGAGCCATAGTTGCACAGCACTCCTGTGCAAGCTGCTCCTCAGCCACAATGGAGATATGTGAATGGACTCCATCGAGAGCCGGTCACAATCTCCTGTCATGCGAATTGGATGCGGAGAAACCGGCATCCAATTTGCATAGGTGTGAACCCAGCCTAAAACATGAAATCACCAGGACCAAATTTTTAGAAGAATGTGTAATACCCAAATATTTGAACTGCAAGACAACCTGAGGCAATCTGGGCAAGTGAACCTGTTAAGGTTATTGAAAGAGAATCTAAAGGAAGAAGAGTGGACTTCTTCCAGTTAATCTTAGCCCTGAAAAATGTCCAAATTCTGTGATAAGGGTCATAACCTCTGTGAGGGAGGATTGTGACAAGAAGAAGAGCATGTCTGTAAGCATAAAGAACAAGCTTCTCCTCCTCACCTCTACAAAGTCTGACCACTGTGGTAGTCTGTCAGATTAAAAATGCCAATGGTTCAATAAGAGCTGCAAAAATAAGAGGTGACAAGGGACACCCTTGTCTCGTCCCTCGCTGTAACAAAAAAGTAGGAGATAGAAAACCATTTTCACAAATCGAAGCTTGGGGTTTAGCATATAAAAGACACACCCAGAAACAAAAGTTCCAAAAGAACCAAATCCAAATTTGTCAAGGACTGCCCAAATATACTCACATTCTATGCCGTTGAATGCCTTTGAGGTATTGAAAGCAAAAAGGGCTTCTTTCCCCATGTTATCTGTCAGGATTTGCATAAAAAAAAAAAAAGTATGTCTAATATTGACAGCCGTAGAAAGTTTGGGAATAAAACTTGTCTGATCTGCATGTATAATACTGGTTATCACATGATTAAGTCTAATAGCAAGGATTATAGCTATTTTAACATTACCTGGAAGAAAAGATATAGGTGGATAAGAGTCAAATACTGTGGGGTTCTTATGTTTTTTGGGAATCACCACAATAGTGACATTGTACATTTCAGCAGAAAACCTAACATGCAAACAAAAATAGCAAAAGAATATTTGCATATTGCTTACAAATTTCAATAGGTAGACCATCACAGCCCAGAGACTTACAGTTAGGAAAACTTGCCACAGCTGATTTCACCTCCTGGAGCGTCAAAGGAGCATCAAGAAATGCTTTATCCCAGCAAATATAACAATTTACCCCATGGATTGTTGGCCCTACAGAGTTTACCTGTGGCATCAACTGGATAATTTTGCACTCATAGTGGTTCCTTTTCTAAAACTGGAGAGTGCAAAATCTGGTGCAGCTCTGCACAGAAACCAATCAGCTTCCAGGTTTTTTTTTTTTTCAAAGCTTAATTAAACAAGCTGAAATTATGTTTGAATCAATTTTTATTGGGAAACATTTTTTTTACAGTAGATAGATAAAACTACAATACAAAAATGATAATATCTATATACAACTCAGGAAAAACTATTCTCAAATCCCTAATAAACACTACAATATTATGGTGTATATATGATATTTGACATAAAAACACCCCGTAGGAACCATTGCATCTATATAATAGAAATTAATTCTAATACTAATAGTAGAAGTAGAGTAGAACAAACAATAAAAAAATTAAACACATCCCAACATTTTGTTACCAAGACAATAATAATATCTTGGTCCTTATCTATTATCAAAGCTAAGGGTATGTATATAAACAGGGGAGGGGGGAAAAAAAGGGAAGGGAGGGATGGGGTAAAGGAGTATGACAATCAGACGCTGCTCCACATATGGATACTTTGGGCCAATTCAGAACCTATATTTGTTCCCTTATTGTCCATATGTTTCCAATTCCTGTGCCAGAAGAGACTCCATCCTATCAATATAATCCATTTCCACTACCCATTTTATTATATTTGGAGCCTGCACCGTTCACCAATGGCGCGATATGACCGACCTTGCAGCTGTCAAGCAATGTCTCAGGAGATCTTTCTTAATGCATATAATGGAGCCAAGTAGTATAGATAACAAAGTAATTTGTGGAGTGTTAACTACAGTCGACCTAGTAATGATATTATTATCCTGCAGTATCAGATCCCAAAACTCATGAACATTTGGGCATTCCCATCAAATATGTAAAAGAGATCCCCTGGTAGAATGACAGTGCCAACATGTATCTATGACATCTGGGTTTATCCGGTGAAGTAGCATTGGACACCAGTACCAACGGAATAGAAGTTTAAAATTTTTCCTCATGTGCCTTCATCGTTAACAACAAACAATGTGTAAAGGTAAATGATTTAGCCCACTCCTCTGTTGTAATTTGTACCTTCAATTCTACTTCCCATTTAACTGTATACTTCTGCAATCCCGAATGCAGTTTCATAATAAGTATCTTATATACCTCTGAAAGAACATGATTCGGCACAGAGTCTTGCAAAAGCAAAGACTCAAACCTATCTGGTTCTTTAATTAGTAGGTCTATTGATGAAAAAGAGGAAAGGAATGACCGTAATTGACAATATTCTAACCAATGCTTAATTGCATACTGTTGTATAGGGAGCAGAGTCCCAGTCATGATTGCATTTTATCCCTAACATACAATAATTGGTATAAGCAATGGTAGCGATGAGGGAGTACCACGGATAGATGAATCTATCAAAGGAAGTGCCTGAAGATCGTAAGGCACAATAGCCTGTTCTATAAAAACCCATTGTTTGGTACAGGAGTGATAAAACCAATTAACTAACCTGCTTAAAACTGCTGCAGCATGATAATAACAAAGATCTGGCACACCTACTCCTCCTTTTGCTTTAGGTAGAGATTAAATTGTTCTGTGCAATCTAGGTCTATTTATTACCCCAACCACCGCACCCCCCCCCCCAAAATAAAATGTGTAAAAGCAGTTTGTAAAGTAACAAAAAAGCATGGGGGACCACAATAAGTATAGTTTGAAAAAGAAAACTAGGTAATATTTGCATTTTTAGGATATTAATCCTCCCAAACCATGAATATTGAGTAAGATCGGATGGAATTCTGATACCCAAATATTTGAGCGCAGAGGCACAGAATCCGAATGGAAAATTATTCTTGAGATTTGGGACCTGGTGTGGTGAAAGAGATACATTAAGGATTTCTGATTTAAATAGATTTACCTTAAAATTGCTCAAAGATCCAAAACGCTGAAACGCGAGTAAAATAGAGGGCATAGACGCATGAGGATTGGTGACATAAAGCAAGAGGTCATCAGCAAATACTGCAAGTTTCACTTCCTGTTTGTCTATTTGCATACCAGTAATGGACAGATTTTGCCTAAGAGCTATCGCTAGATGTTCTATTACTAAGACAAACAGGAGGGGGATAATGAACATCCATGACGATACCATTATGGATGGAAAAGCTTGAAGTCAGGAATCCATTAATCCGTATTTTGGCACTAGGTCTGGAATATAGTGCTACGATTTTATGCAACATATTTGGACCAAGCCCTTTTTGCGCTAATGTTTGCTCAAGAAAGGGCCAGCCAATACGGTCAAAAGCCTTCTCTGCATTGACAGAAAGCTGGAATTTCTGCTGTTTGGGCATGACCCATAAGTAATAGGGTTTTAAGTGTATTATCACGTGCTTCTCTCCCCTGAACAAATCCAACCTGGTTCACATGTACCATGTTCAGGAGAAGTGGTTGAAGCCACGTGGCAATCGGCTTGATGTAAATTTTTTGTAAATGTAATGTAAATCTATCCCAATTAAGGATATAGGGCGATAGCTAGAGTATAGCATTGGGTCCTTGTCTGGTTTCATAAGTAAGGTGATATGGGCCTCCAGTGTCTGCATAGGAAATTGGTTGATTGGTAGTAGAAATACTGTTAAACACTCAAAGCATAAATTTAATTAAATGCTCCAGGTATGTTTTGTAAAATTTTGAGGTAAATCCATCCGGTCCTGGACTTTTACTGGACGGTGTATTGGTAATCGCTTCCAATAATTCACTGTACAAGAGGGGGGCATCCAGGAAATCCCTAGTTTCCCCATCTAATGTTGGAATGACAGTCTCTTGTACATAATCTTGTATGCGACGGGTAAAGGACCCTGACTCTTCTAAGGGTATTGATGGAACTAGGCTATATAAAGCTGAAAAATAGTAATGAAAGGCCTGTTGGAGGGAAGATGGATCTGAAGTAATTTCCCCTGATAACTTAATGCTGGGTATAAAAGTCTGAGAAGAGCGAGGATGTAATGATTGAGCTAGGTGTCTCCCACATTTGTTTCCATGTCGATACCTACCTAGAGCTTGTCTATGTTGATAAGTGCTACATGAAGTTTCCAATAGCTGCAATTAAGATGACCTAGTCGACGATACATCTGCTAACAACTCTAAAGATGGGGAGGCTTTATGTGAAGTTTCTAAAGAACAAAGCTTACACAGAATATTTTCGATTGCAGATGATTTTTCTTTTTTAACCACTTCAATACAGGGCACTTAAACACCTTCCTGCCCAGACCAATTTTCAGCTTTCAGCGATGTCGCACTTTGAATGACAATTGCGCGATCATGCTACACTGTACCCAAATTAAATTTTTATAATTTTTTCCCCACAAATAGAGCTTTCTTTTGGTGGTATTTGATCACCTCTACGGTTTTTATATTTTGCTAAACAAATAAAAAAAAACGAAAGTTTTGAAAAAAAATATGTTTTTTTTTGTTTCAGTTTCAAAACTTTGTAAATAAGTAAGTTTTCTCCTTCACTGATGGGCACTGATGGGGCTGCACTGACGGGCACTGATAAGGCGGCACTGATGGTCACCGATGAGGTGGCACCAATGAAGTGGCACTGATGAGGTGGCATTGATGGGCACTGATATGTGGCACTGATAGGCGGCACTGATAGGTGGCACTGATGGGCGACACGGATGGGCACTGATAGGTGGCACAAATTGGCACTGATAGCTGGCACGGATTGGCATGGATAGGCAGCATGAATGGGCATGGATGGGCATAGATAGGCGGCACAGATGGGCATGGATAGGCGGCACTGATGAGCATGTATGGACACTGATAGGCGGCATGGATGGGCACTGATAGGTGGCATGGATAGGCACTGATAGGCGGCATTGTATTTTTTTTGTACTGATGGATGCCAATCAGTGCCAAACAATAATGCATGCCAATCAGTGATGCCCATTGGGCACTGATTGGCATCCATTGTGGGCACTGATTGGCATCCATTGTGGACACTGTGTGTCATCCCTGGTGGTCTAGGGTGGCATACCTGGTGCTGGGCATCCCTGGTGGTCTGGTGGAGTCCCTGGTGGTCCAGTGTGGGCATCCCCGGGGGGGCTGCACTGATAATCGATCAGCACAGACCCCCCTGTCAGAGGAGCAGCCAATCGGCTCTCCTCTACTCGCGTCTGGCAGACGCGAGTGAGGAAAAGCCGATCATCGGCTCTTCCTATTTACACTGTGATCAGCCGTGAGCATCGGAGACTCTTTACCAAGATCGTAGTTGCGGGATGTCAGACTGACACCCCGCCGGTCAGGATTTTAAAACCACTTTAAGGATGTCTTTTGTCAATAGGGCGGGCAGCAAGTGGTTAAGCCTGGCACCATGTTGAATAAACAATCCATTTATCACGGTCTTAAAAGCTTCCCATTGTATGGGTATTGGGGTCTCACGAACATTGATAAAGTTGCGAATTGCAGCTTCGATAGCTTGATGGCAACTAACTGATCTAACATAAGAGTTTAATTTAAATGCCAGGACCAGATCATGGAGTCTGTGGGAGATATATTGTCAAGAAAATAGGTGAATGATCAGACCAGATGAAAGACCCAATATCCAAAGATGGCTTCCATTCCAATACATGTGGTCCTGCAAAAAAATAATCTAACCTACTATATGATTGATGGGCCAAAGAAAAGTAAGTATAGCTATGATCTTTAGGATATAAAGTCTTCCAGAGGTCAAGTAATCGATAGTCATACAGCTGTTTTCTGAACGCCCTTAGACGACTATAGGGAATGTGAGATTGCTGTGCACAAGTGTCCAACTGAGGCTCTAATGCTAAATTCAGATCTCCTACAAAAATAGCTGAAATTATTAGCTGATTGGCTACCACGCCTAGCTGCACCAGATTTTGCACTCTCCAGTTTTAGTAAATCAACCCACAGTGTGTAACACAGGCAAGAGCAAAAGATCATTTTCCACAAGAATTTACAGATAGACATTGCTGAAAATGCAGAGTGGCTGGATATTCCAAGCATTTCAATCCCCTATTCCCAATGTTAAAGAACAGGCCTACCACTGTCACCATGCTCCCCACCCATTGCCCACATTATAGCCAATTCCAGCTTCCAAATATGCAGTATATGTCAAAGATTGGAAAGTCCCATTTTTGAAAACGTTCTCTGTCTGTTTACATGGCATGCAGTTCTTATCTATACAGTGGTTGTCAACAAAACTGCTCCCTGTAGAAGACTCTACTTTATCTACCCTGACACTTCCTCATGTTTGTCAAGCTCTATTTGTAATGTAAGGCCCCTTTTACATGGGCGCCTCCGTGCAGCGGATTCCACTTGCTCAGCTGAGCAGGCGGATGACAGGTCCTGTTCATTCCGCTGTGCAGAGCAGACACAGACACAGTCTCGCTCTCCTCTATGGGGAAATCGGATGGAAATGGACTGCCTGTCCATTTCCATCCGATCCCCCAGACTGATGGAAAATAGGACCGCCATCCGTCTGGTTTTTGCTAGCAGGATTGAATCGGATAGTGGCAGGTGACATGTGCCTACTGACATCTGCCGGTCCATAGAGGAGACTGCAAGGTTCGATCAGGTCCGCCTGAAAAACTGACAGGCGGACCTGATTGAACAGCCCGTTTGAAAGGGCCCTAAGTATGGTATCCGTGGTTTACCCATAGACAAAGTGCCTTTTGCTTATGATTATGTAGCCAGACTTTAAAAAAGCTTTAAAAAACGTTTTTACACCTCCTGAGGCCAAATTATATTATATATTATTTATTTATTTTTTCCTGGCACCACTGTGCCTCTGCTGCACTGAATCCAAAGCAATGCTATCAGCTCTGAGCTTATAGCAGAACTGCAGTCCACATAGGAAAATAGGGCAAGGCTGATAACGCTGCTTTGGCTTCAGTGCAGCAAAGGAAGAGTGCACAGAAGTTAGATGCAACCTGGATTTCAGACAGGATTCAGAAATGTTTGTGTACTTGCAGCATTTCTAAAGAGTTAAAATCTAGGGAAATGTGCATATATTACATAGATGTACTGAATATATACATTTTCAGTTTTTCTACACATAACCTTACAATCTATTTTTATCTCATGCCCTCTACTTTACCTGCTAAAGTAAATGTGTTTTTGTGTTTGTTGGGTTGAAATCTTCGAATGAGAGGCTAGGTGTTTTTTTTTTTTTTTTCCATAGAGGTCTTACTCTCTATTCAACTAGGTGAGAATATTTATTTGATTTTTGAAAAGAAAAATTTGAATACTGTTTGATACATTATCCATTTAGATATTATGTTTTTGAAGCTTGTTGGACAATGAATTGTGACAAGGTGATACACTGGAACACACTACATGAAAAGACACTTGAGTCCTGTGACATGCTGCTTGGACCCCCAATGAGAGACGCAAGTTGACTGTGCCAGCCTCAAGCAGTAAATTAGCATGTACAAGCTATAATTATTTTGTCTACCAGGCTTACTGACACTTTGAGGAGCTGCTCCCAGGGCAGATAAATTGGCGTACTACATGCTTTTTCAGAAAAAAGGGATATTTTTAGATATTTTTTCCTTCTGTCTATATATTGGGAATTCTGAGTATGATGGCCATATGGTGAGTGTGACCAGGCAAAAACCACAATTACAACTGATTGCAAGGTGGTGATGGGTTGCTGACATATCCTGGATGTTTAGTCAGTATTAAACTCTGGAGGGTTAGCAAATACTGTGCCAGGCTTTGTAGTTCATTCATAGCATATCAGCTGTAAGGATCATGTTTAATAATACACTGGCTTAAAGCCTACATTATATTTTATAAGACTGCATATTTAACCTGAATTTCTTGATTTGGAAATATAGCCTATCCTACTTTGTAGCCACTGAATACATCAAAATGGCCCCCTAAATTTTGATGCCTTAAGATTAACTAAGTGTTGTGCATTTGCCTAACCCTATTGCTAAAAACATCAGTCACATTTCTCATTTTAATGAAGCATTTGATACTGTTCCTCGTAAAAGAAAAGAAGTTGATAATGCAAGAAATATGGTTAAAGAACTGGATAATAGACTGAGCACAAAGGGTGGTTGTAAGTAGTAAAATACCTGTCGTTCTGCCAGAAATCCAGTGTGCTTCTTACTTCCTGTATGAGCTGACAAAATAATGACTTTGCTGCTCTGAAATCCTAAGCAGTTTTGTCAGCCTTCCTTATCTTCCTCTGCTAAGCTACAGAACACTTCTCCTCTCCTACATAACATAGAAAGGAGTTGTTATGTAGGCACACACTTAATAAATTACACATACTGTAGTATTTATTCTCCTTGTAGTCATATCCAAATTTGTAATCTTTCTGTGATCACTTGGGTTTTCATGTTTAATTTTTGCCTCCCAATGTTGCGTTCCATAGTTTGAAGCTGAACTCTGGCATCCCAGTCTTAGTCCGTAGGGTTCAATATTGAGTTGGCCCAGCCTTTGCAGCTATAACAGCTTCAACTCTTCTGGGAAGGTGTCCCAATATTTTTGGTAATATAGTGTATTTCAGAGTCTCATGTTAATTTGGTCTTGGGGGTATGAAATAGAGATTATTACTTAACACATTCCTCATTCTACCAGTTCAAGTATTGATGACCAGTGTCACAAAACCACTCCTCATCCCCAGTCATGTGGCCACCCCTCTCTGATGCCATCACATACAAGGCAGGATCAGAAGCATTGTACGCAAGCATGTTGAGTGCCCACCCATGTTGCGAGGCTAAAGTGTGAACAGAGATTAGTTCTAGCTGCTGGGGAAGCAAGACATAAGATAAGTATTTCTCTGTAATACATCACCCTAGCCGAAACAAGCAAGACTCTTAATTTACCGGGGTGGGGGGTTGGAGGCACCCAAATGTAATTTTGTAAGCTCATTTTTAAAGACACAATAGTAAGTTGATAAGTTGAACAGTAGTAAGTGGCAGAAATTAACATAAAGTAAAACTCCAGATAAAACTGTTATTTACCTTCTCAGATTGGTTGATCATCTGTCAGTAGCCCTTATTATTATAAAGCAAATGTCTTTTTAATTAAACACACGGGCTGAATGTTGGGAGACAACAGCCAAGTAAAAAAAAAAAAAAAAAAAAAAAAACGTCTGACATTTGACACAAGTGTATGTCAGTCTGTCCGACAGAAGCCGACTGTTTGGGCGGCTTCTGTCAGATGAGCATGCTGGAAAACTCAGCCTGAAGTGAGAGAGAGAGAGCTGGTGTTACAAGAAAAAGTCATCTTTAGATGTCCATGCTCCCTGTTCATTCTGGGCAGGGGGAAAAATGCCACATTCGAATCGATCGTACGATAATCGGAGTGTTCTGGCAGGGGGGCCATCTCCTTGTTAGAACACAATTTTTTTTCGTACGATGTCAGATCGTACAATTTTTGTTTAATCAGTACAGCTGTCGTTCAAAAAAGGAATAAAAGTGCATTACAATACATGAAATCACTTCCGAATTTTTATTCTGTCGTATGGGAATTCTCGTGACTTTAGTCGTCATCAGATTCGACGTGAGATTAGCATGCAAAAAAAAAAAACGGACGATCATTCGTCCGATAATCGGATCGTGTGTATGGGGCATTAGCTTAGGGAGAATATGTATTTTAAGTAATGTTTTCTTTTGACATAACACCATAGGCAGCAAGCCTGCTATTAGCAGATGGCAATATAAGGCAACAAATGCAGATTTGAACTAGCAGGGTCCTGATGATGCTTTTCTAAGGAAAAATTTAAAAATGTAAGATGTTATATTTGCCTAAATTGGATTTGCCCAAATAAAAGAGATTTCATCTTCAGTCATCATCTGACTAAACTTACACTGGTGCCCAATATTGTGCAACAGGTATGAAAATGTGATTGCCAGCTCAAGTGGAAAAAAAACTTTCTAATTATAAAACTCATAGGAATAATGGTACCTGCACTAAAGATATGGATAAACATATCATTTTTTTCAGCAAATAATAAAAAAAAATAAAACACAGTTAATTGGTCTATTTTTTTTTTTGTGTTTTACCCAGGTTTTACACACCTTTCACCCAAAATTCACACATTTTTCAAATCAATTTGAAAACATTGATACATGGAACCCATAGTGTGAATTTTTTTTAGTTCAGATGTCTATATATGAAATGTATACCTTGCATTTATTTTTGCTTTTTTTTCCCCTGATATTTTTCAGGTACACTTTGACATCACTACACCAAAATCATTTTTCTATATTTTTGCACTGGGGTGTTGGTGGGAAAAGAACAGATTTAATTATTTTTTAAGAAATATAGGCAAAAAAAAAAAATATTGTTTGCTTTCTGATTCTTCATTTTTTAAATAATGCAGATTATCATTAAATAGATATTTTTGATGGGTTTAATCTTTGACAGCAGTGTGTGCTACAGAATGAATTTTCACCAAAAGAAAGGTGACTGGTACCTAAATTGGGGCTGTCCTGGCAGCTCCCTGCACCCCGAGGCAAGGACACCAGAGTGGAGATGTGATTCCCACAGAGAGCTCCAGTAATCAGCTATTTGTGATGGAATTCTATCTGGCCTGGTCTCTGAGGGATGAGATACATGCCGACTAGGAAGAGAGGGGTCAGGAATTAGTATGCAGGAATATCTGATCAGCCAAAGTAATTTTCTTTAATAATCATATTCATTCTGCCTGCTTTCCGCACACTAGAAGAATTAAGTATTTAATAGTAATATATTTCATCTGGCAGCAGTTCCGTTTCGTTAGGAGCCTAGAGGAGGAGGGTGAACAGGAGGAAGATGAACTGGAATAGAATTTATTATTTATTGTTTAACTTCTTCTCTTCCTCTATATAAAATGTATTTAAAGTTTAGAAAAGGGGGTGCTAAAAATCTACAAGTTAAGTGTTATGTACCCTTCTAATGAAATATTCTGCAGATTGTAATTTTGACTATTATTAAGGTGGAAGTTTTACAGATGTACATGTTCATGGAAGTGCTGGATAAGGCTACAGCTTTATTCATATTCACATTTACCTCTCTTTATACCATCACTTTAGAGAACACAGGTATGTAAGCAAACATTTGATCAATTTGACAGGCTGACTGAATGATTAATCATTTGCTTTGACCTGCGCCTTAAAATGTAAAATAATGAATACAAAGGAAACAAAACAATGGATTGTATTTTGCACCACTGGCTTTTTTAGATCTCTAAAGAAATGTTTCTTATGTATAACAAAAAGGTGTCACCCTTAGCTCCAAATAGCTTTCTTCTTATAAATGAACATAACAACCAGTTTAAAATTTTCTATATATGAGCATCTTTTGTGGTACGATTGGTTCTTAGAAGGACAGGAAACATCTTGCCGCAAATCTTTGCCTGTTCACTCCCAGACTTGTATTCATTTTTGTTTTTGCGCTGTGCTTCTGAAAATACTCTGTGGGTGAAATAATAATTATTTTCAATCTCTATTTGAACCATTTAGCAATTAAATTGTATACAAAATAAATAATAATCCATTTATTTCTGCAAAGAAAAAAATCAGGTTATATTTCTCTACCATAGTAGTAAGATTTTTTGGTAACTAGCCGTGTGCATGGTACTTCCACATAGGTGCCTCCATTAGAGAAAATTGACTGATACTGCTTGTGCCAACACAGTCGTCATAAAAAATTCTAAAACTTGCTCTGTGATACCTAGGGACTCAGTAACCATTAGTCTCAGTAACTACTGGCCTGGCTGTTTTTTTGACTAAAACCCAACTAAAGTTATATTTTAACCATAAAACTTAAAGGATAAGTTCACCTTTGTGCATTTTTTTTTTCTAAATTCCAGCTCCCCTATGCACCAATATACCATTCATGTACTTTTTTTGCAAAAATCTCAAAGCTTTCCATTAAATCTACAGTCACTTTTCATGTCCTAATCCACAATTCCAAACGTTTCCATTAGTAATGTCTTCTTCCTGATCAGACTTTAGGTCATGACACAGGAGTTGACCAGCATCATCCTGCATCATCCACCCTCCCATTCCCAGGTGCACGCTTTTTAAATGAAATGCAATCAATCAGTGATCACCCTTATCACTAATTACACAATATACAATTAGATTGTATGGCCATGTTTATGCACCTAAAATTACTAGTTGTGCTTTCAGTGCCATTAATTGTTAACGACACAAAAAAAAAACAGAAGCAAACACACATTTAGCCATGTGAAAAAAATGAGGGGCAAATGCTACAAAACGCACAGTATAAAAACTCACAACCCACAAAACTCCAAAATGTCCCATTAACCACATGTAGTGCAGCCAATTGAAATCGACAGGCTGCCCTATGCGTGTCACGGAAAAAACGAGCCACAAAATGTGCACTCCCACTATGCTGTGAATGGGGCCTGAAAGTGAAATTGATGCGATAACACAAGAACAACGAGGCTCCATTCAAATCTGTGCGTTTCCTTGCATTTCAGAAATGCGCTGCATCAACAATCGCAGTAAAAAATTCACCAAGCTCTACTCTAAAAAATTGTTCTGAAGCTTCTTTGGGGCGATTGCTGTGTGTAGGGCAGCCCATTCAGGTGGATGGGCTGCCCTATGTGTGATGAGTAAAAATGCTCCAAAACACCTCCCTCCTCGCTAAAAAAAAAACGCATTTGGGAATGCAAGTTTCCGCTATGCAGAGTTGTGAATGGGGCTTGAGATCTGAGTGTTTCTGTCCACTCCCTCCTATGTACTTGTATAAAGATGGCCTTACACTATGCAATCTGATAGTGTATTTAGTGAGAAGGGGGATCACTGATTGAATGCATTTCATTTAAAAATGTGCACCTGGGTGTGGGAGGGTGGATGATGCAAGGTGTGTGCTAATGAGGTCATCTGGTCAACTCCTTCCTGTGTCATGACCTAAAGTCTGATCAGGAGGAAGACATTACTAATGGAAACGTCTGGAAAGGTGGATTAGGACAAGTAAATTAAGTAACTGTAGATTTAATGGAAAGCTTTGATTTTTTTTTGCAAAAAAAGTACATGATTGCTATATTGGTGTATAGGGGAGTTGAAATTTAGGGAAAAAAAGTGTACAAAGGTGAACTTACCCTTTAACCACTTCTGGACCAGCTGCCACAGTTTTACTGTGGCAGGTTGGCTCGGCTGGGCAGATCGACGTTACCTTACGCCGCTTCCCCTTTTGGCCACTAGGGGCGCTAGTGACAGAGCAAGAAGCGGGATCTGTGTGTTTAATCACACAGATCCCAGTTCTCTCAGGGAAGAGGAGACATATCGTGTGTTCATACTAAGTATGAACACAGATCTCTCTCCTCCCCTAGTCAGTCCCCTCAACCCTACAGTTAGAACACACCTAGGGAACACAGTTAACCCCTTGATCATCCCCTAATGTTGACCTATTCCCTGCCAGTGACATTTATACAGTAATCATTTCATTTTTATAGCACTGATCGCTGTATAATTTTCAATGGTGTGTCAAAATTGTCCAATTTGTTCACTGCAATATCACAGTCCCGATAAAAATCGCAGATCGCCGCCATTACTAGTAAAAAAAAAAAATAATAAAAAGGACATAAATCTATCCCCTATTTTGTAGATGCTATAACTTTTGCGCAAACCAATCGATATACGCTATATATCTGTGATCAATAAAATTACTTTACTACTACCCCCGCATTCTCAACCGTTTCATCTAAAGTCCCAAACTCCCCCTTGATTGTACCAAATATAGGGATGGAGGTGCTTCCCCGCACCTCATTTAAAGTCCCAAAACCCCCTCTTTTTACCGATTATCGGGATGGAAACGGTTGGGAAATTGGATTGGCAGTGCTCCCCTGTCATCCACGCGTGAGGTTGCCCCCCAGGTGTATGCATATCCCGTTCTGGGATGTGGACACCTGTTTTAGTTAATACTAAGATTATACTTTGCAATATGGTGTACACTTTTTCAGCTGTAATCCATGACATACTATACGCGATTTTTCCGGTATATTTCTATGGCCCTATTTGACCATTCATGTCCATTCCTTCCTGCATGCCTGCCAGTTTGGCGGTGTTCGACGTCCTGCGGTGGTTGGGCGGTCTGTGGCATTTGGGGGTTCATTTCTTCACTACGGGAGCTGCGACACGCATTGTGGGTTCCCTCCCCTCCTCCCCCATAGGGGGGTCGGGTGGACGGCCCCTTGCGTGTCGGCGCCACGGTCCCTGCGCTGTGCGCATGACGTTGGTTTAGCGTCATTGCACTGACGCTGGGAATACCCCCTACGTGGTTCCATTGAGAGGGATGTTGGGCGCCAATCACTGAGCGGCTTGTCTGCTCGGGTGCGGACGCCCCTCCCCCTCACGGGCACACGCACGTGGCGTTGGCGGCGTCACACTACATATCTCTAGGTTGGAGCGGGCTTTTCATTCAGCCTGGTCCCTCCTGAGATCCCTACACACCAGCTGTTGCTCTGCTGGGTGTTGCAGGGCATGCAGCATTTTGGGTTAGTGTTCCTCGATCTGGGGTTTTTCTGGTCTGCAGATTTATTTAACTGCACTGAGTATGCTTTCTTTCACAACACTTTATATTTTATTCATTTTTATTTTCATTTTTTAGTTCCACACTTACACATACTTCAGTCACCACCATCTCTGTTCCTACATAATTTATTCTATCACATACACACTTTGTATATTCTCCTATTCACACCTCCTATTAATTCTTTATATCTAGACACATTAGGTCTAAGGTGTACATACTACCTTTAAAATTCATTATTACTTTCAATATATACATTATATACCATAGACCATTATACCATTTATATGTATATGTATATATATATACATATACTTATGTAGTACCCCTTAAGTTACTATTACCTCAAAAACATATATTTATATATATATATAAGTTACCATTACTTCAAATACATATATACTTTATGGGTTATTCCAGGTTTATCTATATACATATATATTTTATTTTCAGAATCTCCGTTTTTGCACTCAGACACCAGCACTGCTGTCACATGCAGACCACCCCCACCTCCAGGTGCGCTATAACATCACCCTATGCTGCCATTGTAGGTCACGCCGCCTCAGCTCCGGTGGTGGAGTCGATACCTCTGACCTGCTGCAGGCCGTTCACTGCATGCCGCACTCACCGCCAGGCTCGGTAAGTGCGTCTGGAAAGTTTTCTTTTAACCTTCTTATCACTCATTATATGAGTGTGGCTCATTATATCTATATTTATACATTTCACAGGATTCTGTCGCATCAGCTCCTGATGAGTGGAAATGCATCCACGAAACGCGTCGAGCTACAATCGATGCTACAGTGATATTCACCATGTCCTGATAAATTTATCAATCTTTCATTCAATATGATTATACTTTATAATGTGACCATTATTATGATTACGAACATAAGTACCGGCATGCCGCTTGTGGGACTTGGAGACCACATCATTGTCTTATTTATCATTATTTTTATGTATCCATCTTGAAATATGTGTTCATTGGTTTATACTCTTGCATCATGTTTATTCTTTGTGATTACTACATGTTTATATATGAATTAACTTATTTACTGTGCTATATATCTGTGATCAATAAAATTACTTTACTACTACCCCCGCATTCTCAACCGTTTCATCTAAAGTCCCAAACTCCCCCTTGATTGTACCAAATATAGGGATGGAGGTGCTTCCCCGCACCTCATTTAAAGTCCCAAAACCCCCTCTTTTTACCGATTATCGGGATGGAAACGGTTGGGAAATTGGATTGGCAGTGCTCCCCTGTCATCCACGCGTGAGGTTGCCCCCCAGGTGTATGCATATCCCGTTCTGGGATGTGGACACCTGTTTTAGTTAATACTAAGATTATACTTTGCAATATGGTGTACACTTTTTCAGCTGTAATCCATGACATACTATACGCGATTTTTCCGGTATATTTCTATGGCCCTATTTGACCATTCATGTCCATTCCTTCCTGCATGCCTGCCAGTTTGGCGGTGTTCGACGTCCTGCGGTGGTTGGGCGGTCTGTGGCATTTGGGGGTTCATTTCTTCACTGCGGGAGCTGCGACACGCATTGTGGGTTCCCTCCCCTCCTCCCCCATAGGGGGGTCGGGTGGACGGCCCCTTGCGTGTCGGCGCCACGGTCCCTGCGCTGTGCGCATGACGTTGGTTTAGCGTCATTGCACTGACGCTGGGAATACCCCCTACGTGGTTCCATTGAGAGGGATGTTGGGCGCCAATCACTGAGCGGCTTGTCTGCTCGGGTGCGGACGCCCCTCCCCCTCACGGGCACACGCACGTGGCGTTGGCGGCGTCACACTACATATCTCTAGGTTGGAGCGGGCTTTTCATTCAGCCTGGTCCCTCCTGAGATCCCTACACACCAGCTGTTGCTCTGCTGGGTGTTGCAGGGCATGCAGCATTTTGGGTTAGTGTTCCTCGATCTGGGGTTTTTCTGGTCTGCAGATTTATTTAACTGCACTGAGTATGCTTTCTTTCACAACACTTTATATTTTATTCATTTTTATTTTCATTTTTTAGTTCCACACTTACACATACTTCAGTCACCACCATCTCTGTTCCTACATAATTTATTCTATCACATACACACTTTGTATATTCTCCTATTCACACCTCCTATTAATTCTTTATATCTAGACACATTAGGTCTAAGGTGTACATACTACCTTTAAAATTCATTATTACTTTCAATATATACATTATATACCATAGACCATTATACCATTTATATGTATATGTATATATATATACATATACTTATGTAGTACCCCTTAAGTTACTATTACCTCAAAAACATATATTTATATATATATATAAGTTACCATTACTTCAAATACATATATACTTTATGGGTTATTCCAGGTTTATCTATATACATATATATTTTATTTTCAGAATCTCCGTTTTTGCACTCAGACACCAGCACTGCTGTCACATGCAGACCACCCCCACCTCCAGGTGCGCTATAACATCACCCTATGCTGCCATTGTAGGTCACGCCGCCTCAGCTCCGGTGGTGGAGTCGATACCTCTGACCTGCTGCAGGCCGTTCACTGCATGCCGCACTCACCGCCAGGCTCGGTAAGTGCGTCTGGAAAGTTTTCTTTTAACCTTCTTATCACTCATTATATGAGTGTGGCTCATTATATCTATATTTATACATTTCACAGGATTCTGTCGCATCAGCTCCTGATGAGTGGAAATGCATCCACGAAACGCGTCGAGCTACAATCGATGCTACAGTGATATTCACCATGTCCTGATAAATTTATCAATCTTTCATTCAATATGATTATACTTTATAATGTGACCATTATTATGATTACGAACATAAGTACCGGCATGCCGCTTGTGGGACTTGGAGACCACATCATTGTCTTATTTATCATTATTTTTATGTATCCATCTTGAAATATGTGTTCATTGGTTTATACTCTTGCATCATGTTTATTCTTTGTGATTACTACATGTTTATATATGAATTAACTTATTTACTGTGCTATATATCTGTGATCAATAAAATTACTTTACTACTACCCCCGCATTCTCAACCGTTTCATCTAAAGTCCCAAACTCCCCCTTGATTGTACCAAATATAGGGATGGAGGTGCTTCCCCGCACCTCATTTAAAGTCCCAAAACCCCCTCTTTTTACCGATTATCGGGATGGAAACGGTTGGGAAATTGGATTGGCAGTGCTCCCCTGTCATCCACGCGTGAGGTTGCCCCCCAGGTGTATGCATATCCCGTTCTGGGATGTGGACACCTGTTTTAGTTAATACTAAGATTATACTTTGCAATATGGTGTACACTTTTTCAGCTGTAATCCATGACATACTATACGCGATTTTTCCGGTATATTTCTATGGCCCTATTTGACCATTCATGTCCATTCCTTCCTGCATGCCTGCCAGTTTGGCGGTGTTCGACGTCCTGCGGTGGTTGGGCGGTCTGTGGCATTTGGGGGTTCATTTCTTCACTGCGGGAGCTGCGACACGCATTGTGGGTTCCCTCCCCTCCTCCCCCATAGGGGGGTCGGGTGGACGGCCCCTTGCGTGTCGGCGCCACGGTCCCTGCGCTGTGCGCATGACGTTGGTTTAGCGTCATTGCACTGACGCTGGGAATACCCCCTACGTGGTTCCATTGAGAGGGATGTTGGGCGCCAATCACTGAGCGGCTTGTCTGCTCGGGTGCGGACGCCCCTCCCCCTCACGGGCACACGCACGTGGCGTTGGCGGCGTCACACTACATATCTCTAGGTTGGAGCGGGCTTTTCATTCAGCCTGGTCCCTCCTGAGATCCCTACACACCAGCTGTTGCTCTGCTGGGTGTTGCAGGGCATGCAGCATTTTGGGTTAGTGTTCCTCGATCTGGGGTTTTTCTGGTCTGCAGATTTATTTAACTGCACTGAGTATGCTTTCTTTCACAACACTTTATATTTTATTCATTTTTATTTTCATTTTTTAGTTCCACACTTACACATACTTCAGTCACCACCATCTCTGTTCCTACATAATTTATTCTATCACATACACACTTTGTATATTCTCCTATTCACACCTCCTATTAATTCTTTATATCTAGACACATTAGGTCTAAGGTGTACATACTACCTTTAAAATTCATTATTACTTTCAATATATACATTATATACCATAGACCATTATACCATTTATATGTATATGTATATGTATATATACATATACTTATGTAGTACCCCTTAAGTTACTATTACCTCAAAAACATATATTTATATATATATATAAGTTACCATTACTTCAAATACATATATACTTTATGGGTTATTCCAGGTTTATCTATATACATATATATTTTATTTTCAGAATCTCCGTTTTTGCACTCAGACACCAGCACTGCTGTCACATGCAGACCACCCCCACCTCCAGGTGCGCTATAACATCACCCTATGCTGCCATTGTAGGTCACGCCGCCTCAGCTCCGGTGGTGGAGTCGATACCTCTGACCTGCTGCAGGCCGTTCACTGCATGCCGCACTCACCGCCAGGCTCGGTAAGTGCGTCTGGAAAGTTTTCTTTTAACCTTCTTATCACTCATTATATGAGTGTGGCTCATTATATCTATATTTATACATTTCACAGGATTCTGTCGCATCAGCTCCTGATGAGTGGAAATGCATCCACGAAACGCGTCGAGCTACAATCGATGCTACAGTGATATTCACCATGTCCTGATAAATTTATCAATCTTTCATTCAATATGATTATACTTTATAATGTGACCATTATTATGATTACGAACATAAGTACCGGCATGCCGCTTGTGGGACTTGGAGACCACATCATTGTCTTATTTATCATTATTTTTATGTATCCATCTTGAAATATGTGTTCATTGGTTTATACTCTTGCATCATGTTTATTCTTTGTGATTACTACATGTTTATATATGAATTAACTTATTTACTGTGCTATATATCTGTGATCAATAAAATTACTTTACTACTACCCCCGCATTCTCAACCGTTTCATCTAAAGTCCCAAACTCCCCCTTGATTGTACCAAATATAGGGATGGAGGTGCTTCCCCGCACCTCATTTAAAGTCCCAAAACCCCCTCTTTTTATCGATATACGCTTATTGCGATTTTTTTTTTTACCAAAAATATGGAAGAATACATATCAGCCTAAATTGAGGAAAACATTTTTTGGGGAAAAAAATGTGGGATATTTATTATAGCAAAAAGTAAAAGATATTGGGGGTCATTTACGAAACGTAAATCCGCTTTGCACTGCAAGTGCACTTAAAAAGTGCACTTGGAAGTGCAGTCACTCTAAATCTAAGGGGTAGATCAGAAATGAGTGGAAGCTCTGCTGATTTTATCATCCAATCATGTGCAAGCTAAAATGCTGTTTTTTATTTTCCTTTCATTTCCCCCTCGGATCTACAGCGACTTTACTTCCAAGTGCACTTTCAGTGCACTTTCAAGTGCACTTGCAGTGCAAAGTGGATTTTCCTTTACTAAATTACCCCCATTGAAATTGTCGCTCTTCTTTGGTTTATAGCGTAAAAAATAAAAACCGCAGAGGTGATCAAATACCACCAAAAGAAAGCTCCATTTGAGGGAAAAAAGGACATCAATTTTGTTTGGGTACAGCATTGCACGACCACGCAATTGTCAGTTAAAGCGTTGCAGTGACATATCGCAAAAAATGGCCTGGTCATTGAGCAGCCAAATCTTCCGGGGCTGAAGTGGTTAACATTGCATGGTCTGCTGAAATTAAATAAGAGCAGCAAAGTTTTATTTGTCAAACATATTTTTGATTGACCTACTTACTTCCCCATAAACAAAGAAGAGACAAACTCTTAGTTGGGATGGCAGCTGAAATATACTTTCTGCAAGCAAATGTAGAAGTTATAGAATCTGGAACAGTTCTTGGCAAATATGGCACAATACAATTTTATTTGCAGTAAAACAGGAACTCTTGGTATCATGCTCCATGAGGACATTGGGCCTACTCCTGATACAGCCGACTTCATAAGAGTGCAACTCGCTAACTTCTGAAGACTTTCTGACATATTTTCGTGTATCAGCCATATGTGTCTGCAGCTTTGTGCATATCTCAAGGCCCCAGAACATTTGGTTATAGAACAGTTGCTTCTATAGCCCTATAAAACTAACATTTTACTTCTTGGTGTGACATCCACCTTTGTTCCCCTTTGTGTATCTTTTGTTATGCTTGCATACAACACAGAATACACATACACAAAGGCATGGATGGACTGATCAGGTAATGTAACAGCCTTCCAAACACCAGGGAAGGCTTTCCTAACCTATTCACATGCGGGAATTAAGGGACACTCCAACCTTGTGTCTACTATCTGCATCTCCAACTGTTTTGATTTCCAAGCAGTGCAATACATTGAGGAAGGTGTTTGAGTAGTTCTGAGCACCAGTTGTGATACTTGAAAAATGAAAGGACAATGAAAAGACAGGAATTCCTCTAAATCTGAGTAAAGGTGACAGGGCCTCTGATATCACTAAACTTAATGATGTCATTTTGTGCCAACAAAGTATCATAGTTCTAGGCATGATGATCGCATTTAGTCCCTTTTGTCTAGGTGAAAGCCAAACAAATTCCTTCACTGTATTTCCAAAGGTTTTGGTGCTTACTTTCATTAAAGTAATCTCAAAAATGTTGGCTTGTTCTAGTATTTCAATATATTCATATAGAAAAAAAAATATATATATATATATATATATATATATATATATTTTAAAATGATCAGTATATGCTGCTTTTATATATAGATATATCAATATATATCTATATAGATATCTATATAAAGGAGTAGTGAGAACAACCTTGATATTCCATTAAGGGTTTAACTCCAATGTGGGAGGGAACAGAGTAAGAAGCTGTGATGGTATAACCTTGGTGGAATCTCCAAGAAATTTACGAAGCCATTGAGTCACTAAGCTTAGTTTACTACACTCCAGCCATAAATGAAATACCCCTTTTTATCGCAGTGACCCTTTAAAGAATACAGATTTCCCCTCACTCTGTTGTGGTTGCAGGACGTCCCATATGCTGCCCAAACTAGCTGGTATTTCGCAGTGGGTGTTTGTGAGCTAAGAGGAAAAAGAGTCGTGGGCTTCGCTCCTGCCTCTAATGAAAACCTTTAATCATATTCAAATAGGTTACTGTTCAGGGGGAAAATAGAAATATGGATTTGATGGCAATAAATTTCCATCGCTGGCTAAGCCCAGTGCTTAATTGTCCTGTCCCAGGGCTCACACATTTCATTGTTCGTTAGGTGCTTAAGTCCCAGTTCTCATTTTGTGTCGGTGACATTACTGCTGATGGCTCTAATACGCTCATAATTTGAAAGGGGATTTGCATGATAGAATGCAGAGTATTAAAAGAAAAGAAAAAAAAAGGAGCGAAGGGGGTGGGGGTGAAGGAGTGTGTGGGGGAGTGTGGATCTAGCTTTCACTTAAAAAAGTCACTTTCTTCAAAGTCAAATCATTGTTTTCATTAAAGTAGAAAAGCGGCGCACTGAGTCCGGCTGTGGCCGGCATTAGCCTTATTGTTCCTAATGGTTATTAATTATTAGGCTGAGTTCTGTGATGAGGATGTGATGTCCGTGATGTCCTTGCTTCTAAAGGGTGTGTGCTTGCATTGATGTGGCTGTGAAGGAGGTGAGCAATTGGTACCGTTTTGTAACCTGCTTTAGTGTGGCTTCTGATGGCAGATTTTTTTGCCAGGTATAATTGCAGGTAATTGTAATATTTGTTTAGTGGGTTACTTAATTGGTTTACTATTGATGCACTAATGAAAACATTCCTTCAGTTTTTTTTTTCTTTTAACTGACATAGCAGCTTCCATAAAATTACAACTTGACTTTGAGCTGGTGGTAAATTCATTTCCTCGTGCATGAGAAATCACATGTATGTAAAACAGCCTATACTAAGAAAGAACTCTGAAATTGCATATGAACTCTATTTTGTCATGAATAATAGCCAGAAGATCCTTGTATGAAAAGCCCCTTGGGCTTTCTTGGATCCCCTATGAAATTATCAAACACTAATGAAGGTTTATTCCACAAATAGACTCTGTTTTGACGGTTTTGACCTAAAAATCAGCGTACTAGTGATAATATAGCAAACGAGTTCAAATACGTAAGTGACAACGATCTCAGAGTTGTACATTTATTGCATGTTTATCTGGCAGTGATCTAATTTTTAGAATATATCTATTCTGAAGAATATTACATGATCAACAAAATTCATGCAGTCAGTAAAGCAGACCACACCAAAAACCATTTAAAAAACCTGTGTTTCTGAATACAAAAGGATTTACAGAACATTCTGATACTGTTCATATAAATTAGATACTATCTGAATGTAAATGTAAATGCCATTGAGGTATAATTATTGGACTGTCATATGTGTATGTGATTCCCAAAAAAAAATGACACTATAATTACATCAACAAATTTTAAGTAATCTGCCCTTTTTATGTATCGTTTGGTCCCAATTTCTTGTTATTTATGGTATGAGCTATTTAAACACAACTGACAAACATCAAATACTGCAGTAGTTAGCCAACATGTAGCAACGAGCACTTACAGTAAGTACAATAACATTTCCCAGTTACATGGTCTGAGATTTTCAGGCGTGCTCTGCGTAGAGTGCTTGGGATGTGGATCGACTGAACCAACCAATCTTTGAACTTATAGCCTTTAGCCTTGCATTCATTTGGATGTTGTGAATAGTCATTGAGTCTAACAAAATGCAATAGTATATGGCCTGCCTTTGCGAAGAACATTTTTTTTTTTTTTTAGACATTTCTCACTTCTGAGTTCCTGAGTGTCTTGCAAATGGGTGTGTTTGATGCAAAGTGCTTATTTAGCAAACAGCTTTCTTTTCCTAAGTGTGATGACTATGAGGAATCCTTGCAAAAATTGGAAAGCAATTCCTCTCCATTATCCTGCTGTAATCCTGAGTGCACCTGACATGCCAGACCTGTCCAGATGCTTATAACCCGACAAAATGATTCTTAAATATTTTCATTTTCTCCAGTAACTGGAAGGGAGGGGGGAAGTGGTGGGACTGCAAGCGAAGAGGGTGGGATAGAGGGTTAATAGGCTGCAGTGACAGCAGAGTGTCCACATTGGGAAAAGATTAATGACAAAAATTAATCGCATGACCTTTCTTTGGAGAAGCTGGAGGTGAGGCAGGCCATTAAAGACTCTTATGTTGTAATTAACGTTTGAGGGGAGAAGAGAGCACCTCCAGAATGGATGTGATCGTTTAATTAGGGTTATGCGTCATTGCCACAACCAGTTCAGAGAAGTCATAATTTAACCATAGCTTTAAATTACATTGCCTCAGCGTGGATGGCAGAGTTTAATGGCAGGCAGCTCGAGCTGCTGATACCGCAAAAAACAATTAGGCAAACAGTACAAATGAGAAATTCATTATATAATGTGATCAAGATTTTCAAATAATTTCATGTGAGTTGGGTACAATAATTACAAAACAAAGTAAAAGTTCAGTACTGACAATAATTAACCCATAAACCATGGTATAGATGCGAAACAGGATATACTTGAAATGTATCAAGCTGTATGAGCTGTATGTGTGGGATACTTGTTTTTACAAAGAATGGTACAGCTAATATATATTTACCACTACTCCATGAAACTTTGATATATTGGTTATAATGGTAAAAATATATGCCAAAAGGATGCTGACTGCATCAATGTTAATTATTGCACATGCAACTGCATCTACTAATTTGCAGCCAATAACATGATTCTCTTTTTTTTCCTGACATTTTGACATGGCACTTGCTTAGATTTTATACCTCCAGGCAATCATTGTTACCAGAATGGCCTATCCAGTGATTTTTTTACACTCAGTGTTAACATATTATAAGAGAGGCAAGGTTTTAGTGGGCTAAGTAAATAAGGGTAAATAGGGGAATTTACACAGAAAACAAAAACATACGGTTGCATTTTGGCTCATTGTGTTTAATCTGTGAGAGTTGAACTGCTCAGTTTCACTAGAAAAAGTATGATAATTCACAGAAACACTGTGTTGTTATCACAGCTGAAAATGCCAATTTGAATAAGCTTACAAGGATTTTTCCCCATCTGGAAAGCATGAAAAGGGGCCTCAGTTTAAACCTGATGACCTTGCATAGGGTAGTTTTCATCCTGCTCTCAAAACCATATTTTTAGGTGCCAAGGTGCTGTAAAAAAACACACAAATCAGTGGTTTAAACATTTTTGTATCCATAGCATTATTTTATCTGTCCCAATTATATATTAATTCCTTTGAATTTTAAAGTGAAATTTGAAGGCAAAATTGAAATTTATGAATGCGATGCAGTCTGTCAATTGCATCAACACAGCAAACTTCACTTTTCTAAGGCTCCCTTTAACATTATTTTTATTACCTGCTGACCTTGCCAGTATGCTATTTTCCTTTAAAGCCTAAGTTTAGTTTAAAAAATAAAATAAAATCAGCAAAAGGGGCGATATTTAAATGTAATGCAAAGTGTCTTTACTGCTGTCATAATAGAAATCCCAAGACCTCTGCTCCTCCCATTTTCCGCTACTGTAATCTCCCATTGCTGCAGGGATTAATACCAGTGCTGGACCTGTCACAGGTACTTGCCCACCCATTCTGTCCCCTCATCCATTCATGAAAGCTATAGCATAGTACTCATGAATGCATGAGTGCTTGTCATAGGTCTCACACTGCTTTTTACCCCTGCAGCACTGGAAGATTGCAGCATGGGAGAGGTGCAGAGGACTTCTTTCAGCAGCACTCAAAGATTATGGCTTACAGGGTATTGGAGGAGAACAGAGGAGTTCCACTATGGCAGCTGGCACCAGCATAAAGGGTTACTGTGCATTAAGGCCCCATGCACACTGGGTATTCAAACAGGCGTTTGAAAGCAAGGACCGCTTATAGAGGCAGAAAAAATCCCAAGAGCCAGCGCTTTCAGGAGAGGAGCATTTTTTCTCCATCATCTCATCCCACACAGTTATTACCTTTTTTGTCACCTGATCTTCCCTTTCAGATAGTAAGCTTTAACAGGTCTTCTGAATCCTCTTGTATTGAATTGTATTGTAACTGTACTGTCTGCCCTCTTATTGTAATGTGCTATACAAACTGTTGGCGCTATATAAACCCTGTATAATAATAATAATAAACACCTGACCTGCATAAACTCTTGTTAACGCTAGGTGCATCAAGGCTAATGAAATCAATGAACACCCAAGCGCTTGCCGCGTATAAATGTGTTTGCAAAACATGGTTTTAGGCATGGTTTTTGACGCTGCTTTTCTCCTGCCAGGAGAAAGGCATTTTGAAAAGCTAGGCAAACCTCCCATGGGGCCCAATATAAGTAATTTCCCTTGAACTAATTTACCTAAACATAGGTTTTAACAGACCAAGCTTTACAGCAAATGTGGTAATTATAGGATTGAGACTAACCAAGGGGTGCTTACAATGGTCAGTTCATATTCATAACCTAAAAAGTGTTAACTGGAGACTTTAAACAACAAAAGGAAAGAGAAAGCGCAGCGATATTGAAATGAGAACAAAGAAGATAAAAATGCGCTCACATATATCATGAAGAGAGGGTCACTGTGCACGCAGCCACTTAGCCAATGGAAGTACTGATACCGGGGCCAGCGGTTCAGTGTAAATAACAGTTCAATACTTCTCCATTCATTCCAGAAGGCTGGCAGGTTGGGGGAAAGCATGGCACACTCTCGCAACTAACTCCATGCGGGAGTTCCTGACTGACAGCCGCCATGGATAGGCTGGGAGCATGTGAACATCCATTTCCTCTGGTGGTGTATGTAATCGGTATCCCCCAGCTCAGTGGCTGCATACGGAGAAAACCTCACTTCTTCGTAGTATATGTAAGTGCATTTTTATCTTCTTTGTGTAAGATTTTGAATAGCTGCAAACAGTTCTAGACTTTCATGGGAAGACATTCTGAATGCATCCCATTAATGACAGCCTACACAGAGTAAAGAAATAAATAAGTAATACGTTGTTTCTTACCCTTTCTTCAATGCTTTTATTTGTTAGTTACTTATGTAAAATCTATCCAAGTCTACTATTCAATCTAAGACTACCTTCTCATGAGTTGCCAATGTTGCTGTCTAATGCCCCGTACACACGGTCGGAAATTCCGACGGAAAATGTCCGATCGGACCATGTTGTCGGAAAATCCGACCATGTGTGTTCTCCATCTGACTTTTTCCGTCGGAATTTGCGATCCTGCTCTCCAATTTTCCAACAAAAAAATCCGATCAGACTTTTTCCGATCGTGTGTAGAGAATTCCGAAGGACAAAGTGCCACGCATGCTCAGATCAAATTAGGAGACCATACCTATTGGCTAATAGCCTCTACGTAGTTCCGTCGTACGCAACGAACGTCACTACGTTCAGAATGATCGGATTTTCCGTCAACTTTGTCCGACCATGTGTATGCAACACCAGTGTCGGAAAAAAAAATTGTGGTTGGAATTTCCGATCGTGTGTACGGGGCATAAGGGTGGCTATGTTCTTCCTCCATAGATACAACACTCACTCAGACAGCAAGTATGTTACTGGCTAAATCACCAGGTGAAAATAGAGGGACAAAGCCTAAAAAAAGAAAATGAATACAGTCACCACATCTAAGGATTGGTAAGCCGCAATAAATAAAATCTTTGTTTTTGGGGTTTAGGTGTTAAAGGACATCATTTTTGTATGTTGTGTTATAATAATGACTATTTTTACAAATAAAGTAACCACAATTTTGGAAAAAAAACTTTTTTTTTTTTTTTTTTTACTATCACAAAATATGTTTGATTGTTTAGAAAATTATGCATTATCTCCCACAATAAAGGTTACAATTTCTGTCAGGTTTATTTGTCTGTATTTGCACTAGCAGAGTTTCCCTCACTTCCTCGTCCCATGACACCAGGATAAGAAAAGATTGGATGGGGTACCACTAGGATAGAAGACATGGACAGTAACCAAAAGCTCACAAAGGTTTCAACATTTCCCCACTTTACTGAAAAAAGTGTGTCCCTCCGTTGCCATTGGAGAGATTGCCTATCACTTGCATTTATGGATAATTGTGTTTATTGCTTTTACATGCGTCATGTTGCTTTTATTCCCCCATTATTAAAGCTGAGCACAATGTGATCTAAAACTGACCTCATCCTGATCTCAAATACAAGCCATTTTTCTGTGCTTGCCTTGTTTCTGAGTCTGAAGCTCATGCACATTAACGCTTACAACAGAGTTTGTTTTTCATCTCTGCATTTGTGGAGGAGTTTGGAAAGTTTTGGAAAATAGTGTTTGAATATTGAACTGGAATGGAGCAGCAACATCATTTATTATTGCTTCTGAAGTGTTATTTTGTTTGTATATAAGTCAATGTGGTTGTATAAATCAAGTCAGAAGCAGGTCATAAACAAATCACAAGGTAAAGCGAAACTTGCAATTTTTGAAAAATCAAGGTCTACCCTTTCAATAGTGGCCCAACTTCCATGTACCATTCCTGCATTCAACCTGTGGAAAAAAACACAGTTTGTATAGTATTGTTACCAAATTTACTCAACTTAGGTTTTAATGTAAGGTCATCTTTAACTGCAAACTTGGGTAACAAATTTTGCAATTGGAAGCCAAATAAAGGCTAGTTATTGCACACTAGTACTTAATAAGGCCAGAAAAACCCCAAAAATTGACTTGCTGTTTGTGTATTCCACTAATGCTAAACCCGAGAGAACAATTTGAATTAAAATCATAATACAACATACATTTGGAATTCATTCACTAAACAGGAAGCAATATATGCTTTTTTCTCCACATTCTTAAAACATAGAATGTTCTTAGAAAGTTCTTTCCCTGGACTTTTTTTTAGAATACAGTTCATGAAGCAGAGGTTGAGCCTGTATTCAGGAACTGTCTATAGTTTCTACAAACCCTTTGCACAGCATGTTTTTTAATACCTGCAAGAAGATCTGTACATGAGCTATACTTGTTTCCGGCCAGAAACATTGGGAAATGTACCACGGTAGGACTGGTGAAGAATCAAGACACCATGCTCCTAAATTTACATATTCCAAAGGAAGGTATAGACCTATAGGTCTATTTGGGACTTTCAGGGTGGGGAAAAAAAAGAGTAAATAATTTGACGTTAAAAAAATCAATCCTTTTTAATTGGTACAAAACAATCTATAAAAGACATGGAGAGCTCATTCCCCATGTATTCCAACACATGTTGTTAAGATTTTCAAACAGATGTTCAACTAACAGAACCAATAACGTATTCATAATTCACTTCTGTGGATATCCTCACACCACTTATAAATGTATACTCCACATAAAAGACCTATGTTTGATACTTATAAATTCAGGATAGTATGAAGAGGCTGGATTGCAATAAGTAGTAGGATGGGGAGGATACTGGCTTTGACGCATTTCACACTTGGCTTCATCAGGATAACACAAGATTTATCTGTAATATCGGGTATGAACAGGTAAGAACAATTATGCAGTGCAAATACTAGATACTGTAATTTACATGTTGAACGCTCTTTACTAATTTAACTCTTTAAGTTACAACAAGGTGGATTTTTTTAAAGTGATATATTGCATTTATAATAATGCAGGTTTAGAACCACAAGGTAGGGGTTCAGTACTACAAACAGGACAGGCATAGGTGCCCCAAATCAAATCATTCACGGACACGGACAGCAGGCATTACCCCATGGAATCAAAATAGATGTATATTCCAACTTAATGTAAATAGTTTGATCATTTTTGCTCTAATATAATATGCACAGAGAGAAAATGTAACAATATTACCTGTCGTCCAATATTCCAATAGTGTCCCCCTATAGCAGGAAAGAAGCAATGAGGGGGGAAGCCATCCCTATAGTGAGCACAAATTTTTTTTTTACCTTAATATTATTTACTCACATTTGCACCCTAAAAGTCCCAAATAGGCTAAGGGTGGAGGTGACAGTACACATACATTTTTCAAACTTTGATTGCTTTATCTCAGGCAAATTATGCAGTACTGTGTGAGGCTGTCCAACATAGCACATCAGGAGTTGCCATTCAATGTTTATGAGTAAGACATGATAAGTAAATATAGAAAACACCAAATTTAATTCTGCCCTTCAATTATTGCCATTGACAAAAGAACCATGTGTGAGGGTTTGGTGTGCTGTAAAGTAAAAAACAAATTAATTGTTTAAGGATAAATTCAAATACACAAAGATCACAAGTCTATAATTTGATGCCTTGTTATCTTTAGATTGACCTCTGATGGTCAAACGATTTTTAAAATACAGTTTAGTTCAGGATGATCTTATTGAAAAATATTTTTAACCTCAAATCAGCACCTCTAAACTCATACTACTGTATCTGATAATATTTCTTTAAACTGCATCCCATAAAACAATAATCCTTTTATGAGTGGAAAAGGGAGTGTGAGACTGATAAGAGAACTGGGTCAGTGGCTCTTGTTTTGCAGACCATGTATCTCCCTATGACAGAGAAGTATGAACAATGTTTTTGCATAAGGCTTGTGGGTGATCAGTCACTGTGCATGCCTATCCTTATTTAGTGTACAGTTAGGTTATAGATGCATTCAAGTTAGGAGAGTGCCAGCCTAGTAGCATCTTTATAGTACAGGGGGTCCCCGGGTTACAAACAAGATAGGGACTGTAGGTTTGCTCTTAAGTTGAATCTGTTTGTAAGTCGGAACAGGTACATTTTTTAAGTGTAGCTCCAGCCAAAACATCTATTTTTAAGCTTTTTGGATAACATAGAGAAGGGTTATCACCCTTGTAACATTTGTTTTGCTGTCTGTGCCCCTGTTCAGAAGATTTCACCTCACCTTCTGTCCCAATGACAATTGGATTTTGAAAAATGTGGATTGTTAGGGAAGCATGGACTGGTGATAAAGCATCAGTGGAGACACCTCTTTCCCATATTAATTCTTACAGGAGTGAATTTCCCTTCCTAGGGGTGGATTTCCTCTCACTTCCTGTTGTCTCCCTCCGTTTGTAAGTAGGAGTCGTTTGTAAGTCGGATGTTTGTAAGTATGGGACCCCCTGTATAGTCACTGGAATTTTGAATTGAGATGTACCAGCTGATTTGATTTCAATATTTATAGCGGATGCACCTGAGATGCCCCTGTATCATACACATCCAACTGTAAGACCTTGTTCACACTGGTGCACTTAGGCGTACGTCTATGCTCTGTGCATCCTTATGCAGGCAGTTCAATGCATGTCAATTGGAATTCAGCAGCTGGACAGAAATAAACCACTGCTCCCAATTTGACAGCCATGTTAGTGTGGGTGTGCAGTGTGCGCTCACACCCGCACAGCTGTCAAATTAGGAGCAGCGACTGCGTCCCAATTGCCATGAATAGGACTACCTGCATCGGGATGCAGGAAGCATCTGTGCATCCCCACGTGGGCAAACAAGGTTTTCGCATGGGCATACACTTAAATATGCCCATGTGAACTAAGCCTGAGAAGTGAACAGTGCATACATAAAATACTGTGAAAAATCTACTGTTTGGCTTGGGTATGCTTTGGAATCCACCGACAAAGCAAAAGTTCATGGTTAGAGAGAGGGATCCCTGGCCACCCTGGTTTCTTTACATAACTACTTTTGGTTTATTAAAAATCTGGTATTTTGCTAATTCATTTATTGTAATGCACATTACACTCGCCAACTAGTTATAAATGCTTTAGGGCGAGTATACATAGACATGTGTATTTCACTTCGAACATGCATTTGTGAAGCATTTTTTATTCTGAATGTGATAATGTGGAATAGCCTTTACGTGCAATTATTTCTGGAGGCTTGCTTGTGGGGAGAAAGGAGAAGTTTTGCTTGGGAAGGGAGAGGGAGATTTTTGGTGGGAGGGAAGGAAAGGGAGGGGACATCTTTTTGCCTGGGGGGGGGGGGGGGGGGGGAGGGAGAGATTTTTTGATGGAGAGGAAGGTAGATTTTTACTGAAGGAGGCATTTTGTTTGGGAATATTTTGCTGGGGAATTAGCAACGTTGGCTTTTTTTTGGGGGGAAGGGGCTATCTTTACTGTACTCTGCGAGCTGGGAGTGCAATCAGGAGCATGAAACATACAGAACAGCAAAAAGCGTGCAGCAGTCATGAGCATATCTGTATATGAGTATATCATAACATAAAGAGTACAACAGTCAGAAGTATGCAACATACAACACAGTAGACATGTGCAATTCGTTTCGCTCCAAATCCGTTTTTTAACGAATTTCAACAAATTTGTTAATTCGGAAATATCCGAATTAACGAAAACCTGTTTAAAGAATTTTTCCGAATATTCGTAAATTTGAATATTAAAAAATGAGTAAATTCGTACATTCGTAACTTTGGATAAATTTGTATTTGTTACGTTCACTAACAGCCAAATTTGAAAGAAAATTTCAATACCTATACCTAATTTAATAGTTATTTACTTTTTCAGATTTTCGAATTTTTGGATTTTCTAATTTACAAATTTACGAATTTTCTAATTTACGAATGTACGAATTTACGAATATGAATTTTCTCATTTAGGAATGTACGAATTTACGAATATGAATTTTCTCATTTTTGAAATTTTCCAATTTACGAATGTATGAATTTACGAATGTACAAATTTACGAATGTACGAATTTACGAATTGCGATCATAATGAATGAAACGAAAAAAGAAAAAAACAAATGAAACTAAAACGAAAATGAACACATTTTTTGGCAGTGCACATGTCTACAACACAGCATAGATTGCAGCAATCAAGAGCAAGTAATGTACAATGTAGGTTACTTTTTCCTGACTGCCATACTTTGTACGCTGAGCTGTATGTTACATACCCCTGACTGCTGCACTCTGTTTGACACATATTTATGGCTGCTGCATGCTGCATTCTGAACATTACATAGTTCTATATGTTAAATATTTCTGAATCTTGCAGTCTGTACATTGGCTTATATGTTACATGTATATACTGGTCCTGACCCCTGAACTGTGTGTATCTGTGTACATTACATACTCCTGACCCCTGCACCCTGTGTTTTACATATTCCTATCCCTCCACTCTGTGTGTTACATACACCTGACTCCTTCACCCTACATGTACATTGCATACTCCTGATCAAACTGCTGCTGATTATTTTAGGACTACTTTAAAACTCCAGGCAAATCTAAAAGACACAAATGAATGCAGCGCTGTATTCATGAATTCATCCTTAAATGCAGGGACATAACTAGAAATGGCAGGGAACCATAACACATTTTTTAATAGGCCCCCAAACAAAAACAAAAAAACACCCTAATTACAATAGCGAGCGACGAAGGGCTGGCTGGTGATGTTGGTGATGTTAGGTAAGTACGGATCTGTGGAGAACGAGTTTGGGTCTTTTTGAAGTTTTTATTTATGCTTTAAAGTGCCCTATTTACTAACTTATTATAAAAGTCTAGTCTGTAAAAGAAATAGATAAATACCTTTTCTGGCAGGCAGTGTTCACCACTGGTATCCAACACTTCTGGTTGTGTCTAACACTTGATCCCTCTCTGCACTACTGTGTCCTGCAGTGGGAGACATTACAGTGCTTAGAGAGGAGCTTGGTATTGGACACACCTGATATAAGTGACAGAGAGATCTGCAATATAGCAAAGTTTCAAGCCTGTCAGAAAGGTATCTATCTTCTTCTTTTACAAGGTGGTCTTTGAGTCATCATGAGAAGCTAGTGACAGGTTTGCTTAGTGTGAGGGCTTTTTTTGCTTGGCATCGGGAAGTTTCAGAACAGTGTACAAAATAAGTCAGTGTGGCAAAGCTAATGTACAGCACAGAATTCAGAAAGGCATGGCATACAATGTAAATTGTGCAACACTGCATACTGAATGGGTCAGCCTGGAATATAAAATGTATAGCACAATGCATAGCAAGTGTGTGAAATTTTAAAATGTGCAGCTTACTGTAAAGGACAGGTCAGCCTGGGATTCAACATACAGAATTTGGAAAATTAAAATGGAGAATATACAGCATAAACAGTGAAACAGTGCAGAACAAGGATTGTACAGAACAGTGTACCTAATGAGGTGATGTGGAATATACGGTAAGACACACAATAAAGGTATATAGAATGAGCCAGTGCAGAATAGGGAACATACAGCATAACATACAAAATGAGGCAGTGTAGAATAGGATAATGCTAATATTCCCATCGCACACGTTCCTGGATCAGGCTCGATAGTAACAGGTGCTGCAGCAGCATCCATCGGGTAGCTGGTATATAGATCAACATTCAACATTATATATATATATATATATATAATAGATCAACATTCAGATTTGCCAGCACACTACGGATCACATATGTTGTCAGGAAGGCTATTTTTATTGAAGCATGAGAACATCACAGAAAGGTGCAACATTTTGAAGCCGCCCAGGACCCCTTGGTTATCACATGCCTGAGGAAGTGGTCCGAAACGTTGCACCTTTCTTTCTGTTATATGATAATTTTTCAATAAAAAGCGACATTTGTGATCCGTAGTGTCCTGGAAAAATAAACGTGGTTAGTGTAGAATAGGAAACATACAGCATTGTAGAATGAGGCATTGATGAATAGGAAATGTACCAAATGGCATATGAAATTGAGGTATTGCCCAATGGGCAACACCCTTGGCTAACAGAATGAGGTGGTGCAGAATATGGGATATAAAACATGGCACATGGGAGAAGACAATGTGGAATAGGGAATGTACATCATGACATACAGAACAGGATGGGGCAGAATATAGAATGTACAGCATGGCACATGGTAAAGGGGGTTGTAGTACAGGAAATGTATAGCACAGTGAAACAGTGGTACAATATATTGGTGTACTTGCATAATGATTTTATTACCTCAATAGAAATAGCTTGCTGCCCTGCTCTGTCCACTTTTCTGATGCTGCTTGCAGACTAAACACAAATAAATTACTCCAGCCCCATCCAGACTTCCATCAGTGTGGGACATGCACATACTGTGACATCTGATTGCCACTGTCACTTGCAAGCAGAGCAGCTAGTGGAAGTCTTCCACCTCTCATATTATCTGCAGGACTCTGTATTTGATGATGTTATCTGTCAGAGCTGCAGAGGAAGTAAGTACCAAAAGTCTTCTGTCAGATCTATTTAGAAGTGACAGCAGTAATTGGGTGAGCTGTAATGGTATGCTGACAAAGGTCTGGCTGGGGTCAGGTGGCTCAGCTTATTCTCACCTACCGCTCCTGATTCCTGGGTCCCTGACCAACACACACTTTTTTTAAATAACAAACATGTCATACTTACATCCACTGCGCAGTTCTTTCGAGTGGCCCTGATCCTCCTCTTCTGGGGTCCCTCAGCGGCGCTAGTAGCCCCTCCCCACATCGAGTGCCCACATCGGAGAATCGCTCTCCTTCTGTGGACACCCATGCGGGCACGCTCCCAAGTCCTGCTTCTGCATCCATTCACACAGGAACTAGCACTCGGCCCCGCTGAACGGCGCCCACATCATTGGATTTGATTGACAGCAGCGGGAGCCTATGGCTGCGCTGCTATCAATCTATCCAATCAGTACACGGTACACCAGCTAGAGCTGGTGTGCTCGTCCCCAGGGAGAAGAAAACCGGTTCAGGTATATAAAACGGGGGCACTGCAGCACTACAGAAGTTTTTTCACCTTAATGCATAGAATGCATTTAAGGTGAAAAACCATGAGGGTTTAAAACACCTTTAAGGCTTATATGAAATTTTAGTGATTGTGCTTACATACAGTGGTGTGAAAAAGTGTTTGCCCCCTTCCTCATTTCCTGTTCCTTTGCATGTTTGTCACACTTAAGTGTTTCGGAACATCAAACCAATTTAAACAATAGTCAAGGACAACACACGTAAACACAAAATGCAATTTGTAAATGAAGGTGTTTATTATTAAAGGTGAAAAAAAATCCAAACCATCATGGCCCTGTGTGAAAAAGTGATTGCCCCCCTAGTTAAAACATACTATAACTGTGGTTGTCCACACCTGAGTTCAATTTCTCTAGCCACACCCAGGCCTGATTATTGCCACACCTGTTCACAATCAAGGCATCACTTAAATAGGAGCTGCTTGACACAGTAAGGTCCACCAGAAGATCCTTAAAAGCTACACATCATGGCGAGACCCAAAGAAATTCAGGAACAATTGAGAAAGAAAGTAATTGAGATCTATCAGTCTGGAAAGGGTTATAAAGCCATTTCCAAAGCTTTGGGAATCCAGCGAACCACAGTGAGAGCCATTATCCACAAATGGCGAAGACATGGAACAGTGGTGAACCCTCCCAGGAGTGGCCGGCCGCCCAAAATTACCCCAAGAGCGCAGCGACGACTCATCCAAGAGGTCACAAAAGACCCCACAACAACGTCCAAGGAACTGCAGGCCTCACTTGCCTCAGTTAAGGTCAGCGTTCATGCCTCCACCATCAGGAAAAGACTGGGCAAAAATGGCCTGCATGGCAGAGTTCCAAGGAGAAAACCACTGCTGAGCAAAAAGAACATCAAAGCTCGTCTCAATTTCTCCACAACACATCTTGATGATCCCCAAGACTTTTGGGACAACATTCTGTGGACCGATGAGACAAAAGTGGAACTCTTTGGAAGGTGTGTGTCCAAGTATATCTGGCGTAGAAGGAACACTGCATTTCAGAAAAAGAACATTATACCAACAGTAAAATATGGTGGTGGTAGTGTGATGGTCTGGGGCTGTTTTGCTGCTTCACGACCTGGAAGACTTGCCGTGATAAAAGGAACTATGAATTCTGCTGTCTACCAAGAGATCCTGAAGGAGAATGTCCGACCATCTGTTTGTGTACTCAAGCTGAAACGAACTTGGGTTCTGCAGCAGGACAATGATCCTAAACACACCAGCAAGTCCACCACCGAATGGCTGAAGAAAAACAAAATGAAGACTTTGGAGTGGCCTAGCCAAAGTCCTGACCTGAATCCTATTGAGATGTTGTGGTATGACCTTAAAAAGGCCGTTCATGCTCGAAAACCCTCTAATGTAACTGAATTAGGACAATTCTGCAAAGATGAGTGGGCCAAAATTCCTCCAGGACGCTGTAAAAGCCTCATTGCACGTTATCGCAAACGCTTGGTTGCAGTTGTTGCTGCTAAGGGTGGCCCAACCAGTTATTAGGTTTAGGGGGCAATCACTTTTTCACACAGGGCCATGATGGTTTGGATTTTTTTTCACCTTTAATAATAAACACCTTCATTTACAAATTGCATTTTGTGTTTTACTTGTGTTGTCCTTGACTATTGTTTAAATTGGTTTGATGTTCCGAAACACTTAAGTGTGACAAACATGCAAAGGAATAGGAAATGAGGAAGGGGGCAAACACTTTTTCACACCACTGTATACCTTAAAGTAATATCTGATGCTATGATAATAGATTTTACCCACACACTTTAGCAGTTGGAAGCATGGTGGTACAGTGTCTAAATGGTTAAAGCCATGGTTTATTTCATTTTGGTTAGAGCAGGGGAAGGTTAGGGGGCTCAGCAAGCTTTTTTTGCTATTTGTGTCCATATTGAGGCAGAACAAGAAGCAACTGGAAAATTCTTCAACGAAGACACTGGCAAAACATCTTTTCTTGTTGTCCTAAAAATTTAGAACTTCTAGCAGTGTTTTTATTGCTGTCTTTGCCCTGTCCTGGTGAAGATTTTACTTGTGCTGATGTCACAGGGACAGGATGTGATGAAAAATCCCCCCAATGAGATCACATACAGTCATAAAAACTTGACCAAAATTAAAATACTATCCAAAACAAACAAAATATCTATATATGTTTCCTGTGTTTGTGTTTTTTACTGAGTGAACCAGAAAAGCCTAAATTAATGTCAATAATTAACTTGCTAAATATTGAAAAAACAATATTATGTGAGAATGGTAACATTTATTAAAAGGTCACTCATTGTAGGGGAAAATATGCATAGCACTGACTGTATCCAACTTTTTTAGGAAGTTAATGACTAAGCCTTACCCACAGGAGAATTTAATATATCTAGGGACTGAGTATGATAATTTGATAATTAATTTGGAGGTCACTTACCTGTACTACATGCACAGGCTATTTGCAAAGGCCTTTTTAGATACATATGAACTAAAGTTAGACACTAGGGTTAGACTCCAATGCATGTAAAAACAGGTGTAGAGCTCTACCTGCTGGCTGAACATGTATTTTACAAGCACAGGCACAAACCTAAAGTTGTATAGCATGTGACAAGAAGCATGGAGCTCCACCTGCTGGCCGCAAACAAATAAAGCTAACTGCTGTTTGCAATTCTAAATTCTGTCCTCAATACTAAAATTCAGTTATACCTGTTGTTTTATGTTAATTTTTTCACTTTTTTATTTTTCCAAGGTATTGCAAGCTCAAATCTGAAATGTCTAAAATGTTAGTGGAAAGCATTATATTTTTTATCTGGAAACCTCATAATTTGCACAGTAATATTCTGCAGCCAGCTCCAGCTTTTCCTGAAGCCATCGCCAAGTCAATGGTCACAAGCAAGATGTAACAAGGTGATGTCCTCCAGCAGTATTTCCCATTTCCAAATGCCCTCCCCAGGTCAACATTTACCAATTAAGCTTTTTTCCCCCAATAGACATATCCCCTAAACCCAATTTCCATAACCAGGGCAACAGTTGACAAGCCAAAGAAAACATAGAAATTTCCATCACTATCTAACAGTGTTGAGACCTATTCTGAGGTAAGTATCACAAAAACTTGTAAATATTATTTTTGCATAGGCATTTCAATTAAAAGAGAAGTATGGAGTTTTTTTTTTTTTTTAAAGAATCATACTTACCTAGGTCGATGCAACATCAGTCCAATGCTGCATCCGTCCCCCCGCTGGCATTAAAACTGAGAACCGAGGGATCAAACACCGCTGATCATTTGGTTCTCAGAGCTCCCTAAGCAGAGAGCTGGTGACTGTCAGTCACTGCACTCTGCTCTGCCCTGCTCCCCTCGCTAACTGGAGCACTGGGCTGTGGAGGGGATGGGAGTAGCCCACTCAGGCTCTCAGCGGCTTGCTGAGAGGCTGAGCTGGTTGCCGGTCCAGACACCTGGGCTTCATTGTCGCGATCTTTTCTGAGACTGGACCGACACTGTGACGTCAGCCGACAGTGGGCTTCAGCCCACTGTCTGCTGAAAATGGGTCACAGGAGTGCAGAACGAACTGCACTCCTGTGATCCCCAGGAGAAGTACAGCCAAACAAGCTTTGGCTGTACTTCTCCTTTAACCACTTACCCACTGGGCACTTAAACCCCCTTCCTAACCAGACCAATTTTCAGCTTTCGGTGCTCTCACACTTTGAATGACAATTACTCAGTCATGCAACACTGTACCCAAATGAATTTTGTGTCCTTTTTTTCACACAAATAGAGCTTTCTTTTGGTGGTATTTAATCACCACTGGTTTTTAATTTTTTGCTCTATAAATCAAAAAATACAGAAAATTTGGTTAAAAAAAACGCGGGGGAGCAAGTTTCTGGGAGGACGTCTGTAGCCGTATTTCGGCTATGGCACGGTCGGCATGTGGTTAACCACTTCAGCCCCGGAAGAATTTCCTGCTTAATGACCGGGCAATTTTTTGTGATACGGCACTGCATTGCTTTAACTGACAATTGCGCATTTGTGCAATGCTGTACCCAAACAAAATGTATGTCCTTTTTTTCCCACAAATAGCGCTTTCTTTTGGTGGTATTTGATCACCTCTGCGGTTTAAATTTTTTGCGCTATAAACAAAAAGTGAGCGACAATTTTGGAAAAAAAAACAATATTTTTTTTACTTTTTGCTATAATAAATGTCGCCAAAAATGTTTTTAAAAAACAAGTTTCATCATCAGTTTAGGCCAATATGTATTCTTCTACATATTTCTGGTAAAAAAAAAATTGCAATAAGCGTATATTGATTGGTTTGATTTTTATCGGTACTGCGACATTGCAGCGGACAGATCGGACACTTTTGACATCTTTTTGGGTCCATTGACATTTATACAGCGATCAGTGCTATAAAAATGCACTAATTACTGTGTAAATGTCACTGGCAGGGAAGGGGTTAAAACTAGGAGGCGATCAAGGGGTTAAATGTGTTCCCTTGTGAGTGTTTCTTACTGTATGGGGATGGGACTGACTGGGGGAGGAGACATATCGCTGTTTGTAATTACTACAAACAGCAGATCTGTCTCTTATCTCCTATCAGAATGAGAATTTGTGTGTTTACACACACAAATCCCCGTTCTGTCTTACCCGCGGCCACCCGGGGCGATCGCGGGTGGCCGGCGCGAGCCTGCTATGGCTCTTAAAGGAGCCGATGGACTCATATGGCGATTTGTGGGAATGTGCCACTTTGCCAACATATATTGGTGTGAGCCGGGCAGCAAGTGGTTAATAGTATGTTATGTGTTACCAATTTACAGAAGTTCTGTACAAACAGGCTGTTGGATTTCCCCTGATTGATCATCACTGCCGGCTAGGGCTGGCAGCGTTGATCAGTGTATTCTCACGGCGAGAAAGTCTCCCCATTGTCCGGAAACAATACCTCAGTGGGAAGGATTCCCCCATCCACACACTCAATGTGAATGGCGGGAATCAAGTCATTTTTTTTCATTCAACCTCCTGGTTGAACAAAGACTCCTTTATAGCTAGCTGTAGTCATTTGTGGCACTAAATCTTTTGTTCAGTACAGCTACTAAATTATACTTTATGAAATCACACCCTATCCAGCCATCATCAGATGCTGCTAATGTGTGACCTTTTCAAGAACATAAAGTCTACTTTCACCCTTTACCTGGTACTTGTGCAATTCAAAGAAAATACCTTTCTTGTAGAAACACAAAAACTATATTGGTGAACTTGTATGACTTTCAGGACAGTCAGTCTATTGCAAGTTGTAAGGTTGAAAAGATATTTGTATATATATGTGTAAGGAAACATAAGGGATGTGAACAACATCATACAGTGGCAAATGCAAATCTGCTCACAGAAACCAGTGAAGATAATGAAACTCTAATCTCTTGCGGATTGGCCACTGTACATATACAGTCAGTCTGCCTCCCCTATTGTTCCAAAAGGACATACCAGTATATCCTCTGGGATTTGCACTCCTGTATTCGCACTGTGATTGGGCACAGCTGATCAAAAATCCAATAAGAGTGGCTCTGTACCACATGACCACTGTGACCAATCACAGAGTGTAAACACAGACTGTAGTTAGCAGCTGTAGCCCTCTTTTGGAAGGAGGGGTCATGAGAAACAGCCCATGCTTGCCCAAGCCTCGTTTTAAGGCTGTTGATGTCTTCCGCATGTGATAATTGATCGCCGTACATCGCAATTGGCGCTGCTGCGTGTTTGCACTCCCTTGCCGAAGCAACGCCGACCGTGATTGGCTCACGCTTACCACGTGTCCTCTGGCCCGCTTTCAAATTTTTGACAGACAAAAACTGGTTGTGCAGGCTTGAAAATGTTTGTATGATGTGACCACGACGTCCAATTTTCTTTTCATTAGTACGGTTTTCTGACAAAAAAAGCTGAAGAGCAAGACTAGGCATGCTCAGAAATGAAAGAACACATACAAAACAATTCAACACATTACGTCACTTCTGACACTGAATTCTGTCGTCAGAAACATTTTCTGATGGTGAGTAGTACCCTCTCCACTTTAGATTTGAGACTAGCATCAAACAAAAAACTGACAAAAATATGTCCAATAATCTGACCATGTGTACAAGGCTTTACTACAGAGACATTGCTATAATCAACAGACAGGACTAGGTAATACAACAATTTCAGCTCTGTACTATTGGCCATCATCCTCGTCATACTTAGTGACACTTGTGTAACACCCACAACTGTGTAACACTAAGCACAATATACTACAACATAGATATTAGACAGATAATTTGAATATAGTTTCATGATTGTGTCACAAATACAGCTCAATGTATAATTATTTTTCATGAACTTGTGGCATCTGAAATAGAAACAATGTTGTTGGAAGAAGATTGTGGTTGCATTATGTTGAAAAGTTTGACCAATTGGCAAAGTAGGCCCCCAGACCTAACTTTCTCTAATTGCACCACAAAGTCCCAATTCGCCCCTGCTAACATGTCCCCTACTTACCCCCACCCTGTGACTGGGCAGTGAAAAGAGAAGCAGCACATGATGAGCTCATCTCTCTGTCAATACTGCATCAGTATGCTTATTGCACTAAAGCACATCTTATTGGTTCCTTTTGCCATTTAACCTTCCTCACTCTGAGCTCCAATGTATAGTAGATTGCAAAAGGTGAGTACAAGTTAAATCCAGGTAATAACACTGGTTTAATCTAAAAAGAATACAAACTGTGCTGCTATATTAATGACTATAGGGCTACCCAATATGTGCCATTTATATATGCCTGGAATTCAGCTTTACCCACTTCAATACTGGGCTCTTTCACCCCCTTCCTGCCCAGGCCGATTTTCAGCTTTCAGCACTGTCGCACTTTCAATGACAATCGCGCGGTCATGCAACGTTGTACCCAAACACAATTTTTGAAAAAAAAATTGAGACAGATAGAGCTTTTCTTTGGTGGTATGTAATCACTGCTGGGGTTTTTTTTTTTTTTTACAAAATCAATTGAAAGAAAAAGTTTTTCTTTGTTTCTGTTACAAAATTTTGTAAATAAGTAAGTTTTCTCCTTCACTGACTGGCACTGATGAAGCTGCACTGATGGGCACTGATGAGGTAGAACTGATGGACACTGATAGGCGGCACTGACATGCAGCACTGATAGGCCCTGATATGCAGCACTGATGGGCACTGATAGGTGTCAATGATGGGCAGCCTTTATGGGCACTGATAAGTGACACTGATGTGCACTAATAGGCACTGATAGATGGCACTGATAGGTGTCAATGATGAGGAGGCACTGACAGGCATCACTTATGGGCACTGATTGGCATCATTGGTGGGCATCGCTGATAGGGCTGCACTAATAATCACTGCACTGATTTTCAAGGCAGAGCCCCCTCGTCGGGAGAGCCGATTATTGGCTTTCCTCTACTCACGTCCAGCGTGAATAGAGGAACACCGATAACCGGCACTTCCTAGTAACAATGTGATTGGACACAGCTGATCACATGGTAAAGAGCCTACATCATAAGCTCTTTACCATGATCCGACATGCGGTGTGTCGATCCATGCGCCTTGTTTTGCTGGAAGTCATATCACATCCAGTCAGAACAGGAGAGCTGCCGCCCGGCTGTCGTTTTGCTATAGGCCAGGGGAGATGTGGTTAAATACCCAATCAGAGACAGGGTATATATATAAAATAAAAATATAAATTTCACTTGACTCTGATTGTGTAATTACAATAAATACAATTTATTTGTGTGTGATTCAGATCATTGGGGATTTGACTTTCTTGACTTTCTCCACAATTGTGTGAATATCCACTTCAAATAGTCAATTATGTGAAAAGAAATTCATGTTTACTTATTTTATCTGCACATGATTGAAAAACTAATGTGAATATTCTTGTAAATGATTGTGTGAATATTCTTACCTACTTTAGTAAGTTAGCCCAATTAAGTCTACCCCACATTTACAAATCAAGGGATCAATTGGGGTTCTTATGGCCAGAAGATGTCACCAGTATCTAGGTGAGGGTGTTTGAAACCATGGTGTTAGGTAAATACCTTTCTTTTTTTTTTCCTAGTTAAAACAAAAAAAATATTTTTAGATTATTCATTATACAAACAACATGGGAAAATAGAGGGGTCAATGTTATAGACATTTGACATAATAGTCCATCACACAGTTACAGTAAACCAATATAACACAAATACCAAAGAGAAAAGAGATGGGGTGGGGGGGGGGGGGTGGGAAAGGTTCCTTTATGGTAAGGAGGGAAAGCAGAAAGGGTAGAGGGGTCAATATCTGGTAAGCAAGCACAGAGAGAGACAATTTTATTCTATAAGGCAGACAATCTGCATGTAAGTACAGTCATTATATAGGTAATTATGTGCACGTGATGATGTGAAAGTGCAGAAACAGTCAAAGTCACTATAAGCCTGTTGACAGATCCATAAAGTATGGGTCTTTTCAGGATAATTGCTATGTGCAGCCACTAGGGTCTCCTTTGTCATGATCTCGTTAAGTATCTGGGTCCACTCCAAGAAATGTGTCAGAATTGTTGATTTCCAATGCCAGGAGATAGTTACACGTGTGGCCATAAGGCAGTGGCTCAAATTGCTCTTTCTCCTAGAATCGGACCCAGAGATCATGAAAAGAAGAGCTACTTCTTGGGAAACTGCGACATTGGCAATAGACATTTTGTCTTATGTAGTGAATACTTTCTGCCAAAAAAAGGAACTATTACCTGACAGAGGCGGCTCTAGGCATTGTGAGGCCTTAGGCGAAACTTACACATGAGGCCCCAATCACGCCTATAATGGGAAAAAAAATGTAAGCAATAAAAATGCCTTAAAAAAGATGCACAGATCTAGCACACAGTTCATCAGCACCATTTCCAGGGTACCCTCCTTACCCACCAGACATATGCAGCCAATAAAACATCTGGGACCCAGCAAGGTGGCAAGCCCTCTAAGAATTTCCGGTGTCTTGGGGGAATGGGGAGGGGATGTCACTAAGTCATTCCACATCCACAGAGGAAGTAGAGTGGGGGATCCCAGCACAGCGCAGGGGGAGAGGGGGAGGGAGATAGAGCGGAGGGGAGGGAGAGAGAGAGGAGGAGGGAGAGAGAGAAAGAAAGGTGGAAGAGAGAGAGGGGGGGATAGAGAGAGAGGGGGAGAGAGAAAGAGGGGGAGGGAGAGAGAGAGAAAAAGGGGAGAGAGGGGGAGCGAGAGAGGGAGCAAGAGATTGTGAGCGATAGAGGGAGAGCGAAAGGGGGAGAGAGAGAGAGGGGGAGGGAGGGAGAGGATGGAGGGAGAGAGAGGGGTGAGGGAGAAGGGGAGGGGGGAGAGAGGGTGAGGGAGAGAGAGGGGGCAGAGAGAAAGAGGGGGAGAGAGAGAATGAGAGAAAGAGGGGAAGAGAGAGAGAGAGGGAGAGAGAGGGAGGGGGAGGGAGAGAGAGGGGGAGCGAGAGAAATCTAGGGGGAGGGAGAGAGAGAAAAGGGGAGAGAGAAAGGTGAGGTGGAGCGAGAGGGGGCAAGTTTGTGAGCGATAGGGGGAGAGCGAGAGGGGGAGAGAGGGGGGGAGGAGAGAGAGAGGGGGGAGAGGGGGGGAGAGAGAGAGGGGAGGGAAAGAGAGAGATGGGGAGAGAGGGAGAGAGAGGGAGAGAGAGGGGGAGGTGGAGAGAGTAAGGGGGAGAGAGGGAGTGAGGGGGTAAGAGAGAGAGGGTGAAGTGAGAAAGAGTGGGGTGGGGGAAAGGGGGTGAGAGAGATCTCTAGCCCTGTCCCTGTCTGCAGCCCCTCCTGTGCCCCATGTCCCAGGGAGCACAAGGAGGGGCCGGAGAGCACAGGGGGTGCAGAAAAAGTTAGATAGGTGGAGGAATATGGAAAAATCAATTCCACCATGTTCAGTCTCCCCACCGCTCCTCCTATTCAGGCACACAGGGAGGCTGCATGGGCACTCTCCTTCTCTCCGGTTGGCCAGGCAGCATAAGAGCTTCATTCTTCTTCACACTCATGGGTCAGCTCAGCTGGATAGCTTCAGCGACCCCCCCGGCCCCGACTGCTGAACCAAATAGGAGGCAGGTGGGGAGGGGTCGGATGAGCGGCGCAGGCTGAAGAAGCAGCTCAGCTGCGGGTGCCACATGGACATCCCACCCGCATGCCTTGTAGCCGGGTGCTGTCATTCAACCACTGCCACCACCTAGAGGCCTCTACTGTCCTACTCCCCGCACCTGCTGCCATCGGACCGGGGCGCTCCGTGATGAGACCAGGACATCAGTGTTTGATCAAATGCAAATTAGGCGGCCGCGAGGCCCCTGTGAGTGTGGGGCCTTAGGAGATCACCTAATTTGCCTAATTAGAGAGCCGCCTCTGTTACCTGACATTCCAACCAAATGTGTATGTACCTTTATCCATCTAAACATCAACAAGATCTTGGAGTTAAAATTGCATCATTTTAATATAGGGGTCTGCTAATAACATTAACTTTGATGGTCATCCTTTAAAAGAATTAAAAACAAAATAAATAGATTAAAAATAAATCTATACAGTAGCAGTATACAAAGTTAATACAAAAGTAAGTGGTAAAGTAATGATTGCAGTTTTTTTAAATGTTAGAGTTGCTGCTCATAACTGAACCAGATGAGCCCTTTATTGACATTTTAAATTATGTTATATCAAGAAACCTTGGAATTGAAACAGTCACTGAGACAGGGCAATTTTATAAAGATAAGTGTCATTTGATTCCTGTAATGATTGTTGATAACAAAACAGTGTCATTAAGGAGTGGGGATGATGCTTTTATATCCATGTCATTTCAGTGAAATGTAGATGATTTGGGGAAAATAGCACAATTTTTGGTAAAATGCGATGAAGTCAACAAGGAAAGTGACATTAACGACTTCAGTACTAGCCTTTAAAGGTCATTCATCACCAGGCCATTTTCCAATTTTTAGTGCTGTGATAGTTTGACTGACAATTACTCAGCCATGCAACTCTGTGCTCAAATGAATTGTATATCATTTTTTTGTATATCGTTTTGTTTTCGTGGCATGTAAAAAACACGGTTTTTACTATATAAAGAACAAAGATTAAAATAGTATTGTTTCTCTTACTTTTTTTTTCAAAACATATCAAATAAAAGAATCGTGTTTTGCAGAAATAACCTGCAGAAATAAGCACCCAGCACTTCAATGTTCTTAAACATAAAGAAATAATTTAAAGTGATTAAGGTGTTTTTGTTATAGTGATATTTAAAGGTACAGTGGGCTTTAAACGGCTCATGGGGGTTATGGAAGCTCCTTTAAGCTATCTGTAAAATACAGCCTTATTCTTTATAGAAAGACACAGACAGTAAAAAATTACATTTCTCAAATACTGGTAAATAAAAAAGGAGAGGAAACACTAAATAAAATTTAACCCACACCCTCTAAAAATAGTTAATAAGAAAGGTTGGTTTTTAAAAGAAATTTTGCCTAAGCAGTTCAAAGATGAAATTGAGAGTTTCTGCTACAGTGAAATTTAGCTGAGGGTGAAATATGTAATTTTACAGCAAAAATCAGTTTCACCAAAATAATTCCTCTCATCTCTATTAAGGAGCTCTGACACTGAAGTCTTATCAGTGCCTGCTCTATATTCTAGTTCAGTTGAATATATAATTATCATAATGGATCCATAAACATGCATGCATGCATGTTATATTTGATTTGGGGCATAATTGTTAGCTTAAGAAACAGAATAGAGCAATTACAATCCTTCAATCCAACATGTCAGTGATACCATCACAATGCTAACACAGACTACATATTGCAAAAAAAAATTGTTAGAGTGCCCTTCCTTTACTCATTTTTTACTATTTATTAGGGTTCATTTAATAAAAAAAAGTTTATTTTACTTTAGCCCGGTGAATATTTGAGATGCTACAATCAAACAATGAGATGACGGGGAAACAAATAAATAAGTAATTTTCTTTAGCCTGATTGGATGGTAGATATTACCCTTTTTTTAAGCTGAATTAAAAATAAATAATTTATCCAACCAACAGCACCCTTGATTTCATCTACTGCATTTTTGAAAAACATATGTTGTTTTAGTATTTATTTTATATACAGCGGGTAAAATAAGTATTGAACACGTCACCATTTTTCTAGGTAACTATACAGTCACAGGCCACTTTATTAGGTACAACTGTTCAATTGCTTGGTAACACAAATTACTAATCAGTCAATCACATGGCAGCAACTCAATGCATTTAAGCATCTAGACGTGGTGAAGATGACTTGTTTAAGTTCAAATAGAGCATCCAAATGGGGAAGAAAGGGGATTTAAGTGACTTTGAACGTGGCATGGTTGTTGGTGCCAGACGGACTGGTCTGAGTATTTCAAAAACTGCAGATCTATTGGGATTTTCACACACAACCATCTCTAAGGTTTACAGAGAATGGTATGAAAAAGAGAAGATATCCAGTGTGGACGAAAAGGCCTTGTTGATGTCAGAGGACAGAGGAGAATGGGCAGAGATAAAAACAGTAACTCAAATAACCACTCGTTACAAACAAGGAATGCAGAATGCCATCTCTGAATGCACAACACATCGAGCCTTGAAGCAGATGGGCTATAGCAGCAGAAGACCACACCAGGTGCCACTCCTGTCAGCTAAGAACAGGAAACTGATACTAAAATTCGCACAGGCTCACCAATTTATTGGACAATAGAGGAACGGAAAAACGCTGCCTGGACTGATGAGTCTTGATTTCAGCTGCGACATTCAGATTGTAGGGGTAGAATTTGGCATAAACAGCATAAAAGCATGGATCATCCTGCCTTGTATCAACTATTCAGGCTGGTGGTGGTGGTGTAATGATGTGGGCGATATTTTCTGGCACACTTTGGGCCCCTTAGTGCCAATAGAGCATTGTTTAAAACGCCACAGCCTACATAATTAATGTTGCTGACCAGGTCCATCTCTTTATGACTACAATGTACCCATTTTCTGATGGCTACTTCCAGCAGGATAATGTACCATGTCACAAAGCTCAAATCATCTCAAACTGTTTTCTTGAAGATGACTGTAACAAAAGTTCCACACTCCGCTTGAGTGCTTTCGTTATATACCGCTTCCTCCAGTCTGACTATAGATATTAGATATTAGCCACATATTACAACCAGGAACAAGGCAGGACTCATTTGGCTGCAAGCTGGAACATGAACTGTTTATTAAAACACATGTACAGAGAGACAACCCCTCCCTTTGTATTCAGGGTAGGGTAAACTATCCAATAACAATAGACACACAGGTCAGGTGTAGGGATGGGCCCAGTGTTCGATTCAAAGCCATGTTCGAATCGAACATCGGGCGTTCGCTCGTTCGGCGAGCCCAGAACTATTTGGGCCGCTCGCATCAAATTCTTGTGATGCGAGCGGCCCGCAATGCACTGCGCCAGTCGCAGTGCTTTGCTGGCTGATGATTGGCCAAGCATGCACTGTGACCCGCATGCTTGGCCAGTCAAAGAGCCAGCAGCGAGGAGAGCCATAATTGGCCACAGGCAGGATGCCTGTGGCCAATTATAGCTCAGGGGGTTTAGTACACGCCCCACAGTATAAAAGGCGCCGCGCCGGCGGCCTCGCATATTGTGTTGTCAGTGTCAGCGTGTCAGTGTTATGTGCTGCTGACTGCTGACATTATGTGCTGTGATTCTGGGGATTAGTGTGTGCGTGCTGTTAGTACAGCATTGCAGTATCACATCTGTATCACATCTTGCATTGATACATGTCCCCTGGGGCAGGACCCAGGTCCCCAAACACTTTTTATGACAATAACATGCATATTAGCCTTTAAAATTAGCACTTTTGATTTTGAACGTTTGCATCCATTGTAACTAATTGGGTTCTTATGCTCGCACAGACTTTAGGTCCGTTTGCGGGTTCTGGTGCGAACCGAACCCGGGGGTTTTCGGCTCATCCTAGTAAGGTGTATTCAAACTTCTCATCAGTAAACAGTCTTATCAGCAAGGAGGGGCTGCTGGAGGAATTCCCCTTCTCCACATAGACATACATCCATACTTTTCTCCTAAGGCAGACAGACACAATAGAACAATGGCATACAACCACACCCCAAACAATCCCAGCAAAGAGTACAACAGCATGAGACAACACACAATATTTCCATATATACAACATTCCAGTGTGGCTGTACAGCGAGTCCGACTGGCACAGATCAGACTGGGGTTCTTGGTCACCCTGTGCCCCTAGTGGACACAGGGTGATTTACAGGAGAGGCCAGGGGAGCTGGACAAGGCGTTTCCAGTGCTCTCCAAGGTAAGCTGGGTTCCACAAGCCCCCCACCCAAAGTGACTATCATCACAATGACAATGAGTTCACTGCTCCAGAAAGACCTGGATTTAGCAGGTACCATTGTTTCAAAGAAAACAATAAATAATGCACACGCCTATAAGCATGCTCACCATGAAAGACTCCATTGCTGAAGAAAAAGCATGTTGAATCTCATTTAAAGTTTGCTGCACAACATTTAGACAAGCCTGTGAAATACTGGGAGAATATAGTCTGGTCAGATGAGACCAAAATGGAGCTCTTTGGATGCCATAATACACACCATGTTTGGCACTGCACATTACCCCAAAACACCCCCATACCAACAGTGAAGTTTGGAGGTGGGAACATCATGGTGTGGGGGTTTTATTTAGCATATGGTACTGGCAAACTTCATATCATTGAAGAAAGGATGAATGGAAAAATGTACCAAGACATTCTTGATACAAATCTGCTGCCATCTACCAGGATGATGAAGTTGAAATGAGGGTGGACATTTCAGCAAGACAATGATCTCAAACACAAAGCCAAATAAGCTCTCAATTGGTTTCAAGGAAAGAAAATAAAGCTGCTAGAATGGCCCATCCAGTCACCTGCCTTGAATCCAATAGAAAATGTGTTTGTGTGGAAGAATGGGCCAAAATCACAGGTGAGCGATGCATACAGCTGGTAAAGGAGGCGTCTTGAAGCTGTCATTACCAACAAAGGATTTTGTACGAAGTATTAAATACATTTTAGTTAGCATGTTCAATACTTGTTCCATGTGTCATTCAATTCTATTACACATAAATTACTTTCTGAACTTATTTGTTTTGGTTTCTTTGTATGTATGGATTGCATGGGTTGTTAGCGACGTGGTGATAGCATGTCAATGGTACCTTTAGAAATATATTTACCTAGAAACTGGTGACAAGTTCAATACTTATTTTACTGCTATATACTGTATGTGTGTGTATGTGTATATATATATATATATATATATATATAGTAGATATATTGTTATACTAAAAAATGAAATTACTGTTGTGCAGATTAGAGTAAAAAATAAAATGCAAAAAGGCCCCCAACTAGTTACCCTACCCATAAGAATAGTGGAAATATCCTTAGAACTTTTGGAGGTCAGCGCAATGATCAATAGCAAAACACAGGAACTGTAAATTCCTCACTGCAAGCATCTAGAGGAGGTAGGTCTCTTATTTCTGTTTACGCCCACATGATCTTTCATACTTTTTAGTAAAGTTACTTTTGTTTGAACCACAAATTCCCAACCGCTGCTAGGGAATCTACCTTGCCATTCCAGCCAGCCTTGTCAGAATGGACTCATACACAGTAGAGTTCACTGTTACTTTTTTATTTAGTAAACAGATCCCAAGCAGCTTACTCTATTTAACCACTTAAAGACCGAGCCTCTTTCTGAGATTTATTGTTTACAAGTTAAAAACTTTTTTTTTTTGCTAGAAAATTACTTAGAACCCCCAAACATTATACATTTTTTTTAACACCCTAGAGAATAAAATACGGTTCTGTCACAACGTATTTGCACAGCAGTCTTACAAGCGCACTTTTTTTGGAAAAAATACACTTTTTTGAATAAAAAAATAAGACAACAGTAAAGTTAGCCCATTTTTTTTTATATTGTGAAAGATAATGTTACGCTGAGTAAATTGATACCCAACATGTCACGATTCAAAATTGCGCCTGCTCGTGGAATGGCTACAAACTTTTACCCTTAAAAATCTCCATATGCAACGTTTAAAAAATTCTACAGGTTGCATGTTTTAAGTTACAAAGGAGTTCGAGGGCTAGAATTATTGCTCTCGCTCTACCGATCATGGCAATACCTCATATGTGTGGTTTGAACACCGTTTTCATATGCGAGCGCTACTCACATATGCGTTTAAAAATTTTACTTATTTATTTTGCCTTTTATTTTTTATTTTTACACTGTTTTTAAAAAAAAATCACTTTTATTCCTATTCCAAGGAATGTAAACACCCCTTGTTATAGAAAAAAGCATGACAGGACCTCTTAACTATGATATCTGGGGTAAAATATACCTCAGATCTCACATTTAGACTAAAATGCAATAAAAAAATAAATAAATGTGTAATTTAAAAAAATGGCCCTTTAAGAGCTATGGGCGGAAGTGACATTTGACGTCGCTTCCGCCCAGCAATTGTATGGAGATGGGTGGGAGCCATCTTACCCTCACTTGACTCCATACACAGCCAGTGAAAGGACCGGATCACCTCCGCCACTGACGGCGGCTCCGGTAAGCGGCGGAGGGAACTGGATCACGGCGGGACGGGGGGGCCCTCTCCCGCCGCTGATAAAAGTGATCTTGCAGTGAATCCGCCACAGAGACCACTTTTATCTTGTAGAGGACCGCCCACTGAAGAAGGGGATACCAGGGTTATGGCAGTTAACTGCTGCCATAACAATGATATCCTCCTTCAAACAGCCGACGTAAAACTGCGGCGGGCAGTCCATAAGTAGTTAATGTCATAATTGTTCAAATATTGCTAATTAGATAAAAATTATATTTAAGACAGGAAATCTAAAGGCATCATACAGAAAATGTTAAAAAAGTATTTTAGTTCTGAATAAAATCTAAGGTGTATATTTATAAAGCAGTGGATGTGGCATTCACTAAACATTCATTGCAGGTGTATTTTTTTGGTGCCTGTGTTTTAAATTAGGGAGATTTATTCACCTGCTATAATTAATGACACATTGACTGCTTTATAAATATGCCTGTAAGTGTTACAAACTTTGGAAGGTTGAAAAAAGACACAGGTCCATCCAGTTCAACCCATGTGTGAATTTTATTCTCTAACAATTTCCATAGCCCTGTATATTCTGTTTCCTGAGCAAGGCATATAAATGTAAAGCTATGCACTTGGGGGCTAAGAATATGCATGCATCATACATACTAGGGGGAGTACAACTGAGGAAATCAATGGTGGAGAAGGATCTGGGCGTTTTGGTAGATCATAAGCTTAACATGCAATGCCAAGCTGCGGTTTCCAAAGTGAGCAAAGTCCTTTTGTTAAGAGAGAGACTCCAGAGAGAGAGATATAAGTTTTCCCCTGTACAAATCATCAGTGAGACCTCATCTGGAAAATGCAATTCAGTTTTGGGCACCAGTTCTCAAAAAGGATACTGGGGAACTGGAGAAAGTGCAGAGAGGGGCAACCAAACTGATAATAGGCATGGAGGAGCTCAGCTATGAGGATAGATTTGAGGAACTGAATTTATTCTCTCTTGAGAAGAGGAGATCAAGGGGGATATGATCAACATGTATAAATACATAAGTGGTCCATATAGTGAATTTGGTGTTGAATTATTCACTGTAAAGCCATCAAAGAGGACAAGGGGGAACTCTTTACGCCTGGAGGCAAAGAGATTTAATCTCCAAATACGATAAGGGTTCTTCACATTAAGAGCTGTGAAAATGTGGACTAGACTCCCTCTAGAGCTGGTTCTGTCTAGCTCAGTAGATTGCTTTAAAAAGGCCTGGATTCTTTCCTAAATGTACATAATATAACTGGATACTAACATTAATTGTTATTACTTTCTCTTAAAGTTAGTTAAGATTTTAACAACTGTTATTATGTACATCTTTGAAATTAAAACAACAGCCATATGATCAAAATTCACCCTAGGTGCAGCTACAAAACTGTCTCCTCTTTCTTCATTTGACTATATATATCTTTCATACCCTTTCCCCTACCCTCTCCCCATCTCCTTCCCCCTCTCCTCTCCCTCCCCCCCCCCCACCTTCATTATGGCCAATTACTGTGGTAGTGCCTGGGTTGATCAAATGAATAAGATTAAAACTACAGCATTGGGAGAGAATATCGAAACCAATAAAATTATAGCCCTTTTTGATCACTTGAAAAAACTCCTAGAACATAAATCCAGATTCTATTGGCATAGTCATTTTTGATAATATATTGATAATAAAGTAGTACCCCTTGGGTTAAGGATTCAGATCTTTCCCACAATAAAAAAAAAACTCAAGCCCATTACGAACTGAAGGGGAAGGAAATCTTACCACATGTTCATTGAATATGATGAGAATGTTGAAGGATCATTATGATTTACAAAACAAAAAACTTGATGCCGAAATACAAGGGCTACAGAATAAACTCCACCCATTCCGGGAGAAGGATATTTCCGTCTCATCGGAAGAGGAAATAAAAATATATGTGGATGAATATAACAAATCACTCATACAAAACAAAAATAAAAAATTTGCAAAAGACTCAGTAGCCTTCAAGATGGGAAGGGCTTACAAATGGAATGCATCAAATAGAGGTAATTTCAACAGATATAGGCAATCCAACGATGGGAATGCCTCTGACACTTCAACATCCTCATCCTTTCGCTCTCAAACTTATTATACACATCGGGGCTTTCCGCTGCACACCCACAATATGGGACCAACTGTCCCCCCACAAGAAGACTCAGATATGAGTCGCACCCAAACATCTAAAAGGAAAACACCTCCTATGTCTGATGGGGAGGACATTGTTCCTACCCCCCAGACATGCGAGGCAGCAATTTAGTAGTGTAGCCTCAGGAGTGACTCCCAAGCAACCTAGATCATCAAATTTTCAGGCACCAGCCTCCAAAGACAAAGTCCCTATGACCCCCAAACCAGCACCCCATGCAGCACAGAGCCATATAGATCAATTCATCACCCGTACCACATAACACCAGCTAGTACACTTGATGTAATTAATCTTACTTCACAAACTTTTACTGATACGGTATTGGGGATCCTGGGTCTTCGACTTAACTTTTGCCCCACACGGGATATTGATCATTTTGAAGTTGTGAAAGATATCAATTTGTTCGCCAGAAAGCTAAACTTCAAAGCGTTCTGGCATAATCAGACTAACAGAATAGAAACCAACCCTGAGGTTAAATGGTCCCGTATGGACTACAAAATGTTAAAAATCTTAACACAACTGGAAAGGGAAGGCAGTGTTTGGGAAGATCCTGAAATTATGCACCGAATGCTAACTGACATTGAGGCTAATGAACCCTCTGGGTTCATACCACCTGAATATAAAAGTAAATCACTCAAATTTCTGGCCTTCTCTAATCCAAATCTCAAATTATTTGTGGATCACACAACTCAAGACATTCGAAAAATGAATATCACCTCAACAAAATCTAACTTAACGCACACTCAAAGAGCAGCTGTGAATCAAATCAAAAAAGAGAGGACATAATAATTAAATCATCAGACAAGGGGGGCAACTTGGTCATTCAAACCACTGAGGGCTATACCACTATGTGTCACAAGATCCTGGAGAACTCCTCTTGGTATCATCGGATTTCTCCCTCTAGAATCCACGATTACCAACGGGAGTTCTTCTGGATCATAGATGGAGCTTTTTCAAAGAATCTTATTTCCAAAAACACACAAGAATTCTTAAAAGTCCAACACCCTATCACGCCCACTTTTTATGCTTTGCCTAAAACCCACAAATCCCTATCTTTACCTCCAGGCAGGGGTAGGTTGTCTTACCCAACAAGCAAGCTCTTTAATAGGCGATTATCTACTCCCCCATGTAGAAAGCTTACCCACATATCTAAAAGATACCATTCATGTCTTGACTGCCTTGGAAGGTTTATTTTTTACCCACCAATGCCATTATTGCTTCTATAGATGTTGAGGCCCTATATTCCAGCATCCCCCATGATAAAGGGATCACAGTTATTTCAACCTTCTTAAATGGAAGAGATCTTGATACCATCCCCTATAATGCATTCATTTTAGAAATGTTGCATTTTATTTTGACCCACAATGCTTTCACTTTTGATGGCTCCCACTACCTCCAGGTACAGAGAGTGGCGATGGGGACGAAGTGTGCCCCATCTTACGCAAACCTGTACCTGGGGGGGTGGGAGCGTGAGGTCTTTTCCTCGGATGCTTCCTCGATATACCTGCGCCACACACTTAGTATCAATGACATCCTAATTCTTTGGACAGGGACCCAGAACTTTTTGCAGAATTTGTGGAGATGCTTAATCACAATTATTACAATCTGCCTTTTACCTATAATTGGCATTGAGAGACTCTCTCCTTTTCTGGATTTGAACATAAACAAAGACTTAGAAGGAGTTATCACTACCAATTTACATCGGAAAGACACTGCAGGCAACTCCCTGCTACACTCCACTAGTGCCCACCTGACACATCTAATTGGTTCTATTCCCAAGGGCCAATATCTACAGGCCTGACGGAATTGCACCAAAAAAGATGACTTTAAAATTCAAGCCTCCCAATTGCAGAATCGCTTTTTGGACCGTGGATACAGCAAGAGATCCCTTAAAAAGGCATTTAAAAATGCAAGTAACAGCCCACGAGACCTGTTGCTGTTCCAAGGTGAGAAAGGACCCTTACCACAACCTCAAGGTATCCGTCCCATTACGAAATTCAGTAATCAATCTCAAACTATTAAACGCATTTTAAATACCCACTGGCACCTTTTGAGTGATGACCGCACTCTAAAACTAAAATTAACCCGAGCCGCATGTCATCTATAAATGCAATCAATCATTACGAGACATTTTAGTCTCTAGTCATTTTTTGTCGCAGAAATCTAAAGACCCTTGTGGTACGTTGTGGCGAGGCACTTTCCAATGCGGCAATTGCGATTTCTGCAAATACATTCTAACTGGGAACAATGTTGTTCTGCCCACAGGGGAACACCTACGTATGCAACCTATTCTTAAATTGCGACACAATCGGTATTGTGTATTTGCTAACATGTGACTGCGGCAATTATTATGTAGGGAAAACTAAGAGAAATTTCTGGAGAAGTATTAAAGAACATGCTGTAGACATACAGATAGGTGTCACTGAGAAACCAATACCCAGGCATTTTTCTGAACATCATGACTACAGCAACGAATCCCTGTGATTTCAGGTACTGGCCCGGGTGCACCCCCCAATCCGTGGAGGAAACTTTGAGCAAAGAATCCTGAAAGTAGAGGCCAAGTGGATTTTTTAATTAAAGGGGTTGTAGAGGTAAAGCTTTCTTCACCTTAATGCATTCTATGCATTAAGGTGAAAAAACATCCGACAATACCGACCCTCCCAGCCCCCCCACCCATTTTACTTACCTGACCCCTTGAAAGTCCCGCGATCGCCCCTGACATCCTCTTCGCTGCTCAGCCTGGCCATTAATTGGTTACAGTGGATGGATTGAAAGCAGCGCAGCCATAGGCTCGCGCTGCTGTCAATCACATCCAATGACGCGGCGAGCCGGGAGACGGGGCTGAGTGATACAGTGAGCCGCTATGGCCGCTGGCTGTATCACAGGAGCGTCCCCGCAAGCACTCCACACCATGCGAGGGAGCTCGCATGAAGGTGTTGAGTCCTTGCGGGGGGGAGCCGAGACAGCCGCCGAGGGACCCCAGAAGACCAGGTTCGGGGCGCTTCTGTGCAAAACGAGCTGCACATTGGAGGTAAGTATAACAGGTTTGTTATTTAAAAAAAAAAAATTATCTTTAGTGATCCTTTAAGGGCGACACAACCACCAGGTATGAACGATGCGATTAGCTATGCCCTGTTCTTAGGATAATATAATCTGTCTTACACATAATCCGCTTATCCTCATTTATCTCTAAACCGGATTCAATATGAACATCTTTATTTCAGCAATTAAAACATGCCTGTCTTAAAATAATAAAATAATATTTTAATCCCCTGTATGTGCCTCAACCCTTGGGTTTACCAATGTATGCAAAAAATTGGATGTATATGTATGACATATGTGAGGAAATGATTTGGAGGGTTTTGTTTTGTTTTAGAACTTTTTGTGTCTATGTACTGTAATGTTCATGTTGGTGTTTATGCATTTACTCTGTTTAACTGTTTATTTTGTCTTTTAACACGTCCTCTTGCCTTCCTTTTTGGACTGCTTCTGGAATTTACCTCTGACCCATGGGACCTTTGGCCTTGCTCGTGTCTTTCCACTACCTGAGGGGTCTGCAGGTGTTCCGTATATATGGCACATTTGCAGTTTCTTGGTATGTTTTCCAAGTCCCCCCAGAGGCGTTTCCATCAGATCCTCCATCGGGGGACACCGATACCTGGCGGCCTTTAGGCAAATCCACCTGCGCCGGCTAGACGCCATGCCCTTTCTCTGCATGTATCAGCTCTCCCCCTGCCTATGGTTGCCCCCCATGGCAGGAGAGACAGTGGGATTTGTTCTTCTTCCCATTATTTGGTCTGCGGTATGATCGGGATGTGGATCTGGGGTTATTCGCATGCTAATCCTCCAGCATGCATTCATCCACAGCATTTAGTGTTTAGATGGATTTGCTCCAATCCCTCCGGATTTGTAATCCGGGCGATCAGAGCGACTCCAGGTATCCTCCCTCCCACTCACACCTTACAGGACTAATCATGGCAGCTGTGCTTCCTTATATAAGATGCTTTCCCCCCAGGCTCTCATTAGCGGTTCATCCCTCCATTTGAGAGGAACGCTGTGAGGAGACTCGTTGTATAAGATTACAGGTATAGGATACAATTCCCTTTCTTTATTGTTTGTTTGTTTTAAATATAAGCAGCCTTTCCTCTCAGACTAACTTTTTGTTTGTTTGTTCGGACTAGGCTTTCATCAGTTGTCAACCTCTCCTTTTTGAGACGTGCTTTAAAGTCTATTTCATACACCATCTCTCACTATAACTGAAACCAACGATTGAAGTTTGGGAATTAATTATGCCCCCGCTCGCAATGGAGCTTTAACTCTTTAAATAAGTCTGTTTTCATTTCAGTAAATTTACCTGGTGAGCTAATTGTAATATACATTTTGTTGTTTTGAGGATTATACCCCCTCCTCCCTCTTTTTTATTTCTTTTTTGTTTTTGTCATTGTATTCATTATTCTTTATCAACCATCTGCATATATAGGGGCTCCTCCATCTTTGTTCCTTTAGGTGGGGAGAATGATTCCCACTGGCACCCAGGCCTCACTTGTCCCACTAAGCCGACGTTTTTCCATTACCAGTCCTTTCCGGTAAGCTGAGGGGTATGTTGTTGAAATTTAGTTTTTTAACATCATCTGATAATGTTACCTAGACAGTTAATTCCATTTACTTGTGATTTTTCCACATTAAGACACAGAAGGCGCAAAATATGACTGCACACTAGGGGATATATACAGTTAATATGACTGCTGTTGTTTGTTTTTGTTTTTTTTTCTTTTTTTCTATTGCAGTATATTTAGTTTATCAACATTTGCTCTAACATATATATCTATTTGTCATAAATGTATGTATAGACCATTGGTCAACACCTCTATGCCATTTGCATCATTACGTATTTATATTAATCATATGATGTATGATATATTAATTAACGTTTTCTTTGTAGAATTTATATGACGTTTTCATCTGTGGTATTCTCAAGGCCCTGAAGAAGCGGTTTCACCCGCAAAGCGCATAGGCCACTCTTTGTATAAACCTGTTGGAAACCAGCACATTCCTGATTTCAAAATTTGAATCACTAAAGACTGTATTTAATGTATTTTAAACGTTGTCTTTTAGTTTAATAAAAACTTGTTTACTTTTGTATAAATATCATTTTTTTTGTTTTTTTCATACTCCCCCATTCTTTCATAAAAGATTTTTTTTAAATATATTTATAAATTTTCTTGGGATGGTGCCTCTGTAGGAGTATCAGTGTTCCACGCTCACCCCACCCCATACATATAACATTTATAGTTAAAGTTGATCCAGGGATATCCAATTGTCTCTCAGGGGATCAGGAAGGAATTGGATCATGCTTTGCTGTTTTTTTTTTTTTGCCTTCCTCTGGATCAACTGTGGGTAGAGGATTGTGTATATTGGATTGTATGTTTTTTTTTCCCTAGGTTGAACTAGATGGACTAGAACTAGATGTCTTTTTTCAAACTGACTAACTATGTAACTATGACATCTAAAAGTTTTTGAAGGTGCTGACACTTTCAGCTAGTACCACTTCCTGGGGGAGGGAGTTCCACATTTGTACTGCTCCAACAGTAGGGAACCCTTTCCTCAAGCCAAGGTTAATTCTTCTTTCTTCTAACCTCAAATTGTGGCCACGTATCCCTTTCAGGTACCTTATTACAGTTCTGGAGTCTCCTTTGGTATAGTTGTACTGCTCCAACAATAGGGAACCATTTCCTCAAGCCAAGGTTAATTCTTCTTTCTTCTAACCTCAAATTGTGGCCACGTATCCTTTTCAGGGACCTTATTACAGTTCTGGAGTCTCCTTTGATATAGTTGTACATTGTAATCATATCCTCTCTTGAGCGCCTCTTCTCCAGAGAGAACAACTGTAATCTATGTAATTGTTCTACATAGCTGAGGTCCTCCTTCCCCCTTTTTAATTTCTTCACCATTTGCTGAACTCTTTGCTGTATTGCTACAATCATATCATTTAGGTAGGGGCTAGGCCATGTATGATAACAATTGCTTAAAGAGGTTGTAAACCTCAAAAATGAAGTGCATACTAGCTCATTATGAACGATGCCCTGGATTGGTGCCGACACACCGCTCCCATGTGCACAAGAGCCGCCGGTCACGGCACGGGCCATTTAGAAACGGCACAAGCAGGCAGATCCTTCAGTGCGCATTGCACCAATGACGTCGGCGGCAGAGTATACAGTAAATATCTCCTAAACTGTGACAGTTTAGGAGATATTTACTGTACCTACAGGTAAGCCTTATTATAGGCTTACCAGGGGGTACAATTAAAGAGGAAGACTTTACGTCCTCTTTAACTAGAAGAGGTGTATTATTACTTCAAATGAATGCCGATAATGCACAGCCATATCAAAGTCAAAGTTAAAACTGAACTCCAGGCAGATTTTAAATATACAAATGAATTCAGCCCTGTGTTTATTAAATGCCTCTTGTACAAGGACCCTGTCAAGTGTGCTGCAGTGCCAGGAGCCATGCCAAGAGAGCAGAGTGACACGATGGAAACAGTCCGATGGGAGCTTTTCAACTGATTTTCAACTGATTTTCCGACCGTGTGTATGCCCATCTGTCTTTTTCTGTCGGAATTTCCGACAGACTTTGGATTGAGAACCTGTTCTCAATTTTTCCGACGGAAAACCTTTCTATCGGATTTTCCGATCGTGTGTATGCAATTCCGACACGTAACATTCTGACGCATGCTTGGAAACAATTCGACGCATGCTCGGAAGGATTAAACTTCCATTCTATAGTGCTGTCGAACGTGTTTTATGCCGCTGTGTTACAGACCGTCGGAATTTGGTGTGACCGTGTGTAGGCAAGACAGTTTGAGCGAAATTCCATCGGAATTCCGACAGGAAAACCATCAGAGCGTGTACGCGGCATAAGAAGAGCTAATCAGTGTGTCCCTTCTCCTTTCATTGTTCAATCAGCCGCTTGCAATCTACTGTACAGCAGAGCTTAGAGAATGCGCACAATAGCTAATCAGTTCTGTAGTGCAGTGAGCATGCCGATAGGACTAGAGTGAAGAAGGTTGAGCTTATCAATGTGCTGCTTCTCTTTTCACTGTCCAGTCACAGGGTAGTGGTAGGGAAGGGACCCGTAAATGAAAGTAGGCTAGGTATGACCGTGTTGTCAGAGCTCAAATTTTATGACTTGATAGATAGAAATACAAATCCTTTGACAGGTAAAGCAGCTTTTATGTATGTATGTAATCTGTGTATTTATCTTTTTTCCTGGATCTGTAGGGATGGGCCCGGTGTTCGATTCAAACCCATGTTCGAATCAAACATCGGGCGTTCGCCCGTTCGGCGAGCCCAGAACTATTTGGGCTGTTCGCATCAAATTTGTGTGATGCGAACGGCCCGCAATGCACTGCGCCAGTCACAGTGCATTGCTGGCTGATGATTGGCCAAGCATGCACTGTGACCCCGCATGCTTGGCCAATCATAGAGCCAGCGGCGAGGAGAGCCTGTGGCCAATTATAGCTCAGGGGGTTTAGTACACGCCCCACATTATATAAGGCCGCCGCGCCGGCAGCCTCGTATATTGTGTTCCAGTGTCAGTGATATTATGTGCTGCTGACTGCTGACATTATCTGCTGTGATTCTGAGGATTAGTGTGTGTGTGCTGTTAGTACAGCATTGCAGTATCACATCTGGGGGGTGTCTATAGTATGCCTGTGAATGGGCGCATGTTTCCTGTGCTTAGAACTGTCCCTGCACAAAGTGTCATTTTTGCAGGAAAAAAAAGCTATTTAAAATCACTCGCGGCTATATGAATTGACGGCTCCCGTAACACAGACAACAGTCATTCATTGAAAGTCATTGATAAAAAAAAAGTCATTGATAAAAAAAAAAAAAAAAAAAAAAGCGTGGGGGTCCCCCCAAATTCAATTACCAGGTCCTTCAGGTCTGCTATGGATATTAAGGGGAACCCCGGCCAAAAAAAAATGGCGTGGGGTCCCCTCAAAATCCATACCAGACCCTTGAGGTCTGGGATGGATTTTAAGGGGAACCCCGGCCCAAAAAAATAAAAAATGGCGTGGGATCCCCACGTGGACGGGGACGTCATGGGGAATTCCCTATGGCTTTCCCCATGACGTCAGAGGGGGGGCGGGGTCACCAGGTGGCCCCGCCCTCCGTTATAAAAGACCTGTCAGACACAGCGAAGCCTCACACAGCGGGAGCCTCCCATTGCGCGGAGCGGCCCAGAAGAGACACCGACGCCGTGGAAGAAGATGCCGGACGAGAAGACCAGAGCAAGAAGAAGCGGATCGGAGGAAGAAGAAGATGGAAGAAGATGCCAGAAGGAGAAGATGAAGAAACCGAAGGATGAAGAAAGGAAGAAGGAAGACCAGAAGAAAGAAGGTTTTAATAAAGGAATTGTCAAAGACCGTCTCCTGTAATTTTTACAATTTTTGACACTTTTTTGGTGAAATGGTAGGGGTACTTTTGTACCCCCTTACCATTTCACATAGGGGGGGCGGGATCTGGGGGTCCCCTTGTTAAAGGGGGCTTCCAGATTCTGATAAGCCCCCCGCCCGCAGACCCCCACAACCAATGGCAAGGGTTGTGGGGACGAGGCCCTTGTCCTCATCAACATGGGGACAGGGTGCTTTGGGGGGGACCCGAAAGCACCCTCCCAATGTTGAGGGCATGTGGCCTGGTACGGTTCAGGAGGGAGGGGGGCCGCTCTCGTCCCCCCCTCTTTTCCTGCGGCCTTCCAGGTTGCGTGCTCGGATAAGGGTCTTGTATGGATTTTGAGGGGGACCCCACGCCATTTTTTTTTTGCCCAGGGTTTCCCTTAAAATCCATCCCAGACCTCAAGAGCCATCAATTCATTAGCCGCGAGTGATTTTAAATAGCTTTTTTTCTTGCAAAAATAACACTTTGTGCAGGGACAGTTCTAAGCATGGGAAACATGCGCCCCTTCACAGGCATACTATAGACACCCCCAGTTACGAAATTTAAAGGAATATTACACTTTTATTGTTTCACTTTAAGCATTATTAAAATCACTGCTCCTGAAAAAACTTTAGTTTAAAAAAAAATAATTTGCATCGATACATGTCCCCTGTGGCAGGACCAAGGTCCCCAAACACTTTTTTATGACAATAACATGCATATTAGCCTTTAAAATTAGCACTTTTGATTTCGAACGTTCGCATCCATTGTAATTAATAGGGTTCTAATGTTCTCACAAACTTTAGGTCCATTTGCGGGTTCTGGTGCGAACCGAACCCGGGGGTGTTCGGCTCATCCCTAGTGTTCAGAATTAGGATGCCCATACACTAAATACATGCAGAGGGTAGTTGGATAAATAGGCATAATTTGACCATGCTGTTCACATACAGCGCTCCATAAACATATACAGTATGCCCTGTTTGGCAGAGAAAGGAAGAAGTATGTAGATAGTGTTGAGCCCAAATTTGCTGAAGGGGAATGGTAGCGATAGGATTATGCTTTTAAACCTGCTGTTATATTCTGTAATATGGTGGATTGGGGCTGTCTGCAGCTAGCATAGATATAAGATGGATGGCTGAATCAGCCAAAAACAGCTGGATTGGAGACACAAATCTCAGCCACTTTTACTGATGCAGTCAGGCTGCTGCTATAACATTTGTAACTTCCCTCTGAACCCAGTTTTTCTGTGTAGGTTACCATACCTCCCAACATTTTGAGATGGGAAAGAGGGACACCTGCTAGCAAACGTATGTAGGGATAGGACACGCCCCCTTCCATGCCCCCTTAAAGGGGAAATAACAAAAAAAAGGTTAATTAAATCCACAAGTGCTTTTTTTTAACCACTACTATTCCTTTATAGTGGCTTTTAAAATGTACAAATGCAGCAATTTAGAATTTGGATGAAAGGTTTAGCACTGGGAAACACTTTTTGAAAGATAAAAAGTGCATTTTATATATAACTATATAGATCAGACCAAAATGAGGGACAAATGAGGAGGAAAGAGGGACAGAGGGACATTGCTCCAAATCAGGGACAGTCCCTTGAAATCAGGGACAGCTGGGAGCTATGGGTTAGTGTTTTTCATTTTATGCTTGTCTATTTGTGCATTTTCTCTATATCTGAAACCGGGATTACATCAAACTAAGCTAGCCATTGTGGTCAGACAGCGTGTGGGGATGCAGCTTGTTTCAGTAGTCGATTTTGACTTCACTGGTGAAAAATGTGTCTGAGTAACTTTTTAAGATGGATAGTATGTGGACCGTCAACCCTTCAGTTTCTTGCTGTGAGCCTGTGTGTGGGCAGGAGTAAACAAACACAAATCCAGTCTTCTTTTTCTTACACATATTTTTTGCATTACTTCCACAACGTGGCCTCTTCTCCATCTCTAGCTCAATGTTGTCTTTTTGTCTCTTTCTCCCCTTTTGCCTTAATTCATTGCAGCTGTAAAAACCTCTTCACCATACCCTCTATCAAGCGGGTAGATAGGTGAGTGGCAGGAAGAGAATCCCTCTTAAGCCACTGTGGATAATAAATACCATATGTGTGAACTGGCTGTGCTCCCACTGACCGCAAGTTGTGATTAATATACGTTTGTTCAGAAAAAAAAGTAAGGAATTATACAAGTAACACATTAAGGAATTATACAAGTAACACATTTTTACCTGTTACATGTATATTTCAGTCATAGCCTTCTGCACTGACCTGGCTGTATAAGGATATAGCCTCGTAATAGATATGGCTACTGCAATGACCTGCCTTTAAAAATCCCAGACAACAATGAAATGTTACTCAAGCTGGGTGCCCATTTAACCTCCTGTAAAAGTCTCTCCTATTTTGTCAGGGTAGTCAGCAGTGCCACAGGAACCATACATTTTCATTGGACACCGGAGAAAGGCCTTTAAATTTGGCTATGATTATATTTAAGTTTGTCAGTGTGTTTTACAGAGGTAGTAATGCCCACCTCAGTACAGGGCACTTTCATCCCCTTCCTGCCCAGGCCATTTTTCAGCTTTCAGCACTGTCGCACTTTGAATGACAATTGCCTAGTCATGCAACACTGTACCCAAATACATTTTCGATCATTTTCTTTTCACACAAATAGAGCTTTCTTTTGGTGGTATTTAGAAACTGCTGTTTTTTTATTTTTTACTAAAGTAAGAAAAAAGACCGAAAATTTTGAAAACAAAAAAAGTTTTTTCTTAGTTTATATCAGTGAATTTTGTAAATAAGTAATATTTCTCCTTCACTGATATGCACTGATGAGGCGGCACTGATAGGCTGCACTGATAGAAACTGATGAGGTGGCACTTATGGCACTGATGAGCCGCGTCAGTGGCTCTTTAAAGGGATTTGGGTCGCGCAGCACAGCAGCGATCGCCGCTCTGTGCTCCAGAGCGGGCGTGCGAGAGACCACACAGAACAAGAACCTCACCGTGTCTCCGTAATTTGACGGTGGGCAGGTGGCAACTGGTTAAAGTGATTGTAAACGCTCTTTTAAAAAAAATTATAAACATGTTACACCTATCTGCTCTGTACAATGTTTTTGCACAGAGCTGCCCCGAACGTTCTTTTCTGGGGTCCCCCATCTGTGCTCCTCCCCCCTGCCGAGTGACCCTATAGCAAGCCGCTATGGGAGCACTCGTGCAGGCTCAATCCCCAGCCGGACTGTATCTGCATCTGTGGACACACACAGCATGTCTCGGCCCTGCCACCAGCTCCTTACTCACAGGATTTGACCGACTGCAGCAGGTGCCAATGTCTCCCAAGCTTGTGAGCCCACGGAGAGGAGAGAAAAGAACCGAAGCCAGGCACAGTGCTGGATTGATACAGGGCTCAGGTACGTGTTAGGAAGGGGGGCTGCAGAGAATGCATTAAGGTAGAAAAAAAACTTTCGCCTTTGCAACCACTTTTTTTGAAAGAAACGTTTTTATTGATCTCCAACCAGGAGAGAAATTATAAGTACAATACAACAGTGCATCATACAACATATCACAACGTAACTAACATTTGGTGTACATTCACTTTCTGCATATCAGCATACATGTTAAGCTTACTTCGTCTCAGGCATCAAAAGGGAAAAAACTTAAAGTAATCTATTACCCATACTTGGTATTCATAATGTAAGTCTGCATCATTGTGTTAATCTCCAGTACATATCAATATCCTATCCAGCCCTGGGGGGGGGGGGGGGGGGGGGGGGGGGGGGGGGGGTGGGGGGGGGGGGGGGGGGGGGGAAGGTGTCATTACGGGAAACCATAGGAGCTCATGCGGGGAGGGAGGGAGGGGGATTCCAGGTATCATTAGTCTCTACACATTTATCAGGATAGCATCCTAATTCCCGACCCAGCATCCCCAAACCTTATCAAACTTCGAGGGGCATTTGCGGCTCATGTAGGTAAGTTTGTATAGTGGGAGGACAGAGTCGACCAGCGCCTTCCATTGTGACACAGTGGGGGGGTCCTTTTTCTTCCAGTTCAGGAGGATAGTTTTTCTGGCATAGAACGCCGCGTAGAATATAAACAGTTGCGTGTGGATTTTGGGAGCCATTTTGTCACACACTCCCAGGAGCAGGACCAAAGGGTCCAGCCCCAGAGAGAGGTTCCCGGTTGCATTTATCACTCCCACCACATCTCTCCAGAACTGTCGTATGAGCGGGCACTCCCATACTACGTGTATAAATGTTCCCAGTTCCGTAGAGCACTTTGGGCATCTGTCAGAGCATGTCGGGTAGATTCTCGATAGTCTCTGAGGGGTGTAATAGGCTGTGTGGATGAACTTGAGTTGAATAAATCTGTCCCTGGCCGAGATCATTAGTGGTATATATTGCTGGATCCCTTCCTCCCAGTCCTCCCCTGCCAGTGTCGGGATGATTGTTTGCCATTTAGTGAATAATTTAGCCCCAGTATCAGACAGCTCTGAGGAGATCCTAAGATATAGGGAGGAGAGGATCCTATCCACACCCTTTGAGATCAGGAATTTTTCTATCCCGTGGGAAGATACGGAGGGTTTTGAGGGAAACTGAGCACGGATTGCATGTCGCAACTGAAGGTAGCGAAAAAACATCTGGGAGGGGAGTGCAAACTCCTCCCGCAGAGAGTTAAAGGGAAGAAGTGTGCCGTTTGGCATAATCTGCCTGAGGATCTTTATTCCATAGCCTGCCCACAGGGTCGGGTCCGGAATAGAGTTCAGATGCTGCAGTCTGGGATTACCCCACAGCGGAGTATATGGTGATACCTCTCCTGGGGCACTAATTTTATTCGTCAGTTGGGACCATACTCGCACCGTAGTTCTCATCGGGATGGTAATCTCAGGGTGTGCTGTGGGTCCCCGGAAGACCAGGTTGCTAAGAGCTGCGTAGGAGCCCAAGGTTGCCGCCTCGAGGTTGACCGACGGATTGGATCGGGACTGTTTAAACCACCACCTTACCGAGACTAATACCGCCGCCCAGTAATATTGTTTTAAGCATGGCAGGGCCAATCCCCCGCGGGACAGGGGTAGTTGAAGGGTGGCCTGGGCAATTCTAGGTGCGGCGCCAGACCAAATAAAGGAATTAAATATTTTGTCTACTTTCTGAAAAAAGGAGTTGGGAATCGGGATAGGGGTGTTTCTAAATACATAAAGGAATTTGGGGAGAAACGTCATTTTCAACAAATTCACTCTACCCACCGGGGATAGGGGAAGGGATTTCCAAGCTTGACATTTATCAATCAGATTGTGGAGTATCGGGTAGACGTTGTCTTCCAGATACAGTTTTAGGTCTCCCTGGATCTCTATTCCCAGATAGCGAAATTTAGGGACTGTTTTCAAGAGCGCGTGCGCGTGTTCGGGCTGCGGTCTACCAGACAGTGGGAACAGGATAGACTTGTCCCAGTTTATTTTAACACCCGAATATATAGCAAATTCGTCTATAATGGCTAGGGCTGCGTTCAGGGACGTGGTCGTGTCAGGGAGATACAGTAGGGCATCATCAGCATAGAGGGATACTTTTTCCCATAAAGGGCCCACCTGTATTCCCCCGACCTCGGCCGACTCCCGGAGAAGCGTGGCCAGAGGTTCTATAGCAAGGGCAAAAAGGGCAGGAGACAGTGGGCATCCCTGTCTCGTGCCTCTGGTCAGTGGGAATGTATCTGAGATTAGGCCATTGGTGCGGATTCTGGCTACGGGGTTTGCATAGATTAACTTTACCCAGGAGATGAATTTGGGACCGAAGTTAAAACGTTCCAGAACCCTCCAGAGGAATTGCCATTCGACAGAGTCGAACGCCTTTTCAGCGTCTAGTGAGGCGACCGTGCCACTAGTGCGTCCCATCCCTGCTAGAGATATGTGAGTGTATAGGCGACGTAGGTTTATGTCCGTACTCTTACCTGGCATGAAGCCCGTTTGGTCACCCTGAACCAACTTTAAGATCACGGAGTTCATTCTAGTTGCAAGGATTTTCGTGACGATCTTCGCGTCTACATTTAGAAGCGAGATCGGACGATATGAGGAGCATAGTGTAGGGCTTTTGTTGGGCTTAGGGATCACCACTATTACCGCCTCTGACATTGTAGGAGGGAGGGTCCCTTTGCCCAGCATGGCTGTGAGCGTGGCATGGAATTGTGGGGCCAGTAGTTCTATGTGGGTTTTGTAAAATTCTGGGACCCGGCGTTTTTGCATTTTTGAGGGAGGTCATGGCAAGCTGGACTTCTTCAAGAGAAATGGGGCTATCTAGTCGGGTACTGTCCTCGTCAGGGAGTTGGGGCAGCTCTATACGGTCCAGAAAATGGTTGAGGGCCTCAGGGGTAGATGTATCCCTGGAGGTATAGAGAGATTCATAATATTGCGCAAAGCGAGCGTTAATAAGGTGGGGATCAGTCAGCATCTCTCCCCGCTCGCCCTCAACCATGGCTATGTGTGACACTGAGTTCCTTTCCTTAGACAGCCAGGCTAGTAGCCTACCTGTCTTTTCACCCTGCTCAAATATTCTCTGGGATTGGTTCAGGAGTATCTTCCTGCTAGCAGTGGCCCTTAGTAGGGATATCTCTCTGTGGACCCCCTGGAGTTCAGAGTACACTGCCGCGTCACCCCCCTGCGTGTACTCGTCTTCCAACCTGCGTGCTCTCAGCTCAGTCTCTTCTAGTGCCAACCTGGAAGTTTTCCTAGCTTTGGAAATGAGGAATTGGTACTGCCCTCTGACAAAAGCTTTGTACGCATCCCAAAGCACTGGTGGTTCTACTGTACCTCTGTTTTCTATCCAGAAGGCTCCAAGCTCTACCTCCATCTCGGGGGCCACGCGCTCATCATTCACCCAGAATCCAGAGAGCCGCCACATAACCGAGCCAGAGGCAGGACCTATCTCCAGCTTGAGTAGAAGTGGCGCGTGGTCAGAGATGCCTCGCGGCAAAATCTCCACCTCCGTGGTGCGGGAGAGCAGGAAGTCGTCAGCTAGTAGTAGGTCAATTCTGGAAAAAGAAGCATAGGTAGCAGAGTGACATGTGAACTTTTTCTCAGTCGGGTGTTTCCACCGCCACACATCATGTAGACCATAGACCTCCATCCATTTCAGCAGAGGGGAATCAAGAGCTACACCAACCCTGAATCTATCCATAGACGGGTTTGGAGTCATATTAAAATCGCCTGCAATTAATACCCTAGCTCCTGGATATAAAGCCATTAATGGGGTTAGTTTGTGAAGTATTTGCATATCTACAGGTGGAGGCACATAGATGCCCACTATAAACATTTCTTGCCCATTGCAGTTGGCATGAAGTGCCACATATCTGCCCCCTGGATCTAAATGTAGATCCAGGAGGGAGAACTGGAGCGATTTATGGACCAGTATACTAACCCCCCTGGAGTATGTTGAGTACGTGGAATGGTAATAGGAACCCACCCATGGTTTTTTCAGGGCTAGTGTTCTTCCACCCAGGAGATGTGTCTCTTGCAGAATACAAATCTGCGGGGAGTACTTTTTAATATAGGTGAAAACCAGGGACCTCTTGACCTTAGAATTTAGACCCCGCACATTCCAGGACATTATAGTCAATGGAGCCATCACCATATCGCATTAAGTGTAAAACAAGGGGATGAGTCGCATGGACAGGAGCCGGAAAAACCACTGGCCGTCCCATCTAAGCGAGTTCGGTTGATATATCTTGTCGTGGAGCCCCCCCCCCCCCCTGTACGGGAGGGGAGCGTCACCACACCAAGGCAGCCAACAACATAGGATGCAGTATGTGAGAGATACCAAGCATTGCAGTAAAGAGAGTAATACATTCAAATCTTCAGAGCAAAGAGAAGTACACCATAAATTCCCCCCCCCCCCTCCCCCACCCGGACACCACCCCCCAAACCTCGGTGTGTCTTTTTCCCAAAACTTAAACCCCTGGTAACTACCATGGGGGTGCGTGAAAGGTAGAACCTCATAAGAGTTATAGTCCTAGCACAATCAGTCCGGCCAGGCCATGTATAGGATAGACGGTCCCTGCAGATTTTATAGCAACAGTTCTCCCGCTGAATGCGGGGGCACATACTTAAACAGAACTCTTGCATGTTGAACTTTGATGCACCGCGGGGGACAGGGCCCCCAGGAACCCCAAACATGTTTTCGGCGTGTGTTGGTCCTCAGCAGAAACGTCCCGAGAGACCAGCCCGCCATTAATCCTATAAATTACCTGCTGCGTCCCACCGGGGTCCTAATGAAGGAGGATCCCCAGGCCCAGTCAATCAATCAGCATGTAAAATGTGATGGTAACCGTCAGAAAAGGGTTACTGTACTGCTGGCACATTGTCATAAGGCAAGGGGAAAAAAAGAAAAGTAACATATAAGGGGGGGTACCTCAGGGGGTCATCCTCTAGGCAAAGTTTCCAACCAGTGGGATGCATCTTCAGGGGTAGTGAAGAATCTCACCGTCTCGCCATCTTGAACTCTCAGCCGCGCTGGGAACAGCATACTATACTTGATGTGTCTGTTGCGTAGGTTCAATTTAACCTGGTCAAAAGAGCGCCGCATCTTCTGGGTATCAATAGAGTAATCTGGGAATATCATCAGGCGGGATCCTTCATGGTTAAGGGCTTCTATCTTCCTGGCTTCCCGGAGGACCAGATCCCGGTCTCTGAAATTGAGGAGGCGGAGGATGAAAGTGCGTGGAGGAGCTCCAGGGGGCCCCCTGGTAGCAGGCATTCTATGTGCCCTCTCCACCGCAAAGAATGGGGAAAACCGGACTCCTGGCAGCAGAGTCTGGAGGAGGCGCTCTGTGAAGGATGAGGGGTCTGCTCCTTCTACTCCCTCTGGTAGGCCCACAATGCGGAGGTTATTCCTCCGATTCCTGTTTTCAGAATCTTCGGCCCTGCTCTCCAGTATTTTCACCCTGGTCTGTAGGGTTCTCAGGGACCCGGAGTGGTCCCGCAATGTGTCCTCAGCGTCCCCCACGCGGCGCTCCGCTTCGGCCAGCCTGGCGCGGAACGCGTCCATGTCCCTCCGGACTAAGCTAATGTCCAGCTGCACGGATTCTATCTTCCCTGTGAGGGTGGTCTGGCAGGTGGCAATTGCCTCCATTAGTGCCTGGAAGTTCGATTGGTCAGACAGGGCCGGGTCTGGGCTCTCCGCCGGGGACGCCATGCGGTCCGGAGGCTTAGGGGCCGGAGGTAGGCCCGAGCTAGGCCGGGGCTTCAATTTGGCTGCTGCGGATGCCTTGCGGGTGTTCGGAGTGCCCCTACCTTTGGTCATCCCCTCCCGGGTGAGGTCCCGATCGTTCTGGCAGCTCCAGGGGTGGTATCTGCAGGGTTCGGGCTGAAATAGAGAGGTGGCTGGCCGGAGCTCACTCTATGTGCGTCTTCTCAGTCGGCCATCCAGGACACGCCCCCGCCTTTGCAACCACTTTAAAGTGCTTGTAGCCATATTAGTGCGTTGAGTACTCTTTGTGATACTTTTTTATTTGCAATAACAGTTTACTTTTCAGGATAAGCTTCCGGGTGTACCCCCTTCTAAGGTGCAAGCAGTATCTTGCTGGTACATCTGTAAAAAGTCCTTCTGCTTATGGTGAGTTAAGTGCACCCGCACAAAGATTTTTTTTATCCAGAGTCCACGTGGTATGTTATTCCTCTTCTTGTATGTTAACAGATAAAAAAAAGTCACTGCTGATCAGGCTGTTTAACTGCTTCTTCATACATAAGATGATTGTAGCTATCTTAATGCACTTGCAACACAGTTAAATACTGTCTGTGATATTTTTTTTTTTTTTAGGGCTGTTACTGATTAAAATTTCCGTGCTCGATTAATCGATTATTTATTTTAATCAATTAATCGACTAATTTTGATTAATTATAACCCACATACAGATCCAACTACTTTTAGCTGATCTCCTTGCATTGCAACTCTGCATTAGTCAGTGGTAAATGTGGTATACACTACATAAAATCCCCCGACACTAGTTTGTTTCCACAATCCATGACTTAACTTCACAGTTCACACAAATACGTTTTAAATTCAAACTGTAGCACTGACGTAAGTAATTTTTTTCCACAGTAGCGTGACAATCCCTCCACCTCCGGTCTAACTAATCACTCTCACCTTATGACATGGACCCCTGTGCAAACAGGTGGTCATGCAAGCGGGTATGAAAAGGGTTAACACGGACCATAAACTTCTCTTTACGTCTCCTTAGATCTCAGCAAGGATGCCAGGTCATGGGTAGAAAGAAAGACCGCTTAAGTATAAGATTTCATTTTTGTGTTCAAACACAAACTACTCACATAAAGATGATAAAAACAAAGCATGTAAAGCCGACAATCGTGTTAGTTCCATAGGGCAGCAGCAGGCGACGTCATGCATAGCTCCTCCCCGTACGCGTTACGTTCAATCAGAACTTCAACGTCACGGTCTCCTCCCCCCTTCCATTCGTTAGCATACGGAGGCACTTGGGGAAGGGGGGAGGAGTCCGTTGACGTCGATGTCCGTGAAGTCACCGGATCTCCGATGGAGCTCCCTGAAGACCCGGAAGCTGGCGCAGAGGTGAGTACCGATCAAAAGAATTTTGATCGATCAAAAAAAATTAATCGAGGAATTAATCTTTAATTTCCACAGCCCTAATCTTTTTGCACTTACAGATAGTTTTTCAGGACAAGCTTTCAGGGTATACCCCCTAGTACAGATTACATAATGCCTGCTATAGATGGTTTGATTTTATTTCCTGCAACCATGGGTCAGTGTTGATGAGGGGAACCCTCCCGTGGAGCTCTTGTGTATAATCTATGAGGCATAATAAGTCTTTTAAACATGTAATTTTTTTCTACAAGTTTTTGGAAAATGTGTAAAGAAAATGAAAACACATTTTTTTTTTTTTACACAAAGTTGTCCATTTATACAATATTTCTAACACATAGTATGTACATCCAAAAATGACACCCCAAAAATAGATTCTCCTACTCCTGAGTGTGGCGATACCACATGTGGGAGACTTTTCCACAGACTTGCCACATACAGAGGCCCAACATGCAGGAAACCCACGTCAGGTGTTTGCATACATTTCAAATCTAATTTGACTACCTATTACACTTTTATGAGGCACTGTAGTGGCATGGATGTGGCATGGATGAGAACTGATGTGGCATGGATGAGCATGAATGGGGATGGATGAGCAGTAGATGGTGATGGCTGAGCATGGTTGAGCCATGAATGTGAATGGCTGAGTATGGCTAAGTATGGCTGAGTATGGCTGAGTGCTGCAATGGGGACAGAGCAGCGCTGTTGGCACTACAGATCCAGCCCACAGTACTGCTGCACCTGATCTCTCCCCTTTCCGCTCACACTGTATCGATCAGTACAGAGAGAGGAGAGAGGAACAGCACATGATGCCGGTTTGTTTACAAGTGATCGCTTCATCATTTAACGGAGTGATCACGTAGTAAACAGTCGCTGTCAGCGGACACTTACCATGATCCGTGATGCGTGGTCACGGATACTCCCATGTGCAAGCCCCAGGGGGCGCATGGGAGCGCGATTCTGGGAGGACGTCATAGAACGCTCTCTCAGAGTTATCGAGCCGCGCTGTAGCCGTCATTTGGCTATAGCGCAGTTGTTAAGTGGTTAACTGGTAATTGCACGGTCATACAAAGCTGTACCCAAATAAAATTAAAAAAAAATTTCCTTTTTTTTTTTTCTTTTTTTTCAGGGGTTAAATGTGTCTAACTATGTGATCTGTTGTCAGTGTAGTGCTTTTACTCACAGTCTAATGCTTTCTCCTCTCATGCTGGATCCGAAAAGGACTCCAGGAGAGAAGATCGCATAATTTCCTGTGTCTGTGTATTGTAAATATTTGTCAGAGCCGATCAGCAGGTCCAGGCCAAAAATCAGCTGTTAGCTGATCGGTGCTGGAACAAATCACAGCACCCCTGGGCTGGCACACACACCCCCGGCTCACGAACATGGCGAGAACGTGGATACATGGAATTTCAGCTCTTGAGCACCACCCTTTGGGCACCTTCTGCTAATGTCATGTTTGGTGAGCATTGATTCAGACTGTTGTCTGACAAAAGTTTACTAGCCTGCCATCCAACATTTGTTGGCGGAAAGTTGGCCAACAATTATCTGATGGAGCGTACTAACGGTCGGATTTTAGGCAAACAGTCTGTTATCACACAATTCCCTGCAAAAATCTGATTGTGTGTATGAGGCTTTAGGCAGGCCATACATGGTGCAAATTTATTTCTTGCAGGAAAGAAATTTGCATGATTCTCCCATCAACACAGGCAGTATTGACAGGGAAATCAACAATTGTCTTCTTCCAGGGGGCGGGAGGGGGAAGCCATCTCCACCAGGAGAAAACAGTGATTATTGCTAGCGGCTATAGCAGCCGCTAGCAATAATCGCCAGAGAATCCGGCAGGCTGATTGTACCCAAGTTATTTGATTAATCAACTTGGTACATTCAGCCTGCCCATTAACGTTTTGAATCTTGGCCGGCCTTACATACATTGCAAGAATTTTAACAAAATATATTGCTGCATTTGTAGTAAAACTCACACAGATACGTTCTACCACCTCACGAGTGTTGAATCGGGATGAGCTCAGGCGTGTAAAGATCCTAGTCCAAACCCACCTGACCAAGCTCACCAAAAAGCTATCACCTGTACTGGGCCAAGGATTTGTGACCAATGGCATTCCATGCCCTAGAGACACACACATGCAAGGGGTGTGTATATGTGCGGTTGCAAGGTGGGGAATGCCTTGGCTGCTTATGATTGCCCCAGTACAGTGACAGTTTCCTGGCATTATCGCTCAGGTGGGTTCAGACTAGGATCTGAACACAACATCCCTAGTGCTGAATGAGTTCTTTCTGCTATAGTCTTATGGTCAGCCCTATTGTTCTAATAAGAAGAGCACAACCAGTAAAGTAGTGAGCCCAACACATGAGAAATTGTGATTCTGAATGAGAATGCCCCTGAAAAGAAGCCAACATTTTTTTGCTGGTTTTAGAAAATCATACCTAACTATAGGATAAGAAAGGTAATTTTTTTTATTATCACTGAATTGCCAAAAAAATCTGCTGACGCCATTATATTTGTTAAATGATTATTTTTTAACAAGTTGAGTTGCCTTTAAAGCAATACAACCTAGTCCAGGGCTTGCCTATGTTTGGGCAATGACGGAACAGCAGTACCTGATGAGATCACCCCTCTTTCTTTCTCCTCCTGTATACCTGTGTTACCAGTCAGGACTGTGCAATGTTGTGTAGCTCTAATTGCTGACCCTCCATCTCCCAGAATGCTGCATTATGTTCCAAGTGTCAGGTAATTACGCCAATAAAAGTTTTTTTAATGAATAACTGAATTAAATAGTATTTTTGTATTTTACCTGACTGATATTTTGCTTTAACAATTTAAAATATGAGTGCACTAAAAATAAAATAAACAAAGGATTCTCTTCTCCCCACCCATTGCAGCAAATGAGCTAATAAAAGCATGTACCGTTGTTCTGATGAAAGGACTCTTTACTCCACCCAACCTGCATAGGGTCACCATAGTGTACATTACCACCAGCTACCTTAATAACCTTTACAATCCAACAAATGCACCCAGGGGTGGGAGGGGGTAATCTTGTTTTTTCCTTTTATTTTTTTATTTTTTTATAAGGGCTTATTCAGACTTATGTGTTCTGTTGCGAGAAGTTAAGCCTCGTACACGCGATCGGATTTTCCAACGGGAAATGTGGGATGGCAGGCTGTTGGCGGAAAATCCGACCGTGTGTATGCTCCATCGGACAATAGTTATTGAATGTTCCGCAGACAAATGTTGGATCGCAGGTTTTAAAATTTTCCGCGGACAAATGTCTGTCAGATTTTTCGAGCATGTGTACACAAGTCCATCTGACAAAAATCCAAAGTACAAACACGCATGCTCGGAAGCAAGGACGAGGCAGAAGCGGTCGGTCTTGTAAACTAGCGCTCATAATGGAGAATTAACATTTGTGACGTGGCAAATTATGAAATCTCGAAATGCAGCGCACATTCTCTTCTTCTTTAATGGGATAATAATGAAGCTGCTTTGCTGGTGATACTGATGGAGTTATTGCAAACACATTTTCAAAGGCTTTTTTTTTTCTAGTGATATCAAGAATAATATTATTATTCTTTTTTTTTTTTTTATTATTATTTGGGCAAGTTACCACTTCACCATTATCCCGCGGTTTTTAAGATGAAAAATACAACTATGTTGGTGTCCCTTGTCAATTTTACATTGTATTTTTTTTAAATGTAACTACCTACTCCCAAACTGTCATTTGAAGTAAAACACATAGCCAAGTATTATTCTCCACAATTTGTTTATTGTGCTTTTAAAAAAAGAAAACAAATAGAATTAGACATGCTATCTGCCAATAGAACTTAACCAAAAGGTGTATTCTATGCATCCAAAAATATAGAAAATATACCAAATCAAATCATTATGCAACCAAAAAAATAATGTCAAAGCAATAACTCCAAGGCCAATAATAAATAAAACGTTATCTCCTCCGATTCCACAACATGGCTGGTTGACGAACGGCCATTCATAAACTAACTGAAAAAGCGAGAAATAAAAAGTGCAAAATGAAAAGCAAAAATCAACACTCACCAAACTTCTACTAACAGGAAATTAGCAGAAGGAGCCTAAAGGGTGGCGCTAAGGAGCTGAAAAACAACATAGTACGTCACTATGTTCGTATTTGTTGGCCGACAATTCCTTGTCGTTTATGTGCAAGACAAGTTTGGGCCAACGCCCTTTGGACAAAAGTCCACAGTTTTGTTGGCCGACAATCCGATCGTGTGTACGAGGCTTAAATGTACACGTTAGCACGTGTTGCATTTAGGTAGCCCGCTCATTATAAATGGGCTGCCAATGCACAACAAATGAAAAAAGTTTAATGAGCCTTTTTACAAAATACAGCACTATAAAATGTTGGATGCGTTTTAGTGTGCGTTGGGTTCTAATGTACAATGCATTTGGGTGCCATTCACAATGCATAGCACCACACATAGAAAAGGCTTATTGCCATGCATTTTAGCATGTACTGCCACATCAGAAAAGTATTACTGGGCCTCTAATATTTATTATTCCATTGATATTTGTGTGTATGAACATTTCTAGATTATTAAATACCCTCTGATTTGAGAAGGTAGTGATTATTTAACTTTGTTTACTTTGTTTCTTTGTAAAAACAATTAAACACCCCACAAATGTGATCCCGCTGCTGTAACAACATATTTTGAAATTAGATTTGTAATTAATGTCAACATTGTCATTAATTCCGACTTTACTGTTTAATATGCCCCCTCCCATGTATAAGCTGTAGGACCTTTTTATATATATCTACGCAACACTGTTCTTGTTCATTTTTGTATTTTTCATTGCCTAGTACCATGCTGATCTCTTCTATGAATATTTATAGGTTTCAGCTCATATCTAAATCAACATCGAGCTTCAGAATTGTGTGTAATCTTCTACGTTCAGGGAAAATCTTATTCAGAGATGGATTCTGTCAGTGAGGGGTTAATACTTGACAGATTGGACAAATTTAATAAATTCCTCCTCTGCTCTAACTTTCTCCTTTCGCCCTATTGAAGCTTTTGCTTATGCAAATATAGAAGTAATACATAGATCAAAGCAGTTTCTGAAACCATAAATTACCTGACTCTCACTTTCCTCTGTCTCTCATCTGTGTTTCTCCTAAGTCTGGATTTTGGTAGTGATAATATGGCAAATTCACAGCTGCACTTATCATTCATGTTGGTTTTAAACAGTTCACTTCTACTATATGTGGCAATTTAGCTACTATTTTCAACAACAAACTTGTTGCACAAAGCCCACAAGTTCCATCACTTGAGGGTTGAAACTACCCGCATAAATAAGTTAAGGTAGTTTATTGTATATTCATAATTTTTTCAACTTGACTTTTGTTATTTAAAAACATTTAAAACCTGATCACTAACATGGTTCCTTTAAATTATTAATTTATATTAATTATAATTATTTAATCTGTATGACATGTCTACTGGGATAACTAGGAAACGTTGTAATGCTCACAAATTGCCAATAAGAAAAATGAAGAGGGCTGTATAATGGCATAGGCCAATGCCGGGGCTAGAGGGGGGTAGTTGCAAGCCTGCAAATTTACAAATTGTGATGGCTTTTTCTTTACTTCATCTCCCTTTTATGTCCACCTATTGTGGCTAAATTCCCCAGAATTGTAAATAAAAAAAGAGGGTGCAAGGGATCAGAAATCAGAAAGCTCTTTATAATGTAGTTCAGGAAGCATAGGTCCAAGCTTCCTTTCTTTTTTTTGGTGGTGTCAATAGCACATTTTAGCACATTTATTTTTACTAAATGTTAAAAAAGGTGTCCCTATTCAGATGTACTTATGGGAGCAAATTGTATACATTTGATCCTAAATGTCACCATATCTCCCAACATCAGTTTAGTTAGAAAGAGTGATAGCCTGGAAAGGAGAAAACATGCGAAGAATGGAGTATGCCTTGTTGAAAAGTGGGTGTGGCTAAATTGCGCTAGATATTGGGCATGGCTTAAAAAACCATGTTTAAATATAATCTAAGCTGCAACCCTTTTAACCACGAAATACTACTTAACCACTGTACAACAAGTGACAGTTTCACAGACACTCATAAAACTAAAGGGTCATCTTTAACCACTTAAAGAGGAAGTAAACCCTGATGGGTGTTACTTCCTCTTTGTTTCCCTGCAAAGGTAAAGCATAATGGGCTACTATGCATCGCATAGTAGCCCATTAGGTAACACTTACCTGCAGGAGAAGCCTGCGATGTCCCTGTCTCCCTCGCTAGTAGCGAGCGTCCATTTTTCACCCCTCTTCCTTCCGGGGCCGCGAACTCTGGCTCTGTGACTGGCCTGAGTCTCGTGACGTCACTCCCTCGCAAGCCTTTAACGGCATGACCCGAGCTAGAAACAGTACAGCGTGCCCTTTCTAACTCTGGCGCATGCGCAGAAGAAATCGCTGTACGATATTTCAAGCACCTACAGGTAAGGCTTAATCTAGGCTTAGTGGTTGTTAAGGGTTTACAACCACTTTAAGGACTGAGCCTCTTTTTGAGATGTGTTGTTACAAGTTAAAAATATATTTTTTTTGATAGAAAATTACTTAGAATCCCCAAACATTATAATTTTTTTTTAACACCCTAGAGAATAAAATGGTGGTCGTTACAATACTTTCTGTCACACCGTATTTGCACAGCGGTCTTACAAGCGCACTTTCTTTGGAAAAAATACACTTTTTTGAATTAAAAAATAAGACAGCAGTAAAGTTAGCCCAATTTTTTTTATATCGTGAAAGATAATGTTACGCCGAGTAAATTGGTACCCAACATGTCACGCTTCAAAATTGCGCCCGCTCGTGGAATGGCGACAAACATTTACCCTTAAAAATCTCCTTAGGCAATGTTTAAAAAAATCTACAGGAGGTCTAGGGCTAGAATTATTGCTCTCGCTCTACCGATCACGGCGATACCTCACATGTGTGGTTTAAACACCGTTTTCATATGCGGATGCTACTCACGTATGCGGTCGCTTCTGCACATGAGCTCGGTGGGACGGGGAGCGTTTAAAAAAAAAACATTTTTCCTTATTTATTTTACTTTTTATTTTTACACTGTTTTAAAAAAAAAAATGGTGTCACTTTTATTCTCATTACAAGGAATGTACACATCCCTTATAATAGAAATAAAGCATGACAGGACCTCTTAAATATGAGATCTGGGGTCAAAAAGACCTCAGATCTAATATTTACACTTAAATGCAATAAAAAAAAATTGTCAGTACAAAAAAAAAAATGTCCCTTTCTAAGAGCTGTGGGAGGAAGTGGCGTTTTTACATCGCTTCTGCCCTGCATTGTTATGGAGACAGGTGGGGGCCATCTTCTCCTCACTCGTCTCCATGTCCAGCCACAGCCAGGGTGAAGATCTGATCACCTCTGCTGTTGCTGACGGATCCAGTAAGCGGTGGAGGGCAACGGCGGGAGGGGGGCCCCTCTCCTGTCGCCGATAAAAGTGATCTCAAGGTGAATCCGCCCGACAGACCACTCTTGTCAGAAACCGACTGTGCACTTTGTATTTGCAAGTGCAGTTGTTGCAGAGCTTAGTAAATGAGGTAAAGCTTCCCTTTGTAAAGAGTAACCAATCACACGCAAGAAAAAAAAAACGGCATTTTTGCTGGCACATGATTAGATGATGGAAATCAGCAGAGCTTCTGCTCATTTACTAAGCTATGGAGCAGCTGCACTTGCAGAGTGCAACTGCACTTTGCAAGGTGCACAGTCTATTTGCCTTTAGCAAATAAAACCCTTTGGGACTACCTTCAGTAAAATAGTCAGAAACTTCTTCTTAACTTGCAACCATAAACATTTTGGACAGGAGTATATGATGTAACACCCTTTCCTAGGCTGGCTAATTTTAGCTTTTTGGCTATGCTGCATCCAGCTGAGCAGCAATCTATGTTTTAGGTCTGTGCAGGCTTCCCTAAGCCTAGCAGGTGATTGCTCACACCTGCCACTGGAAGTAGTGTAGGAGAATTAATCACTGGATTATGAATATTTATCTGACCTCCTAGGAGGAAGACCCAGAAGGTGTGGCTGGGGAGAAGATAAATGTTTGGGAGGGACTGATCAGCGCTCTCTCTCCTGGGGCCTCTGCCCCTAGGAGGCAGCCTGTGTTGTAACAGAGCTGGTGTTATCAGGCCTCAGCATGTGCTTTTCTGAGGGCCTGAAGTAGCGTGGATCAAAGATAATACATTTTTTGGAAGACACTTAGGACTTACAAGACCCTTAGGAAGCTGGGCTAAAGAAGGATCCCTTCTACTGAAGAGTGTCACAGGGAAGGTGATTGGGAACGGCCTCTGGACATTGTGAGTAGGACCTTTTGCCTAGAGTTACAGGTGTGCCTGTGCATAAAGGGGTTAGATGCCAGAGGTTTCTACACAAGGACTGTGACTGCTCTTACAGAGTCTCACACTTGCTGGCTTTTCCGTCTACCTCTAACAATACTTAAAGTGATTGTAAAGGATCATTTTTTAAATTTAAAAAACAAAACAAAAATATCATACTTACCTCCACTGTGTAGCTTGTTTTGCACAGAGTGGCCCTGAACATCCTCTTCTGGGGTCCCCCTGATAACCCCCTAGAAGAAGTTCTCTCCCGGGGGTTACCTTGCGGGCACGCTCCCGAGTTCAGCATTTGCGTCCACAGACACGAATGCCGGACTCGGCCCCGCCCCCTTGTGCCCGCATCATTGGATTTGATTGACAGCAGCGGGAGCCAATGGCTGTGCTGCTATCAATCTATCCAATCAATCTATCCAATCAAGAGCCGGGACCCCGTGGAGAGAGGGTCAGCGTGTCCCCGCTGAGGAGATAAAGGGGCTCAGGTAAGTAAAATGGGGGGGCTGGGGGGCCGGTTAATGCCAGATGTTTTTTCACCTTAATGCATAGGATGCATTAAGGTGAAAAAACACGAGGGTTTACAACCCCTTTAAGGCTGCTATTTAAGGACTTTGCTTGAAAATCTGTCTTCTAATGTCTGCATGTGTTTTGAAATATCCTGCACCCTCAACCCTCTACTTGCCTGTATTCAAGAACTGCAATAAATCTTCAACACCTCTAGACTGAGCCTGAATCTTGTTAATGTGCTCTTGAACTGGTACCTGGGCTGGTAGCCTCTGAATAGGTAAGGGAGACCTATTTTATTTTCAGCAGCCCCTACAGGGGTTAGCACTACAGTAATGTACTGTGGAAGGCACTTGTTATGTAAAACACAATGTATAGAGTGTAGTAGTCAGCAGCTTGTGTCACATCAGGAGGAAAAGATAGTCAGGGTCTGGGGTCAACAGGAAAAAACAATGGCCCAGCATTAATAGCCAGAGGAGGATCTATGTCTGGTGTTAGAGGTCAAGAGGAGGATTAAATGTCCAATATTTGGGGGGGGGGGGTTCACAGTATCAGTTGTCAGCAGGAGGTAAAAGTGGCCAGTGTCAGCAGGAAGAAAAAATGTATGGCTTTGGTGGTTAATGTGGCAAAAAAAAAAAATGAAATCAAAACATATAATGGTCAATCAAGAAATGTTCATTCAAACAAAGTGACGGTGATTTCCGCGTGAAAAAAAGAACAAAAAAGTTCCACTGTGATCCTGATCTGCTTACCAGAACCCGGTGGTATATGAGCGGTGTTATCATATATGGAACAATCCAAAATTTCTTGTGCTCCTGATCTGCTTACCAGAACCCGGTGGTATATGAGCGGTGTTATCATATAGTGCCAGAGGTTGATGCGATCATCCACATGAACGAAATCCAGAGCCCAGTGTTATCATACAGTGTTGGAGATGGTTACGATATCACACTTGAACGGAATCCCTCAACGAATGGAACAGGGTTCACAGGATGGATAGAGGTATACTGAAGGAATCTCCCACAGAATGAAGGAAAGAAAAACAGCCAATAGTGAAGCCTTTGTTTTTGTTTCTGCTTCCTATTATGCTCCCGAACGGCTTGTTCCGTTCTAGCATTGCTCTTTATGCAAGGCAGCAGCATGAACATAGCTGTTTGCCCTTCTTAATTAATCAGACCGCCCTATCACTGGATAGATTGTTTAGAAGGCAGCAGCATTAACACAGCTGTTTGTCCTTTTCTATTTAACTAAACCGCCCTATCACTGGACAGATTGTTTAGAATACTCACCATATATACCAGCGTACTTGTAGCATCGGCCATGCCTCTGATGATATCCACCATTGGATGAAACATGTCAGGCTGGCCGATGCAAGTACGCGGATTTTATTTCATGCATGCCCTATTATCAACCTGTTTGATGTAAGTAGATCCTTTTTAATAAATTTGAGTTGACCTTACGGGCTTCACTATTGGCTGTTTTTCTTTCCTTCATTCTGTGGGAGATTCCTTCAGTATACCTCTATCCATCCTGTGAACCCTGTTCCATTCGTTGAGGGATTCCGTTCAAGTGTGATATCGTAACCATCTCCAACACTGTATGATAACACTGGGCTCTGGATTTCGTTCATGTGGATGATCGCATCAACCTCTGGCACTATATGATAACACCGCTCATATACCACCGGGTTCTGGTAAGCAGATCAGGAGCACAGTTTTGGATTGTTCATTATTAGTTTGTTTATCCACATGGAACTTTTTGCTTCACGCGGAAATCACCGTCACTTTGTTTGAATGAACATTTCTTGGAGCAAAAAAAGCCAAGAGCTGGTTGTCAGTGGGGAAAAAGTAGTCTACGGGAGAAAAAATGCTCCATTGGGGTTAAAGAGAGAGCACTGGTGCTCAGTAAGAAAGGGGGGGGGTGCCCGTTACTCTGTGAGGGTCACTGGTTTTCTGTGGGAAAAAAGGGGGCACTGATGCTTTGTGAAGAGATAGGGGGGACACTGATACTCTGCAGAGGGAAAGGGTTAACTTGTTTCTTAGTGAGCTTAGGGTAGGGGAGATTGGTGCCAGTGAGGGACCTTGGTGTCATTGAGGGTCATTGGTGTTCAGTTGAATGCTTAATTGTCTATGTTATGCATCCCATGCCAACTTCTGCCAGAACCATAGTGCTCATGTCAGGCCGAAGATCATTCCACCAGACAGAGCAATAAAGTAGCTGAAGCTGGGTGGGAATGAGTACTCCAGCTGGCAGTTTGTCCCAGTTGAATCTGCGGGACATTTTGATTTTATTTATATATCCTGGGGCAGTCCTTTGAAATCTGGATGTGTTGGGAGGTATGAGTACTGCCCAGAAGCCCCATAAGCATATGCAACAGCATAGTGTCTAAAGTTCAGAGCCCAAATAGTATAGAGCCTGGCATGGAGAATAATGAGCCATGTAGACAGGCTGTGAAAAGGCCTAGCTAATATTGTACTCTGACTGAGTTGTTGTCTGATCTGTGCTGGTTCTGTTGAACTTTAGTTTGCTAATAGAGAGGGACATGAGCTGGGGTGAGGGTGTCATCTGTTCCATGTGCCTTACCAATCTGTGAACAGAGAGGTAGACATGGGTGGGGGCTCCAGTTGATCGGACTAAAGCTGGCCATACACGGTTCGAAAAAACCTGAAAAAAAACTCTATGTAAGCTAGAGTAAATGTATTTAGGTTATAAACTATTGGTTATGGATGCACAGTTGGTCACAGGGGCAGAAAGTCTTTATTTTCTATCCTAGGATAAACAATACATGCCTTAGCCTTAAGCGATGACATCCCTACTCCTTAGGAGGCTATACTGTTTTTGCTTTGTAGTTCTTGTAATGTGGCTATTATTCTTTCCTAACCTTAACAAAATCCAAGTAAAGACCTCCATACTGGAGTATGTTTTTAAGTATTAAATATTTAATCAGGTTCTGAAAGTCTAAATGAGATTTCCTTTTTATTGGAAATATTTTATCTGATTGTCATCCCTTTACCCAGAGCACATCACCTCCATAGTTGGAGAACTTCTATCCTATGGTTGCTTACAGTGCTTGGTAGACTAATATCAGAATATTCTTATACAGAAAATTGTAATATAGAATCTCTACAGTAATGGTTTACCATTTGCCACTAAAGGTGATATCTGTAATCAGAGCTCCGGGTCCAGTGAACACAATCAAGTAGAGGGTTTCTATTTTACCAGGAAATCGTCTCCTATATTTCTATTAAGCCTTTGATAGCCCTTTTATTTTGTGGGTTATGATTGAAGAAGGATTTACAACCCTCTTATTGTGAAAGCTATTTTGCTTTAGAAAACATTTTTTTTTAATTTGCACATACAACTGGTTGTGATTCTTTGTAGAAGGGGGTTAAGATGAGTTGAAACATATCTTGTTGGTCCTGCTGAAAAGTGGTATGTATGGGCTGGGCCATGAGAGTGATTAGATAATGTTTCTCCCTAGTGTCTGATTGGTACAACTTGTGGTTGCTGGTTCAAACACTCACTGGACCTGGAGCAATTGGTCTCTGTGTCTAAAAAAAATTGCACTGAAAGACAGATCACTGGGTCTTTCAAGAGCTGAAATTTGTCAAAAAGAAGGAAATACCTGAGACAGAACAAAGTGGACAGTTAGGTTTAACCTTGGAAGACACAGGCTCCTAATGTCAAAAGGAAGATTCTGTGCCCTGTGTACCATGGTAGGTTTCAAAATCCATGGCTCCTCCTATTAGTATTTTATTTTAGCACAGCATTTTAGAAGTTTGTACAGCACTTTACATTAGTCTAGAGCTTACAATATAAAGAGGGAGGTTCAAGTGATACAAAGGTAATAACTGTGAGGGATAAGCTGATGGAGATAGTAAAAATACATTTTATTAGTTAGAAGTAGAATAGGCTTCTCTAAAGAGATGTTTTTTTTAGGGATCGCCTAAAGGTTGATGGAGTGGGAGATAGTCAGACAGATTGGGGTAAGGAGTTCCATAGAATGGGAGATGCTGTGGGAAAGTCCTGGAGGAGAGCATGGGAGGAGGTGACGAGGGAGCTAGAGAGGCAGGGGGTCTTGAGGGGCCCAAGGAGTATGGTTTAGTTGGTATTTACAACCTCCCCTCCCAGAATTGTACTGCTATCGTTGGGTAAGACTGCATTTCACATTCTGTTTGACCTGTCACTAGTGTTTCCTCCTGTGATTTCTCCTGACCACAAAAAAAGTGTGCATCAATAATTTTACTCAAATTGCGCTCTTCATATTGATTGCAGATAATGACTGACCATTTTCAAAGTCATACTGTGTCATATATTTTGGCTAAGAACTTGTATTACCTGACATACAAACACATGCCCATAAGGGTTAACAGTAGGCTATATGCTCTTAAACCACATAGGAGATGAACACTTTCAGCCATACCATTTCATGTGCAATTTATATATTTGTGTCCATTTTTAACTAAATAGAATATATACAGTATGTATATACAGTAGTACATCCCAATATATTCTGCCAGTCATGTACACACACACATATATTGACAACTTATTTACAGATTGCACATGTAGTGCTACCCCTGGAAGAGCCGTTGTATTGTTAGGGTCCTCGTCCCTGCACCACTAATAACCTGCCCTTAACCTGGACCCGAGTAACACAGACACACCTGGAAGCAGTTTAATTGGGCTTTATTAAATGTAAACGCTGTGTAAAGGAAGGGTGTGTTAAACAGATGTAAAACGGCAAAGAAAAATACAATTTAACATGTGAAACCCATTTCCACTGCCTAACCAGAAACAGAATAGGCCAGCATGAGGGAATAACTCTGACCCATACACAATGGCATATACTGTACTTTCCAGCATGGTAAAACAGTACAATTACCTGCATGAAAGGTACAGCCTACCTAAGCCTGTAAGGTCCTACCTAGCTACTGCCCAGTGAACCTGAACTCAGTCCTGCTGACCTTGGTGCCCTTTAGTCTCTGGTGGAGCTCGCACCTTTCCCCTCTAAGGGAACTTTTGCTAAGAAACACCAAAACAATCAATCATATCAATCAATCATATAATACAAATGTTTTTTTACAAAAATGATTTAAAAATTATTTTGAAAATTGAGTTAAAAACAAATATGTAAATTCACAGGTATCCATAGGAGAATATTCACAATAACAAAGTTATAGACTATAAATTGACTGGGGTATATCATTGATGTGTATGTAGCAGACATTCCCAATGCGTTTAGTGAAACTCAATTACTTCCTCAGGAGAGATAATGTAAGTATTCTATCTGGCAATGTAACTGTGCCCTGTTATATCATGGTACTGGTACATCGATGACATAGTCATTGCCTGAGACAGTGAGAAAACGCTAATGGATGAGTACATTGATGATTTAAACCAAAATGGGTGGAACTTTCAATTCACAATGGAATACCATCAGCAGGAGGTGTCATTTGTGGACATTAAGATTTATAAGAACGACTTAGGAGAGGTAGTAAGCTTGTTATACCGTAAACCGACTTCAGAGAATACTATTCTCCACACAACAAGTGCGCATCCAGCACCATTAATACAACCAATACCGTATATAGCCAGTTCTTGTGTATGAACATAAATTTTACCGATGAATCTTCATTTTATTATGGGGCTAACAAATTGTGAGAGAGACTTTTGAAGAGGGGATATAGTAAGAAATGCTTTAGAAAAACATATAATCGTACCAAGTGTCAGACAGGCAAATCTTTGTTTACTAAAAGGACACGTAAATCCATCAAAAAATATAAATGTTATCACTAGAATAACCAACATCGGCAGATAAGATGAATACTTTAAAAGTATTGGTATTTGTTAACTAGCGATCCTTTGATTTCTCAATTTATACAACCCCAACCCAGTGTTGTTTTGTTGTGCCCCCTCTTTAAGGGAGAAATTAGTCTATAGTTTTTTACCTGTATCAGTGAAGGAAAGGAACCATCTGTTAAAAGGTACATACAAGTTTGGCAATTGCACATACTACCTGAATACAGAAAAGAATGTCTTTCTTCCTAAAGGAAGAAAGTTCTCTCCTAAGCGGTTTGTTAAGTGCAACTTGCATGGTATAGTCTATCTTCTCACCTGTAAGTGTGGCAAAGGAAAAATTATCATGTCTACGATCATGTCTATGCTATTCAGATTGGGGATCTATATTCCCAGATTGGTAGACATGCTGCCATTGACCACAAAGTTTGCCTCTGTTCGGAAATATTTCTTGCTTTTGAAAAAAAAAAACAAGAGATCCTAGAGGTGGGAACTGGCATAGAAAGGTTCTGCAAAGGGAGATAAAATGTATTCATTACCTGAGGGCTACCAACCCACCTGACTTGAATAAATCCACCTCATTTAAACCTTTTCTACATGCTTGATTACTTTAATATATATGTATTATTGTATGTATTGTAAGGGTTTGGCTATTATCATTGTGTTTTTTTTTTTTTTTTTGTTTCTTTATAATTTTTGATAACGTATTCATATTACTTACTTCTCTCCTGGCTCTTGTAGGTCCCTTATTTATTTAGAAGTTGGTCACGAACACTGGTGTGCAACAGGCTGGTGTGACTTGCGATTATTTATTTTCCCGGGAGCTGCAATGCCACTTTGGGCCCCTCCCTCTGGCCGCATGTGACCGTTTATGTGGTTTGGTTTGTTTCTGTTTTGTTTTGTGGTTTTTATTGTTGTCTTGTTTTTTGTTTATTATATTTTTCTTTTCTTTTTTTTCTCATTATTATTATTTTTTTCATGCTTTCCTGTTTTATTCCTGTAGTCCACATTTTTATCTTATTGTGCTTTTGTTTTTGTTTTCATTGGTTTGTTTGGTTCTATACTGTTATGTCTGTGGTTCTGGATTGGGGTGGAGGGCCTTTGCTGGCATCAGGGTCATGATGAAGTCTTTGGCATTCCAGGCTCCACTGTGTATGCTGGCCACTGTGACGCTGCATGTGACATCTTATTCTCCATTTATTATTATATTATGTTATACTTTTATACATTTTTTTTTCTCTTTCACACCCTTGTGTGTGGACTTCCTGCCTGCTGGCCGCTCTTTCTTTATGCTTTTGGGGAGGGTCCTCCATCTCTGCCAGGTATCCTCAGTGGGTGTTGTCCTCTCTTCCACAGCTCCCGGGACAGACATCACATGGTAGTCCTATCGCTGAATGTGCAGTGGATGATGACCAATCACCACCCCCTTCTTTTGTAACTGGGTGGGTAAGTATTAATAGATATGTATGTACAATGAGCCACTGGGATGAATAAGAGGTTTGTGTCACTCTGTTGTACTTAATTTGTTTATTTATTTGCAGTTGAATATTTATGTTATCTCTCCTGAACAGAGTTTCACAAAATACATTGAGAATATCTGCTATGAACACATCAATGACTATGTTATTGTGAATATTCTCCTATGGATACCTGTGAATTCACATGTATCACATGTTTTTACTCAATTTTGTTAATCATTTTTGTAATGAACAATTTGTATTTTATTATAGATTTTTTGGCATTTCTTGGCAAAAGTCCCTTGGGAATTATATGTCTGGTTGTTCTTTGTATTTAAGGGGATGTAGAAACGCCAATTTTATGCATGAGACCACACATTGTATACAGCCAGGTAAAGCAATCAGAGACAAATGGCCAGAGGTTAGAATTTTTTTTTCTCCATTTCTACTGCATGGTGCAGGGAGATTGGCATGTGATCTTCAGTCATTATTAAAGGTCCTGGCTGGTCAATAGCCACAAGTGCTATTGACCACCTGTAACACGAGGTCAATAGGAGCTGGTAAGCAGACATTTTTGCTTTTGGTGGTGGCGGTGCTATAAAGGATCACACTTTCAAGGTGGCGGATGGTGGTGATATGTAACCAAGGATTCATATAATTTCATCACATATGGACTTTTAACTTTAATACTGTTTAATGTATGGACACTATTCATTATTAACGCAACTCAGTAAAAGTTATATACACATGCCTGACGAAGGGGTCCTGCATGACTCCGAAATGTTGCACTCTCCTTGTGTTGTGATCATGCAATAAATCACCCGCTTGGATGCTATTTATGCTGTTCCATGGTGTGCTGGCAAATATCTTCACTGTGACTTGAACCAGTATCCAGCTGGTTGTTGCTACAGCACCCAAACTCGAAAGCTCATCCAGGAATCTGTGCGATGGGAATATGAAGTATTACATGTAACAATAGAGTCACATATATGGATGCATACACAGTGGTAAATGATAGCCCACTCCCTCCCTCCTCTCCTCCATGCCCACTAACCAGCTAAACACAATGGAGGTTCAGATATTACATCTTGATTGATGGAGGCTTCACCTTTCTGTAATTCTAAGACACAGGCCGGAGGGGTGTGACACAGCCTGTGACTGCCATATAACCACCCACACCATGCTATTGCCAAAAAAATAAAGATATAAATATAATATAATATATATATAATGTATGACAATTGTTTATTTTTCTCTGTATGCCAAGGCTGTCTTTTTGATTTTGAACATGTGACCAGCAGAAGAGGACTAGATGCTCCTCCTGCTTATGTTTCCCAGCAGACAGGCTGTGTCATGTGACAGCTGAATATTTATTAGGAAAAAGGTACTTAGATGTTTTTTTTTTTTTATAAAATAATTACAGTGCTATCAGCCACATACAGAAAGAGAGGGGGTGATGTAAATTAAACAGTGTGTGTTTAGTATCACCTTAATAGCCAGACATGGTGAGATCCTCCTTTAATTTGTCATTTAGTTATTTACATTTTTTTATTGCTTGAATTTTTACAGACTTGTGCCATTCTTCAAACTAACTAATTATGTTACTATGTAATTTACAGAATACGTCCTCCCATAGTTGCCATGTTCAGTAATTTGCATCAGCATTCTGTGATTACTTCAGCATAACTTTGTTGTTAATCTTTTATAATAGCTCTAGAGTTTTTAAAGGATGTCTAAACTCAAGAACAAACGTTTTAACATATTGCAGCCTATCAGACCTTATGCTACACTAGTTTTTATTTTTCATGTCAAGAACATTTTCAGAAAGTACACAAAGTACCTGCTAATCTTGCCAGAAAGGCAGTGTTCTTGTCATTTTCTGTGAGCTGAACTGAAAACATAAACAATGTTATCTTCCTTCTGGAAACTACTAATCCCCACCCTCATGTAATGGAGATAATATTTGCATAATTACTAGGTGAAAATTATGGACAAAAAAAATCTGAAAAAATAATAGAAATGCAGGTGCTTCCTCTAAGGACTGGTAAGATGCAATATATAAAATTTATGTTTTTTTTTTTATTTTAAGTGCTCTAGAGCAGTTCTACGAAAGGTCCCCAGGGTTTCAGCCACCTTTTCCGTTGCACCGGATTCCTATCCTCTCAGATATATTTAATATCCTTCAGTGTGCCATAGAGAGCGGGCATTAGGAGGGTAATTATGAGGGGGGTCTGTCGAGAAATTCCTGTATTTGTAACACAAGTCTCTAATGCCTACTAGTACACATCAGAAAATCTAAAGAAAAATACCGCTTTCGGAGTGATCTAATAATAGTTTCAGATGTGTACTAAAAATCTGATCATTAGTACACATCTGAAACTATCCAAAGGGAATAACAAGAAAATTGTTCTCGTACGATACCAGATCATACGATTTTCATTTAATCAGTACAATATTTGTACAAAATAAAAACGGAAAAGCAAGATCACACATGCTCAGAAACGAAAGAATACATTACAATACAATATAACACATTACATCACTTCCAAAGTTGTATTCTGTTGTACGAGAAATTTCATAAGTTTAGTAACTTCTCAATGTTCAATGAGACTAGCATGCAAAAATAAGAAAGACGATCATTTGTCTCATCACATGTACAAGCCTTTACACTGCAGTCCATCCGTCTGCCAGTCTATTAGGCTCTCTGCAGGCCAGACTCTACCCCTACCTGGACACTTGGCACTGCAGGAGATAATCCACCCGAGGAGACATAAATTTGTGGAAAAGTTAATAAACAATGAATTAATAGTTCTGCTTGTGGTAATCATAAGGAAGTGCTCCTCCCTGAAGCGCTGAACACATTTTATCCCAGTTTTAGGCTTTAAAGCTAATGTGAAAACTGATGCGACAGTACCAATGCACTGATAATGTTTCTCTGAGCACCCATGCAATTTTTGTGTTAGCGTAATTTTTATTATTTATGCTTTATTATGATATCTACAACTTTTCAGTATGAGGGCCACATTGTATATTTTACAAAAAATTGTGGGCAAAAAAAAAATTGGGTTTTAGAGTTTTAGGTTTCAAAGTTCATATGAATGAATAGCTTTTACTTGGAGTTTTTTTTTTTTTGTAATAAGCATAATAATAATAATAATAAGCATAATATGATTTGATACAACAGAGAAAGGACTTCAATGAAGCAAAGCAAAGATATTCCAAATAAACTTGAGCTATTGATAAAGATCGAACCAAAATACATTCAGTCTATACCTTTCTCATCCCCCTTTACATCAGGATCTCCATTAGAATCCACCCTTACATCAGTGTCCTCATCAGATTTCTTCTTTACATCTGTGTCCTCATCAGAATCCCCCTTTATATTTCTGTAGTTAGGCTAATAGGTGGCAGAGCAAGGCCCATTCTCCCTTGAATGTTAGGGCAAGCATATCATTGCTTGCTAAGATGCAGATTTGTGCTTCTGTGCTGGGAGGTGGACAGGGGGGACAGAGATTGTGCACATCAGCTATTGGGAGAGGGTGGAAGCAGTGGAGACTGGGCCAAATAAAGCGTGCTGTATTTGGACCGCAGGCCATAGTTTGAGACCCCTGGCTAGGAGTGTGGCTGAGGGTTAGCCCGATCTAGGCTACTCTCACTCCTATATCTGAAAAGTTTGACAACATTCAGTATAATGCCTTAGTGAAAGTTCTCCAATGCAACTATATCTTGTTCTAAAGTAGGCCTGAGAATAGGTGGCCTGTAATAGTTATTAGTAGTAGTAAATAAGAAATACCAAATCTACAAAGGCCTGTGACACTTGTATTTTGATTACCTGTGTAGACAGGATTTTATAACAAACAAACTAATCCTTAATATTTAATTCTTCTCATCACTATGATTTAAAAATTATTGCTAGACTGCTGAGGATGCCATCTGTGTTTCATTAATCAACATCATTTGTTCGGTGTAAAAAAAAAAAAAAAAATCTCTACTGCTGCATTGCTGCTTGGTGTCAGGATTTGTAAATACTCCTTAAATTCTGTTACTTTTACCCCTTCAAATAAGAGCTGCTTTTTGCTGCCTCCTTTGTTATGCAGCATTTTTGTTTTTCCTTTACCTGAATATTGCACACTCTCTAATAACGAGTCGCTAATTATGATAATGATGATAATCCTTGTCTGCATCTGCACAGACTCATGATAAAGAGTCGGATTCCCTACATCAGTGCAGAGTGATGGAGACACAAAGCTCCATTGTTCTCCTCCACTGGAAAGAAAGAGAAGAAGAGCGGGGAGGTTCATGTGTCAAAGGTTCCCAGTGCTAAACTGTTATAGAATAGCCCTAGGTTTTCCAGAAATTAAAATGTCTTTATCAGAGATTTGCATTTCGGGATTAATCTAATCACTGATCACTCAGTATCTTGTAGCTCTATATAAATATTTAAAAGTAATTAATCGTTATGTTTTTATCTTATGTGTTCTAAAAATGCATTTTGGCTTTAATTACTGATTGATCCAGTCTGGAAACATCTGTGTCCTTCTCTATAATAATGCTAAGTGTACATTCATATGTTCAACTATGTGAACTAGACATTTATATGATATAGCTTTCCTTAAAGGGATTACTGTACTGTTGGTAATGGTTGTCCTTAGAAACATGCCCCCACCTCCTGAGTGCTGCCCACCTGGTTGCATACTTACATCTGCTTGTGTTCCAGTGTTCTTCCCTGTGTGGCTCTGTCCAAAGATTTGTAGCCTTTCTACCAAAACACCCCCTCTGGGTCTTCTTTATCTTGTACATATACGACACGGCCCTATTCACTCTTATGGGAATAGCTGTACTCTGCAGGACCGCTGCAACCCACCATGTGTAATTGTACCAAACATACAGTTGTGCTTTGATATGAGAAATAATAATGCTGCTTACTGTATGTCATGCTTGCAGTGGATGTATGGGTATCAGAAACACTTTCTCTGAAATATTGCCTGTGCCATGCATAAGGCCAACGTGGTTCCTATATTTAAAAAGGGATCAAAGTCTTTACCAAGTAACTATAGACCTGTTGGTTTAACTTTTATATTTGGAAAGAGTTTAATAAAAGATCACATAGATGACTTCTTGCTGGAAAAAAATATTTTAACCATTTGAAGACCAAGGCCTTTTTCTGACATTTGTTGCTTACAAGGTAAAAGCTGTATTTTTTTGCTAGAAAATTACTTAGAACTCTCAAATATTTTATGTCACACTGTGTTTGCGCAGCGGTCTTTCAAACACAATTTTTTGGGAAAAAATACACTTTAATGAATAAAAAAAAAAAAAAAAATAGTAAAGTTAGCCCAATTTTTTTTTATAATGTGAAAGATGGATGTTACGCAGAGTAAATAGATACCTAACATGTCATGCTTTAAAATTGCGCACACTCGTGGAATGGCGACAAACTACGGTACTTAAAAATTTCCACAGGCGACGATTTAAAAATGTTTACAGGCTATCTGTTTAGAGTTACAGAGGAGGTCTTGCACTACAATTATTGCTCTTGGGGGGGACAAGGCCAGCACGGAATGTGAGCAGCTGCTTCTTCACAGAGCTCCTGACATTTACCCTGAATTGATACGGTTTCCAGCACTGTGAGACACCCGGATTTGGCTCAGGCACACCAGAGAAGACAGCTCCCGAACAAATTTACGGGCGTTCAAGTGACATGCTGACCTATGGAAACAAGGGAGACGGCCGGTTTACCAACATGACGCTGCAGCGGGCTTTACACAGAAAGGCGAATGGTGGGGAGAGTAAACTGCCAAAAACCTCCAAGGACTTGACTGAGGATCCCCCCAGAAATATGTGCTACTATGCCCTAAAGATGACAGAGAGATCTGACCAGGCTGGCTTGGAAGAGACTGACACTGATACAGAGCCAATTGATACTGTCATTGAGGAGGGGGAGGAAAGGCTGCTGAGCTGGAGGAGACTGAGGAGCTTGGAGAGGAGGGAGAACAACCGACCTTAGCATCAATCCTGAGAGCTGTTAACAAGTGCACAGCCTCAGTTAATAACCTGCAAGAACGCTTTGGTGGCTTAAAAGAGGAGGTCAGTGTGATAAGACAGGATTTGCAAAAGATAAGGGAGAGAACAACAGCTGCAGAGAGCAGAATCAGTGACATAAACTACACGTTTAGCTAAAGCCACAGATATGCAGGCCGAGGAGTGAAAGGAGAGAATCTGGACAGCCGCACTCCAATAAAAATGCCTTTATTGTGAAAAATATCAAAAGTTCATGACAACAGCAGGGTACAGGCATTAAATAACTGACGCGTTTCACAGTATCAACAGTGCTTAATCATGATTAAGCACTGTTGAGACTGTGAAACGCATCCGTTTTCCTGCCTGTACCCTGCTGTTGTCATATTTTTCACAATAAAGGCATATTTATTGGAGTGCGGCTGTCCAGAAACTTTCTTTTCACTACTACGTGCTGAGCCTGCACCTGAAACCTCCACCTTGAGGAGGGTGTTACCTTCAATCCACCACCTGGAGTGGTAATACGTTTTAAGCTGAGGACTTTAAGAATCGTTTAAAACACAATAGTGTGCGAATAGTGGGGTTACCCGAGAAGGTAACCCCACAATTTGTAGAACAGTGGCTAACAAATATCTTTGGCAAAGAGGCCTTTGCGCACCTATATGCAGTGGAAAGGGCTCATAGAGTCCCCACTAGGCCATTACCACCCGGACATCCTCCACGTCTGCTTTTGGCGAGGCTGCTGAACTACAGAGCTAAAGAAATTATCCTGAGAACAAAGAAACGTCCAGTTTAATGGCACATGAATCAAATTTTACCCTGATTTCTCAGCGGAGGCCCAGAAGCGTAGAATATGATTTTCTGATGGTAAAAAAGGCCTGCAGGGGGAGATGCATTCTTTGAGAAGGCAGCAGAAGCTTCAGCTTGGCTTGAGGCAAACGAGAATACTCTCAGACAGGCTCAGAGGCCTATGGCTGAGGAAGATTGAATCCATCGTCGTCAGAACCTGGATATTACAAGATGTTCTTTTATTCCTTCCCCTTGCATAAGGGAATTGCAGGAAACATTGTCACATACCTAGTACGAGCCCGAACTGCAGGGTAAGGCCTCTTTTGCGCCTATGACTCGAGGCCCCTGGTAGAGTAAACAGGAGACACAGGAGTGATGAGTGGCACGAGCGCCTGGGAGGATCAACAGCAAGAGGTAAGTGCGGAATTCGGGAGGCTCTGTGCAGGAGGACAGCAGACTGGAACTGGAGCAGTAGACTGGACCTGGAACAGGCTGGATCAGCAGACAGGTGCAGCAGACTGGAACTGGAACAGCTGACTGGGAGCTGGACAGCAGCCTGGAACCTGGAACAGGCTGGATCAGCAGACAGTTGTAGCGGACTGGAACCTGGAACAGGCTGGATCAGCAGACAGGTGCAGCAGACTGGAACTGGAACAGCAAACTGCAGGAAGATTCCACAGGAACTCAGGAAGGTCAGGCAAGCCGGGTCAGTTATCAGACGGGCAGCAGAAGGACCTGGGGAGCAGGCAGAAGAGAAGTCAGACAGGCTGGAGTCAGGTGCAGGCAGAGGGCAGGGATGGTCAGAGGCAGGCCGGATAAAGCACAGGAACAGATTTCAGATATCAAGGATCACACGGAATGCTGTAGAGCAGACAGCAAAGTCCCTGTGTGTCTGTCTGGTTTAACCACTTTACAACCAGCGCACAACTTTTTTGAAGAGGGATATCTCAGTAACGGCAGCAGCTGCTGCCACAACCGAGATATCCATCTCTTCAGGCGCCGGTCGTAATTACGATAATGGTTTCGCCGCGAGATCACCATTATCGGCTGTGGGAGAGGTGCCCCCACCCCTCCCGCCGATCTCCCGCGCCCTCCACTGCTTACCGGAGCCATCGGTAGCGGCGGAGGCGATCGGGTCCTGTCACTTCCCTGGTATGGAGAAGAGTGAGGCTAAGATGGCCCCCACCCGTCTCTATACCATTGCAGGGCAGAAGCGACATCAAAACGTCACTTCTGCCCATACCTCTTAAAGGAACATTTTTTCAATGTCATTTTTTTAACCGCTTCCCGACTGCCTACTGTAAATATACGTCTACAGAATGGCACGGCTAGGCAAAGGCACGTATATATACATCCCCTTTAATTGCCTAGCCGTGGGGTCGCGCCGCCGCCGCCGGCAGCGCGCTTGCGACCCGATCGGGAGCTCCGTGACAACGGCCGCGGGACCAGCGGACCCGATCGCTGCTGGTGTCCCGCGATCGGGTCACAGAGCTGAAGAACGGGGAGAGGTCTGTGTAAACAAACAACCTCGCGTCCTACTCTGCCTGTCATTGATCGGCTGTTCCCTGTCATCGGGAAAGCCAATCAATGACGTCAGACGTACAACCACGCCCCCCTACTGTGTAAAAAAAACACAACACGTCACACTTGGCCCCTCCCGGCCCCTAGTGGTTAACTCCTTCACTGCCACTGTTATTTACATAGAAATCAGTGCATTTAAATAGCACTGATTTCTATATAAATGACAATGGTCCCAAAAATGTGTCAAAAATGTCCGATGTGTCCGCCATAATGTCGCAGTCACAATAAAAATCACTGATCGCCGTCATTACTAGTAAAAAAAAAATATTAATAAAAATGCTATAAAACTATCCCCTATTTTGTAAACGCTATAATTTTTGCACAAACAAATAAATAATCGCTAATTGCGATTTTTTTTTACCAAAAATATGTAGAAGAATATGTATCGGCCTAAACTGAAGAAAAAAAAAAATTTTTATAGATTTTTGGGGGATATTTATTATAGCAAAAAGTTAAAAATATTGCATTTTTTTCCAAATTTTTCCAAATCGCTCTATTTTTGTTTATAGCGCAAAAAATAAAAACCGCAGGGGCGATCAAATACCACCAAAAGAAAGGTCTATTTGTGGGAAAAAAAGGACGCCAATTTTGTTTGGGAGCCACGTCGCACCTGTGCAAAATAATGAAAAGCCTGAAAACATGACCTGTTGGGGGTACTTGAGGACTGGAGTTGAGAAACATAGTAGTACATGACCTACCAACCACCTACTTTTGAAAAAGTATATAATAAGGGCGAAAAAAGGAAGGACACCCAACTTTATGCTGAAAAGGAATATGGGATTGTCGAAGCAATGCAGTCTCCACGCAGTGGAAGAAAACAGAAGAGTTAGGAGTCAGCAGCGATTGATGGCTATGGCACAACTATCCCCAAGCACAGTGACGTAGACCAACATGTATCCTGACAGCAGTGAATCAACAAGACTCACCCACCTAGCTGGCGACTGAGGTCTATTTCTCACCTGAGGCAAAACATGCATATTGAAGCTATTATTGAAGGCAAAGACCTTCCACCCTGCCCTCCAAAAAGGGCCAAAATGCAGAGGACATAAGTATAGAATAACAGCTAGTAAACTAGGAACCTGTTAAAAGTGCATGGCTGATACCACCGTGGTGTAAGAAACCACGCCCAACACGGGCGTTTCCTTTTGAAAATTCAAATTGCTTGGCTCCCCCTGGTCTCTGTGCAGTCTTATTCACTGACCTGGAAAAGGTATGCAAATTAGAACATTTCCCATGGTCAGTGGGAATAATAAAACCACTGGATCATCATGACAGAAAAGCATTTTCAGGAGAGACCAGCAGTGGCAGCCTACATATTCTCACAGGACATGTTTCCTTTAAGTAGCAATCAGATTGCATTTCTTTAAACTTTTAGCATTACAGCAGTGATGATTTTTCTTTTTCTTTTCAATTTTCTCCCCTAAAGTTTTCTTCATGGGGCTGTGTATTCTTACTCACTGGGTTTTTAGTAATTTGGTTAGGATATCATAATATTGCATCACAAGTTGCTTAGTCTTATGCTAAAAGCAAAGGCTGGCAAATGATGGAGGGGGCCTGCTGTGAATAAATAGGGCTCACATAAGGTCCATGATGGCCTTTTTTTCTTTCTCATTGGTGGGTGTCAGGAGGTCATTGTTAAATATGTTTACATGTTCCCACACAACCGCATTCTTAAAGTTTATTGACAGGCCACAAATGAACTAGTTTACATCTGGACTTACTAGCAAATGTACAAGCTGTGTACACTGCGGGTTTTTTGGCTTACAAGTGTATGTCCTTATTACTTTGGCAGGGTACAAATTTTACTTTTCATTTAAATAATTTCGATTTTCTTTAGCTTAAGCCACCTAACCAAACAAATGAACTCATGTCATCACTGCTTTAGATTCTAGTATAGAGATATAAATGCTACAGACATTCCCAATCCGATCATGATTTGGGGTGTATTCATATGCATGTGCCATGAAGAAAGGAGGTGTTTAACTTTGCAGACATTCCCAATAGCAGACTGTCATGTAGTAAAACAATCGTTAGAAAAGGAAAGATCCAACACAAACATAAACTCCCCCCCACCCCAAACAAACCTGGACAGGTGATGTCTGCATTATTCAATTCTGATTCTAAGTATAAGAATATAATGTACAATCCATGCCCTACCAGGGTGAAACATGACACTAGTACACATTTGAATGAAGAAGAGAAAAATAGTTTCCTGTACAATGCTTAATATTCTATCTCATGTCATGGAGTACTTAATTGGAGATTGGACATAGTTACAAGGTTTATAAGGTTTAAAAAGAGACACGGGTCCATCCAGTTCAACCTATGTGTTTGTGATTAATAAACACTTCCCATGGTCCTGTATATTCTGCTTATTCAGGATGACATTAAAAGTTTTTGAACTTGTCGACACTATCAACTAGTACCACTTCCCTGGCAAGGGAGTTCCACATTTTACCTGCTCTAACAGTAAATAACCGTTTCTGCAATCTAAGTTTAGACCACCTTTCCCCTAACTTCAAATTGTGGCCATATGTCCTCTTCAGATAAACCTTAGAAACAGTGTATTACGGTTAATGAAGTCCCCTTTGATATATTTGCATATTGTAATCATATCCCATATTAAGTACCCCTTCTCCAGAGTGAATAACTGTAATCTATGATACTCATAACTGAGATCCTTATTCCCCCTCATTAATTTTGCTGCCCTTCGCTGAATTCTTTCTAATTCAGCAATGTCTATCCTGAGGATTGCTGACCAAAACTCAACTGCATATTCAAGATGAGGCTGAACCAGGGGTACAAATATTGCATGGCAGTATTTTGCTAGCTTTGTTAGCTGCAGTTTGGCATTGCATGCTATTGCTAAGTCTCTGATTTACAAACACCCCCAGATCCTTTTCAATCACTGTATTACATATAGCTACATTGTAGATTTACATTTCTCAATACTGAATCTCATCTGCCATATAGCTGCCCAACCCCCTATTCTTTCAAGGTCAAGGTCCTGTAATGATACTAAATCCTGTGCCAAAGTCATTATGTATAATTTGGTATCATCAACAAATGCTGAAACTGAACTGCTCATTCCAACCTATATCATGAATAAACCAATTGAACATCATTGCCTCAAGACAGAACCCTGGAGCACACTACTCACAAGTTTAGACCATTCAGAGAATGAGACATTTATCACTACTCTATGGGGCTGATTTACCAAGCATTTTCGCCATGAGTTGCGGTGCACGCCGCCACTCAACGGCCGTTTTCGTATTTACAAAGCATTTGCGCCTGTAACTCTGCGCAATTCCCCATTTACTATAATGTTGCCGGCGCACGGGCGGCTGCGATCTGTGCGCCGCTATAGACCTGGCGCACGGCATCTTCAACTCAGAAAATTAAAGATGCTGGAAGTGGCAATATTATGGGGGTGATGTGGGTGATGTGATGAAGTATAGATATGACTGTCCAACTAACAAATATGCCCAAAATAGAACGGAAAACTAACTTTCTCTGAGCAGTCTTGCTGCGCCTGTAAATACACTTGTAACTACGCTAGGTCAATTTATGTACTGCGCATGCGCGAGCGGCATTTGCGCCCGTTCATCTGCTCTGGTTCACTGCGCCGGCAAAATCTTAGTAAATGTCAAGCCACGTAGGTTCATTTGCATAAGTTGAACAGGTGCACATCTCAACTTGACTTTTTTTTTTTGCGCTGGTTCACTTCTATGGGCTTTTTAAAGGCTATTTGAACACAGGTCATGTTAGCATTAAGAAATTAAAAAAATGAAGAAAAAAATGTGTGGGGTTCTTCTGATGGGTATTATATAACGGAGGGCAGGGCCACCCGGTGACCCCGCCCCCTCTGATGTATGGAACCATGCGTCAGAGGGGGCGGGGTCACCGGTGGCCCCGGCCTCCGTTATATAAGACCTGTCAGAAGAAGAGAAGCATCACACAGCTGGAGCCTCCCATTGCACGGAGCGGCCCACTAAAGAAGAAGAGACGTCGTGGAGGAAGATGCCGGACGAGAACACCGGAGCAAGAAGAAGCGGATTGGAGGAAGAAGAAGATGGAGGAAGAAGAAGATTGAGGAAGAAGATGAAGAAACCGAAGGATGAAGAAAGGAAGAAGGAAGACCAGAAGAAAGAAGACTTTAATAAAGGAATTGTAAAAGACCGTCTCCTGTCATTTTTAACTCTTTTGTCACGTTTTTTGGTGAAATGGTAGGGGTACTTTTGTACCCCCTTACCATTTCACACAGGGGGGGAGGCCGGGATCTGGGGGTCCCCTTGTTAAAGGGGGCTTCCAGATTCTGATAAGCCCCCCGCCCGCAGACCCCCACAACCAACGGCCAGGGTTGTGGGGATGAGGCCCTTGTCCTCATCAACATGGGGACAAGGTGCTTTGGGGGGGACCCCAAAGCATCCTACCAATGTTGAGTGCTTGTGGCCTGGTGTGGTTCAGGAGGGGGGGCGCTCTCTCGCCCCCCCTCTTTTCCTGCGGCCTGCCAGGTTGCAAGCTCAGATAAGGGTCTGGTATGGATTTTGAGGGGGACCCCCACGCCATTTTTTTTGGTGCGGGGTTCCCCTTAAAATCAATGCCAGACCTGAAGGGTCTGGTATGGATTTTGAGGGGTACCCCTACGCCATTTTTTTTTTTTGGCGCGGGGTTACCCTTAATATCCATACCAGACCCGAAGGGCCTGGTATGCTCTTGGAGGGGAAGCCATGCCGTTTTTTTTTTTAATTAAAGTCGCCTGGCCTGGGGGCAACTTAAAAAGTCATGTTGTAAGTCGCCCGAAGTCGTGTTGTAAGTTGCGCTGGAAGTCGTGTTGTAAAGTCGCCCCGAGTCGTTTTGTAAGTCGCGCTGGAAGTTGTGTTGTAAAGTCGCCCCAAGTTGTGTTGTAAGTCGCACTGGAAGTCGTGTTGCCCGTGTGTATAATGGACTGTAATGATAACGGCGTGCACTATTCACGGTGCGCCGGTATATTATGTGTTGCGCTTATGTGTGGTATGAACCGGCGCAGTGCATTCATCTTGGTAAATCAGCCCCTATGTACCTATTCATGAAACCAGTTTTTATCCATGTACATACAATTTCATCAACGCCAACATACCTTATTTTATAGATTAAATAGAATAAACCTTTATGAGGAACAGTATCAAAGGCTTTAGCAAACTCTAGATAGACTATGTCCACTGGACTTGCACCATTTAATTTCTCACTTACTTCCTCATAAATGATAACAGGTTGGCCTGACGAGAACGGTCTTTCATAAACCCTGTTTGACTGTTGTCACTTATGATACATTTACCTTTATGACAGACAAATTTCTGTATGGAGTTCCTTACAATTACCTTATGTCTGTCAGACGCGAGTGAGGAAAAGGGAAAAGCCGATCAACGGCTCTTTCGGTTTACATCGTGATCAACCGGGTCTGTCAGAAGCTCTTTACTGAGATCAGTGTAGAGGTGTGTCACACTGACACACCACACCACCGATCGCCGCGATGTGCTCCCCCACGGGTGCACAAGAGTGGTCGTTCTGGAGAGCCATCAAATGACATCCACCAATAACGAGAACTGCTCCACCCAGCCGTCATTTGATGGCCGGCGGGCGGGAAGCGGTTAATATACACTTTTTTTTTTATTTTACATGTAGCAAAATACATTTTTGGCCTAGATTTATGATAAAAATTTTATTTTTTTTTGTTTTTTTATTGGAAAGGTTTATATAACAGAAAGTGGAAAATATTTTTTATTTTTTTTTTTAATATATTTTTTCATGTATATTGCAAAAAAACCCAAAAAAAACAGCGATCAAATACCATCAAAAGAAAGCTCTGTTTATGTGAAAAAAAAGATACAGATTTAATTTGCATACAGTGTTGCATGACTGCACAATTGCCAGTTAAAGTACTGCAGTGCTCAATGTCAAGTCACCTGATGACAAGTCCAGATAACAGATGCACTCCGTAGGAGTCAGAAGTGCACCGCAAAGGTAGTGGACCCTAGGACTGACTGCTGCGGATTGAACTCTGAGAGGTTCAGGAAGCAGGTCTACTGGAGCATCAACACAGATCCCACTGGGAGCTAGAGCATAGATTCCCCAGGGAGCAGAGTCTAAAAGCTAGCAGGTGTTCACCAGAGCCTCTAGTGGTGAGGATGGACTGCGCTGCAGTCTGGCTCCAGGTTGCAGCCCCCAGGGTCTCACAGCTCACGCTCACGGTAGACTACGGGAGAAAGAGGAAGTAAGCAGCAGGCTGGAACAACAAGGATAGTAAAGGGATAAGCCAAGGTCGGGGCGACTAGCACCTGATGTTGTAACCGAGTGACCACGCGCTTTCTGATGTCATGTGCCATCAGAGTGGAGCAGGGTCATCCGGTTACGTCAGTGGGTGGCCCCACTCTTGCCTATAAGAGCTGTCACAGCGAAAAGACAACAGTCGGCGGGATTTTTTACATTTTGGCATGGAGTTCCCCTTAAAATTCATACCAGACCCGAAGGTACTTCATCATTAGGTGAATGGACACTGGTAGACCAAAGGTCTTCAGACAGGAAGTGATCCCCTATATAACCCCTCCCATACAGGAAGTACTTTAGTTTTGTAGCAAGCACTTAATCCTCAAAAAGGAGGGGAGGGATCTCTGTGTCCCATGATGTACAAAGAAAAGGATTTTACAGGTACAGTTGAAAAAAAAGTATGTGAACTCTTTTGGAATGATATGGATTTCTGCACAAATTGGTCATAAAATGTGAGCTGATCTTCATCTAAGTCACAACAATAGACAATCACAGTCTGCTTAAACTAATAACACACAAAGAATTAAATGTTACCATGTTTTTATTGAACACACCATGTAAACATTCACAGTGCAGGTGGAAAAAGTATGTGAACCCTTGCATTTAATAACTGGTTGAACCTCCTTTGGCAGCAATAACTTTAACCAAATGTTTCCTGTAGTTGCAGATCAGACGTGCACAATGGTCAGGAGTAATTCTTGACCATTCCTCTTTACAGAACTGTTTTAGTTCAGCAATATTCTTGGGATGTCTGGTGTGAATCGCTTTCTTGAGGTTATGCCACAGCATCTCAATCGGGTTGAGGTCAGGACTCTGACTGGGCCACTCCAGAAGGCGTATTTTCTTCTGTTCAAGCCATTCTGTTGTTGATTTACTTCTATGCTTTGGGTCGTTGTCCTGTTGCAACACCCATCTTCTGTTGAGCTTCAGCTGGTGGACAGATGCCTTAAGTTCTCCTGCAAAATGTCTTGATAAACTTGGGAATTCACTTTTCCTTCGATGATAGCAATCCATCCATGCCCTGACGCAGCAAAGCAGTCCCAAACTATGATGCCCCCACCACCATACTTCACAGTTAGGATGAGGTTTTGATGTTGGTGTGCTGTGCCTCTTTTTATCCACACATAGTGTTGTGTGTTTCTTACAAACAACTCAACTTTGGTTTCATCTGTCCACAGAATAGTTTGTCAGTACTGCTGTGGAACATCCAGGTGCTCTTGTGAAAACTGTAAACATGCAGCAATGTTTTTTTGGACAGCAGTGGCTTCCTCTGTGGTATCCTCCCATGAAATCCATGCTTGTTTAGTGTTTTACGTATCGTAGATTCGCTAACAGGGATGTTAGCATATGCCAGAGACTTTTGTAAGGATTCTTCTTCACCTCATTGAGCAGTCTGCGCTGTGCTCAGTCATCTTTACAGGACGCCCACTCCTAGGGAGAGTAGCAGCAGTGCTGAACTTTCTCCATTTATAGACAATTTGTCTTACCGTGGACTGATGAACAGCAAGGCCTTTGGAGATACTTTTATAACCCTTTTCAGCTTTATGCAAGTCAACAATTCTTAATCGTAGGTCTTCTGAGAGCTCTTTTTTGCAAGGCCCCATTCACATCAGGCAATGCTTCTTGTGAAAAGCAAACCCAGAACTGGTGTGTGTTTTTTATAGGGCAGGGCAGCTGTAACCAACACCCCAATCTCATCTCATTGATTGGACTGCAGTTGGCTGACACCTCACTCCAATTAGCTCTTGGAGATCTCATTAGTCTACGGGTTCACATACTTTTTCCACCTGCACTGTGAATGTTTACATGGTGTGTTCAATAAAAACATAACAATAACATAACGTAACATTTAATTCTTTGTGTGTTATTAGTTTAAGCAGACTGTGATTGTCTATTGTTGTGACTTAGATGAAGATCAGATCACATTTTATGACCAATTTGTGCAGAAATCCATATCATTCCAAAAGGGTTCACATACTTTTTTTTGCAACTGTAAGTATGACGTAAAAATCCTATTTTATTTTTCATACATCATGGGACACAGAGTCAGGCTAATATTCATTACCTGCTGGGACATCCCAGAGCAATAGCCTTGAGGGGAGGGAGACACCCTGCCAAACAATAGCCATCAGAACTTATACAAAATATAATATAAAATAGCCATCAGAACGTATACAAAATATAACATAAAATGTTGTGACCTATGCACTGAAGACCACGTAGCAGCCCTACAAATCTGAGCCACAGATACCTGATGGCGAAAAGCCCAGGAGGTTCCTACACCCCTGGTAGAATGAGCTCTCAGCCTAAAGTGAGGAGCTTTATGTTTCAGACCGTAGGCCTGAATGAGCAATTGACGGACCCAATTGCCAATGGAAGCTTTGGAAGCTGCCTGCCCCTTCTTGGGTCCTTTTGGTAAAACAAAAGAAGAGTCTGATCCTCGGATCTTTGCAGATCTAGACAAATAAATCTTGACTGCCCGGACAACGTCCAAAGAATGCAGTCGTCTCTCTTCCGCCAAACGAAAAAAGAAGGCAAAATAATGTCCTGATTTAAATGAAAGGCCGATACCACTTTTGGCAAAAAAGATGGAACAGGCCGTAACACAACTCTGTCATGGTGAAAGATCAAGTACGGTTCCCTGCAAGAAAGGGCCGTCAACTCTGATACCCTTCTAGCTGAGGTGATAGCCATCAGGAAGGCTAGCTTGCGTGACAGCAAGTCTAATGGAATTTCCTTAATAGGTTCAAATGGATGTTTCTGTAATACAGACAGCACCAAGTTCAAGTCCCAAGGACACATAGATGACCTAATGGGGGGAAGCAAATGAGTTGCCCCCTCCATAAAGGTTCGGATCAGTGGATGGGAGACGGAAGGCCTTACCAATAGGGCCGAAACTTGACCTTTGATTGTACTCAAAGCTAATTTGTTTTCCACAGCTGACTGCAGAAAAAGAGAGAATTTTCCTAATCACATATTTCCGAGGATGCCAATTTATGGCTTCACACCAAGCAGTATAAGTCTTCTAGATCTTATGATAAATCTTCCTAGTTTCTAGCATTCACTACCACTGGTGCCGAGATGCCACGGTCCTTTAACACCTTGGCTTCAATAGCCATGCCGTAAAATTTAGAGACTGTAAATTGGGGTGGAATATAGGACCCTAAGACCGTAGATCGGGGTGACGTGGAAGCAGAGGGATCGGAGGAAAAGCATAAACCAGGGAGTACTGGCTCCATGGAACTATCAGAGCATCTGCTCCAATTGCCAGAGGATCCCCTCAGAAGGATGGCTTTGTGCTGGGTTTACAAGAATTTTGCACCCAGGGCCTTTTCTGACAGACACAAGTAAAAAAGTTTGCAAACACCCACAGCTAGCCCGAGAACTCCCCGGATTGGTCACCGCACACAGGTGTCCAGCTTTTAGCTAGTTTGACTGATCATTACAATCACTGGGACACCCCACACTTACTCATCCGGGCGCAAGGCCACTTAGAAACTAAGGGCCCAATCTTCACCCTTCACAGCGGGTTCCTGTCACTTGGACCTTCAAGGACTGGGTACCCTTTAATTTTTAGGGTCTCCCTTGTACCTGCAGGAAATGCCTTAGCGCTGTAATGTCCAGTGCCCAGAGGCCACGGTACAGTTAAAACCTTGCAGAATCCTGAGTCTTCTTTGCGAGGCTCTGTACCATTTATCTAAACATAAAAGCCTGTGTAAAATGTATCCGATCGGTCAATCCCTTGATTCATTTTGGAACCATTTGTGGGACTAGAGACCTGTAGCTCAGAGAGCTCAAACAAACCATGCCATCCACCTTGCAGACACTGGTAAAAAAAAACTAAAGTACTTCCTGTATGGGAGGGGTTATATAGAGGATAATTTCCTGTCTGAAGACCTTTGGTCTACCAGTGTTCATTCACCTAATGATGAAGTATAACCCAGGAGGTAATAAATATTAGCCTCATGATGTATGAAAAAGATATTTAATTTTTATTGTTTCACTTTAAGCATTATTAAAATCACTGCTCCTGAATAAAAAGCCATTTTAAAAACTTTTTTTTGCATTGATGTCCCCTGGGGCAGTATACGGGCCCCCAAACACTTTTTTTGGCAATAACTTGCATATAAGCCTTTAAAATAAACACTTTTGATTTTTCCTGTTCGTGTCCCATAGACTTTAACTGTGTTCGCATGTTCGCACAAATTTTTTGTCTGTTCGCATGTTCTGGTACGAACAGAACCGGGGGTTGTTCGGCTCATCCCTAGCTAGCAGTAATTAGCAATCTCAGGTTTCTAACAGGTATTGGTATTTCCAAATAATGGGAAACACTGAATATGCCAATGTGGTAAAGGCACAGATCTTTTCAAAAGATGAAGTAAGTATACAATTATTAGACAAATTCCCCTCAAGGAGTGAAAAACAGTGCTTGCATATCCAAGTAGTCAAAATACAAGCATGATTCCTGCAATTTGAATGCAGTTAATAAATGCAACTTGCAAAAAGATTGTATAGAGTGAGATAAGGTTCAGTGGTAATATAAGGCAGAACATGGAACAATGGTATAGTAGCTTTTGATATTGCAAGATGAGTGTCAATGTCTAATGGACTATATTGACAACTCTAAGTAAACCATGTATGCAATCTTTGCATGAGTATTAGATTGTATCTGTAAAGAATCCCTTGGATGGATTAAAGGTAGATGGGATGTAGCTGAGAGCCCAAGTTTTTACAACATGTAACCTTTTTTTGCAAAAAAGGCACTATGAACCTATTGGCCTTCCAATGAAGATGCTTTTTTTAAGTTTAAGTATTAGATGCTTTATTGGTTGTCATCATTTCTCAGTTACCAATACATTTCTAGACTATTGTATGCTATTATGAATATTGTAGAATGTTTCTATTTCCTGGTTGCTGTTTACAAAATACTTGGTTTCACATGTTACAAAACAACAACGCACACTGTAAATGCAGAGCATATAGTGAAGTCCAGCTCCCAGATATTCAGTTAATGGAAATAGTCCAATTTAATCAGGGGAATTCAACACTGATATTCACAGCTCCTAACTTGGATCCGGTATTGATCCATCCATGTACATGTAAGAGAGCAATTTGCAGGGCACAAGATCAATGTATAGAATCATTTATTTTTTAAAAGAAATAACACCCTTACATGTTATAAAACCTGTAATCGGCATGAGGGGAAGGAGTTGTGAAGTTTTGCAGCAGATGGAGAGTCAAAATATTACACAGGATAACTGTTCCAGTTATTTACTGGTTCAGATGGAGACAAACCTCCCAGAGATGGAGAAACGCCAGCGGGGTCTACAGACGTCCTTCATGCACCTCAACAGCTAACGTCAGCGTCTATGGGAAGGCCGGACTGCTGTGCGTTTCAGAGGCCCTGGCCCCCTTGTCAAGCCTGAGACTTTCCATCTACTGCACAGTTTCATCCCTCCTGACCCTCAGGCTGAATACAGGTTTTTTAACATGTAAGTATGCTGTTTCTTTGGGAAAATAAACAGTTCTACACACAGATCCTGAGTCCTGTTATTTTCTCCCTTACATGGTTTCTGTTGTATAAGTTTCCCTAATTCCTTTTGCTCTATTGTAGGCTTTTATTTGTCCCTTGTCTTTAGAACTTCTTTTCCTCAAACTAAAATCTGGGGTTGTTGCTTGCTGCTCGAAATCGAGATTATGGGGATGATTTTCTAAGATGAATGTGCTGCGCGTGTTCACACCTTAATTGGTGCGCCGTAAAAATCATTAACTGAACGTGCGAACCCGCGCACGCAGACACGCAACACGATAATAAATATGTAAACTGCAACTGGTGCTAGGGTAACTGCAGTTTTCTCATTGATAATAGGGCACGCCCAATACAATTGTTTAATTTCATCTTATTGGATGTGTCTTGTTAGGCAATTAATAGGTGTTCTCAGTTAATTAACCCTTTTGATGCTAATCTCATTCCTATTACTTGTAATATATCTTTGAAATTAGTTTTTTTCTATTTTTACCCAAATCTTTCAATATATAACAAAGAACAGAGAAGTGTTTCTAAACCCAATAAATTTATATTTTCAGATCTTGATCTTTAAAGGTGACCATACACTGCATCTTAAAAACAATTGATTTAGTGCAAGAACCTGTTTGATTTTCTTTATAATTTTAATTAATTAAGTGCATCTTTCTATTACCTATTTTGCTAATATATCGCGTTGTACAGAGATTGGCCAATCAAATTGCATAGTGCACGACCATCTTAAGTGCCAAATTTGGAATGTAGATGTGCCATGACCCACTTGTATTTTCCTAATGATATTTCTTGGGCATTATACAAGGCACATGAGAAACCACCCTTTTTCAAGACGTGGGGGTTATTTACTATAGGAAAATCCACTTTGCACTGCAAGTGCACTTGGAAGTAAAGTCACTGTAGATCCGAGGGGGACATGCAAGGAAAATAAAAAACAGCATTTTAGCTTCCCCATGATTGGATGATAAAATCAGCAGAGCTTCCACTCATTTCAGATCTACCCCTTAGACTTATGCCCCGTACACACGGTCGGAAAATCCGACCACCAAATCCATCAGATTTTTTCCGACGGATTTTGTCCGACACTGGTGTTGCATACACACGGTCGGACAAAGTTGTCGGAAAATCCGATCATTCTGAACGTGGTGACGTTTGTTGCCTACGACGGGACTAGTAGCCAATAGCTTTGGTCTTGTAATGTGATCTGAGCATGCGTGGCACTTTGTCCGTCGGAATTCGCTACACACGATCGGAAAAAGTCTGATAGGACTTTGTTGTCGGAAAATTTGAGAGCAGAAAATAAAACTTTGTCCGTCGGAAAATCCGATGGAAAAAGTCCGATGGAGCCTACACACGGTCGGAATTTCCAACAACATTGTCCGATAGGACATTTTCCGTCGGAAAATCCGACCGTGTGTATGGGGCATTAGAGCGACTGCATTCCAAGTGCACTTTCAGTGCACTTTCAAGTGCACTTGCAGTGCAAAGTGGATTTGCCTTTAGTAAATAACCCTCATAGTTACATAGTTAGTCAGGTTGAAAAAAGACAGTCCATCTAGTTCAACCATAAAAATAAATAAATAAATAAAATCATACAATCCCATATACCCAATCCTATATCCACAGTTGATCCAGAGAAAGTTGAAAAAAAAACCCAGAAAAGCAGGATCCAATTTGCTACAGCAGGGGAAAAAAATACTTCCTGATCCCAGAGAGGCAATCGGATTTCCCTGGATCAACTTTACCTATAAATGTTAGTACCCAGTTATATTATGTATATTTAGGAAAGAATCCAGGCCTTTCTTAAAGAAATCTACTGAGCTGGCCAGAACCACTTCTGGAGGGAGTCTATTCCACATTATAATTACATGGTTAGATGCTAGAGTGATCAGGAATCTTCAAACTACAGCTCTCCAGCTGTTGTGGAACTACACATCCCATGAGGCATTGTAAAACTCTGACATTCACAGACATGACTAAGCATGATGGGAATTGTAGTTCATGAACAACTGGAGGGTCATAGTTTGAAGACCCCTGTGCTAGACCATTATAATGGCTCCAGAATTGGGAGTGTGGCATCTACCCAACTTCTCTCTGCTGGTGGACACAAGAACCTACATCTATAGATATATATTTGGGCAGCACATTGGCGTAGTGGTTAGCATTTTCACCTAGCAGCAAAAAGGGTCGCTGGTTCGAATCCGCCATCTGCTTGTGCCTGCGTGGGTTTCCTTCAGGTACTCTTGTTTCCTCCCACACTCTAAAAACATGCTGGTAGGTAAATTGGAGCCTGTCTAAATTGGCCCTAATATGTATGAATGTGTGTTAGGGACAAACACAACCCCATGTAAAAAAAAAAAAACATAATCATTTTCTTAATTTGCGAATAAGGATCATCATTTCCTCAGAGAACAGTGAGCGGGGCATGGTGGTGGGAAGAAATTAGCAGCAGGACTAGCAACTTCCTGTAGGAGGCATGATGTCATTCCTGTGTGCTGGCCACCGCTTCCGGGAACCAGATACACGCTATGGGTACATACCTCCGTGCACACAGCAGTTGCGCACCTAGCTGCAGGAACACAATTTTTAGGGAAATTAATAGTAAAGCAGATGCAGATTTCCAGGACTGGACTTACAAATGTTTCTAGTGAAAGGCAACTGGTGTTTTCTATTAAACAAGGTCTAAATGGCCCATTGACATGCATCACAGTTGAACTTGGGAATGTGTCTTTAAACTAAATTAAATCCTTTCTTATTTTTGCTTGGGGATAGAGTGCAGAGGGATTAGAAGTCTAGTCAGTTTTTGGGGATGTCTGGACCACTGATAGGGTGAAGACACCTCCCAAATTTTGCCACTTTTTCCCTCAAGTGTATCCACTTCCTGTCACATAGTCAAACAGGAAGTGAGGATAAAACCCTACCAATGTCTTTCCTTGGGGACACACGGGTCAATCTAAATAGCTTCCCCATTAGGTAAATTGCACTCTAGCATTTTGCTCTGTACACCCCAAATTATTAGGTATCTTGGACTTTGGGGTTTATTTATTAAAGGCAAATCCACTTGGCATTACAAGTGCACTTGCTGGAAATCCGAGGGGGACATGCAAGGAAAATAAAACAACAGCATCTTTGCTTCTACATGACTGGATGATAAAATCACCAGTGCTTTCCCTCAGATTTACAGCGAGTACACTTGTATTGCAGAGTGGGTTTGCCTTTAATAAACCCCAAAATACCTAATAATTTGGGGTGTACACAACAAAGTACTAGAGTGCAATTTGCCTAATGGGGACACTAGTTAGATTGACCTGTGTGTCCCCAAGGAAAGACATTGGTAGGGCTTTACCCTCACTATCTATTTGGCTGTGACAGGAAGTGAAGCCAATTTTCAAAAAAAGGGACACAAAGCCCAACCTAAAAAAGACAAGCAGGGGTTCTAACACTCACTTGATTTCTCTCAAATGCCCACAATTAGAATAGGATTGTCTTGAGATAATTTTTAGCTCAGTGCTCTAAATCAGTGCTTCTCAACCCTGTCCTCAAGTACCCCCAACAGGCCATGTTTGCAGGTTTTCCTTCATCTTGCACAGGTGCTTTAAATCACAGTCAATGGATTGGTATTTTGGACAGCTATTTTAGCTAAGATAAATTCCCAAAACATGTCCTGTCTGGGTTACTTGAGGACCGAGGCTGAGAACCACTGCGGTAAAATGAATATTTACCTCTCTGTAATTTTCCTTTCCTGGTGCCTATCCATGGCAACATATGCACAATCCATGCATATGCTACCATGAAGGCACCACGAAAGTAGCTTTCTATTTTGGGCATATTTGTTACTTGCTTGGGTAGTTGTTACTAAACTCCCTCACATCACTCCACATCACACCATAATATTGGCACCACCATCTTCTGTAAATATTGAATTGAAGATGCCATGCGCCATGAATTCTCCCGTGTGCCAAGATCGCTATAGTAAGTGGGGGATTCGCGCTCTGTTCCCGGCACACCATGTTTGTGATGTCGCGTCGCTTTCATAAATCAGCCCCCATGTATGCAATTCCTCTGTATGCAAAGATATTGGTCAATGGGAATACATAAAAGGGCCTCTAAAATGGTATTGCCTGATGTCTCTTTCTAGTATAGTGTTTTAAATATACTGCCACTGTCATCTTTGCAAATAAACAGGTGCATAAAAGGAAGTCTATCTGATTGAATATGGAAAGTAAACTTTAAATTGAAATTGTTATTATTTAAAATGTCTCACAAGCTCAAACAATGATTTACTGGATGCTGTCAATTGAATGAGGATGTCATCTATGTACCTATGCCATGAAACAATGTACCATAGGTATATAGTGAGGTCCTTCCTACAGAAAGAGATATGTTTGCAATCCATTTTGGGACAATGTTTGTGCTGCTGTAATCTGAATATCCTTTTAAGCCCGGATGTGAGACACGCAGATGACCATGGTCCCTGAGGAAACTGCCTACAAACAAAACATTTCAGGGTGGTGCCTTAAGCGGACTCGCAGCTACATCCCACCAGCCTTTTCTGACGTTCTATCAGTTTAGCCTACCACTCAGTAATCTCTCAGTGGTAACAGGTTGCCTATCTTTCTAGCACTGAGATTATTTCAAATTTCCAACATGCCTATGCCTGGGTTATACAGGGAAGTTCACTGAATCACAATTTCTTTTCATGATCTAAAGCCAGCCATAGACGGATCAAAATGTGTCTGCCTCAGCAGGAACTGGACCACATTGCTCCATCCATGAGCAGGCTGGTTGTACTGAAGTCAATCTATCGACCCTCGCCTGTCAGGGTTTTTTTTTGTTTGATCACTGCCATTGGTTTTAGCTGCCAGCAGTAATCATTAGATTCTGCTGACAGGGAAACCTCTCACTGTCAGAAGACAATAGTGTGGCAGGAGGGATTCCTCCATCAACAGTGACCATGGTTTAAAGTGTTACTAAACCCACAACAGTAAATTCAGTTTGTATATGCAGTAAAGCATGCTTGTTATACTCACTGTGGAATCTTAGGGGTTAATCCTGTGCATTGTGTAACAAGTCTGTTTGATTCTGTATCCTCTGATCCTCCCTTCTTCTAGAATCCCCAAACCAGCTCTGGATAGTACAGAGGCTAGGGGACAAGATGCACATGCTCAGTTTGGTATGTATTACTAGGGAGTTTTTTTTCTTGGGAGAGTACATTTGATCAGCACAGGGCCAATCAGCACTGTCCAGACAGAGGGTCAGGGGTCTTGCATCCTCATAGGACAATCGTAGAAGTATGAAAGCTCCTCCTACAAGCTTTAACCAAACACTGATAGAAATCACAAGACTGTTCTAACTGTTGATGAGAAAAGGTATTTAGCAGTTTATATTTACTAAAACTATTACATTTCCATGTTCTGTGTACTGTGAGAGACCAAATATAGTGAATTCAGGGTCCTGGGTTTATTAACACTTTAAGGAAAGAAAATTGCATAGTGTATGGCCATTCTAATGCCCCGTACACACGGTCAGATTTTCTGACGGAAAATGTCCTATCGGACAATGTTGTCGGAAATTCCGACCGTGTGTAGGCTCCATCGGACTTTTTTTTGAGAGCAGGAGATAAAACTTTGTCCGTCGGAAAATCCGACGGACAAAGTTTTATCTCCTGCTCTCAAATTTTCCGACAACAAAGTCCTATCGGACTTTTTCCGATCGTGTGTAGCGAATTCCGACGGACAAAGTGCCACGCATGCTCAGATCACATTACAAGACTAAAGCTATTGGCTACTAGCCTCTACGTAGTCCCGTCGTAGGCAACAAACGTCACCACGTTCAGAATGATTGGATTTTCCGACAACTTTGTCCGACCGTGTGTATGCAACACCAGTGTCGGACAAAATCCGTCGGAAAAAATCCGATGGATTTTGTGGTCGGATTTTCTGACCGTGTGTACGGGTCATTAGAGCCCTATATACATTGTTTTGTTATTTACAAAACTCTTTATCTCCATGAAATAGGACTGTAAGTCTGTCATAGACACTTACAAGAAACTTTCCATATTCAGATTCTGTGTGTAGGTAGTTGCAGTCTACTTTCTCCACCTGTAGGTGGCGCCTGTCCGCAGGGGCATTGCAGTTAGAGAGGAAGTCAAGAGGAACATGGTTCCTCTATGGTTTCTGGGTCACTGGGGAAGCTATCCTATTCCCATCCCCATGTGACTCTAGCAGCCATCTTGAGTCAGGCAGAGCCTATTTAAGGCCAAGCCCTGGCTCCCAGCCCTGCCCTGGATCCTAGGCTTGGAACACATTCCGCCCATCAAGTCAGATGCTATTGGCATTAAGAGACCTGCAATGTTTCACTACTGGATGTTTGCTACTGGATTCTATGAGTTTTCCCAGCTGAGGCTTGATGTAACTGCTGAACTTTTACATCTATTTAAATCCTGTTCTTTGCAACTGGACTCTGAGTGTTTACTGCTGCCGCACCACACTTCCTCACACTTGGCAGCAGTTGGTAGGATATGTCCCTTCTTGTAGCATATGCAAAAGGAGGAGCCGGTACCATCTTAGCACCACTAGGATTGGCTCTGGCTGTGGGGCCCAAGTTTAATGGCTCCAACATACCTCTGACTGAGTGGAAGGGGAGACATGAAAGTGCTGTGCACCTGTACCAGGTTCCTGCCCGGCTGATCGTGGAGCTGGCTATTAACTCCTTGGAGGATGATGTTTGCTAAGCAGTGGTGATGCTCCCAGAAGAACAGGCCACTTTAGAACAAATCGTGACACACCTAGAGGGTAGGAATGTGACGATCCCAGAGCTGAGGTGCACATTCTTTGTTTGGAGGCAACAGGAGGAAGAGAGCCTCACTCACTTTGCGGTTGCACTCCAAAACCCCTGGGAAAGCCTAGAGAAGAGGGATGCAAGCAGCTGTGCCAATATCACCAACTCAGATTACCTGTAAAGGAACTAATTTGTGCTAGGATTGAAAGCTAGCCCAGTTAAGAGGGCCCTACAAAAGTGAATCAGAGCGCAACCTGCCATCTCGTTTCATGATGTGATGGTGGAAGCGGTTGTGTGAGAGCAGGATGATGTGGCAGTGACAAAAAGGGATGATCCAGTGCAAATGAAAGAGGAGGCCCTAGCCCCCTAATTGCTGTCAGCCATACAGACAGCAATAAGAGAACTTTCCTCACTCAAACAAGATCTGGCCCCTTCCCTTAAGGGTGAGAACCCATTACAGAGGGACCCAGAGGAAGACCAGGAGTGCTGGCGGTGCGGCCAGGAGAGCTACCCGATTGGATGCTGCTGCCCCATGTGACTCTAGCAGCCATCTTGGGTCAGGCAGAGCTAGGCTTGGCGCTAATTTCGTGTGTGGTTAGTATAGGGACAGGTCCCCTGTCTGACAGGGACAGTGGTTAGCGGCAGGGTGAGGATACAGACGAGTAAGGAAAGGCAGGGACACCTCCCCATTTGGGTACAAACTAGCCCCTTAAGTCAGACGGCACTGTCGGCACTACAATACCTGCTCTGTTTCTCATTGCTACTGCATTCTGTGAGTGTTCCCTGTCAAGTGCCTGCTGAACTTATGTGTTTTAACTGCTAAACTTTTACATCTACATAAATCCTGTTCTTTGCAACTGCACTCTTAAGTGTTTACTGCCACCGCACCACGCTGCACCTCCCCACACGTATATGCTTCTATTGAACCTTATGTCATTCTAGCTCTATAAAAGCCTTTTGCAAGCCATATTTAAAACTGTGTACACATTTCAGGAATTGTTTCATTAAACGTCCTTGTGTTTAGACTACTCAGACATGCAAGCTCTGTTTTTCACCGGTCTCATTGAGTCAGATTTTTCTAATAAAAGATGTATGCTTACTTCCCGCTAACAAGATCTGTGCTTTTACCACATTGGCATTTCTGGTGTTTGTCATTATTTGAATATGCCAATACCTGTTGAGTGTGCTTTGCAGGGCGTGATCAATATAGCACACTTTACTACTCTTCACTTTGTCCATGAGATTTGTTGATTACCACTGGCAATTTGTGATTTTTTGTTTACTATTTGCTATTTGTTTGTACTGACAACAGTGGTTTATGTTCACAGATTGCCTATATGGCACAGCATATGGACTCTATTATAAAGGTACTGTATATAAAATGGTCAATTTTGCTGTCCATTATAACCATTATGGTGTATTCCCTTTATGATATGCAAAAATGTAATAGAATTTTATTAGTTCATATGTTGCTGTGCATGCACAACATAACATGAGGCATGAAGAATGGCACTGAACAGGTTAGTGTATAACCTCTGTTTGTATTCTAAAGATTTTACACGTCCTGTAAAGAAACTGCATATGCTGCAATCCCTGGGTCTCTCAGTCTAATGTTTTGCAGGTGAGAGCTAAATAGCAATTAGATCTGAAATGGAGACAAGCAGGCAGACCAATGAAGGGAGAGATTGGTTCCTCACATTAGTCACTCAAGAAGACATGTGGCCACTCAATGAAGTTGAATGCAATTTAACCTTAAACTGTGTAGGGGATTCTTTACTGTTATGCCACGTACACACGGTCGGAATTACCGATGGAAACAGTCCGATGGGAGCTTTTCATCAGATTTTCCGACCGTGTGTATGCCCATCGGTCTTTTTCTGTCGGAATATCCGACGAACTTTGGATTGAGAACCTGTTCTTAATTTTTCCGACAGAAAACCTTTCTGTCGGATTTTCCAATTGTGTGTATGCAATTCCAAAACGAAAAATTCCGACGCATGCTCGGAAACAATTTGACGCGTGCTCAGAAGCATTAAACTTCCCTTTTATAGTGCAGTCGAATGTGTTGTATGCCGTGGTGTTATTGACCGTCGGAATTTGGTGTGACCGTGTGTATGTGTAGACAAGACAGTTTGAGTGAAATTCCGTCGAATTTCCGACGGGAAAACCATCAGAGCTTTTTCCGACGAGAATTCCGACCGTGTGTACGCAGCATTAGAGTGGTAAGGATATGGAACTCCCTTCCACAATCAGTGGTTTCAGCAGGAAGTGACACTAATTTCAAAAAATGTTTAGATTGTCAATTTATTAAATGCAATATATAGTGAATTGGGAAGTGGTAGAGACATAAATACACTCACACCCACACAGGTTGAACTAGATGGACTGGTGTCTTTATTTAACCTTACCAACTATGAAACTATGATTCAATTTTTATATGTTTTTATCTGCAGTTCTGTGAGTTTATGACATGGTCTCTTTATGCTTTAGTGGATTGACCCTAATTTTTTAATTCAACCACACGCTGTACTCATATTTACGATATCACCACTGCATATATGAGTACAGCAGTGCACAGCCATTCATGTCAGTATTCTGTACAGTATGTTGCACCTGGCTGTCCAAGTGGAAGAAATATGCCAGAAATAACTCTGAATGGATAGTCTGCTGTTATTTTATTTGTTGCACAGGTTATCATACTTGGGAACTTTCAGAAGTTAGTGAGCCTGCAACTGTAAAAGGGCAATAGAGGCATGTGTAGTTCCCAAAATAGAGATTTTAGTTGCACTGCATATGCTGGGCTATTATAGAGGCAATGGTTGAGGCATGCTAAATGTGCCACAGCAATTTCAAGTTGTTTACTAGTGCAGTATTGAAATATTGGGCTAATATTGGAAGAACAAAAAAGAACGCATCATCGATGGTGTCAGTGGGAGGGGGAAAAAAAGCGAAAAGTGGGAGGAGCAGGAGGAAGAAGGGTTGGAAGAAATGATGGGTAGGATGAAAGAAGGGGAGAGAGAGGAAAAGACAAAGGAATGCTAAGCTCACTACATGTCCAAACATGTCTGCTTTACCCATGGGTGGGGACATTTATACTGGAGTTTGCTCCCCTCCACAGACCACCACTTTCTTTTACAAACTGTCAGTAATTTAATGGACAACCATGGCAATGGCAACCCTGCACAGGAATCCCATCTTACTCATACCAAATCCCTCTAAACTGAATATACCTGCCTGTTACCGCTTGCCAGAGAGAAAATTGATCTATAGTGATTCAGTATATAAAAACAATACAGTAACACTTGGGAGATTCCCACATTTTTATTTACTAATTGGTTCAGTTATCAAATAGGAAGTATTATGGTTTTATTGTGTGCAATGAAACTGCAAAACTTCACATTATGTAATAAAGTAGCAGTAAGTGATAGTGTGAGAATTTTAGGAACAAATACAAAATTCACTAAAACTTTTGATTCGCCAAATGATCCAGGGAAGGAGGGAAAAGAAAGAAAAGAAGCAGATGTTTGTTTTTAAAAATGTTTCTGAATAAAGTAGTAAAGGAAGGGAGGCGTGTTTTTTTCTTATCTTTTGGCAAGTTTAGTGCCATAGATGACCAGGAAAGGGGAATACAGTGCCTTGAAAAAGTATTCACACCCCTTGAAATTTTCCACATTTTGTCATGTTACAACCAAAATTGTAAATTTATTTTATTGGGATTTTATGTAATAGACCAACACAAAGTTGGACATAAAAGTGTAAGGAAAATGATAAATGATTTTCAACATTGTTTACAAATAAATATGTGAAAAGTGTGGCATGCACTTGTATTTAGCCCCCTTGACTCTGATACCCCTAACTACAATCTAGCGGAACCAATTGCCTTCAAAAGTCACCTAATTAGTATATAGAGTCCAACTTTGTGTAATTTAATCTCAGTATAAATACAGTTGTTCTGTGAAGCCCTCAGAGGTTTGTTAGAGAACCTTAGTGAACAAACAGCATCATGAAGGCCAGGGAACACACCAGACAGGTCAGGGATAAAGTTGTGTAAGAAGTTTAAAGCAGGGTTAGGTTATAAAAAAATATCCCAAGCTTTGAACATCTCAAGGAGCACTGTTCAATCCATCATCTGAAAATGGAGTCACATAAAATCCCAATAAAATACATTTAAATTTTTGGTTGTAACATGACAAAGTGGAAAATGTGTGTAAAAGGTGTATAAATACTTTTTCAAGTCACTGCATATTTTCTAGTTCACTAGGCAGGGTGATGAAACGTATTTGCCTTGTTGGGAGAAACATAAGTTGCATATAAATTCCATTGAATTCCTGCCCCTTCTCCAGAGCACGGTAAATATGTAAGATCTGGTGTTGTGTTTATGTCTGTACATTGTGCCAGTGTACTTACTGTACGTTGCTGTGATTTTTTTTTTTTCTTTGCATATTACTGTGTGTTGAAGCAGAGCAGCCTATTCTTATGAATGGGCTGCCTATGACATTTAAAGTGGATGTAAACCCAATTTCTTTTTTTTTGTTGTTGATGTCATAATGTAGAGAATAAGATTTCCTTTCATTTGAACCCAGTCTTGCCACACAGATTTACTCGAGGCCTTAGCGATCCTCTTTTATTGTTCAGTTAGAGAAATATTGATAAAGTCTTGAAAACTTTGTCAAAAGCGCCCCCTTGCTGTGAGTGACAGGTGATTTACATATCTCATGCACTAGCCTGAGACAGGCACATCCTGTGTAAAAAGTTCACAATTTACATCCCCCTCCCCTCCAGCTCTCCCAGCTTTACTGTGTTTTGACTGGATGTTTCTCATCATGGGATGCAGTGAACAGTCAGCAGACTATAGAAAGACAAGTGATTTAGGAGACATGTATGTAGTCAGAGCTGGGCAGAGTAGAACATCCAGTGATCTGATGATAACCTGTCTCAGGCTAGTGCATGATATATGTAAATCACCTGTCACTCACAGCAAGGGGGCGTTTTTGACAAAGTTTTCAAGACTTTGTCAAGATTTCTCTAACTGAACAATAAAAAAGGATTGCTCAGGCCTCAAGTAAATCTGTGTGGCAAGACTGGGCTCAAGTGAAAGGAAATCTTATTATCTACATTATGACATCAAAAAAAAGGTTTGGGTTTACATCCACTTTAAATCACTGCAAAGATGTGCGTGACCCTTTTTGTTTTCAAGTTGGACTGCACTGCAAACAAATGGTAATAAGTTACCATGCATTGTGGTGAAATGCAACGCGCATGCAATGGCTATGTGCATTGGGGTGCCATTACGGAATAATAGCATCAAAGCGCACAATACAGTGTAACACGTGATGTCATGCAGTGCAGAATGCTCGTTTCTATCCACACTGTACCCTGGTACTACATTAACCTGCTTTTTTTCTAAGTGTCTCTGAGCTGGTATCAGCCCATATGAATATTTATTGGTCAGGCAAGTTGCTTTTTTTTTTTTTTTTTTAATTTTTGCAAATATAAGTGTAATTAATTATTCTAGTTCTGCTCTAGTAACAACACACTATAATATACTGTTTCTTATAATTTATTTACTACTATTCTCAGATGCATTATAACAAATTTTTGCTTGCTTTCCCATGAGCAAGTTAATGCTTGAATATGCACATACACATCACAGCAAACGTAACAAACTTTTGTGCTTCAGGCCCTTAGTCCAAGGTTTTCTGCAATGATCTGTCAATTGTCTGTATTTACTGATATGCTTTTATTAATGCATTGTGCTCTTTGGTGGGAGGGGGTGCCAGCATATGATCTCACTAACTGTACATTTTAAGCAGCTCAGTTCTTTACTTTACAAAGGCTTCCTGCTTAAAATAACAACAAGCTATAGTGAGAAATTACTCTGTACATATTATTATTATATAATAAAACCCAATAAAATATGTAGATAGTAAATATGTTTTATTTTTTTTTCAGCTCGCAATCTTTTTACATTTACAGGACCAAAAATATCTTTGTAGCCAAAAGAAGGGACATCCCTGGCCTTATGTTCTTTTCTTGCTGTAGGATTTATGTTTGCTTGTCCATATACAAATGTATGTTTTTTTGCTTCCCCATATTCCTTAAATAGAGTGAATTCAAACTGTTTAGAGTGGGAAAGAAAAAAGTTACCTATGTATATAAACATGACACTCACTGAGTGTTTGGTATTGCTGATACTTGATAAAAAGCAGATGGTGGTGGAGGAGGATATCTACAGTATATATATATATATATATATATATATATATATATATATATATATATATATATATATGCGAATGCTAGTGTGAATCTATACAGCTACACTGTTACAGGTTGTCACTTTGTATATCTATACAAAACATATTCCATATTTAAAAGGTTCGTTTTTTTGTTTTATTTTCACTGTAGTGATTTGTAATTTCATGGTAAATCTTGTACGGCAGCAAAACTTCTGTGTTTATTTAGCCAGGAAGAATGTGGATTAGGAACTCATAAATCATTCTTACAGTTTCACGCAAAACTTATCGTCTGATGCAAACCTGCTAGGAATCTTTTCCAAGAAAAACATATCTTTGTACCAATGTCTGTACACACAACGCCTGCCTGTGTGTATGGTATACTCCAGCAACAAAAAGACTAGTCAGGTATACTGTATTTGATAAAAATGCTCATTCAAAATTCTCTTCTTTCCTGCTAAGGAGTTTCAGAAAAATTTGACAAGTGATGTAATATACATGCCAATATTTGTTACAAACAAAGCTGTTGGTAACTGCTGATTAAAAATCAGCAGTTGTCTGACTTACATCTCTATGATGTCATATTACATTTTAGTGTTCTTTTAAACTACAAAATGTTTAAAAGATCAGTGGTCTAAAAAAAAAGAAAAAAAAGAAAAATAAGATCAGTGGTCTGCTAAAAGGTTCATATAACCGGTAAGGATAAGATATCATTTTCACTTTTTATTTTGTCCTCATCCTGTCTGGGTTTTTTCTGTCTATCCTTGACTGAACTAGTGACCTATTTCTTAAAGTTCTTCTGTACCCAGCCTATGCAACTTGAAATATTTATCTAGTCTTGAAAAGCTGTAAAATACTTTAGGCACCCACTGACCTCTGTAGCTGCATTGTGGAGAAGTTAATCTTCAAATTGCACAACAGAGGCACAGAAATTACAGGTCCTCTCCCCTTATTTCCCATGACAGCGAAAAATGTGATCCTTCTAATGTAAATACAAAGCAGGTGTTATAAGCAACTTCAGAGTTTCTGTTATGAAATTTGAAAAACTTTAATGTCTGTAGTCTGAGCACAGGTTCACTTTAAGGGCCTGTTCACATCATGTGCTGTGGGTTCCTCTGTGATTCACACTGCATGGAATTAATATAAAGTTGACGACACCCCAAATACAGGTCGCAAATGCATTGTGTTTTCCCACAGCTACCCGCACCGTATTTTTTTACCATCTGTTCCAGTTGCAGTGCATTTTAAAAAGTAGCGCATGTACTACTTTTGGTGTGGTGCGATTTTAGCCCATTCAAAATGAACGGGCTGAAATTGCACCACATGTTTCATGTGCCAGCATGGTGTGAACGCACCCTAAAACACCAGTACATCTATTGTAGGACATGGTTTATATAAATTTACATAACTGCATACCTCTCAGCTTTAAAACTTAAGAAAGAAAGACAACTTAAACGGGTTGTAAAGGCAGAAGGTTTTTTATCTTAACCACTTCGCGCCCGTGCTATAGCCAAAAGACGGCTACAGCGCGGACGCTAACTGCCGGGAGGGCGTTCCTGGACGTAGTGCTTGTAGCAGAGAAACTGGTTTCTGCAGGTGAAAAGAATTTATGAATTCATGCACAATTGATTGACCTCCCACTATGAGACCAGCTTCATGATTCAGAATTCAGCTGTATATTTTTGTAACATGACCATTGCCCTTTGGTTTTAACATTTTTATATGTAAACCTTACCTTTGTGAATCAATACATTTTGTACTTTTTTATACATGCTTTATACTTTTCTATCTGATATTATCCCTTGCCCATAAAATCCCTGGGACGCCCTTCCTTGCCTTTTCTCTATAATTGGGATGTGGCTTGGGTTTCAGTTCACAACTTATAGGTAGCTTCCAACAACAATTTTTCTTGTCTATTGGAAGATGGCCAATGTCATAGCTCCCTATTTAGTCAAAATGTTTAATTTCTCTACCCTACTGTACCATCTGGCAACCTGTGCTTCTTTGGGCACTACACCTTCTGTACCATCTTCAGGGTTGTACTGCACTTAGCCACAAGAAGACCCCTCTCTGCACTTCGGCCTCTGCCCAGGTACGTGACAGCCCCATCTCATCCACAAGGAACAAGTGTGTTTGTTCCCCTCCGTCAAGCATCAGACAGTTTCTGCCACACTGTCCTTCTAGCAAGTACATGCTCCCCAAGAGATGATGCTGCTATTCAGAGATATATGTAAAGCCTTAAACACATTATCTTGGTCTTACAATGTTGTACAAGCACACAATCTAATAACACTGGGGGCTAAGAGGAGGTTTTATGCTTCAGATCAATGCCATTTAAGATGCACCATTTGCAACCATCTAATGCCATGACTTTGAATCTCTGTCCTTTTCAATATGGTGTGGAACAAGGCTCTTGTTGCTTGCAATACATATCCGACAAAACCCAGATATCAGGGGCATGGAAATACCTGGAATTCATCACAAGATGGCCTTATTTGCAGATGACATTCTGCTTATATAACTTCCTTGCACATTTCTTTTCCAAATTTGCTCCCACTTCTGTCAAGGTTTTCATTCATTCGAGATTCCATGTCACTCAAAATCTATGGGGCTAAACGTTACTTTAACTCTTTTCACATTGCTGTCTCTACAACAAAAATGTCCCCATCCAGTTGACCCCCTTTCTCTCCTATTTGGGCATCGTGCTCATATCTACCTATGAGGTCCTGTATCAGGAGAATATTCCCCTTCTCAATAAACAGACTCATGGTCTTTTAACATCTTGGGAGCAGTCCCACATTTTGCAGTCAATATGTCACTCTCATCCAACGCTGCTGTTTCCTTTTTGTGTTCTGCCCATTCCCATCTCCTCTCAAATACTTTGATCCCTACAGTCCTGGATGTTAATAATTAATTTAGGAACAGGTTAGACCTAGAGTCAGCAGGTCGACTCTTTACGATCTTAAAAGCACCCTGAGGCGATTCAGTTCGCATAGGTTGCGCTATACAAGTCATTCATTCATTCATTTACAAATCGAAACTAAATGGAGAGCTGGGCATTCCTAACATCCTCTTTATTACAAAGCATCCAAAATTGCACCAATTATTCAGTTGCATTGCACCTTATATGCACCTTTACAGACTTTTCCTGGATTTCCTCGATGTCCACCCTATACCTTGTGTCTCACTAATCTGGATCCCTACCTATTTACACCAAAAACTTCTTCATTGATACTGGCCCACATGCTAGTGGTTTGAGACTCGGTGGGCCTTATTTCTTCACACCTTTCCTTGTTCCATTTATTTAGATGACCTTTATTTCCCTCTGAGCTGGACAAACCCTACCACTTTCGCTGGTGGACTTCCCAGGGCTTTTATACAGTCTTTTCACTTCTCAGTATTCAAGGGGTTTGAACGTTTTAATAACATAAAACTTTACATACAATCCCCAGTACTTATTCCAGAACTTTCCAAAATGTACAACCGCTTCATTTTATTGAGTCCTTGCCCAAAAAATAGGGATTCCTGTCCAACACTGACTGCATTTGAAACTCTATGTCAATCTAATCCTCCTATGAAAGGTGTTCACAATTGTATGCATCCATCTCAAGCACCCTTTCCCTTCGGACTCCTATGTATTGCACTTGCTGGCTGTTGGAACTCAACAAATCTCTTTCTTCTGACAAATAAAATGTGATCATAACTTCCAAGAGTTCAGGACCTGTAAACTTCTTAAGGTCTTACCCTGTTGGTACTAGACACCCACAGGTCTCACAATAATCTTTCCTTATATCCCCAATCTTGGAGGAAGCTGGTTCCATGCCTCACATTTGGTGGATTTGCCCTGAGGTGCATCACTTATGGATTAAAGTATAGACCTGGGAGACACTTCTCCTTAAACCAACTGAGGATGTTTCCCCCAATAGCAAGACCCTCATATCTGTGATGTTACTAAACAAACCATATCACATGCATGGAAGTCTGGATTTTTCTGAAATAAAAGGCTGAATTTGGGGAACCCTTATAAATGAGAAATTGATAGCAATACTCAATGACACCCATGACAAAATTCTTTAAGTTTAGCAGCTTTGGCTTGACTATTCCTCATCCTCCCAACATACTGTTAATCTTCTTCACCTATGAGCTCATCATCTCAAGATCCTGTGATCATTCTCAAAACTAGCCCTTTGGTGGCTTCTGGGGGAATCCCCCCCGCTTCCGCTCTTCTTTTTGTTTTGCCACTCCCCTCCCTCTGTCCAGGCCCCCCCCCAGCTTAGCCCCCTTTCCCCCTATCCTCCCTCCTCTAAGCTATTGGCCAACCTGCATGCTATACCCCTTTGTTTCCCCTTCCTAAACAGTCTTCCCCTTCTAAACAGAAATTAGAGATGGCAAAAGTATATAGACAACAGGCAATCAAAATGGTGTGTTTTATACTAAAAATACTAAAAATATATATGCCTTCACCCAAACAATGCACTCACCAGATGGAGAATAATTACAAGCATCAATCATTAGTCAATTGTTCAGTCTTCTTCGGTAAGTATCATAAACCGCGTTTTATGTCGGGAGGGGCCTTTGCGCTGATGCCACACTGCCATGTCCATGTGCTTGGGACGGCGGCCATTACTGTAAGGGCACTTACTGATTTTACCATGCTGTAATGCTTTTATGGATTTTTAAATTGAGTCAATAAATACTACACTATATTAGCTTTTACTGGGCTCCTGTGTGGTGAGCTTTTTATTTAGTGTGGTGTTCAGATTCAACTATCTATGTTTTATGATACTTACTGAAAAGGACTGATCAGTGACTAATGATTGATGCTTGTACTTATTCTCCATCTAGTGAGTGCATTATTTGCGTGAAGGCTCACTTGTGGAATTTACCATTATGCACCTGGGTGATATCGGATGGATGTCAGATTATGCTTAATTCTGTATAACTTCTGTTGAGCTGATAGTGCAACTGTCAAATTATCAAATTAACTCATTCTGTATATGGACTGTCGGTTCATCTTAACACACCTGTATCCCATATATATCTACTTGTACTAGTACATGGACGTCAATTCTACTATATATACCTGAATCTCAATAACACATGGCTCATTGCATATATATTTTTAGTATAAAACACATTATTTTGATTGCCTATTGTCTATATTCTTTTGCCATCATTAATTTCTCTAGCGCTGCACATTTATTTGAATCTATTGTTTACAAGGGTTAGTATTTCTTTTAGTCTTTCCAGGTTAATCTCTTCTTCTTAAACCCAAATTTCACCTAACCTCTATTCTCTTGCACTTTCTAGTTTTCGATCCCCCTCTTACCGGCTATGTTTTTTTCCTCTCTGCTTCTAGCAGGTTTTCAATATCTTATAATGTGACTTTACCCCTCTTTCTCTTCTACCTAGTCACTTTATAGTTCCTAAATATGAACTATGCCCACTTTAAATCCAGCTAGGAATATCACACCAGTGTTAATTTTGGCAGCAAATTTTTGATTTAGTTTTAGTCTTATGCCACGTACATACAATCGGACATTCCGACAACAAGCTCCCATCGAACATTTGTTGTCGGAATGTCCGACAACAAAAATTTGAGAGCTGGTTCTCAAATTTTCCGACAACAAAATCTGTTGTCGTAAATTCAGAGCGTGTGTACACAATTACGACGCACAAAATTCCACGCATGCTCTGAATCAAGTACGAGACGGAAGCGCTCTGTCTGGTAAAACTAGCGTTTGTAATGGAGATAGTACATTCGTCACGCTGCAAATTTTGAAATCTTTCAATGCAGCGCATTCTCTTCTTCTTTATAATGCTAGAATTTCAAAGTTGAATAATGTTTATTATTTTTGTTTATAGTGATTTTTTTTTTTTAAATCAAGATCTCCTGTTTTTAATTTTTTTTTCTAGTGATCTCCATAATATTTTTTCTCGTATTGTGTAAAAGTTACCACAACACTATCTTGTATTTTTTAACCTCAAAGAGATTGGTTGGTGTTGGTGTCCCTTGTAATTTGACAATGTATTTTTGAAATGTACCTGCCTACTCACAAACAAACTGTCCTTTTTTATTATAACACATAGCCAATGATTTAAGATTTTTTTTTTTTACTAGGGGTCATAACAAAATAAAGAGGAAGGCAACGCTGGATAAACTGGTGAAATTTGCGAAGCCTTTGTACCCCAGGGCACACATCAACTATTTGACAGACAAAATTGGTAGCCGGAGGAGTCCATTTAATAGGAAGCACAATCTGGTCCAGGACTCCGAGAGATCAGGAACAGCAGTGACATATATGTCCCCAGGCTGTGGTCTTACCACCGCCTGCGTCTTTTGCCAGACCAGACCAAACCACGGCCATCACTCTCCTGTCTTTCTTACACGCTTCCTTCCACGCTTGCTTCCAGGCTGTGGCTCTGGTGTTGGAGTTGTGGCAGGAGGTGGAGGAGGTAGAGGAGGAGGATGGTCCAACTCACACAGGTGGGTTTGGCTTGTGAGTTCGCCCCTCAACCCCTTATTTAGGGCTATATATAACTTCCTCACAAAAGAGCCTTTGGCCCACCTCCATTTCCTGCATTTTGTTGCAGCCATGCAGGCATAGGTCTCAAGAAGACTGGGGGGGGGGGTTCTGATGGCCGCAGAAGCCTGCCGAATTAACCCAAGTGCTGACTCCTCCACGTTACTCCCCTTCCTGGGCTTTTTTGTTGAAAGCGGAGGGGAGGGACCTAGGATTCGGTCAGGCTACTGGCCACTTACCCCTGCCACCTCCTGGCTGCCACTTTCCCCTGCCACCTCCTGGCTGCCACTTTCTACAGCCTCCTCCTGCCTGAGAATTTCCTGTGTACGAAAAAGGTACATAGTTTTAGTTCATTGTTCATCAATCACACACAATTTTAAGAAATATGTTGAACAATGCTATACCTGACTCAAGCTGGGCTCCTCCACACCTTCTTCCTGGGTGGAAGGCCCAGGTTGGACATCGGAAGCCTCAACTGGTTTGGAAGTAAGAGTGGAAGGAAGGGTTGAGAGTGATGGCCTGATTTCAGTCTGGTCTGACAGAAATCGCAGTCTGTCGTAGTACCAGAGCCTGGGGACATAAACGTCATCTGCTGCTGCTCCTGATCTCTGAGAATCCTGGACCTTCTTGCGCTCCCTATTAAAAGTGCTCCTCAGGTCACCAATTTTGCACTTCAAATAGTTGAATTTGTCCATGGGGATCTGCGGCTTCACAAATTCCAGCAATTTATCCAGTACTGCCTTCCTCTTTAGTCGATTTGTATAAAATGGGAGTTTTGTCTGCCACAGACAGGGCAGCTCTCTACAAATCAGTGAATTGGGGGAGGAAATCATGATCGTTGAATCGATCCATTTTATCTGCAAGACACAACATAAGACAAACCCTAATGTCAGGCTAAACTCACATAATCTTGTCCCAATAGATGGCTCAATCTACAAGCCAAGTTAAAAACCTTCGTTAAAACGAACGGCGCTTCCGCTACTCCGTCCTCCTCTCACAGATCGTACGTACGATGCACGAGTGTTACGCTTTATATACACTGCACATGCGTGAAACTCCGCCCGCCCCTGACCTTCTTTATAGTATATTCCCGCCCCTTCTCTTTCGGCGCAGTGGGAGAGCACATGGCGGAGAAAGAACAAGTGCATGAAGACAGCAGCAACGACGAAAGCCCGGAGCCACGAACGTCCCTATCCCGGACGAGATTTAAGGCCTCAAATATGTCCTTTGTAGAGATGGTGGAGATGGTGGACATCTTGAAGAGGGCTGGCTATGATGGGAAGCATGGACCTTACCCAAACCCAAATGTCAGAAAGGCCAAGATCATGACTAAAGTTGTGAAAAGTCTCCACAAGAATTTTGGGGTACGGCGATCCAAGTATCAACTGAGGAAACACTGGTCAGACCTCAAATTGAGGGAGCACAATCAGTACAGAAGAATCAAGAGAGTGCTGCAAAAAAGTAAGTATTTGTCGTGTTTTCCTATTATTATTATTATGTTCGTGCTGCTCCATGTGCTTTTCTTTACTGTTGTACAATTTAAAATGGCAAGTTTCAGGTTCGTGGGTACAGTAATCGTTCGTAGTAAACATCGTTCGTTCGCCCACTAATACAATGTTTTTGGCAGATGCAGGTTAACTACATTTGTTCATGCCTATTTGGATTAAAAGAATTGTAGTACATTGTTGTCTAGATGGGTTTGTAACTAGAATGAGCACTAGTGTGGGACACCAGAACAAAATTTTTAGGGTGTCCCACACAGGTGCTCCAGTGGATACTAGGGGTCTCTACATGTGTGAAACTTGCACAAAACAGGTAAGTATTCCAGCTTTAAGAAAGGGAAAAAATCAGCTTGGAACTCTGCCAAAACAGACAATTGTATGACAATTCCAAGCAATGTTTCATATTACTATTTCTGTCGTCAAATATCTGTGTGCTAAGTATACCTTTTTTTATTCACATAGGGGAGAAAAGAATCTGGACATCAGAGGACCCCAGGGACCCGCAACCTCCTAAAGAAGGGGAACTCACAAAACCACAACCTCAGGATGTGGAGGAATGAGAGGTTTATGAAGTGGGCAAAATAGTGACCACAACAGGTCAGTGTCTGAGACCACAGCTTCAGGTAAATTCCCATTTTGACTCCCAATTTGTGTGCATCTTCAAAATTTGGCTGTCCCAGGGGGGACATCACCCCATCTGATGAAGGCAATATCAACACAGTTTGGATATACTAATGTCTGATATTGCCTTTAATTTATCAAAGTTGAACGTTGTAAGTTCCTGAGTTGAGTATTGTTTTATGTTTTTAAAAACATGCCTGTTTACCACAAAAAATAATATTCTACTGTCCAAAAAAAAAGTTTATTCCAAAAATATGTTTGTTTTTTCAAAAACCCTTTTCTAAACGCACATGTACATGTGCACAGAGTAAAACATTTTCTACTCAACAATGTGTGGCTTCTTCTTTCAATGCTCAATAGCAGTTTTTTGCTTAAGTTGGTGTTTACAGTGACAATGGGGGTTATTTCCTAAAGGCAAATCCCCTATGCACTTTTAGTGCACTTTCAGTGCAATTTCAAGTGCACTTTTGCAGTTTTCCTTTAGTAAATAATACCCACAGTGCTTTATAATTTGCATCAATCAGGCCATTTTCATAACTCCAAAAAAATAATTAATGGTGCTGAAAATTATGAATATTTTTATCATTAATGCATTACATACATTAACAACAAAAACAAGGTGTGTGTGTAGCAGAACCACAACATAATAGTTATCTGAAGAAGAGATTGTCACCTCATGTATCCAAGAAATTAAGTTTGCACTATTGAAGAAAATTGCCCAAAAAAAAGCCAATTGGAGAACCTAGGAGACAGCTAAAATTTACAAATCAAAGGAAATATTTTTCAGTTTAAAATACTAATTTATTTGAAAACATACATTTATTTAAATACATACAATGTGATGTTAAAGGAGAAATCTTACCTTAATATAGTCCTTCTGCAGGACTTGTATGATGGCAGAACAGGTCTCTGGAATAAAGATCCCCAGAGCCTGGGGGGGAGATGACTGTCGAGTACTTAATGTCCTGCAGACTTCTCCCTGTCGCCAAGTACCGCAAGGTGGCGATGAGCCACGGCTCGGGAGTGATGGCTTGCCGCATGCAGGTGTCCTGCTTTTTAATATAAGGGGATAGCAAAGCCAACAGACGGTGAAAAACGGGTCCGTCATCCGGAGATAGTTCCTGGAATCATCGGGATTATTCTCATGGATCTCCCGCAACAAAGGCATGTGCGAGAATTGGTCACGCTGGAGCAACCAATTATTGGTCCATGAACTCCTCCCCGCCCTGTTCATAGACTGGGCTTGGGTCAAAGTAAGAACCCCAACACCAAGCCCCTGCACAGCACGAACTCTACAATGAATATGTACCTGCAACATGGCTTAAAAATGGTCGGCTGGTGAAGTACGCGATATAATAATTATATCTATGTATTAATTTGTCTAGTCCCTATAATGTTATTAGTCTGTTAAACCTATGAGCGCATGCTACTGTTAATATCACAATAATACGAGGTTAGCTATGAAGCCAAACACACGGCTAGGAATAATCAAATATTATTTATTTCCCAATAATCAGGAACGCTAACATAAAGTATTAAAAGACATTACAATATCACAAAGCTTACAATCAAATCATATAATATAAGAATATCAAAGATACTTATCACAGGGCCCTCCATGAAAACCTTAAAATGGCTGCCAAGCCATGCGGCTTGAATGGAATCACCATCAGCTGTGTTCATAAGAGAAAAGGCAGAAAGACACCTTCTCATGTCAGGGATTCCCAGCAAACAGAGCCTGACTTCTTGTGTGTCTGTCCCTTCCATTCAGACATCCACGCCCACTCATTCAAATCTCCCCCCCTTGCTTCGCACCCAATGAACACCAGCAAAAGGTGATCCAGGAAGTAACCTGCACTCTCCACTCAGGGGCTGTGCCTCTAGCCTGGAGCCGTCTTCACCGCAGGTGGGCCCAGCCATTGCTTCTGAATACAAAGCTTTTGGTGTGTTTTCCAACCTGGCTACATTCCAATCCGGGGGAATGCCTTCTGTCCTCAAAGATATTGGGAATGAACCGATGTGATATTACATGAGTTCATATTGAATCCAACATATGCCGCTTTGCGACTGAAAGTCGCATAAAAACCCTTCTTCAGACACGGCTCCTATTGAACAGTCCATAACTGTTTTGTCCCTGACATGCGTTTCCAAACCAGTATCCATAGAACAGTCCTTTAAACGTCTTAACGTGTTGTATTTTTACAACGTGTCCCTGACATGCGTTTCCAAACCAGTATCCATAGAACAGTCCTTTAAACGTCTTAACGTGTTGTATTTTTGCAACGTGTGCAGAAACAGCTCCTATGGAACAGTCCGTTGTGGTCTTACCGTGTTATGCTTCCCGACATGTTCCGCTTTGCCACTGAGTGACACATCTTTCTTCAGCGACAGCTTCCATGTCGCCATTATGTATCTTTGGTAGCTTCCGGACGGATGCAATACAGGCAAGGGGTATCCATTCATTCACCAGTACACATTCAGAGCAACATATGAAACAGCTCTCAAATACTGATCTATTATTTAGATAAGTCTCGAGGAGGGCCTTATTCACCCATATTAATAACCTACAATACTCATAGGTCACACTATACCATAATATAAATCAACTTATTAACATACTATATACATATATATGTGTCCCGTCCATTTACGCCCCCCGCTCCCAACCCTATAACCCTTTACTGTAAATATGGATCGGGATTAGGCAGGCTTGCTCACAGCGGTATTGCAGGGCTCTGACTTGGCAGCAAGGTCTCTAAGTTGTACACAGAGACCCTACCATCAATTCGCCCCTCAACTTGCATAGACAAATGGGAGACCCTTCTATATAAATATCGAGTCTAATCACACATATAAGTTTGCAGAAATGACAAAAAAAAAAAAAACATACAATTCCATCCCTGTGCCTGGATTTCAGAGACCATGCCCAGGGTATGCCATGCACCTCTACCTATGGTTAGGTTCAAGGAACCTTCCAGTTTTATGACTAACATTACATCGGTATTCTTTAGGACAAAGAAACAAACTTGTCTATGTCCCAAATGACACCCAGGTGCTTCCTACCCAGCAACGATCCCTGAAATAACTTCCCAACATTTTTACGTTCACCACCATGATGTATTGCCCTGGCATACAGAGGACATCATGGTCAGGCTTCCGACCGAGGGAAGTATCAACCTGCTTTCATCTCCTCTGATCACATGTGGGTGATTTAGCCTCAAATGCGACAAGATAGAATCCCCAATCAGTAAGCCCATTGATGCCACCAATATACAGACCAAGTCTGCACTTCTGTGTATGGGATCATACAGCCTAACACCTTTCACAATCCAAACTGGTACAGCCCATCCAGGCATTCGACCACCATTTTGGATTAGTGTAAGCGACGTGTTGTGGCAGAGTCTTACTGAGCGGTGATGTTAACTCATCAGGCCACTGCCCTTTAAACAGAGATTGCCCAATCAGCTTGATGCTGGTTGACACTTCCGTCCGCCACTGCGTGTACGCCAGAGCCCATAACCGATTTCTATCCTGTACCCTCACACCCTCCACCAACCTCTCAATATGGTTCACCAAATCTGGAGCTAATTTACCCTGGGTATTTTGTGAATGTTATTAAGGATGCCACCAATCTCTCTGAGTAACAAAGTCCCGCTCAAGCTATGGCTGAGAGTTTGTTCCTCAGGATACCGATGTCTACTCCATTACCAACACCCATCCCAGCTCCTATTCCCCCAATATAGTGCTGAATACATGCCTCCTCTTGTGGTTACTCCTCAGAGATAAGCATCCTGCATGCACCTTATTCTGTGTCCGCACATCTCTGGGAGTAAGTCACTGGTACGATGACAGCACTTTATTCAGCGTATACTCAGCAAATATAGGGTAATAGGTTTTATCAACCACTGTGAGATGTTGCAGCGCCATGTGGTGAAGGCATACTGTACTCTGGTAGTCAGCGTTTGCTCCCTTTATCTATCGGAGCATGCTCCTGTGTGTATTCACTGGCATTCCCTGTGCAGGGTTTCAACTTCTCAGGTGAGACCTCAACCAGGCGCATCTCCCCCATACAAGGAAATGTTCACCCCATTGATGTGTCACCTGACACCCTCTAGTCCGGCCAACAGACACCTTATTATGTATAAGTGCTCGCCTCCTGGGTACCTGCACCATATAAACTCCGTTACGTCAATACATGTCATACATTACACAACTTTTCTTATTTCAACTCCTCCCTCCAACAAAAACATATATATTTTACATTTTCATGTTCTGATGGATTGGATGTGTTATGTTCCTTCCCCCAACCTCCAACCCATTGTACGTATATTAATAACACGTTTGCATTCATCAGGAGAGAGTCCAGCAAAAAAAATGTTTCAAGTCTTATTGATAGGCACAGTCTTTCAGATTCAGCACCAGATCGTCCATAGGAAAAGAAAAAGTGTTAAAGTGAATCTTTTTGTTTGTCCCATCTCTCCTGATATTTAGTAGAATAAATTTGGGGCGTGGCATGGCACAGACAAACTGCCAACCAGATGATCATCCGCCATCCATTTTCCAGAACCTTTCCAATCTCGCTCCACCAGGATTCTGGAATTGAAAAACAAGAGCAGAATCAAATTCTTATCCATAATATCTGCTTGCTTACTATATTTACTCCTATTTCCCTCCTTGGAACGCAGGAACTTAGTATTCCTGGCTTCTGCAACTTTGACCAAACTATCGAACACAACCATGACCTCTTTAGGCAAAACCCACTCTAAAATGGATCCGCATGGTATGATCAAAAATTAAAAAAAACGAACGTCACTGTTGTTTCTCAAAAATTCTCAATCTAAAAACGCAAAAAGAGAAACAACCAATGCATTTATCTTTATCTTACGATCTATGCACTAATTCCCCTTTCAGGTGGACAAAGGCTAAACCTTTTAGTAAAAGAAAAACCTCCCGCGGCTAGACTGGTTTTCTACCAACTTTGTCTTCAACAAAGAGTATCCAGCTGCTACCTGAGGGCATTGCCCATTACCCCCCTTTCAGGTGGGCTAAACATAGTGATGTCCCACCTGAACAAAAAAAAAAACTAAATTAACACTAAAATAGATGACTAAACCAATACCCCAAAAAAATTTTTTTTTTAAATCTGGCCATTATCACCCAAGAACCACATGACAAGACAACCACCATACAACAATGACAAACACTCAACTTTTAACTAAAGACATCCATGGATTTTCTCCTGAGAAGAGTACATGTTTCTTTTTTTTTATCTGAAAGACAATAAGTTAATGGGAAAAACAACACAAACAAAACATTTGTAACTTCATCACAACATTTGCTACCTCATTTGTAACTCTTTAGTTTTGTCAGATTATTGTTTAAATGTTTTCATTGTTTGCAAACAATTACTAATTAATGAGCTCATGGTACCATGTGATAATCGATTATGCATTTACAATAACCTAACCCCCGTGTTGGTCTCACTTTGACGGACCTGCAAACAAAACACAAATGTTTAGTATCCAAACCTGTTCTCTCCCTGGTTTCTGGAAAAGGAACACAAAGACAATGATTAAACACGATTATCATGACAATTGACTTTAAGTGCCCCAAGTCTCTTCTCATTAATTGTACTGCTAGGGGAACACCGAGTTGTAGTATAAACAACTAAACTAAAAAAATAAAAATTACAAACATTAAAACTAAAACAGAAATTAATAAAATAAAAAAATTGAGAAATGAAAATTGAAAAAAAAAATTAATAAAAAAAAGAAAATATGAAAAAAAAAAAAATTCATAATAAAAAAAAAACATTAAAAATTAATAATAAAAAAAATTTGAAAAAATTAATGGAAAAAATAAAAAAATGAATAATAAAGAAAATTAAAAAAACCTAATAAAAATTCATTAAATTAATAAAACATTAAACCTTATAAAAAAAACTACAAAAATACTTAAAACCTTATTCATAGGAAGGAAACTTTGATCAGAGTATTTTTAACCTACTTGCAGCTGACTAAGTGCTGCTAGCATTGCTTCCCCCAGTGCTATGTTTGAATAACCATTCGGCTACTTCCATTTTGATTTTATGCAACTGTCCTACATATTGCTTTTCAGTTTGTAGACTCCGTAATTGGGTCTTAACGGGGAATTGGGTTTGCTTACTATGGGCTCCATGCTTTGGATTGCTACCCCACCTGGCCGAATAACATTCATAACGCCTTGGGGTAGTTTTCAGGTATGATCTTTTTTTGATATCGTTATTCGCCCAACAATACTTTGCGATGTGACCTCCCCTTTTACACAAACAACATTTTAGCTCTGGTTTCTCTGCATAGGCCCTTTTTTTAACCTCCTGTGCTGGAAATTCACATTGCTGGATAATATTACTGTGATTGGAATGAACAGACTTTACACTTTCATCGTCTGAGGAGTCATCAGAAGTTTCCATTTCAACTCCTGAATCAATTTCAAGCGCAGTTATCACGTTTGTATTTACGTCTCCAACATTGATTCCCATCATAGTAATATGATTTGCAGCAACAATATCATACGGGTTTTCTTTATGTTCCACTTGTATTTTTGCACACTGAGCATGTGCGGAGGGTACCTCCACCATTGCATCTTCGGCTATTGTATGTTTGGAGGATAAATCCATTATGGCTGCCTGTGCACCCTGTAATTCCTCCTTAAGCATTGTGATAACCTGCAAATTCTCAGCCTCCCTCCTATTCAAAAAAATGATGCAACCTTCTCTTAACTCACACGTTTTCCCTAATTCACGTACTCTCTGTTCCAATTCGCCTTTTTCCGTCACTAATTGTTCAATCTGCCTACGCGCTTGTGCATCTGCATTTTCAACCCTAATTAATATATCTTTTGTTATATTTTGTAGCTGCTGCCTGAATTGCTTCCTTTCATCTATCCATTCTGATTCTTTCTGTTCAGAAATATGTTTCATCTTAAGAAGCATGCCTATCAAATTTGCTACCCTCTGTTTTCTGCCTTTTTTTGATTTATTACTTATAAGGCTGTTATGTGTATTACATTGTGTCAAAAGTTCATTAAATTGTTGTGTCAACCCACCTTCTTGTGTAGATTGAAATCTAATAGCCCCATGTTTAGCGATGAATAGCTCGATGGCCTCCATTGATATGCTAATTAGCAAGCCCTCTATACTGGAGCTGTAAAACCTGTTTTGGTTACACTGCACTACAGACAAACAGATAAGGCTATTCAAAGGTTTCGTTGCAAGCTAGCTTGTAGTCCCACAAAAGCTTACAACAAACAAAAAAAAACTCCTACCTGCTACCTGTAGTTCTACAGCCTACACAAGGCACATCCTAAGACACAAGGCAGACTCTTAATCAATGCCTTCCTGTTAGTTTGCAGGCCACATTGAACTTCTATTGGATCAGAGAGTTATGTCACTCTCACGTGAGTAGAAATAATAAAATGACAAAAACAAAAAAAAAAAAAAAATGACAAAAATGTTTTATTTTTTTTTTTTATTTTTTTTTAAAACTAACAATATCTCTATCACTTTTTTTTTTTTCCTCAAAGATGTATGGTAATTCCTGTCAATTGCTAACCAAGGGTGATCAGCCCTTACTCACCAGCCCTCTTGACCAGCTACAAGTATTCTAACACTTTGCATTAGCAATACAACATTTAACATATATATACATATATATATCTCGGATAATAAAAAAAAAAAAGGGTCTCACCAGATTTGTCGCGCGTCCGCTATCCGATGAAATATTTCACAAAATTTTTATGATCATCCAAGCGTGGTTTCAGAATTCGCGAGCCAGCGCCAATCTTGTCCACACGAGAGACGATTTTCAGTTCTGGGTGTCTTTGATTACCAGGACTCAAAACAAAAATACATTAGTTTGTGGATTCTGTGTAAAAATACATTCTACACGCCTTTGTGGGGTGCCATATGAAGTACGCGATATAATAATTATATCTATGTATTAATTTGTCTAGTCCCTATAATGTTATTAGTCTGTTAAACCTATGAGCGCATGCTACTGTTAATATCACAATAATACGAGGTTAGCTATGAAGCCAAACACACGGCTAGGAATAATCAAATATTATTTATTTCCCAATAATCAGGAACGCTAACATAAAGTATTAAAAGACATTACAATATCACAAAGCTTACAATCAAATCATATAATATAAGAATATCAAAGATACTTATCACAGGGCCCTCCATGAAAACCTTAAAATGGCTGCCAAGCCATGCGGCTTGAATGGAATCACCATCAGCTGTGTTCATAAGAGAAAAGGCAGAAAGACACCTTCTCATGTCAGGGATCCCCAGCAAACAGAGCCTGACTTCTTGTGTGTCTGTCCCTTCCATTCAGACATCCACGCCCACTCATTCAAATCCCCCCCCTTGCTTCGCACCCAATGAACACCAGCAAAAGGTGATCCAGGAAGTAACCTGCACTCTCCACTCAGGGGCTGTGCCTCTAGCCTGGAGCCGTCTTCACCGCAGGTGGGCCCAGCCATTGCTTCTGAATACAAAGCTTTTGGTGTGTTTTCCAACCTGGCTACATTCCAATCCGGGGGAATGCCTTCTGTCCTCAAAGATATTGGGAATGAACCGATGTGATATTACATGAGTTCATATTGAATCCAACAGCTGGTCAGAACGAACTAACAGAACATACTAAAAATCGGAAAGACCTGAGAAGAGCGAGCTAAAATTCAGAAACGAGCGGACAAGAACGCACTGAAGATCAAATACGTAATATAAAAATACACACTGAAAATCAGTTACGAACTGACTACACGCACTGAAAACCAGATACAAACCCACAAGCACAAACTGAAGAGCAGTAATGACCTGAAATGAACTAGGCAGAAAATCGCAAATCGTCTCTCACCAAACTTCTACTAACACGAGATTAGCAGAAGGAGCCCAAAGGGTGGCGCACTGGCTATTGAAACTCTTAATAGTGCCCACGTACATGTTGTACGTCAGTGCGTTCTTGGCGATCAGAATTTACGGCAACATTTGTGCGACTGTGTGTATGCAAGACAAGCTTGAGCCAACATCCGTCGGAAATAAATCCCAGGATTTCGTTGTCGGAATGTCCGATCGTGTGTAAGCGTCATTAGTCTTTTGACTAAATAGCATTTTAGTTTTAGTCCCGTTTTAGTCCTCCGCAATTGTTTTAGTTTTAGTCGTATTTAGTCAACTAAATCTCCAAGACATTTTAGTCAACTAAAATCTCTAGTACATTTTAGTAGACAAAAATCTCTAGTACATTTTAGTCGACTAAAATCATTTTAGTCATCTAAAATTGAATGGGTTTAGTTAAATTGTAATGCATTATTAAGGTATTTCTCTACAATTTCCAAACTTATTATATACTGGTGGAGTGAAAAACCTAATATGTGCTTATTTATGGTATTAAGGTTTGAACATGCACTACAGACCAGTGTTAATTTTAACGTCAAATTTCAATTTAGTTTTAGTCATACTCTTAAAATGCCATTTTAATTTTAGTCGTAGTTTAGTCTTTTGACTAAAATGCCCTTTTAGTTTTAGTCATATTTTAATCATCGGAATTGTTGACTAAAATGGTATTAATTTATACTGTTGACGAAAATGTTTTAGTTGATGAAATTAACACTGTTTCACACATACAGTTCTATTAAAATTAGCAAAACCTAGGCATTATCCTGTGACATTCACCCTATGGAAACCTAGTGTACCTTTCCCTTCTTCTTCTCTTTATATTATCAATAATATACTGTTTGTATACTCCTAAAGTGGTTAAGTAGGGACAAAAAAATGGTAAAGAATTTTAAAGGTGCAATTATGCAAGTGCAAAGAAAAATGTTTTTATATAAAACCATATCAAAATTGTATTTGTTTCACAACTTGAACCATGATAAAAGCATGTATATATATATATATATATAATGTGTTTAAAACAAATAAAATTGTGATATGGTTTTATATAAACACAATTTTTTTTTGCATTGCATAATTGCCATTTCTTTTGTGCCTACTTAAAGTGTTACTAAACCCACTATATCTGGTCTCCCACAGTACCGAAACATGGAAACACAATTATTTTAGTAAATATAAACTGCTAAATACCTTTTCTCATCAGCAGTATATAGCAGTCTTATGACTTCTATGAGTGTCTGGTTAAAGCTTGTAAGAAGAATTTTCATTCTGCCCTGACTGTCCTATGAGGCTAGGACCCTTGACTCTCTGTCTGGACAGTGCTGATTGGCCATGTGCCAATCACATGCACCCTCCCAGAAAAAAAAAATCTCTCTAACAATACACACCAAACTGAGCATGTGCACAGTGCCCCCAAGGCTCTGTTCTATCAGGAGATAAATTAGGGACAGTGGAAGAAGAGGAGGATCAGAGTAGACAGGATCAGCCTTTATACACAATGGGGAGGATTAACACCTAAGGCTCCACAGTGAGTATAACAAGCATGCTTTTATCCCATATTTGGGATGTGGTGCATGTTTACACTCATCCCCCCATCCATACAAAATGTTCTCCCAAAGTGGTTATAAACACAATTTTTTTTTTTTACATTAATGCATTCCCTGCATTAAAGCAGTATTAAACTCAAAAGCAAACATTTATTATATTTCAGCTTACCAGTTCTTAGATCAGATGGTTGTATTAGTTTTCTTTTTTATCTGGTAATTCAGCCAGCAAGTCTATTGTTTTTCACAGCACAGACCCTTCAGCAGAGGGTATCAGCCTACATGAATGAGATAAACACTGGTGGGTGCGATTAAAATGTTCAGCTTTTATTTATTTGTGCAAAATCTTTATTCCAAAAGGAAAAAACTGTTTGCTGTAACTATAAAATGTGAGCTGGATATACCAACAACAAGTACATATACTCATCAGATCAACCATAGTAAAGCCCCATACACACGGTCGGACTTTTTCATGGATTCTGTCCGATCGGACAATGTTGTTGAAAAATCAGACCGTGTGTATGCACCATCGGACAGTGTACGTCGGTTTGTCCGACGGACAAAGTCTTATCTCCTGCTGGAAAGATTTGCCGTCAACACGGTCCGATCACACCAAATTCGATCGTGTGTACGGTTGTCCGACGGACAAAGTGCTACGCATGCTCAGAAGAAATTCTGTGACGGAAGCGCTCGGTCAGGTAAAACTACCTTTCCTAATCGACACAGCACATTCGTCACGCTGCAATGTTAAAATGTGTTTAATGCAGCGCATTCTCTTTTTCTTTACAATGCAACAAGAATGACATGTTTAGCTGCTCCTATTCACCCGCACTTCTCACAAACTTACTTCTTTATTACTTTTCAGCATTTATACACTACATGTTTATTTTTACTCAGATCGTAAAAGAATCTTTGTTATATTTTTAGCATCATTTGTCTTTTTTTTTTTTTTTTTTTTGGGAATACATATTTGAAGGTTTTTTTTTTTTTTTTTTTTTTGGAGGGGGGTTGTGTGTCTCAACTTAGCAAAACCACATTATTAACATTTGTATTTCTTGCTTAAATTTACTAGGAGTTTGTTGGTTGTTGGTGCCCCTTGTTAATTCTACTTTAGGATTACTGAAATGTACCTGCCTACGCACAAATAATCTGTCATTGTAGAAAAGTAAAACACATAGTCAATGATTATTTCAAATCAAAAAGACCTTTATTTAGGTGTCAGCAACAAACCAAAGAGGAACGCAGCCATGGTGAAACTTGGGGAATTTGCAAAGCCTTGGCCCCCCATGGCAACCATCATTTTTCAAGCGTAGAAAATTGGGGGCCTGAGGAGTACGTATATTAAGGGGAGTGCAATCTGGTCCTGAAGTCCAAAGTATCCGTAACTGCAGCAGATGCCATCTAGGTCCCCAGGCTCTGGTACTACAAGAGGCTCCATCTTCTCTCAGACCAGACTGATTCCAGGTCGTCACTCTCAGGTCTTCCTTCCACGCTTCCTTGCACGCTGTGGCTGTCGTGCTGGTGGGGTGGCAGAAGGAGGAGGAGGAGGAGGCGGAGCATGGTAGCTATGGCAAACATGTGTGACTGGGGTCATCTCCCCAGCCCTACCCTTATTTAGGACATGGAGGATGAGCCCCTCACACATGTTGCGTTGCCTCACCTCCATACCCATCATTTTTGTGACAACCACCGAGCCAAAGGTCTCCTCGTCGGCGGGTGTGGCATGTAGGGAGGCTGAAGCCTCTCTGATCATGCGGAGCGCTGACTCTCCCGCATCACCCCCCCTTCTCGCCCTTCTGTACGGAAGGCGGAGGAGAGGGATTTGGGAGTCAGTCAGGCAACGAGGCCTAGCCCCCTCTTGGCTGCCACTACCCACCTGGTGGCTGCCACTAACCCCTGCCTCCTCCTGACTGCCACCTTCCACAGCCACCTCCTGGCTGAGGTCTTCCTGTGTATGAAAAAGGGACATAGTTTCAGTTATTTGTTCATCAAACACACACAATTCTCATCTTGTGACTGTTGCAAAATGTTTACAATTAGAAAACCATACAATTCTCAGCCCTGCAGTTTAGATTGTGGCCCCAACTGTCTCCAACACTACTGTCAGTTGATATGTCAAACACGTTAGGAACTAAGCAATTGGGTATCCTGAATTAAGTGAACATCATTCATTATTCACATAAATGGTAACCAAACTACTATACCTGGAACAAGCTGGGCTCCTCCACCTCTTCCAGACTGGAAGGCCCAGGTTGGTCCTCGGAAGCCTCATCAGGGGTGGCCTGCGCGCAAGGAAGCGTGGAAGGAGGAGTCGAGAGTGGCTCCGTGACATCAGTCTGGTCTTTGAGAAAATGTAGACTCTGATAGTACCAGAGCTTGGGGACATAGACCTCATCTGCTGCAGTTGCAGTTTCTTCCGACTTCACAACCTTCTTGCGCTCCCTGATATACGCACTCCTCAGGCTGCCAATTTTCTTTCTTATAGCATCAACAGTTGCCGTGGGGAACCTTGGCTTGACAAATTCCACAAGTTCCTCCAGGGCTGCGTGCCTCTTTGGTTTGTTGCTATAATGGGGGTGTTTACCCTGCCATAAAATGGGAAATTCCCTGTATTTGGCAATGAAGAGGGGGAGAAAACTCATGTCGTTGAATCCCTTCATAATCTCTGCAAGACACAACACCACACAAAACACTATAAATTATGTCTGGCTAAACTCTCCTAATCTTCTCCATAAAGAGGCCTCAAGTTCGAATCAGTCTAGGCTAGTTATGTACCAACGTCCAATTGTACCTTCGTTTGTAGCGATCGTCTCGTGCGTGAGTTTTCTCTCCCCTCGTCTCCCAGATCGTGGCTACGACACAGGCGTGTGACGTTTTATATACAGTGCGCATGCGTCAAACTGCGCCCGCCCCTGACGATCTTTCTCGTCTATTCCCCACCCCTTCTCTTTACGGCGCAGTGGGGAGAGCACATGGCGGGGACACAGCAGGTGCGCCACAAATATCCCACCAACGAGGAGGACGAGGAAAGTCCGGAGGCAGAAACGTCCCGATCCCGGAGCCTGAAATTCAAGGCCTCCAATATGTCATTTGGAGAAATGTTGGAGATGGTGGACATATTAAAGAGGAGCGACTATGATGGGAAGTATGGCCCTTACCTCAACCCCAATGTCCGCAAGGCCAAGATCATGTCTAAAGTTGTGAGAAGGCTGTACAATCAGTTTGGGGTACAACGATCCAAGGAGCAACTCAGGAAACGCTGGTCAGACCTGAAACTGAGGGAGGCAGATCAGTACAGAAAGATCAAGCGAATTCTTCAAAAAAGTAAGTAGTTGTGTTTTGTGTTTTATTTCTTGCTTGCATACTGCTCCATGTGGTTTGATTTTTACAAAGTTGTACATTCCAAAATGGCCACTTTCATGTTCGTCTGTGCATTCGATCGTACTCAGCCTCGATCTTTCTGCCACTGTCATGGTCGTGTGTGTGTCCATTCGATCGTACGCAACGATCGGCCACTTATAATACGATGTTTGGTGTTTTATTTGTGGAAAGGAAGTTTGTTCTCACTAGAAATGTCATCAAGAATGTAAAGCCAATTTATTCAATGTAAAGGAGAGGTCACCCAGTAGCTGGTTCCCCATCTGGACTCTAGAGCACTAGTGCTGGGACACCCAAACCACCTTTTTATTAGGCTTTTCCACACATGTGCTCCAGTGGATACTAGAGGGGGGTCTCCATCACACAAACTTCTACCAAAAAGCTAGTCAGTTTAGCACCTTTACAAAGTGACTACATTCATGTAGTTGGCATTTGTAACTGGCCAAACAAAAATTGTGTCCGTCACTTTCAAGCAATGTTTGTCATTTCCTATTTCTGCCCTCAATAGATTGTGTTGCTAAATCTTCCTTTTGTACATTCTCATAGGGGAGCGAAAACTTGGCCCGTCTGAGGAAACCCCAAAACCAACACCTCCCAAAAAAGGTGAAACAGCAGAAGCAGAGGAGGAGGAGGAGGAAGGAGAGATCATCGAACTTGGAGAAATTGTCACCACAACAGGTGAGTGTGGGAGAACACAGCTAAGCTACTGGTAAGCTAATCAATGTATGCCTGCCTCATTTCCAACACCCGATTTTTTTTGTTTGTGGTTTTTAGGTGACGTGGATGTTGTGGAAGAAAAATCGCACTTTACCACAGAGAGTGCCCACGTACTCATCGGGGAGATAATGGTCTGCAATAGAGATCTCGATTACATAAAGCAAAACATCAATGATGTTCAACAAAAATTGAAGAACATCATTGATGTTTTAGGAAAAATATGAAAACGCACCAAGTAATTAACACACATTTGTAACTTAAGAACTGTGTGAAATTTGGAACATGCACACATTGTGTCCACATGTGCTAGCTCCCATCATGGTGGATGAATGCCCTCGTTTTTTTGGGGGTGCAACCACTTTACGAACTACGAAAGTGGTTGTGGTGAAGGGGTTGCACCCCCAAAAAACGTCCATTCATCCCCATGATGGAAAATGGCACTTTAGAAGCTTCTAGGCATGTGTTTTACCATCTAATGACCATTTTCAGACCCAAATTGTGTGCATGTTCTAAATTTCCACTTTCCAGGGGTGACCCCCCCATGTGATGAAGGCAAGATCAAACACACTTTGAACATATAGTCATGTCTGATCTTGTCTTCACTTTACAAAGTTGAACTTTCCAAGTTCCTAGGTTCTGTTTTGCTCCATGCCTGGTTTTACCAATTGCGTAATGTTTCTAAACAATGCTGTAAATAACCAAGATGTTGTCAGTTTGGGCGTGAAGATTGTAAACGCACTTGTGAATGTTTTCAAAGTAAACTTTTTTATTTTTCTAAATGTGTGGCTTCCTTATTTCAAAAACACAATGCATTATGTATGTCAAATGGAAAGGATATGGTGGCCAATTGGTGTTATTTACTAAAGGCAAGTCCACTTTGCACTGCAAGTTTCTTTTCCAGGGCACTTTTTCACTGCACTTGTAGAGCATAGTGGATTTGACTTATGTAAATGACACCCACAGTGCTTTGTACGAAAACACGGAGCACAGCATTTTTGAGAATACACACATGTCTGACCTGGTGATGAAAAGGAGTATTTTGGGTGTCAGTTAGGCAGTACAAACCTTATCTAGACCAAAGATTAGGTATCAAACACACAACATGAGACTAATCTTTTTGGGAAGAAGAGACTGTTACCTCCTTTTGCCCAGAAAGTGCATTCCCACTGTCGAAGGCAAAGGGAAAAAATTTCACGGTAAAATAAGCAAAAAAGAATAATGAAATGACAAGAAATCATAGGTTGGTTGAAATATCAGATTTATTAAAAAATGCCTCTCACACATCGTCAGGCAGAGCAATGGCCCCCCTACCCACAAAGTACTCCATATATTGCTCGCGGACCGCGCGGGCATTTAGAGGGGGCAAGCCTGGACGTGCCACTTGAAGGGCTGTGAGGTCCGCATTTGGAGGGCCCTCCACATCTGGGCCAACGGGCACCACATAGTTCCTGTTATGTCTTTTGAGGAAGTTGTGCAATATGCAACAGGCAAGAACTATGTGGTTCAGTTTGTATTCCGCCAAGTTAATTGCCGTCAAGAACAGGCGGAAGTGGCTGGCCAGGATGCCAAAAGTGTTCTCCACCACTCTTCTGGCTCTGGACAGCCTGTAGTTGAAGACCCTCTGTTCTGGGGTGAGGGTCCTCATCGGGAACGGCCTCATCACATGGGGAGTCAACGCAAACGCTTCATCTGCGACAAAGACGAAGGGGAGTCCTTCAGCATTCTCCTCTGGAGGTGGCAAGCACAGACTGCCACTTTGGAGACGCCAGTAGAACTCCGTGTGCGTAATGGCACCACCATCCGAGATCCGGCCGTTCATCCCCACGTCCACATACATAAATTCATATGTTGCCGACACCACCGCCAACATCACTACACTATTAAACCCTTTATAATTATAATAGTGGGACCCCGAGTTGGGCGGTGGGACGATGCGGACGTGTTTCCCATCAATTGCCCCTCCGCAGTTAGGAAAGTCCCAACGGCTGGCAAAGTGGGAGGCCACAGTCTGCCATTCCTGTGGCGATGAAGGGAACTGTGGAGTGAAACAAGAAAAAAAAATTAGTCACTTTGCACATAAACATTGCAAGCAGATTAGACAATCAACATCTTGGAACAAGAGCATTGTATAAAATTGGAGGCTGGAAAGTATTTGCACAGAAAAGTAGAGGCTCCCCTTCACAGATTACTCACCCCCATCAATCCCCCCACTTCTGATGGGCCTTTGACAATAACTAGGGTTTTTGGGGGGGGGGGTGGTGGACAGGTAACCCTCTGCACTTCATTGATTGGCAAATGGCTCAATAATGTGTGCTAGTTTGGCCAGACCCTCTGTACTTAACACTATTGGCAGCCCCCAGGAAAGCTAAACTAACATTTCAACCCCCCCCCCCCCCCCAAAAAAAAAGGAAAGCACATTGTGACATTCTGAAATTACCAAGCAAGCTAATAGGAGGGAAAGAACACAAAAAAATAGGAAATGGAAAGTATGGAGGCAGCCCCTTGCACTACATGCTTTGCAGAATTCATCCCTAAAGATGCCCACTAAAAAGAGGTAGGTATATAGTGTGTATTGACCTTGGGAAAGCCAGCAGATAGAGGATTGGTACCATCTGACAGAGCAGTTGGGGGAGGGGGTTCCTAATGAGTTTGCCCCCCCCCCCCACCAAAAACAATAAAAAAAAAGGGGCTCTACATGAAGTAAACCACACAGCAAACATTTGTGCATATTTTAGGGGGTGTTTGGGGGCAAAAAATCCTATGCAGCAGACAAAATACATTGCTTAGGTGACTAGGCCATAGGTGTCTATTGGGGCAGAAGAGCATGCTGGTGAGGTAAGTGAAGGGAAAAATGCATGAAGGAGAAAAGGGGCACAGCATATTAGAGCATATTGCAATCATGGTAATTAGGGAAGGAGGTCAAAAATAGAAGACATTAGCAAAAAGAACATACATAGAAGGGAATAGTAAAGGAGAAATGTTACCTTAATATAGTCCTCCTGCAGGACCTCGATGATGGCAGAACGGGTCTCTGGAATAATGATTCCCAGGGCCTGGGGAGAGATACCTGAAGAGAACTTCAAATCCTGAAGACTTCTCCCTGTCGCCAAGTACCTCAACGTGGCAACAAGCCTCTGCTCCGGAGTAATGGCTTGTCTCATGCAGGTATCCTGCCGGCTGATAAAGGGGGTCAGCAAAGCCAAAAGACGGTGAAAATCGGGGTCCGTCATCCTGAGAAAGTTCCTGAAATCATCAGGATTATTCTCCTGGATCTCACGAAGCAAAGGCATGTGCGAGAATTGGTCACGCTGAAGCAACCAATTCTTGGTCCACATACTCCTCGTCACTCTGTTCATGGACAGGTCTTGGCTCAAAGCTAGAAGCCCGACACCAATTCCGCGTACAGCACGAACTCGGCGACGAGTACGCACGGGAAACATCGCTCACAAGGTCACAAAAGGTCGGCTGGTCAGAACGGACAAACAGAAGGCACCGATAAACAGCAAGGCCTGAAAGAACGAAATGAATACCAGAAACGAGCAGACAATAAGCAGTGCAAATCAAAGCGTCCTATATCAAGATATAGGCCGCAATGACCAACAAATGCGAACTGACTACACGCACTAATAAACAGATACGCACGACAAGCACAAACTGAAGAGCAGTAACGATCTGAGTCAGAAAACTGAGAAGCGCGAATCTTAAGTCACCAAACTTCGACTAAATCTCGAGAAACACGGGATCAGCAGAAGGAGCCCAACGGGTGCCTGACGTGGTGCTGAACTTCCCTTTTCTAATCTCGTGGACGACGACTTACGTCACGACGTTCTTGCAGACCGGATATTCCGACAACGTAGTCCGACCGTGTGTACGCAACACCAACATCGGACAAAGTACGACGGACAGGATCCGACCGACCTGGTCCGCGGATTGTCCGACCGTGTGTATGGGGCTTAAGATGAATGTAGAATGCTGGATGATGTTAAAAATATTCCCAAATGCCTTTTGTGAATCTTAATTCACTTCATCAGGAGAACATTGATTAGCTGAATAGCTATAAAAAAACTACATCATTACACATCAACAATCAACTATCTATATTATATTCAATTACAATAAACAGAGTGCTTATTAGTATGTTACATTACTCACAAACCCAGCTATAAGAACGAAAAAAGGTTAGATCTCAGTCAATGGATACATTGCAGCCGCCTTCATGCGTCTATCCCGGGAGCTGTGGAGAGGGCAAGGAGCTGCACACTGGGCCTAAACCAAGAAAGACAGCAGGGGGCAGGGGCGTTGCTAGGTCTACAAAAGATCTGGGGCTAGAGCTCATAGCAGCGAAGTAAAGAGAGTCATACGAATGGGTGGGCATACACATGTATATAATATACGTGTGTGTGTGCCTGTAAATATATATATAGATATATATATCTATATATATATCTATATATAAAACATTATATATTATTACATAAGGGTCCCCAAAGCACCCCTCATTACATGGTGGTCACCAGAGAGCTTGTCACGTCACCTGCCACCATATGCAGATTGTGTATACAGAGAGACTGTGTATATACAGAGAGGCTGGGTATACAGAAGATAGGCTGGGTATACAGAGTTTCCCCCCTCCCCATGGTCTGCACTTACCAGCTCAGGAAAGATCCGTGTGCGAAAGTTCCTCCCGACTCCTCCCGAGTGCAGACTCAGTGAGAGTGCCTGTGCGGGAAGTGCTGTGTCCGGCAGCCTGCGACTCTTTCACAGTAGGGCCGACCCTGGACTCGGGGCTATGGGACCCAGATTCGGGGCTACAGCCACCCCTTAACGACGCCTATGGCAGGAGGAGGTAGGCCTCTCAAACTAGCGGATGGTAATGAACTATAAGCCCATAATATAATTAATATATAATGTAATGAGTGTCATACTAAGTATCACGAGGGCGAACACAGTGAACAACATGACTAGGACCCCCTTAAAGCAGAGAGCAAAAAGATCAAATAGCATAACATATATGGCAATACTTTTGTAGAACTAGAAAGATCCAGAGAATCAAAAATATATATATTTTCGAGTAGAGTGTGTGGAAAAATAAAAGAACGAAATGAAACAATGAAAAATAAATATAGAGAAATAAATATACAATCAAAAGACATCAAGGAGACAACAGCAACTAAGAATCAACAATGTGGGAATAAAGCCCCAGATAAGTTTAAATAAACGTATAGGTGCTTTAACCAAAACCGGCCCGCTATAAGGTCCTCCTCACAAGAAAAAAACATCTGAGCTGGAGATGCCATTGCCCAGAGCAGGTAAGTAGAACATGTTCTTTATTTTATAAAAAGGACTTTACAAATGCTTTAATCTTGGATCTATATTGTCATAGCACGTATGGGACTTGTACTTTTGTTCCCCAAGCTCAGTATCCTATCTGCATTGTATTGTACCATTCTCTTTTCAGTAAAACTTGGTAAAATAAAACATAGGAGATAAACTTTCCTATTAATTTTTTTGAATCATGACAGGTCTTTACGGTTAACAGGTGGGTTAAAAAAAAAAGTAGACATTAAACAATTGTGAGAACATTTTGACATATTCAGGGGCTGATCTTCATGTCCAAGTGCAGTCACACGCAACATCATACACCCCCAGATTTCTTATTCTCAGTATTTAAGGCTAACCAATAATTTTACCCTGAGATTTGCCAGCATTTGAAGAGGATACCCTGCTCCCCCTATCTGCTGAAATGATCTCTAGATTGAAGAGTGCCTTTGAGGACTAGGGAAGTTATCTTCCCCTGTTGGAACAAATTCAACTTTGCTTTCTAAAGCCCCATACACACGGTCGGACAATCCGCGGACCAGGTCCGTCGGACCATGTCCGTCATACTTTGTCCGATGTTGGTTTTGCGTACACAAGGTCGGACAAAGTTGTCGGAAAATCCGATCATTCTGAACGTGGTGACGTTTGTTGCCTACGACGGGACTACGTAGAGACTAGTAGCCAATAGCTTTGGTCTTGTAATGTGATCTGAGCATGCGTGGCACTTTGTCCGGTCGGACAACCGTACACACGATCGGATTTGGTGTGATCGGACCGTGTTGACGGCAAAGATTTCCAGCAGGAGATAAGACTTTGTCCGTCGGTCAAACCGACGAACATTGTCCGATGGTGCATACACACGGTCTGATTTTTCAACAACCTTGTCCGATCGGACAGAATCCATGAAAAAGTCCGACCGTGTGTATGGGGCTTAAGTGTTGTTTGCGTTACAGTGAAGTAACTGGAAGCTAAGATTTTTTTATTTTCATTTGGTGAACATGTGTCTTTTTTTTTCTTCAATCTGACCTACCACTAAGCAGATGAATCAGGGGATGTCTACAGAAAGATGTTCAGTAACATTGTGTACAATAAATTTTCCAACTGCAACATAACGCACCACGATGTTAGCTGTTGACACAATATTCTTAAACTACTTTAAATTGCTACATCCATTAAATAAATAGTTTGTTGATAAGGAATATGATGTTACCATATACTGTAATTGTGCTGCATATAACAATAATCTGAAAATTATTATTCTGAAAAAAGGCCACATTTGTTTTTCACGTATTTACATTATATAGATCCCTTGGGATTTACATAATAAATATTTAAAAGCCTATAATTTGGTATTTGTTAATACCAAGGATGTTCACCAATTTAGGCTTGGCTCATTGGTTAATACTTATTCAAAACATTCACATGTCATGCACATGTAGAAAGCACATTTATCAAATTGTCAAGTTTACCAAATCTTATAATGTTGAGTTAGAACAGTACATTTTTATTTATTAAACTGTTGCCTATTTTGTGCAGGTTGTGATAAAGGAAGGCACACACCATGGGACCTAACAGTTGGTTTGACTGTTATGCTATGTAAATATCAGAAAATTGTGGTTACCTATTCTATCACAGATTAACGCTGTTCAAAACAGATTTAATTGCCCCCATCCTAATAAACAAAAGGATGAGCAGAATGATGCACTTGGGGGAAAAGCTGTTTTTTATTTTTATTGTAATTGTGCTATTCATTTTTATTTTCCCCCTGGAGTTTTGCTTAAAGAGGACTTCAGATGTATAGTTAAAGTTCACAAAGCCAGCAGGAAAGTTTCAGTTATTTCTACATATGTGGGGCTCTATCTGTCAACAGTCAGACAGACAGTTTACAAATGTAAGAAAATTCAATCTCAGTACTGTTGTTACTTCTTTGTTCATGAATCTATAGTTGGAAAAACAATAGTGGGCGCAGGAAATTATCACAGAGATAACTACTGCTTTCAAAAACTCTGATGCTTGCACAGTATTAAGTTTGCTAAAGACCACCTGGATGTTCCAAATACCCATTGGAATACTGTTTAGTTGACAGAGGAGACAAACTTGATCTTTTGGTAAATGGTAAATTTATGGAGTGTTATGTTTGGAGAAAGCAAACAACTGCAGTCTAAAACCAACCCTTTTTCTAACTGTGAAGCATAGTGGAGGGAGCATAATTGTGCATAGCACTTTTTTTCTTTTTAAAGTGGTTGTAAACCCTTTTCAACCACTTTAAACTACAAGCAAACCAATAATTAGACTTACCTGTAGCTGCACTGGATATCTCCTAAACCTGCACGGTTTAGGAGATAACCCTGTATTTGCATGTGCCGATGTCATGCGGCACATGCGCACTTAAGCCAACTGAAGCAATGACACGTTCGTGCCGTTGCTTCAGTTGTACTGTGCCGTTTCCGGTGGCTCCCGCGCATGCGCGGTAGTGAAGTCATTGTGGCTCCGGCCGATCACAGCGCCGGAGCCACAATACCTGGAAGTACCCTTTGGGATAGATGTCGTCGTCCGGAGGGGGAGACGAGGATGGCTACGGGGGCTTCGTTCTCGGGTAAGTAATATGCATACTAGCTCATTATGCCTTTATCTGGCAGGGTGTTTTTTTTTATTTTTATTTTTCAGGAGGGTTTACAACCACTTTAAAGTGGACTTATATACTTAAACTAAAGTTTAGCAATATATATGTAGGAATTCGGAATAAAACCAGGCAACTATCCAAATCCCAGCCTGTGCGCCTTAGACAATAATTGCACTAAAGCTAAAAGCTGCTACTTAAATAAGGATATATAAAGAGAAATCAAACTGTGGTCCGGGATGGACTGTAGCCTGAAAGGTAGCGCTAAAATAAATAAAATCTAAACTAAATATAGCAATCAAACTGAACAAATAATAATAAAGATAATCCCACGTGATGAATAAATTACAGTGTCCCTGATGGGAAAAATATTCCACAATAGAAATATCGAATAGTGACTTCAAAAATTAATTTGCAAAAATATATAAACAAAAAAGTGCCACAGTGTTCATTAGTGTTCATAAAAATTGAAACATGAAAAATAAAGTGAAAAAAGAGATGAACGGTGCTCCCTTGACAAAGCCATGTGTCTTCACAAAGTAATTTTCAATCAATCTTCCACCACACCGTTGTGCTCAAATGTGTCCACTCCCATAGGAAACTCACTCACCAGATGTTGTTGCCCACACTCTCGTGTAAGGCAAACAAGCGTATACAATCTCCAAAAGTCGATCAGTGATCCTCCAGTATTTTCCACTTAGTGCAATCAAAATACTCCACATGTAAGTAAAAAAAGTGCTTCCAATAGTGTAATACTGCAAATTTATTAAAAAATAGCACACCATCCAAGCTTCAAACAGTACACTCACATTTTAAAAAAGATAAAACCAGCAGAACTGAATCTCAATATATCACAGCAGGTTCCACTTCAATACTTCAAGCACTGCAATACCACTTCAGAATATAAGCTAGGCGATTGGTCACGGCGGACCTGAGGTGTCTGCAATACCACAGTCTAGTTCTCACCCTCTCCGACCATCGATATTGATATGCCTCTATATTCCCCCGTAACTTTGTTTGGAAGAGATGTAGACACTAAAATTGAATGCCGCTTAGCCACGCCCCCGACATGTTTCGTCACTTCCGGACTTATTCATGGGGTTGGCTGAGCGGTCAGTCATTCACAGATATGTACCCTCCCCTCCCTTCCCATTGGTGGGATGTATTGTCCTATCAGAAACAGATGCATAGTGTGCTGGAGAGATAACCCCTCCCACCCAACAGTGTGCCCAATCAGGGAGTCCGGACAGTGCCCTCCATAGTGTGCTGGAGAGATAATCCCTCCCACCCATCAGTGTACCCTATCGGGGTGTCCAGAACATACCCTCCATAGGTTTCAGTCGTCAGATCGTAACTCCAGGTTCAAGTGCACATGCGCGCAACTTCAGCCAATCCGACGGTGGAGATAGTCTGCCCATCAGAGACCAGCATCAAAGCACGTTACGTACGTGCCTATGGCGTCAGAGCGTCCTCATCCGGCTACCGCGCATGCGCGGCTCTCGCTAGCTCTGCCGTTCAATAGGTGGACTGATCCTCCTCTCAAAAAGCTATATTATAGCACATGACGTGCGTTCCCTTCACATCATCAGCGCCAACATAGGCGCCACCAGAATCCTGATGTGTGATTGCGTGTGTCCTCTTTAGCCTTGATACTGGTTAAACCAGAGGAGGCATGCATACACCTCAGATTCTCCATAATAAAGGCCCATATACACTGATATTGAAACCAGTCCCTTCAAATTGTTAATGGGGCATAATATTAAACCTTCATATATCAGATAGTTGCAGCTGATGATATTAATAACAGTAATTAGTTTTTAATAAAAATATTTACTTTAAACTACAAGCAAACCTATAATTAGGCTTACCTGTAGCTGCACTGGATATCTCCTAAACCTGCACGGTTTAGGAGATAACCCTGTATTTGCATGTGCCGATGTCATGCAGCACATGCGCACTTAAGCCAACTGAAGCAATGACACATTCGTGCCGTTGCTTCAGTTGTACTGTGCCGTTTCCGGTGGCTCCCGCGCATGCGCGGTAGTGATGTCATTGTGGCTCCGGCCGATCACAGCGCCGGAGCCACAATACCTGGAAGTACCCTTTGGGATAGATGTCGTCGTCCAGAGGGGGAGACGAGGATGGCTACGGGGCTTCGTTCTCGGGTAAGTAATATGCATACTAGCTCATTATGCCTTTATCTGGCAGGGTGTTTTTTTAATTTATTTTTTTCAGGAGGGTTTACAACCACTTTAAAGTGGACTTATATACTTAAACTAAAGTTTAGCAATGTTTGGCATACAGCACTATACACATTAGGTATGTGTAATAGTTCATATTATAATATAATTATATAACCTGCAGGTGGGTGCTTTTGTGCAAAATACTCCATGCTGTGTCTCCTTCACAGTCACTGGATCATTTCCTGTGAGAGTTAATAGCAGTGGTTCTTAATTACAAAAGTTTTGCTGCTTGCCCGCCCCCTCCTGCCTCTTCTGCCATTCATGGAACTCATCTTACTATACTCCCATGATGCATTTAGTTCTGTAAATGGAGGAGAGGGAGTTGAATGACAGCAGTTCCTTCACCCATTCACAGAACTTTATTTGTCATAGGAGTGTATTTAAACATGAAACAAGTTATTTTAGGAATATATACAGCAGAATGGCATATACAGTATGTTTGTTGTATAAACCTAATTTTGGGTCATGTTACATGATAGCAATTCAAAACATAGGAGTAAATCACCAGCAGAGTGACTAAAACTGAAGAAGTTCCAGAAAATGTACTTGAATTTAAATGATTGTGTTCAGTTTTGCTGCCAGGCATACAGCTACAGAAACATTTGCCTAAAGGTGCTGTATTTGTAGGAAGCAGAGGCCATCATGCCTACACTGACACTTGTGCCTTAGGTTGCCAATCCCTACTTCAGTCTGCACAGTGATTGGTACAACAGAGTGGTTAGAATTTAAAGGGTTATAAACCCTCGTGTTTTTTCACCTTAATGCATCCTATGCATTAAGGTGGAAAAAAAAACTGTCAGTCACCGGCCCCCCAGCCCCCCATTTTACTTACCTGAGCCCCTTCATGTCTTCGGCAGGGACGTGTTGTCCCTCTCTCAGCGGGGTCTTGGCTCTTGATTGGATATATTGATAGCAGTGCAGCCATTGGCTTCCGCTGCTGTCAATCAAATCCAATGATGTGGCCGCCAGGGGGCGGGGCCGAGTCCAGCATTCTCATGTCTGTGGACGCAAATGTTGGCCTGGGGAGCACACCCGCAAGGTAACCCCCTCGGAAGAATGCTTCTCCTAGGGTGTTATCTGATGTGGGGAGGAGCTGCGAGAGCCGCCGGGGGACCACAGAAGAGGATGTTCGGGGCCACTCTGTGCAAAATGAGCTGCACAGTGGAGGCAAGTATGACATATTTGTTATTTAAAAAAACGATCCTTTACAATCACTTTAAAGTTCTCTTAATATGATACAAATAAATAAATTAGGCCTGATTTAACTTTTTAAAGTTCATTGGTCCTAATGTACAAATACTTCCGTCACTTCCCACTATATAATAATTAACTTCCACTCCACTGTTCTCCACTGTTATGTCTACCTTACCCTCTTCTGACTAAAATCTGGGTGTTGTCTCTGCACCCCATCCTTTCCAGAAATTTGTAGCAGTTTCTTTATAGAATCAAAGCTTCTATGAAAAGTAGCAATGCCAGGCAGAGTAAATATAACACAGGGAAAGGTGAATTTAGAGTAGAAGCAGATTTACAAAGCAGACTATATGCATAATGCTTTTTGCTACAGATAATAATGAAAATGATGCCACAGAATTATGATGGGGAGCGTAGGAGTTAAATGGCCCAGCATGCATTGCAAGACCCAGAACCAGCATGCACTGTGCATGCTCCTGCATGTAAACCTCCAGAAGCAATGCAGTACTATACCAAAGATAATACAAACAATGTTTACAAACACCTTACACTGATGTACACCGGCCATTAAGATACTTAAGGGTTAGACAGGCTGGTTGCCTGAGAAATAGATGCACCTCAAGAGGAACAATGCTGGTAATATACATTTTAACCACTTAAAGACCAGGCCTCTTTTTCAGACTCAGTGTTTACAAGTTAAAAACATGTTTTTTTGCTAGAAAATTACTTAGAACCCCCAAACATTATAAATAACTGCATTATCATTCTAGATGAAAGCACAGTAGTTGCAGTGTGGTATCCAGGCCCTAGAAACCACCATTTGCAAAAAATTAATACAAAAGGAAAATGCAATTTTTGTCACCATAACTGGAGTACAAAAATTTGTTGATGACTTTGCCTCTGAGCTTATGCATTGGCTGCCAATCACAGCCAGTAAGCCAATAAGGAGAGAGCCAAGGCTAAGCTGCCCTCTCTGTGTGAATGGACTAAAATGATGGAGTCCAAGCTCAATACAAAGGACTCTCCTCCTGAATTGGTTAGTTCAGGTGGGCGGGTGGCCTGCCAAAGATGTCATTTAGTAGCAGTAGTAATACCACCACTAAATAAACGACTGCTGGCTGAAGCAACCAGAGGTTCTGAAAGACGGGCCAAATGACCACATCTGGCTATTTAGTTCACTCATTCTGTGAAATGTGAACAGATCAGCTTCAGGTTAAACTCATGGTCGATGCAAAGCTCATCCCTAATTCTCAAATGTCCAAGATTATCTTGAATCTCTGTGTTGCTCAATTCACTTCAATAAAATAATTTTCCAGTAAGCACAAAAATCTTATTTTTTTTAGTGTGTACCCTTTCCCTAAAAGCACAGAAGTATATAATTCATGAAAAATCACTGCATGTGACTTAAAGTGCAATAAATTAGAGAGCATTCAGAGGACATCTTGGGTTATCATCAGATACTGATCAAAACCACGTTTTGACAATGTATTGCTTTATCTGTTTAAAAAAAATGATTTTAAGAACAAGACTATTAAGGTGCCCATATTGTATAGGTCCTCACATCAAAATGTGCTACATTAGAACTACCATCTATTTTACCAATCAAAAGAATCACTGTTGATTAAAAGGAGGACTCATATAAAACCCGGAATCCCAAAGTGAATCTACATCTGAAAACTACTTGCTAAAGCAAAGTTTGCTATTTTGATTAAACATTGTTTAACCTTTGGAGACATCCATGTAGTGTTGAATACTAATGGTTATTAGATGTTTATTTGAGGTTTCAAAAACAGTTGATACCCAGAAATAAACATAATTTACGAAAAAGAAAGCTTAAATTTCTGAATCCATTATTCAGAGGGTCACAAAAATGTGAGGCTTTAAATTGAAAAGGCCACTTTACTAAACGTTCCAGGTCTATGTGACAGTGCTGTAGAGTGCTATGTGTACCTAGTGTAAGAAATATTTAAATGTCCCTGGTTTTGAATGGATCAGATACTTTGTTATACACATTAGTGCTATTATTGCTTTGCAGATAACCATTAGTGTTACATTAGGCTTATAAATGGTAAATCATCATTAAATTAATTAAAGCAAATTTGAACAAAAAACCCAGAAGTAATCCCAGGCAACAGTGGCTATCCACTGAAGCCCGGCATCCTATAAACCATACTGGTCAGCTCTCCATCTGCTCTTTGACCTACAGCAGGTTTGTGCTAAAAAGCTGCTTAACCTAACTTTGAGCAAGCAGATGCTTTCTAAAGAAAGTGAAATATAGGTAATGAATTTGATACTCTTTGTGTGAAATGGAAACAACATTTTACAAAGGCTGTAGCCACTGATCTCTCCTTAACAATATCTTGCCTTAAGAAATGTGCAAGTGAGCAGAAGAGAACAGGATATTGAAAAGAAACCAGAAAGAAAACAAAAAAATACTGAGACAATGGTTTATTCTTCTTTTGTAAACAGCCAAATCAGAGAGTAAAACCCAGGCAGATTATCTCACTCACAAGCGTATCAGGGCTGGAAAATCCCCAGATTCTGCAGGGCTGCCTTTGATACTCCGAATACAAAGAAGGGTAAATTTTGCTAGGAAAACTAAAGAAAGCAGACGTTGCGAGAACACATGTGCTTCAGGCTGCTATTGCATAAATATTTTTTTAACTATACAGTAGAAAACAACAAGATCTAAAACAAATATACAGACAGCATTTATCATAACTTTTTGACAATTGGCACATACAACAGTTTTATTCACTTGAGCATGGCACATTACAAGACTGGTGTTTGCACAGTGGGATGCAATGGATCACTTAACATTGCTACTCTCTATTATTTAAAGTGAGGTTCTAACTACACAAAAGATATGTGCACCCTTTGTCCTGGAGATGAAGACCTAGCCAATTCTGTGAATGCAATCAACTTTAGCAAGGATGCATACTGGTTCCAGGTTCACAATGTCACAGATAGTGTAGCTGAATACATTTGACCTAACATAGCTTTGGATTCAGAATGTAACTGCCTCATAACTGACATCTGATGCATTTGCACAAAGCCAGCTAGTGCTTTACAGTCCTCTCCCAGGTGGAGTGGGACATAAAGAGAAATCAACCTTAATGCAAGCACATTGGAATCTGCATGCTCAAAAGGTTAGTTGGAAACTGATGGTTCTCTAAAGATGCACTCCCGTCAAACTTGATGATTAGACCTTGAGGCATATATGTATCGTACCGCTTCATCCCACTCACTTTTTCCTGTAATCTAGTGATCCTCAAATGCACCTGCTGGTGATGCTGGAGCATCCTGATGTCTGCCTTTCAGGCTGGGTTCACACTTATGCAAATTGCAGGTTTGGCCGCATCCAATTCGCATGACAGGAGACTGTGACTGGATCTCAATGGAGCCGGTTCACACATCTCTGGGGCGGCTGCAGAGTGAATTGCACAGGGGTACTCTGCGTCTTTGGCTCCATTTCAGGTTTCGAATTCAGGCAAAAATTTGGGCTTGATTTGTCACTGAAACGGAGAACAGGGACACACCAGACCCCTGCTGTTAGCTGCATCTGAATTAAGTGTGAACCCAGCCTCAAACACAAAATTACACTACCAAGATGTTTCACCTAGCTAATCTAATCAGCTTAAAACCTGATTGAAAAACTGAATGCAATCAGTAAGAAAAACTTCACAGCACAGGCTTCAGGATGTTAACTCCCACTGGTCCTCTTGGTGGGCTTTTTTTTTACAGGGCATTGCACAGAACTCTGATTAGGGTATGTTAAACTGACTTTACAACAGTTATTGTGTCCATTGGCTAGCAGTAATAGCTCACTAACTGCTTTAATTCATTGCATAAAATTGTTCCATAACAGGAATTTCTGATTTGCCTATGCAGAACAAAACAATAAGTAGCCCTTTTTGCAGCATATACGTACCTTCCTTTTACTTCCTTGCCACTTCGTTCAGCTGATAGGATTGAAGAAAAGTCCTGTGTTAGGAAAAGGCTGTGTATACTTATTGGCCTAGCTCTGTCACATGGAGTGAATCATACCATTATAAAAAATACTGGATATTTCCATGGCTCCCATTGCTTAATTGGGCAGTGGGGGGAACTAAGAAAATGTAACTATAGGGGTAGAAGATTAAAGCTGGCCTTTTTCTTTGCCTCGAATAGGCAAAGCACAGGTTTGCTTTAAAGAGCAAATGCAGGCTTGAGAAACCAAAGTATCAAAACTAACATCACTTGAAGATCTTCTACAGGTAACTCTAAATACAAGTTCTACTGTACTTTTTGATCTGCAGCTGGCCTGCACTTCTCTATGGGTGGCAGAGAGTTAACCTAAAGTATATGTAAACCTTAACCGTGACAATCAACTTGCTCACTGTTGCTCTGTTTGACCTCCGGAAGGTTTTACCACCTTCCTGACCTTCCTTTTTTGCTATTCCGCACTGCGCAACTTTAACTGGTAATTGCGTAGTCATGCAACGCTGTACCCAAACAAAACTGGTGTCCTTTTTTCACACATGTAGCACTGCCCCTTAGGAACTGCTTGGATTTACCTGCTCATCTGAATCGCCATGACCCTGTAAACACTCTGGGTTCAGACATCATTGCAGCACCTTTAAGTAATAAGACAACAGGCAATACTTAAGGCGGCACAGTGGTGTAGTGGTTAGCACTCTCACCTAGCAGTAAGAAGGGTCGCTGGTTCAAATCCCAACCATGACACTACCTGCCTGGAGTTTGCATGTTCTCCCTGTGCCTGCGTGGGCTTCCTCCGGGTACTCCAGTTTCCTCCCACAATCCAAAGACATGCAGGTAGGTTAATTGGCTTCTGTCCAAAACAAAAAAAAAATTTACCCTAGTATATGAATGGGGACCTTGAAGGTAGGGACCGATGTGAGTGTGCAATGTACAGGGATAAGGACAGTTGTAGACACTCGCTTAGGTTGGACTGGTGTCTTTATTCAATCTTACTAACTATGAATACGTTTATATTCTATTAATGTTTACTGGAATACTTTAGATAAGATATTGTTGTACAAAGGAGGTAATGGTTCTACTGAGATTTGAATAACAGCACAAAATCAGCTGAGTGATTCCTCTGGTATGCCAGTTAAGACAGTTGGAAGACAACAGGATGCTATATACACATATGTACAATAAAGTACCACTTGGACATAACGTGAAAGAATAAGCGAAGTTAAGCATCAATTCTGACAATACTACTAGAAAGAGAATCCCAGGCCGTCCTGTTCAACACTTTTATCCTAATGAGAGATGAAGTTAAACAAGGATGGTATGAGGGTCCTTTAAGCAGCAATGACAGAATGTCCCCGTTGCAGATCTGATGGTCTTCATCGGCAGTCAGAGCTCATTAACTATATCCTATAAGGTGTAGTAACAGAGTGGTGATATATCTTGTACTGACTACAGCTAAATATGCCTATGTACAGTGTTCGAATAGAAGTTCAGTGAAGTGTTCCCAAAGTAAAGCTGTCTGTACACAGTGTCTCAGTAAAACAACCAAAGAAAGACTTGCAAAGGTGGGCAATTGTCCTCTCACTAATGACCAAGCCAAACAAAAGCTTTCCAGATAGCGACTCCCGAATGGATGTTCTGGCTGTGGACCCACTTGTAATGATCACTCGAATGCTGAGCACAAAGTGTGGGTTGCTGTATGGTCGAGTTGGTCCTGATCAGATGTCCGATGAACGTCAGGCAGCACTGGACCCCATTCTCGGTCTGGCAGGAATGCTGTACACCGCGTGGTAGGCCGCGACCTCACTCTCCCTGCACAGAGAGATCCATTATACAGGCCCAGGAAAAAGAGAGGCTGGGGTGGGTCTCTGGTTTCTTTTATAGCCCTTCCCAGCAATCTCCCTGATGGTAGCAAAGATCCCTGGGATATATAGTCTGGTTGTATAGCCATGCAGGGTAATAGCCATCTGGTGGAACTACAAATCCCACAATCCCTTTGATTGGGCTCACAAATATGATGTCAGTTTAGTAACACTGGGCACTAGAGGGATAATATAATATACAGATAGGGTAGGGAATAACTATTCTTTGCTATTGTAGTCCACATTGCTATACACAAATGGATCTTTCTTTTGGTGGTAATTGATCACCACTGGGTTTTTTATTTTTAAGAATATAAATGAAAAAAATACAATTTTGAAAAAAACATATTTTCTAGTTTTTGTTATAAAAAATATCCAATGACTCAAATTTTGTCATACGTTTAAGGCCAAAATGTATTATGTATAAGCGTATAGGTTTGTGCAAAAGGTATAGCGTCTACAAACTATGGTATATATACAGTACCTGTACTGGAATTTACACAGCTTTTATTTTCTGACTGCCTATCGCATTTCTTGAGGTGCTAAAATGCCAGGGCAGTACAACCCCCCCCCTCAATTATCCCTTTGTGGAATGTAGACACCCCAAGGAATTTTCTGAGAGGCATGGTAAGCCCATGAAAGATTTTATTTTTTAGGTTTTGGAAAATGACATAAAAATATATATATTATTTCACTTCCTCACTAACTATAACAGTTTTGGAGGCCCTGAAATGCCAAGATAGCCCAAACCCAAATGACCCCTTTTTGGAAAGTAGACACCTCAACTTATTTGGTGAGAGGCATGTTGAGCCCATGGATAATTTTTTTTTTTGCAACATATTTCTGGAAAATTGAAAAGAAATATATAATTTTTTTACACAAAGTTGTCATTTAAATGATATATGGCTCACACATGCCATAAGCATATGTGGAATTATACCCCAAAATACATTATACTACTTCTGCTGAGTATGGGGATACCACATGTGTGAGACTGTTTGGGAGCCTAGCCGTGTACGGGTGCCAAAAACCAATCACTGCCTTCAGGCTTTCAAATGGCATAAATTGCTCATTTCACTTCCTCACTACCGATCACAATTTCGGAGGTCCTGAAATGCAAAGATAGCACTGGGTTGTATAGCAGCTTTTAAGTGTGGATATAGAATTAGCTTGTAACAACAGTATCTCTAGTTTACCCATCTTGTCCATGTGACTATCTTTTCGGAAATCACATGTATAGCCTGTTGCCCTCTCATATAAATTGCTTTGGTCCACAATCAATCGATACAGATCTTCCATGAAAAACAGCTCCAAAAAATGGGGGAAGTATGGGGATGCAGAATCTATGTGTATCACCACCACCGAAGAACCTGATTGAGAATGTTAGGTTCTTTGTACTGCCTTTCAACCCCGAGAACAGTCTCAGCCCCTCTGGCACACCTGGCAAACAATGTTAGTGCAAACACAATAGTAGATGGAGACCAAGCTGTATTAAACCAAATTATTATAGAAGTATTTTTACTGAAAGACTTTCCTCATCAAACAGTAGTAATATAACCAAGTAGTTAAGTATAGCTCTGGTATTGGGCAGTATAACACGAAGTCACATGCAAAATATAAACAGCACAATTTCAACCAAATTAACTGGCTCAAATGTGAACTACAGTATGTGCTCAGACATGAAGGGGAATAGGGATGAGTTGTTGCAGTTCAGTATATTTCCCTAAAACCCTGAAATCACAGTCCCTGAACTTCAATGTGTAGTACAACACAACATGCAACATTTGCAATATCAACTTAAGGCTGGGTTCACATTGCTGTACAGAGTGGCTGACAGCAGGGGTCCAGTGCATCACTGTTCACCTTTCCAGGTCCGATTTCTGTCTGAATTGTTGGCTGATTTCGGACCTGAAATGGACCAGAAGACACACAGGACTCCACAGCCTCCCCGGAGATGTGTGACCCGGCTCCATTGAGAGCCGGTCACAATCTCCTAACATGCAAAATGGATGCGGGGAAATCTACATCCAAATCACAATAGCCTGAATCCAGCCTTATGCTTAAAGTTCCTCCTAAATGAGTATAAGTTTGTCACTGAGTCCTTGGCTTAGTAAAAGAAGAAACATGAAAGTCCTTACAGTGGAGATGTCCGGTATCTTCAGCTAGCTTAAAGAGCCAGAGAGATCTCCTTGCAAAGAAACTCAGTAATAAAAGGTTTCTGGGATAAGGTGTCTCCTGGGAAAGCTCTGGGCAGGGTAAAGGTGTCTGCATCCAGTGTCTCTTTAGAAGGGGTTTGCACAAGATGGGCTAAAGACCGCTCACCAATCTGGCGACACCAAGAAACAAGCTCCTTAGGAATGCCTGACTGAAGTTCAAGGTCCATATACTGCAGTAATTTGCACAAGATATGTTTACACTTTATGAATTGATTGTAGTGAATGGTTTATTTCTTAAAGGAACAGTGCACTATTTTTGTTTAGGTTCTACTCTCATAGGCAACAGGCAACAGGGGCCCATCATGTTCTTGGTATAGCAACCCACCTAACCCGTCTCAGCTGACATCAATGTGCGGCTCAAATGGCTTTGTTGGGTCGGCATTGGGCCAGAACAGGAGTGGTTATTAGGCTTCACTTTAGCTGCCAGAAATCTTGCTTGAACTGGTCAGTCCACTGGTCCTCCAAGGCCCTCCTGATGGTCTAGCAGGCTTTGTTATGTCTGGGTCATCGTCTTTGTCTTTTGTTCTTCAATAGCCCATTAAGTGGGCAAGCTATTTTGTCGAATCCCTCGACGACTCTCTTGTAGCAGGAGCAGAATCCCAGGAACGACCTGAGCTCGGTCCCATTGGTAGGTCTTGGCCAGGAGGTGACGGCTTCCAACTTCTGGGGGTCAGTGGCCACTCCTTCGACAGAGACGACATAGCCAAGGTAGTTAACTGAAGGTTGGTAAAACTGGCATTTCTCAAGGGACAGCTTCAACCCCTCATTATGATGTCTCTTCAGGACCTTCTCCAGATGCTCTTCACGTTCTTTTAGGGTCTTGCCGAAGATGTTAATATTGCCCAGATACACCAACACCTCAATCAGTCTTATTCATCAGTCTCTGAATTGTGGCTGAAGCACTAGACAGACCTTAGGGCATCCTGTCGAATTTGAAGAGCCCCACTGGAGTAATGAAAGCTGTCTTCTCCCAATCTTCAGGGTGCATGGGAATTTGATAGTACCCACTCTTCAAATCAAGCACACTTCGCCCCTGACAGGCTCTGCAGGGCATCTTCTATCCTTGGGGTGGTATATTGGTTGGGGATGGTCCTTCGGTTTCTAGCTTTCGGTAGTCGACGCACAACCTCAGAAAACCATTCTTCTTCTGCACCACCACTATCGGGGAAGCATATAGACTCCTGGACTCTCGGATGATTCCTGCTCTCTTCAGTTCTGCCAGCTGTTCATGCAGGTCTTTCAAGTCTCCTAAGAGAATTTGTCAGACTCTTTCTCTGAATGGCTTGTCTTCTTGAAGGCAGATCCAGTGTAAGACACCCTTCGCACACCCACATCAAACTCACTCTTGCCATCTCAGGAGCTAACTCTTGGCTCTTTCCTTCCATTCAGGTAAGAGCAACATTTGAGCCAGCATCTTCACTGGGGAAGCTGTAATGTTTCGAACAATAACTGGGATCCTTCCGTGACTTTTCTGCAATGCCCTGGTTGATATCACCTCTGGTATTATCTCCACCCCCATGTTTTCCCTCTGGCAGTCAGCTTCAAGGACAATGAAAGGGCCTGGTTGCTTCCAATTGAGCTTGACTGATGCCACACTTCATCAGGTTGTAATACATTCTCACACCAGTCCAAGCGCCTTATCTTTCTCATTCACACTCTTTTTCCCACTCCTTCAGCAGTGGCTTTCTGATCTTTCGCTGGCATGCTTGTCTCAGCGTGGAATGTATACCCGTAATTGGAGTATTAGGCTCCAAGCAAGAGGGGTCAGCAATATTCTGACAAGATCAGTGTTGGTTCCTATGATCTGGGAACTTTTGTGGGCCCCTGGGGGGGGCGAAGACAGACCACTGCCAGTGTGTTAAACGTCTGTCTTTCCAGCCACAGAGGGGTCAAAGGTCAGCTTAACTGGCAGATAGCCATAGTAGAGGATATTATTGGTCCCAGCTTGGAACCAACTTCAGCAAAGGGCAAGTGTTTGAGTTGCTTGTCGAAAAAGTCTCGGTAGAGAAGGGTCACTTGTGTCCCGGTGTCCAGGAGGGCTTTTTTGTAGAATCCTTCTACTTAAATAGACATGATAGGAGATGGTCCCATGAGCTTGGCAGGGAACTTGCGAGAAGTGGTAACCTTAGCATGCCCTGTGGTCTGTATCCGTGCTCCTTTCTTGTGGATATTCTGTTCTGGCTTCAGTCTCCATTGAGCTCTGGGGGTTATTGGTGTGCACTGACTTTCTGAGGCTGGGTAGCGTGGGTTAAGGGGAGAGGGATATTGGGCCACTCAGAGGCAACAGTGGGAACCCTCTGGGAGGGTTCGGATCCCCACTGTGGTCTCCTCACATCTTTCTTTTTGGAGCTAGCTACTGTAGATAGTTGGCTCCTTCACCAGGGCCCTCTGAAGTTTTCCGCCTGCTTCGAACTTTGGGCTTCAGACTTCAGCGGGGTCAGACACACACACGTCAATAGTGTCCCACTCTTCCGCAGTTGATGCAGACTCCTTGGTTTACTGGCTTCTCAAACTGAGAAACTGTAGAGTTTGAGGACTTCTTGGACTCCAAGACTTCATCACTTGGTGGAACGGTGGTCCTGGCAGTCAGTAGCTGAGACATCTGAATCTTCAGAAGCTCTTTCTCTGGGTTGCGGTCATCTGCACTAGCCACTCTGACCCGACTTCAACAGATTCCAACTTCTGGCCTTTCTTTTTGCTCTCCAGCATAGTCTCCTCTTGCCGCACAATACAGATTAAATCGGGGAAATTCAAGATTCTGCCATCTTGCTAAGTTCTCCTTAGTTCTTGAGAGGCTTCAGAGGCTGGGCACCCAAGACTTGTTGTGCATGGACCTTATCCACCTTCCGGAGAGCTAAGCCCTTTTTCAGTATTATTTGAAGCATTATCTTATCTAAACGCCTCATATAGTCAGATAGCTTCTCTCCTTCGTATTGATAAGTATGTTCGAACTGGTACATGAGGTCAGAGGCCTTCAGTGTACGCCCGAATACATACTGCAGGATAATCAGGTAGTCACGAGCAACACAATCTTGTTTGCTGAGTTTCAGATTGCGGATGGCTTCTGAAGCAGGGCCCTTTAAGCTCACTTCTCTTTCTTGTGGGCCTCAGGAATATCCCTTTCATCCAGGGCTTGTGTGGCTTGCTACAGCCACTCTTCAAAGCTGTCCTCTCTGGCTGGCACTGGTTGTCTTCCGTAAAAGGCCCTGAGTTTCCAGTATCCAGTCCCAGAGCATGTTGGAGTGTCCATTTTGACACAAAATCTCCCAAAGCAGCGAAGAATTCTGGCCCAATCATGGCTTTTTCCTCTGAGGGTGCTGCTTGACTGGAACTCACTGGACACAGATCTGGTTCATCCAGCTGAATTAGGAAAACCTCTTGTTAGCCAGTTGCACGTTGGTCCCTTGGAAACTGTCAGGGACCCCTTGCTTCCATTCTATCAGTGCGTATTTGCAGGAGGTCCCACGGTCTAGTCTAATATCGATCACCCACACCTTCTTGTCTGGGACCAATGTCTTCATCGCTTGACTGGTCTGCTCTTTAATTCAGTAATCCATGTGCTTAGTTTGCTTGTCTTCAGCAAACCGTTTGCAGGCTTTCTTGTGCATCATCTTTAGTAGAGGCTTCCTTCTGAGACGACAGCCATGCAGACCAATTTGATGCAGTGTGCGGTGTATGGTCTGAGCACTGACAGGCTGTCCCCCCACCTCTTCAACCTCTGCAGCAATGCTGGCAACACTCATATGTCTATTTCCCAAAGACACCCTCTGGATATGACGCTGAGCACTCAACTTCTTTGGTTGACCATGGAATGCCCCATTGGCAACCGGCAGGCCCAGCGATGCCCGTACAGGCACACACGCAGCCGATGACTGAGGCGGTGGGATTGCGTTAGACTGTGGAGGTGCTGGTGGACTCGGCACATTACACATACCTGGCCTCTTTACTTTGTCCAATAAATACTCCTGACACCTACACTGACCTCTGTAGGGGAAAACACCTGACCTACTCTGTAGGTTACATACTCCTGACCTCTGCACTTTGTACATAGGCTCAGGTTTTAGGACCTTCCCATTAGTATTAGTGACAATCTTATCACACCCACAATTCACTGCAGCATGTTAAGTGCACTACTTCTTTCTTCTGCACTGTGTGCCCAAGGGCCCTGTCAGGTAGGCTGTAGGTGACCCCGTTATTTCTAATGGCGGCCCTGCATGCTGGCACACATATTCCACTGGCAGATGGCTTTCAGAATGAGGGAAAGACTGAAAGGGCAGACAGGGTGCCAGCAGGGGTTATCAGTTTGTTGGGGGGGGGCAGCTGCCTGTAAGTGGACAGTTGTAGGCAAATGGTTGTTTATACAGGATAATACCTCTCAAGTCTCGTATACACTACTAGTTTTGTAAAAAAAAACTGACAACTTAGGTCGGAGCCGCTGTACTAACAATCCGATGTTAGTACAACGATCTCCCCTGCTGAGGGACAGGCCCCTCACCAGAACACTCCGGTCAGCACTCTCAGCCAATGGTTGAGAGCGCTGATCGGGAGTCGGTCGGCAGACCTTTTTTGGTCATGACCCTTCGTCAGAAGCCAGGCGAACGGCCAGCTATGCCGGACCAGCTGCCGTACACACGGGCCAAATGTTGGCGTTTTTTTTTGAACTGGCCAATGCTGCCTGACATTCGGCCCACGTGAACTAGGCTTTAATCCAAGAGGAGTGTGGGAGGGTGTACAAAAGGGTGTCTGTCATTCTGACTGCATTTCTATCACTTGATAACCTTGTCTGCTACCTCTAATGCCGCGTACACACGGTCGGAATTCTCGCCGGAAAAAGCTCTGATGGTTTTCCTGTCGGACTATTCAAACTGTCTTGCCTACACGCGGTCACACCAAATTCCGACGGTCAATAACACCGCGGCATACAACACGTTCGACAGCACTATTAAAGGGAAGTTTAATGCTTCTGAGCATGCGTCAAATTGTTTCCGAGCATGCATCAGAATTTTGCGTGTCGGAATTGCATACACACGATCGGAAAAGCTCCCATCGGACTGTTTCCATCGGAAATTCCGACCGCGTGTACACGGCATAAGAGGAAAAGAGTAAAGCAAAACGGGAAGTACGTGTACAATGCTACTTTGATGATATTTAAAAACTTAAGTAAATCAAGACTATGAGCCCTTGGGTAAAATATCACCAGATGTATTAATGTGTAAGGAATGATGACAGGCATCAGTGACAAAGGACAGGTTGCTGCTAAGTAGTGGAATATGCACAGGGACTAGTGATGTGTAATGGTAACAGAGACATTGTGCTGCTGTGTAGTAAACAGCAGTCAGTAGTACTTCTAGGCTTTTAGATGCCATGCTAGCCACTGAAGACTTTCTAACCAAAGATGACTGTAAGAACATGCACATTCACAGAGGGTGAATGTGCATGTTTATGAGAGGCGAACAGCTAAAGAGTGGCTTATATGTTTTATAAGTAAGCTCTACAACATACCTCAACGTGCCTTGTTATAATAGACTGTCATGGGCATGGACCCCGGTTCAATATTCATAGTTACATTAGAAGATTCACACTAGGAGGGACTAGCCCCACATTATTGTTTAATTCTATTAAAGTAGAAGGAAAGGCTTAAATAACCCACATTTTGAACATTGCTGCCCCACTGCCACTAAACTTGTTGCATCCAGTTTCTAAGAAAGAACAATGGAAAATATATTTTTTTAATCTCCTTCCAAGTGGTCATACGACAGCAAAGCTCCAGCGGGTGTGTCCAACAGTGGTCCCAAAAACACCTTAAAGCAATGAACGCCAGTGGGCTGGCAACACTGGTGTAAGGATTCAGCATTGTTGTTGGGCCTACGCAAACAGGCACACTCACATGGAGCTTTGCAGTCATGTGATTGCTTGAAAGAAGATTAAAAAATATTTCCATTTTTAGTATATTTTTCCTGATGTATTAGATTGCTATTCTTCTGATGTATTCTGACATCTAGTGGTGGTTCGGGGCTATTACAACTGATTTACTTATGTTATCTGGCATCTTCCTCTGTCCTCCCCTCCTGTTTGGTGCTAGTTAGTTCAGTCCTGTCCCTGTATATTTCATGCTCCATCATTCACTGTTGGCACCTTGAAGAGAGTGGGATTTGTAAAGTCTTTGTTTCTTACACTTCAAAAGACTTGAAAAACATTCTCTATACTGAACTTATCTAAAGTAAAATTGCGTTGGATTCAACTTGTGAGCAGGTGACCATACTGTCTGGGTCTATGAAGGTATGAGTAAAGTGAGTAAATGAGTAAAGCTGCATTTGAAACAAAACAAATTGTAAGACATTTATAATAACATTTTAACATTTTCCTTAACATTATTTCCTATATGTAAATAATCTACAATATCAATTTTCTACAGCTAGGCAAATATGCATATTTTACATAAGCAGTCCATTTGCAACCCTTTAAATCTTTATCTATTAGTAAATCACATCTTCATCAAGATTTTTTCTTGTTTCTGTAAGGATGGTTTGTCCTTTCTAAGGTCACCAATCTCCTCTGTTAAAAGTATTACACCAGGAAACGTTTCTGCCTAATGATATCAATGGGGGCTCTAAGTCTAAGGCATCCTTAGGAGCTTTGGGAAGTTAAAGGAGGATGGTGTATTGTAGTCCATGCTGGCAAGCCCTGCACTTGCTATTATTGCTAACATCTTTCTCAAAATATTAGTTGTCTGGCTGTTTTGACCGCCTTGCTTCAATACTTTCTGTGCCATTGAACAAGCTTGCAGAAGAGTAACAGGAAAGTTTTTTTTTTTTTTAATCCTTATTGGATATTTACTCAGTGTCAGTGATTTAATATATTGAAGCCAAATGTTCAGTATGAAATCAAAGCAACTAGCATTTTCTGAAAAAAGGTCAGTAATGGCAGCCTCCGTGTTTCTTTCCTGACAGGTTACCTTTGGGATAATATTTTGTTTAAACTGGGTGGAACTATTAGTTTAACCATGCATCGGAAGGGTTTATTATTCCACCGACTTCAAAAGTCAAACAGGTTTATATACTGTTAACAGAAGCATATATCTCCATTGTAAAATGTTACAGTAGCAACATTCCCATCCTGCATTATCAGCAATGATGTACAAACTTGCATTGGTTCATTTCACTGGAACACTTGGCATACTAATTGTAAAATGCACAAATAGCCAACTTTAAAGCAAACCCCATTGAAATCTATAGGAAGCGGATCAAGCGGAAGCGTAGTCAAGTAGCAAGCCAAAGGTGTGTAATGAGTGGTTGTGAATACGTCAGCAGCACAAGGAACAAGATATTGGCTGGGACAGGGCACAATATTCTGGCAAACAGGAAGTGCAGAGACATGACTTAAAGAGGAGGGCCAGCTGAAGAATTTTTTTTTAAAAGAGAGCAGCTACAAACACTGTAGCTGCTGACTTTTAATAAGCACACTTACCTATCCACTTACCTATCCAGGGTGCCCGCGATGTCGGCCGCCCGAGGCCGACCCGTCCCTCAGCTCTCGTCTCCCGTCGCCGCCATTCGAACTAAGGGAAAAAGGCAGTGGAGCCTTGCGGCTTCACTGCCCGTTTCCTACTGCTCATGCGCGATGTGTTCAGCCCCATTCCCCAGAAGACAACGCGAGGAGGAGAAGACTGAAGATCACCGCGGTGTAGGAAGTGACAGATTAGGACGATCTGCCTAGCAACAGACATTTCTGGTAAGTTTAAAAAAAAAAATTTCATTTTTGTTTTCATTTTTAAGAACATTTTGATGTCATTTTTTTTTTTTTTTAGGGTGGCCCTCCACTTTAAATAGGACGTTCATGGGATGAGCAAGGAGTTCACCAGAAACAAGATAGAAAGTAAGGTTGTCCAAGGAATCAGAAACTGTCCAGCATTACAGATTTGGATTCTGTCAGTACTCTCCTCCAGGGGCGGTGCAAGGATTTTTGTCTACACAGGCAAAGGTGCATTTCAGTGCCTCTTCTTCTCCCCCATGGTCCTCCTGCCACCCCCCTCCCCTTCACAATGTAACCACCACCCCCACATGGTATATCATTTATTTGCTCTCCATTAAGCTGTAGTTGTTCAGTGGATACAATAATAATCCCCAGCACTGGTTTCCGTGGCCACATTAAAAGCTTCAGTAAACTGCAAGAAAAAAAAAAGAAGCGTTGGCCCAGTAATATGCAGGTAATATCAAAATCTGCTAGTATGCATACTAGCAGATTATGACAGGCTTACCTTAAAACAAAGCCCTCCAATGGTGCGCTGTCGTCGCTGCCGGGGCTTCCATCTTTACCCAGTCTTCCTTCTGGGTTCATGGGCTTGGGCTGTTTGAATGGACAAACCACAATGACCTCATTCCCATGCATGTGTGTGGGAGCCATGGCTATGGCACAGCGCTCTGAATGGTTAGCACCGTCTATTCAGAGCACAGTGCGCATGCACAAGTGACATCACTGGTTGCTAATAAAGTGTTTTCTAATCAGTGCACATTTCGGGGATTTTTATTGTACCTACAGGTAAGCCTTATTATAGGCTTACCTGTAGGTGAAAATCAGCATGGAAGACTTTACTACCACTTTAAAGTGTTTTTAACCCTAACAGTTACATACACTGCCAGCCCCTAACTTGTATGCACCCATAATGTACTGTATAAGTTTTTGTTAAAACTGATACCTCTAAATACCTTTTTTGCATGCATCTTCAAGCTGGTCACGTGACTCACGGGTGCTCTACACCTCCAATCCAGGGCTACAGCAGGAAGGGCAAATATCTCCCTCAGACGTCAGCCGGGGAGGCCATGTGGCCGCTCAGCCCCTCCTGCTGTTGCCCTGGATGGGAGGTGTAGAGTGGCTGAGAGTCACGTGACCGGCCTGAATATGCATGTAAAAAGGTATTAAGCGGCATAGTTTTTAACAAAAACATATACAGTACATTATGGCTCCATACAAGTAAGGGACTGGCAGTCAATTTTTTTAAAGTTTACTTTTCCACTAACAGCAGCAGGATGAGGGGGCAGAGACAGCTCACACAGAGGACACATGAGCTGACAGACGGGGTGAGAGGAGAACAGAGGAGATCTGCAGATAGGCTGCGGCTGACAGAGGCACGTAAACTGACCACAGTGTCAGGGCTCAGAAGCCCACTGATAAACAGTGGTCAGTTTACAGGGGGGAGGGCAGAAACTGTCAGGATCAGCCAGGTTTTTTACAGCTTCCAGAGGGGCAGGTTAGACAGCACAAGCACTGTGTGGTTTAACCAGCTATAGGGGATCAGGATCTCAATTTTTTTAGGATTACAAACACTTTAACTCTCAGCATTGATGTCAGTGGCCACAATAATAACCCTCAGGACTGGGGTGAGTGGCAGCAATAATAATAACCCCCAGAATTGGTGTCAGTGGCCAATTTAGTTGCCACGTGGTAGGTAGTGTGGATGTGATTGTGTAACAAGCAACAGCATATTCTGCTCACTGTAATTAGTGAAGCTGCAATCTGCTAGTTGTGCCTGCTCAGTGTGCTCAGCTGCTGCTAGTTCTCCCTTGGGCTTCCTCTGTATCCTGGAGAAGTTTCTGAATAGTAGATGTGAAGCTATGCAGATGGAAGCATGAATATGGATGCAGCTCTGGGCTATCCCAGAGAGGCAGACTCTGAAGGCGGGCTGGGTGACTGTATTTATTCTATGGGCTCACTGAGGTCTGGGTCTTGTCCCAGAGTGGAGGAGTCCAGCCTGGGGGAGACACACTGCCTCCCCAGACACAGGCTGCTGAAGGAGGCCTCAGGTGGATGACCTGAGGGGAGGAATGCAGAGACCTGGATGCTTAGAAAAAGCTGACTGAGGGAAGCTGTTTGCCATAGATCTGTGTGGTTTCACTGGAGAGCATCGGCCTTGTGAGTACAGACATTGCTGGATCTTGGGGACCTTGTGTTCTAGCTACCCTTCTGGTGCCTAGTTATAGTCAGCTATGGGTCTATTTAAAGAGGACACAGGCTAGTGGTCCTTAAGAGCTCTGTCCAGATATTGTCCACTAACAGAGGGGACTTTGCTTTACTGGTTCTACTACTACTTAAGCAAGAAAAGAAGATTAAGCCGAGTGACAGGACCAGTGGTCTACACTCAAACCCCTTTCTGGCAAACCAAGGAGACCCGCATCTCCACCCTTCAAGACACCCAGCTGGTCAAATCTGGGCAGTAGCAGCAACGTCCAACATCAGACACATAATCAACCAGTTGGCTGTGATAAGAATAGAGGGGGTGAGGAGAGGACGGGGATCAATCATGTCATCTCACCTAGGTTTCAGGTCCATTGAACATGGGATAGCAGACTAGGGGTCAGTGGCCAGCACAGAGTGGAACTGTGAGGCAGAGGAGGAAAGGGGCCTGACAGAACCTGAAGGAGATGGGAAAAGGGCATATTGCCCAGCTGAAGTATTGTGTTAAGGCGCTTTGGTTCTGTGAGGCCTATACAGAAAGGAGGCCAGACTTATCCCCACCCCGTACTGCAGCCCAGGCTCTGGTTCAAAATGAGGCCTACAGCTAGCTGATTTAAAGAGTAAAGAGTCCATTCGTCCCACCGGGAAGAGAAGACTGGTATAAGTTGCCTTGGTTTTCTCATTTCCAAAGGATAGTCCAAAGGCGAGTAGCTCTGGAGTATGGGTAGGATTTTCCCTACATCCCATGGGTAGTCATGGATGAGGTAGAGGCAAAGCGGGGATGGTGTGAGGAAGAGGTTTGGAACTTCATGTATGTTCCTAAGCAATACAGGAACAGAGGTCACCCTCTCTTGTGGTAGGAATTTCAGGATGTCCGGAAGAATTGGAACATAGGAAGGTCCATTTGCATAGACAAAATGGTCATCATCAAGGCTGGATGTTGGGGCCAGGACTGGTCCAGCAACATTTGAGGACTGGATGTTAAAATGGTCCAGATTCCACTTCTATTGCTGAGCCAGAGAGTCAAGTGCACTTCTGCTTCAGGGTGCAAGCCCCTTAATCCTTAAAAAAACAACCCTTTTCCCCCTTTCCTACTATCATTACAACAACAGAATGGCCTTTAAGGGAAATCTACATTAGTGCCTAGGAGAAAAGACTTCTCTAATCCAGACATCCGGGACTACAACCTGGAGAGGTTAAACCCCTTTTTTCCTTATGGACACTTTGCAAAGATTTGTTCTGCATGGACACTTTGCGAAGATCTGTGCTGCATAGACACTTTGCAAAGATTTGTCCTCAGCAAACGGGACTTTTCTCTACTAGCAAAAAAAGATAGATTAATTCTTCAGTGCACAGATTTGGAATATTTAGAGTATCCCACCATTACCCTTATCCCTATCTAAGTTCTCCAAAAATAAAAACAAAATTTCCTAGACTAGTCATTGAAGAAACAAGCAAAAGTGTTTGTGTGCATCTGGCTGTGGAAACTAGCTGAAGTTTGGGAAGACCTGGGCAAAATACAAGTGGCTGTTGCAATCCAGTAATGTAATTAAACTGTTGGTAAAAACAGGAATTGGAGCTGAGATAGGGGATCAGTAATACAAACTGGATAATACCGGTGGTAAGAAAACATGGCTTTGAGAAGTGGAGCTATCTTTGTATTGTTATAAGCAAATTCTGCTGTAGGAAGATAGTCCCCCCAGTCATCATGAAGATAACTGACTGTCAGGAAGGACATTCCAACAGACAGAATGGCTCTTCTAGACAATGACCTGTGCATAGGCACAGGCTAATTCATGTTCCTGTTCAAACTCAATGCTCATAGAAATTGTGCACGTGCTTGTGCATATTCGTGCGCATGCGTGCACATATGTTGCTCACATTGTCACCAAGTGGGCTATTTAAACTGATCCTGTGGTATGCTTAAGTGATGTATTGTCTACAGCATTCCTGTGCATACCTGCAACCTGTTACTCTGCATCTGGCTACTGTTACCGACCTAGCTTGTCTTGACTACTCCGGAACTCTGCCTGCATTGATCTTTGCTTGCCTCTGACAATGCTTCTGCCTGTTCCCCTTGCTGCTGCTCCAATGATCTGTTACTGCCTGTGTATGAACTGGTTTGTCTGACTCTGCTTTTGTTCCCATTGCTGCTGGACTGCCTGCTGTGAGCCCCTGCCTATATTTCACTGGTGCCGCTTAGTGCCTGTCTGCTACCAGCCTGTGCCTGTCGGCTATGTTCAGTGTCAGCCTGCTCCTGTCTCCTGCCCCCTGATGTCCATCCAACACTCCTGCTCCACTGTGGTCTACTGATGGTCTTCCCCTGCTTGGTCCTGAGAGTCTGTCCAGCCCTGCTGCTAGCAACAACAATAGGCACTCCTGCGCTACCTGTCTGCTCTATCAGGGGCCATGAGTCAGAGGTGTAAGAGAGGCCTTCCTTATGGTGTCAGGCTCTTTCACAAGATACATGACACTGACAAAGCATTAAAGGTACTGCTTTAGAGTTTGAAGAGTGAGGATGAAAAGCAGAGGACAAATCAATTGGAACACTTAAAGTTGAGAAAAAGCTTTTCTAGAATCTTGACGTAAACTATTCCTCTGTTAGACACTACATCATCAGGAATTCCATGTAATTTAACCGCTTCCCGACCGGCGCACTACGATGTACGTCGACAGAATGACATGGACAGGCATAAGGGCATACAGGTATGTCCCCTTTAAGATGCCGCCGTGCCATCGAGCGCGCGAGTCCGGTCGCGGGTCCCGCGGACTTGATCGCCGCGGGGATACCCGCGATCGTCTCACGGGAAGGCTGAATGGGGAGATGTGGAAATAAACAGCATCTCCCCGTTCTGCCTAGCAACTAGTGACGCCAATCTCTGCTCCCTGTGATTGGAGCAGAGATCAGCATTCACTAGCTCACAGCCACGCCCCCCCACAGTTAGAAACACGCCTCTAGGAACACTTAACTCTTACACTGCCACCTAGTGGTTAACCCCTTCACTGCCAGTGTAATTTACACAGGAATCAGTGCATTTAAATAGCACTGATTGCTGTATAAATGACAATGGTCCCAAAAATGTGTCAAAAATGTCCGATGTGCCCGCCATAATGTTGCAGTCACAATAAAAATCGATGATCGCCGCCATTACTAGTAAAAAAAAAATTATTAATAAAAATGCTATAAAACTATCCCCCTATTTTGTAAACGCTATCACTTCTGCGCAAAGCAATCAATAATCGCTTATTGTGATTTTTTTTACCAAAAATATGTAGAAGAATACGTATCGGCCTAAACTGAGGAAAAAAAAAGTTTTTTTATATATTTTTGGGGGATATTTATTATAGCAAAAAGTAAAAAATAATGCTTTTTTTTCAAAATTGTCGTCTTTTTTTGTTTATAGTGCAAAAAATAAAGACCGCAGGGGCAAATACCACCAAAAGAAAGCTCTATTTGTGGGGAAAAAAGAACGTCAATTTTGTTTGGAAGCCACGTTGCACGACCGCGCAATTGTCAGTTAAAGTGACGCAGTGCCGAATCGCAAAAAGTGGTCTGGTCTTAAGCCAGCAAAATGGTCCGGTCTGAAAGTGGTTAAAAGCTTCTTTGACCATCAGCTCTGAAAATGGTTGTAAACTCTTACATTCGCCCACTGAAGTGACTGGCCTTGGGATACGCAGCGATGAAACAAAGTCCAGAATTTATAAAGCTTGCTTGAGTTGTCTGAGGTTTACAACCACTTTAACTGGTACAATATGAGCCATCTTAGCGAGACGGTCGACGACTACCAAGATAGTGGTCATCTCTTTCGAGGGAGCTGCATCAACCATAAAGTCCATAGAAATTGACCCCCATGGTCTTGATGGAACAGGAAATGGCTGGAGTAACCCCAAATTAGAAGATTGAGAAGTCTTATTGAATGCACAGGTCAGGCACAAGGCCACTTGGCTTTTGACATTTTTCTTGTAACCAGGCCACCAAAAGGAACTTGATAAAAGTTATTCTGTCTTAAAAAGTTCAAAAGGCCTAGCAAGTTTACAATCATGAACTAACCTGAGGGCTTCTACCCCAGAAGTTTCAGGTACATAGAGATTATGCTTTTGAATAAGGATGAGCCCGGTGTTCGATTCGAACCCATGTTCGAATCGAGCACCGGGTGTTCGCTCGCTCGGCGAGCCCAGAACTATTGGGGCCGCTCGCATCAAATTCGTGTGATGCGAGCGGCCCCGCAATGCATTGCGGCCCGCGCAGTGCAATGCTGGCTGATGATTGGCCAAGCATGCACTGTGACCCCGCATGCTTGGCCAATCACAGCGCCGGCAGCGAGGAGAGCCATAATTGGCTACAGGCAGGATGCCTGTAGCCAATTATAGCTCAGGGGCTTTAATACACGCCCCACGGTATAAGAGGCCGCCGCGGCGGCGGCCTCGCATATTATGTTTCACTCACAGTGTCAGCGTGTCAGTGTGCGGCTGACTGCTGACAACAATATGTGCTTTATTTCTGGGGATATGTGTGTGCATGCTGTTAGAACAGCATTGCAGTATCACATCTGGGGGGTGTCTATAGGTAGCCTGTGAAGGAGGGCAGGTTTCCTGTGCTTAGAACTTTCCCTGCAAAAAAGTGTCATTTTTGCAGGAAGAAAGCTATTTAAATCACTCGCGGCTAATGAATTGATGGCTCCTGTAACACAGAGAGCTGTCATTCATTAATAAAAAACAAAAAAAAAAGCGTAGGGGTCCCCCCAAATTCAATAACCAGGCCCTTCAGGTCTGGGATGGATATTAAGGGGGATCCCAGCCAAAAAAAAAAAAAAAAAATGGCGTAGGGTCCCCCTCAAAATCCATACCAGACCCTTGAGGTCTGGTATGGATTTTAAGGGGAACCCTAGCCAAAAAAAATGGCGTGGGGTCCCCCTCAAAATCCATACCAGACCCTTATCCGAGCACGCAACCTTATCCGAGCACGCCCCCCCTCTCGCCTGAACCGTACCAGGCCACATGCCCTCAACATTGGGAGGATGCTTTGGGGGTCTAAGACCCCTAAAGCACCTTGTCCCCATGTTGATTAGGACAAGGGCCTCTTCCCCACAACCCTGGCCGGTGGTTGTGGGGGTCTGCGGGCGGGGGGCTTATCGGAATCTGGAAGCCCCCTTTAACAAGGGGACCCCCAGATCCCGGCCCCCCCCCTGTGTGAAATGGTAAGGGGGTACCCTACCATTTCACCAAAAAAGTGGCAAAAATGGTAAAAATGACAGGAGACAGTCTTTGACAATTCCTTTATTAAAATCTTCTTTCTTCTTTCTTCATCCTTCGGATTCTTCATCTTCTCCTTCCTTCATCTTCTTCCATCTTCTTCTTCCATTTTCTTCTTCCTCCGATCCGCTTCTTCTTGCGCTGGTCTTCTCGTCCTTCTCGTCCGGCATCTTCTTCCGTCGGCGTCGGCGTCGGTGTCTCTGTCTCTTCTTGGGCCGCTCCGCGCAATGGGAGGCTCCCGCTGTGTGAGGCTCCGCTCCGTCTGACAGGTCTTTTATAATGGAGGGCACCTGGTGACCCCGCCCCCTCTGACGCACAGGGACGTCATGGGGAATTCCATGATGGCTTTCCCCATGACGTCAGAGGGGGGCGGGGTCACCAGGTGCCCTCCGTTTTAAAAGACCTGTCAGATGGAGCGGAGCCTCACACAGCGGGAGCCTCCCATTGCGCGGAGCGGCCCAAGAAGACACCGACACCGACGCCGACGCCGACGGAAGAAGATGCCGGACGAGAAGGACGAGAAGACCAGCGCAAGAAGAAGCGGATCGGAGGAAGAAGAAAATGGAAGAAGAAGATGGAAGAAGATGAAGGAAGAGAAGATGAAGAATCCGAAGGATGAAGAAAGAAGAAAGAAGATTTTAATAAAGGAATTGTCAAAGACTGTCTCCTGTCATTTTTACCATTTTTGCCACTTTTTTGGTGAAATGGTAGGGGTACTTTTGTACCCCCTTACCATTTCACACAGGGGGGGGGCCGGGATCTGGGGGTCCCCTTGTTAAAGGGGGCTTCCAGATTCCGATAAGCCCCCCGCCCGCAGACCCCCACAACCACCGGCCAGGGTTGTGGGGAAGAGGCCCTTGTCCTAATCAACATGGGGACAAGGTGCTTTAGGGGTCTTAGACCCCCAAAGCATCCTCCCAATGTTGAGGGCATGTGGCCTGGTACGGTTCAGGCGAGAGGGGGGGCCGCTCTCGTCCCCCCCTCTTTTCCTGCGGCCTGCCAGGTTGCGTGCTCGGATAAGGGTCTGGTATGGATTTTGAGGGGGACCCCACGCCATTTTTTTTGGCTAGGGTTCCCCTTAAAATCCATACCAGACCTCAAGGGTCTGGTATGGATTTTGAGGGGGACCCTACGCCATTTTTTTTTTTGGCTGGGATCCCCCTTAATATCCATCCCAGACCTGAAGGGCCTGGTTATTGAATTTGGGGGGACCCCTACGCTTTTTTTTTTTTTTTCATTTTTTTTTTTTTTTTATCAATGACTTTTTTTTATGAATGAGTTTCAATGAATCACTGTTCTCTGTGTTACGGGAGCCGTGAATTAACATTAGCCGCGAGTGATTTTAAATAGCTTTTTTACTTTCAAAAATGACACTTTGCGCAGAGACAGTTCTAAACACGGGAAACATGCGCCCCTTTACAGGCATACTATAGACACCCCCCAGGTACGAAATTTAAAGGAATATTACACTTTTATTGTTTCAATTTAAGCATTATTAAAATCACTGCTCCTGAAAAAACGGCCGTTTTTAAAAAAAAATTTTGCATTGATACATGTCCCCTGGGGCAGGACCCAGGTCCCCAAACACTTTTTATGACATTAACATGCATATTAGCCTTTAAAATGAGCACTTTTAATTTCGAACGTTCGCATCCATTATAACTAATAGGGTTCTAAAGCTCGCACGGACTTTAGGTCCGTTTGCGGGTTCTGGTGCGAGCCGAACGGGGGGGGGTGTTCGGCTCATCCCTACTTTTGAATCCAAAATCCAAGCCATTCTTTTAGGTTAATGTCATTAGGAGTATTATTGGGAAGTGGATCATTGTTATACCCCTTCTTGAGAAGATTCAAGAATGTCTTGGAACCTGTGGCTCCTAGGAAGTTCTTTTGAGGCAGGATCGTACATTCAGAGTTGCTTTTATCGAGATGCTCAGACAATATCCACAATAAGACATTGCCTTACCAGTCCTTGACCCAGGTTGATACAAGATAATACAATTAAACCTAGAAAAGAATAGAGTCCAACATGCTTGTCTAGAAGACAATCTCTAGGCAGAACGAATGAATTCTACATTTTTAAGATCAGTGAGAACTGATCTTCTGTGTTTATTTCCATTCGGATCCAATTGCAGTACTCACACATACCACATTGATGCATGCCCTTTCTTGGTTCAATAGATACTGGGTATTCCTGGAAATGACTATTTACTAAACTTAAGGGATCTACGTTTTTTCTAAGTGAGCTGGGTATGGTCCCCGATATACTTCCTCAGGATAGGGTCACCAGTCGAAAGATGCCAGTGTCTGTCAAATGGCACTGATGAGGTTGCATTGGATGGGCACTGGTGAGGCTGCATTGATGGGCACTGATCATGCTGAATTTAAGGGGACTGATCAGGCTGCATTGATGGGCACTGATGAGGCTGCACTGATGGACACTGGTGAGGCTGCATTGATGCATTATTTTTGTTAAATCTCTTTTTTGCTATTAACATTAAATTATGTTACCACATTGTATCATTTTTGTCTTGCTTCATAACATCAATAGCCATTATAAAACCAGGTGGGCATGGATGGTGAGCTGATTTGGTGGTCCAATGGACCACTTGACTGGACTTGCCCCCTAGGCCTAAGGCTGCCAGCCCTCCCCTGTGTCTTGGGATGGTAGGGTGGTGTTAGGAGTCTTTGAGTGCGGTTGACTATTACTGACTACTAAGTGTGGCCCCATGTTGACCCTCGTAGCCCCCCGATGTGCCATAAATTATGCCTTATACGTCTTGCCAGACTTCCATCCCTATTGCTACATATGTATCCTGTGAAGTGATGGAAGAGGTGCAATAGGAGGGGCAAAAAGGAGGAGGATTGCGGGCCTTTGGCTGCTGACCAGTACTATTCCTTTGCTGCTTTTACCAAGCTTTGCAGTCTCTTCATGCGTGTGGTACCAAATACACTGCTAGATTTACCATGCTTGATAGTCTGCAGGCAGAGGCTGCAAACCACTATTAAGCTGTCTACAGCACATGTATGAAAAAAAGGCCCAGACTGCTGAGCCCTGTGGAATGTACTTAAGGATTCCAGTGGCCTGCACACATGGAGCAGTACCATCCAGTGGAATAGGGCAGCTGCTCCCTCTGCACTCCTATGAACGTCGCTCCTGGACAACATCATGACTCACTGATGTTGTGATTTTCCCTCACTTTCTACCTCTACATTCTTGGGCACCCAGGTACAGTCTGGCACCTCATCCACTTCATCATTTCATCATTTAGCTGTAAGCTGCAGCAGCAGGAAGATCACTGGCGATTTATTGCCCGTTGTCCCCCTCCCCTCTATGCTATGCATGCTCTCTTCTTTAACATCTGATTAAACCAATTGTTGTCCATCCTCCTACAGCAAGTGACTGCTGGTGTGGTTAAAGTGGAACTTTGGTAATTTTTCCAACTTTGGATAGTAAAACATTTTTTTTTTCTGCCAGTAAATAGCTTATACAGCCCACTTCCTGTTTCTTGTCTGGTAAAAAGCCTAGGCTTATGAGATCATGCACAGCTCTCTCTCTCACTCTTGTGAGAGTTTGCCAGGAAGGGAGGGGATTAATTCATAAGAGGGCCAATGAGAGCTGCAGAGCTGGAGGTGTGCCTCTGCGTGTCTGTGTAAATCCAGGAAGTGAACAGGCGGCAGCTTCAGCTGACCACAGTTAAAATGGTTGCAGCCAGACTCAGTGGAGGGGGATTTCTGCAGCATATTTGGCAAGTACAGAGTCACAGTATATATAAAATGATATGCAAAGTGGTTGGAGGGAAGCTTCAGAATGGCAAAGATGTTTTTATTACAAATTATGTGAACAGACTACAGTTCCTCTTTAAATAACTCAAGTCAACATCTCAATGCCAGTTTGCAGGTCTACTGCGGAAACAGATGTTGAAGAAGAAGGGTGCATGTTCAAAATTTACAGTGATGGAGCAGTAAACAACACGAAACATGAAATCCCACACTGAAATTCACTGTAGTATGGCAGAGGCATGGTTTGCAGGAATCACTTAAAAGTGGACAGAGTAGGAGACTGTCCGACAGATTGGGGATGGGAAAGGCTCGGGAGAAATCCTGAGGCGAGCATGGGAGGAGGTGACAAGGGAGCTTATAGAGCAAGAGGTCTTGGAAGGAAAGAAGAGAGCAATTTGGTTGACATTTAGCACTGTATAACACTGTAAATGGTACATTAGCACTGTACTGTAGCACTAAGATATATCTCTCCTTCACAAAGCTGTCAGCTGTCCCTCATTACTCAAACCATGAACATCAAAAATTACCTGTTATTGCAACTGAGCAGCAAACCCCTAATCCCTAATTACCAGTCTATAAATTAGATGCATTAAAGAAGTATATACTTTTTTCTCACAGGAGGGAGGGATTAAATCTGTGCAGTGGTTTTGAAAAAAAAAATGACTTCTCTGTGCTGGCTGTAGTGCCACCCTAAGCTGAAGCCCAATTTATGGGCATTTCTATACAGGAGTTACAGCAAGCCCTGATACTGAAGCCATCTCTTTCGCCTCATTCTAGAGCCATTTTAAACTGGATGACCTGTGTCTCATCTCTGACTCCCTTGTATGGAAAATATATTATTGTAAAAGAACTGACAGAAAAGACTGAGTCCAAGGCCAGCAGTCAGCTGCTCAGGGGAGAGAGACTTCAGTAGTAACTGACATCTTTTGTTGTTATGAATGGCGGCATGCTGGAGAGGAGAGCTGTCATTCACAAAAACACAAGCCAGCTACTACAGCTGCTCTCTCCCAGAGCAGAGGTGGCACAGGACTGTAATATAACATGGCAGAGCTGAAGATGGTCAGTCAGTCAGTTTTCAGGGAAGGCAGAAGTTGTGTGGGCTCTGTGAGCACTGCCTGTTACTCCCCTACTTCTCCTGTGCTGGCAATCAGAAGTAATTAAAGTGGGGTGCCCCCTAAAAAAAAAAAAAAAAATTTAAAGTCAGCAGCTACAAATACTGCAGCTGCTGACTTTTAATAACCGGACACTTACCTGTCCCAGGGTCCAGCGATGCAGGGGAACGAAGCCCCCCTTGGTCCCTGCTCCGCTCACGGCGCGGGCATTCTTACTGTGGGCACCCGGCTGTGGCATGCGCGAGCGGTGCTGCGCACCGTGATACGCCGCGCAGTCATCTGGGACATGTGACAGGTCCCAGATGACTGTGCGGCGCCGAGGGTAAGTAATGTCAGTGCCCGGGTACTGAAGGTGGCAGACTACGAGGGACCCCCTAGCAACAGGCATTTAGAGGTGAGTAAAACATTTTTTTTTTTTTTTTCCAAAATTGTTTTTTTTTTTTTAATGATTTTTAAGCTATTTTTTTTTCTTTTGGGTGGAAACACCACTTTAAGTATTCATGTTCTTATGAGCAGTGTTATTGGACAACAGTGAGGGGAGAGAGGTGAGCTTTCTGACCACACATCAGTAACCACTGTACATATTTGAAAAGGACCAAGTGCACTGGAGGTCTTCTGGTTTTAACAATACTTCTTCTTTAAGTAGTCATTAGAGCCAGACAAGGCAGTACATTAAAGCAGGTTTCATAATCAAATAATACACATTTTATAACCGTTTCAAGTAACAAATTCACTGAATTCCTACATATGTTTTAGATTTAAAAAAAATGACAATTATAGATAGGATAACATTTTATTTAAATGTATTTACTATAAACTGGATCATGGGAGATTTTTCAGTCTTCCAGCATCAACCATTTAAAGAAAGCCTCTTGCTGCAACCAGAAGTCATCTTCAGTAAATTCAAAGAACAACATTGACCAATACAATGTTGGGTTACATGATGTAGTCCTGCCAAAATGGCCAACCTGAGTATATGGATAAATCAAAACAAATTTGTTGATAAGTACAGGTAAAATGTGTGTTTTATATTACTGTAATTTGTATTACTCTTAAAAGATCAGGCAAATTTATTTTCTGCCTTTCAATGCACAAAAAGAAAAGTATATAGTAGAGAGCCCCTGGATTTCTGTTTATAGAACAGAACACATCACTACTGCTGTAGGCAGAGCAACAGATCAGATATAAAAGTCACAAAAAAATCTGCCCATGGCAAATGCAAAGATAAAAAAGTTCTGAAAAACTGAAAAGGGCAGAACATTCCATATTAAGAAGCTGTATAAGTGACCTGGCCTGCATGCTTCTCCTCTGGGTTTTCCACCTTATAGCATGAAAGAAGCTAAATTAGCAAAACAGAAGTAAACTGTTGACTGTTTCATTGCAGGATTAAGTGTGATAAATGGGGGTTTTGTTCTGCCTCTGTCCAGATGTTGTGTCTATGCCGCTGTGTTTTTTCTTTTACATTCTTGGCGGGGAGCCCGTATATATTTTGGATACTGAGGGGAGAATATAATACCACTGGAAAATGATGCGGTCTGGTTACCTTTTAAATAACATTTCCTACCTCCTCGATTTTCTAATAGTTTGTTTTTCTTTCCATGTTTTTCTTTTATTGGAGAACTTTTTTTCAGAGGGGGAATTAATAACACTGCCAAAGTCTCGACCAAGAAAAAGGGCTGCTATTTATTTTACACTGGAAGTTAAATAAAGGGCTCTTCTTCATTTAAATTTTCAGATTATAAAAAAGAATAAAGTACTAAAAAAAAAAAAAAATGCTCAAAATTGCAAACTGCCTGTACCTTATTTTGATTTAGCACCTTTGACCTGACATTTTCTCTAATTGTAGCTCTAGAGATGCACCCTCGGTTTTCTAGGAAGTACCTGCAGCTTCTGGCCTCCGCTCTTGAAAACACCAAAAACTGCTACGGCATTGAGAAAGAATTCAGACCTCCCAATCTAAGAAAACAAACAAAGGAAGGCTGTCCAGTGAGGCCTCAGCTTTCACTGCAACAGAAACCTTCCACTGATCTTGGCTCTAAAAGCCCTGACACTAGTATTCAGCAGATCGGTAATTAACCTCTATACTGCCAGATTTCCACCAATTCTGTTTGCAATTACCACATTTGAAGTTTGTGATATTACTCCTTATTAAAAGACACCCAAACAATCACAAATCTCCTAAAGGAAAAAAGCAGCCTAGTGGATGTTAGCAAGAATTATTTAAATATAAAATGCAAAAAATGTAGATGGTAGCACAACTGAAATGTATATTAAAAAGGGTGACTGTACTTATGGAAAGGAGGCTTTTAAACAGAACTTTCATCTTTTGTCAAACAACTTTTCTCAATTGTAACCCATGACTATTCTATGTATCACAAACTCCATTGCCTGACTTTCAGTTGAGATAGTCAATCACCTTGATGTGCAGCAATCAAAGTGTCTGAAGTGCATTGATTGGTACCCACCAATATATAGGGTCCTTTGGTGCAAGGGAATGGGTTAAGAAAATGTAACAGTGTAGGCCTAAAAAAATTTTTTAAAAGGGGCAGATCACTCTCAGGCAGCTATAACCCAACAGGATCCCTGAAGATCAGATCTATAGGATTGTGGTGGGGCTAACATTATTTAACTCGCTACGCTTCATAAAGCTGAAACCACCGAAGACAGCCAATTGCAGGCTTTACCTGCAATTGCTTTACCTTGTAATGGAATAGTTGGCTCTCTCTGGCAGAGTGAATTCCTGTCCAACAGTGGCAGCACAGTTTCAGCCAGAGGGAAGGAGTGAGGTGGAGCGGGTAATTCTTGCTCCCACTGACACCAACAGTATAAAGTTTATTTTACTTCCACTGTCACCGACGATATAGAGTTTATTTCACCACCAATTATATTACACCAGCACGTGGGATTTTATAATCCTACCAATAGCAACAACATTTATTTTATCCTACTGACACCAAAAATTAGACCTACTTACTCCCATTGACCCTGATAGAAAGCATATATTGATAAACTGACACCAATGATGGAGCTTATTTTAACTTTCCATAAAATATACAATTGGACTTACTCCCACTGATATTGATATGAGGGTTATTTTTACTAGTAATGACACCAATAATGGGACTTATTTTACTCATACTGACACCAACAATGGAAACTATTGTATTCCCATTTCTCTTCAGTATGCCCCTAAGCCCTGTTTTGTCTAAAGCATAGCAAAATATAGGGGGAAAGGTGCTAAACTGCAAGTCATGTGTCATGAAGTGACATCCACTCTTTTGGCAATGTGTCCAGCATCTGTCTCCTATTTATTTTAAAATTGTAGCAACTATGCAAATGGAGAAAAGTACATTTATAGCCCCAGACATTACACCAGTAAAAATCAATGGTCTGAACGCACTGCCTATATTTTTGAGTCCTGAGCAACTTCTTAAAAGGAGCCACATTAGTCTGGGTCGCTTTTATTTGCCTCATTTTAAGTAAGCTATGTCTTCTTTAAGTGCCCTATTGTACCTCTTGCCCTCAAATTGACATCATCTATTGTGGGCACTGGGAGTGTTTATAATAGCACTTTTGGGCCCAGTAAAGCAATCCTATTGGGTCATAAAAATAGGTGACATTATTTTTTGCTTTTGCTTAAAAAGAAACTGTAGACATATCTCTTTTTAGTTCTGGGGACTTGTTAAAACATCCATAACATTTTTATTGCTGTCTGGGTCCCTGCTGCAGAAATTACCATCCATTTTCCCATAGACACAACAGGAAGCTAGAACAAATCCTCCCAAAGCTATAGGAAAGCACACATTTAAGTTTTACCCTAAGGCTGCATTCACACCTGAGCGTTTTGTAGCTTGAAGCCTGAAGCTACAAAACGCCAGAGGGGAAAAAATACATTATTCTCTATGGAGATGGTTCACATCTCCACTCCAAAACGCCTGAAGCCCTACGCCTGAAGCTCAAACAAGTTCCGGACCCTTTTTTGTCGCGTGAATCGGGCAGATTTGGGCGTTTTTATCCTTTTTACATTGGTGACCTTTTGCTCTGCACAAAATTCGCGGCAAAACGCGGTAAAAAACGCCGCGAATCGCGGTAAAAAACGCTGCAAATCGCGGTAAAAAACGCCGCAAAAAAACGCATCAATTCGCGCGATTTTCTGCCTGAAAAGCTACGCTCAGGTGTGAATGCAGCCTTATTACATGCGCCAGTGAGAGCTGAAATATTTTGCATTCCTTTTCACTTTCTGCCCTAGTGACAATTGTCACTAGGGCAAAAAGTGATTGCAAGTCTATCTCCCCAAAGGAAACACAAACAACAATAACAATCAACAGAGAGTTCAATACTCCCACGCTGTATTTACTCTACAAGAGGAAGCTTGGGTTGGTGTTGTATTTTAAGGCTGCAGGCTTTTTCTTAGAATCAGCTAAAGCCGGCCATAGATGGTAAAAAGGAGGATTAGGGTTGTTCTGTGCATAAACATTGCACAGAGCAGGTAAGTATAACATGTTTATTATAAAAAAATATGTATCTGGATTTAATATCACTTTAACCACTTCAGCCCCGGACCAATTGGCAGCCAAAGGACCAGGCCCCTTTTTGCAATTCGGCACTGCGTCGCTTTAACTAACAATTGCGCGGTCATGCGACGTGGCTCCAAAACAAAATTGGCGTCCTTTTTTTCCCACAAATAGAGCTTTCTTTTGGTGGTATTTGATCGCCCCTGCGGTTTTTATTTTTTGCGCTATAAACAAAAATAGAGCGACAATTTTGAAAAAAATGCAATATTTTTTACTTTTTGCTATAATAAATATCCCCAAAAAATATATAAAAAAACATTTTTTTTCCTCAGTTTAGGCCGATACGTATTCTTCTACATATTTTTGGTAAAAAAAATCGCAATTATCGATTATTGATTAGTTTGCGCAAAAGTTATAGCGTTTACAAAATAGGGGATAGTTTTATAGCATTTTTATTAATATTTTTTTTTTTATTAGTAATGGCGGCGATCAGCGATTTTTATTGTGACTGCGACATTTTGGCGGACACATCGGACATTTTTGACACATTTTTGGGACATTTGTCATTTATACAGCAATCACTGCTATTTAAATAGCACTGATTCCTATGTAAATGACAGTTGTAGTTAGGGGGTTAACCACTAGGGGGCGGGGAGGAGTCAGTGTGACGTGTTGTGTTTTTTTTTACAGTAGGGGGGCGTGGCTGTACGTCTGACGTCATTGATCGGCGTTCCCGATGACAGGGAACCGCCGATCACTGACAGTCAGTGTAGGAAGCGCGGGGAGAGGTTTGTTTACATAGACCTCTCCCCGTTCTTCAGCTCCGTAACCCGATCGCGGGATACCAGCGGCGATCGGGTCCGCTGGTTCCGCGGCCGTGGTCACGGAGCTCCCGACCGGGTCGCGCGCGCGCCGCCCGGGCAGGCAAATTAAAGGGGACGTACAGGTACGTGCTTTTGCCTGCCCGTGCCATTCTGTTGACGTATATCTACAGGAGGCGGTCGGGAAGCGGTTAAGATAGAGATATATGCATAAAACTGTTGTGCTTCCTCTTTAAATATATGTGAACAAACAAAAGTGCAATAAACAACCAGATTATACCATAACTAAATATATAATGTTAAAAATATGTACTAATGAAACATATCTGGATATAAAAATGCAGTCATGTAAAATAATGTCCCACAATTGCAAACAAAAATATTAATATAAATGTATAAATAAAAAAAAACTCCACAATAGAAAAGACATCTATCCACAGGTGAAGTAGTGCTGATTGGAAATCACATGTGAATGCTCCTTTGCTCCAGCACCAAACTAAAGAGCATCTTCAAGGGCCATAAGAAAATTAGAGCACTGGCCCCTTAAGAAGTTCTTTAGTGACGAAACATGTTGGATGGAGTCTGAGTGACTGATACTTTCATGCTTTCTGGCAGACATCGTTTGGCTGATACATGCTCTATTTTGTTTTTTTTTTTCATACTATTGGTACCTTTTATAATAAAACTATGTGACAGCATTGCACTATAAGTCTGCCCTTTTCCTCTCTCCATAATACATTTATGATGTTTTGATGAGCTGTGATGCCTGCCTGAGGGGGTTCATCTGACACCCTGGATAGTCCAAATGCGTCTGTGTTAAAGGTCTGATATCTCTGGTAAGTGGTTGTGTTTGGTGTTGGACCACAGGAGTGTTCATGTGTGATTTACAGTCAGCACTTCTTCACCTGTGGATAGACTTTGTTTCTATTTTGGATTTTTTTTATTTATAATAATATATTTGTTTGCAGTTGTGGACCATTTTATATGAATGCATTTTCATTTACTGATATGATCACCAGTATATACAGTATTTATTGAGGCATTATATATTGAGTTATGGTATATTTTGGTTGTTTATTGCACTTTTGTTGGTTCATACATATTTAAGGGGGCAACGGTTTTATGCAAATATATTCTTCTGTTGTTTTGTATTCGGACAATCAGTGCTTCTTCTGTGTAACTTTGTAAGATTTTATTTTGGTTATTATCACCTTGTGCAGATTTTTTTTTTTTGTTTTTTTTTTTATACACAGAAATTAAAAAAATAGAAAATCTACATTATAACAACTCTGTTGTCTATGCTGTCTTTTCACCCATTGACTGCTATATCCCTATTCTATTAATGCAGAGATGTAGCGACAAAGCTTCTGGCAGGTAAAGCTATAGTGTGTAGAGGAGGATACAGGCACCTGATACATCCAGAGGTGTCCAATGTTGAGTGGAGCTTATTGTATCATATGAGCTTTCAGCATACAATACTTGAAAGCTAGAGGTATATGCTTGCCATAAACAGTTTCTCATACAGAAAGTTTTGTACTTTTTATATAATATTTTACACAGTCATGCTATGTTTAAACCAAATTGGTGCTTATAGAGCACCGACACAGAACAAATATGTAAAGGAAAAAATAAAAAAAATGGACATGTGCCTTGGAAAAGCTTGATGAGCATATATCTTCAATGACCTCCTCACCACCCAGACTACCAACTTCAAACAGCCTTTTCTCCAACTATGTGTAGGCAGAAAGCACTTGTGAAGTGCTGCTTAGTACTGAAATGTGTATTTAGCTCAAAAGGATTTGATGAAGGGTGCCCAGCAGATCCCTTCTTCTGGCTGCTGCTACAAGAGATTTGGAGACTTGTGATGAGATCACAGGGTCAAAGAACAGGACTATCTTCCCTGCAGGAAATTGGTTAAAACTAAACTGGGTTGGAACACAAAAATACCCTTTTGGTGGGCACCTGCACTACATGAGTTAAGTATATGAAATGTCTAGGGGGTGGCGGAAAAGGCTCTATTACTTACCGTATTCCCCATTTAAGCATGCTTCAGCTCTTTATGAAGTTCCTGCCTGTGGAGTATCACCACATACATTGTAAGGTTATTAACCCTGCATTCAGTTTTGCCTGCCCCCCGTGAAATTTACTGACACAATGCCAAAATTTACAAACCACACCATTTTTTTTTACTGGCAAAAATCATGAAATTTACTGACATCGCTACCTTTTTTACTGACACTGCAAAAAAGTACCTAAAAAGTACCTAAAATGGCAGTTTTCAGTGCTAAACAGTGCAAACATCAAACATCAATACTTCAACTATAAAGATGTAGCTGGTGCTATTAGCAATGTGTTTAAGTTAAACAAAAGTCAAAAAACATATTTCTCCATTTACATGAAGGTCAGGTTAATATAACCCAGCCAGCACAAAGTTCCCCCATACATCAGAGTCTGCAGGATTCCCCCTTACAGTGCAAGGGTACTCTGACATACACAGTAGGGGAATGCTGTAGATCATGGTCTAAGTAGGACCTCTGATGTAAGGGGGGGTTCTGGTGACCAGAGACCACCTTATATCAGAGTCCACTGCGTTCCCCTTTACATCAGGGTTCCCACTTACATTAGGGTCTGCTGCATTGCCCTTTACACCAGAGTTCCTTTTTACACCAGGGTCCACAGAGTTCCCCCTTGCACTGTAAGGGGGAATCCTGCAGACTCTGATGTAAAGGGGAATGCCAGGAACTCTGATGTGGGTGGGACTCTGGTGACCAAAGAACACCTTCCAAGGTAAAAGGGAGGTTACTGTTTAATGATATGAGGGGGAACCTTTATATCAGTGCCCCCTTACATTATTGTATTCACTCACATCAGTTACCCCCCCCGCCTCAGACTGGCCTGGCAGCGCTGATACTGACCTTCTCTCAGGTGCACCGGGCAGAGCTCAGTCAGACAGTCCTCTCCAGGCTCCAGCTTGGCAGCTCTGATTTTATCCTATAATCTCCTCTTCACAGTCCACACACGTCTGACTCCTCCCGTGATCCCCATCTAGGTGGCGCTCTCACTCTTGACTCCTCTCCAGGCTCTCCCACAGAGACTGCAGACATGATACAAGACAAGAGATGGTCAGAGATTGTGGACATGATACAAGAGATGGTTAGAGGCTGCGGACATGATACAAGGAGATAGTCAGAGATTGCAGACATAATGCAAGAAATGGTTTAAGGCTGTGGGCATGATACAGGAGGTGGTTAGAGGCTGAGAACAGGATACAGGAGGTGGTTAGAGGATGCGGACAAGATACATGTGGTGGTTAGAGGATGCGGACAGGACACAGGTGATAGCCAGAGATTGTGAATATCTGTGATCCTGTAAAATCTCACCACTGACATTCTTGTCTGGTAACTGCTGTACCTTCTCAGTTCTCATGTGTGGACATCACATAGATAGCAGCCATGGATGGATGTTGTAGGGGTCCTGTCTCCAGGACTCAGTGTGGCTGTGCTCACGGAGTCTCCAGCAGCAATAGATGAATGGTGCAGGGTCCGTTCTCCGGGATTCCGTGTGGCCATGCTTACAGTGCCATGGTGGTGGTGGGAGTCCCCACAGGCTCCAGCCATGGTGCGGATCGGGGCCTGGTCGGAGCCTACTGGAGCCTGGTCAGTAGGCGTACCCGTTGATGTGCTGCCTAGGCGCCGAGACTGCCGTCCATTCAGAAATGGTGGCAGGCGGCGACATTATGTCAATGACTCACTGCACATGCGCCCACCTTGCCGAAAATGGCCAAGCACATAAAAGCTTGCCCGAGCCCGGCTCCAATAAGGCCTGCAGCCATATTTTTCACGGGTGACCACTGTCCATAACGTGCATCTACGGGCAGCCCGTAAAGGGGTTGAAATTTACGGACTACCCATAAATTTACGGACTATTGGCAACACTGCCTGCATTGTGTGTGGAGGGGCTAGTGCAGCTATGAGAGGCTTAGAGAGGGCACTGGACCAAAGAGCCTGCTGAATCACAGAATAAAGTGCTAAGTATTTCTCCTGATTCTGATACCGCTACTAGCATTTAACCCTTGCAGTACGGCGGGCCCACTGCAAGGGTATTTTTTTTTTTTCCAACCTGAGTTTAGCTTTAGGTTGAAAACTCTTGCTGGTGTTCCTTCTGTGAAGGGGGAGGAAAGATTGAGGCCATATTTGCATTGATTAAAGGTTGTAGCTATTCATGCTTTGATTGGTTATATTGCTAATTAAATCTATCTACTTTCTATGCTTCCCCAGCTATTACCTTGGTGTGTTGCTGTCTGTTCAAAGGAAGCCGAAACGGGACAAAAGTAGAAGGGTATAGTCCAGGGGCATATCATGAAATGAGTGGGCCCATGTGCAAGATAAAAAGTGGGCCCTAGGGAAAAAAATGCAGCGTGGCTTAAATTGCGCTAAATATTGGACATGACTAAAGGGGGTGTGGTTTAATAGAGTCTGAGATGACTTACACAGTGCAGAATGCAGTAATGTTAAATATGGAATGTACAGTGCAGAGTGTATGGAGGTGGGTAGTATGTGCAGGAGAGGAGTGGGATGTGTTTGGTGGTGGGTAGTATGTTCAGGAGAGGAGTGTGGAGTGTATGGTGGTGGGTATTATGTGCAAGTGAGGAGTGCGGAGTGTATGGAGGTGGGTAGTATGTGCAGGGAGAGGGGTATGGAGTGTATGGTGGTGGGTAGTATGTGCAGGGAGAGGGGTATGGAGTGTATGGTGGTGGGTAGTATGTGCAGGTGAGGAGTGTGGAATTTATGTAGGTGGGTAGACTGTGCAGGTGAGAAGTACGGAGTGTACAGTGGTGGGTATTATGTTCAGGATTGTGTCAGTAGGGCAGTGGACGTTGTCAGTATTTTTTTACAATTCAATTTTTTAGTATTTCTTTTTTTTTTCATTTTTTCAAAATGCTTTTTGGCTCGATGGTGTCAGTAGGGCAGTGGACATTGTCAGTAAAGCAATGAACAGTGTCAGAATTTTTTTTTTTTTATTTATTTTTTACAATTTTATTTTTTTAATTATTTTTTACAATTTTCCTCTTTGTATTATTAATTTTTTTCACAATATTTTTTTTTGGGGGGGGGGGGGGGGGGGGTTGTACAGTGTCAGTCTTTTTTTTTGTTTCATTATCTTATTATCTATTATTTTTTACAGTTTTGTTTATTTATTAATTTTTTTATATTTGTGGAGGAGGAGAACGGGGGAAGTGGAGAAGGAGGAGAACGGGGGAGTAGGGAAGGAGGAGATTGGGGGGAGCGGAGAAGGAGGACACAGCGGGCTGGGAGAGAACATGGGGAGCAGAGGAGGAGGAGAACAGAAGGAGGAGGAGGACACTGAGAACAGCCCTGGAGGATCGGTGAGGTGGGGGGGACAGCTGTAAGCACTGATAGCCGCGGGAGGGAGAGGGGGAGAAGCGGCTGTCATGCAGAGAAATCTGTGCTTACAGCCGTCCCCGTGCTTACAGATCATCCCCGGCTGTGAACCAAGGGACAATCATCCATGTGTACAGGGTGGGTCACAGTGGGCCCCCCCTCTCGGAGTGAACACCATGCACACATGGATGATACCCCACTGGTATAGTCATTGTGCTGAATGTAAACTAGAGGGTGCAAAGGGAAATTTATAATGTTATATTTTACTTTTAGATTTACCAGAATGCTCCATGGAAAAAAAAAATTGATGGATGTTTTCTCATTTTGTATCCTTATTTTTCTCATTTTTTCCCCTCCAGTAAGGCACATGAGATAGACTCCTGCCATTTTTGTTTCGGTGTGCTCACACATTCCACGAGATATGAAATATATATATAATATGTATATATGTTTTTCAAGGTTTATGTATATATATTTTTCAACAACTGTTGATGACATCAAACCACTTTGTCTAATCACCCCAAATCACTTCACTTCTAAGATCAGATTCAGCATAATAACACATCTTCCTCCCCTGGGTTTCAACTTCTATGCTGCAAGGAGCAGAGGGCAGAATTTGGGAAATAGGAGCAGGCCCAGCTGGATTTAGTAGTAAACACCTCAACAGCATGTTCCAAATTTTCTTTTTCTCCCTCCTCCTCCCTTTTCTTTTCTTCCTTAAGGTAGCTAGGAGGGAGCTGAGCCAAAACTCTGCAGCCCCATGGCAAGAACCCCCCCCTCTCTGAGTGCACCCCAGCGCCTGCCAGCTCAATTAAAGGGACATGAGGGGGAGGCTGCAGCTGGAGCTGTCCTGCTTCTCACAGCCAAGTCACAATTGTTTAGTCTGAAAGGCTTTTCAGGGAGTGCTGGCGTTCAGTGGCTCCACATCTGGATCTGCGGCTAGACGGCCTCTCTCCTTGGCTGCTGTCCCTTGAGCCTGTGCAGTCTGTAACCCAGGGATCTGTTGAGCGGCTGCAGTCAGACAGTGTGTGAAAGCAACGGGGTTACCCCTCTGACACAGAGCTTGTATAAATACAGGGAGCTTGGCTTCTCAAATCAGCAGGGCTCTCCCCTCTCTCTTCTTGTCTTCTGCAACCTCAGTGTGAGCACAAAGAAGCTTAACCCCTCCAAGATAGAGCTGAAATTGCTAAAACATATGCTGCATACCTATATTCTGGAAATTGCTGCACAATATACAAAATACAATGAGAGCAATTAACTCTCCATCAAAATATCACATCGGCATGCGTAATATTTAGTTTGAATTGTGTTTTTATGGACTTTTTGCACATTTCAGGCACAATAATGAAACAACTGTATATAGAAAATTAAAGGTTTTTTTTTATCTTAAAGCGGCGTTCCATCCAAAAATGGAACTTCCGCTTTAAGGGAGGTGACCCCCTGACATGCCACGTTTGGAATGTAATTTTTTTTTGGGGGGGGGGGCTGAATCCCTCTTTTTAGAGGGTTCCAGCTCCTACTTCCTCCCACCGCGGCGCCAGAAGTAAGTTCACCTCTCCCCCCTCCCTCTTGGCAATCATCTGGGACACATCACAGGTCCAAGATGATTGCCCGGCCAGTCGCAGTGCCCAGCGCGGCTCGCGCAGTGCTGGCCGGCTGTGAAGCCACAGCCAAGCGCCCACAGTGATAATGCTGGCGCCGCAGAGAGGAGGGGGAGACGAGCAGGGCTTCATTCCCTGCATCGCTGGACCCTGGTACAGGTAAGTGTCTGATTATTAAAAGTCAGCAGCTGCAGTATTTGTAGCTGCTGACTTTAAATTTTTTTTTTTTTTTATGTCGGAACTCCGCTTTAATGTATTCTATGCATTAAGATAAAAAGCCTTTTTGTGCAGCATCCCCCCTAATACTTACCAGAGGTCCCTCTCTGTCCAGCAGTGTCCACGAGTGTCTCAGCCATCTGAGATTCTCTTTCCTGATTAGCTGAGTCACAGTAGCGGCACCATTGGCTCCTGCTGCTGTCAATCAAAGTCAGCTAGCCAATCAGGGGAGAGAGGGGGCAGGGCAGGGCTGGGCCAGGGCTCTGTGTCTGAAAGGACACAGGGAGCTGTGACTCGGCTCGGGAGCCCCCGTAGTAAGCTGCTTGCTGTGGGGGCACTGAACAGGAGGGAAGGGCCAGGAGTGCAGAAGAGGGACCCAAGAAGAGGAGGATCCGGGCTGCTCTGTGCAAATCCACTGCAACAGAGCAGGTAAGTATAACGTGTTTATTGTTTTTGTAGAAAAAAAACAACGAGACTTTACAATCACTTTAAATATATTTAGAACTGAGGTAGGACTTAAAGTGGAGTTCCACCCTAAAAAAAAATATTTAATTTATGTGCATAGAAAAAAAAAAAACATTTGGAGAATTTTTTTTTTTATTCCCCTCTAAATGCCTGTTGCTAGGGGGTCCCTTGTAGTCTGCCTCCTTCAGCACCTGGGCTCTTGACATCCCTTCCCTTGGTGCATCAGCTCTCTCACACACAGGTCCCAGATGATTGCGCGGCCAATCACGGCGTGCGGCGCCGCTCGGCGTTGCGCAGTGGGTGCCTGGCTGTGAAGCCACAGCCGGACGCCCACAGTTACAATGCCGGCGTCGCCGAGCGGAGGGCTTAAATTCCCTGCATCACTGGACCCTGGGACAGGTAGGTGTCCGATTTATTAAAAGTCAGCAGCTGCAGTATTTGTATTTTTTTTTTTAAGCGGAACACCACTTTAAAGAACAACTTGCCTTAGCAGAAAGTTACCAACTAAGCTGATTGCCGACATTATGAACAGGACTATCTACACTTAAATTTGAACTCTGGGTTGGGAAAATATTGTCTAAATACAAGAACCATGTGTATTCTTACTTGAATATTGGTGTACTTTGTGTAGATCTGTGTTGCAATCCAGTATAAAATTTTGTAGTAAATGTAGGAGCTTCCTGTAATCAAGACTAGTCACTGATGCTCTCTCTCCTTGTGCAGGGTGGATGGTCTTGTCTCCGCCCCTCCTGTAGTTTACTGCAGGCAGCCTGTTGCAAGTGAACCTGCTGGGTCCTTCCAACAGCTCTGCTCTCTGTAAAGGCTATGTACAGCACAGTGATGATGGCATCACTACTATTGCAAGGTAATATCTGGGTAGCAAAGGCATTTGTTGCCCAGAGTTCAGCTTTAATACCATAACAGAGAAACTGCCACTTTGAATGGATTGCATTAGACTATATTCAGTGGTATTATTACAGCTAATTTATTTCAACTGCCCTTCCCAATAAAGCTGTTTGCCCTGTTGTTAGGGTACAGCTCTTTGTGAAGTTCATAATTAGCCAGAGGACCGGTAATGGTCCCGTAGCTGCACGGTTAATCGTTAAGAATCGAAATCGCAATCTTTTTCCCTTCCCGATCTTCAAAACAGCATGTCACGATCTTTCTAAGGCCCCTTTTACACGAACGGACTGTATGTCCATTTTTCATCCATCCGTTTTCAGATGAAAAACGGACATACATGTATCCTAATGGGATAGCGGATGTCAGCGGATGAATATCCGCTGACATCAGTCTCCACTATGCTCTGTTTCTGATGACGGAGGAAAACCCTACTTTTCTATCCGTCTGCAGGATTGGATGAAAACAGACTACAAGGTCCGTCTTCATCCAATCCCCCATAGAGGAGAGCGGTGCTCTGACAAGTCGGTCCCTGCACAGTGTGCAGAGACAGACCTGTCATCTGCCTGCTCAGCAGGGATCGACGGAGCGGTCCCGCGCTGAGCAAAGCGGAGCCAGTACACGGACACGTCCATGTGAAAGGGCCCTAACAAGTGCAGAGAGTTCTCACAGCTAGAAAAAAAATCCAGGCAGCCTGCCAAGTTTTATTACAACAAAATAAGTAGAAACAAAGTATCTTTTCGTTCTTTTATCAAAGGAAAGAACTCCAGCGTGTAGATGAGGGAAGTTTAAAGACCAAGCCTTTTCTGACATTTGTTGCTTACAAGTAAAAATCATTATTTTTTGCTAGAAAATTACTTGGAGCATCCAAACATGATACATTTTTTTTTTTAGCAGAGACCCTAGAGAATAAAATGGTGGTTGTTGCAATATTTTATGTCACACCGTATTTGTGCAGCGGTTTTTCAAACGCAATTTTTTTTGTTGAACAAATACACTTTAATTTAAAAAAACTAAACAGTAAAGTTAGCCCAATTTTTTTTGCATAATGTGAAAGAAGACGTTACACCACGAAAATCGTGAGAGAAATCGTGATCTTTAGTCTAAGAAAAAAAATTGTGATTCTCATTTTAGCCAGAATCGTGCAGCTCTATGGTCCAGCAACTAAAACACTTGTGATGAAATTGACAGGAAAATGGAAAGAAAACTGCTGTATTACTGTTTTCATAAAAAGCATAGACTTCATTCTTTGGAAATTTAAATTATTTTCCTACTAGTGATATTATTAAATCAATGTTTCCTTTATAGCTCCCATTAAAACCTCACCACCAGCTGCCTATATAGTGCCAAGCCATTTCTCAGCATTATATTTTGTTAACAAAAAACATAAAGTGTCCAGTGATAAAACCTTGGCCACATCGTAGAGTGCTTAGATGTCTTGCTCAGGATTGAATGTAGAATCAAAAGTTTTAATATCATGTTCTTACCCCCAACAGCTCAATCAATATACAAATCCTATAGATAAAAGATTATATTAAGCAGGGAATACAATCTTTAGTTCACTACTAAAGGCAAGGAAACTTGGGAAAAAAGGAACATGAAGTTCCACCTGCAGTTTCTGTGGGTATAAATCCTGTTCAGTGTTTATAAAGTGGAACTAAACCCATCAATTTCATGGTTTCTCAAAACAGTTACATTCAAGGCATGGCATGAATGATAACTGTCACAGTTGCCTCTGCTCTCCACCTGTCAAACCATCAAATGGCTTAGGTCCTAACTGATCACATGTGCAGCACCATGGAAACTGCAGATCAATCAGAGGCTAAAATGGCAGCTTCTTGCATGTAAAGCATAGGAGGGGTTTGTCTCAGCCTAAACCCTAAAGTGCAGATTTAAAAATAGTGTGCAGGCGATGTATGTTTCAGAGGCTATACTATTTCAAACCATTCATTATATGTTTTCAAAATCTACACATTGGAAATTTGTTCTGTTATTAACCCATACCTCCCAACTTTTTGAGATGGGAATGAGGAACACCTATCAGCAAAAGTATGCAGGCATAGGACACACCCCCTGCTACACCCCTTTAAAGGAGAATTGTACAAAAAAAAAAAACAGGATTAGTTAAATCCACAAATGCTTTTTTTACCACTACTATTCCTTTATATTGGCTTTTGGAATTTTCCAAATGCAGCTGTAGCGGTCACACTTCAACAAGTGTGCACTATAAGTGGAAATTTTTCCTCAGAACTGTAATGTCTGGCTGGGCTGGGCTAAGGTTCTGCCTGGTCATTGGTGCAGTAAGGCACCCATGACAGGCCGAGAACCAGGCCTGGTTGGACGTCTTAGGTACCAATCTTTCCCGGAGCCTATCAGTGGGCGCGTCTGGCCCTGCTGCGTAGTCTGGGAAGGGGTACTTAAGGTGCTGAAGTCACGTGTTCGGGGTTCGGCCGTAGCTTTTGGTTCCTGGTTCTGGCCCGGGGCAGCCCCGCGAGGGGTCCCGGGCCTAGGAGCGTTTGCCGTTCCACAAGTATGGTCAATCCGACCAACCCCAGCGGCCCTCATGGTCTGGGGAAGGAATCCGTCTGTTCCCGAGGCTCGGAACTGGCTAGTCCGAGGCCCAGTAACTGAAGGAGGATTCAAAAGGCGTCCCGGTGTGCTCTCGGTATTGGAGGGACATGGCAACTCGTACAAGTGACCAGGGGAGGACTCTTCAGAGGAGGGCCAACAAGCTGGCTGGTCGGTAAGAGCCTGGGAGCTGAGTTGTATGGACACTAAAGAATCCACAATTCCACAGTATCGCCAAGGAGACAGAGAAAGTTCCAGGTACTGTGAGAAAGGTTCCTATTCATCTTCAGTTACACTTTAGTCTGTGGCAGAGACTTTTGCAAAGTTTCCGGATCACATGTTGGCTGCTAGATCTCTGGCTAGAGGTTTATCCGGCAGTGAAGCACCCAGCTGCAACCCAGAGAGGGTTGATTAGAGACATTTAGTGGATGTCAGCAGTTCAAAGGGCCTGAGTTTACAACCCATGCCCTCTATTCCCACCAAGGACTGTGTTATGTTGGATGTTACCACTGCAAAATAAAAACCTTGAAAAGGACTTTTATGTGTCAGCATCTGAAGTCGTTGGGTACTAACCCTGGGAACCCTTAGACAGTCACCGACAGGCTGTGAGGAAGTAACTGGTAAGCCCAAGAAATCAAGGCCGCCCCTCAAGGGGTTATGGCCGCTACACAGCTATTTAGAAATCAGATGAAAGGTTTAGTGCTGGAAAACATTTTTTGATAGATAAAAAGTGCATTTTATATTCATCAATATAGATCAAACCAAAATGAGGGACAAATGAGGAGGAATGAGGGACATTGCTCCAAATCAGGGACAGTCCCTCAAAATCAGGGACAGTCCCTCGAAATCAGGGACAGTTGGAATCTGTGATTAACCCCTTGCTGCCACCGCTCCCCGGCTCTTTAACCGCTTCAATACAGGGCTTTTTAAACACCCTTCCTTACCAGAGCACTTTTTGCGATTCGGCACTGCGTCGCTTTAACTAACAATTGCGCGGTCGTGCGACGTTACACCCAAACAAAATTGACGTCCTTTTTTTCCCACAAATAGAGCTTTCTTTTGGTGGTATTTGATCGCCCCTGCGGTTTTTATTTTTTGCGCTATAAACAAAAGAAGAGCGACAATTTTGAAAAAAAACACAATATTTTTTACTTTTTGCTATAATAAATATCCCATTTTTTTTTAAAAAACTATTTTTTTCCTCAGTTTAGGCCGATACGTATTCTTCTACATATTTTTGGTAAAAAAAATCGCAATAAGCGTATATTGATCGGTTTGCGCAAAAGTTATAGCGTCTACAAAATAGGGGATAGATTTATTGAATTTTTTTTTTTTTTTTTTTTTACTATTAATGGCGGCGATCTGCGATTTTTTTTTCGTGACTGCGACATTGCGGCGGACACTTCGGACACTTTTGACACATTTTTGGAACCATTCACATTTACACAGCGATCGTTGCTATAAAATTGCAATGATTACTGTGTAAATGTGACTGGCAGGGAAGGGGTTAACACTAGAGGGCGCTGGAGGGGTTAATATGTGTCCCTATAGGAATGATTCTAACTGTAGGGGGAGGGGACTTAAGGGGAGGAGACCGATCATGTGATCCTCCGTACTGGGATCACATGATCGGTCTCCTCCCCGCTGACAGGACGTGGAGCTGTGTGTTTACACACACAGCTCCACGGTCCCGCCCGGTCCCGTTGTTTTAACGGGCAATCGCGGGTGCCCGGCGGACATCGCGGCCGCCAGGCACTCGCACCGGGCCCCGAGCGATGCCGCGGGCGCGCGCGCGCGCCGCGGCGGCGCGCGCGCGCCCCCCAGGCGGCCGGGAATCCGAGGACGTCATATGACGCCCACCCAGGATGGTAGATCCACCTTGTGGGCGTCATATGTCTATGGGCGGTGTTGAAGTGGTTAAGGAAATCTAAATGCTGGGAGGTGGGCATTCTGATTAGGTAACCACTGTTATTGGCTGTCGCAAGTATGCATCGTGAGCTTCCCGTGGCTTCCCGTGGCTTCCCGTGAGCTTCCTGTGACAGTGCATACCGGGAACAGGGCCGATTTCAAAATAACTGTCTTCCATTTCCTAGGTGGGGCCTGATTCACACCTGCGCTAGCAGAATAAGTCCTTGTTACAGGCAGGCGGATGTGACAGGAGACTAACGCTTGCTAGGACCGCTGGCAGCCCATGCCGTGCTTTGCAGCTGGGTCTCCTCTGTGCAGAACTGATCCATCAGCTCTGCCTTCTAGCTTCACCCCCCCTGACTCCGTCTCCTGCTTCTATACTCTATATCCCATAGTTTGTAGCTGCTGTAGCATTTGAGTAAATCAACCTATATGCGCTTATTGGGATTTTTTTTTTACCAAAAAACATGTAGCAGAATATATATTGGCCTAAATTTATGAAGAAATTACATTTTTTACATTTTTTATTGGATATGTTTTATAACAGAAAGTAAAAAATCTTGGCATTTCTTTTAAAATTTTAAGTTTTTTTTGTTTATAGCGCAAAAAATAAAAAAACGCAGTGGTGATCAAATACCACCAAAAGAAAGCTCTATTTTTGGGAAAAAAATGTAATACATTTTATTTGGGTACAGTGTTGCACGACTGCACAATTTTCAGGTAAAGTAACGCAGTGCATGAAGGGGGGGGGGGGGGGGTTAATCCTCTGGCGGTCAAGTGCTTAAACATGTAAGTTGTGCTGTATGATAATGTAATGTACAGCACAGCTTGCTTGTTTACATTGTACAGCAGTTAGGACAATGTAAAACTAAGTAACACTATGTAACACTATGAGGGTTATTTACTAAAGGCAAATCCACTTTGCACTGCAAGTGCACTTGAAAGTGCATTGAAAGTGCACTTGGAAGTAAAGTCACTGTAGATCCGAGGGGGATATGCAAGGAAAATAAAAAACAGCATTTTAGCTTGCACATGATTGAATGATAAAATCAGCAGAGCTTCCACTCATTTCAGATCTACCCCTTACATTTAGAGCGACTGCACTTCCAAGTGCACTTTCAGTGCACTTGGAAGTGCACTTGCAGTGCAAAGTGGATTTGGCTTTCGTAAATAACCCCCTATGTAACCTCATTGTGTATAGAGTGCAGTGATCGGAATTGTGAAAAGTACAGCACAACGTATGCAGAGCAGTAGTTAAGAGTATGTTAAATAGTTACATAGTAGGTAAGGTTGACTAAAGACAATAGTCCATCCAGTTCAACCTGTGTAAAATACAATGTAATATACAACAAAGCGAACAGGGTGCAGTAGTCAGGAGTATGTATAGTTGAAGAGTTTAGCATTCAGAAATGCAAAGTGTTTCACAAATTAAGGGGTATTGCAGTCATGAGTATGTAACAAATAACATTTTTATTTACACTGGAATTAGTATTCCAGTCCTAGTATTTTCTGATAGAATAAAATCTATTTAATCTGGATGTATCCTTTCACTGCTACTCTGCAGTACTTTCCAATTGAGGGCCGCAATGGGCTATACATACATTTTCAAAGTAAATAATGGCAATAATACAAATATAAAATAAACACTTTACAGCTGAGTCTTCTTAAATCTCCACTACCCCTTCATGTGGCAAGAGCTGAATTATGTCCTGAGAGGCAGAAACTTTCATATTACAATGACATAAGTGTGTTTTTTGCCTGTGGCATGTAAAAGATAATGGAAAATCCAGCTGCTTATATGTAAACATGCAGAGTGAAAGCAGCTTCCTCCTGCAAAATCTGAGACTTCAATTTGAGGAAGTGTAAATACAATACTGGCAATTCATCCATCCCAACACATACCACATTACTCACCACCACATGATAGTTTCAGGTGAACTTGTCTGTGGTATACAAAATTTGTGTAACTTACTTTGTTGTAGGTCAATGTCCCACCACTGGTTAGTTTGTAAATAATATAGAATAGTATAGGAATTATCAGTAATATTCATAATCAAGCCATCAGAACGATGACCATGCCTTTCAGAAACAGCCCATCCCACACATGTACCCTTTTATATAGCTAAAAGCCATAGTACTATTTTAGTACCACACTTGTATAGCCCTGGTATTATGTTAGACAATAGATTCATGTGTAAGTTTGTATAATACAGTAAAACCTTGGTTTGAGAGCGTTTTGCAAGACAATTTTTTTTAATACATTTTGACTTGATATACAAACGATGTCTTGGTATACAAGTAGTGTCATGTCACAACAGGGTATAAAAGAGAAGAGAGGCACCTCTAAGTGTAGCAATATGGTTACATTTAATGAAGGTACAACATTTAGCAACATATTGCTACACTTACAGGTGCCTCTCTTCTCTTGTATACTCTGTAATTCCTGCTGGATTTTGCTTCTAATCCCCTTGTGGAGGCTTCCATTTGTGGATGGACATTGTATGGTTGCACAACCTATCACATGGCTGTAATCTTTTTATATGGACTGAAGGACTTACGAATAAACAATTGTGGAACGAATAATCTGAGTTTCCATTATTTCTTATGGGGAAATTTGCTTTGATATACAAGTGCTTTGGATTACAAGCATGTTTCTGGAACGAATTATGCACGCAATCCAAGGTTTTACTGTAATTGGTATTACATGTAGCTGTAAGGTACATGGCTAGCCCTATGCGGCCATAATGATGATGTTGTGAAGGTCACATGCTATATTGCAGACACTTATATTGAACGTGGATGTTGCATCACTCACATATTTTTCTGAGGCAATTTATGCAAATACAGTACATTCAGGTGAAGAGGTGGGCTTTATATACAGTAAGCAATATTGTTGTTCAACTCATCAACAAAACATTTTCAGTTAAAGTAACTTTGTCAGGTATGACATTTTTTGAATTAGCACTACACTTTAAGGCAGGGGTCCTCAAACTTTCTTTCCTTCAGACTTTAAGGGGGCTACATATTCCTAATTAATTAAACTAAAAATATAAGTATTGATTATCGTAGAATTGTCACGATCACTACTATCAGCAACCTTAATTTCTTTAAAAAAAATCAGGTGTTGGGGTTTGGCCTTTAAACTGCCCCTCTATTTAATGAACACTGTTATATTTATTAACAAATAAAATGAAAATGAAATATAAAATATATATATATATATATATATACCAACAACTTTAGAGGTAAAATGCACTCAACGATCCTGGTAAGTGCTAGCAATCTGGTCCTTCCCACGAACCGTTATGTAGAAATCACAATGTGGATTGCTGCACAAAATCCTTTTATTTTCTTGAAAAAGACGATTACATCAAATGTAAATGCAAGTAAGGAGCCAGGTGTATATATATACCGTATCAGGCACGTAGATAAGGGGGGGTTTGGGGTGTTCTGCCCTGCCGCCTTTCATGGCGCCAGCACCGCTACAACAGGCAGAACAGCAGTCGTATTGGGGGTGGAATGGATGCAGCAGGTCGGGTGTAAGACACACTAGCACAGGCACTCACATCACGCTGTTACGGCCAGGCTGTGCTGAGTTCCCGGCTGACAGATCACAGGCACAGTGGGAGCAGGTGTCACCTGTAATCCCGCCGACCGTGACCGACTGCCTCTACACTCTGTACTTCCCACCTTGGACTTCGGAGGAGCTTGGAGCAGAGAACGCACAAGGTAGCAGTGCTGCTGAGGAGCCGAGCTTCCCCCTTTCGGATTGCTGCCTGAGAGACTGTGATCACAGACCACTTACCACTGCTGTGCTGCGGCTGCCATAGGGGTAAGTGAGACTGTGGCAACGCAACTGGCAAAGTTATTCACTAATCACTGGGTTAGTATTTTTCACTGCCTGGTTGGTACAGTCCAACCTGGCTCTGTCTGCCATGTTGTGGTGTCGACTGCAGACCCAGAGGGCTGAGGGGTTACCAGGCACAACAACATGGCTGACAGAGCCAGGCTGGACAGTTTGCTGCCCTAAGTGCCCTGGACCTTTTTTAATTGTGTTATAAAGGCATTAATAAGCACTAGGATGTGGTATAAAAACCTGCAAAGTGTCTCTCACAAGGCTGTCTTTACCGTGGGGCAAAAGGAGCAGCTGCCCTGAGCCCAGTCCTAGTCATTGTTGTGGGGTTCAAAGCAGCTGCTCCTTGAGCCTGCGCTGCTCATAAAAAAGATGGTGGCCAAATGCTACTGGGGTAGAGTTGGATTTGAGCTGTGCGGTGGCAGGGCAGGTCCAGGAGGATTCATGCCTGGCTCTCTCTCACCTCATCTTAAATTTCTCAGCTTGGTGCTCCGTCATCTCTCCCAAGTCCCAACTAACCACTGCCTGACAGGCCATCACGTGACATCCACCTCCCCACAACAGCCGATCACTCTGCCCCCTAACAGAAAAAACTGTGATCAGTGGGAGGAGAGGGAGCACTCCTCCCTCCTCTGTACAGTCCATGCTGAAAGTCTGGGACCTATTCTCATTGTTTGGGTCACACAGTAAGTTAATGACATATGTGGTGTGGGGACACTGACAGCACCTGTTATGGTGATCAGGAAGGACCATTGTGAGTGTTCAGCAGACAATGTACAGGGATAGGAAAATAGACAGTGCATGGAATGGTGCAGTCTCTGACCATCTCCTGTAGTACGCCTGCAGTCTCTGACCATCTCCTGTAGTACGCCTGCAGTCTGACCATCTCCTCCATTATGTCTGCAGTCTCTGCCCATCTCCTGTAGTACACCTGAAGTCTCTGACCATCTCCTGTAGTACACCTGCAGTCTCTGACCATCTTCTGTAGTACGCCTGCAGTCTCTGACCATCTCCTTCAGTACGCCTGCAGTCTATGACCATCTCCCGTAGTACACCTGCAGTCTCTGAACATCTCCTGTAGTATGTCTGCGGGCTCTGACTGCCTCCTGTAGTATGTCTGCAGTCTCTGACCACCTCCTGTAGTATGTCTGCAGTATCTGACCATCTCCTGTAGTATGTCTGCAGTCTCTGACCATCTCCTGTAGTATGTCTGGCACTAAATGATATTCACAACCCTTTGGTGTGTCAGGGGCTGCAGTTGAGGCCCCTAAAACCTCATCAGTTGACCATCACTGGGATGCAGTCTCAAATCAAGCTATATATCCACGGTGTCAGGCTCAGCAGCCATGATACACTGTGGTCAGTATACATAGGGGAGGACAGAAACTGGCAGGATCAGCAAGGTTTTATAGGTGTTACAAGGGGCCAAATGACACAGGACAAGCACTGTGACATATAACGTGCTTTAAAGGAGCAGGATACATTTTTTGGGGGGGTTAACAAACACTTTAATGGCATTTTGCAAAAAGGACAGTAAAAGGATAAGCACCCCAAATTTAATATAAAAATCAATATATATAAAGAAATTGGTGTAGCCTCTATATGTATATGAAAAAGGAATAGGGGTGGGTATCCTCATCCTAAACAGTTAATATAGAGATATAGGTGCATCCGCGTGGACTACTCCCTGATATTACCATGCAACACCTGTGGAAGCGATACCCATAGAGTTAGAAACATATGTATAAAAAAATAGAATTTATTAAGAGGAATAACATAAAACATTTAGTATATGGAAGCCAAACATAGGATTGCTAACACAAAATTACAAATTTTGGGACAAACGACAATAGACACTGTTCAAACGGGTCCACATCCCCGTACTATGGGGATGAGTGCAGATGCCGGCAATTTTTCTCGACTAGTTTCGCGACGGGGTCGCTTCCTCAGGAGAAATCATAGCATCTGGAGCAAAAGGAAATACAGTCTCATAATTACAATGGTCGTTTCATTGTGACAATATTAGAAAAATCAAACAATAATGGCTGGAGTAGAATAATATAGGTGGGCATAACTCACCGCTCGGATCCCGTGAGGGTTCAAAAAGATCGGGGCACCTGGGGCACCCAATTCGGGGGTGTCCCGCCCAGGGCGGATACGGGAGGCCCTAAATATGTGATGAACTGCAAATAATCATAGGGGAGGATGGGTATAAATAAATAAATAAAATAGCTACCAACTCAATGTTAATATTAGAATATAGTTGAGGTAATGCTACCACTATGCTAGGTGAATGGGCAAAGGAAAGGAGGGGGGGGAGGGAGAAGGGGGGAAATATTGGTGTGGGGAATGGGAGCAAACTGCATCCGGATTAGGGGGAGGGAGGGGAAGGGGACAGAAGGGGGGGGGAGGCAAGGGAGAAAATGGGGAGGGCCGCTGATGGGGGAAGAAAAAGAAGAAAGAGAGGGTCAATGGGGAAAGGAATGTGGTGGATAGTCCAGAAAAAGAAAGTGGAAGGAGAGCAAAAGAAGGAAAAGAGAGGAAGGGGAAGAGGAATGGGGAAGGGGATGAAGAGAACCCAGAATGAAAAGAAAAAAGAAGGGGGAGAACAAAAAGGGGGGGGCAGGGGAAAGGAAAAGGAAATTGAAGTAAAGGAGGGAGAGAAAGAAAGAGCAGGGAAATAAGGGGGGAAAAAGAAAGAAGGGGGGGGTAAGAAGGAGGAAGAGAGAAATATGGAAAATGAAAGTATAAGTGTGGTAATACACCTACCGACATACATGTGTGCACATGCACATGCATGTACAGAGCCACACATATGCGCATAAGGGGAGAAGTAGGGAGGGATTGGGACATATAGTGCAGAGGACTGTAACCATAAAGAGAAAATAGAGGGAAAATAGCAAGTGGGGATATAGCTAATGGCTTACATTTAATGTAGGGGATAATTAACACTTAAACCGAGATGGTACAGTAAAAAATGCATACCCTTAGGAAGTTGCAGATAAGGCTCAAAACACCCGGGATGCAGCACTGGTAGAGTGTATGGAAATTGCCAAGTTTATACCTCCAAAGGGAGGGAAGGATAAATCGACCAGAGGACATGAAATTTACTATGAGATAGGAGAGGTGCAGGTCGCTCCTGCAAACATTAGGAAGAGAGGTTAGTGTCAGTGTAGCTGCACCGACCATTTCAAAAACATAATGTTTTAAGCTGCATCATGGGAGTTGTGTAAATTACTTACCTTGTAAGATTGTGCTGTTAAGCGAATCCCGGGTGCTAGCCATCACATTAACAGGCGACATAGAGTCGCCTTATAAGCCTCCAACCCAGAAGTTTACGTCGCCGCTCGGCGGCGCCGAGCAGTGACGTCACCGGGTCCGCCGCTCCCAGTGCGCGCGCGTCAGCCTCTGACTGCGCACGCACATGACCCCTGTCGTGTCGGATTCCAATAGACAGGGGAAACATGACAGGACAGCTCCCTGATAGGGGAGAATTGGCCAATCACGTTGGAGCGGCGCGTATCCGCCCTGGGGAGAATAAACTCCTTGTGTCCCATCTATAATGACACAGTCCGGGACCAGAGCGGTGAAGAGAGACACTTAAAAATATATTGGCTACAAATGAAAAACAGTGACATTTGCAGAATAGAATTCATTGGTTTTAAATGTTAGACATGATAAGCCCCAGAGGGGAGGAGGCAGATAATGGAACTAAGTGCCTTACTACCACAGTGGGGCCATCAGGCCAGAGATGACAGTGAATAGAATAAAACAATTTAGCAAGTAGATACATATTCGCTTAGTAAGTTTCTCACCACACATATTTTCATTATTGAATCTGTAAAAGATACAAGTGGAGAACAGTAAGTAAAGAATATATAGAACTAACAACATCCTGTGTCTAAGCTAGGATCACCGTAACCTGTAACGGGCTTAGAACATTCTGGTAAGCTTGGAGCTGTTTGGACAAAGCTCTATGGGATAGATGTTTAACAGAGGTTAGGGGGTCATTTAAGAAAATATTTGTAAGTGTGGGCCTCGTTGAGTCCTGGGGGGATGAGGGCATCGAGTCTTTCAATCCATAGCGATTCTCGTCTCAGAATCTCTCGATCCCAGTCACCCCCCCTAGGGCTCTCCGCTACCACTTCCAATACCAAAAATCTAGATACTTCCGGTTTGTAGTGGTGGTGAATGCCGATATGGCAGCCCATCAAGGTCAGTTTCCCACTGGAGGAGTAATATAAGTGGTCTCCCATTCTTTGGCGTAGCTCCCTGACGGTCTTCCCTACATAGAAAGCCTTGCAGGAGCAGACCATCAGGTAGACCACGCCTTTAGTGCCACAATTGGCATGTTGGGTGGGGTAGAAAATTTCTCCATTTGGGAGAATGAAAGATGTTCCTTCCAAGATCCAGGGGCATTAAGGGCAATTACCACAACGGAAGGTACCTTTGGGACCCTGGAAAGGGTGTGGATCACTTCTATAGTGACTACTAGTGAGATGGTCACCTAGAGTGGTTGCTCTCTTAAAAACTAGTTCCGGGGTGGGCCGAAGGTATTTACCAAGAATATGGTGGTCAGTCAAAAGGTGCCAATGGTTAGATAAAACATTGCGGAGTGTGTTATGGTAAATGGAAAATTTTGTAATAATTTTCACAGTTGCTGGATGTTCTGGGCGTGGAGAGCCATATAGTAGAGATTGGCGCGTTCTAGCAAGCGCCTTATTGAACGCCTTCTTAAGGTTGGTACGTGTGTATCCGTGGGCAAGGAGGCGCTCACGAAGGGCTGCTGCCTGTATACGGAAATCTGAGTCCTCAGTGCAATTACGCCTGAGTCTAAGGTATTGAGCATATGGGATGCTACGCACTAGGGGACGGGGGTGCGAACTTGTGGCGTGCAACAGGGTGTTGCCTGCAGTTGGTTTTCTAAAAAGGTCTGTGACTAGTCCAACCGAACTATTATTGCTGATGTTGAGATCCAGGAATGATACTAACTTGGGATCAAACGAGAAGGTAAATTTTAGATTGAATTGGTTATTATTAAGATGTTGGATAAATTCAGCAAGAATTTGGGGAGTGCTGGTCCAGATGATGAACAGGTCATCAATATATCTGTGCCAACATAGCACATGATTTAAAAAGGGTTGCAGTGTCTCATCGCCAAAGATCGAACGCTCCCATCCTCCCAGATATAAATTAGCGTAAGAGGGTGCACATGATGTTCCCATTGCTACCCCTTGAGTTTGCAAAAAATATTGATCCATAAAGGTAAAATAATTTCTCGTGAGTATAAATTCTAGGAGCTGTAGTATGAAATGATTTAAGGACCAGGTGTTATGATCCTGTTCCATGAGGAAAGTACCAGCCATCCGGACGCCCTGCTCGTGGGGGATACTCGAGTAGAGAGCCTCGACATCAACTGCCACGAGAAGGGCGTCCGGAGGGATCTAGACCCCCTCAATGTGACGGAGCAAGTCCGTAGTATCCTTGATGTAAGAAGGTAAACTTAATACATGGGGCATCAAGAAAGTGTCCACTAGCCTACTGGCATTCTCTGTTAAAGACCCCATGCCTGATACAATGGAGCGGCCTGGGGGATTTTTTAAGCATTTGTGAGTTTTTGGAAGGGTGTAAAATGTGGGATCCCGAGGTTTTTGCGTATTAATAAATGTGAAAGTATCTTCGTCAATCAGTCCTTGCCAATAGGCCCCCGTCACAAGGCGCCGAAATTCTGCAATGAATCCCTGCACTGTGGAGTGACTAATAGGGGCATACCAGGTGGTATTGGATAATACCTTAAGACACATCGATTGGTATTGGTAATGTGTCATGAGCACCAGGTTTCCGCCTTTGTCGGATTTCTTAATGACGAGATCGCTTTTTCCTGGTTTAGATTTAGATTGGAGGGTAGTTCTGGCCAGTGTTGCTTTTTAAGAGAATTAATGGATTCATATAAAAATGCCCATATTGCGGGGCATGTCATCAAATCAGGAAAAGCCCGTGATTTTAATTTGAGCTTATTGCTTTTGTTCTCTTGGCAAGGTCTGTGTGAAGTGACAGTTGGGCAGGAGGGGGAGGGCTGTGAGGCCTCCCCTACCCCCGCTTCTACTGTCTCTATTGAGCCCTCCTCATAGAGTAACATCAGGTCTCTCAAGGCCCTAAATTCACGCATAGAGAAGTTTTTTGTTTTTTCAGCTAGTTGCCTTTCAAGGTTTTATTTGTATCTGTCTTTATCGAAGATAAATCTATATGTGAGATTTCGGGCAAACAAATAGAGGTCCTTGATGGTCTCATAGATGTCAATAGGTTGGGAGGGACAGAAACCCAGTCCCAAATGTAAAACAGATTCCTCATCCTTAGTAAGGGGGTATGGGGTTAAATTGATAATTTTTAGAGGTTTTCTGAGGCCAACTTAGAGGTTGGGGGAGAAGGTTCTAAGTGTTGCTTGGTACCGAGGTTTTTAGGACATAAGAGTCCAGGCTTCCTCGCCGGTTGGGTTCTAGAAGTGCCGGTGGTAAAAAAAAAACGTTTGGGAATAGTGTTTGGGTGTTGGTGTGTAATATTTTGGGGATAATGTGATGCAAAGTGGACTGTGTACTTGTCGTCGGGGGCTGTGCCCCGGAATGTGACGAACGTGCCGACTTTTGTGGTTTTGCATGTTTTTTACCCTTCTTGGAGTCTTTAGTAGGGTGGTCCTCGCCGGTGAGTGATCTCTTGCGGGGAAAACCCGGTGCGTGTGCTCTAGTAGACGGTGGTGCAACCTGTGAAGAAAGTGAAGAAATTGAAGAGTCAGATTCAGTCAGGTCAGTGGCAGTAGTAGTGCCCTTAGGTGCCCGGTTGCGTGTATTGTTTTTTCTGGTAAATTGTTTGCTCCCCCATTTATAAGCATAGCCTTCGGAGAAGGCAAGTTTGTCCTGGACAAACTTGCCTTGTTTTTTCACGATAATTTCTTTATTCAGTAATTCTAGGCGTTCTTTCACCTCTTTCCATTTTTCCTTAAAGGAGGCGGATTTCATAATCTTTGGGAACTGGGTATTGAGGCGATCAATTTCGCTCAATAAAGTGAGCTCATATCAATGTAATATTGGGAAGTCAATTGAATCATGAGTTCCACGCTACATTTGGTTAGCGTGTCTTCCCATGATTTCTTAAAATCAGGGGAGGGGTCCTTGATGGTTGGGAATACTTGGATACGGAGACCAAGTGGACATACTTTTTCCTTGATGTAATGTTCAAAATAATGAGTGTGCCAATGGAGGTGGGATTTCTTTTTAAGCAGATTAAACATCCTGTCTAGGAAAATTTTTGTATCGTTCTCTGTTTTCTGACTGGTTAAACAACCTGTCTCAATGGTAGACATAAAGTCAGCCCAAGCTGGGCGGACAACATCCATACTGCCACAGGTGTTGGTGATAGTCGCCCAGGACTCAGGGTGGTAGACTAATCTTTTCTTACAAAGATTTTGTGGATAAGGATAAAAGGCAAGAAACAAAGGAATATGTAGCATATATATACTTTCATTTTCCATATTTCTCTCTTCCTCCTTCTCCCCCCCCCCTTCTTTCTTCCCCCCCCCCTTATTTCCCTGCTCTTTCTTTCTTTCTCTCCCTCCTTTACTTCAATTTCCTTTTCCTTTCCCCTGCCCCCCCCCCCCCTTTTTGTTCTCCCCCTTCTTTTTTCTTTTCATTCTGGGTTCTCTTCATCCCCTTCCCCATTCCTCTTCCCCTTCCTCACTTTTCCTTCTTTGCTCTCCTTCCACTTTCTTTTTCTGGACTATCCACCACATTCCTTTCCCCATTGACCCTCTCTTTCTTCTTTTTCTTCCCCCATCAGCGGCCCTCCCCATTTTCTCCCTTGCCTCCCCCCCCCCCTTCTGTCCCCTTCCCCTCCCTCCCCCTAATCCGGATGCAGTTTGCTCCCATTCCCCACACCAATATTTCCCCCCTTCTCCCTCCCCCCCCTCCTTTCCTTTGCCCATTCACCTGGCATAGTGGTAGCATTACCTCAACTATATTCTAATATTAACATCGAGTTGGTAGCTATTTTATTTATTTAATTATACCCATCCTCCCCTATGATTATTTGCAGTTCATCACATATTTAGGGCCTCCCGTATCCGCAAATTTGGTGCCCCAGGTGCCCCGATCTTTTTGAACCCTCACGGGATCCGAGCGGTGAGTTATGCCCACCTATATTATTCTACTCCAGCCATTATTGTTTGCTTTTTCTAATGTTGTCACAATGAAACGACCATTGTAATTATGAGACTGTATTTCCTTTTGCTCCAGATGCTATGATTTCTCCTGAGGAAACGACCCCGTCGCGAAACTAGTCGAGAAAAATTGCCGGCATCTGCACTCATCCCCATAGTACAGGGATGTGGACCCATTTGAACAGTGTCTATTGTCGTTTGTCCCAAAATTTGTAAATTTGTGTTAGCAATCCTATGTTTGGCTTGCATATACTAAATTCTATTTTTAATAAATTCTATTTTTTTATACATATGTTTCTAACTCTATGGGTATCGAGATAGTCCATCACTTCCACAGGTGTCGCATGGTAATATCAGGGAGTAGTCCACGCGGATGCACCTATATCTCTAATATAAAAATCAAGAAACATTCAAAATAAATGGAAACCCCCAAAACACCACCCCTGAAAGAAATGCAAATTTTTTTTAAAACAGAAACTTTGAAGCAAAAAAAATAAACAGTTTATCCTCACATTAAAAAAAACCTTTCCCCTCCCTCCTTTAACGGGAAGCCTTACAGGAAAAAAACTGACCTTGATCTCTCTTTCCCTACTGCAACTTCCAATACACCTACATTATGGCTGTCCTGTGCCCCCCTTTTATATTGTATATTTGGTTAGTAGGTTTGGTTTATTCAAACCCCCCCTTATTGTCCTTTCTAAGCCTGCTGGTCATAGTTCAAAAGTGCATTATGAATAAAAAAATTATTGTGAGCTAATATGCACATAAATTTGCCATGACGGCAAATTTTTAACCCACGGGATTTGCTTCAAAGCCATGGTACCAGGAAACCCAAACCCTATTCCTACTGAAAATAATGTAGCCAGGTGCTTGGCTAAGAATAGAGAGCGACTGAAGCGCTGGCTGTAGCTGCTCTCTGTGGCTGCTGTCCTGCAGTGCTGACCCGATAAACCGCTATATCAGCAAGAGGAGGGAGCTGCTGAGCAGGAAGAGTTTAATAGACCCTGCACTGTGGAAACACTAGTCCAGAGGAGAGAGACTATGAACTGCATTTCCAAGAGGGATATTTCCAGGAGGGAACAAATGAGCTGAATTTTCTCAGGCTGTAGAGGACACTTCTCCCTGTTGCCATGAGGGAGCCCAGAGAGTGCAAATCGCTGTCCAGTGTGCACGATCACTGCTGCATATTGGCGACCTGAGCGAGATCCGGAGTGCTGAGTCCAGATGGGCCAACAGCCAGAGTCACCTGGGTGTAGAGCAGAGGGTGGACTTTATTTCTGTGTGTGACTGGATGGTGAGCTGCAATATTGCTGGGACTGGTGAGCTGCTGCTGTGGGGATTTACTAGCTGCTGTTAGATAAAGAGACAGCCTTTTTAGGAACTAACCATACAGACATCTAGTAGTCTTATTTGCTGCCTGCAGGTGTGACTGGGACTGTACTCATGTGCAGTAATGGTACAACTGGGTCCGAACGCTAGCCAGCTGAAGAGTTGAGGCTAAAGGCTGCTCCTATACAGCTGATACACAGAGACCTTTACTTATTCCTTATGTTAAGAGGTACCATCCTGGGGACATTGTATTATATCCTAGCCATTCTCCTAGCGTGCACTCTAAATTAGGTATAGTACTATTACTGACATTGCAGTTATAGCTTATATTTGCTGTTTATTGCTAGCTTTGCTCATTATTGTGTTAAGTCCAGTACAGAACTCTATTCTAAGTTACCTTGACATAGTGATTTTACTGTTCAGCAGGCTGTGTCTGAGCCTACATTCTGTGTGCTCATTTATGCTCAAACCTCCATTTATTCTAACCCATGCCAATACATTGAGTTCATTTACCACTAAACAGTCTTATTTATATTTCCTAGTGTAGTGCTACCCCCGGAGGAGCCGCTTAAGTTTGTTCAGTCCGTTACTCTGCCTCTCAACCACAATAACAATATCAGCCCCCTCTGGCACACCTGGCAATAGTGTAAGTGCAAGGACCATTGAGAAACACACATGTTATGATAAAACACAGAAATTGTCTTTGCTGCAATATTTCTGTGGGAAAGTAACAAACAGTAACAGTATATATATTTAAGTAATCAACTGGAGAGCAATAACTGAAATTAAGAGAAATATAGCTCAATAATATATTCAGGCTGCTTTCAGGGGATTCCAAACCTGAGAATGCTCCCAAGAGCAAAGGCACCCTTAAATGGCAAATAAATAACAATATGACACTTTATATCGGATTGGTTACCTCTACTCAAATTTGGCTCTATAAATCCAGGCAGGAGGAGAGTAGAAAATGTACCCTCTTTATGTCAGACCTCTTTTTTCTGTCTCCTGACACCACAGGCCCAACTACAAACACTGTATTCAAATCAATATTTAATGGCTTATCTTCCCAGATAAACTTCCTTCCCATATGGCATTGGTAGCTTCAGCCCTCTTAAAGGTAAATGAGGCTTTGTATCTTCAGCTAGAAACTCTCATTGGTGCCCTTAAACTCCTAAATAGCAGGGCCAAACAACACAACTGGCCCGGATTATCAAGTAAAGAATGCAGGATCTTCCTAAGCAAGGTAAAAGGAAAATGGCATCTGTATACAGTGTCTCTGCATCTGAATGACCTTGTGTCCTGCAGCATTACAGGTGTCAGCAAGGTGACTAAGAGCAATGATGTCTGTATACAGTATCCATACAACTCTATCTGTGTGCAGTGTCCTTGTTTCCTGCAAATGGGCAAAAGCCCTCTCACCCAATCCTGCTGTCAAGGCCCAAACGAACGTCCTGGACCAGGCATGCTCTTCTAGTGACCCGACTGGTTACCTCACACTGGAGCGATTCACACTGTCGGTGTCTGGATATGCACCTAGCGAACATATTACAGCACACACATTCAAGAATAACATTTCCTGCAGGGCTAGTTAAAAACACCTGAACATATTCAAAAAATACGGGGGGTTTGGTCACACTATAGCCCACTTACTGCGACAAAGTACCCCAAAATTAGTGGGTCCTACCCTAGTAATAGAATGAAAGATCCTGTGTCTCAATCATGGGAGCCAAACTCCTCTATGTGGGAGAACGGAAGGGATTCCTCCTATGCACTGGTGGCCACTAAATAAGAGATAATGAAGAGGGGGAGGGGTGCTATAACCCAAAAAAAATGGTCAGGGTTTATTACAACATACAAAAACATATTTGAGAAGCACACCCTAATGCGTTTAGATTCAAGATGTGTTCACTATTGTTCATTGGTCTTATGGCAGCACCATCTTGAATCTAAACGCATTAGGGTGTGCTTCTCAAATATGTTTTTGGATATGCACCTAGGATCCTCCTCTCACACGATGGAATGACCTGGGAGGCAGACCCTCTCCCCTAGGTCTAATCTCTTCCTCTCCCTCGTGTAGTCTGAACACCCTCAGAACAGCAAGGGGTGTTTTCTGCTTCCTAGAGCAGGCTGACTCTTGTAGTTCCATACAGGTTAGTCTGAATGTGAAACTTGAATCCTGGGACTACAATTTCCTGTATACTTTGCTCCCTGGTGGTAATCACTGCTGACAGGATGTGATGACACAGAGTCTAAGCTGGCACTAGAGCACAATGTTGCAGAGTGTCTTCTGATACTGCAGGTAAGATAGCCAGCTCCCTGCTACATTGGTAATAACTCACAGCTAAGTTAAAAGTATATATACTTGTGTTCTTTTAAGTGCTTGCAGTGAGTTTCATTTAACCGTGTCAGGGGGACTGAGGTTGTTCTTTGAAGTTGAGGCACAGAGCAAAGAGCCCGAATTACCAAGCGGCTCCTTTGAGGCTAGTGCTACGATAACATGGCATAATATTGAATCCTGACAATTCCATCCCTAAAAGCTACCAGGATGCATAGCAGCCACTGAATTCTAGTGTCATTTAAAAATGGCACTAGGCCACATAGCCACTCTCCCAGCATTGTTTTAAAATGGCATCTGGGACTTTCTCTTCTGCTGATACTAGATCATTCATCATTGGTTTATCAGATCACCATTCATCAGGAGATGGCCATCGATCTATAGAGACACAGCATGGAATTAAGCTTGGTAAGTTAGAAAGCAATATAAACTTGACAATGGTATGTTCAGCAAACATTAAAACAGAAAACATACTCTTGCCATGAGCCACCTACCACTAAATCTGAGGAAGTGTAGAAAGCCAAAAACAGCTTTGTACTATGGTGACAAATCTAGGTCAAGCCTGCCCATGGATATACATTTATTCCCTTGGCCCAAATTGGAGTGGTACCCAAATAGCATGAGCGCTGTATGTGTTTCTGCATTAAGCACCCATCTGACCAAAGACTTGAAATGTTTTGGCAGTTAAAATCTGTATGTGGAATTGTATTCCCATTAATAGCTAAAGTTTTTTTGTTTGCTTATGTAAGTTTTCATAAAAGTGTGTGTGGGGGGGGGGGGGGGTGTTGGATGTGACTAAATACTCTTTTTATTGTCTATAAGGAGGGAGTGTGAGTAGTTTTTGTAAAGAAGTAATGGAAATGAGAGATGACTAATAGAAAACTGAATGCCTTCCAAAACAAATGGCAAGCCTATAAAAACACTTTCTATAGATGGAACCGTTTTCCACAACAAACTCTTCCACCCTCTGTTTCAGCAAACAGTACTTCAATACAGAAATCATAAGATAGAAAATATATTATTCTGCTATGGAATGAGAATAGTCAGCCCTTTCCTAGTTGTCAGCCTTTCCCTACATTTCAATATTCAGTAGGCCAATTTTACCATGTAAGTGTTCAATCAGTTTCTATCCAACAGGGAAGATATACAATTGTAGGATCCACTAACTATTTAAAAAATACAAAGGTTTCCCAACACTTAACCATGTCAGAGTACCTTTCTCATATATTTGTAAATGTATGTAAATGGAGACCTCTGTTTTTACTGAAATATTGGGTATGGATTTTAGTAGAACTTTTTTCCAAACTGACATGGTTGACTGCTGGGTATGTTTTGTATTTTATTAATTTTAAAGCAGAGTTCCACCCAAAAGTGGAACTTCTGCTTATATTCTTCCACTCCCCCTCCGGTGCCACATTTGGCACCTTTTAGGGTGGAGGGGGGAACAATTTTTGACAAGTACCCTTCCCCTTCACTTCTGAGAGACAGCGTTGCGGCGCCATCCCTCGGAAGTTCGGCCCCACCCTCCTTCCTCTGCCGTCTGGGCAGTTAGAAAGTGCAGAGTGCTTCATGCATGCGCAGTAGGGAACTGGCTGTGAAGCCAAAAGGCTTCACTGCCGGTTTCCCTTACCTTGAATGGTGGCGGCAGCACCTGAGAACCGATCCGAAAACGGGCTTTGGGTGCAGACATCGCAGGAACCCTGGACAGATAAGTGTCCTAATATTAAGAGTCAGCAGCTACAGCTGCTGACTTTTCATTTTATTGTGGGGGGGGGGGGGGGCGGAACTCCTCTTTAACATGAAGCATCCCAAAATGCTTAGCCGAGTGCCTGTCGAAACATTTGTCACAACAACTATAGGGAAGCTGTGGAGAACTTCAAAAACACAATACCTGAATGTATAATGCCCCTTACACGCGGTCGGAAATTCCGACCACAGAATCTGTCTGATTTTTTTCGACGGATTTTGTCCGGCACTGATGTTGCATACACACGGTCGGACAAAGTTGTCGGACAATGCGATCATTCTGACCGTGGTGACGTTCGTTGCGTATGACGTAACTACATAGAGGCTATTAGCCAATAGCTTTGGTCTCGTAATTTGATCTGAGCATGCGTGGCACTTTGTCCGTCAGAATTCTCTACACACGATCGTAAAAAGTCCGATCGGATTTTGTTGTCGGAAAATTTGAGAGCAGGATCTCAAATTTTTCCGTCGGACATTCCGACGGAAAAAGTCAGATGGAGCCCACACACGGGCGGATTTTCCGTCAACATGGTCCGATCGGACATTTTTTTTTTAGTCGGAATTTCCGACCGTGTGTACGGGGCATAAGACCTTTAAAGCTAGTGTCCTCTTTCTTTGCACAGTGAAGTCCCAACTTTAGGGTTAAAATACATTTGAAATATTCTGCTTTTCCTTGCAAAATCTTTAGAAACCTTTGCTTATTTAACCAAGCTTCTTTTGAATAGATTTGGAAAGTTTTACTGTTGTCAAGTGTTTATAGAAATTCCTACCTAATAGCTACTCCTATTTTAGCACGACAGTGCTGATTTTTAACCGCAAAATATGCAGGCTCTAATGCAAATATGAATTGTAAACTGATGGTAGCTACACATACAGCATATATACTGTTCCTTAAAACTTGCAGAGATAAAATACAATTTTAGTATTTAGTAATGAAGTCCATAAGCTAATATAAAAGAAACATTCAATTATAGGCTACTTCAACCATTTATATTCATGAAAATAGATAAAGGATATTGGTTAAAAATAATAAGCACTTTCATTTTCCTTTAAAAGCACACTTTAGTTTTGAGTTAATACCATGCAAATAGGCATATTTTCCTTATCATAAGCTTCTGACCAATATCTTAGAGGGTTCTTGAGGTCTTATCATTTGATTTCAGAAGAGTGCTTGTAACTAGGAAACACAAAGGTATGAAGTTGAGGAGGAGCTATTGGTCCTTAGCTAGCCGGTAGTATCGGTAGGAGCTTCACAAGAGATTTGTTTAAGATCCCTGGGAGATAAACAGTTTCTCCAAGTGTTTGTTTTATGTGAGGTATAGTTGGTTGTGCTGCTGATTTTAACTTGCTGTTATTTTGGTGAAGCTGACATTAGACTAAAGAGAAGAAATGTCTATGTTGTTAAAGAATGTCAGTTTGAGTAAATATTTGGAGCTCACGATGAAAGAATAAATGCAATGTCACAAAATTTCCAGTGAAAAGCTGATTATATGATCAGTTAGGGCTCTTTCGCACTGGTGTCCGGGGGGACAGTAAAAACAGCTCAGCTGCAGCATTTCAGTCCTTACTTGCTATTAATAGCAGGCACCTTTAGGCAAGGGCGTTGCTAGGTCTGCAAATATAGCAGCGGTCACCAACCTTTTTGCAAAGCAATTTTTTGCGGGCAATGGCTGGTGTTGGCACTTCAATCATCATGGCACCATGGTTGATATGGTGTCAGGGCAATTGAAGCGCATTGCTTCTATCTTTACATTGTAATATAAAATGAAATAGTTCAACTCACCATAATGCAGAATCAGTGGGAGCCCTGGGCGTGTCACTTGCCACGTTTCCTGCCACCAGATGCAGCGTGTCACTTGCCACCGTCGTCTGTCACCAGATGCAGCGTGTCACTTGCCACCATCACCTGCCACCATCAGCTCAACGATTCTGGCTAAAATGAAAATTGCGATTCTCTCATGATTCTCACAGCGTAACATCATCTTTCACATTAAATAAAATAATTGGGCTAACTTTACTGTTTCGTTTTTTTTTTTTTTATTCACTGAAGTGTATTTTTCCCCAGAAAATTGCATTTGAAAGACCGCTGTGCAAATATAGTGTGACATAAAATATTGCAACAATATTCCATAGGGTCTCTGCTCTGTTTGGGGGTTCCAAGTAATTTTCTAGCAAAAAAAAAGATTTTAACTGTAAGAAACAAGTGTCAGAAAAAGGTTTAGACTTTAAGTGGTTAAACTTCCTGCATATTCACACAGAAGTTTTATTCCTTTGATCTAAGATGGAAGAGTTACAATGTTGTTACAAACTTGGCAGACTGCCAGAGTGAGCAGAGAACTCTCTATACTTGTTACATGAAAGAATCGGGAAACTCTGCAATACAGATCGTCAGGGGGGTTGAATCGAGATCGCAATCTTTTAATGAATAATTGTGCAGCTCTACCTGCCACTAGATGTGGATTGTCACTTGCCACCGTCGCTTGTCACCAGATGCAGCTTGTTACTTGCCACCGTCACCTGCCACTAGATGTGGATTGTCACTTGCCACGTCGCCTGCCACCACATGTGTATTGTCACTTGCCACCTGATGTGGATTGTTGCTTGCCACATCACCTTCCACCATTTGCAGATTGCCACATCACTTGCCACCATTTGCAGATTGTCACTTGCCACGTCACCTGCTACCTGATGCAGATTGTCACTTGCCATGTCACCTGCCACCATTTGCAGATTGCCCCGTCACCTGCCACCATTTGCAGATTGTCACTTGCCATGTCACCTGCCACCATTTTCAGATTGTCACTTGCCACGTCACCTGCCACCATTTTCAGATTGTCATTTGCCACGTCACCTGCCACCATTTCCAGATTGTCACTTGCCACGTCACCTGCCACCATTTCCAGATTGTCCCTTGCCAGGTTACCTGCCACCTAATGCGGATTGTCACTTGCCAACTGATGTGGATTGTCACTTGTCATGCCAGCCAGTGCCACCAAATATGCATTGTCTCTGCATTGGTGGCTGGCTAGCAGCACTGGTCCATTTAGTGAGGGCAGGAGAGCCATGATGCGGGGCGGGCAGTGAGAGATGATGTCATCTCACTGCTCCCTGCCGCAGCTCCGACATTGAAGAGGCCCACGCTGTGAGGGCTGAAGAGCACTAATGTGTGGCAAGCAGTGAGAGATGATGTCATCTCTCTGCTCCCCACCGCACCTCGCTCTCACATTGAAGAGGCCCAGCTGTGAGGGCGGAAGAGCGGTGATGTGGAGCGGGCAGATAGAGATGATGTCATCTCTGCTTGTCCACCCGCTCGCTTCTCTCCTCTCATCTGCCTCTCTCATGCAGCCCGCCCGCCACAGCCATGACCCGATGGTTAGGCAGGGACCCTGCAGCAAGAGACTCGGGGCTATGGGCCCCAGATTTGGGACTATAGCCCCAATAGCCACCCCCTAGCGACGCGCCTGCCTTCAGGTCACCAAAAGTCAAAAGATCAGGCACATGGAGTATATATATATATATATATATATATATATATATATATATATATATATATATTGTGGCAGAGCCAGGCTCTGTCCCTATAAAAATGGGGTTAAAGTGGACACAGAATCTGCATATCAGAGTGCAGAACTACAGAGCGTAGATTTGAAACGATCTTGCTATTTCTGAAAGGGGTTCTGTAGTTTGTAGTTCTGTAGTTTGGAGATCCTTCAGAGTCTTGGGTGGGACGGGATCTCCAACCCTGTGTCCAGGTCTTGTGGACAGCCAGCAGGGTGTGTGCCCAGGTGCACACAACCTATATAACGAGGGGCTGGTGAGAGCAGAAGGAGGAAGGAAGGTGGAGCAGTGGCTGCTACTGAGTGTCTCTGTGTGAGGATAGATGCTGTGTGCATCTAAGAAGCTCAAAGCTGTGTGCATTGAAGGGCTTCAAAGCTGTGTGCGTCCAAGAAGTTCAAAGCTGTGTGTGTCCAAGGGCTTCAAAGCTGTGTGAGTCCAAGGAGCTTAAGACGGTGTGCATCCAAGCAAGTATCTATAGCAGCAGTGCTGTTGAAGAGTAGCCAGGTGGGCTAGGATTTTCATTTGCATTTTATATATTTAATTGAAGCTTTGACCCCTGTGTGGGATTCCTGGATGGACTTTTGTTTTGTTTTTCCCTTTAATAAACGTGGGCTACCAGGCCCCTAAATATATATGCCTGTCTGATGTGGACTCACTGCACCAAAAATGCATCTATCCACTTGAGCTAAACACCCCAATGTCACAATATATATATACCGGACAATAGTTCTGGCAAAAGTATGCAGCAGTAGCTGCTGGGGTGGTGATGGTAGTCTCTGATGCCTGGACACAAGTTTGTGAAGCACTGTGGGCCTGCTATCCTCAGAGTTGAGCCAGCTCTGCAAACAAACACAAGGAAGAAGAAGGGGGGAAGCGCCACCTAAGTACAGCATCACAGGGGTTTTTATTAAAACAAGGGTATAAAAACACTTGCAAGAAGTAAGATATAAAAAAGGCTTATCGTAAACTGGCCCCTCCACCAGAGGATCCTGAGTCCTTACTCCTGCATGTTCTGCTGAGTACAGGTTCCCTGGAAAGCAGTGGAGATGGAAGAAAGTTCCTATGGTGTGTAGGAAGTCCATGCACAACCAGCCTGGAATGCTCGGGCAGATGTGAGGTCACCAGGAGGGGACCGAGTGGCTGGAATACTGGATAGCCACTCCCCATTCCCTGTATCTATTACCTTTTGTACCACCACCCCCTCCCTTTAGAATGCAAGCTCTATGAGCAGGGCCCTCCTGTCCCTTCTGTATTGAACGGTACTGTAATTGTGCTGTCCCCCCCTCTACATTGTAAAGCGCTGCGTAAACTGTTGGCGCTATATAAATCGTGTATAATAATAATAATAGTGACAAGCTACGCGCTCTGAGCTGTCTGCTCCTTGTGAAGGCCCGAGCGTTCCAGGCTGGTTGTGCATGGACTTCCTACACACCATAGGAACTTTCTTCCACTGCTTTCCAGGGAACCTGTACCTGGCGGACCATGCAGGAATAAAGACTCAGGACCCTCTGGCAGAAAGGCCAGTTTACAATAAGCCTTTTTATATCTTACTTCTTGTAAGTGTTTTTATACCCTTGTTTAAATAAAAAACCCTGTGATACTGCACTTAGGTGGCACTTCTTCTTCCTTGACCTTCATGTCACCGCATCTAAACCCATTTAGTGCCCCTGCACCCCCAAAACCCAAGATGCTAGTACCAATCAGTTTACTGATTGCTGGCTGGAATCCAATCCCTTCCATGTGCTACTCTGGGCTATTCAATGTAACAGGCAGACAAAGAAGGCAGAGAGCAGAACGCTGTTTGGTACTTCCATGCCGCTGATCAGACATGGCATGTAAAAACACAGATTTGGCTACTATTCATTGCAAGTAATGATTTTTTTTCTTTTTAAATGGTCTAGCATCACAAACCGACATACTGTAGTTTTACACCAAATTATAACTTTTCCTTTTCCCTTTGGGGAATAATGCATTCACAGTAGCCACTCCCCACGTGTAATAAGTATCCCAAAAATGTTAATGTGGTTTCAAAGGAGGACTGATATAAGGAAAATATGTAACCTGCCTTTGCTGGCTACTCTTCTTATTCTGTTTCTCTGGCCTCAGTACTTTCTGAGTCACTGACAATGGAAAAATATGCAGCAAGTGTATTGCAGTAGTGACAAGGGACTATTAAAATAAGAACCAGCAAGAGTTTTTTTAGGAGGGTCAGCAAAGACAGCTTACATGTTTTTCTCCCTTTAAGTGGTCACTGCAGTATTGTTAGTGATTCACTTGGTTGTATTTGGAATATCTGCTAATTACTAGCATAATTATTGGAATATGGATCCAGTAATCACAGATAATTATTATATTCTGACCAAAGATAACCCATGTCATAAGACCTAGGTTTGCACATTTCACATTGAATTTGTGAACTTTATTAATACACGTGCTGCATATTGCTGCATATTGCTCTCACACTAACACATGTGCTTATATACTTTATTAAGTGCCTCTTGTTAATCTGCCTGCTGAGCTTTTGCAATTCAGTAGCCCAAAATGTCACAGCAAAACTGAAGGAGAGGTGTTGTTGGGGGTAAGTGACTGCACAGACCAGGGTATGGATACCAGTCCACATTCTGCTCTGTGTTTGCCTCGACTACTAATGTCGCTTAAGTGCAGCATTATGAAAAGTCAAATTACAGAAAGCCTCTCTCTTTCAGACGTGCTGCCCGTAACACATTCCTTCCACATCATTGGCTGTTTCCTGTTTACTCATCTTTCTGTCTCCCTCATTTTGTGTTCATCTTTCCATTTCCTAAAGAGACAGCACATTGAAATTTGCTACTTTCCACTTCCAGAGCTGCAGTACTTCAAACATTCTGTTTCCCAGCTTATCACAGGACTGACTGGAAACAGATGCATCCTGGGGTCTTGCTCATCTGCTCTGCTAACTCTGACCTGTCAGCCTCTCTCCACTGGACTATAAGTTCTTAAAGGGTTAGTTCACCTTTAGAACACAAAAAATAAGCTATATTGTCATTAACACCATCCCGTAATGCTAAACGTATCTAATTTTAAAATTATGCATTTGTTTTCTACCCATACCAGTAGGCCATTGGTTCATGGCATGAGGACTGCCCCAAATGCATTCGTTTTCACAGCTTTGACCTGTCCTCTTCTCTAGGGACCAGCCGCTAGGATGAGTGCCCCCTAGTGGTCCTTCTGAGCTCTGCACATGGGCAGCACTATCTCTTGTTGATGCAGTCGACCTCAGCAGCTGCAACACTCTCCCGCCAATTGCAGGTGCCGAGCTCAGCAGAAAGCATGACGTGCATGTGTGGGGCTCGGAAGAAGGACAGCTTTTACTAGAGAATAGGACAGGACGGAGCTGTAAAAGCTATCATGAACATTTGAGCCGGCTTCACTCCGCACACAAATGGCCTACAAGTATGGGAAGATGTATATTGTTAAGATTGGATTAGTTTAGAATTATGAAATAGAGTATTTTTTTATAAATCCTTTAATTATGACTATAACGAATAAAATTTGGAAGTACCGAAAAAAGATACATATTTTTGCTATACACTGTAATATTTTTTCATAATTTTGCTCTAAATTATAAACATTTTAAATTGCAAGTTTTGATGCTCAAGTAAAATATAAATAATTGAAAATCCCCTTTCTTAATTTTCCCACTAGAAAAAATATTGAACTATGTCTGGGTTAGGGTGGAGTAAAAAAAAAAAAAAATATCAGGAGACACTCTGCAACACACTACACACTACAGTGAGGCTGCTCTCTCTAGTGCTCAGCCTGGACTCTATGATGCCATCCTGAATGCAGAGTTAATAAGATTGGAGCAAAGAATCTTGGAACATGTAGTCCAAAGAACCAGGGTTTACACTAAATTCAGACTGCTATGGACTACAAGTTCCAGAGAGAGAACAGAATGCTGGGAGAGGTAATATAAAGCCTGGGCTGGGAAGGGATCGCTCTCTTGGGACCTCGGCCTTCATCTGGTTGCAGTGACCTGGACAATCTGTGGAATGCAAGTCGGTGCTGCAGCCTAGGCAGCAAGGGGAGCCTCTGGTGAGAGTGTGGAGCTGCATCCACCATCGGCAGTTCTGGTCGGCCTGATGGCAATCATGAGGCCACATTCATCGTCCGCATACAGATTACAGATCCGACTGCATCATTGTGTGCAGGGTGTGCAGTCGAGCAATCCTGATCACAGCATCTGCAGGAGTCTGCAGGAGTCTGCTTCAGGACCTTTCCGCCATTCCTACAAGCCTGGTGTCATTCGGATTGGTGAGAGGGCATAAGCCCATCCCATTTGCACCCCAAGAGACACTGCATGCAGACACCTTTACTTTACTTCTCTCATTAAAGCCTCATAAAGTAGACACTGTACACCTGCTGTTTCGACATCGGATGTTAGCATACAGGAGCTGTACTGGGACCTTGTTTGAGCTAGATGAAGACACAGAACACCTGCAACAAAAGGGGTCCTCTTGCTTCATCCCCCCCAAATGAACATTGGGTGCTACATTGCCCATATCTTCAAGGAACTCCTCTTAGAGACCAGTGTCTATTAGTTTTAGAATAATCTGTGAAACATTTCTGAACATTTGTGTTCATTCTGGGGTTGTGGCACCAGGGGCAGAAGGGAGTAGTCTGACACTAAGCCAGTCATTCTTCTTCCCTTTTTCTTTCCTGTGGTCGTAGGCCTTATTCAGGTTACAGGTTGCTGTTGCCCTTTCCCATTGATATTCTATACCCACAGTTATTCTGTTTATTGTACTAAAGGTAACAACTTCACATGTGCCTATGCTATACCTTGTTGGTCTGCTAACTGCAAAACATTCAGTAAATAATTATTTGCTTACTGTATCATAGTTTGGTGTCTGCATTGTTACAGTCAGAAATGTCTATACCCAGGGTGTCAGAAGAGTCGGGAGACTTGCAAGTTCAGGGCAACCACTGGGGTCAAGCATCCTTAAGCGGCCTTTACAGGGGTAGTGCTACATTTACATTGTAGTCATGTGATCGCTATGACCAGTCATAATGATCACATGATGGCTGGTTACCGATCACCGCCATCTGCTCTGTCCATTGGACACAGTAGTCACAGATTGACGCCCAGGGAGCGTATCAGTGTGCATGTACTAAGCAACATGCTAGTACACGGCTGAGCCTGCAGCTGCCACCCGTTGACAAGTGGTTAAAATAACAAACATATATATATATATATATATATATCCAAGCGAATGATCGCTTGATTGCTGATCGCTCAGTTCTCGGTCAGCTTTGGGCAGAGCAGACTGTTAGTCACCACTCTCTGCTCTGCCCTTCCAGCACTCACTGGAGCACTGGACTGGGGATGGGGCGGGCGCAGCTGGCTTTAGCCCACAGTCGGCTGATTCTTGGCCACAGGAGAGCACAAGTATGTGCACTCCTGTGACCCACAAGAGAATCATGACCGAAAAAGATTTGGCCATACTTCTCTTTTAAAGCATAACTCCAGGCAAAAATCAAAGGCACAAAGGAATATACCTTTTAATTTATTATTACATCCTTAAATGTATTATTTTTAAAAGCAAGCAGTGTTAGTACCTGAGTTTGACCTGGTATCAGTCTCTTGCAGAGCTCAGACTGGGAGGTGGAGAATCAACACAGGAAGCCAATCAGTTGTGCTGAGGTGCAAGGAAAGAAAAGAGTGACAGAGAGATGAGCTCATCAGTCTGCTGATTCTCATTTTACTGCCCAGTCACAGAATTAGGGAAGGAAAGAGACCTCTACAGTATGTGTTACTGAATTGCAGTGGAGAAAAATCATGTCCCCTTCCCTGCCAGACAGGACTGCGCTCTTTGAAGCTGTGTACAGCTCAGGACTGAATGGACAGAAATACATATACTGTTCATATGGCTACCTTATATGCATTTATTTTGTGTATTTAGCTGTTCGTCTTGAATTCAGCCTCAATTACATTGTAAGTAAAATGTTAATGTGTACATTCTAAAGTCCACCTTATAGAAACAGAAGGACAAAATCAGCATTATTTGGATGTTCAATGGGCACATCAAATTAGGACTACACCGTACTGTTTGAACATAAGTGCAAAATTAGCTAAATATCTTCTTCAGCCTTGGGGACAGATCTGAGTGCTGACATCTGCATGTACATGTGGCATTGAGGTGCAAGTATACCACAAGTTACCCCTGCTCTTGTTCATTTGTACTTCTAAATCTGCCCCAATATGTGGATAAATGGCTAAAAAGCAGTTAAGCTGGTCATAGATATGTAATTGTTTTCTTTTCATTCAGCAAGAGAAAGGTATCAACTAGGTTAGCAAATCACCCACATATCTATCTTTACATTAGCTGCCTAAACGGTTTTGGAACAGATTTTTTAAAGCTTACATTCATACTGTATACCAGTGGGTAGTATGATGGCTGTGTGTATAGTATTCTTGCATTGCAGCTCTTGAGTCCTGATTTTTATTCTTATATGGCACATTACCTGCATGAAAGGTATGTGTATGTTTTCACTGTGTGCAGGGTCCCTGTGCAGGGTCCCTGTGGAGCAGTTGGTATGTATATGGCTCCTGAATTGCAATCTTCAATCGGCTAATCAGTGGGGCCCAATCTTTAGGGTGATGCACATCTTTACCGTCCCCTAAAAATATGCATGTAGCGATTCAAGGTTACTAGATGGAAGGTCAGTCCCTTTCTTACATAGTCTGCTTGCAGCTGTAAATTCAAACACCACAAGCGGCTGCTCGCCACTCCCACACATGCAGCAAACTCTGATCTGGGTGAAAGCAGCCGAGATGGGTATTCTACAGTCTTTTCCAGCAAGATTAAGTTTTCCCCTTCTAAGCCTGGGAGAAAGCTGCTCATTTCCCCTCCTGTAAGATTCTATATGTGGGAGTTTTAGTCCATCGCTCCATTTACTCTTCTGCAAGATCCTCTTTCCAAACAACATTTCCCACAAATCAGTGTAGCCTGCATCAAAGTTCAAGTTCAAGTTCTTCATTCCCACTTGCCCCATAGTTACATAGTTAGTCCATCCAGTTCAACCATAAAAAAAAAAAAATAATAAATAAAAATAAAAAATATCGTACAATCCAATATACCCAATTCTATACCCACAGTTGATCCAGAGGAAGGCAAAAAAAAAACCCCAGAAGAGCATGCTCCAATCTGCTACAGCAGAGGAAAAAAATCCCATCCTGATCCCCCTAGAGGCAATCAGATTTTCCCTGGATCAACTTTACCTATAAATGTTAGTACCCAGTTATATTATGTACATTTAGGAAAGTATCCAGGCCTTTCTTAAAGCAATCTACTGAGTTAGCCAGAACCACCTCTGGAGGGAGTCTATTCCACATTTTCACAGATCTTACTGTGAGGAAACCTTTCCGTATTTGGAGATGAAATCTCTTTTCCTCTAGACGTAAAGAGTGCCCCCTTGTCCTCTGTGTTGACCGTAAAGTGAATAACTCAACACCAAGTTCACTATATGTACCCCTTATATATTTGTACATGTTGATCATATCCCCCTTATTCTCCTCTTCTCAAGAGTGAATAAATTCAGTTCCTCTAATCTTTCCTCATAGCTGAGCTCCTCCATGCCTCTTATCAGTTTGGCTGCCCTTCTCTGCACTTTCTCCAGTTCCCCCCGATATCCTTTTTGAGAACTGGTGCCCAAAACTGAACTGCATATTCCAGATGAGGTCTTACTAATGATTTGAACAGGGGCAAAATGATATCTCTCTCTCTGGAGTCCATACCTCTCTTAATACAAGAAAGGACTTTGCTCGCTTTGGAAACCGCAGCTTGACATTGCATGAGCATGAGCTTATGATCTACCAAAACCCCCAGATCCTTCTCCACTACGGATCCCCCCCAGTTGTACTCCCCCTAGCATATATGATGCATGCATATTCTTAGCCCGCAAGTGCATAACTTTACATTTATCAACATTAAACCTCATCTGCCACATAGTCGCCCAATTAGACAGAGCATTGAGGTTGGCTTGTAAATTGGAGACCTCCTGTAAGGACGTTATTCCACTGCATAGCTTGGTGTCATCTGCAAAGACAGAAATGTTACTTTTGATCCCAGACCCAATATCATTTATAAAGATATTAAAAAGTAAGGGTCCCAGCACTGAACCTTGGGGTACACCACTGATAACCTTAGACCATTCAGAGTAAGAATCATTAACCACTACTCTCTGAATTCTGCCATTTAGCCAGTTTTCTATCCATTTACAAACTGATATTTCCAAGCCTGTAGACCTTACCTTACACATGAGCCTTGTGTGGGGAACTGTATTGAACGCTTTTGCTGGATCTGGATTTTCATCTGCTGGATGGAAGTTGAATGGGCATAAAAGTCTTGTATAGACACACAAAACAGCTGCAGCACAGTGTCTTTATAGTTGCTTTCTCTCTCTCTCTCTCTCTCTCTCTTTCTCCCTCTCTCTCTCTCTAGGCAAGCACCTTGCTACACATTTATAATTTGTAAAAGCAACATTGATATACTCAGATTCACCAAAAGGTGAAACATTCATAAAGATACATACAGTGCATCCGGAAAGTATTCACAGCGCTTCACTTTTTGCACATTTTGTTATGTTACAGCCTTTGTCCAAAATTGATTAAATTCATTATTTTCCTCCAAATTTTACAAACAACACCCCATAATGACAATGTGAAAGAAGTTTGTTTGAAATCTTTGCAAAAGTATTAAAAATAAAAAAGGAAAAAAAAATCACATGTACATAAGTATTAACAGCCTTTGCCATGACACTCAAAATGGAGATCAGATGCATGCTGTTTCCACTGATCATCCTTGAGATGTTTCTACAACTTGATTGGAGTCCATCTGTGGTAAATTCAGTTGATTGGACATGGTTTGGGAAGGCACGCACCTGTCTATATAAGGTCCCACAGTCAACAGTGCATGTCAGAGCACAAACCAAGCCATGAACTGCAAGGAACTGTCTGTAGACCTCAGAGACAGGATTGTATCGAGGCACAGATCTAGGGAAGGGTACAGAAAAAAATCTGCAGCATTAAAGGTCCCAATGAGCACAGTGGCCTCCATCATCCGATCGGGGGAGAAGGGCTTTAGTCAGGAAGGTGACCAAGAACCTGATGGTCTCTCTGACAGAGCTTCAGCGCTTCTCTGTGGGGAGAGGAGAACCTTCCAGAAGAACAACCATCTCTGCAGCACTCCACCAATCAGGCCTATATGGTAGAGTGGCCAGACGGAAGCCACTCCTCAGTAAAAAGGCACATGACAGCCTGCCTGGAGTTTGCCAAAAGGCACCTGAAGGACTCTCAGGCTATGAGAAACAAAATTCTCTGGTCTGATGATACAAAGATTGAACTATTTGACCTGAATGGCAAGTTTCATGACTTGAAGAAACCAGTCACCACTCACCTGGCCAATACCATCCTACAGTGAAGCATGGTGGTGGCAGCATCATCCTGTGGGGATGCTTTTCAGCGGCAGGAACGAGGGAAAGATGAATGCAGCAATGTACAGAGACATCCTTGAAAATCTGCTCCAGAGCACTCTGGACATCAGACTGGGGTGAAGGTTCATCTTCCAACAGGACAACAACCCTAAGCACACAGCCATGATCACAAAAGAGTGGCTACAGGACAACTCTGTGAATGTCCTCGAGTGGCCCAGCCAGAGCCCAGACTTGAACCTGATTGAATATCTCTGGAGAGACCTGAAAATGGCTGTGCACCGATGCTTCCCATCCAACCTGATGGAGTTTGAGAAGTCCTGCAAAGAAGAATGGGAAAAACTGCCCACACATAGGTGTGCCAAGCTTGTAGCACCATACTCAAAAAGACTTGAGGCTGTTATTGGTGCCAAAGGTGCTTCAACAAAGTATTGAGCAAAGGCTGTGAATACTTATGTATGTGGGATTTTTTGCCTTTTTTTTTTTATAAATTTGCAAAGATTTCATACAAACTTATTTTGTGTTGTCATTATGGGTTGTTGTTTGTAGAATTTTGAGGAAAAGAATGAATTTATTCCATTTTGGAATAAGGCTGTAATATAACAATATGTGGAAAAAGTGAAGCGCTCTGAATACTTTCCGGATGCACTGTATTTGAATTGAATAAATGTCAGTGCACATAAAATAAATGTGTAGTGTAAGATGTGCTTGGATACACCAAATATACCAGAAATTAAGCCTTCAGCGACTGTTTGGGAATATTGAACCCAGATCTCAATGGGAATGCTGACTATCACTTTAAACAAACTGTTAACAGGCTTCTTAAGTCTTTCAGAAAGCATCAGTGCTTCTTAAAGATGGCTGAAAATCTGCTAACAGCTTGTTTAAATTGACAGTCACCACTCATTAAAATCTTTGTTTAACATCCCTAAACTTAAGCTGTAGGGTGTTTGAAGGCTTTAAAAAAGTAGCCTGAAGCTTCCTGCAACTTTTCAAATGCTTTGTAAATGTTTGTTGTACATACTGATGTCCATGTAATACTGGAGTAAGAGAGTATAGAGAATGAAGATGCATTAAAAAACAAAAAAACAAAGCAACATGTCACTTCTACGCTGACGATAACTACTGCTGCTGGTTTGGGTGGGTGGTTTGGGATTGTCTTCCATAAAGAATTGGTAGTAGCAATATTGGCTCTGGTACTGGGTCTCATAGGTGAGCCTCAAGATCTGATGTTGGCTTGGTTGTATGGTTGGGGATTGTCAACCTTAAGGCACTGGTAGCTGTAATGGTGGCTTTGATGCTGGGTCTCATGGGTGGATCCAGCTGGTGTTGGTGTAAGTGGGTGATCTGGCTCTGCAGCTGGTCCTTGTTGCAAAGTTTATGGTTCTGCTGCAAGTTTGGGTGGGTGGACTGTGGCTGGCTGTGCTACTGATTTTGTAAAAGGATGGCAAATAGATTTGATGCTGGCTCTTGTGTCAAGGTAGCTGGTGGATTTAGTGTTGGTTGCAGGGCTAAGGTGCATCTGGTGATAGTGGGAACATGATAGTTGGCTGTTCTAGATGTTATAAGGTAGGCAGGCCTTTGGTTGTGTCTCTATTGTTTGGAGTTGATCTGTTAATTCATATTCAGGTGTATGCCTTTTTCCTCTGTGAGAGTGTCTATTGCTGTGAAAGCTCCTATCTTTAATATTACCTTATGGCTTGTTATTGTGTTTGCTGCCTCTGGCCTGAACACCTTTTTTGCTTGCCTGTGGACTCTCAGGGTCCGAGGAACACTTACTCATCTGAACTATATCAAATGCATTTCTTAAATTATTATCAACCAGTGCCACAATATATTACCGCATATAGTACAATCATGAGAACACTATAATAAACATAAAAGTCCCAATATTTCAATAGTGTGCGATCAAATCAAAGTTTCTCGGTTCTTTCAATGTTGACTTCTTCTTTAATCACCACCACCACTCCATGCTAATACTGCTATGGGTGACATGAACACCCTCCACCAGATGTGCTCTGACCTGGAATATCAGACTGTACAACTAAAGCCCCATACACACGCGCGGATTATCCGAGGACCAGGTCCGTCGGATCATGTCCGTCGTACTTTGTCCGATGTTGGTTTTGCGTACACACGGTCGGACAAAGTTGTCGGAAAATCCGATCATTCTGAACGTGGTGACGTTTGTTGCCTACGACGGGACTACGTAGAGGCTAGTAGCCAATAGCTTTGGTCTTCTAATGTGATCTGAGCATGCGTAGCACTTTGTCCGTCGGACTACCATACACACGATCGGATTTGGTGTGATCGGACCTTGTTGTCCAAAAATCTATCCAGCAGGAGATAGGACTTTGTCCGTCGGACAATCCGACGTACACTGTGCGATGGTGCATACACACGGTCGGATTTTTCGACAACATTGTCCGATCGGACAGAATCCATGCGAAAATCCGACCGTGTGTATGGGGCTTAAGTATGGTCACTAAATGCTTACGTCCCACATAGTGGACTAATTGGAACTTTCCCAGACAGCTGATCTTCACAGATACTCCTCTATACCTCTGTGTGCTCCTTTAAATGTGCTTATTCCACTCAATATCTCCATTCAGCAGCACATAGAGAAAGAGAAACCACCAAACATAGTGCTTTATCCTTTAAAACTATTTATTGTTCCCCAAATCTTCTGCACATACACTCACTTTTAACAGGTGCTGAAGCGCACCAGACTTTTCTAGCATATACAGTTGTAATATACATCCAACAGCAGTATCAATCAGCTTTTCCGGGACTGCCTCGTGTACAGAGCACCTCGTGTACAGCCCCCACTGCCTCGTGTACAGAGCGATGTGACATCATACAGCCCCTCCCCTTTGCATTATGGTGTTATGTGTAGGGAAGGGACTGGGGCTGGATGATGTCATGACGCTCTGTAAACAAGGCAGTGGGGTAACTATACAGTAAACTGATAATTTCACCAGAGCATCAGAGGGAAGTTTCCGGTTGCTGTGCTCTGTGATGCATTACAGTTTAGGGCAGGGGTGCTCAACCTTATGAAGGGCGAGGGCCACTTAAGTAATTTGGTAACTGGTCGTGGACCACAATACAATTAAATGGTTCAGAATTTCAAATTTTTTAATTTGAATAGCATAATGAAGATTTTAAACAAGGATAATAATCTTCGAATGTTTACAAACTGTTTAATCACAGTCACAAAAAGAAAGAGTGGATGACACTAGTGTGAACACGGACTTTGTTAACTTTGTACAAGGACTCTATAGGGTTGATTTACTAAAGGCAAATCCACTCTGCACTACAAGTGCACTGCCAGTGTATATTTCAGAGGTTGTAGGAGGAAAATGAAAAGGATCGGTTGCTGTATATGCTACCCCACTACCCCTCCTGTCCAAGTGTAAAACAGAATGTGACAGGGAGGCCCTGGAGCATGGGGTGGGATCCCCATTGCAACCCCAGTGGTTGGGGGTATGTGGCAAAAATACGTCTCAACTATGGGGTTTTAACGCTCCCCCTCCCCAAACCACAAATGTAAATGAGGCTGCTTTTACACTAATGCATTGCGGTTTACCCACATAGTTGGTGCAGCACATTGCACCTGCTACTTTCCTGTGGGTTTAGCTGCCCTTTGAAATAGACTTCTATATATCTTGCGGGTGTGGTGCACTTTCTAAAAGCGCACCAAAACTCCTGCATTCGGTCTATGGCTCAGTGCAGCTAACTTGTGGGATAGTCTCAGGTGCACTGCACTGCACCCGCGAATCAGTGTGAAAGTAGCCTACTAGTTGTTAACCCTATTATAGGTGCTAATATGCCCATTGCAAAAGCACAGTGTATGTGTCGTTTAATAAACTGAGCTTCTTTTCCTCTTCCAGCTTCTGCTGGTATGGCTCTCCAGGCTGATAGAAAGATCCCAGGTGAAGTGCACTTGGTATCACTCTGCCTGGGACAGGAGCCAGCACTACAGAGGAAGCATCGGCTTTTGTGGCTTCTGCATCCTCTGCTGCTGGCCTAATGTAATCTGATGCTCAGGGATAGCGGGTTGGCAACTCATTGGCCATGATCTGGGCTTGCTGTCCCACCATCCCAGAGCATGGGCATGCGATTCCCTGGTTTAAAGTCGTGAGCCACATCAAAGAGCTCCACAGGCCATATGTGAAATTGAGCATCCCTGGTTTAGAGGTTGCTTTTGATTCTGGTGAGTAGTGAAAATGCAATAAAAATTTTAAATTCTCCAACTGAAACCAGCATGTAATATTGTCATTTGCTCAATTTTGGCAAACTTTTAACAGACAGTCTGCTTTCAAGAAAACTTTCTCATGTTGCTTTGCAAATCTGTGATGCCTATCAAGCCATCTTTAGCAACCAATTTGTAAACAGCCATCCCCCCATTTAAAAAGCTTTGCTTCCAGTTTTCCTCACTCATTATGTTGTGGATATTGGTAGTGATAAAATAGTTTGGGAAGGAAGACATTAATGTAGTTTAGGCAGTTCTTTTTTGGCTCCTGCAATGCTACAATTTGATGAATGGCATCCCTGTCACAAGGCATGATATGCAGTACAAATTGTCCAGTGACCCTACTAACATTACATCAGAGTAAAGTGCACTCTTTATGTTGTTTTATTGTGAAACATAGTGCAGCTGTATTTTTTGTTGTTTTTTTTTATTTATTTATTTATTTATTTTTTTATTGTGAATTAATTTAGGGGTTTCATTTCAATTTTATTTAGATTTTTTGTATTCACTATTTTATTTTGTTTTGTTGTATTTTAAATTTGTTTGTGTACCCTTTCTTATTCATGGGCTGTCGTTTAGTTATTTATTTATAGAAACTATTAAAAAAAAGAAGTGAAATATGCTGTTGTGCCTAGTGCACACTTTTTCCTCCCAGGTGGGTGGGTAGGATGAAGATTCCACCTGTTAGACATGGCTACAAATCACCTCAAGTAGGGTAGCAATGGCTTCTTATGATCAAAATGTGTTTGTGGCGAGGAATCAGCCAGACTTCCTGCCCAACCTTACCCAGGGTGCAGGGCAGCAGAGAAAGGATGTGACAGTGGAGCCTCAATGGTCTTCTTTGAGCCCTATGATGGGGGCAGTTCCACCTGTCACATGAAATATCACCACATGCTGCAGTGGGCCAAGCAAAAAAGCGTTAGGGCACGCTACAGATATGCATCCTCCTGTCCTATTCTTCCAGTTTATTCTGCCCCTAACAGTCCCCAGTGGCACCTGTGAATGCTGCTATTGGGAGCCAGTGACTATAAAAATGATTTTTGAGGCTCACAGGCAGAAACTACTGCCACTGTCCTACCTTTTTGCGTGTGGAGGGAATGGGGAAAGTCAGACTGAGCACCGTGCCACCCTAATTTTTCCAACATCCAAAAGTCATTGACAAAAAAGTCAGATTTATGTCTGATTTTTGTCTGTGGTGGGCAGCAGATAGGTACACATTGAGAAAAGAAAACAGATCAGCTTGAGACACATTGAAGCAAAGCAAAGAAAGTTAGAAGTATAATGCTACCTGAAGGTGAAACACCTCACTCACTCAGCAATTACGGACACACCCTATGCTATTTTAAAGAATTTATTAGGCCAAGGATAGCCTAAAAATTAAGAGGATAAGCAAGTGTACTTTTAAAATGGTAGAAAACGTTGTTTTTAAAAAAATTGCTAACAGACAGGATATTTATGACTGAAGAGACCCTATCGGCACAGAAGCAAGACCGGGCTGAAGATGGAAGCGCCCAGAACCCACTGGTTCCTTTACAGTGCAGTAATGGGGAGATCAGTTTGACAGGTAAATCTGTCATAATGTGCTAATATCATATGCTGTGCATACTAATATATAATGCCATAAATGGCATAACCCACCTGGGGGCCCCCAAAAAAGAGAAAAGACAGCGGATTTCACTACTGCTTTAAAAACAAATAATAAGACAATAACAGTACTAAGGCTAGGTTCAAATCCGTGTGGGTGCTTAACACTGTGGGTCCGAAACTGTTCCTACAGCCATAAGCACCCGCACAGAAACACGCGATGGAAGCGTGAAGGTGCCAATAATCCAAATGGCACGCCACATGCACTCCTTTTTCCGAATTAAGATAAGATGCTAGTGGTGATCGGGTGTGCAGCATGAGGTGGTTTTCATACCACAGAAGAAGTGTGAGATGGAGAATTAGAGACTATTACCTCAACACATATACACGTGGACTTTTCATTTTGTTGGTTAGGGAGTTTTATTTTGCTTGTATGTTTGTAACATATGGTGGATACAGTACAGCACTGAATCACTTTTATTTATACTTGATGATAAAGAGTGTGGTACACTTATAGATTTGAGCAGCAGCACATTCTTCACATTTTTTATATTTGATATATGTCACATTGTATTTGACAAGGGTGTGCGTAAGGGTATTTATATTATAAATTGGCAGCTGCAGCTCTTACTTGTAATCCTTTTTTTATTACTGTGGCTAGTTGTCTATTTTGTAATATATTTTTCTGTAAATATTTTCTTGTATTATTTATATGTCCTTTTTTTAAATTATATTTTTAAGCTGTTTGAGGAACAATGGGAACCCTGTACTAGCCATTATGTTCATTATGTTAGGTATATGATCTCCAATAGAGACAAGTTTCTGTAGCTAAAGTTCCTCCATAGAGCCCATTTTACTCTGAAACGACTGACTGCTATTTCTCATTCAACTGATCCTTCTTGTGCACGTTGCAATTCCTTCGCAGGCTCCTTCCTACACATAATGTGGACATAACCCTCCGTCAGACCTTTTTAGGATTGCAGTGGTAGCTAAACCTAATAGGCTGTGCTACTAAGGTGCTCCTGGTACACGGAGTTATTATGTTAAATTGTTAATTTCCTTTGCTGCATTCTACACCTGCAGAGAAATTCTCCTAAAGTGGAGGTCACCTCACCCTCCTGTAGTGATCTAATATATAATCGTTCCTTCCTCGTAGATGGAATATAGTTATTAAAAGTATTGTCTCCGCAGCAAAACCCGATTCTCCCAGAGAGAGATTTTATTGACTTCCAAACAGAACAGTCTTACAGACGACAAAATCCAACAGGGTTCATATCACGACAGTGCTAGTAAATATTTAGAGCCCCATGGAGACATGTGACTCTTGGGTGCCTTCGTAAGAACACACACTTCTAAACAGATTGAACGTCCTGTTATATCCCCCCCACACACACTGAATGTCTGAGCAATTTGATTAGGCGTTTCCATTAAATGCTTTGATCTGCCCCGGTCTTTCAGAGTGACCGGAGACAACCCCACGTTGTGAATAGTTGTAATTATAAAGCTGCCCCAATTTACATTCTTGCATATTCCCCCTTTGATATGTGTGAATACTGATTAGATTAAGATAATCATTATCTGTTCCCTTTCATATGTGGAGTAATTCTGGTCTGGCCATTTGTCCTTTGACCAACAAACCCTCTTTTAATATGCGCAATTAGATAACGGCTACCAAAGCGGTCTGCCTAGAATAAACTTGTCTTTAGAATGCCCAAATAAAAACACTACATATAATAAATATATATATATAACATATATACATATATATATTAGACACAATATACTACATATACCCCCACTTGGATCGGTTCGAATCAGAATCGATTCACAATCAAACCGCTCAGACATCCCTGGCTCTTAAGATTGAAGCCATCTCTATGCTTTCCTTATTTTTCTGGATTGTTCTTAGTTGTCTTCTACCGCAACAGTATAAACCAAACAAAAAACATATTAATATAAATTGAACGAACACAAAAATCATGGAAAGAGTTCTCAATAGCGGGTGAGAAAGAGTGTTATTGGGTATGCTCCACCAAGGCTCCTGAAATTCTTTAGCAATTTTATTAGAACTGATGAGGTTTTCCTTCACCAGTTCTTGTAATTCTATAATTTTCCTACTATCCCTCTTAAATAATGTATCCAATTCAACTGTAAGTGGTGGAATTTTCTTAAATAAAGGAGAAATCATAGAGTCCCAATTGCCAAGATCTGTTTGCTCAATGTTTACAGATACTTGATTCATGTGGATATTGGCTTGAATGTCTTCCTGTCCGATTGTTAACAGTCCATATGTGAGGTTCACACACCAGCCTGTGATAGGTGTCTGGCACTGAACTTGCTTCTGCCAAGTGAATGAGGGAACCCCCAATGCACAGACCCTCGAGTCTTCTCCATGAATTATTCTCTTCCAGGCCGGTTCAAATTTTTGTAATCGAACCAGGCAGTTTCCAGAGTGTGTAGCAGCACAACCCTCTACGTACTCCAGCCGCTCAAAAGGGTCACGGGTCATCCGGGTCACGGCACCAATGTAGTGATCTAATATATAATCGACGTTCCTCGTAGATGGAATATAGTTATTAAAAGTATTGTCTCCGCAGCAAAACCCGATTCTCCCAGAGAGAGATTTTATTGACTTCCAAAACAGAACATTATTACAGATGACAAAATCCAGCAGAGTACATGACAAGGAATTTCTTCTCCTAGACCCGTCTTTCTCTCTAGACTAGCTGACAACCTGCCTGTCTTCTCATATACTGATCTGACACTGGGGGGGGGGGTCAACCAAATGTTTACCATGAATACCCCCCTCAATTCTAATTACCATCAGTAAATACTAGGTTTAAAAGGCTATCCCTCACACACACAACTTGCATAAGATTTACACATCAAAGGGTAACAGATAACATTGTCTTTGATGTGTGCGACTACTGATTAGATTAAGAGATGACACCTGGACACCCTTTTGAGGTGTAGAATAGACTTGAATCCCCAATCTATATTCTTGCATAATGAATTTGTCTTAGAATGCCTAAATAGAATGCCTATACAAACTACATAAAAAAACACTACATATATATATAAATATGTATATATATAATATATATATATATGTATACATATATATATATATTAGATATAATATACTACATATACCCCCACTTGGGTCGTTCTAACTACTAGAACTGACCCATAAATCGAGCAACAAACATAGCATTACCGACTTGAGGTATTGGATGCTTCACAATGGCTCATATGAAATATAAAGTTGAAACTGGTTACATCTCTCTTCACCAGCCTCTAAAATATCCCCATGAAACAGTCATTAGATAATATAGCTTTAGACCATGACTGGAAAAGGATTCGGTAAACATCCTTATTATATCACATCAAGATCTTGAATATTGCACAAAAACGAGCTGATGTCACAGTTCATTCTTCAATTTTCAACTTCAACTTCATCACATCTCTCATTGAAATTAGACTTGGTGTGCTTGGTGTGCTGGGAGCTCCGATCCACATAAATCCAGGATTCCTCTCCAGGCTCAAGGTTTTCATTTTCTTAAAGATGCTTTTGCACAAACACCAGCAAATCCCGAAATTCTACTTCCATCTTTATAGTAAGAAGAACCATCCATGTACCAGCTCTCACTTTCAAGTTCAAAAGGCTGAAAAAAACTGCTATTGCTGTACTTTGTAATTTGCTGTAGGCCGACTCCTCATTTCCATCCTTAATAGAGCAGTTGCTTGAATCATTCAGTCCATAATTCCACCTGAATGGTATACCGATCTATATACCAATCTATAATCCATATATCCATATAATCCATATATAATCCCCCACTTTCAGATAGAATCAGCTTGACATCAGCGTTTATCAGATCTTCTATCCAGACAAAGCAGCAGTGGAAAATCTTGCCAGTAAAGTTAGGTCTTTTTTTCATCCATATGTCAATAATATTAATGACTGATTCAACAAAGTTTCAAATCATGACTGGAGTGATGAACTTCACTCACCCCTCTTATAAATTTAGGAAAACCACCCAACATACTATAATTTATGCTATGCCAAGCCATTGTGCAGCATCTCACCTTAGATATCAAATATATTGATCAATATGCAATATGTAATATGCAACATGTAATGTAACATGAAAAATTATTTTCGGTTTAAATGTTTCGCTCTGGGTTTAAGATAAAGTTCAAGAAATAAAACATAATAAAATAAAAAAATAAAAAAAAATAAAAATAAAAATGGAAAAGGGTGAAAAAAAAAATAAAAAATAGGGCTTGATGAATAAAAATGGGAAAGGGTGAAAAATAAAAAAAAAAAATAAAATATAGGGAAAAGTCCATTGTCCAAGTCAAAAAGTAAAAAAAAAAAGGTCAATTGCTTGATGAATATTGAGAGAGTCCATGATATTGTTTATTCAGTGTTTCTCCCCCACTAGCCAGAAATTTCAGCTTGCAGTTCACATGCTATGCGGATGCAGTATCTTCAATATCTGAAAGACAAAAAACTCTCCAACAAAACTAATTAGCAAGGTCCTTAAACACTGTTTGAAGTCAAAACAAAGGACTATTTACACATCCACAGGTTGAAACTAAACCACCCCCACTGCTAGCGAAATGTCATTTGTATTCAAAAACAGATCTGGATAATGCAATCTGTTTAGCTGTCCCAGCAATGTGTTATGTTCCATTTTCATTTTATCGTACTCAATCTTCAAGTGGTCATATTTCTGTTTTAACTGAGAAAATGGTATCCAAGCCTTAGATACCTTTTTATTATGATTTTGGTCAGCTCTGCTTTTCATATTAATATCACCTATATTTGACCTGGTGTCTCCTCTTTGATTGTTATCATAAGACATTATCTTTTGATCTTTATGTTCAGTATTTGTCCTAAACAATGTGGCTAAATCAATCTTGACAGCTTGCTCATTTGACTTTCTCCATAAATTGTCTGCTTTCAACAATACGTCTTTTAAATCATGAGGATTTGGGGTAACTAGTAAAATATTTTGTCTGATCTCTTCATTTAAAGCATGTAGAAATATACTCATATGTAACAAGCCACCATGCTCAAATGCAAGATTATTACTGACCAATATTTCCATAATAGATTTTATCCTTCCTGACAGTTCGTAGGGAGATTCGCTTTTCATTTGTTTGATCTTCCCATGAACAGTAACATCAGAACGTACACCATACAAAACACATAATAATTCCATCAATATGTCCCTTGTCCTCATTGGCTGAGTACAGATCTGCTTAATTCTCACCCAAAGACTATTTCCTATAGAATGTTGCATAACTCTGTCTAAATCAGATGGGTTGAGATTGTACATATCTCTGACATTCTGCAAGTCACAAAACCATTTTAAAAATCTGTTTAAATCATGGCAGGGAATCATTCCTATTTCTTTAAGAATTGCATCTAATTCTTTTGGTTTCAAAGGCTTCATTACAAGCTGAACTTCACCTGCATTATTATTATTGTTATAAACTGTGGTGGTCACAGTGGGTGCGGCTGGCAATGAATTATCAGATTTAATATGAGGTTCTGTTTCATTTGATAGAATGTTTGTATTTGCATTTTGCTGCAGATTGCTGAATCCACGATTCGATGCATATCTGCATTCCTGAGATCTCTTCTCTAATTCCATAATTCTTAATTTCAATCTCTCATTTTCCTCTGATAATTCATTACAACGTTTAGACTTCTCAAGCAGAGCTTCCCCAATGGTGACTGCATGCAATTTTAAATTTACAGTCTCAGATTCTGATTGGTTTTGTAACCTCTGACAAACCTTGTTGCTATTATCAACTGCACTCTGTAACTGGGTAATTTCCTCAACCTTATCCTTCAACGAACTTTCCATTGTTAAACAGCAAGATAACAAGCCCTGTACAATACAACCTTTTCTTTTACTTTCTGAAATTTTGCTCTCAAAAACAGTTTTTTCTAAAAATTCATTCATCATAGTCCATGTCTGCTTATATTTTTCTGGCACTTCATAAGGACCGCCATGACGCTTAATACATTTTAACACCCATCTGTTAACTTTATCAGAACTGACACTAGCTTCACACTGAGTAAGCATTTTTTACTATATTATTAATAATTTAAAAAGAGAAATATTTTACTCACCGCATTAATTACTCCTTCAGCTTCCAGCTCAGGTCTTCTGGTACACGATGCAGTCCTTTTCTTCGTTTCCAGTCTCCAGAGAATAATTCTGGGGTTCCAAACTTGTTTGATTTTGTAGATCAGACTCTCTTATGTCACAACCAGACGTTAGAGTCACAGCACAGGTCTTGGGTCTCCATCAGACTTCTGTCCAACTCACGGATTGTTATCACCACGATTTCTAATACAAAGTCCTGAAAATGCTCTTCTGGTCGCTTGAACGGCACCAATGTAGTGATCTAATATATAATCGTTCCTTCCTCGTAGATGGAATATAGTTATTAAAAGTATTGTCTCCGCAGCAAAACCCGATTCTCCCAGAGAGAGATTTTATTGACTTCCAAACAGAACAGTCTTACAGACGACAAAATCCAACAGGGTTCATATCACGACAGTGCTAGTAAATATTTAGAGCCCCATGGAGACATGTGACTCTTGGGTGCCTTCGTAAGAACACACACTTCTAAACAGATTGAACGTCCTGTTATATCCCCCCCACACACACTGAATGTCTGAGCAATTTGATTAGGCGTTTCCATTAAATGCTTTGATCTGCCCCGGTCTTTCAGAGTGACCGGAGACAACCCCACGTTGTGAATAGTTGTAATTATAAAGCTGCCCCAATTTACATTCTTGCATATTCCCCCTTTGATATGTGTGAATACTGATTAGATTAAGATAATCATTATCTGTTCCCTTTCATATGTGGAGTAATTCTGGTCTGGCCATTTGTCCTTTGACCAACAAACCCTCTTTTAATATGCGCAATTAGATAACGGCTACCAAAGCGGTCTGCCTAGAATAAACTTGTCTTTAGAATGCCCAAATAAAAACACTACATATAATAAATATATATATATAACATATATACATATATATATTAGACACAATATACTACACCTCCCACTTTGTCTTCATGGCCTGCTGCTATTAATAACGCTTTACCAATGCACAAGTTGACCTACGCAAATAGAAACTGCCCCAAAAAGTTTGCTAACATATGGTCCACCTAAACATCTGGGGTTCCAGTTAACCTATTTAACCAGAGTAGTGGAACTATACTGCTTAGCAGCTCTTTACTTAGTGGATATTGAGTCATTCCTTTTCTGCTGTTATCTTATTCCCTTCTTCTGCATGTCCTGCATCCAGCGTGTTTTCCAAACAGACATTCAGTGCTGCCGGAGGTTTTGTGATGGATAAAAGAGCGCGTCTTTCCACAGACTCCATTGACCAGCTGACATTTATCAAAAAAACATCATTCCTGGATTAGCAGCAGCTATCAAGCCCCTGATGCTGATTAAGTGTTTTTGGGATGTGGATTCTGTGCAAGACTGTCTAGGCTGCCTAGCTTTGTGGGTGTTGATTTTATCGTGAAGAAAATTTTTGTTATAGATTTCAGGGGCACAATTAACACCCAATGACCAATTTTTCCACACCTGTTTGAGGTGCATATCATGGACATTTTTGACAGCAAGGCCAATTCTTGCTTTCATCAAGAGTACCTCTATAGGGTTACAGTGTGAAGGCACCACCAACACCCAAAGCCCAATTTTTCCGCTCCTGTTTGACCGGGGCATATCATTAACATTTTTGACAGTGAGGCCAATTCTTGCTTTCATCAAGAGTACCTCTATAGGGTTACGGGCTGAAGGCACCACCAGCATCCAAAGCCCAATTTTTCTGCACCTGTTATTTCTAGCCAAAGTTTGCGAAACAGACACCAGAATTTATGCATAAAATCTGTAATCTAGTTCCGAGTGCACTAAATTGTGGCCTCATTATACAGACTGGCTCCCCAAGCCATTGTTTATAAAATAAAGAAAGCTTGCAGGGAAATTGTTATTTTATTGGCTTTATAAATGTAATATTTGCTGCAGCAGGTTCTATACATGTTACAGATGTGCCACTTTACAGGTAGACTAAGGGGAACCCCCAGGTACTATATTCAAAGGTATTTTTTTCATTTTTTTCAATAACTTGCATCTAAGCCCTCAAAATGGGCACTTTTGATTATTTCAGTTTGAGTTCCTTAGACTTCAATGGAGTTCATTATTTGGCTCCGAACTTTTGCGATGTTTCGAGAGTTCTGGCCCAAAGCGAGCAGGGGGTCATTCGGCCCATCTCTACCTGTTACAACTATTGGCTCATCCCCCACCTAGACCTGCAAGATTTGGAAACACAGAAACACAGGTTCAGGTTTTTTGCTTGTTCAGGCATTTATCCAAATTCCAAACTACGAAGGAGTTGAACATCATAGATAGTAGCACGTTTTTCTCCCACTGCTATATACTGTATAACAGCTTTCTGCTGTCATTGGTTGATAAAAGAGAAGTATGGGGTATATATAAAAAAAAAAACATTATACTTACCTAGGTATCACCCACCACTGATCGCTCAGTTTTCCCCTCCGCTCTAAACAGAGACTGCTCTATCTCTGCTTTCTGCTCTGCCCCTCTAGCTCTCACTGGAGCACCGGGCCGGGGAGGGGAGAGATCAACTGGCTCAGTATCCCAGCGGCACAGCTGAGAGACTGAGCAAGCTGCCAGTCCAGGCATCTGGGTGGATCTGTAAAGTCGGGATCTTTCCCCAGCCTGGGCCGGCTAAGAGACATCAGGCGACAACAGGCTTTAGTGCGCTGTTGGCTGAAAACTGGTCACAGGAGTGCAGAATGAACTGCACTCCTGTGATCCATAGGTGCATAGGTGCAGTAGGGCAAAAAAAAGCTCTGGCCATACTTCTTCTTTAAGGAAGTTATGTGAATAGCTGCACTCGCTGTGTCCTTAGCAACCAGTGATGTCACTTAGCCCCATTCATTTACTGGTTGGGAATCCAACACCACAGACCCTTATGCAAGCATGCCCTCAACACGGGGTTAGGAACTTTGCCATGCAAAGCAACTTGTCTCAATACTGATAGGGGCCTTTGCTCCACAACCCTCACCAAGTGGCTGTGGGAATCTGTAGGTGAAAAGCTTATTAGAACCTGAAGGTCTCATTTAACATTAAGGGGAACCCAGATACCTCCTCCATGTGACTGAGTAAGGGGTAGAGAGTATCTATACTCATTCATAAAAAATAGTAAACAGTAAATAAACAGCCACACAGTTTTTGACACATTTTTTTAATGGAAAAACAAAACAAAAAAGTCCTACAGTGTAAATCCAGCATCAACTGCGTTGTCCACTGACACAGATCCAGGTCAGTTATGGTCAACTACACGTTCCGAATAAAAAGAGATCCACCAACCATCGTTCCAGATGACTGCTCAGCTGCAAATGACAACTCCCGTGGATGACAACTTATATAAACAGAGGGACGGGGTCTCCTGACTGCCATAACTGACCAAATATGGACATGATCATGTGTTGTAATTTGTCAATGACATTATGACATTATGGGGATTTCTTCACCAATGGCTATACAGTAGCAACGGGAGATTGACTGCATGGAATGCTTAGGTGTACTTAATACTACACACAACAACAACCTCAAAGACATCTGGGTTGCTAGATGGGACAACTGGCCAAGTTGACAACTGGACAACTTTCTAGATTCTTTGGCTTCAAAATGTGCTCTTGGGTCAGATTTTCAGTAGTATTGTCACAGATCAAGTGGATCCAGCTGTTTACAAACTGTGTGGACAAACTGACATCCATTAAAGTGTATGTGAACTTTTACTGTTAATTACCTTTTTGCCTATTATATATATCTTTAAAAATGTTTTGTTATATATAGTTACATAGTTAGTCAGGTTGAAAAAAGACACAAGTCCAACCAAAAAAAAAAAAAAATCATACAAACTATCTCATATACACAATCCTTCACCCACAGTTGATCCAGAGGAAGGTGAAATACCCCAGCAAACCATGCTCCAGTTTTCTACAGCATAGGAAGAAATTCCTTCCTTATCCCCTGAGAGGCAATCGGATTTTCCCTGAATCAACTTTACCTAAAAGTCAGTGTCCAGTTATATTATGTACATTTAGGAAAGAATCTGGGCCTTTTTAAAGCAATTTACTGAGCTGGCCAGAACCACCTCTGGAGGGAGTTTTTTCCACATTTCACAGCTCTACTGTGAAGAAACCTTTCCGTATTTGGAGATTAAATCTTTTTTCCTCCAGACGTAAAGATGGTGCCCCCTTGTCCTCTGTGATGACCTTAAAGTGAATAACTCAACACCAAGTTCACTATATGGACCATTTATGTATTTGTATATATTGATCATATCCCCCTTAATCTCCTCTTCTCAAGAGAGAATAAATTCAGTTCCTCTAATCTTTCCTCATAGCTGAGCTCCTCCATGTCTCTTATTAGTTTGGTTGCCCTTCTCTGCACTTTCTCCAGTTCTCCGATATCCTTTTTGAGAACTGGTGCCCAAAACTGAACTGCATATTCCAGATGAGGTCTTACTAATGATTTGTACAGGGCCAAAATGATATCTTGCTCTCTGTCCATACCTCTCCTAATACAAAAAGGACTTTGCTCACTTTAGAAACCGCAGCTTGGCATTGCATGCTATTATTGAGCTTATAATCTAACAAAACTCCTTCTCCACTATGAATTCCCCCAGTTGTACGCCCCCTAGTGTGTATGGTGCATGCATATTCTTAGTCCCAGGTGCATAAATTTAAATTTATCAACATTAAACCTCATTTGGCACTTAGTTGCCCAATTAGACAGTGCATTGAGGTCAGCTTGTAAATTGGAGACATCCTGTAAGGATGTTATTCCACTGCATAACTTGGTGTCATCTGCAAAGACAGAAATGGTACTTTTAATCCCAGACCCTATATCATTTATAAAGATATTAAAAAGTAAGGGTCCCAACACTGAACCTTGGGGTACACCACTGATAACCTTAGACCATTTAAGATAAGAATTATTAACCACTACTCTCTGAATTCCCATTTACAAATTGATCTTTCCAAGCCTTTAGACTTTACCTTACACATTAGTCATGTGTGGGGAACTATGTCACACGCTTTTCCAAAATCCAAGTTTACCACATCCACAGCCACCCTTCTGTCCAAGGTTTTACTTACCTCCTCATAAAAATAAATCAGGTTTGTTTGATAACTTTTGTCTTTCATGAATCTATGCTGTCTCTTGATTAAAATATTTTTTTCCAGCAAGAACTCGTCTATGGGGTCTTTTATTAATCTTTCCAGTATATTCCCGACTATAGAAGTTTAACTAACAGGTCTATAGTTACTTGGTAAAGACTTTGATCTCTTTTTAAATATGGGCACCACATTGGCCCTACGCCAATACAGTGGTACCATTCCAGTAATTGACGAGTCCCTAAAATTTAGAAACAATGGCTCTATTATTTTAGGATTCGTAGGTGGATGACATCTGGTCCGGGTGCATTATCCACCTTTATTCTGTCTAAATATTTCTGGACCATATCACTTTTGAGCCATTGTGGATCATTTGGGGCTGTGTCACTACCACCCCCATTATGGACATGATCTCCCCCATGCTCCTTTGTATACACAGAGCTTAAGAAAGTATTTAAAAAATGTGTCTTCTCTTTGTTCCCAGTCACCCACTCTAGATTATTTTGTTAAGGGCCTACATGCTCGGACCTGACCTTTTTACTATTAATATATTTGAAGAATTTTTGTGGGTTTGTCCTACTATCTTTTGCAATCTGCCGTTCGTAATTAATTTTTGCATCCTTGATTTCCTTTTTCTATATTCTGTTATATTCTTTGTAGCATTTAAACAGTGATAGTGTTCCTTAATTTTTATATTTTTTTAAAGTTCTTTTCTTATTATTTATAGCCATTTTGGCCGTGAGCCACATAGGTTTTATTTTTAGCCTTTTAAACGTATTGCCCATGGGAATTTACTGTACTTTGCAGTGAATTTGCATACAGTCTTTTTGAAGAATTCCCGTTTCTATTCTATGTCCATTGGTGCCAATATTCCCTCCCAGCTTAAGTCTTGGAGAGCAGCCCTCATCCTTGGAAAGTTTGCTCTCTTAAAGTTAAGTGTTTTTAACTTTCCCATATGTGTTTGTTGTTTACAGCTAACATTAAATGAAAAATCATGTTATGGTCACTGCTACCCAGACGTTCTTTTATATGAATATTGGTAAAAAGCTGTGCATGGTTTGAGATTACCAGGTCCAGCAGAGCGTCATTCCTAGTCAGAGCAGAACTGCCAGACCTTGCCGGGAAAAAGACTCCAGCACGCGGCTCCGGTGCCACTCACTGCGCTGGACCCGCAATACCAGGAAGACACGCCGAGGCAACATGTCAGCTCCCTCGGCGTGGATCGGATGAGATACCGGCACCTCGTTCTAAGGTGAGTATTTCATAATGAGCTAGTATGCGCTGCATACTAGCGCATTATGCCTTTGCTTTAACTGCTTTAACTGTCCCAGCAGTGCCATTACTCCAGTCAATTGCCGGGTAGGTAAAATCCCCCATTATTATCACTGTCCCAGCCCTTGCAACCCTTTCCATCTGTGCAAGGACCTGAGTCTCTACCTCCTTGTTAAAACTGGGAGGTCTATAACAAACTCCAATGATAACCTTTCTAGCATGCACACCCATGTACAGTTCCACCCATAATGCTTCAGACTCTCTCATCACACTCTCCATCAACTAGGTCCTCTTTTTTGACAAAGCACTTCTATAGTGTGAAACGCGTCAACCTACCTGCATTTCCCCTGCCTGTACCCATCCAGTGCTTTTAATATTTATGCTTCAATAAAGACTATATACTTTACTTTCTGTGTGGGTATGCTGCTAATCCAAAGATTCTCTGTTCCTAGGTCCTCTTTCACACTCACTTTGAGATCACTTCTCACATAGAAGACAGTGTCAGGGCTGGGCGCAGCCCTTCCTTCTCTGAGCTGGCCACTCAGCTGTATGCTAATTGCCAGCTCTTATGTCGCCACAGTAACTCAGCTGTTGATGAAATCCTGCTCATCAGTCCTGCCTACTTAAGCCGTTCAGTCGAGAGGTTCTCTGCCTTCGCCTTGGTCAACATCACAGAAACTATCTCCTGCAATCCTATTCAAGACTTGCTTTGCTGACATCCCTTCTGGCTCCAGATCCTGCTTGCTGTTCCACTACATTGATCCCTGACTTCTGGCTTGGCTAACCATCCATTCCAGTTACTGAACTTTAGCTATGTTCTGACTACGTTTGTTCTTTTTACTTTTATTATTAAACAAGTGTGTTTTAACTGTATTTCTGTCTCGGCCCTGTTTCATGGTTTCTGACAGACAGACACCACCACCCCTCCGTTTTACCCTGTCTCTCCACAAGAGAGCATAGCCAGGTATATTAATAGCCCAGTCATAAAAAAAATGAAGCCAAGATTCAGCAATACCAATCAGATCATAGTTCTCTTCGTGCACCAGAGCTACCAACTCATCTAGTTTGCATGGCAGACTTCTGGCATTGATGAACAAACACTTCAATTCAATTCATTGTCACATTTTACAAAAGTATGTTGCAAATTTTTTTTTTAGTACAAATAGTGCCATTTACAATGGATGTTTGTAAACTAGGAACCTTCCTATTATCTGCCATAGCCCTCCCCCATCTTTCCATATCTGTTCAATAAGTGCAAAAATATACCGTACGTGTTTCCCATGTCAGACATTCACAGCTGTTATGTATCTCCAGCATATTGTCAGAAACCGAGACAGACTGAGACAGAAGTACAATTAAGACCCGGTTAGCCGCCTGACAAGTCGCGTTACGTTCTGTATTCTGTACTATGGAACCGTTCCAATAGGAACGACTCAGGTGAGTCACTGTGGAGAGATAGGAGCTGGCAATTAGCCGACAGCTGAGCGGCCAGCTTTGAGAAGGAAGGGCTGATCCCAGCCCTAACACATATATCCTATGTTATCTTAATGAGCCTAATTAATCATTCTATTTCTTGACTACAGTATATTGATGAGATGTGAAAGTGGGTGGTTTTTAGTAGTTTGGCAAAAGACAACTGGGTAGGGCTGACAACACACAGTCCACAAAAACACATGTGTTGTCAGCCCACAATACAGCTAAGTGCATTTTTAGCAGACCACCAGTATTTTATGTACTTGCAGGGTCTTTAGAGGGATAAAATATGCATCTAATGCATAGATTTATAGTATATGGGTTTTTTTTTTTTGCCCTGACATAACAATTTAAGATAAATAAGTCCTGAATCATTAAGCATTTTGCACTTCCCAAGCTGATTACAATAACTAGCCAGGTCGATTTAGTGTTTCTATCTTGCTTCCTCCTCCTTCCTCCTCCATTATCCATTCCTCCTACCATACCAGCAGGTGTGCTCTTGAATGGCAGTCCCTACTTTGAATTATTTACAGGAGCAACCAATGAGAGCTAAACCAATTGTGGCTTAATCACTTTTTTTTTGCTTCTGCTAAGATGTTCCATTTTGTCTTCCAGCCATAACCTATATTGATTATTTTGTTCTGTTACAACCATTGGTTGCCAGGTTCTGTAAGGTTGTATAGAATAAATACAATTGTGGGCCTACTCATCTTCATGCTGCTCTGTGATCTACCTGGATGCTTCAAACTTGTTAGATTATTTTAAAATGTTTGCAATTTTGGGACCCTGTTCCCCCTTCTGCTAGGGGTATTGCTTACTCCATGTTTTTTCAGTGGGGAAATACCTATCTATATTTGGAACTGGTGGGAGCCTGGTCATTCTGTTTTCACACCAGAAAATATTAATAGAGTAATGCGATTTGAAATTTAAAGTGATTGTAAAGTCTCGTTTAAAATAAAAAACAAAAAAACAAACATGTTATACTTACCTCCTCTGTGCAGTTGGTTTTGCACAGAGCAGACCCCAATCCTCCCCTTCTAAAGTCCCTCTTCAGTGCTCCTGGCCCCTCCCTCCTGTTCAATGCCCCCACAGTAAGCAGCTTGCTATGGGGCCACCCGAGTTGAGTCACGGCCCCCTCTCTCATCTGATTGGCTAGCTGACTTTGATTGACAGCCGCGGGAGTCAATAGGGCCGCTGATATGTCACAGCCAATCAGTAGGAGAGTCCCAGATGGCTAAGACACTTGTGGATATCGCTGGAGAGAGATGGGGCTCGGGTAAATAATTAGGGGTGCTGGGGCGGCTGCTAAACACAGAAGTTTTTTTTTTATCTTAAGATAAAAAAACTTCTGACTTTACAACTCCTTTAAGGGCCTGAATATCCTCATAGTATTGCCATTATCTGCTGTCCTTTGGTCTGCATGCTGGAAATTATTTATACACTTTCACAGATTTGTAACAGGTGAGGCTTGGTCATTTATGTGTAGCTACCTGCTACCTTTCTGTCTGCTTACTGGAATTTATAGATACATTTTTTTCATAATCTAACAAGTGGAGCATTCTCAATCTATCCATGTATTTTTATAGCTGTAGCAGTAGGGCACTGCTCATATAGCTAGCCATAGTCTGCTGCCATTCACTGTGCATGCAGGACAGTATTAGACATTTTATTAAAGTTTGAAGCAGGGAGAGTCCTGTCTGCATGGTAGAAATTATGTAAAAAAATACTAATTGAACCAGTGGCAGTCAGTTTTTATTTAAAGTGGTTGTAAAGTCCCATGTATAGAGAGATCGGGGGTCTATTGGACCCCTCCATTTCTCCTTTGGGCTCCAGTGGAGCCAATCAGACACAGATCGGTCTGATCTGCTGCTTCACTGGCCACTAAGCGGCCAATAACCAAAGAGCTGGAACCGGAAGTGACTAAATAGTTGTCGCTTCCAGGTTCTGATGTCACACAGTGGGAGGAACCGCTTCAGTTCCTCTCAGTGTGAGGCTGGAGCTGGATGCCCTTGCCTTATCGTTACTGGGCTTCCCGATCTCTCGAGGGGGGGAGCTTGGTATAGGCATGATATAGGCAGTGGTGGCGGGAGGGGGCGGCACCCCTTTCTGCCACCTGTAAAAGTATGTCAGGTGGGCTCACACACTGACTACGGAAAAGACACAGAGAGAGGGAGGGGGGAGATGCAGAGATGCTGGGGAGATAGCTGGATGATGGAGGCACATAAACTGACCATGCTATCAGAGATCAGCAGCCATGATAAATGTGGTCAGTTTACAGAGGGGGAACACAGGAACAGGCAGGATCAGCCAGGTATTATACAACATACAAAGGGACAATTGGGACAATTGACATGGCAAAAGCACTGTGCTATATCTTGTGCCTTAAAGGCAGAGGAGCATGCTTGTTTGTTTTTAAGGGTTACAACCACTTGAAGTACTAACACTGCATGTGTCTGTGTGTCCTTCTGATGGTAATTTTCTGGTTCTTGGCCTTTTTGTCAATGGTCTATATATTTTTTCCAATAAAACTATGGGGCCTGGGTACTGCTGCTGGCTGCGGCAATGCCTCTTCCTGCTGCAACATTTCACATACTGTACTTTCTGTTGAGTTTTTAGTTTTTTTAAGGGCATTCTGTGGGGGTCATTTTTTTACATAGTTCGATTTCTGCTGTTTTGTCTGGTCATTCTGATGTGATTGCACTTTTTCTAGAGGACAGCCTGCAGAACACATTAACTGGCCCTGTTATCCATTCAGATAGGATGCCATGCAACTTTTGGATAAGATCCTTGAAGTTCTGACTTCCTATATCTTCCACTATGAGTACTGACTTGAAATCCATATGACACATCGGTTTCCATTGTGTGGTTAGTTTTAACAGTTAAGTTTCACAGCAGCAGAAGTTTTGGGTTCTTGTAGTCTGGTAACTATAAAAAAATATATAAAAAATAGTTTTCCTATTATTACATGAGAACAGCATGAAATAATAGTCTGAGCTGAAATAAAAGTCTGATGGATGATATTCTATTAACTATTTCATAGATCTCTTTATTTTGCTGTTTTCCAAATCACGGGGAAAAACCTTATCCTTCAGATAACCTTTTCCACATCTTTATAATAAATATCAGTAGAATGTATTGTATTCATATAAGCATGAGTCTGTACATAAAAGTGACATTCTTTTTACATAGTTACATAGTTACATAATTACATAGTAGGTGAGGTTGAAAAAAAGACACAAGTCCATCAAGTCCAACCTATGTGTGGTATTATATGTCAGTAATACATTGTATATCCCTGTACAGTATGTTGTGAACATTCAGGTACTTATCTATCAGTTTTTTAAACTATCGATGCTCCCCGCTGATACCACCGCCTGTGGAAGGGAATTCCACATCCTTGCCGCTCTTGCAGTAACGAACCATCTATGTAGTTTAAGGTTAAATCTCTTTTCTTCTAATTTTAATGAGTGGCCACGTGTCTTGTTAAACTCCCTTTCACGAAAATGTTTTATCCCTATTGTGGGGTCACCATTACTTTATTTGTAAATTGAAATCATATCCCCTGTCAAGCGTCTCTTCTCCAGAGACAATAGGTTCCGCGCTCGCAACCTTTCCTCATAACTAATATCCTCCAGACCCTTTATTAGCTTTGTTGCCCTTCTTTGTACTCCATTTCCAGTACATCCTTCCTGAGAACTGGTGCCCAGAACTGGACAGCATACTCTAGGTGCGGCTGGACCAGAGTCTTGTAGAGCCAGAGAATTATGGTTTTATTTCTAGAGTTGATCCCCTTTTTAATGCATGCCAATAATCTGTTTGCTTTGTTATCAGCAGCTTGGCTTTGCATGCCATTACTGAGCCTATCATGTACTAGGGCCCCCAGGTCCCTTTCCATCCTAGATTCCCCCAGAGGTTCTCCCACCAGTGTATAGATTGCCTTCATAATTTTGCTACCCACATGCATTATTTTTAATTTTTCTACATTAAACCTCATTTGCCATGTAGTTGCCCACCCCATTAATTTGTTCAGATCTTTTTGCAAAGTTTCCACATCCTGCAGAGAAGCTATTGCCCTGCTTAGCTTAGTATTGTCTGCAAATACAGAGATTAAACTGTTGACCCCATCCTCCATGTCGTTTATGAACAAAACAAATAGGATTGGTCCCAGCACAGAACCCTGGGGGACCCCACTACCCACCTCTGACCATTCTGAGTACTCCCCATTTATCACAACCCTCTGAACTCACCCTTTTAACCAGTTTCAATCCATGTACTCACCCTATGGTCCAGGCCAACGGACCTTATTTTGTACAGTAAACGTTTATGGGGAACTGTATCACTATCAAGTGCTTTTGCAAAATCCAGATACACCACGTCCAGGGGCCTTTCTTTAACTAGATGGCAACTCACCACCTCATAGAAGGTTAATAGATTGGTTTGGCAAGAATGATTCTTCATGAATCCATACTGATTACTGCTAATGATACCGTTCTCATTACTAAAATCTTGTATATAGTCCCTTATCATCCCCTCCAAGAGCTTGCATACTATTGTTGTTAGGCTAACTGGTCTGTAATTCTCAGGGATGTATTTTGGGCCATTTTTAAATATTGGTGCTACATTGGCTTTTCTCCAATCAGCTGGTACCATTCCAGTCAGTAGACTGTCAGTAAAAATTAGGAACAATGATCTGGCAATTACTTGACTGAGTTCCCTAAGTACCCTCGGGTGCAAGCCATCTGTCCCAGTGATTTATTAATGTTAAGTTTCCCAAGTCTAATTTTATATCTGTCCTCTTCTCTTCTGGGTTGGCCGGAGCTGCTGCCAATCATCCAGTGCACTCCCAGAAATGCTGTTTGAGTGCCGCCCTCCTAGTAACCAAAGATGCCACATATGCCCCGCCCCCTGCAATGTGCACGGTGCTTCTGCTCCCAGCGTGCCCGAGCTACAGGGATCTATTGGACAGGTACTGATCTATGGGGACACCTGCTGTGGGGGGGACTCTGATGGGGGAACACCTGCTGTGGGGGGGCTCTGATGGGGTACACCTGCTGTGGGGGGCACTGAGGGGGACACCTGCTGTGGGGGGCACTGATGGGGGACACCTGCTGGGGGGGGTGGGGGACACCTGCTGGGGGGGCTCTGATGGGGGACACCTGCTGGGGGGGCTCTGATGGGCACTCTGATATAAGCTGCGCGTGCTGCAGGTCACTCCAGAATGTCCCTCATTCTCAACTTTAAAAGTTGGGAGGTACACAGGAGCGGATCAGGGGAGGAGAGACTGTGCCACCGCCGTCCCTGTTATCAACGGGGAGAGGGCTCTCTGTGTTTACTGCCCATCCCATCCTTCCTCCTGTCAGAGAAGGAGAGCGAAGTAGCCGGAGATTGGAGCGCCCGTGTCTGAGTGGAGAGAGAGCAGCTGTGAGCTCTTAGACCCCCCCTCCCTCGTCTCCTTGCACTGCTGTACTAGTGAGCAGTGCTTGCCAGGTCAGCTGCCCGCTATGTTTCTTCCCCCTCCTCCATATTGGCCAGGGAAGAAATACAATAAAAAGGAGCAGAGAAGAGGATTGTGGGACATGTATTCCCGAGGACTGGTGGCCCCATTGTGACCCAGAAACTGCTAACCACACAGCATGCTCAGCTTAATAAGAAAGGGGGGGAAAGAGAGAGCGCCAGGAGCCCGAGAAAGCTTTCGGGGAAGTGCACCCAGGACTCCAGGGAGAGGATAGTGCTGAGGGGACACCATCAGAAAGAGAACCCCGCTGCCCTGTGCCACCAGAGGGAAAGCTGCACAGCCTGGTGCCATCCCTGGTGAAGAAAGGAATGGAGTCATTGCCAGAATACAGATCTGAGCACTACCCAGCGGAATTGCCACGAGCAACCCAAAGTGAGCTGACTCCTGACTCCTGATCAGAAGAACTGATGTTGCTGTACCGCCGGGTCTGGTGAGAGGGCTGGTCGGTCATTATCTACTGCCATTCTTAGGAACTGCAGTCTCTGACCATCTCCTGTAGTGTGTCTGCAGTCTCTGATCATCTCCTGTATTATGTCTGCAGTCTCTGCCCCTCTCCTGTACTATGTCTGCAGTCTCTGACCATCTCCTGTACTATGTCTGCAGTCTCTGACCATCTCTTGTAGTATGTCTGCAGTCTCTGACCATCTCCTGTATCATTTCTGCAGTATGTCTGGTGGCTCTTTCTAACAGACTCTCTAACAGAAGCCCTCTCTGTGTGCATTAGAGAGATCCCCCTCCAGGTCCCATTAGTGTACTCATTTTCTTTATTGTTAAAAGATCATGGGATGATCCCAGGGTAATGAAGACTTCTTAAGGAAGCATTTGTAAAGGGGAGGCGTTAGTAAGATCACCACACACATGTGGGGTTGCCAGAAATATTTCTGCACCCAGGCGTCTGTGACCCTAGGATCGGCCCTGCTCAGATGCATCTACTGAGGCCATAGCAGCTGTCGCTTACCTCAAGGTAAGAGATTCTTCAAATCAAGCCCACATAGGGTTTCTGTTTGGGGAAGCTAAGTTAGCACCTAAGCCTGAACACATGTTATGACACACTTCCTTTATATGTAATGCTCCACCCTTTTTTGTATTTTTTCAGAAGGGGGAATGTCATGCAACTCCCTGAGAGTAGGGAATGGTTTGATTCCAGAAGGTGTCATAAATTTATAGGATCGAAGGAGATTTTAGGATGACTATATTCTAATTGAGGATGGTGAGGACCAGGAAAGAAAGGAGAGCATGGGGTTATGGGGTGATTGGAGTGAGGGACTTTCCTTTCTTATGAAAATAAAGCCTCATTGCCCGGGATGTCGGGGAAGAGGAGGCAAGTCATAGGACTTGCAAATTTGGGACCAACACCTGGCCAATCAGAAGTCCCCTTAGAAATCCATGGAGTCCAGCACTGTCTTGCTTGCAGGCAAAGCTCTTCCTACACCACTATTCTCTGGCACTGCCATCCCTGGGAGCCCGTTCGGCATTTCTGTGCATGCAGAAAACGCACCGCACAGCCCTTCACTGGGAAGTTCGGTATGCTGCTGCTTCTCCTCCCCCCAGCTTTTGTTTAGCTTAAAACAGAGAGAATGTGATCAACCATAATGTTTTTATATCTATGCACAAATGTTTTGCCTTTCATTTATATTTTAAACTGAATGAGTTGTTTTACAAGGTGAGGGTTTACAGTCAATTAAGCAATTAAGGACATAAATGTAAGAAAAAAAAGGTATTTCCTTATATATTTTTTCTTTTTTTACATTTGTGTAAGAGGGAGGGGAGGAGGCAGGGTAGAGGGCAAAGGTCTACTTTATAGAGGAGAGAAATATTTAAGAAAACGAAAAATTTACCACCAGGTTTGAAAAAGCTCCAAAATGTATCAAGCCGGCACTGATCTTCATATTTTGGGTTTTATAGAAGTTTAACACCACCAAAAATGTTATGATATTATTATACTCTGGGTATTGCATTAGAGTGGATCCTCAGGCGTAAAAGCTGTTTAGTCAGTCAGTTTGCCATAACCTTCTTGTTCCTGCAGCTGGAAAATGTTTTTTCTATAACAATAGATTTATGCCATAGAGGAGAGAACAAGTGTGTAACCCCGGTCAGCAATGTTGACAGAGAGGAAAGGCTGCAGTTTTATTGTGTCTGCTGCTACTCTTGCTCATGTCTGCAGAGAAATATAGTGACAAATGCGTCTGTTCTGAGAATTCTGTGTACAGCCAGTTTTGAGTCCCCCCTCTACCCAGTAGGAATGTGGAGGAGAAGAGGATTGTGGGAGGTGTAGTTCTTTGCAGACTGAGCTGGCTTGGTGGGCTGGAAAGAGAAAACGGCAGATCCCATGACGCACTGGGGCTTAGAGGAGAGGCAGTTTCCCAATGTTATGCCTGGCCTAAGGAGGAAAAATGTGAATGTTGTTCAGATAAATGCACATCAATAGACCACTCACCACTGCACCTAAGAGGCAGAGAGGAGCAGTGACAGACATTTTGGGACATTGGAGAATGCCATGGATGCTGGTGGAGACTGATTGAGGGGAAGGACACTGTGGACACTGACAGGCAGTGTTGCTCACAGTAAACAGAGGGATATTACCTGCTAACACAGAATTTATGAGAGACTGATGGCCAAAACCCCTCTACACTTTAACAAAAGAGTGACAGTGTCATCAAGGCCATATTTAACATGGGGCAAAGGGGTCATCTGCTCTGGGCCCAGTCATTATTGTGGGGCCCAAAGCAGCTGCCCCTTGAGCCGGCGCCAGATGCAGAACTACCAGCAGGGCATTCAGAGAGGCACAGCTGGAGGGTGAGAGGGCGGGCACCACAGAACACTGCATCTCTCCCTCTGCCCTTCTAACCAGGCCCACCCCACGCCATCACAGCCTACACTGGCTGCTCCTGCTGGGGACACGCCCCCAATACTTAGAATACTCTTTCCCTGGAAACACTGCACAACATGGCCAGGTGGTGTCATAGATGGGCTGTAACTGGTTCCTGGTATGGGGAGGCTGTGGGGACAAGAGTGCTGCACCTGTTGGCCAGGGAGCGGGATGGGTCGGGAGGGGGAAGGAAGAGGATTTACTGCAGGCACCAAGCAGACAGCTAAATGCACATAAGGGACTTGTATTCCTTATGTGTATGCATGATACACTGGCTGTGGGTGTTCTGTCAGGCCAGGACTGGTGGGGGGCGGGGTGTGCTCTTTACTAAAGGCTTCAGTCCACAAAAATCTGCCCCTGTAGATAAAAACAAACTATGCACCTGTGAACAATATTGAATTATGTACCCCAGAAGCCTGTCCAAAAAACTCCCATAGCTAAGCTCCCTGGCCTGCCCTGTTGCTAGGACATTAGTAGGGACTAGGGAGCGCTAGCCCTTGTTGCTCGCCTCCACCATCACATGATGTCAGCTCCCTCTAGTTTAAACACAGCACATGCACTTTCTTCACTGTTGCCATGATGATGTGGCATTTGAATCAGAGGGCTTGTGGTGAGCATTAGGGTCTGGAGCGCCACAGCAACATCTCTTTTGGATTCAGACCTTGCACGTTATCTGGCCTGTTGGCATGGCATTGAGCTAGGCACCATAGAAACTGGAGAGAATGCATTAATGGTGTTTGAATCAAAGGTGTGCTCTTGTAATGGCAGAGGTGAGCACCAGTATTTGGAGCTCCAGAAGCCTGCCCGAAAAACTCCCACAGCCGATGTTCCCCCATTCTGTTGCTAGGATATAGCTATGATGCTCCAGATGTTGATGCCTTCCTCTGCCATGTACGCTCTCAGATTCAAACAATGCACATTCTCTCCCCTGTTGTCATGGTGCTGAGCTCAGCATTGTGGCTACTGGTTAGATGGTGCACTGTGCATGTGTGGCATGAATTCTAGTGTGTTTTTGTGATGGTGGAGACAAGTATCAATAGCCGGAGTGCCATAGAAACGTCCTAGCAACAGGATGAGGAAATTCCAGCTATTGGAGTTTTTCAGGCAGGCTTCTAGAGCGTTTGGACGTTGATGCTTGCCTCTGCCATCACAAGAGCGCAGCTGCAGTTCCAGAAGACTGTCTGAAACCCCCCACAGTCGGTGTTCCCTATTTTAATGGTTTATTTATTTACACATGAACTTCTCTCTCTGGGCAGGGGGGCTGGGGGTGTTTGGATGGAAAACTTTTCTCTTGGCTGGGGGCCCTGGACTGAATCTTTGCCACGTGTGAAAGAATGTCTAGCTGCGCCACTAACTACTAGGGTTGCAAAGGTTGCTGATTGAAGAGAAGAACTAGTTTCACTTGGATAGGGACTCAGGAGATAGTACACACTCACTGTAGTAACCGCACAACAGACTGCCTACCCAGCCTATCTGCCTATTCAATTTTCAGCTGCAGGCAGATGGAGCATGCTGTTGGAGAGCAGAAAAGGGTCAGCTGATCTGAGCCAGTACAGTTAAGGGGGGAGAGCTGGAGGAGGTTTCTGCTGTGTGAGGAGACCCATCTTGGGACACGGAGTAAGGGAGACATTTGGAGGGAGCTGAGAGCTTGCATGCAAGCAGGGAGAATGCAAGCAGGGAGAACCGACTAAACTGACTGACAGGTGACAGCAAGTGAGTGTCACTGATCCCATCCCCACCCAAGACTGCCACTGATCCCATCCCCCCACCAGAACTGCCACTCACCCCATCCCCCCCAGCACTGCCACTAATCCCATCAACCCCCCCAGCACTGCCACTCATCCCATTTCCCCCCACCAGCAACCAATGGGTTGTCCAGGGTCCAATCAATAACTAAGATGGCCCTAAATGCCAGAGTTAGTACCATTATCTGTGCTTAAACGGACATTATCCCGAGTGCTCTAAAATAACTGTTGGGCCCTAACAAGCTGGCTACCAGAAGTCAGAGGGAGTATATTACAGATTGCTGAACTGTTACGGTGGCATAGCTCTCCTTAGTTAAAGGAGAAGTATGGCCAAAGCTTTTTTGGCCATACTTCTCCTATGGATCACAGGAATGCAGTTTGTTCGGCACTCCTGTGACCGATTAGGCTAAAGTCTGCTGTCGGCTGACATCACCTGGTTCAGCTTCTCCTCTATCCATTGAGAGCCTTAAACAGTGCTGGAGGGGAGAGCAAAGAGCCGCTGACTGACGGTTCACGGCTCTCTGCTCAGAGCTGAGGGGGAGTTTAGAGCTGGTAGTGGTGTTTGATCACTCAGTTCTCACTGCAGAGCCACCGGGGGACAGAAAAAAAAACGTTACTCACCTAGGTGGATGCAGCATCAGATCGATGCTGCATCCACCTAGGTGAGTATAATTTTTTTTTTTTTTTTTTTTTTATCCCGAACTTCTCTTTTAAGATTGCCCCATTACAGGGTTTAGGAGTAGTTGCTTTCTACACCAGTTGGTTGTTTTTCTAAAATATTTCTTTCTACTGTTCACCCATTTGTAATATACATTTCTTGCATAGCTTAACTGTTTTCTGTATAATTTCTATGGTTTAATATCTCTTTTGCTACCAGGGTACTGCATATACATCTACAATAAATATTCCCCACCCTGCCAGGTGTCAGTGTGTGTGTGTGTGTGTGGTGCTATTTGCAGAGTCATGGTGTAAGGTAAATCGAATTCCCAACAACAGAAACCAGTGCAGACCAATGCTCGTGCTCATGCGCATTGCACACATGCTCATACCGTGCACGTGCGCATACCAATTAATGCACTATCATCTGCTCCTCTCTCCAACAACAGAACAATATCACCTGCTACCTAACCCAACAAGAAAGCAGTAACTTCTGCTTCCCTCTCCAATAAGAGAGCAGAATCATCTGCTACCCTCTCCAACAAGAGAGCAATATCTTCTGCTCCCCTCTCTAATAAGAGAGCAGTATCATCTGCTTCCCTATCTAACAAGAAAGCAGTATCTTCTGCTCCCCTCTCTAACAAGAGAGCAGTATCTTCTGCTTCCCTCTCCAATAACAGAGCAGTATCATCAGCTCCCCTCTCCAATAAGAGAGCAGTATGGTCAGCTCACCTCTCCAATAGGAGAGTAGTATCATATGGTCCATTCTTCAGCAACAGAGTAGTACAATCAGCTCAACTTGTTAACAAAGTAGCACCAACTGTTTTTTTCAGCTGTTAATTTTACTAATGCTAAATAATACAAGCAAATAAAAACATAGAATTTAAAGGCATATTTAGTGAATGTGACATTCAATAAACATGTACTGCAGTTGAATATTCAAAATAAATGTTAATAGTGATCCACGCCACTCCCAAACGCTCTCCACTCTTTGCAACTCGGGCGGGTGCAAAAAAGGGAGTCCTTATGCAGTGCCGGGATAAGGTCATCTAGCACCCAGGGCGAAGATGCCAAACGCTCTCCACTCTTTGCAACTCGGGTGGGTGCAAAAAAGGGAGTCTCCATGCAGTGCCGGGATAAGGTCATCTAGCACCCAGGGCGAAGATGCCAAACGGCGCAACCCCCCCCCCCCTAAATGTATGAGCATTATGTGTCAGCAAAACCCCCATCCAAAAAAAATTTGAGCATGAAATGTAATCTTCACACCAACCCCTTAAGCATAAATTTCCTTTTGGCAAGTCAAAATTCTTTACCCTAAATAATTTCCCCTCTTAGCACAAATCCTCTACCCCTCAAATTTCCCCTCTGAGCACTAATCTTCTCCCCCCTCTAAATCCTCCTTTCCCAGCACAATCCCCCAAAATTCCTTCTCCTAGCACTTATCCACCCCCAAATTTCCCCTCCTAGCACAAATCTCATCAATCATCCCTTCTAGCCTAACCCCCCCCCCCCCCCCCCCCCCTTCCTAACAGAAATCCACTCTTCTAGTACAAATTCCCCCTCCAAATCACTCATCCTAGCTCAACCCCCAAAAATCCCTACCCTGTCCAAGGACAGCCGCCCCTCCTGCCTACCCCCTATCCCAGCGCTTTCTCTAGGATTAAATACTTTTGTGGGTGACGTGCATTGAAGCAGGTGGAAGACAGGCAAAATGTTTTACTGTGTACTCATGTCATTGGATTAAACTGTTTTTAATACTTGTGGTATATAGGTGTGCAGCCCGTTCAACCTTTCCCAAGTAAATGTGTTTTATTATACAGTAAGTAATTCACCACCAGTGAATGTTTGGTGAATGTTGCTTTATTCTTTTTAAATCAAATAAATAGGAAACCCTCTCATTGTCCACAATCACTGTTGACTTACCAAACTGATGAAGGGGATTTAACTAATATACAGTGTATGCGGAAAGTATTCACAGCGCTTCACTTTTACAGAGACATCCTTGATGAAAACCTGCTCCAGAACACTCTCGACCTCAGACTGGGGCAAAGGTTCATCTTCCAATGGCCCTAAGCACACAGCCAAGATAACAAAGGAGTGGCTACAGGACAACTCTGTGAATTTACTTGAGTGGCCCAGCCAGAGCCCAGACTTGAACCCGATTGAACATCTCTGTAGAGATCTAAAAATGGCTGTGAATTGACGCTCGCCATACAACCTGATGGAGCTTGAGAGTTCCTGTAAAGAAGAATGGGAGAGACTGCCCAAAAATAGGTGAGACAAGCTTGTAGCATCATACTCAAAATAGCTTGAGGCTGTAATTGGTGCTAAAGGTGCTCCAACAAAGTATTGAGCAAAGGCTGTGAATACTTATGTACATTTTTTTTTTTTTTTTTTATACGTTTGCATAGATTTCAACAAACCTCTTTCACGTTGTCATTATGGGGTATTGGTTGCAGAATTTTGAGCAAAATAATGAATTTTGGAATAAGGCTGTAACATAACAAAATGTGGAAAAAGTGAAGTGCTTTGAATACTTTCCAGATGCACTGTAGCTGGTCCTTCAAAGAAAAAAAGAGTTCTTTTAACATGTTATCTCAATGCATGGCCCACCTCCCCAGTGCAGCAGCTAAAAATAGGAAACTTCCAAAATAAAAAAGCCAATGTCCTTAAAGTGGATGTAGACCCGATTCATGAAATTTGAGCTGGGCACATACAGTGGTGTGAAAAAGTGTTTGCCCCCTTCCTCATTTCCTGTTCCTTTGCATATTTGTCACACTTAAGTGTTTTCGTAAACACAAAATGCAATTTGTAAATGAAGGTGTTTATTATTAAAGGTGAAAAAAAATCCAAACCATCATGGCCCTGTGTGAAAAAGTGATTGCCCCCTAAACCTAATAACTGGTTGGGCCACCCTTAGCAGCAACAACTGCAACCAAGCGTTTGCGATAACGTGCAATGAGGCTTTTACAGCGTCCTGGAGGAATTTTGGCCCACTCATCTTTGCAGAATTGTCCTAATTCAGTTACATTAGAGGGTTTTCGAGCATGAACGGCCTTTTTAAGGTCATACCACAACATCTCAATAGGATTCAGGTCAGGACTTTGTCTAGGCCACTCCAAAGTCTTCATTTTGTTTTTCTTCAGCCATTCGGTGGTGGACTTGCTGGTGTGTTTAGGATCATTGTCCTGCTGCAGAACCCAAGTTCGTTTCAGCTTGAGTACACGAACAGATGGTCGGACATTCTCCTTCAGGATCTCTTGGTAGACAGCAGAATTCATAGTTCCTTTTATCACGGCAAGTCTTCCAGGTCCTGAAGCAGCAAAACAGCCCCAGACCATCACACTACCACCACCATATTTTACTGTTGGTATAATGTTCTTTTTCTGAAATGCAGTGTTCCTTCTACGCCAGATATACTTGGACACACACCTTCCAAAGAGTTCCACTTTTGTCTCATCGGTCCACAGAATGTTGTCCCAAAAGTCTTGGGGATCATCAAGATGTGTTGTGGAGAAATTGAGACGAGCTTTGATGTTCTTTTTGCTCAGCAGTGGTTTTCTCCTTGGAACTCTGCCATGCAGGCCATTTTTGCCCAGTCTTTTCCTGATGGTGGAGGCATGAACGCTGACCTTAACTGAGGCAAGTGAGGCCTGCAGTTCCTTGGACGTTGTTGTGGGGTCTTTTGTGACCTCTTGGATGAGTCGTCGCTGTGCTCTTGGGGTAATTTTGGGCGGCCGGCCACTCCTGGGAAGGTTCACCACTGTTCCATGTCTTCGCCATTTGTGGATAATGGCTCTCACTGTGGTTCGCTGGATTCCCAAAGCTTTGGAAATGGCTTTATAACCCTTTCCAGACTGATAGATCTCAATTACTTTCTTTCTCAATTGTTCCTGAATTTCTTTGGGTCTCGGCATGATGTGTAGCTTTTAAGGATCTTCTGGTGGACCTTACTGTGTCAAGCAGCTCCTATTTAAGTGATGCCTTGATTGTGAACAGGTGTGGCAATAATCAGGCCTGGGTGTGGCTAGAGAAATTGAACTCAGGTGTGGACAACCACAGTTATAGTATGTTTTAACAAGGGGGCAATCACTTTTTCACACAGGGCCATGATGGTTTGGATTTTTTTTCACGTTTAATAATAAACACCTTCATTTACAAATTGCATTTTGTGTTTACTTGTGTTGTCCTTGACTATTGTTTTAAATTGGTTTGATGTTCCGAAACACTTAAGTGTGACAAACATGCAAAGGAACAGGAAATGAGGAAGGGGGCAAACACTTTTTCACACCACTGTATATCTGCAGTGTTTTGTTATCTCTCTCAATGCACTGTGTCCCGTAGCTGTCTTCTGCTCAGTTCCTCTGTTATCAGCCTGATAACTTTTGACAAGCTCTCCGAGACAGGAGATAGAAGTTTGTGTCGGGGGAGGTTGCTATAAATAGATTAGCACACAGCTTGCCATCTAAGAACAGAGCTATGCACATTCCTTTCTTCCTTTGCCAATGAGGAGAGGGGGTGTGTGCCTTTCCCCCAATCAGCTGTCATGGCTGTATGCCCAAGTTTTACTGCAGTGTTAAACAGGAAGAGAAAATCTCCTAACACGAAGAGCACTTTCTAAAAGATATATACAGATGAAGACAGCAGATATACATGTAAAAGTTATATAGGGAGATTTGTTTCGTCCCTGTGTATCATCTGAGGCTGTTCACTTCACTGGGTATATGTAAGGGGTTTACTTCCACTTTAAAGTGGCTATAAATTTTAAGCATTTGCATACAGGATCAAACAGGCTTTTTACACAATGCAGAGGATTAACCCCTTAGGTTCCACAGTGAGTATAAGAAGCATGCTTTACTGCATATACAGACTGATTTTACTGTTGTGGGTTTAGTAACACTTTAAGGTAAAAAAAGGTTTAGTCATCAGAATTCCCTAACCCCCCCCCCCTTTTTTTTTACTTACCGGAGCCCTCATTCGATGCAATGCTGTGCCCATCTGCAGCTCTTCTCTCCCCTTACTTCCTGGTCTCTTTAGCTTTGCTGAGGCAGCAGCAGCTATCGATTGCCACTGCTGTCAATCAAAGCCAGTGACAGTGGAGTGGGGGGACTTGAGAACGAGCCCACACGAGTGCCCCCATAAAATGCATTTACAATAATTTTAAGAAAGCTGAGGGTGTCTGTACATGACCATACACAAAATACATATAGTGGTAACAATTGTGTAAAGCTCACCAGATATGTGACAATCTGATTGTACAATCTCCTTTAGATCAATGACAACTATGTAGTGCCTACCTAACTGAATACAAATCAATTGGATAGTTCAGGTAGGTACTTATATTACATAGTTTTGGTCTAAAGGAGTACAGTCAGCTTGTAACGTGTATGGTGAGCTCAAGATGACACTGTAATCAACTGACTGGTAGAACATGTGAACTCTTTTATCATTTTATTCTTATTTACTCTTATTCACTGCTACACTAGTGACACTTTCTATGTGCTCTGTAGCTTGGTACCACTCTCACTAACAGTATACATACAATATGCTATAGGATACCTCATTGGAAAGGCCATGTTTGCCCAGTCTTTTCCTGATGGTGGAGGCATGAACGCTGACCTTAAACAATACTATACGTTGTTGTGGGGTCTTTTGTGAATATGTCATTCACTCCTTTATCCAGCCATTTGTATACCATATTATTTGGAAAGTTTATAACCCTTTAACATTATGATCGGCATCTTCTACCTTTGCATTATCAATTTGCTGTATAGGTTGAAAAAAGACACAAGTCCATCCAGTTCAACCACAAATTAAACAAAAAAATATATATATACATATATATATATATATATATATATATATTATATATATATATATATATATCATACAATCCCATATACCCCATTCTATACCCACAGTTGGTCCCCCGAGAGGCAACTTACCTATAAATGTCTAGGAAGGTATCCATAAAACTTTAACTTTGCCCCCTTGTCCTCACGTTGATCAGCTCCTCCATGGTTAATTTGGCACAAGCAGATCCTTTAATTTAGGGTCCCAGCACTGAACCTTGGGTACACCACTGAATTTTGCCTGTAGACCTTACCTTAAAGTAACAGTATTTATTAACGATGAGCAACAGTCACCCACTCTAGATTATTTTGTAAAGGGCCTACATGCTCAGACTTGACCTTTTTACTATTAATATATTTGAAGAATTTTTTGGGGTTTGTCCTACTATCTTTTGCAATCTGTCTTTCGTTTTGAATTTTTGCATCCTTGATTTCCTTTTTACATATTCTGTTATGTTCTTTGTAACATTTAAATGACACTAGTATAGGTTTTATTTTTAGCCTTTTAAATTTATTGCCCATGGGAATATACTTTGCAGTGAGTTCACAAACAGTCTTTTTTCTTTGAACTAGATTCACTTTAATGCATTACTATATTTTGACCAGTCACATACTACCCTCTTGGGTGTTCCGAGATTGCAACTAGGACTTGCAACTATATTTACCTTGGGTTTATGTGCTTTAGTTACCCTACCACTAATGCCCCTAATATTACCCTCTGGAATATGTTCCACGCTGACTATTCCTATCTCTGGGTTTATGGTTTGGATTTTTTTTCACCTTTAATAATAAACACCTTCATTTACAAATTGCATTTTGTGTTTACTTGTGTTGTCCTTGACTATTGTTTAAATTGGTTTGATGTTCCGAAACACTTAAGTGTGACAAACATGCAAAGGAACAGGAAATGAGGAAGGGGGCAAACACTTTTTCACACCACTGTATATGCATAACAGTTTATCTGAATCAGAAGTGCAAGTAATGCATTGGTGATTCAACAACATTATTATCATCCAAATAGAAACATACTATAAATATGTCATTCATTTATACAGTATACCAATATATTTTAAAGTTTAGCTAACATATGATCACTACCTTTGCATTATCAATTTGCTGTATAAGGGTACTGCTAATAAAACTTTAACTTTACACGTTGATCAGGTTAATTTGGCACAAACAGATCCTTTAATTTATGGAATTTTGCCCTAAAGTAACAGTATTTATTAACGATACAGTGTATTCTTTAGATTCAGTGAATATTTAATGAGTAGACTGAGGGGAAAAAAAAGTGTGATGCAAGTAAGGTAGAAGGTAACAAAATCAAATCAGAACACTGAACGTGTCAGTTTCCAGCAGTCCTGTGCTATAACATCCTACAGTCAAGTTTGCATTTATGGTGAGCTCTCCTCCCCCTGTCAAAGTGCTACTCTCTTTTCCTCCCCAGGGATCCTGTGATTTGCTTCAGGGCACAAAGTGAATGATCTGGTAACACAGAAATCTTAGAGTCCTCTTTAGTAGTCCCAGGAGAAGACAGATCTGAGAGCGCTAAGCACAGAAGATGCCTGCAGCAAAGTCAGTGCTAGAACAGGAATCTGTCAGGGTTGGAAGATGGGATTAGGACTGGTCCAGGGATGCGAACAGAATGATGGCATCCTTGTCTTCACTGTTTCTTAATTTATTCACTTGTATATTTTAGCTCTGTGGGAAAAAATTAACTTGATTAGGAAATCTTGTCTGATGCATAAAAATATGTTACCCAAAAAAAAAAAAAAAAAAAGCTTAGACTGCACACTGTATGGTTCATTAAAGCAAAGTTTTAAAGTACTGAGTTTTTGCAGAAATAACTCTCAGCATCTGACTTGTGAATTCTACTCTTTATTGTATATGCATGCTTCCTCTAATGCAGTGTGGATATGGGGGAATCACTGTAAAAATAGGTGCATATCCGGTTACAAGACTGAAAGCTCTTTCCATGCTATGTAACTAAATGGTGCTTTTCCTGTAAAAGTCAGACTGAACAGTTTGAATCTGGCGTTTGCTGCTCAGTTTGATCCCACTGATATTAGTGTGTGAATAGCCCAGAATGTGAAAGATATAAAAAAAAAAAAAATGTACGTATACACTAATATTACCAGAATTCTATAAAACAACTGAGACTTCTGGGTCCATTTACTAATTTTACAGAGATTTTTTTTTTGTAGGCATGGATGTAAAACATACTTTGCTTTCAAATACAATTGTTTTAATAACATTAATAACAATGTATTTCCAATCAAGGATCTTCCGATTTTTAACTTTACATTTAAGTTTCAAGGTCACCCAGGACAAACAATGCCACCAGCCCCTGTTTGAAATAAAAACGCCATTGGCGTCCATTGCCACCGTTTCCGTGGCAACACAGTAACCATTAATTTTCAATTAAAGTAGACAAAAAGCTCGATGACAGCTCTGGGTCTGCTGAAGATGTCAAGAATCTGTATTAATATACAGCAAGAGAGTATAATTGTGTGTCCATCTTCACGAACAACAAAGATGGGGGATAATTAGCAGCTAGAAAGCCACTCTGTAATTTTGTGCTTATTGTCACCACAGCCCAGCACATTAGCATACATTAAAAGCCAGTTTATTCCTATTAAAGTGCCCTTACAGTTTCACGTTTTCTTATTGACCAAAATTTTTTCATTTTGTTTTTCTATTTACCCATGTTACATCAAACAAAGACATGCAATCAATAAGACTTTAACATCTAATAATACATACGCTTGGTTTGCTAGAGTTGCTTATGTGTTTAAATTTTAAAATATTTGAAAAGAGCAATATGTATATAATACAAGTTATGATTTAGGATGTTTTGCACAATCGTTTTAGCTACCAATACCAACTTATGCGAACGAGGTGTTTAGTTTATATGAGGTTTTCCAAAAGTTAGTATGCTTTTTATTTCTGAGAGTTCAATTGTCAGTCTACCTTTGTTCCTCAGCCCTTAAAAAAACAAAAACAAAAAAAAAAACCCTATAGCACTAAGTACATTAAATCTAAAGCCCTTAAAATTACTTGCACCTTTGTGTGGTCTTGATATTCTTTCTGTATTTTACTACAGTTTACTGACAATTAAAAATATAAAAAAAAGGTTGGGGGGGGGAGGGGTGCCAGGGAGGCCAATCCAGGGCTGGAGCATCCCAATAAGTACGCTCCATTGAGTGACACCAGTCAGGGACCAGCACTGTTGTAGCTGAGGGACTCTACTAGCTGCCGGGGGGTAAAAACTCCTCCAGTGAGAGTGGGGGGGGGGGAGCAAAGGGAAAAGAAAGACAGATTCTGGTGGTAGGGGACTCAAATCTTAGAAGGACAGAGAAGGCAATCTGTAACAACGACCTGAAGCGCCGAACTGTATGTTGTCTACTGGGCTCTTGGGTTTGGCACAGCACGGATCTGGTGGACAGATTACTGGGAGGGGCTGGGTTGGCACAAATGACAAAGTCAGAGGCAGATGGAGTGTCCTAAAGAACTATTTTAGGGACTTGGGAGTTAAATTGAGGAAAAGGACCGCCAAGGTAATATTCTCAGGAATACTACCGGTACCTCAAGCCACACCAGAAAGGTAGAGGGAAATTAGGGAAGTAAACAAGTGGCTGAGGAGCTAGTGTAGTAAGGAGGGGTTTGGGTTACTGGAGGACTGGGCCGACTTCTCAGTCGGTCACCAGTACTATAGAAGGGACAGACTGCACCTAAATGAGGAGGGTGCCGATCAGCTGGGAGCAAAGATGGCCAAAAAGTTAGAGGGGGGGCCCAGATGGTAGTATTGGGGGTATTAGTGGTAGGTTGACTAAAGCACATAAACCCAAGGTAAGTATAGTAACAAGTCCTAGTTGCAATCTCGGAACACCCAATAAGTAGATAGTATGCAACCGGTCTAAACTACGTGGCATGTTCACCAATGCCAGGAGCCTGGCGGACAAGATGGGTGAACTAGAGATAGTGTTGTACGAGGAGGATTTGGATTTTGTGGGAATTTCTGAGACCTGGTTCAACAGCTCTCATGATTGGCTGGCAACCATTCAAGGGTATACCCTTTATTGCAGGGATAGAGAGGGTAACAAAAGGGAGAGGGAATACCTATATATCAAGAATAATGTACAAGTGAATGTGAGAGATGACATCACAAAGGGAGCTAGGGAGGAGATGAAATCCTTATGGGTAGAGCTCCAAAGGGATGAAGCTAAGGGGAAAATAATACTGGGAGTATGCTATAGGCCCCCTAACCTGAGGGAGGAGGAGGAGACGGACCTTCTACCACAATTTGGATTAGCAGCAAGAATGGGAAGTATTAACAGGGGATTTTAATTATCCAGACATAGACTGGGCAGAGGGAACCACACATCTGTCTAAGGCTCACCTGTTACTAAATGTCTTGCAGGATACTTTCATGGTTCAGATGGTAGATGCACCAACTAGAAATAAAGCGTTACTGGATCTACTGATAACCAACAATACAGACCTGATCACGGATGTGGAAATACGAGGCAATTTAGGAAACAGCGATCACAGGTCAATTGGCTTCAGTATAAATCACACAAATAGGAGTGTATTAAGGGGAGTACAAAGACACTGAATTTCAAAAGAGCCAACTTCCCTAAACTACGAACCTTGCTAGAAGGCATAAATTGGGATAAAATCTTAGGAACAAAGAATACAGAGGAGAGATGGGTTTAAGTGAAGAGCATATTAAATAAGGGCATTAGCCAATGCATCCTATTGGGTAATACATTTAAAAGAGTGAACAATAGTCCTGGATAGCTTAACTCCAATGTAAAAATGCATATAAAAGCAAAGGAGAAGGCCTTCAAAAAATACAAGGTTGAGGGATCTTTCTCAACATTCAGACTTTATTAAGAATGCAACAAGAAATGTAAGGATGCAATTAGGGCAGCTAAGATAGAACACGAAAGACACATAGCGGAAGAAAGGAAAAAAAATCCCAAGAATTTTTTAAACTATGTAAACAGTAAAGGACATCAGGTTACAATGGATGGGGCGAAGGCATTGAATGTATTCTTTTCCTCAGTCTTCACAAGGGAATTGGGGGGCTTGACTCTGGTTTCTTTAGAGGATGTGCCGCCCAGGTATCCTTCCTACACATATGATCGGCATGCCTGATAGCACAAATATTCTGGTCCGATCTGTTTAGTATGCTCTCTACCCTATTCAATATGACCCTATCTCCAGGTCCACCTATAGCACTATTAAACCTAAAGCCGTCAGACCTAATGCATCACCAATTTAAACTCCTCCTGCAGGTCACAATGGCAGCTGAACAAATGATTGCCAAGTCGTGGAAGACCTCTATCCTTTGCATTCTGGCAGTGAAAAATAAGGTCACACAAGCCATGATTCATGCTAAAATTTAAGCGGTCCTCTCTAATAGGGTAGCCAAATATGAAGCCCTCTGGTACCTATGGGTGATACACTTCCTTCAACCCAACTTTGACTAATCTCTTTCACTCCTGTAATATTTATCATCACCTTGTGGCGTATTTATATGCTCCACTAGGTTCAGTCTAGTGACACCAGGGGTTCCCCCTCCTCCCACCCCATCTTCCTTTTCTTTCTCTTACTTTCACACTAAATTCTTAGCTTTTCTCCGCTGTTTTTTTCTTTCTATACTATGACTCCCCCTATGGGTAGCCAACTTCCCAGAATTCACTATGCACTCGGCTCTCCTACATGAGCGCTTATCTTATTACATTGTGTAAGCTCTACCTGTTTATTATGCTGCCTGAGGCAATTTAAACACTCCTTCCCTACATGCTCCAGATGTCCCGGCTTCGGGTGTTACCTTATGATACTTGATATGTATCTAAGATCTACATGTACATATAACGCCCTATGTGTTAAACATGCATGGTTACTGTTGTACTACCTGTTTACTTTTCTGTCCATTTAAGGATCACTGTTTGACTGTATCACTTTCGTTCCTCACTGATCTTCCAAATACTTACACAGGAGATTAAAGGTTGGCTGCATTGTCTTCCCCTCACGACGCAGCTCATTCCCAAATGGGGTGTCAGAGGGTATCAGACGATCCTCCTAACCTTGAATTCAACCATTGAAATGGATTACATTGTCTTCACATGTTTGTTATTATTGTTTTGCCATTTGTACCCATACATACGACTCTATGCCCTACTGTATGGGTGACATTGTTCACCCCCCCTTTTCTTTTTTAGGTTCTTCCTGTAAACTTTAATAAAAATATTGAATAAGCGAAAGGAAAGTCCACAAAGTATATTTTCTGCACTTGTATGTATGTTCTTCAAATATGGCAGCGATATCATCTTCATCTTCGCTCTCCTCTCCTTAGGAGCACCACAGTTTTAGGACCCATCTCCCTGTATAATAGATCTGTAGCATTCCGCTTTAGTCAAACCAAGATTAACAAGGTGAAGTATCCTGCTCTGTCAGCCTAGAGTAACAAGGCCCTTTTTGTAGTATACCAGTCTCTCTCTATGTCCCACTCCATAGCTTTACCAAGCTGGGCATGCTTCCAGATCTGACTCCCGGGTGTACTAGTACTCACGTCAGAGAACACTCAGCCTGGTCTAAAAGACCTTTTGCATCCCGCTCACAGTCCACTTAGACCATAACTTGAGTCAGGGTGACTACAGCTGGTTCTTCTGGGTGTTAAACTACCTCACCCAGATTTTAGCCCCATGAAGGGCCCTTGGCAGTAGCTGAATCAGGCATGTACTGGCCATTGGGACTACTGGGAGTTTCCAGTGGGCCAATGGATCAGTGGGCCAGTTTCAGTGATAGCAAGGGTAGAGCGGGCGTATTGTCCACCAATAAGCTAACCAGCTGTGCAGCTGTTTAGAAAAAAAACTTCTCCAGCCCCCCTGTTTTCAGTGAAAAAATGTACAGTTGATTTTATGAGATAATTTAGTGGCAGCGGGTTTGCTATACTCTGATGTATTCCCAAAGTGTGCATTGCACACGCACATACTCATGTGTCTGTGAGCAGCTATTAACGCTCACTATAGTGTCTCTCTCTATGAGGCCTTCATTTTTGATATTGGCATGTGTCTCGTTTGATCAAATAAACATGTACTATGTTTAGTTACTTTCACGCTGTCCATAGCCTCATTCAAAGTCCCACAATTCCTCATATTTATACTCCATAACAGGGATGGAGGCATATTCACCATATGCCTCATTTAAAGTCCCAATTCCCCCTTTTTTGCTCGCCTTTAGGGATGGAGGCTTATGGACTGGGTAGGTAGTGTTCCCCTGCCACCCATGTGTTCGTTTTCTATAACTTGGATTGATATGTTCCAGGTTCTGCATACTCGGGACACCGCTTTGGTACCCATGCGAGTATGCAGTATAGCTACACTATATTTTTTAGGGATTGAGGTTTTTGGCTGAGTTACATCCTGGTTCCGTGGCTGTAACTGATACCCGGGAGCTGCGATGCGGTTTGTGTGCCCCTTCCCCCTCCCTCCCGCCCCGTATGGAGACGGGGGGAGTGCACTTTGGTGTTTGGGAGGGTGGGTGGGCGCCCACGGCACATCGGTGTCACCTTTCCGTCCTTGCGCATGACGTCACCTCTGTCATCATGGCGCTCTGGTCGAGTTTTCCTTCGCAGCCGGTCAGGTGTGGAATTGGGGGCGTTCCTCACAGACGAAGCTCACCGTCTGTGTTGGAGGCCCTCCCATTTCCTGCCGTGCTCAGGTGACGCTGGTTTAGGGGTAACATGCATATATACGGGCCGGGTCTTCATTTGCCTCCACTGACACATTTGGGCAGTTATTCATTAGAAGTTGCCATACTCTTACAGCGGCCTTTCATCTCTACTAGGATTTATGTAAGTTATCTACAGGTCACCCTATATATCACTGCAGCTGCCAGCTCTCTCTGTCTTGATCGGTTTGGTGGAACTATTTGCATACTAATTAGGTATTATCTTGAATGTACAGTTGATTTTATGAGACCATTTAGTGGCAGCGGGTTTGCTATACTCTGATGTATTCCCGAGGTTTGCATTGCACACGCACATACTCATGTGTTTGTGAGCAGCTATTAACGCTCACTATAGTGTCTCTCTCTATGAGGTCTTCATTTTTGATATTGGCATGTGTCTCGTTTGATCAAATAAACATGTACTATGTTTAGTTACTTTCACGCTGTCCATAGCCTCATTCAAAGTCCCACAATTCCTCATATTTATACTCCATAACAGGGATGGGGGCATATTCACCATATGCCTAATTTAAAGTCCCAATTCCCCCTTTTTTGCCCTGTTTTCAGTGGGGGCCGGGGACAGAAAGCAGACTTCTGTCACTTTTGGCTTTGGGTGGATTAATCCGCAGCAGCGCACCACACAGTTGAAGGCTGGCCTGTGCTCTATCAGTACACTGGTGCTGGCCGGGAGCGCTGCTTCGGATTAATCTGCCGAAAGCAGAAAGTGATGAAATAGTCCGCTTTCTGTCCCCCTGCCTCCCACTGAACACAGGGGAGACCTGGAAAAGTTTTTTTCCTTAAACAGTTGCACAGTGGGAGTCGGGAGATTAACTGATTGGTGGACAGGATTTGGGAGTCCCAGCCCGCTCACCCCCCCCCACCACCAGTTTCCTCCAGCCCTAGTTACCCAGCTCTGTGCTGCCCAGGAGGAAGGGAGAGGACCAGATGTACCAGCAGTGCACAGCTGTTCCCGGGTTCCCAGCTCCAGAGGAACCACCTGCAGGACAAGCACTGCACCCGGGAAATACGTAGAAGAAACTGTGCAGACCAAGTACTGGTGGGATACTAAGATTGATGGGCACTGATCAGGCTGCATTAATGGACACTGCTGTGGCTGCACTGATGAGCACTGATCAGGCTGCATTAATGGGCACTGGTGAGGCTGCAATAATGGGCACTGTTGTGGCTTTGCCCTGTCCTATGCTCAATAGTGGAATGTTTTTCCTTTTTTTTTGCGCAATTGCGTATAGTTTATATGCTGTTTTTGTGTGTGTTTGCAAAATAAAAGTGGGCCGGTCTGGATGAAGTCCAGGGCCAAATTTTTGTCCCAGTCCAGCCCTAAACTGAATACATCCAAATTTCTGTGCGATTGTTTGGCTCCCATGCTGCATTTCATAAGGTTCCTCCCGTCCCTGCATTTTTATGGGCACTAACTCCACCCACTACATCACTACAGGAAGGCTTTGTCTAAAAGCGGACCTAACACCCTATTACATAATTCCCCATTACCACACTATTTTGGGACAGAGCCAGGTGGCAGTCTAGCTAACTGCACCTGCTTGCAGACTAATAAGTAGTAAGTATATTTTGTTTTTAAATTTTATACAGGAACAAGTATTAGAAATATATAAAATATAACTTATGATAGTAAGGGTGGAGTCATTCTTTAACCTGCATTCTAATCATCATCTCAGCTCATTTCTGCATCATCTGCATTGATATATAAGTACATTGTAATGTCTTAATGCATTATGCTAAGTAGCCTGGACTTCCTTCAAAAAGTGTGAGGGGTGACTGAGTACATGTAATAGTCTCTGCCCTCTGATCACCAGGAATAATAGTTCTTAACATCACAAAGGACTCGTAGCAACTAAGCACCTTTCACTGTTTGAACTTTTGTTCATTCATAGACACTTCTATTGTTGTCAGTATCAACAAAAAAAGGGTAACTAAAAATACAAATGACTTAACTTTTTTTTTATCACTATAGCCCGTTGAAAAGATATGCCTCAAATTAAAAGTTGTACATTAAATCTGTATCTATAGACAAAACTAGTGTAAGGAATAGTGCCAGATTTATTCACTATCTGTGTCCTAATGCTTAGTATAATTCAAAGGTATGTTTAAAAAGGAGCAATGAAGAAAAGGTTTTTTTTTATAGGGTTTACATACACTTTAAAGTGGAAAGATAAAAAATGAAAAATTGGAAACAGGCAGGTTCTTTACTGCATAAGAGACATGCAATGTCTCTTCTGCAATGAAATACACTTACATGCCAGTTCGCAATGACCCGCAGAATGGCAGAATGTACACTGAGCTGTTAATGCTTGAATTTGTGACTTTAGTTCTGCTTTAAATTAGTATAATTATTTATACAAATCTCTGTCAGATATAAAAAGAGAGACATTTGTGGAGGCAAGAGGAACATGGGGATTTTGTTTTTTTTTCAATGTAGCAATTGTCACTCCTAAAGGACAGTTACAAGCTTTGCAGTAAGCAGATAACACTGAAGTGAGGTGACTCTGTCATTGTGGTATGAAGTGTGACCTCTTGAATCAGCCTAGTGATAGTAAGATAAATTATTGGAATACCAGATAGAAAGTAGGTATGACAAGCATCAGCAGAAGATTAAACAAAAAACAATGCATTGTTTTTACATTTTTTTGTACTGGTTGTAAGTGTGTCATCTTCATAGCACCAGAGCATTTTTTTTCAAAAACTATTCAAGTTTTTTCTGACAATTTGTAGATGTAGTGGAAGCAAATACAGTGGTATACAACAGTGTATTAAAGGTTTCTTCTTCTTCTTCTTTTTTATTTTTTCTCGTCCTTTCAGTTTTTCTCCTCTTTTTCTTGGTTTTTCTTTTGTTTTCTTTTTTCTCTTTCTTCTCTATATTCCCTCTTAAGTCCTTTCTTCAAAAAAAAAGAAATAAAAACTTTTGGAAGGGATCTGCTATTGCATCCCCCTCTGGTAAATCTCATACTATAGAATATAATGGAATATGGCAGTTTTAATCTGTAAAGGATTCTAAGGTATTGAAGTGAGCAGACTCACAGGATATATAACTTAATATGCTTTATATCTTATTTTGTCTTTTTTTGTATTATTTTGTAATAATAATGCATTATTGGACAATCATATTGTATACATTAGAAATCTATTGTATATTAGATAAGCGGGCATTTTTGTGTATTAAGGAATGATATTGATTTGTATTTATTTTATAAAATTTCTCACTACAAATTAAGAATTAAAAAAAAATTGTCAATATTGACTAAGTCAAGGTTCACATTTATGTGGTTGCGGTTGATGCGCTTTTCAGGGACGTTTTGCGATGCATTTTGCATTTTTAAACCTGCGTTTTTTGATGAGTTTATGCATACAGTTTTCATGCATTTTGCATTTTGTGCATTTTCCCCCCTTTAAAAACACTGTATATAGCTGGTTGCTAAGGCCAGGAAGCCAGCCGCCAAGTCCTTAACAACCAATGAGTCATCAGCTGTCAGTGGGTTCCCCGCTGACAGCTGAATGTCGAAAAAAAATATTTTGTCGGCAGAAAAATGTGTGAAAAAAGGGCATAGGGTCCACCCTCAAATCCATACCAGGCAGTTGGGTTCTGGTATGTATTTGGAGGGGAACTCCTTTACTTTCCTTTCAGAATCAACATTCAATCTATAGGACACCATACTACAAAATACCGGTACTCTCACAAATGCGGACCATTGATTGCAACCAAGATTTGTTAATTTGCATGCATTCATTCAAGACCATGTTGCAAAAACGAATACACCCCAATGAAAGTCTTAGGCCCCTTTCACACATGCGGACCGTATGTCCGTTTTTCATCCATCCGTTTTTGGATGAAAAACGGACATACATGCATGTCTATGGGGTAGCGGGTGTCAGCGGATGAGCATCCGCTGACGCCCGCTATTGTCCGCCTCCGCAATTGTCAGATTCTGCAGACGGAGGAAAACCCTTTTTTTTTATCCGTCTGCAGAGCGGATCGGATGAACACGGACAGACGGTCCGTGTTCATCCGATCCCCCATAGAGGAGAGCGGAGAACTGACAGGGCGGTCCCTGCACAGTGTGCAGGGACCGCCCTGTCATCAGCTGGCTCAGCGGGGATCAGCTGTGTGATCCCCGCTGAGCAGCGGATCTTCACGGGGCGGATCATTACGGATCCGCCCCGTGTGAAAGAGCCCTTAGGAGCAAAGCAAAATTTTAGACAACAAAATCCTAATTAACAAGCATTCAACTACATTTTAGTCTAATTATTCATTAAACAGGTGTCCAGCAGACAGTTGATTATAAAAGGGCTTAACAAAGAAAACCCCTTCCCATTTCATGCTGTCAGCAATGGCACCACATGGAAGAGATATGCCAGAAGGCCTGAGAAAGACAATAATTTCTGTACACAAGAAAGGTGAAGGCTGCAAGAAGATCAACAAAGCTTTACTTATCAGTCAGAATACTGTAGCAAAAGTGATACAAAAATTTAACAAAGATGGAACTGCAATCATCTCACAGAGACGTCTAGCCGGTCACGGAAATAAACACCTCGATGTGAGCGTCTTCTGATGAGAAGGGTTAAAGAAAATCACCATGCAAGTTCACTGCAGTTAGCTAAAGAAGTAGAAAGCCAAACTGGGGTTATTGGTTCCCATGACACAATATGGCGTACACTGCAGAGGAATGGCATGCATGGGTGTCGTCCCCAAAGGAAGCTTCACAAGTCCATGCACAAAAAAAGCCTGCCCAGAATTTGCGAGGGCCCATGCTGAAAAAGAAGAAGACTACTGGGACTCTGTACTCTGGAGTGGTCCAAGATAAATGTTTTTGGAACTGATGGCTAGTACAAAGAAAAATGCATGATGCCTACAGTGAAACATGATGGTGGCAGTGCCCTTCTGTGGGGCTGCATGAGTGCTGCTGGTGTCGGGGAGCTGAATTTCATTGATGGTATCATGAATTTACAAATGTACTGCTCTATATTTAAAGAGAAGATGCTACCATCACTCCATGCCCTTGGTCCTCGTGCCCTTTTCCAACATGACAATTATTCAGAACACACATCTAAAGCCACTGTTGCATTTCTGAAGAAGAGGGTGAAAGTGATTCAGTGGCCAAGTATGTCTCCTGGTCTGAACCCAATCGAACACCTATGGGGAATTCTAAAGAGACAAGTTGAGCATCACTCTCCATGGAAAAAGATAGATGTTGCAATATGTCGCCAATTTGTTCATTCCATTTCTAGAAGACTTGGTGCTGTCCTTACAAATCATGGAGGTCATACATAGATGTAGTAGTTTTTGTTGTGGGGTGTATTTATTTTTGCATCAACTAATTTGAGTAAAACTTTACATTACTTTCGTGTAGTGAGCTAAACAAGTGTTCTCTAAAACTCAGTTTTGTCAAAATTTTGGAAAGTGTTCTTGTGTTCATTGAGATATTGATTAAAATCTTACTTTTCAAAAGGGGTGTACTCATTTATGCTGAGCATTGTATAAGAAGCCAGTGTGTAACTCTGCACACCAAACTCTACCTAGAAGTAAAATATAGCTTTTAGACTGACTGATTATTTTTGGAATAAAAAAGGAATATGAGTGTCTGTAGTATCTGTTTCATTCACAGACAACACAGTGTGGCATCAGAACTGACATATGTTGCACAGTAACTTGCAGGATGAAGTGCAAAGTACACAGACAGCCTGTTCCGATTAAAGGGCAATAAGGCCGTTTACTTGCCCATCTGGGGCTGGTTACAGGGTGAGAAATAGTGAAACAGAAAGTGTGTTATCCCCTCTGCGGTTTCTGTTTTTGTAACCAGATGTCACAGCTGAGTGAGGGTCATTTGGTCTATAATTTGTTTCTAGAAGAGCGGTTTATTTCTTTTTCATACAGTGGCTCATTTCACCCTCTGCTGCTGCTCAAGACATTCACCACAGAACATGCTTTCTAAAGCTTTGAGCCTTTTGGACGTATATGGACACTGTTAGTTTCCACAACCTGGAAAGGATTCTTGAATGACTCAATGAAGGTAATAAAGTGTTTCTAAATAACAGATAAGCACTGATTGTTACAAGACATAAACTGAAGTACATTACATACTATCATAAATATGTAGATGGCGTTCACCTATTAAACGCATTACAGTTAGAAGTCATATATACTGTCATGGTGCTTTACAGAATTATGCCTGCCCATCAGTAATAAAAAGGAACATATGTCTATATTTCAATACATTTGGTGGCCCTTTATTGATTCCTTACGACACTTAAACTGATCGCTTAAGTAGACCAGGCCAAATTCAGATCTGACTTGGATCTAGGTGTTTTGGTTACTAAATGCCCCCAGATTACAACTAAAATATAAAATATGTTTATGAAAGGACACATCCAGCTCGGAATTACCTTAGAGAAAAACAGCAGTTCGAAAAATGCTTAACAACCTATCTAAGAACTAATGCTAGGCAGTGTCTGCAGGATAGTTGCAAGTTGGATTGAGTCATGTCTTTGAGTACTTTGATGCTGCAGAGTTCATAAAGGTGCCTTTCTCAGAGAAACATGTGAGAAGCAGACAAGATGATGGACTATGTCAAAGGAAAGCAGTTTCTACACAAATGTATTCATAGTTAGTAAGGTTGAATAAAGACATCAGTCCATCCAGTTCAACCTGAGCAAGTGTCTACAATTGCCCCATCCCTGTACATTGCACACTCACATCAGTCCCTACCCTCAAGGAGCCCACAATCTAAGGTCCCCATTCATATACTAGGGACAATTTTTGGACAGAAGCCAATTAACCTACCTGCATGTCTTTGGATTAATAGCAGCCTTGCTTTTACTTTGGGTACGCAGCCTCAAAAGGGGTGTTTTGTGAAAGTATTGAGAGCCCACACAACAGTTCAGGTTTAGGGATGGCTACAGCTTTTCAAATAAACATTGGTAGGTTTTCCAGCATCAAAACCTAGGCAGCATAGCTACATGAGAAAAATAAATAAATAAATTGTAGCCTGCCTGGCATTTATTACATAGTTTAAGTACCATTTTACTAGGGAAATGGACCTTGTATTCCAGTTCTGCAGTCACACAGTCATCTTTCCAGACCAACATAGTTTGGTTTCCTCAAGCTTTAAGTGAGAGTGTGTGAATAGCTTCCTTCCAAGAAAAAGGACAGCCACAGCTTCAGCATAATTAGGAGCATAATTTTCAGCCTAGTTGTGCAAACATATCCTTCACTGCCACACTGACTTACTGGTTTTTGTCACACATAATGTTCTTTCTTCTCTTTTAAAACATATCTAAGCCCAAGAACAGAAATGTAATATATTGCAGATTACCAGTCCTTAGATGCGGCAGACTCTTTTTTTTTTTTTTTTTTTTTTCACCTGGTGCCAGTTATACACATCGTGTCCTAGGGTGAAACCACTCAGTATATAGAATCTATGGAGGAGCAGTGTTGTCACCCTAGGGCAGGAAGTGTTTAGGACTACAGAAAACTTCCTGCTCCTCTCTTCTCCATGACATAGGAGAAGGTGTTCTGTAGTCCACAGAGAAAGCTAAGAACAATGCCAACTCATAACAGTGCAGCTGAGGAAGAGAGCACAGGAATTTATCAGCTTATTGTACAGATATGAGAGATTAATTCTTAATGGATATTTATACTTTAAGTATCAGGGGTGTAACTAGAACCTTCAGGGCCGGTGCAAGAAACGATGATGGTTTTTATTGAATGCATTTATTGCAACCATGAATGCATTTTTATGGCATTCTAATTCATTTTATGTTTTTCTTGCACATGTTTTATGCCATTCTCTTCATGAAACATTATTAGGTTAACTTTAAATTGTTAAACAGCACTTATAGATTTTGACAACAGAAAATCTAAACTTGAAAAAATAATCAATAAGTGCCCAAATAGGATTTTGAATTGTTATCAGTCACATACAGTATGTTGAAATTGACATTTTTTTCTTTTTATCATATTATGAGTTTCTAAGTTTGGAATTCCCAACGGTAAAGCACTCTCAGTGTCTTAGCCACAGATACCTCTGTAATTGAGGGACTTTAGCTGGAAGGTTTTTGTGACAGTGAGCTTTTTATAGCCACCGTTTTAAAAGGACAAAGGTTTCCCCCTCAATTGTCCCTTTCACAGCTGGATACTCACTTAGTCGTCTGTTATTTTTATAAAAAGAAAAACTTTTTCCATAAAATATGGGCCATAAGAACAAGTAAGCAGCTATTTAGGAAACATGCTTTAGTGTTTAAAGTGGCATGAAAACCAAAAACCAAAAAATGTATATATTGCAGCTTACAAATCAGAAGAAGCAGCAGTGGAGAGCACATATCCACAGAGTGAATGAACAGAAGCAAGAGATCCTTGCACTATGGGTCCTGAGGTACAGTTTTCTCTCCAGCTAGATGAATTCTAAGCAGCACAGTGGTGACATGACCAAATTTGACTTCCAAATTTCCTAAGAATATGCCCTAAATCTCATACACATAGAGCATAGGCCCAGTCACATGGAAGTGCACTGCTGTTTTTCATGAGGAATTTGAGACAAAGAGTAAATCTGTCAGGCAGAGATGGGCGGAACGACCCCCTGTTTGGTTTGCAGCAGAACTCCCGAACAGGAGAAAAGTTCTAACCTAAACGGCGAACCCCATTGAAGTCTATGGGAGCTAAACAGTTAAAATCAAAAGTGCCCATTTTGAAGGCTTATATCCAAGTGTTTAGCCATAAAATGGGTATGGTAGTTAGGATACTGCCCTGGGGGACATGTATCAATGCAATTTTTTTTTTTTTTAAAAAACAATAGTTTTTTCAAGAGCAGTGATTTTAAATGCTGCTTAACCACTTTCAGACCGGACCATTTTGCTGGCCAAAGACCAGACCACTTTTTGCAATTCAGCACTGTGTCGATTTAACTGACAATTGCGCGGTCGTGCGACATGGCTCCAAAACAAAATTGACATACGTTTTTTCCCACAAATAGAGCTTTCTTTTGGTGGTATTTGATCACCCCTGCCGTTTTTATTTTTTGCGCTATAAACAAAAAGCGACAATTTTGAAAAAAAAAAAACATTATTTTTAATATTTTGCAATAATAACTATCCCCCAAAAAAGTAAAAAAAAAAAATTTTTTTCCTCAGTTTAGGCCGATACGTATTCTTCTACATATTTTTGGTAAAATCACAATAAGCGATTATTGATTGGTTTGTGCAAAAGTTATAGCGTTTACAAAATAGGGGACAGTTTTATGGCATTTTTATTAATATTTTTTTTACTAGTAATGGCGGCGATCAGCGATTTTTATTGTGACTGGGACATTATGGTGGACACATTAGACATTTTTGACACATTTTTGGGACCATTGTCATTTATATAGCAATCAGTGCTATACAGATGCACTGATTCCTGTGTAAATGACACTGGCAGTGAAGGGGTTAACCACTAGGTGGCAGTGTAGGGGTTAAGTGTGTCCTAGAGGCGTGTTGCTAACTGTGGGGGGGCGTGTCTGTGTTTTACACATCACTGATCTCTGCTCCAATTACAGGGAGCAGAGATCAGTGACACTGTTGCTAGGCAGAACAGGGAGATGCTTGTTTACTTTAGCATCTCCCCGTTCTTCCTCCCCGTGAGACGATTGCGGGTATCCAAGCGGCGATCGAGTCTGCGGCCCGCGCGATGGCACGGCGGCAAATTTAAAGGGACGCACCTGTACGCCCATTTGCCTGTCCGTGCCATTCTGCCGACGTACATTGTCGCGTGCCGGTCGGGAACTGATTAAAGTGCGACAATAAAAACAAAAAAATCCTTTAAATATAGTGCCTGGGGGGTCCCCTTAGTCTACCTGTAAAGTGGCACATCTGTAGCATATACAGTGCCTTGCAAAAGTATTCACCCCCCTGGCTTTTTACCTATTTTGTTACATTACAGCCTTTAGTTCAATGTTTTTTAATCTGAATTATATGTGCTGGATCAGAACACAATAGACTAAGTTGGTGAAGTAAAATTAGAAAAATATATACATAAAACAAATTTTCAGAAATAAAAAAATGATAATTGGCATGTGCATATGTATTCACCCCCTTTATTATGAAGCCCATAAAAAGCTCTGGTGCAACCAATTACCTTCAGAAGTCACATAATTAGTGAAACGATGTCCACCTGTGTGCAATCTAAGTCACATGATCTGTCATTACACATACACACCTTTTTGAAAGGGAGGCTACAACACCTAAGTAAGAGGCACCACTAACCAAACACTGCCATGACCAAGGAACTCTCCAAACAAGTACAGGCAGTGGCGGAACTACCGACATAGCGACACATGCGGTCGCTATGGGGCCCGCAGCCAATCAAGGGCCCGGTGAGCGGCGTTGCTAGGCCGGTGCGGGCCGCGCCGGGTGACACCCGCGGGTAGCGGCAGCCGCACCACTAACGCCGCTCACCGTGCCTTCTTTGCTGCACTGGAGCGCAGGAGGAAGAACAGCGGCGCGGACCGAAGCCGCCTCCCCTCTCTCTGTTTACATCCAGAGGAGGAGGAGCCTGCGCTCGAGCCTCGAGGGACACACGCCACTGTTCTAAGGTATGTAGGGGGGGGGTGGGTCGCACTTGGGTGGGGTGTCTGTACTAAGGGGGTGTCTGCATTGCTGGGGGGTGTCTACTGATGGGGGTCTGCACTGAGGTGGGGGGTGTCTGTACTAAGGGGGTCTGCACTTGGGTGGGGTGTCTGTACTAAGGGGGTGTCTGCATTGCTGGGGGGTGTCTGCACTGAGGTGGGGGGTGTCTGTACTAAGGGGGTCTGCACTTGGGTGGGGTGTCTGCATTGCTGGGGGTGTCTACTGATGGGGGTCTGCACTGAGGTGGGGGGGTGTCTGTACTAAGGGGGTCTGCACTTGGGTGGGGTGTCTGTACTAAGGGGGTGTCTGCATTGCTGGGGGGTGTCTACTGATGGGGGTCTGCACTGAGGTGGGGGGTGTCTGTACTAAGGGGGTCTGCACTTGGGTGGGGTGTCTGTACTAAGGGGGTGTCTGCATTGCTGGGGGGTGTCTACTGATGGGGGTCTGCACTGAGGTGGGGGTGTCTGTACTAAGGGGGTCTGCACTGAGGTGGGGGTGTCTGTATTGATGGGGGGTCTGTAATGGGGGTGTCTTTACTAAGGGGTCTGCACTGAGGTGGGGGGTCTGTAATGGGGGATTGTCTGTACTGAGGGGGGCCTGCACTGAGTTGGGGGGTCTGCACTGAGATGGGGGGGTCTGAACTTGGATGGGGGGTCTGTAATGGGGGTGGGTGTCTGTACTAAGGGGGTCTGCACTGAGGTGGGGGGTGTCTGTACTGATGGGAGGTCTGCACTTGGATGGGGGGTCTGTACTGATGGGGGTCTGCACTGAGGTCGGGGTGTCTGTACTGATGGGGGTCTGCACTGAGGTCGGGGGGTGTCTGTACTGATGGGGGTCTGCACTGAGGTCGGGGGGGTGTCTGTACTGATGGGGGGCGGGTCTGCACTTGGGTGGGGGGTCTGTACTGCTGGGGGTGTCTGTACTGCTAGGGGGTCTGCACTAGGGGGGGTGTCTGTACTAAGGTGGTGTCTGTACTACTGGGGGGGGGGGGGGGTCTGCACTGAGGGGGGTGGGTCTGCACTGCTGGGGGGGTCCTGCACTGAGGGGGGGTCTGTAATGTTGGGGAGGTCTGCACTGGAGGGTGTCTGTACTGAGGGGGGTGGTCTGCACTGGGGGGTGTCTGTACTGCTAGGGGGGGTCCTGCACTGAGGTAGGGTCTGTAATGCTGAGGGGTGTCTGTACTTAGGGGGGTGTCTATACTGCTGGGGGGTCTTTACTGATGGGGGTATGCATGTGTGTCCTTCAGGGGCTGCATACAGTATACTGCATACTTTGTTGTTCAAAATTAAGCTGTTGCCTGGGTACTGTGCCACATGAGTGTGGTAATCTGTTGTTCGATGGCATTAGTCCTTTTTTTTTTTTGTGGTGGTGGGGGGGGCCCATACAACATTTTGCTATGGGGCCCTGTGATTTCTAGTTACGCCCCTGAGTACAGGACAATGTTGTTGAGAAGTACAAGTCAGGGTTAGGTTATAAAAAAATATCCAAATCTTTGATGATCTCTAGGAGCACCATCACATCTATGATTACCAAATGGAAAGAACATGGCACAACAGCAAACCTGCCAAGAGAAGGCCGCACACCAAAACTCACGGACCGGGCAAGGAGGGCATTAATCAGAGAGGCAGCACAGAGACCTAAGGTAACCATGGAGTAGCTGCAGAGTTCCACAGCAGAGACTGTAATATCTGTACATAGGACCACAATAAGCCGTACCCTCCATAGAGTTGGTCTTTATGGCAGAGTGAAAAAATATAAAAATGAACCAAAGCGCCAAAGGATGAAAATAAGTGAAAAAACCTCATGTATGTGTTAATATGGCTAAAGAGAACGAATTGCTTTACCACATAATTAAAGCAGCTGCAGTGTGAAATTGGTGTGAAAAATTTATAAATGATAAAAAGTATACCGCGCTAAATGATAAAAAAAAGGTGCTCGTGCTAGTGAAACAATATACAATGCTGTGACTTGAGCAATAGATGGATGATTCCGTGCTTCTTAAGTGCTTTAAATAGGTTGCCCCCCTAGTAGATGTGCACTCACCCCTGGGAGTGGACCAACTATCGCTAGTTAGGTCAAATGCGCATGTGGGGCGACCCCTATGGATATCCTCTGGACCGATGATTGGCAGCGGTTAATGTTCCTCATATAAATAAATATAATAGAAAAAGCCTCATTGCGCAGTACCCTTGATAAAGAGCTTTGTATTCCAAAAAATATAAAGATATTCAACTCACATGTATGAGTGCCTAATGTCCTGGCACCCGGAGTGAACAGCAGGTATAAGTAAATCTGTGAAATCCGCCTGGTTGGTTCATGCAGCTGCTGGCTCAGAACAGGCTTGATTTCCAGATTGAATGTGTGGGCGGAAGTGTGTCACAATAAAGTGACTCAACCTCTATGCATTTTGTCCTATCAGATTGTCCGTCCTCAGGAAGTTACCCTCCTGAACCATACCAGGCAACATGCCCTCAACATGGGGGGTGTTTTGGGGCAGGGGGGGCAGACAAGGGGGCCCCCAGATCCTGCCCCCCCATGTGAATGGGTAGGGGTACATACCCCTACCCATTCTCAAAAAAAGTGTACAAAAAAAATAAAAACAGGAGACAAGTTTAAGAAAAAAAAGTTAAATAAAAAAAAAAAAAGTGTCCCTCCATGTAAATCCATTGTCACCGCTCTGTGACCTTACAAGGGGGGTGATCCACCAGGTGAAGGTGCGTTGTTTTTTTGTTTGTTTTTTCCGGGTCGGCGGTGCGGTGGGCAGCATGATTGATGATGATTGATGAGGGGCACTTTTGGATCTGTCAAAAACTGTCTCTGTGTTTTTTATTTATTTTTTAAATTTTTTTGTTGAATGGGTAGGGGTACATACTATACCAATTAATTTTTCAGTACCAGTAATAGCCGGGTACTGAAAAATTGCAACCGCGAGTCAATTTAAATGTGATTTGACTTGTCTTTTTGTCTTTAGAAATTTCATTTTTGCTGCAGCATGTTATATATATATATATATATATATGCTACAGATGCCACTTTACAGGCAGACTAAGAGGACCCCCCAGGCACTATATCTATTTATTAATTTTCTCTTTTAACTGGCACTTTTTTTTATTCAGCTGTCAGCGGAAAAAACCCATTGACAGCTAATGACTCATTAGTTGTTAAGGATGCTGCAGTCGGCTTCCCGATCCCACTCCTTAACAACCAGCTTACACTGCTCCAATCAAACAAAACTTTGCCCAATCAGGGCATTGCAGGGTGTTTGGCGGGGCTGCAAATTCGGGTGTTCGGCAAACAGTAGAACAGGCAAATGTTCGGCCCAAACTCATGCTTGGGCCGAACCATTCACCCAACACTTCCGTCATAGTACTGCACAATTAACATTTCTAAATGTTCACTTTTTTGAGTTCAGGCCCACTTTAAGTTGTGAGATGTGAACACCTGCCACAGTAATTATGAATGTGTCCTGCTGTTTTCTTTAGATTGTTACATTATTTTGTGTTGTATAGAGCAGCTTGGAGCAGTGTGAACTATCAGGAACCCCTTTCATAGTAATAGTAAAACTCCCAGTTGGGTAAGAAGGGATACAGGGAGTATGGCAGAAAGATTTTGCTGCCGGGTTCCAATGCAACATAGAACACTTAGATAGGCAGTAGGAAGCCCACCAAATTCCCCCAATAGCTGAAATATCACTTTTGGGCAGACTGATTGCTCTTAGAATGTCAATACCTACCTATTATGACTGTATTACTATAACTGCAAGAGATGTAGTAACACATTTGCTATTATACAACAATATTTATATTTCTAGAAATCAATAATAAAACTTCAATCATGTAGAAAATGTATTATAATTATGCCTCCAAAGGGTTAAAACAAGCTTGTCTTCTACTAAGTAAAACAGAATGTATATACAGGTTATTACGGTAATTTGATAAATCATCTAGCCGTGATATGAATCTCGCCTGCATTAAGAGAAAGAGGCAGGCATCCCGATGGCTCCCAGGGACACTTCATTAAGCAATCAGCTCTTTTAATGAAATATTTCTTTGTTTAAATATTCATTGATCTGCAGCTATTCTGTGCAGAGAGAAGCGAGTGAGGCAGGCACAGCGCTGTCCCCAAAGCTTTGAGAGCGAGCCATTGCGAGCACGCTCTTAAAACAGAGCATTGTGTGCCCCCGCATTCAAAAGAGGGTAATTAAGGCACTGGACCTTTGCAGGTGACCTTCAGGGACAAGAAAGAGAGACACCCCTCCCTACTTCTATTCCTGCTCCCGTTTCTGTCATTTCCAGACTGTGAGCACACCTATTAGAGCATAGAGATGCTCATCCGCTAGAGGTTGGTGAGAAAGATGCATTCTAGGAACCAGTGCTGTAAAACCTAAAATGCTTTATATTATGCTACAAAACATTTAACATTGCATCAGGGAGTTATGCGATACAAAATTATGACAACATCAATATTTCCAATATCGTGCAAAAAAGTTACATTCACCTGAACCTAGTTTCTGCTTGAAATGAGTTGAGATTGGGTTTCTAGAAATTTTTGAACGCAGTGTTGCCTTGTTCTTTATATAGATTTGCCTTTCTCTTTGGAATAATGGCTGTAGTACAAAATATTGAGTCTAAGCGAAGTTAGCGACTAAGAAAGTGCTATATAATACAGCACAAAGATGACATCATTATCCCAAATTTCGCTCGCTAGGTACGGTCACTTGTTTGAAGATCATGAACTGCTTTTTCATAGAATTGTGCACTTTTTTAAATCAAATTGATGCTTTATGTGGTGAATATTATGCATGCAAACTTGCAAATGTATAATAAATTAACTTTAAAAGGAAAATTTCTATTATGTTACAGGATTTATCTCAGGAAGCTTGAAAAATGGGTGTTTCTGAGAGTTCCTACTCCTCCCAAAACATTAATTGAGTCTGAAAAGAAAAAAAATATATTATTTACTAGTTAAGCCCTTGTTATCCATTGTATCACAAAAAAGGAGGCAATAGGAAGTGGAAAAAAATAGATAAAAGGGGCAGGCCAGAAATGGAACGATGGATGGAGGTAAGGGTGATCGAAGGGATGTGTAAAGGATAGAGAAAGTTGGCAGTGAAATAATTCACGATAATCCATTCTAGGAAATTGTCATTAGCCTTGTCATGTACCTTAGCCTCTGTTGGCCCTATCACTGTTCAAACCACACACACACACACACACACTTTTGTACACACCAAAACAAAAATGTTATAGAGAGCGTACAAAGAATTGTGAAGTGGAAGGAAATGATAAAATTATTTTCAATATTTTTTACAAATAAATATCTGAAAAGTGTGGTGTGTATTTGTATTCAGCCCCCATTACTCTGATACCCCTAACTAAAATCTAGTGGAACCAATTGCCTTCAGAAGTCACCTAATTAGTAAATAGAGTCCACCGGTGTGTGATTTAATCTCAGTATAAATACAGCTGTTCTGTGAAGCCCTCTGAGGTTTGTTAGAGAACCTTAGTGAACAAACAGCATCATGAAGGCCAAGGAACACACCAGATAGGTCAGGGATAACGTTGTGGAGAAGTTTAAAGCAGGGTTAGGTTAGAAAATAATATCCCAAGCTTTAAACATCTCATGGAGCACTGTTCAATCCATCACCCAAAATAGAAAGAATATGGCACAACTGCAAACCTAACAAGACATGGCCGTCCACCTAAACTGACAGGCCGGGAAAGGAGAGCATTAATCAGAGAAGCAGCCAAGAGGCCCATGGTAACTCTGGAGGAGCTGCAGAGATCCACATCTCAGGTGGGAGAATCTGTCCACAGGACAACTATTAGTCGTGCACTACACAAATCTGCCCTTTATTTGACAGATTAATAATAAACAAAACAGGAAATACTACATTTATAAAGATGTAAAAGGAGAAACAGACACATACATTAAAAAATGTGATTTTGAAGTAATGCACTTTAAAGGGTAATTCCACTTTCATGGGACAAAAAAATAAAATACAAAAAATAATATAGCATATACAATTGCTACACATATTATAATTGAATGTTATTAAAAGACCTCTCCTTTTAAATCTGTAGCGTTATAATTTTCTGTAAAATACAATGCAATATGGCAACCTGGCGGCGTTCTCCCAGAAATTAAATTAAATTAAATTAAATAAAATTTCCTGCTTGTTTGATTGGCAAGTCTGACAATTCAGATTTTGGGCATCCCCTGCAACAAAATAACATTTTTGGTGAGGTAAATCAAAAGGGAAATCATGTCTAAAGGAGTGCAGACCTTGCCACTTTCCTCATTAGAACCCTTCAAGTGCAGTAGCTGATTGATAAATATAAAATCACCCCCATACAGATTCACTTAGCACATGGGGGGGTGGCTTCTCAACAAAAGTGGAGTTACTCTTTAACATTGTTTTTCTCTTGATTATACATTTTGTAAAGAAATTTTTACTTTTAAGAAGGACATTTAAATATGTTTGGTGTGTGGAAAATCTGTTATCTAAAATATGGATCATAATAATTTTTAACAAGTTTTTTATGCTATTATATATTTACATGTTGTTGGAGTCGTTGATTTTCTAAAACAGAAAATAAACACAAAGTAGAGTAATATAACTTATTTAAAGCCCAAACCATTTAACGAGCTTTACCGTTTCTGATCCACCTGATTCCACCTACAGCTCTCCCCACGTTCATTCAAAGTCTAAACCATTTGCTTTCCAATATCAGCCATGCTGCATTCAGGACTTTTGGCAAGTATGCTGATGTAAATTATCTAACTTTCTAGACATAATAACTTCATAGTGTAGCCAACTGGCACATGTCTCTCTTCTTAGGGCAGATGGACATAGATTCCAGGCGGTGTCTTTACAGACACAACTTTATGGTTGCTTAAGCCCACTAAAAGCCATGCTGAGTATTACAGCTTGTGTTTCTCTTAGAGGTAATTCGGAACTGTCATGCTTAAGATAACACAAGTCAATGCCGTGAATTTTTGTGGCATCAGGCAGTGCCTATGGAGATGTGGCTTGGCTCCCATGTGCAGCAACTCCTACATTCTGCTCTAGCACTAAGGACTAAAAAAATGATGCAGCATTTATAAAGTAAAACTTTACAAACAATATAGTCAATGAAGTTGACATAATTAATAACACTAAAGAGATGCATGTTTTTGTACAGCAAAATAATTATCGTTTATGCAACCATGACTCGTTTCTAATGGATGTACAAGCTGAAAAAGAGCCCCTGACATAATACTTGAAGCACAAGACAAGTAACACAAAATTGCATTTTGCACCATTTGTACTGGATGTGTTCACATCTAGTACCCATAGGGTTAAATTAATCTCTACAGAACAGCATCAGCTTGATCTGCCCACACTAAACAAATCTTTTCCCACCACGTTCTACTTATTTTGCATCTATGGCTGTGCTGAAAATCTTAAGATGAAGAAGACCTGATTTCTTATCAGAGGATTAAATATTGTATTGTGGTGTCACAATGCCCTGCGTCCACTATAGTAAATCCACTAAAAGCACTAACACCATGATCCCTATAGATGTAACTTGTTCACTTTAGCTTATAATGTCTTTTGTTCCAAGAAATAACTGACCCATTAAATATGTTGCTGATTCTAAAAATGCTTTGACTCTGAATAAAGTCTTTTAGAAAGATTTTTTAAACAAGTACTTTTTTCCCTTGTGATGCAACAACAGAATGGAGCATCACACTTCACTGGCACATAGATTATATAGCATGGAAAAGAAGAAAAAAAAAAAGAGGAAAAGGAAATAGAAAAGCTACATTACTACATATTTTGGGTTCGACTGTGGGAGGACAGCAGGGCTTCCAAGTCAGCCAATTTTCTACACATTACTAATACATTTTTGGAATTGTTAACTATACATGTCTGATTATTTGAGATCTGCAAATATTTCTCTTGCTGAGCTACTTTCTGAGAGTGTTGAAGCCATGTCGGGTTATTTTTCCAATTATATTTGAAACGCAAGGTGGAGTTTTGTTTTTATTTTTTCAACCTTACACTGCATCTGAAACCCATTGAATGCAGACTAAATTCCCAATTAATTTGTAATTCAGTGGAAAAAATAAGGACATTGCCATATATGAAGCGACTGTACTGGTTTTGCTATCGGATAGTTGCATGTATTTGTTATATACAGTATAGGGGGATACTGGTTGTACTTTGGGAGGGATGTGCTGGCTGCACCCTAAGGAAGGGATGGGGGGGGGGGCACTGGTTGTCTGTTAGTGTACATAGGTGTGACTGACTGCCTACAGTATCTAAGTGAAAGGTGTTTTTTTTATTACGGTACACTCTAATGGAATTTACCATCTGTCTTTTCAGATGGTAAAGTGGAACAAGCAGAGGCGTCGCTATGGGGTGGCTATTGGGGCTATAGCCCCAAATCTGGGGCTCATAGCCCCGAGTCTCTTGCCGCAGGGTCCCTGCCTATCCAGCGGGTTGCAGCTGCGGCGGGCAGACTGCATGAGAGAGGCAGATGAGAGGAGAGAAGTGAGCGGGCGGAAGAGCAGAGGTGAAATCATCTCTCTCTACCAGCTCCACATCACCGCTCTTCTGCCCTCATAGCTGGGTCTCTTCAATGTGGGAGTGAGGTGCGGCAGGGAGCAGAAAGATGACATCATCTCTCACTGCCCGCCACACATCAGTGCTCTCCTGAACTCACTAAATGGACCAGTGCTGCCAGCTAGCCACAAATGCAGCGACAATGCATATTTGGTGGCACTGGCTGGCATGGCAAGTGAAAATCCACATCAGTTGGCAAGTGACAACCCACATCTGGTGCCAGGCGACGTGGCAAGTGACAACCCACATCTGGTGGCAGGTGACGTGGCAAGTGACAATCTGCATCAGGTGGCAGGTGACGTGGCAAGTGACAATCTGAAAATGGTGGCAAGTGACGTGGCAAGTGACAATCCGCATCAGGTGGCAGGTGACGTGGCAAGTGACAATCTGCAAATGGTGGCAGATGACATGGCAAGTGACTATCCAGATCAGGTGGCAACTGACAATCTACATCTGGTGACAGTGGCAAGTGACAATCCACATCTAGTGGCAGGTGATGGTGGCAAGTAACCACCCCCCCCCAGCCTTCAAAAAGGTTGGTGACCGCTGCTATGGGCTCTAGCCCCTGGGTACACGGGTGGTTCAATGGTGTGGCATCCTTAATACTGTTTTGCAATTGTTTCTGTTCTTCATCAGCTTACATGTTATTATCCTAAAATGGATCCTCTTAGGATAGAAATGGGGGGCTGACAGTGCTGAACTTGTTTTCAAAGGGCTCAAGAATAACATGGTGGAAGTAAAACTTCAATGGCTGCATGCTTTTACCATTTCAGTTGCTCACTAGATAGGATAGTAAAGTCACAATTAGGTCAATAGCCTATATCCCTCTGAAATTATTATTTTTTAATTATTAAGATAAATTTACTCTTTTTGTTTCGAATCTGAAACTATTCTATTAACATATACAAGCTGAAAACTTTAAATTGGTCTTATTTTAAACTTACTTGTAGTCAAGTTTTAAAATACACACATAAAAAGGTAAATACATGCAACACAGCACTTTTGGAGCACTAAAAACTAATGCCGTGTACACACGATCGAAAATGCCACCAGCAAAACTCAGATGAGAGCTTTTTGTCGGAAAATGCGACCGCGTGTATGCTCCATCGGTCTTTTGCTGGCGGAATTCCAGCCAGCAAAAGTTTGAGAGCATGGTCTCAATTTTTTGGTCGGGAAAAGTTCCTATCCGAAAATGCGATCGTCTGTATTCAATTCTGACGTGCAAAAAAATCACGCATGCTCAGAATCAAGTACGAGACGGAAGCGCTCGTTCTGGTAAAATCGTAATGGAGATCGCACATTCGTCACGCTGTCAATTTTTGGATCTTTTAATGCAGCGCATTCTTTTGTTCTTTATAATTCTAGAAGAATGAAGTTGTTTTGCTGCTGATATTCACACAGAGTTCTCACAAACGTATTTTTTTTTTTTTTTATTTCTCGTGATCTCCTAAATAATCTTTTTTGTTTTTGAAAGCCAGATCTCCATAATAATGTTTAGAATGATTTTTTATTGTCATCTTTCTTTTTTTTTTTTAATCAAGATCTCCTGTTTTTTTGATTATTTTTAAATAATTTTCTAGTGATTTCCATAATTTTTTTTTTTTGTGTGTGTCAAGTTTCCCCACCAACATTATTATCTTGTATTTTCAAAGCTCAAGGAGATTGGTTGTTGTCGTTAATTTGACATTGTATTTTTGAAATGTACCTGCCTTTTTGAAGAAAAACACATTGGCATGTATTTTCATATAAAACAATCTCCATTTATTCTGGCTCATAACAAAATAAAGAGGAAGGCAACGCTGGAGAAACTACTTGAATTGCAAAGCCTTTGTACCCCAGGGCACACATCAAAAATTGGTAGCCTGAGAAGTCCATATAATAGGGAGCACAATCTGGTCCAGGACTTCCAGAAATCATGAACAGCAGCAGATGACATACATGTCCCCAGGCTGTGGTACTACAACAGCCTGCGTCTTCTGTCAGACCAGACTGAACCCAGGCCATCACTTTCTTGTCTTCCCTGCAGCCTTCCCTGCAGCCTTCCCTGCAGCCTTCCTTGGAGGCTGTGGCTCTGGAGGTGGACTTGTGGCAGGAGGAGGAGGAGAAAAGGCGAGTGCACATAAGTGCATGTTCTCACTAATTTGCCCCCTCAACCCCTTTCGAAGGGCCTGAAAAAGAAGATTCTCACACATGAAGCGTTGGCCCTCCTCCATTTGCTGCAATTTTGCAGCTACATAGCAGCCATAGGCCTCTTCAGTGTCGGGGGGTGTTTTCAGGGCCACATTAGCATCCTTAATGAGGCCCAGTGCTGCCTCCCCCACGTTACTCCCCTTCCTGGCCCTTTTTGTTGTAAAACGGAGGGGAGGCAACTGGGATTGGGTGAGGCTACTGGGCCTGGCAACCTCCTGGCTGACACTTACCTCCGCCACCTCATGGCTGCCACATTCCAGAGCCTCGTCCTGGCTGAGGTCTTCCTGTGTATGAAAAAAAGGACATCGTTTTAGTTTTTGTTTCATCACTCACACACAATTTTCAGCTCATGACTGTTGCAAATTGAATGTTAATAAATTGAAAAGACTATCATTCTGAGCCCAGCATTTTTCATTCTTGTCCCAATCATTTTTGGCCCCTACTGTCTATTGATATATAAAACACTTTTTAGTCAATCATTCATTTGTTATCAATAATAACATCTAGTTAACAACAATCATTTTCGGACAATAAATATGTTCAAAAATACTATACCTGGTTCCAGCTGGGCTCATCAACTTCTTCCAGGATGGAAGGCCCAGGTTTGTCCTCAGCTGGGGTGGGAAGGGTTGAGGGAAGGGTGGAAGTGTAGAAAGTGATTCCATGGCTTCAATCTGGTCTTCCAGAAACCGCATCCTGTTGTAGTACCACAGACTGGGTACATACACATCCTCTGCTGCTGCTCCTGATCTCATGGAAGCCTGGACCTTATTAAGCTCCTTCCTATACGTGCTTCTCAAGCTACCAATTTTCTTATCCACCAACTCGATGTCTGTGTCGGGGACCTGCGTCTTCACAAATTTCAGCAGTTTCTCCAGCGATGCCATCCTAGCTGCTTTATTTAGCTATAATGGGTTTTTAACATCCCACAAATTTCTCATATTCCTGTATCTGTCTATGAACTGGCCCATGAATTCAGGGTCTTTGAATTGTTTCATATTTGCTGCAAGACAAAACACAAGACAAAAACACTAATATCAGGCTAAACTCTCCTAATCTTATCCCAATATAGGTCTCAATCTCGAATCAGTATAGGTGTACCAAATTTAAAATGTTATCTTCGTTAGAACGTTCGCCCTCCTTCCTCAGCACACCGAACGTACGTACGACACACGCATGTTAACTTTATATACACTGCGCATGCGTGAAACTCCACCCGCGTCGCCCGCCCCTGACCTTCTTTATACAATATTCCCTGCCCCGTCTCTTTCGTCGCAGTGGGATAGGAACATGGCAGAGACACAGCAGGTGCTTAATAGCAGTAACGACGAGGAGGAAAGCCCAGAGCAAGAAACGTCCCGATCCAGGAGGAGATTTAAGGCCTCCAATATGTCCTTTGTTGAGATGGTGGAGATGGACGACATATTGAAGAGGGCCGACTATGATGGGAAACATGAACCGTACCTAAACCCAAATGTGCGAAAGGCCAAAACCGTGACTAAAGTTGTGAAGAGTCTGCGCCGGAATTGTGGGGTACGATGATCCAAGGATCAATTGAGGAAATGCTGGTCAGACCTGAAATTGAGGGAGCAGGATCAGTACAGTACAGTCAAGAAAGTGCTTCTAAAAAGTAAGTACTTGTCATGTGTTCCTATTATGATTTTTACTTGCATGCTGCTCCATGTGCTTTTCTCTTCTGTTGTACAGTTTAAAATGGCTACTTTCATGTTCGTGGGCACAGTAATCGGTCGTAGGAAACATTGTTTGTTTGCCAACTAAATACAAAGTTTTTGACAGATACAGGATTAACTACATTTGAGCATGCTAATTTGTATTAAAAGAAGTTTAGGACATTGTTGTCTAGATGTCTTTGAAATTAGAATGAATTGCAAACTTGATTCAGTGTAATGTAAGGAGAGGACACTCAGCAGCTGTTAACACATCTGGACTTAGGAGCACTAGTGTGGGACACCAGAGCAATTTTTTTAGGGTGACCCACACAGGTGCTCCAGTGGATACTTGGGGTGTCTCCATGTGTGAAACTTGTCAAAAAAGGTAAGTATTCCAGCTTTGATAAAGGAAAAAATCATGTCTTCAGCTTGGAACTGCCAAAACAGACACTTGTACCCCATGTCCAAGCAATGTTTCATATTCCTATTTCTGGCCTCAAATATCTGTGTGCTAAGTATACCTTTTGTTTCATTCTCAGAGGGGAGAAAAGACTCCGGATATCTGAGGACACCAGAAACCCCCCCTTCTCCTGAAGAAGGGGAACAGAGAACACCACAACCTCAGGATGTGGAGGAAGGAGAGGTGGAAGAAGTGGTTGAATTTGTCACCACAACAGGCCAGTATCAGACACCACAGATTCAGGTAATCGAGGTATGCCTGCATATTTATAATACACGCTGTGTATTTTTTCTTTTAGGTGATGTGCAGGTTGTGGAAGTACAATCTCCTCATTTCACCAGTGACAGTGCACAAAGACTAATCCAGGACATAATGTGGTGTAGTCAGGACTTAGACATCATCAAGCAAAAAACAAACGAGGTTGAACAAAAACGGAAGAACATGATTAATGTACTAGGGAGAATCTAAATAACAACAAAATGCCACCATTTGTTTCTTTTTGGTACATTTTCCTTCTCGCATTTTAAAAACCAAATTTTGAAGATGCACACAGTGTGTCAACATGTGCTATCTGCCATCAGGGGATTTCAATAAACGCGTTTTGTGGGTGCAATAATGTGGACAGAAAATAAAGGGTGTGTATAGTTTTATACAAAAATTTAGATGGTGGCATCAAGAAAATAACATTTCTAGAGATGAGCGTGTAATGTTATGCAGGCAATAGATGGTTCAAATTGTGTGTAGGGAAGGCTAAATGTACCAAGTTGATCGAACGATCAACTTGGCTGCAATCTGCCTCCTGGATTCAATTGCGATTATCACTAGCAGCTGCTATAGCCGCTAGCAATAATCACTGTCTTTCTTCTCTTCACTGTCTTCCCCCAGTGGGAGCAGACAATTGCTCGGCAAGAGGGATTCCCATGTCAGCAAAAATGGGTTGCAGGAAAGAAAATTGCTTCATTCCCACATCAAAGCAGTGTTGGTAGGGAAATCTTCCTGTGGAGCTATTGTGTTCTCCTGGGGGGGGGGGGGGGGGGCAGGGAGCCGTCTCAGCTGAGAGTAGACAGGTGCCGTTTGCTTTGTTTCGAATTGAAGTTCGGACAAATTTTTCATTATTTTGTAAATTAAGATGTATCTGAATTTCCGAATTACAATAGTAACGAATTTAAACAAAACCGAAATAACTAAACTAAATTCTGCAGAAACAGAATAAAATAGAAGACAAAATAAAGAATAGAATAGTAAAGAATAGAGTAGAACAGAATGGAAGATAAAATAAAAGAATATAATCAAATATAATAAAGGGAATAATAAAGGAATAGAAAAGAAAATAGAATTGAATATAAAAGAATAGAGTAAAACAGAACAGCATATAATAGAAAATGTAATAATAGAAGAGAATAGAAAAGAAGAGAATTGAATAGAAAATAAAAAAAGCATAGGATAGAAAAGAATAGAATAGAAAATAATAGAGTAAAACTAAATAAAATAGAAAATTAAAGAATAGAATAGAAATGAAAGAAATAGAATAAAGAAGAATAGAACAGATAAGAATAGAATAGAAACTAATAGAATAGAATAGGATATAACCGTTTTCCGAAATTCAAATTTTAAATAGAATAAATTCAGATTTCAAATAGAATAAATTCAAATTTTGAATAGAATACATTTAAATTAGAATAGAATAGATTAGAAAAGAATAGAATAGAAAATAACACAAAAGAATAGAATAGAAAAGAAAAGAATAGAATTAAATAGAATGAATATAACCATCTTGTCAAGTTCGAATTTTGAATAGAATAAATTCAAATACAATAGAATAGAAAATAATAGAATGAAAAAAAAAACAATAGAATAGAATAAAATAGAATATAACCAACCAAAAAACGTTGAATGCCAATTTGAATTTGAATGCCGATTCGAATGTCGAGTTTGTTAAATCTTGTTAAATTCAAATTTCAAATAGAATAGTTTAGTATAGAATAGAAAAGAATAGAATAGAAAAAAACAATAGAATAGAATTCAATGCAATAGAATAACAAAGAAAGAATATAACCATCTTCCAAAATTTGAATTTAAAAGATTAGAATAAAATAGAAAAGAAAAGATTAGAATACAAAAAAACAATAGAATACAATAAAATAGAATATAACCGTCCTACCATCTTGGAATTTCAAATAGAATAGATACGAATAGAATAGAAAAAAAACAATAGACTAGAATTCAATAGAATAGAATAAAATAGAAAGAATATAACCATCTTCCGAAATCCAAATTTCAAATAGAATTAATTCATATTCAAAAAGAATAGATTAGAATAGAATAGAAAATAATAGAAAATAAAAATATAGAGTATAACCGTCTTATGAAATTCAAATTTTCAAATAGAATAAATTAGAATTTGAATAGAATAGCATAGAAAAGAATATAACAGAAAATAAGAGAATCAAATAGAAAATAATTGAATTAAAAAAACAATTGAATTAAAAAAATAGAAAGAGTATAACCAACCCAAAAACTTTTCCAATTTGAATTTGAATGCCGATTCAAATGTTGAATTGAAATCGAATCAGAAACGAATGAATTGAACTAAACAAAATTATTTAGGTAACAAATCAAAATTAAACTACAGAAATGTTTTCATTTTGCACATGTCTAGCTGAGAGAACACAGTGATTATTGCTAGCAGCTATAGCTGCTAACAATAATCTCATTCAAAAATCTGACATGCTGGTTGTACCCAAATCAATCAATGAATTGAACTGGGTACAGTCAGCCTGACCATAGATGGTCCCTGTTGAACCAGCCAAAATCCGAACTATCTATGTCCAGCTTTAGGAAATTAGGAAATGTACATTTGAAGCAGTTTAGAAGGGTGACCCTTCTGAGGCGGACCCTTCCAAGTCAAGGCAACCTTTTTAAGGCAATTATTTTATGAAAGCCAAATGTTTTTATTGCATTGTACAAAAACTTAAACTTAAGCAATGTCAAATAATTGTCAAAAAGGGGATGCATTCTCCAAAAGTGATTAGAGGCCCTGATGAGCTAAATGCAAAGCAACTAATCAAAAAGTTTTAGGCCTAACAATCTGGCACTACTTATTAGCGCATTTGTCTAAGGCTATGAGCCCATAGGTATCAGCAATTGAGTACCAAGGAAATTCTACAAATAGAAATAATTTAAGTAACATTACAGTAAGCTGTAGGTCAGGCATATCTCATGGTAAGGTAGAAAAACATGATGATCTAAGATTGATCCTGGTGCCTCAAAGCATGGGGTCTCGATCTCGAGAGAATAGTATAATTGGGGAGGTTTTATGGTCCCATATCAGCACCCTACCAAACAAAATTATTAAGGTATAACAAAACCAAAAACAGAAAAAAACTGGAAAAAATAATGAAAGAAGAAAAGTAGGAGAAAAGAACAGAGTAGGTCCCCTCAGCCCTCGCAAGGTGGCCCAGTGTCTAGGGAGCATGAAGGTATGCAATCCACGGGTTCCACACTTTTTCAAACCTAGCTTGCTTATCTCTTAGTTTTTCAATAATAATATTTCAGGATATTTTATGTTTCACCAGTGTGACATTAATCATGTGTGATTTCCATGCTCGCGCTATGGTTATTTTAGCTGCTAAAAAAATAAAGACTGAGATTTCGAAGATGTCTGGGGATCTCCTCCGACAGGTCAGCGAACAACGCTGTTTTGGTTACTCTGGGTATGTTCTGTCCCGTCACTAAATAGTTAAGATTTACCATTCTGATCCAGAAGCGTTGGAACTTCGGACAGGACCATTAGACATGATACATATTACCCTCCTGCCTGTATCCCCGAAAACATTGGGGCGAGGTACCACGGTATAATTTTGCCAACTTTGTCGGGACGAGGTACCAGCGCGATAGCGCTTTGTAATTTGCCTCCACTTCAGAAGTGTTAGGTATGCCCTTATGCGCGATGGTCGACCATTTTGTCCACACCTCCTCTTTAATTGTCTCCCCTAGATCCAATTCCCATGCTTTTTGGTAGGAAGGTTTGTTACCCTGGTTATTGAATAGGGCATATAACTCAGTGTTTCCTCCCCATGAATCGGGCCCACTTATGCACCTTCTTATCAAATTGGGTCCTGGTGGTTATGTCAACCTGATCCTTGTGAGGAAAGTGAGGGAGCCCCTGGTGAGTGGGGAAATTTCAAAGGATATAACTTACATGCCATGTCCCACAAACATAAGGAATGTTATAAGGAGGGGTTCAATACAGCCTGACGCTCCTTCACAGGGAGTTACTGGGGGAGAGTCAGATTAGCCTGTGCCTCCAAGAAGACCCAATCAGGCTGGTATGACTCAGCAAAGATTTGGTATAACTGGACCAATTGGGCCACTCTATTATATCACAAAAAATGTGGCACTCCCAGCCCACCTCGTTACTTGGACATATAAAAAGTGGAGTGGGCCACCTGGCATCCACCCTTGTTCCAGATAAATTTATAGACCAAAGATTGCAACTTCCAAAAAAATATGGGTGGAACTGGAATCGGAAGGGACCGGCAGTTGTATAGTATAGTATAGTATTTGAAAGAAGAACCGTCATCTTGACGGCCGCTACACTACCCACCCAGGAAAGATCCTGGGCTTGTCGAATCTTCAGGTCACATTTGATAGCGTAATAGGGAGGAGTATAATTAACCCGATACAGTGTTGCAGAGGTCAGCTTCTGTCGCCTTCTGCTTCTCCTGCTTCTCCTTCTTCTGCTTCTTGTTCTTCTTTCTTCTTCCGATGTTGACTCGTCGTTGTCTCCTCTTCTACTGGCTCAGACGTGTTGCGCTGCCAGTTATATAGGGACAAGGGGCAGGGCCACTGGCTCATGTCACATGGTGACCCAGCCCCTTATGATGTCACAGTCCCAGAGGATGCTGGGACTGTGACATCATATGGGGCGGGGTCACCATGTGACATGAGCCGGTGACCCGCCCCTTGTGCCTATATAACTGGCAGTGGTCAGCAATTTTGACCTGGAGCTATTCACGGACGCGGCAGGGTCTACTGGTTTTGGAGCGTTTTTTCAGGGGAAATGGAGTGCTGGCCCATGGCCTCAATCCTGGGTGGCAGCGGGTCACGCAAAGAATTTAGTTTTGCCTGAGCTTTTCCCGGTAGTACTGGCGGTGGAACTATGGGGGGCGGCTTTTAGGGATCTGAAGGTTCGCTTCCATGGAGACAATATGGGGGTAGTGCAGGTCATTAATAGGAACATGGCCTCTCCCCCCCCCGGTGATCAGGTTGTTACGTCACCTGGTGTTGCGATGTCTGCAATTGAATGTTTTCATTCATGCAGTGCACCTTTCGGGAGTGGAGGATGTTGTGGCAGATGTGCTGTCCAGATTCAAGTGGGACGTCTTCCGGGAATTGGTGCCTGACGCTGATCAGCGGGGCACACCGTACCCAGAATGGTTATGGGACATAGTGCTAGACACATGAATGGGAGTTTTTAGCGGAGTGTCTTTCATGGTACTATCTGGAATGGAAAGGGGTCTTGGTATTTGGGATGGTAGTTTGGGCTGGTATGACCCAGGTGGGGGTGTTAATGTTTTATCAGGGATGGGTGAAAAACCATAGGGGGGTGTAGATAAAAAAAATTTAAATAATAAAAAAAAAAGATATATACACAAAAAAAAACAAGCAAAAGATAAGGAAACAACGATTTAAAAAAAAAAAAATATATATATATATATATATATTTTGTTTGACGTTGATTCTAATGTTTCCTGGGCGGTTGCTTTCTTTGGGTATAAAGGGCGGGGGACCGGGTTGTGGTAAGGATGTGATTTCCGTGTACTATGGAGGGATATGGTGATCATCGCAGGTTTCTGTTTTCTTCTATTTACAGATACGGCAAAAGGATTGGTCTGGATAATGGGGGGCACGGTCTATGTGTGCTGGGGGGCACGGAGGGGTGATGCCAGGAGGGGAGGTAGGCAGTTAGGTTTCCCAAAGAGGGAGGTATGTATAAAGTGGTTTGGTTTCCCGGGGGTGTTATGGGGTAGATTAGCGAAGGAGGTGCATAGGTTTGCACAGAGGGACAGGCCCCCGGATGTGTTAATCATCCATGCGGGCGGCAACGATTTGAGCACCAGATCTATGATTGACCTCACACGCGATATTCAGTTCGATGTGTGGCATCTCACCATGGATTTTCCTAACACCATAGTGATTTGGTCAGACATGGTTGCCCGCACCACTTGGTGGATGGCCAGGTCTGTAGCAGGAATTAATAGGGCTAGGAGGAAAGTTAACAGGGTCTTCAGCAACTTTATGGTCAGGAATGGGGGTTTGGCCATTCGGCACTTGGAGTTGGAATTCGAGACGTGGAGGTATCTGAGAGCAGACGGAGTGCACTTGAATGATGTGGTAATTGATTTATGGACATTAGGGCTTCAGGATGGCATTGAACGAGCACTTCAGGTGTGGAGGGGCATTCGGGAATAAGGGGGTTATTCTCTCATGCTGTGGCGGGTGTTGGTCTGTGCAGGGGAAGGAGATATGACAGAAAATAGGTCAGGAACTGTCGCTGGATGGGTCCTGTTGGTGGTTTCCAGATAACTGAGGTTAGACGGAAAGTGTTATGGGGCACTGCGGGCCAGCGTTTGTCTTTGAGCCTGCTTGTCGGCTTGAGGCCTATTATTACGCTTGGAGAGGGACCGCAGTGTCAGTTTGTTATGGGTTAAAGTTATGGTTTAAAGTTTTGTTGATAGTTGCCTGCACAGATCAATGCTAGTCAGTATTTTTGCTACTCAGAAGATTTTGATATTTTGATATTGCATATTTTATTACATATTTTATTTCATATTTTATTTCAGAGTTTATTAAAGTTATTTGTTTATCGTTTTAAAATAAAGTTGGCTGCTACGGCCTTTATTACTCCAACCGGTGTGGTCTCAGTTTAATGGGGTTATTAGTAAGGTTGGGGTCTGGGAGCATCAAATCTGTTATACATCAGTCATGTCAGTGACAATTTACCAATGTACACGAATGTTGTATTGTTTGCCATTCTTTACAGATTAAAGATGAAAGCTAGAGTAAAAACTTTTGTTTATAAGCATCTTTTTCGGGTCCAAGGAGTTTCTGAAAGTGTATGTACATAGAAAGCAGGTGTATGTAGATCAGGGGTGCCCAACCAGTGGCCTGGGGGCCACATGTGGCCTGCGGAGCCCTGTGAAGTGGCCTGCGGAGCCCTGTGATGTGGCCCTCGACCTCCTGTTCTAAGATGGCAGGTTGGCAAGCCCAGATCACGGTTTGCCAACCCGCCATCCCAGAGCAGCAGTTTTGTGAATGAAGCCGCTGGTAGTGGAAGCAAGTGGCTGCAGAGCAGAGCCACATACACTTCCTTTATAGTGCCCGCTCCTGTCACAGGGGGAGTGATACCAAATGCACTCCGCCTGGGACAGCCAGCAATACCAGAATGGAGGACGGTTAGTAAAGGTAAGTTTACTACTAAATTCACAGTATATATGGATATATCTGTTTTGCAGTGGTTACTGGACTGCTTTCAAACTGATCCGCAGGTGCAGTGCAGCTGCGGGTTACCTGCATTGAGCCATAGACTTCTGTTATTACCTGCAGGTTTGTTGCGCCTTCAGAAAGTGCGCCAGAATATAACAGAAGTGCAGCTAACCTGCAGCAAATCCACAGGTTCGCGCTGCACCCGCGGTTTGGGCAAATCGCAGTGCATCAGTGTGAAAGCTGCCTTAGGCCCCTTTTACATGATTGGTCCGACCCAATCGGACTTACTATTCACCTCTATGGAGCAGCAGATGTAAACGGACTTGTGTCTGTTTACACCCGCCTACCTAAAAAAAATAGAAGGGATCTGCCCCTTCCGTCTGGGCGAATTGGATTGGATCAGAGGGCCCATAAAGTAGAGTGGGCTGTGTCTGTAGATACGGACCTGTCATCCTCCCGCTCCGCTCATTGTGGCCCGTGACCAGTTACCAATTCGCTTAAATGGCCCTCGTTCTTCCAAAGGTTGGGCACCCCTGATGTAGATAGCTGTACACATGCATAAATACACAGGCCTAAAAGAAGGTAAAAGTATAATAGGCTGTTTCATTGTTTTTTCTGCACCATTCTAAACCCTGCATCTCTTCCTCCAGTTTGAATTGAGGAAGAAAATGAGGGGATAATGGTGAGAATGACCATTTTCAAACTAATAATACTAAACTCTATAATTCTAACCAAGTTTGTGACCTAGTAGGATGACATGTTCCACGACTGTCTTTCTTTGATTGAATTTGAATCAGCAAGCAGCAGTCTGGTGAAGGAGGCTCCCATCCCAGATGCTAAGAACCTTTTTGTCAATGGTTCCAGGTATTACTTACCAGATGGTAAGCCACGCACAGGTTATGCAGTGACCACAGTTATTGAGTTCCCACATGTCTGGGTTATCTCCATATGAGGTTTGTTTGGAGGTCAACTGAAAACAGGGTTGTACTTTCCTCATCAGCTGTTGCCTACATTCTCAGCTGATGGGGTGGGTGCAGTCACTGTAACATGAACTTCAAAAGGTCCACTACAGGGTTCATGAGTCTCTCCTGGAAACATTCTTTCCAAAAAGGTGACTGGGTCATTGTAAAGAAGTTTGGCAGACAACTGGATCCACCCAGCCATCGCAAGAAGCTGCTCAACTACACCAAAGGATGAGGAGTATCTTTGTTTGTTTATATTTTTAACTTGGTATATTCTCCAACTAGCTAAGAAAGCGAACAGGACCAATTGCTGGGACTACTTTGAATCTCACCTGAGCTTTAGTACCCCAGCAATGATGACAGCGGTACATGCTATGTAGGGTTGTCCCGATACCGAAACTAGTATCAGGACCGATACCGAGCATTTGTGCGAGTATTTGTACTGGCACAAATGCTCCCGATGCATATTCCGATACCTGTAACCGGAAGTCGGCGGGCGGAGAGGGTGGTGCGGAGATCGATCTGGCAGCAGGTCGGACAGAGGGAAAGCTGGCCGGGACAGGGATGCAGGATGCCACCGCATATTCTGTCCAAAGCGGTGAGCGGAGCCGTCACATTCGGTACAGAAAGTGACGGCTCCGTGTCTCCGTCGGAGGGTAAACATCACGACGCCCATCTTGGTACACCTTGCACTCGGCTTCAGTAAGCCAGCAGTGCACATCTTGTTACACCCAGCTCATATAGTTTGGGCTGGGTGTAACAAGATGTCTGCTACTGGCTTACTGCAGCCGAGTGCAAGGTGTACCAAGATGGGCGTCGCAGCATACTTACTAGACGTTAAAGGACATGAATGATGAGAGGCAAGGAAGGATTTTGCAATGCTATATGCCATATATCATTGCAAAATCCTTCCTCTCCTCATCATTCATGTCATTTATTATGCAATTGCCAATCAGTGCTGCATTTTAGTGCCCATCAGTGCCGCCTGCCAGTGCCATCTACCAGTGCCGCCTATCAGTGCCCATAAGTGCCACCTATCAGTGCCAACTATCAGTGCCCATAAGTGTCGCCTATCAGTGCCATCTATCAGTGCCACCTATCGGTGCCCATCAGTCAGTGCCAGCCATCAGTGTCAGCCATCACTGCCAGCCACCTGTCAGTGCCACCTATCAGTGCCATCTATCAGCGCCCATAAGAGCCCCCTATCAGTGCCAGCCATCAGTGCTACCTATCAGTGCCCATAAATGCCGCCTATCAGTGCCCATAAATGCCGCTTATCAGTGCCCAAAAGTGCTGCCTATCACAGCCCGTCAGTACCATCTATCAGTGCTCATCAGTTAGTGCTCTTCAGTCAGTGCCAGCCGTCGGTGCTATCTATCAGTGCCCATAAGTGCCGCCTATCAGTGCCATCTATCAGTGCCCATAAGTGCTGCCTATCAGTGCCATCTATCAGTGCCCATCAGTCAGTGCCATCTATCAGTTCCAGCCATCAGTGCCAGCCACCAGTCAGTGCCCATCAGTCAAACTGTCACAAGACATTATAAAAAGTATCAGTAATCGGTATCGGCGAGTACTTGAAAAAAAGTATCGGTACTTGTACTCCATCTTAAAAAAGTGGTATCGGGACAACCCTAATGCTATGTATGATGATCACATTGGTATGAGGAGTTTTGACAAACTAGTAAAAACTCCAAACAGACACTTGTCAATAGAACTTAACAATACATTTCTAGAGAGTAAAATTAGTTATAGTTTTAACAATAGTTCTGGTTCTTGCCAGTTTGTGTATCGGGACAACTTTAGTTTGGTATTTATGCGGGTCTACAGCTTATAAGGTAACTCCCCTAATGCAAGAGGTTCATGCGTCCTGGTGAAACTTGTCCCAGCATCTTATGTCGTGGCCAATCGTGAGGATCTGATGGCACTAGAGAAGGTAAGAATGGCAGGGACAGCTAGAAGGGAATTGTTCACCAACCCAGACCAGGTCTGGGCATGATTTCCTGCTTGAACAGGGTGGAGGCTTGAGCTTATGAAACGATTGAACAATTTCTCATCCATTGTGGATGGGATGTACAATTAAACTGTTGAAGCCACAAGGAAAATCCCACAGGAACGAAAGATCAAGACCCTTCTATTAAAAGATGGCCCATGATTATCTGTTGGCATCCAAGGGGGGTTTCTGTGAATTCATAGGTAAAGATTGCTGTACCTGGATCAGGGATACTAGTGACAAAGTTCAGGTCCATGGATAAGGAAGGATCCATGCAAGACGAAGCCAGAGCTATAGCTAGTGGAGATTGGAATCCTTTTAAGGGTCTGTGAATTTTTTTATTTTTCAGCGGATCATGGTTGAACGAAGTAGGGGTATATATACTCATGTTGTTTTTGTTTCTATTCCTTCTATATGCCGTAATGAGGAGCTACATTTGCCTGATGGACGAGTGAACAGAGCCTGAGTAGATGACTACATCTTCCTCTCTGAGATGAGACGCCCGAAGCCCAACCCACGTACAAGACACAGATGATTCCAGACCGGCCTTCATGTCCTCCTCTAAGTCATCCATCCTGAAGAAGTCAAGACATGTTTTCCTTTTTATGGACTCATATGGACTGTAAAGACTGATTCATTTTCAGGTGTAGGAAGAAGATCAAGAATAAATCAAGGAACACATGGGAGCATATGACAAAAGAGGAGGGACAGTTGTGAAAATGTTATTCATTTTGGTAGTGGAAAGCTTCCTGAAGTTGCAGAGAAGTGTTTGCAAAGTGTGGCCCCTGTGCAATGCACAGACGTTCATCTGGGGGGGATGTGTTCACACTGCAAAGACATTATCGGTTATGGGGGATGTACATTCGTGTCCCTCTGTGTGTCTGATCAACACTTGGGGAGGCTATGTCGTGTCTCTGTAGATAATCTCCCATCCTCAGGAATGGTAGTATAATCTGGGTATGTGCTGTTCTCTGAACAACGCAGAATAAGGAGTTACACCAACGGTAAAAACATGAGTCTTTGGGTGCATTATGGTAGGACAGCGTCCATGATTTTAAGGCCAGCCATGTGGTTTCTTTTGTCTTACTGGAGAGCATTGCTTACAGGTACAGGGGGTGGGAAATCATACACACTGCCCCTGCATAGACACAACCATACACCGCCCTAGTCATTGTTCGTTGGTTGAGGTCTGTATAACTCCTCCTGTTTGCCTGTGCTTGATTGGCTGATTGTGCAGGCAACCAAGCTCTATGATTGCTCCCATTATCAGGAAGTATGTTGGTAAGCTAAGGATGTGAGGATGGTGGTCATGTCTGTGTTACTTGGGAAGATACAGGAAAAAGAGTCATACTAAGATGCATTATACCAAAAGGCTGAAAGTGACATTACGTGCAGCGTATAGTGGAATTTCCATGACAGAGATAGTTGACTTTATGCAAACCTGGGGGCAGGGGATTTGAACTGTGGGGTCCGGGGGGATCCATCTGGATCAGCAGAGATGAGGCCCAATTTCTTTAACAGTGCTTCGCCCTCTTAAAATGTGGAAAAGGAATGGAAATTTTTTTGGGGCAGAAAAGTAAAGTTCAAAAGAAAAGGAAAGGCCCAGTAGTATTTTATATTTTTGGCTATGAGAGGTTGTTGCAAAGCTCTATGTTTTTGGACCGTAGCCGGTAAAATGTTGGTGAAGATATGGATATTGTGGTCTCGCAGCTGCAGGTCAGCTATTACTCTGGCTCTGGTTATGACTTGCTCTTTCACAGCATAATAGTGGGGCTTTACTACAGATGTTCCTTGGCAGTCCATCTTCATGGGGTGCCGTCAGGGCTCTATGGGCTCTGTCCAGTTCCAGCCTGTGAGAAAGTTTATCTGGGATGAGGTGTGAGATAAGTTCCTTGATTATAGCTTCAGAATCTGTGAAGGATTTGGGGATTTCATAAACCCTTAAATTGTATCGGTGGGACTAATTTTCCAGGTCATCAATCTTGTTTAGCAATCTCCTTTGTAGGTCCTCAATACAGTCAGTATTTTGATTGGTTCTGGTAATTGTCTCATCAAGCATGGTTTCAATGGTCCCTATGCGGGAGCCAAGTTCCTAAAATTCTTGTTTCAGTTTCGATAGTATGCATTTACTCGCCTTATCAAGCCCTTGCTCAAGTAAAGTAGAAAATGTCGACAAAAGTATGGGATCCCCTGAGTACTCTACTAGCAGTGGCGCCATGCTAGGCGGAGGGCTGTTCTCCATGCTACCCTAAATTAGAGCAATTTCATAGAGTGCTCTGTCTCAATCCGATTGGGAGGAGACTATGTACCTTTCTGTGGACAGTGATGCAGCCTGAGAGACCCTGTTAATCTGCTCCCTTGCTGAGCCCTGTCCAGCTAGGTCTGGGAGCTGTGTCTGTCTGTCTGGTTGCAGCCCCTGTGTGAGTCTCGGCGCCACCACCATATTGGCCATGCAGGTGCCCTGCCTGTGTTCTTCTGCGGGTGGCTGTGAGGCTGTTTTGGGCTTACCCTGGCCATACACAGGATTTGGAAAGCAGCGGGAGTCCGGCCGTGTTAGTAGAGGTAGCAGGCAGGATTGATATTCACACGGGTGGAGGAAATTAGGCCGGCGGGGAGCTTCACACTGCCTCCATCTTCAGCTGCGCACATGCACCCCCTCTTAAAGAAGGTAGTCAAAGGCTTGTGTAAAATCAAAAGGATCAAAAAATCATGTTAGTAGGATAATGTCAACCCTTTAATATGAAAACAAAATTTCTTTGTAGAGCATATCGCAGTGCAAGAAACAAGCAAACTTTATCCCAAATATTAGAATATTAGTAGCACCCTTTTATGTTGAGTGTGCTCTCTGAAGGTATATGAAGACTGCTGAGGAATATACCAAGTGTTGTACTTTCCTGTGCTTTAGCTGTATCCAGTGGAATAATGTCTTAAGGGATGACATGGTGCTTTGCTCATATGTATGGTAATTATATTTGTAACACAGATTTGACTGTTTACTGTGTCCCTGTAGACTTCTACATGTGGTTGACAACACAAAGCACTATAAAAGTCTGCATGTCTTTACATAAATTGGATTAAATGCAGGAAAAGGCTTAAAGATTTACTGCAGTGTGCTCACATAATTTGTAATAAAAACATCTTTGACATTCTGAAGCTTCCCTCCAACCACTTTGCACATTCTTTTTTATATACTGTGATTTTGTACATGCCAAATATGCTGCAGAAATCTCCCTCCACTAAGTCCCACTGCATCCATTTTAACTGTGGCCAGCTTCAGCTGCTGCCTGTTCACTTTCTCTATTTACACAGACACACAGAGACACACCTCCAGCTCTGCAGCTTTCATTGGCCCTCTTATGACTCATCTCCCCTTCCTTCCTGGCAAATTCTCACAAGAGTGAGAGAGAGAGAGAGCTGTGCATGATGTCATAAGCCTAGGCTAATGACCTGACAAGAAACAGGAAGTGGGCTGTATAAGGTATTTACTGGCAGAAAAAAATATATTTTACTATCCAAAGTTAAAACAACAAAGGCAGAAGATAATTAATAGATGGAAAGATGAAAAAATGACTGAAGGTCTGCTTTAAGTAGGGAATCCTATTTATTTAGATGATATACTATGTGAAACAAGAGAAGATCAGTGGAACACATATTTGGAGTGTAATCATAGATACCTTGTACCCATGTATCTGAAAACATAATCTTTATTCTTTAATTTATTTGATAACTTCCGATTCAGTGCATGCTTTCAGGTTATGCTTGATATCTTTTGTGTGTGTTCATTGTCTGTGTACGTTAACCCACTTATATGTGTAAATATACAGCAAAACATTAAACTCCTCTATGAGCAGTGTTTTTTTTTTATTTATTTTTATTTTTTTTAAGGTAATGTGCATGGAACCTAAAACATCTGTTGGAAGTAAACAGCATTTTACAAATTTTTGGTGAATTAAATTTGCAAGCATGTTGAAGACATGTCAGATTTCCAAAATGCTACTGCATTCAATTAATTTTTTTAGCAAACTACATTTGTAGATTCTTACCTGCCTCTGCTAATATTTTTCAAAATTAGAGCCAAATTAAAGGACTATAAATCCAGTAATTCAATACTGGAAAGCTGAACTACAGGTCTCACCATACCGGCTGTTTGAGATGTACCTGTTGCATACAAAATATGAATGCTACATACAAATTTTTAAATACCATTCTATATCAGTAGTATGTCTTAGCACTGCAAAAAGAATTAAATTATGTTCTCAGTAAAAAGTCACTGTACTTTCACTACACTATGCAGTTTAACCACTTAAGCCACGGACCATTTTGCTGGCCAAAGACCAGAGCACTTTTTGCGTTTCGGCACTGCGTCGTTTTAACTGAAATTGCGCGCTTGTGTGACGTGGCTCCCAAACAAAATTGACGTTCTTTTTTTCCCACAAATAGAGCTTTCTTTTGGTGGTATTTGATCCACTCTGCGGTTTTTATTTTTTGTGCTATAAACAAAAATAGAGTGACAATTTTGAAAAAAAACGCATTATTGTTTACTTTTGCTATAATAAATATCCCCAAAAAATTTATAAAAAAACGATTTTTTTCCTCAGTTTAGGCCGATACATATTCTTCTTCTATACATATAGCGTTTATTGATTCGTTTGCACAAAAGTTATAGCGTCTACAAAATAGGGGTTAGTTTTATGGCATTTTTATTAATGATTTTTCTTTTACTAGTAATTGCGGCGATCTGGGATTTTTATCATGACTGAGACATTATGACGGACACATCGGACAATTTTGACACATTTTTGGGACCATTGTCATTTTTACAGCGATCGTGATATAAAATTGCACTGATTACTGTAAAAATGACACTGGCAGTGAAGGGGTTAACCACTAGGGGGCTAGGGAGGGGCTAAGTGTGTCCTAGGGAGTGATTCTAACTGTTAGGGGGCATGGCTATGTGTAACACAGCACTGATCATAGCTCCCGATCACAGGGAGCTATGATCAGTGACAGTGTCACTAGGCAGAACGGGGAGATGCTTGTTTACATTAGCATCTCCCCGTTCTTCAGCTCCGTGAGACGATCGCGGGTATCCCCACGGCGATCGAATCGGCGGGACCCGCGATCCGACTAACGGAGCTTCCGGCAGGGTCGCACGCATGCCACCGGCGGTGCGCACGTGACCACATGGCGGCAAATTCGAAGGGACGTACCTGTACGCCCATTTGCCCAGCCCTGCCATTCTGCCGACGTAAATGTACATGCGATGGTCGGCAAGTGGTTAAACAATATGTCAACTCAGATTTTCATATTCCTGGTATGTGCCTGCTGTACCATTTACTTGTATGAAAAAGTATCCTGTTCTCTTTGTCCTGCTTCCTTTGTGTGAAATCCCTGGTGTTCCTGTCAGTCCATCTGCTTTCCTATTAAAAATTTACCACACTAGGTGGGAGAACTCAGCCTGCTCTCCTCCAATGATCAGGCTTTTCCTGGCATGCCCCCCCCCCCTGCACAGCCATCCACTGGGAAGACTAGTGTGCTGCTGTTTCTCCTTCCCCAAATCTCTAAGATCCTTATGCAGCTGAGAACAGAGGGTATGTGATCACTTAGAAAATAAAAGATAGTTATAATATTTTATTATATCTATACACAAATGTTTATTCTTTCATTTAAATTTTAAACTGAATGGGTTGTTTTACAAAATGGGGGTTCCCATAAACTTTAATAATTCAACTAAAACAATTATTACCTTTGCCAGATTATCTTTATTCTAATGTTTTGTCAATTTGATGATATATAAGGATGGATGTGTGACCAGCTTTAAACAGAAATCAAATGTCTTTCTTTTGACTGATACAGGTGTAGCACCTTCTACCTAGGTAGGTGCTAGAGATAGATTTTTGGTGAGTACAGGTAAATTTAGGCAGGCCTAGCTGGAAGCTAGGCCTGTTTGTTTTGATCTGTGTGGACTGGGAGTGGCTCAGAGTAGCCTGGTGACTCGCAGATAGCATCACTTCTCGGTTACCTCCCTCTTTTAGAGGATTCTCGAAGAGCAGAGGGGAAGAGGGGTGGAGCTGCCTGGGGTGTTCTAAGGAGCCCTGACTAATCCCCAACCTGAATTGGCAGGGGGCAGGCCTCCTTAATACCTAGGGTCAGCCCAGCTGGGTTGTTGTTGTCGGGTGTAAGAACCGAGGATGGAGTTCTAGGTTGTCGGGGCCTTTGAGGCCACTCCCCAGTCTGGGGGGGTTATCTTGGGCCTGGGACTTGGGTGCAGGAAGGATCCCTTTAAGACTGAATGAAGAATCTGGACAGGAGGCACAGAGAGTCAGAGAGGACAGCGGGAGGTAGTATGGCCGGGTCTTCAGGAGGGAACCACCGGTGTTTGTGTGACCAGGAGGGCCGGTGAGAGATGGGTGGGAGGACTGGGGAGGCATGCCGGAGAAGACTGGGAGCATGCAGTCTGGGATGGGTGCAGAGCCAGCAGTAAGGACTGTGATGTCATGGGCAGTGATTTCGGGCAGCTGGGGCCAGGAGGGCTGGCAGGGCCTGAAGAGGGATTGCTAGGAGCAGTAGTCCACCATAAGACAGCTAGCACTAAAAGACTTCTTATTCTATATTTGTTGTTACACTAAAAGAGACCTGCGGTCCCTGCCTACAAATGGCAGTTCCTGGGGCCTGACTGAGTCAGAGTTGGGCCTAACCATGTGCTAGCTGTACCTGGAAGCAGGTGCAGTGCAAGAGAGAGAGTGATAGTCTGCAAGCAAGTGTTGTGCAGGAGGAGTTTGGAGAAGTGTCTCCTACAAAGAGTGTACATAGTTCTGTCCCAAATTGACTGTTCTGAAATTCTACTGGGCATCCCATATATTCCCATCCCTATCCAAGTTCAAATCCCTCAATAAACATACAAAAACAAGTGCATGGACTGTTCATTGTTTCCAAGGTAATTGGGAGGTGAATGCTGGGCTGGGCAGGGTGACAGGTGGACCACAACTTTCAGCAGCCCCTACAGTGTACCACTACACAGGGCATTGTCTAATTATTTAATCAAAGCCCCCATTGTACAGTACATCTTTAATCAATAATAAATATTTTTTAGCCTTTTTCTAGTAATTTGGTATATTTTTATTTACACATTCATTTCAGTATAACTTAGGCATTGATATGAATCCTGCTATTGTAATAATTGTGAGCTTGTAGATTGTAAGCTCTAAAGAATAGGGCCCTCTGATTCCTCCTGTATTGAATTGTATTGTAACTGTACTGTCTGCCCTCATGTTGTAAAGCGATGCGCAAACTGTTGGCGCTATATAAATCCTGTATAAAATTTTTTAAAAAGTAATAATATTATGCCTCACTTTGTGTAATTTTTCTTTGTTGTATGGAACTGCAGCATTATTGTTCTGTAGCATGCTAACATTTAATCGTGGTTTTGGGACACTACAATTGGTTTACTGTGTGATTTTGGTTCGTCCCTCTGTCCACCTCTCCTGTTTAATATTAATTTAAGTCTTATTGAAGGGTTAAAGCGGAGGTTCACACAAAAATTGAACCTCTGCTTTTCGGAACCCTCCCTCGCTCCGGTGTCACATTTGGCACCTTTCAGGGGGGTGCAGATATCTGTCTAAGACAGGTATTTGCACCCACTTCCGGGCATAGACTCCATCAGGAGTCTATGCTCCTTCCTGTCCCGCCGCGCTGTCTGCTGGGACACACATGGGTCCCAGAGACAGCGCGGAGCATTCTCATTGCGCTGCGCGACTCGCACATGCGCAGAAGTACTTCCTGATTCCCCTACCGTGAATGGCGGCGGCAGCAGCAGCCGAGAGCCTAATGATTTATCGGCCTCGGCTGCCGACATCGCTGGACTCCAGGAAAGGTAAGTGTCCATTTATTAAAAGTCAGCAGCTGTAGTATTTGTAGCTGCTGGCTTTTAATAATTTTTTTCGGGTGGACTCCCTCTTTAAGCTGCCTGTGGATGGTGTGATGTCAACAGGTGATCATATTGACTGGGTCTTAATATTATATTATATATAATAATTATATAATATATATATTAATATATTATATTAGACTGGGTCTAAGGAGCTATGTCAATGCATAAAGCAGCATTTGAAACAGAATAAATCCTGTTGTAGAAATGAGTGGTTTGTTTTGAGCCTGATATACAGAAATGTATATAATCATATACGGGGTAGTAGGTCACTAAACTGTATAGCTCAGTTGTTTCTCAATCAATGGCCCCATAACATCTCCTAAAACAGCCAGTCACATTCTAACATAACGTTAATGAGATAACAGCCAGGATACTTATAACCGGTTGTTGTCATTGTAAAATAGTTGAGACAGTGAATTTACAATTGGTAACCTTTAAGGCCTGATTCACACCTATGCATTTTTAATGCTTTTTGCATTTTGCAGATTTGCACTACAGAACGTGAACCATGTTAAATGGACTCTAGTGCAAATCTGAAAAATGCAAAAAGCACAAAAAATGCATAGGTGTGAATCAGGCCTAAAAGAGATATCCATCAGAAGATGGTCAAAGCTCAGCCTTCCACAGATGAACACAGGTGTGTGCATCCGTGAAACACCTGGTCAACAGCAGAGAGTTGAAACAGTGTAAATGGTGTAAAGTGGGTAGGTGTTCAAAACAAGTGGAAAGCATAGTCTGGCAAGTCAGCGGCCTGGAAAAGTAATATAACAGCAGTGTTATGGCATTCCACAACCAATCTGTGTTAAAAAGTACACACAAAATAATATAAAGTAGCTTTTTTACTGACAAATCAAATCTGTTCTCCAGGTTGCATTCATTCTGCATAACTGTGTTTTAAAATGGCATTCAGTGGCTCTGTTGACTGTTAAAGCTGAACCCCGGGATAAGAAAATATTGTCTAAATACAAGGGTCATGTGTATCTGCACTTGGTACACTTTGTATATTTCTTCCAGATCTGTGCAGTAATCCAGTATGAAACGTTTCCTCTGTGCAGGAGCTTCCTGTTAGGAAGATTGGCCACTGCTGCTTTCTCTCCTTGTGCAGGATGACGTCTTGTATCCACCCTCTCTTGTAGTTTTCCATAAGCAGCCTGAAGTGAGTGAACCTGCTAAATCCCTCCCACAGGATATGTGCAGCACAGTGATGATGTCAACACTACTTTTACAAGGTGATGATAACTGGGTTTGTAAAGACATTTCGTGCACACAGAGAGGATTTATATCCATCAAGGATGAGCTCAGGCGTGTTCGCAAACAGTATGTGCAGAGCCCGCCAGGAAGTCAGCACTGGGGAGTGCTAATCACAAGCAGTGAGACATTTCCCGATTTCTGCAGCCACGCATCGGGACAATGTCTCACTGCTTGTGATTAGCGCTCTGCAGTGCCAACTTCCTGATAGGCTCTGCACGTGCTGTTTGTGAACACACCTGAGCTCATCCTTATTATCCATTGTGACTAGTCACAGTCAGGGTCCAGGATTGCAATCCTGCTTCAAAGTGGTCAGTAGGAGAGCTGTGTAGCAGCAAAGTGCAACACAGTTGCAGTTCTTTCATTATATTTAAATCAGAAGTACCATGATATTATCTGTTACACTTAGCACTTCCTCTGAGTGCCAGTAGGTATCCAATGGCAGAACTAATCACAGCCTTGCTTATTCCATTGCAGCAGCAATCACTGCAATAGTAAAAAAAAAAAAAGGCTTAATTGAACAAACTAAATAATATATGAATTAAAAATATATAGATCCCCTCCCCATTAGTCCCCAGATGCCAACAACTGCGTTGAATGTTCTAGATGATGAGTGTTTTTGATCATGCACGTCAAAGACGTAAGTGTGCAATATCACTTCCAAACCTGTGACTATGTCACAATTTGATCTTGATCCCACCCTAATCTTACATAAATTAACTGCATTGCTTTGCAATGTAATGTCCAAACAAAAAAAAAAATTATTCCTTGCCAAAAAGCAAGCTTTTAATTTGAGGCTTTACCGTTCTTCAATGTTACATATTATTTAAATTTCTGTGATATCCTTTTATCCACCTCAGCTTGCACATTTGCATACCCAGAGCAAGGGCCTGTTTATTTGGCGATAACTTTCCGTTAAAGCGGAGTTCCACCCTAAAATTGAACTTCCGCTTTAAGTGTTGGTGACCCCCTGACATGCCACATTTGGCATGTAATTTTTTTTTGGGGGGGGGGGGGGGCGGGTACCCTGTTTTTACAGGCACCCAGCTCCCACTTCCTCCCCTGGCGCAGCGGCGCCGGAACCCCAGATCTCCTACCCCCCCATCCCTCCCTGCAATCTTCTGGAAAATGTCACAGGTCCCAGAAGATTGCCCAGCCAGTCACATGCACGCAGTGTGGCTCGCGCATGCGCAGTGTGCGCCCAGCTGTGAAGCCACAGCCGTGCGGTCACAGTTGGATTGCCCACGCTTCAGAGAGGAGGGGGAGAGGAGAGGGGCTTTGTGCGCCCGCATCGCTGGACCGTGGGACAGGTAAGTGTCTGATTATTAAAAGTCAGCAGCTCCACTTTTTGTAGCTGCTGACTTTTAAATGGGTGGAACTCCCCTTTAAAGCAATACATATATTGTTGTTTACAGAACAAGCAAAGCTTTCCTTGGTGATATTGTCTTGCAAAAGATTATTTTATTTTTACATAAAACCAAAATATGTGCACTTTTTCAACTTTGATTAGTGTTATTTAAAAGAAAATTAATGTCACTGTGTATAATATAAAAAGTATGCATTTTATTCTATAATTTGCCCCCTTTAAAATTACACTAACATTATGTTTATGGTATAAAGCAAGGCAAAGCTATCTAGCTAAGAAATGTACATTTTGCACTTTATTTTTTATTGACAAACAAAATGTATAAAAATGTATGAAAAATTTAGTTCTTAATGGTTTAAAAATAACTGAAAAATAATAGTTAAGCAGTGAAGGGAGGAAGGAGTTAATTAGGGCTAATTAGGGTTAACTAAGGGTAATAGGAGGTTAAATACTAACATATTATATATTTTTTTTTAAATAAAAAATTTTATGAGCAAAGTTGCTTTAACTTGCATCATATGCAGATAAAAGGTCATGCATTTGATTTGCAGATGAATGAAACAAGGTAAACAGAAACTTTTAAAAAATGTTAACTCTGAATCATGCTAAATTATGAATTGTCACTGATCTAGTGGTTGAAGCACATAGGGCATGAGGCGGGATGAGCAATGTCAGAAGCTATCTCAGGCTATGCACGCTGTTGTATCAGTACGAGAAGGTGATTTATTTACGTGTTTTTGTTAATAACATTTTTTAAAGTGCTACGCGATCCAAAGTTTCTGTCTTGTATTCCCCCAGAGTTATGATGTGTTTACTGATATGTGATTTGAGCTCTTGTGATATATAGGATTAATGGATCCAGTAAGCAGGAAAGTGTGATCATATAGGTTGGTGAAGACATTGTGGTTTTCAATACTTGTGACCCAAGGTGGAGGTATATACAGTTCTGTGGAAAAGTAGAGGACTACTTTGAACAGTCTTGCATTTTTAATTGGTAAGGTTGAATAAAGACAATAGTCCATCCAGTTTAACCTGTGTTGGTGTGTGTGTGTGTAGAAAATAATTTACTATATCCCCATATATTGTTTTCGCTAAGATGCATGTCCAAGAGTCTTTTAAAACTATCCATACTTCCTGCCGACACCACCGATTGTGGAATAGAGTTCCATATTCTTACCGCACTGACAGTGAAAAACCCCCTACGCAGCTTAAGGTTAAACCGCTTCTCTTCCAGTCTCATTGTGTGGCCCTGTGTTCTCATACACTCCCTGGGACTGAAAAGTTTCATACTTATGCTGGGATCCGTTGAGGTATTTGTATATTGCTATCATATCTCCTCTCAAGCGTCTCTTCTCCAGTTACAATAAATTTAGCGCTTGTATTAGTTCCTCATAATTGAGGTCCTCTAGTCCCCATATTAATCGAATTGCCCTTCTCTGGGCTCTCTCCAGCTCTAGCACATCCTTTCTGAGGATTGGTGACCAGAACTGGATGGAATGCTCCAGATGCGGCCGAATCAGATTTTTTTAAAGTGGCAGTATTATAGTTTTATCCCTGGGGAGTAAAAAGGGAGTAAGTTCTTTTAATGCATGCTAATATTCTGCTGGCTTTGGTAGCTGCAGCTTGACATTGCATACTATTTTTCAGTCTTCTACTAGGACCCATAGATCCTTCTTAATCCTCGAATCCTCTATGGGTTCTCCCCCATATGAGTAACCTGCGTTTATATTTTTACCCCCCAAGTGCATTACCTTACATTTACCAATGGTAAACTTAATTTGCCATCTAGTAGCCCGCTCCATTAATTTGTTCATGTCCTCTTGTAAAGTTTCAATATCCCCGCAGCCAGTTTTCTATCCAAGAGCATTCCTATGGTCTATACCCACTGACCTCAGTTTGTAGTAAGCGTTTGTGGGGGACTGTATCAAATGCTTTTGCAAAATCCAGATACACCACATCTACTGGCCTACTTTTGTCCAGATGGCAGCTCACTTCCTTGTAGAGTGTTAATAGGTTGGTTTGGCAAGAGCTGCCTTTCATAAACCCATGCTGAGTACTACTAATTATACTGTTTTCATCAGCAAATTCTTGGATATGGTCCCTTATCATCCCCTCAAATAGTTTACATACTACTGATGTAAAGACTTATGCCCCATACACACCGTCGGAAATTTGGAGGGAATAAGTCCAATCGGATTATGTTGTCAGAAAATCCGATCGTGTGTGGGCTCTAGCGGACGTTTGAGAGCAGGACCTTACAGGACTTTTTCCAATCATGTGTAGAGAATTCCAACACACAAAGTGCCACGCATGCTCAGAAGAAATTTGGAAATGAAAGCTATTGGCTACTGGCCTCTACGTAGTCCCGTTGTACGTGTTTTACATCACCTCGTTCAGAACGATCAGATTTTCTGACAACTTTGTGCGACCGTGTGTATGCAGGACAAGTTTCGGCCAAAATCCGTCTGAAAAAATCCAACGGATTTTGTGGTCGGAATGTCCGAACGTGTGTACCAGGCATAACAGGTCTATAGTTTCCAGGAATGCATCTCTGCCCTTTTTTGAATACCACGTGGGCTTTTCGCCAATCAGCTGGTACCGATCCTGTCTGTATGCTCTCCATAAAGATTATGAATAGCAGTCTGGCTATAACCTGACTGAGTTCTTTAAGGACTCTCGGGTGTACGCCATCTTGTCCTGGTGATTTATTTATGTTGAGCTTCTCTAATCCTTTCTGGACTCCGACCTCTGTTAGCCACAAGGGTAGATCCTGTGACGAGTTACTAACAATACAGTCATGGTTGTTATACCTTTTCCTGTGTAAAGACTGAGAAGAAGAAAGCATTTAGTACAGCTGCCTTCTCCTTGTCATCTGTAACCATCTTCCCTTCCTCATCCTTTATGGGGCCTATGTGTTCCAACCTCGCCTTTTTACTATTAATATATTTTAATATAATTTGGGAAAATGTACTCATGAATAAGCATTTTATATGTATTTAATTTTATGAGCACCACTATCCTTTTTGTTTGTAAGGAGATCCAACATCGAATATATTTTTATGTATAGATCATGCTAACTAATGTGCAAGTGTAACATTTAGGCTTAATGTGCACAGGACGTTTTTGCAACCTCTCCTGAACGATTTAACTTGACATATAGTAACCCACGTTTAAAACGTCCATTTTGCCATGTTTACATGCCACGCTTTGCCATGTTTGTTTTTAGAAGCATTTGAAAAATAGGCAAAAATGAAAAACGCCTGTAAACGAAACGCGAGTTACTGTGTTTAGCCGATTGACACGTTTGAAGCTTGAAATGCCTCTAAACTCAGCGTCTGAACTCATTTTTTTGCTTTCCAAAAAAGGCCTCTAAAGTCAACTAAAACTGCCAAAGTCAAATTAAACGAGCCTGTGTACATATACACATAAGATAACATAAGATGAGTTCAGGGGCAGCTGAAAAAAGCATCCAACTGCCTCTGAATGTCCATTTACCAGCAGCAGTGTACATGAAGCCTACTGTTTATTACCCATGAACATTGCAAGGCCCAAGCTTTGTGTCTCCTTTTCAATATTTTTGATTTTGCAGAATTCATTTGTACATGCGCTAGTTCCTGCATAACCCAAGCCTTGACCTGCCTTACCTGTGTACCTGTTTATGACTCGGGTTGCTCCTGATCTGTCTTTGGATTTCTGCCTGCCTGCTGTGACCTCGACTTGTGTTCTGACTCTGCTCCTGTCCTGCGTTTCTGTATCTCGCTGCCCGGCTGCTGAAGACCGTCTAGTATGTGTTCTGGCTATGCTCTTGTCTGTCGATCAAGTGTCACAGTGTTCCAGTTCCTGGTTCCTGCCTGGTGATCTATGGTCATTTACTTCCTGCAAACACCAGCTGGTGCTGCCTGCTACAACGACCCTCGTGCCACTTTGTGCCCTTGCACCTCCTGTCATCACTACCACACTGTACCCTGTACAAAGCACCCTCGTGAACCCTGCACTCTATACGTAGCACCCTCCTGATCCCTGCACTCTATACGTAGCATCCTCCTAAACCCTGCACTTTATACGTAGCACCCTCCTGAACCCTGCACTCTTTACGTAGCACCCTCCTAAACCCTGCACTCTGTATGTAGACCTTTCCTGAACCCTGCACACTGTACATAGCACCCTCCTGAACCCTGCACTGTATACATACTGTAGCATCTTCCTGAACCCTGCACTCTGTATGTAGCACCCTTCTGAACCCTGCACTGTATAGGTACTGTAGCATCCTCCTGAACCCTGCACACTGTACATAGCACCCTCCTGAACCCTGCACTCTGTATGTAGCACCCTTCTGAACCCTGCACTCTGTACATAGCACCCTCTTGAACCCTGCACTCTGTACATACACCCTCCTGAACCCTGCACCCTATACATAGCACCCTCCTGAATCATGCACGGTATACGTAGCACCCCCCTGAACCCTGAACTCCATACCTAGCACCCTCCTGAACCCTACACTCTATACGTAGCATCCCGTGAATCCTGCACTCTGTAGGTAGCACTCTCCTGAACCCTTAACTCTGTACGTAAAAAAGAAAGAAAAAGGTCCCCCCAAGAGGGAATTGGTGGGGTTTTTAGGCAGCGTTTGGAAAGAAGTTCTCTATGATACCACGTATTTATCTAAATATAAATCTTTATTAAAGATGTCGCATAAGTGACATAGTGGGTAAAAAGACATGGGTCCCAAATGGAGGGCGCTAATGCGAGTGCCGCCAGGGGGACAAAAATACCCGTTCAGAAAAGACCCCCTTATATACATGGAGTAATTCATCAGAAATCTACACATCTGGGTAAATATCCTATAATATAATATGATAATATGATATATATTTCTATTTCTAAAAGTCAATTGGAGATTAATATATGAAAAACAAACATTGTTGCAATATATGTGTTCTTACCTTTTCTTCTTCAAATAGACAAACTACCTCTGAGGAAGACCCTCATCAATACGGGTTGAAACGCGTCAGGTCTACTTTTACCTCAAAATATTTGGCTGTGTAAAAACATACTGCTGTAAAAGTGTCTTGTCTATCAGTGTAATTTTAAATCCTTTTTCTGTATTGTTTTATTATTTCCATTTGGGACCCATGTCTTTTTACCCACTATGTCACTTATGCGACATCTTTAATAAAGATTTATATTTAGATAAATACGTGGTATCATAGAGAACTACTTTCCAAACGCTGCCTAAAAACCCCACCAATTCCCTCTTGGGGGGACCTTTTTCTTTCTTTTTTATACCCCAGGGGTGAGCAGCAACCACATCTTCTCCAGTTGAGTATCTTTCCTTTTTCTAGTACATATTCGGGTGGTTAAACACCCTTCCCCCTGTGACACTTTGGAGTTGAGACATGGGTCCGCAAATGTAAACTTGCTATTTACATCCTTATTGAATTTCGATCACTGTATGCATAATTGTACATTGGACCCAACATGAGCAGCTTTCAGGGCGATGAATGGGTTAGCCTTATGTCTACATATGAAACGGATTTTGAGAATAAGGAACAGGTTGAAACTCAGATATTCTCTTTCACAAATAAATTGAGTAAAATTCTAGAAAAGAAATCAGACCTTTTCTGGCATGTCAGGTCATTTGAGAGATACAAAAAAGACAAAATAAACCCGTTAGGACTCAGAATCCAGATTTTTCCTAATCTGGATCAGATCAGCAGCGACTGCAAAAAAGAATGGGAGGCCAATCTAAATCTATGTTCCCAAGAAATGATGGCCATACTGACCAGGGAGTACAATAGACAAATTGTACTGCTGGACATTGAAATTGACATTATTGAAACAAATTTGAAACTCTTTGCGCAACACACCCTATGCTTAGATCTACAGGCCAAAGTAAAAGATGACCTATCTGCCCATAATAGGAACATTTTGCATAAAAAAAGAGTTAAAACTCTGGAGGGACAAAATGGCCTTTTCAGAAGGACGAGCATATAAATGGCACACTAACACACAAACTAATAGGAATTACACATCGAGACCACAACCCCCTAACCTCACAAATACACTAAAAACTAAGAACATTCCGAATTCTAGTCAAAACTCTAATACAGTTCAAAAAGGTAGGGGTAAATATAAACGAAGCCGCAATAATAAAGGCTCCCCCCAACAGGACAGAAAGAAACGTACCGTTGACACAGACACGGAGGAAGGCCAAGAGGTGTACAAACAAAAAGATACACCACAAAATTCCCAAGTATAATCCTGTAATGTAAATGTGGAGAACTCGGACCCCACATTGGCATATACCTCAACCAATGTGACACATACAAATCACACAGTAGAACGATTAAAACAAACTATAAAGAGCCCTTTAAACCTCATACGGGGACCCTCCCCACCCCAAATAAACAGGGGAGCGGGAAACTTGCACGCATTTGTGACAAGGATTCCATCAAATCCTATAGTGTGATTAATCTATCATCACACCCTCTGTCAACGGCCGAAGAAAATGTACTTGCTCGGGGACTAACTTTCTGCCCACAGGAAAATTTTGACACCTTTGAAGTGGTAACCGATTTGCAGCTCTTTGCAAGCAGGCTTTTACTAAGGAGCCTGCATGCAAAGACCGACAATATCGATACCACAGACTGGTCCACCTTTAGGCCCCTTTCACACTGGGGCGGTTTTCAGGCGGTACAGCGCTAAAAATAGCGCCTGTATACCGCCTGAAAAAACCGGCCCCATTCACTCCAGTGTGAAAGCCGGCGGGCTTTCACACTGGAGCGGTGCGCTAGCAGGACCGCAACAAAAGTCCTGCTAGCAGCATCTTTGGAGCGGTGAAGGAGCGGTGTATTTACCGCTCCTATACCGCTCCTTCCCATTGAAATCAATGGGAAACCGCGGGGATACCGCCCGCAAACCGCCGCTACAGCGGCGCTTTGCAGAGGTTTTTAACCCTTTTGCGGCCGCTAGCGGGGGTTAAAACCACCCCGCTAGCGGCCGCATACCGCGGGTAAAACGATGGTAAAGCAGCGCTAAATATAGCGCTGCTTTACCGTCGCCGCCCCGCACCGCCCCAGTGTGAAAGGGGCCTTAGTATGAAAGAATACAAAGCATCGCGGGACCTAACACTCCTCTATCAGGAGAATAATACAGTGGACCTAATAGACCAAATAGATCTCGAAAGCCTATTAGAAGATGCCGGAAAATCACCACAGCTTTCTGCTGTGAATTTCAAAAAACCTTCGGCCAGATTTCCCCCTTTAAACCTGAATCCCAGCATAGACATCTTCATCAAACAAACTAGTAGAGATCTGCGCAAGATGTCCAAAAAGAAAACACCCCCAACCAATCTAACCATCAATGAGTTTCAAGCAATAAACTCCCTACGCAATAATGTTAACATTACTGTGAAACCTTCGGATAAGGGTGGTAACGTAGTCCTGATGGACAATCAGGACTATGTGTCCATGTGCCAGGATATACTTAACAACAAAGACTGGTACCGCAAGGTCACCATAAAGACAATTCAAATTTCATATGTCAAATTCGAGGATATGATCGATTCAGCACTCCTGGAAGGTGCCCTAACTAGGGACCAACACGAGTTCATCAGGGTGAGATATCCACGGCTTGCCACTTTCTACAGCTTGCCAAAAATCCATAAGGGTCTGAGCAGACCACCCAGACGACCAATCGTCTCGGGCAATGGAAGTATATCTGAAAATCTAAGCAAAGTCATTGACTCCTTCCTGCAACCCTTTGTCTTGGAGCTACCCTCCTTTCTAAAGGACACTATACACTTATTACAAGTAACCGAGAATATGTCTCTGGCTTCCGATTCTTTATTGGTGGCCATCGACATTGCAGCACTGTACAGCTCGATCCCCCATAACCAGGGGATCGAGGCTGTACGCAATATCCTTTGGACAAGCTGCAGATATGACGGCCCTTTGAATAATTTCATCACTGATGGACTCGAATACATTCTGAACCATAACTTCTTCTCCTTCGACAATTCCCACTACCTCCAGGTGCAGGGCGTGGCCATGGGCACATGCTGTGCCCCGGCCTACGCCAATCTGTACCTGGGGGAGTGGGAAAAGTCACTCCTAGGCGACGAGGACCTCCTCATGTATACGAGCCACATAAAAACCTGGCTACGATACATTGATGATGTCCTCGTCGTCTGGGAGGGATCGGAGGAACTGCTCAAAGAGTTCCACGATCGTATTAATGCCAATACCTGGAACCTCAAATTTACCATGACATCTGATAAAGAAAGTATCACTTTCCTCGATGTCAATCTCAGGCGAAACTCTGAGAATAAAATTTCTACTACTTTATATCGCAAAAGCACTGCAGGAAATACAGTACTCCACGCCCACAGCTCACAAACACAATCCTTAAAAGATTCAATCCCCTATGGCCAATATTTCAGAATACGCAGAAACTGCTCAGAAGAGTCCCTTTTTAAATTGGAAGCAAAAAATCTCCAAAATTGACTATTAGACCGAGGGTATAGTCGCTCATGCTTGCGTAAAGCATATAACAGAGTAACGGCACGCCCACGTCTGGACTTGTTGTCCAAGAAAAAGGCACATAATGACCAAAAAGATGACCAATCTAGAATTATCTTACGTTTTTCCCGACAGCACAAGAAAATTCGTGACATAATTCAAAAACATTGGAACATACTAACAGACGATCCCAAAATAAATAAATTAATTTCCAGCTATCCTTCTATCACCTATAGAAGAGCTACGTCACTAAGAGACCATTTTGTTCAAAGCGAATTTAGAGACGAGCACAAACGCTTAAAACACTGCTCAGTTCGTGGGTCCTTCCCATGTGGCCATTGCAGCTGTTGCCAGTATATCCAACGTCAAAGAAACTCTCATCTTCCCAATGGGATACCTTTCAAACCTGCCCACTTTGTCAATTGCCAGACAAGGGGCATGGTATATATGATGTCCTGTGACTGTGGGGCATTCTATGTTGGCAAAACGAAGCAGGAGTTTCACCGTCGGATGTCCAAACACGTCTACTCGATGCAGATCGGAAACCACTACCTACCTTTGGGCCGCCATGCTGTTATGGTACATGATTATAAGATGCCCAAAATTTCATTCACCGCCCTTGACAGAATACATATTTCTGATAGAGGAGGTGATTGGAATAAAATTGTGCTACAATGCGAACAGAGGTGGATCTTTAACCGCTTCAGCACCGGGCCATTTTACACCCTTCCTTACCAGAGCACTTTTTGCGATTCGGCACTGCGTCGCTTTAACTAACAATTGCGCGGTCGTGCGACGTTACACCCAAACAAAATTGACGTCCTTTTTTTCCCACAAATAGAGCTTTCTTTTGGTGGTATTTGATCACCTCTGCGATTTTCATTTTTTGCGCTATAAACAAAAGAAGAGAGACAATTTTGAAAAAAAAACACAATATTTTTTCTTTTTGCTATAATAAATATCCCATTTTAAAAAAAAATATATTTTTTTCCTTAGTTTAGGCCGATACGTATTCTTCTACATATTTTTGGTAAAAAAAAAAAATCGCAATAAGCGTATATTGATCGGTTTGCGCAAAAGTTATAGCGTCTACAAAATAGGGGATAGATTTATTGCATTTTTTTTTTTTTTTACTAGTAATGGCGGCGATCTGCGTTTTTTTTTTTTTTTCGTGACTGCGACATTGCGGCGGACACTTCGGACACTTTTGACACATTTTTGGGACCATTCACATTTATACAGCGATCGTTGCTATAAAATTGCATTGATTACTGTGTAAATGTGACTGGCAGGGAAAGGGTTAACACTAGGGGGCGCTGCAGGGGTTAATGTGTTCCCTATAGGAGTGATTCTAACTGTGGGGGGAGGGCACTCACAAGGGGAGGAGACCGATCTGTGTTCCTCCGTACTGGGGTCACATGATCCACCGACAGGACGTGGAGTTGACACACACAGCTCCACGGTCCCGCACGGTCCCGTTGTTGTAACGGGCAATCGCGGGTGCCCGGCGGACATCGCGGCCGCCGGGCACTCGCACCGGGTCCCGAGCGACGCCGTGCGCGCACCCCCCAGGCGGCCGGGAATGGGAGGACGTCATATGACGCCCACCCAGGATGGGAGATCCACCTTGTGGGCGTCATATGACTATGGGCGGGTATTGAAGTGGTTAAGCTACAAGCTACGTCCCCTCCTGGACTCAACGAGTCCATTTCTTTTGCCCCCTTTTTAAAGGGGTTTACGTCTGGAAAGACACAATAATATGGTGGTCCCGTGTTCGGTGTTCGGCATCTAAGTGGACGTGTTTGGATGTTCTGACTTTGGTGTACTCCTGCTTCCATGCCCTAGCCTGTTTTGTGCCCTGTTTTTGCCTTGCTCTGTTTTTGTCCATATGGCCCTGCACATGCAGTGCATTTATCTATATGTAATGCATTCATCAGTATGCTTATACAACCTTTGAGCTAAATGTGAATGCTATCATCAACGTGTTATGAAAATAACCCCTGTCAAAATTCATTATATACAATGATTGTTTATACCCTTGTTTGAAGGATCCCATGTCCCCTGTTCTCTCATTATGTTTTTGGATACTACGTCTAAATGCCCTTTATCTTAAGTCTTGACTTACACAAATAGTGGTGCTTGACAATGAAGATTAACTATGGATATATTCCTTGACTCCTGTCCCATTTCCCCATTATATATTTACAAGGGCTTACAGTGGTGTGAAAAAGTGTTTGCCCCCTTCCTCATTTCCTGTTCCTTTGCATGTTTGTCACACTTAAGTGTTTCGGAACATCAAACCAATTTAAACAATAGTCAAGGACAACACAAGTAAATACAAAATGCCATTTTTTAAATGAAGGTGTTTATTATTAAAGGTGAAAAAAAATCCAAACCATCATGGCCCTGTGTGAAAAAGTGATTGCCCCCTAAACCTAATAACTGGTTGGGCCACCCTTAGCAGCAACAACTGCAACCAAGCGTTTGCGATAACGTGCAATGAGGCTTTTACAGCGTCCTGGAGGAATTTTGGCCCACTCATCTTTGCAGAATTGTCCTAATTCAGTTACATTAGAGGGTTTTCGAGCATGAACGGCCTTTTTAAGGTCATACCACAACATCTCAATAGGATTCAGGTCAGAACTTTGGCTAGGCCACTCCAAAGTCTTCATTTTGTTTTTCTTCAGCCATTCGGTGGTGGACTTGCTGGTGTGTTTAGGATCATTGTCCTGCTGCAGAACCCAAGTTCGTTTCAGCTTGAGTACACAAACAGATGGTCGGACATTCTCCTTCAGGATCTCTTGGTAGACAGCAGAATTCATAGTTCCTTTTATCACGGCAAGTCTTCCAGGTCCTGAAGCAGCAAAACAGCCCCAGACCATCACACTACCACCACCATATTTTACTGTTGGTATAATGTTCTTTTTCTGAAATGCAGTGTTCCTTCTACGCCAGATATACTTGGACACACACCTTCCAAAGAGTTCCACTTTTGTCTCATCGGTCCACAGAATGTTGTCCCAAAAGTCTTGGGGATCATCAAGATGTGTTGTGGAGAAATTGAGACGAGCTTTGATGTTCTTTTTGCTCAGCAGTGGTTTTCTCCTTGGAACTCTGCCATGCAGGCCATTTTTCCCAGTCTTTTCCTGATGGTGGAGGCATGAACGCTGACCTTAACTGAGGCAAGTGAGGCCTGCAGTTCCTTGGACGTTGTTGTGGGGTCTTTTGTGACCTCTTGGATGAGTCGTCGCTGCGCTCTTGGGGTAATTTTGGGCGGCCGGCCACTCCTGGGAAGGTTCACCACTGTTCCATGTCTTTGCCATTTGTGGATAATGGCTCTCACTGTGGTTCGCTGGATTCCCAAAGCTTTGGAAATGGCTTTATAACCCTTTCCAGACTGATAGATCTCAATTACTTTCTTTCTCAATTGTTCCTGAATTTCTTTGGGTCTCGGCATGATGTGTAGCTTTTAAGGATCTTCTGGTGGACCTTACTGTGTCAAGCAGCTCCTATTTAAGTGATGCCTTGATTGTGAACAGGTGTGGCAATAATCAGGCCTGGGTGTGGCTAGAGAAATTGAACTCAGGTGTGGACAACCACAGTTATAGTATGTTTTAACAAGGGGGGCAATCACTTTTTCACACAGGGCCATGATGGTTTGGATTTTTTTTCACCTTTAATAATAAACACCTTCCTTTACAAATTGCATTTTGTGTTTACTTGTGTTGTCCTTGACTATTGTTTAAATTGGTTTGATGTTCCGAAACACTTAAGTGTGACAAACATGCAAAGGAACAGGAAATGAGGAAGGGGGCAAACACTTTTTCACACCACTGTATATGACACAGTTTAATACTGTGTTTTTCCCCTTTTGGGGTTCTTCCCCTTGAGAATGGGTCCGATGTCCCCCTGGTGGCGATTCTCGCCTTTTTGCCATCTCTGGGGGTGCGTGTCCTGGCCGGGTTACCCTCCGGTACGTGCCTTCCCAGCAAGGGTGAGGAGCCAACCTCCATCAAGGCTCCTCCAATGACACTTCCTCCTGGGTGCCTGGGCGGGCCCAGGTAGCCAAGTGAGGAACCACTCCCCTTGCTGGCGGCGTCCCGGAACGTCATCGGACCGCTCCTAATCACATGCGCGTGGCCACGTGCGTGTGCGTGAGGCAGGACGTCACGCCGGTGCGACGATGACGTAGCAGTGGCGACCCCGGAAGGGCTTCTCGGACGCCGGGGAGGTCACCCCAGACGGCGCTCGGTGCCGCCATGACCGCCACGGCTGACCGTCGGAAAGGTAAGTATGGGACTATGTGATGGGAGGGGACGCTCCTTGCCCGCCCCTTTCCTCGGGGATGTCGTGGGAGGACCGCAATTGACACTAATTGGCTTCCCAATTGATGCACCTGCCTACAATCCCAAGCAACTTATAAAACACCACATGGGGGTGCCCTTCTAATCTATCTCCATGAGAGGGTCCATGAGCCACGACATACAGGGACAGTAAGTACACTTTTAGACCCATGCCCCTACTCAGGCATATGTAATATAATACACAGCGCTTCTTTTGTCTTTAATCCTAGATCGCACATTTTGCCTTCTGGACCGCACAATGCTTACAGCTTGTTGCAGCCTGCAAAATATGGGCTACCAGACATATATCGCTGTGTAAACAAGACCTACCAACCCTATTAGGTAATCTTGTACTGCCACTTGACATACTTTTATGGTTTTCTCTTCCTTGTCCTTACCCATCTACACATTAGTATACCAAGGCTCCCCCACTGTTCCCATGCACCTACCCGCATTATGTCACTCACTTATTTCCACATTACAAGCACCAGTTCACCCTACCTAGCATCCTTTTAATTCAAGGTCCAGCACACTCATATCAGTCTATCAGACAATTGTTCACTGCGTTTATTTGTTTGGTTTGCACACTCATATGGCCCATTCCTTCACCTCACACCTCACCACTCACCTACCCCATCCCCTTCTTTCCTTCCTTCTTCTTTCCTCTTCTCTTCCCTTCCCCCCCCCCCCCTCATTCCGATACCATCCCCCCTTCTTTCCTCCCCCTCCATCACCATTCTGTTTTCCAATCCTCTCGTATTCATTCTGCTCTTTTTTTCTCCTGCTCCCTTATTTACCTGTTCCTTTATCCATCTGTTCTATACATACCTTTGCCGATGCTGCAGCATTCCAGCGCTATACATATACATGTGCATGCCATGTATTGCCTTTCCTCACACCTGCCCCCTCCCCTCTTTTCCCCACCTCAATTCCCCCCCCCCCTCTTTCCGTACACTGCCTCCTTCCCTTCCCCATCCTTCCCTTCACTTCCCATACCCCCCCTCTTTTCCCTTTCTTCCCCCCCCTTCCCTTCCTCCCTCTCCTCACTTCTCACCTCCACCTACCACCTTCCACGTTTTACCCCACGTTTTACTTCCTCACCCTCCCCTGTTCCCTCTTCACTCATTCAATACCCCCTTCCCAGCCGCGGTCCATAGATATATCAACTTTTAGATAGGGACCATACGAGATATACATAAGATGGCCCAAAAATTCCTTACTTAAAACTATTCTATTACGTCTAAACCTGTTAAGCAGTAGGTACTGTCTGTCTATATATTAATTACTGATGGCATATCGTTAAGTGCTTGTTGTTGAACTCTCACGACAGGTGTGCATAATAGGGGGATTCTATTCTTCTCCCCCCCTCCCCTCCCATCACTCCCACTTGCCGGCCCACGTGCATGCCCGTAGGAGGTCAAACTATTGGATGTGACCCCTCGTAAGTCACGTTACTGGATCGTATTCGCCTGGCTTGCCCCGCATCTGCCGGAGGGCGCTAATGCAAGTGCCGCCAGGGGGACAAAAATACCCGTTCAGAAAAGACCCCCTTATATACATGGAGTAATTCATCAGAAATCTACACATCTGGGTAAATATCCTATAATATAATATGATAATATGATATATATTTCTATTTCTAAAAGTCAATTGGAGATTAACATATGAAAAACAAACATTGTTGCAATATATGTGTTCTTACCCTTTCTTCTTCAAATAGACAAACTACCTCTGAGGAAGACCCTCATCAATACGGGTCGAAGCGCATCAGGTCTACTTTTACCTCAAAATATTTGACTGTGTAAAAACATACTGCTGTAAAAGTGTCTTGTCTATCAGTGTAATTTTAAATCCTTTTTCTGTATTGTTTTATTATTTCCATTTGGGACCCATGTCTTTTCACCCACTATGTCACTTATGCGACATCTTTAATAAAGATTTATATTTAGATAAATACGTGGTATCATAGAGAACTTCTTTCCAAACGCTGCCTAAAAACCCCACCAATTCCCTCTTGGGGGGACCTTTTTCTTTTTTTTTTATACCCAAGGGGTGAGCAGCAACCACATCTTCTCCAGTTGAGTGTCTTTCCTTTTTCTTAACTCTGTACGTAGCACCCTCCTGAACCCTGCACTGTATAGGTACTGTAGCATCCTCCTGAACCCTGCACTCTGTATGTAGCACCCTCCTGAACTCTGTACTTAGCACCCTCCCGAACTCTGCACTCTGTACTTAGCACCATCCTGAACTCTGCACTCTGTACTTAGCACCCTCCCGAACTCTGCACTCTGTACGTAGCACCCTCCTGAACCCTGCACTCTGTATGTAGCACCCTCCTGAACCCTGCACTCTGTACATAGCACCCTCTTGAACCCTGCACTCTGTACATTGCACCCTCCTGAACCCTGTACTCTATATGTAGCACCCTCCTAAACCCTGCACTTTGTATGTAGCACCCTCCTGAACCCTGCACTTAATACGTAGCACACCCGTGAACCCTGCACTTAATACGTAGCACCCCCCTGAACCCCGAACTCTGTATGTAGCACTCTCCTGAACCTTGCACTCTGTAGCACCCTCCTGAACCCTGCACTCTGTACATAGCACCCTCTTGAACCATGCACTCTGTACATAGCACCCTCCTGAACCCTGCACTCTATACGTAGCACCCTCCTGAACCCTGCACTTTATATGTAGCACCCTCCTGAACCCTGCACTCTATACGTAGCACCCCCCTAAACCCTGCACTCTGTACATAGCACCCTCCTGAACCTTGCACTCTGTATGTAGCACCCTCCTGAACCCTGCACTCTATACATAGCACCCTCCTGAACCCTGCACTGTATACGTACTGTAGCATCCTCCTAAACCATGCACTCTGTATGTAGCACCCTCCTGAACTCTGTACTTAGCACCTTCCTGAAGTTTTAACTCTGTACGTAGCACCCTCTTGAACCCCGCACTGTATAGGTACTGTAGCATCCTCCTGAATCATGCACTCTGTATGTAGCACCCACCACCCTCCCAAACTGTGCACTCTGTACATAGCACCCTCCTGAACCCTGAACTCTGTACATAGCACCCTCCTGAACACTGAGCTCTGTACGTAGCACCCTCCTGAACCCTGCACTGTATACGTACTGTAGCATCCTCCTGAACCCTGTACACTATATGTAGCACCTTCCTGAACTCTGCACTCTGTACTTAGCACCCTCTTGAACTCTTCACTCCGTACGCAGCACCCTCCCGAACTCTGCACTCTGTACGTAGCACCCTCCTGAACCCTGCACTCTGTACGTAGCACCCTCCTGAACCCTGCACTCTGTACATAACACCCTCTTGAACCCTGCACTCTGTACATAGCAGCCTCATGAACCCTGCACGCTATATGAGGCACCCTCCTAAACCCTGCACTCTATATGTAGCACCCTCCTGAACTCTGCACTTAGCACCCTCCTGAACTCTGCATTCTGTACGTAGCACCCTCCCGAACCCTACACTCTGTACATAGCACCCTCTTGAACCCTGGCACTTTTTATACATAGCATCCTCCAGAACCCTGCACGCTATATGTAGCACCCTCCTAAACCCTGCACTCTATATGTAGCACCCTCCTGAACCCTGCACTCTATACTTAGCACCCTCCTGAACCCTGCACTGTATACGTACTGTAGCAACCTCCTGAACCCTGCACTCTATATGTAGCACCCTCCTGAACTCTGCACTCTGTACTTAGCACCCTCCTGAACTCTTCACTCCGTACGCAGCACCCTCCTGAACTCTGAACTCTGTACGTAGCACCCTCCTGAACCCTGCACTCTGTATGTAGCACCCTCCTAAACCCTGCACTCTGCACATAGCACCCTCTTGAACCCTGCACTCTGTACATAGCACCCTCCTAAACCCTGCACGCTATATGTAGCACCCTCCTGAACTCTGCACTCTGTACTTAGCACCCTCCTGAACTCTGCACTCTGTACGTAGCACCCTCCTGAACTCTGCACTCTGTACTTAGTACCCTCCTGAACTCTGCACTCTGTACGTAGCACCCTCCTGAACCCTGCACTCTGTGTGTAGCACCCTCCAGAACCCTGCACTCTGTACATAGCACACTATTGAACCCTGCACTCTGTACATATCACCCTCCTGAACACTGCAAGCTATATGTAGCACCCTCCTAAACCCTGCACTCTATATGTAGCACCCTCCTGAACCCTGCACTCTATACGTAGTCCCCCTGAGCCATGCACTCTGTACATAGCACTCTCCTGAACCCTGCACACTGTACATAGCACGCTCCTGAACCATGCACTCTGTAGCACGCTCCTAAACCCTGCACTCTGTACATAGCACCCTCTTGAACCCTGCACTCTGTACATAGCACCCTTCTGAACTTTGTACATGGCACCTTCCTGAACCCTGCACTTTATGCGTAGCACCCTCCTGAACCCTGCACTGTATACGTACTGTAGCATCTTCCTAAACCCAGCACTCTGTATGTAGCACCCTCCTGAACTCTGCACTCTGTACTTAGCACCCTCCTGAACTCTTCACTTTGTACACAGCACCCTCCTGAACCCTGCACTGTATACGTACTGTAGCATCCTCCTGAACCCTGCACTCTGTATGTAGCACCCTCCCGAACTCTGCACTCTGTACTTAGCACCCTCCTGAACTCTGCACTCTATATGTAGCACCTTCCTGAACCCTGCACTCTATACGTAGCACCCTCTAGAACCCTACACTCTGAATGTAGCACCCTCCTGAACCCTGCACTCTATATGTAGCACCCTCATAAACCCTGCACTCTATATATAGCACCCTCCTGAACCCTGCACTCTATACGTAGCACTCCCTGAACCCTGCATTTTTTACGTAGCACCCTCCTGAACCCTGCACTCTGTACATAGCACCCTCTTGAGCCCTGCACTCTGTACATAGCACCCTCCTAAACCCTGCACTCTATACGTAGAACCCTCCTGAACCCTGCACTCTCTCTACGTAGCACCCCCTGAACCCTGCGCTCTGTACATAGCACCCTCCTGAAGCCTGCACTCTGTACATAGAACCCTCCTGAACCCTTCACTTTGTACGTAGCACCCTCCTATACCCTGCACTCTGTACATAGCACCCTCCAGAACCCTGCACTCTACTTCTGTGGCACACTCAACCCCCCCCCCCCCGGAGAAAGGTGGGGGTATGGTGGAGTTCCTGCACCTATTCTCCTTGAAAAAAGGCCTAGGTATATGGGTATAGATATTAGGAAAAGGGCATTTAAAAAAATCTTACAAAGCGTATGTAAAAAGGAAATTAAGGCACCAAAAATTCAATACAAACAACAGGTTGTAAAAGAGAGTAGGACAAACCATAAAAATTGTTCACATATAATAATAATAAAAAATATAAAAGATAATTTAGAATTGGTAACTCGGGACAATGAAAGGGTATAATTATTAAATACTTTCTTTAGCTCTGTGTATGCAAAGGTAAATGGGGTACTAAAGTGCACATAATTGGGCATAGTATTGACATAGCCTCAAAAGAACATAAATTGCTCAAAATTGATATGGCCCAGAAACATTTAGACAACATAAAGGTGAATAAACACTTTGACCAGATGGCTTACATCCACATGTCCTTAAAGAGCTGAGGTCTGTTATTTCAAAGTCATTGTTTTAAATTTTTAGAGACTCTTTAATGACTGACTCAATATCACTAGATTAGTGCCAGACCAGTGTGGTTCCTATATTTGAAAAGGGATCTGAGTCTTTACCAAATAACTACAGGCCAGTAAGTTGGGAAGATACTTGAGCGTTGTATTTTAATAAAAACACACAGGAGGATTTTTGCAGTAATAGACAGCATGGATTCAGGAAGATCAAAGTTGTCAAACAAATCTGCATTCTCATGACGAAGTAAGCAAAAGCTTACACAAAGGAGTGGCTGTGGATATAGTATACATGGACTTTGCAAAAGCCTTTGACACAGTTTTACACACATGGATAATGTGTAAGTAAAGTCTACAGGCTTAGAAAATGGAGTTTGTAATTGGATAGAAGACTGGCTAATAGACTGTATTCAGAGAGTAGTGATTAATGATTCATACTCTGAATGGTCTAAAGTTATTAGTGGTGTCCCCTAAGTTCCAGTGTCGGGAACCTTCATTTTCCACCTATTTATAAATGATATACTGTATGTAGTGTATAAAAGCTATTTAGTAAAATAAAGTCCTTACATGATGTCTTCAACTTACAGCAGACCTCAAAGCACTGTTTAGTTAGCAACTTTTATGTTGTAAAGCTCTATGTTGACTGTTGGCCCTATATAAATCTTGTATAATTATAATAATAATAACTGTGGCAAATTATGTTTAATGTTGATCAATGTAAAGCTATGCACTTAGGGGCTAAAAACATGCATGCATCATATATACTAGGGCAGTACAACTGGGGGAATCATTGAGTAAGAAGGACCTGGGTGTTCTGGTCTATCATATACCTATTAATAGCATGAAATGCCAAGCTGAAGTTTTCAAAAGCAAGTAAACTACTTTCTTGTATTTAAAGAGATATAGACACCAGGGAGAGAGACATAATTTGCCCTGTACAAAGCATTAGTATGACCTCATCTGGAAGATAAAGTTCACTTTTGAACAGCAGTTCACAAAACAAGAAAGTGCAGCAAAGGGCAACCAAACTGATAAGAGGCACGGAGGAACTATAGCTATAGTAAAAGATTACAGTGGCTGAACTGAATGTATTCTCTCTTGAGAAACGGCGATTAGTGGGGGATATGATCACCATGCACAAACACATAAGTGGTCCATATAGTGAACTTGGTGTTGAGTTATTCATTTCACAATATCCTTACAAAGGACAAGAAATATAACCTCCAGAAATGCTTCTTCACAGTAAGTAGAGCAGGTCAAGGTGACAGGGTGGTTGTCACGTCCTCTATGCTTCCCTCCTGCCAAGAAAGGGTCACATGAGAGTCCTACCTACCCTGGGGTGGGTTCTTCTGGGCTACCATAGGCACCTGGAACAGGATCACTTTACTACACATGGGGTACCTTTACTTTTTTGCAGTTTTTATCAATGCCCTGGGACAAGGCTGAGGCTGCCATGGGGGGGGGGGGTATACTCGACTTTAAGGGGGGCCTCTGCTGTTAGAGATGAACGTACACCATGTACACTTGCACCATAACTGATCCCCAGTTAACTCTCAGGGCCCCATGACAATGTACAACTTCTCCGTACTTGCATTTAGAAAGGACACGCTGAGCTAGTCCACAATCCACCTTTCCAGCATATTCTACTACCATTCCCCAGTAGCGGAGTGGGCCCCACTGTGCACCTTGTGTGGGCTCCACACGTGCACTTAACTTAACGCTTACACTTTTATACCACTACACAGGATGGGAACCTCTGTGGCGCAGAAAAGTGCAGAAGGCAAGACAAAGTCCAACATTCAGAGAGAGATATAATAAAGTGCAGAATGCAAGACAAAGTCCAACATTCAGAGAGAGATATAATTCTTTCCTACAACCCTAACTCTAAAGCTTTGTGCTGCCCCGGCATACCTGCAAAGGCATTGTCCTTGTAATTACAGAGTCCATCAAAGATATTCTCCAGCAGCTGGTGTCTTCCGGGTGAATCCCAAAATCTGATGACTTTACATCCAGGCAGTAGTGCACGACAATCTTCTGCTCCTCACAGGTGTTCTTCTCTGTCTCTTTCCCTTGCGGGCACCTGGTTCCTAACTCCCCAATTCTCTCTCTCCCTCTCCTCACTCTGGAACACTATTCCACCTTTATAACACAGGATCAGTGGGCCGGACCCAGAGAAAAACCCACCAAAAGACCAAAGAAACGGGAAAGCATTAACTCCTACCCTCCTGTCTGGGACAGCATCTAACAGCAATTAAGAGATATGAGGAAATGTAGACAAGTTTCCCTCGAACTATTTATGGCCAGCTTAGTAGATTGTTTTAAAGAGGAAGTAAACCCTGATGGGTTTACTTCCTCTTTGTTTCCCTGCAAAGGTAAAGCATAATGGACTACTATGCATCGCATAGTAGTCCATTATGTGTCACTTACCTGACACAGGAGCCAGTGAAGTCACCGCTGTCCCCTTGTGTACGGAGCCTCCATCTTCTTGGTGGATCTCGCTGCTTCGGCGCTGTCATTCAGAGCCGCGATGATGTCACTCTCGCGCATCTGGACGGGAGCCGCCACTCGCGGCATATCGCCGTTAACAGTGCGCGCTCAGTGTCTACGGCGCATGCACGGTAGACAGCGGTGCCTGTCTTTTGGCAAATATCTCCTAAATAGTGTAGGTTTAGGAGATATTTCTTGGACCAACAGGTAAGCCTTAATCTAGGCTTACCTGTAGGTCAAAGTGGTTTGTAAGGGTTTTCCTCTGAAGACGTATCCACGAAATGTGTCAGGGCGTGGCCACGCAAACTACACACTCCACAGACCAGCAGGCTCATCCCGGGTCTCATCCGGCCGGCTGTACCGTCACGCCGCTGAGTGTGGGTGAGGTAGAGTCCTTGCAGATGTGTTTGGAGCACTTTGCTGACATGCTTGTTGTATTGTTTTTTAATGTAAGTGCGATCTATAGAGGGGCTTTTGTCTGCACCTAATAAAGGGTATAACACTATGCTAGTTGTTTGTATTCTTTTATGGTGACGCCCCCCTTTGTATGTGAACAAAGGATTGATCAGGCGATGAAGTGTATGCAGTGAGACCCAGTCTAAAGGCTACAATTTATTTTGGCTCTGGTAAGCATCCATCTATTGGGGTAAGCACAGGGTGCAATCGGTGCTGGTGTAGGACTGAATCGGCTGCGGTCTTTTCTGTCCCTTTGGTGGATCCCTCCTCGCATCTGTTTACTCTTCCCTTCTGTCGCTGGCTGCATTTTTAACTCATTTGAGTATGGACACTGATAGACTGTGATTATTATTATTATTTAATATGAGCTTTTAAGATAATTTTACCTGTGTTTATATACATATAGGTAAAAATCATTGCAGCATTATTGTGTTATATGCATTTGTTTCCTCACATTTTGACAGGTGAATGGTAATTATTATTAGCATCACTTTTCTTGACTGTTTTATTATTATTTTTTGATTTTGATTTCAATATTTTTAAAGGCCCTGGCTGGGTATTAGCCGCAGGCTCTCTATAAGCTTGCCTCTGGTAAGCGCATTATCTAAGTGGTGGTGGTGCACTGTTGTCCAGAGGTGTTTTCCAATTGGATGTGATGACATCACAGACTAATCCCACTCCACATGTTTCATGAAAAAAAATATTTCCTCAGGAATGGTCATTGGAGGAGGAGAAAGGAATAAAGAGAGTGTAGGTAAACTAAAATGCAAATTTTGACCTACATATAGACTAGTGGTCAATACCATCTGGTGAGTGCTTATCTATTAGGGTGTGTACGGTGGTGAACAATTCATGGAATTGGTGAAAGACACAGAAGAGTCATTTAAAAGTGTTTAAACATATTTTGCACTGGGCAGTTTATTTCCACAGACACTGTTTTGGAAGATGAGAAATTGTTTCAGAGTGGACTCTTTCTTATCATATGCACAGTTTTATTGCACATATATTTGGTTATAGCAGATTATGATTGTTACAATTCCAGTGTATCCCTTGAAAATTGTTGTTTGATGGTTTAGACACTTTATACACCTAGTAAGTATCTATTAAGTCTGAGAGCACTATGAGCGCTAGGCTATATACTTAGAGGCATTCTTTGGACTTTACCTGGACTCCTGGGGCCTAGCAGCATCTTGGAAAAACTCTAAGCCATCAGATTGCACATACACAGTTCAACTCCAACTCCAAACATTTTGGATATAAATACACTTTAATGTGTTAAAGATTATATAAGTATTTAGTGATTGTATGTAGATATATTTTAATTGGACATGCATTTAATGTTATCATTTTACCTCCACTAATAACATACAATAGTATAGTCTAACTAAACTGGTAGAAATTGGAGGGAGATTTAGAAATAGATGTGCAAAGAATAGCTTTGCAAATATACAGAACTAGCAAGTTTATATACATAATTTAATATGAAACTACACATTTGCTATTATAAATTATGCACACCTGGGACAAATAATCTACACTAGAGCACTACATGGGAATTTATTGAAAAATGTGCAAATTATATTGTTAATCACATGCAAACATGAAGGAAATCTGCAGAAATATAAAAAGTGCAGACACTTCTTAAAATTTTCAAAACAGAATAAAATTCAGAATGTAGCTTGTAAACAACTTAAAGTAGACCTCCAGCTTGTAAGTTTGTAAATGTATTGCTCAGCAAGTTTTCAAATGAAAAATTCAGCTTTAACTGCAATACGCACCTGCAGACTCACTTCACTAGTTCTCCAGCGCTGATCCTCTTCTGGGTTGAATGATGGTCGGTGTCATCTAACTCTTTTCCTGTGATACCAGGCTGTCCTTTTTACTTAAATCATATCTAAATTTAAAAACAAAAATGTAATTTATTGTAGCTTAGCAGTCCTTAGATATGGTGACTGTGATAGTTCCTTTTTCAGCAATTGCAGAAATTTCTAGGGCTGAAAAAACTAATCGATTATGAAATTAATCGATTACTATGTTCATAATCGATTTATCGGGCAGTACATAATGGGGTTTAAAAAAAAACTAAAATCAGCCCTTTATAGTACAAAAAGAGCAAATAATCGCTACTGTAAATATTACTTTCACAGTTCTACACTAAAAAAAAATTAACCCCTTACAGTAGTGATTATCTGCTTTTTTTGTACTATAGGGCTAATTTTTTTTTTTTCACCCCATTATGTAACTAAACGTCTTAGACCTGGTTCACATCTATGTGTTTTTTGGTGCTTTTTGCAGAAACTCGCTACAGTTCGTTTACACGGTTTCCTATGGGACACGTTCACGCAAAACTGTTCTTTTTTGGTTCAATATACTTCAACAGAGAAGCTGCAGAAAAGCATGTAATGCGTTTTGGCAGCAATTTGTGTTTTTTAATCTGCCCAACAAATTGGCCAAAAAAAAGCAAAAACGCAAAGCGCAGCAAAATCACGTGCACAAAAATCAAAACGCTCAGCAAAGAGCACTGCAGAAACAGATCAAAAGCAAACTGCATAGGTGTGTACAGCCTTATGCTGGCCACACGGATCAATTTTCAGACGAGAATATTCAGACGAAAAATCTTTGTACATTCGCTGAATGTTTGAAATTTTCACTTGTTTTTAACATTCTGTTTTTAAAACGAATGTAATTTCTGAACGAAAACCACATACACTGTCTGAAAATTCCTTTGACCAAGAAGTTTTCTATTATTTCCAAATTTTTCCGTCACTGTGGTTGAAAATGAATGTCGATTTGACCAGACTAATGATTAGCAAATCGAACAAACGTTCTTAAAATGACATATTTTTTTAAGGAAGACATTGTTTTTATTTTTAATAAAAAACTTTGATCAGTCTGAGTCTGATGATATTTACCAGATTCACCCTTTAATAGTATATACAGTATATATCCTCTAATAGTATATACAGTATACCTCTTCTAATAGTATATACAGTATATCTCCTCTAATAGTATATACAGTATATCTCCTCTAATAGTATATACAGTATATCTCTTCTGTCTGTTATTCTCAGAGTGGATTCGATATTTTGCTCCCTAACCATATAGTTGGTTATTTATATTTACCACTGCATAGAGATATTTAAGAATAAATTACCTATTTTTTAAACTTTACACATTAACTAACTAAATTATACACCACACTTTTTTTTAAGGTTATTAACCGAATAATCGATTAATCGGAAAAAAATGGGCCAAATAATTGATTATGAAAATAATCGTTAGTTGCAGCCCTAGAAATTGTCCCTTTGACAAATGTGTTTATTCAGATTCAAGAATGCAGTTCCAGAAAACTCCCATTCTTTGCTGTCCACTGTTACAAAAATCACTGCAAAAGCCTGGTATTGTGGAGAGGATCAAATAGAATACTAATGTGTCAGATGACTCTTGTAATATGGCAGCATTAATAATAACTTGAGTCCCTGTGCATCGGTACCGATTTTGATAAGTATAAAGCATAAGTGTTTGATCTATAAACACAGAGAAATAACAGCCGAGATCACTAATCATACGTTCGGATTTATAACTCATAACCCAGCACAGTTATGAGTTTTTAAAGCTTCAATGAAGTCATAACCTGCCTGTGCAAATTAGTTGAGAATGCACTTGTTGGCCTCCCATCTTATTGGACAGGCAAAAAGAGATGTTAGCTCTACTTTGATCTCAGATTGAATACTACTGAGATCTAATCGGGATAATATCTATTAGTTCCAGTTGCTGATTAGAGAATGATTCACACAATCACTGGGGCAGGAGAAACACTTATATAAATCTTTCTGTAACATTTCTCTCTTTTTTTCCATAACTGCTTTTATATCTTCCTTTGTAACTTTTTGCAATTTTTTGTTTCTATGCACTGCTCGCCTTAGGTATATTAAATATAAAATGAATAAGCTGATTTTTGATCGCTTTAAAGCAATCTTTAAGTGTAATTGCCAGGTTTAAATAACCCTTCAGTTGCCAAAGATAACAGTGTTTCTGGTCTGTAAAAGTCTGTGTCTCAGTCTACCGGAGAGTAGAGTTTACTGACTTTAAGCATCAGAATTGTGGGTCTCCCGCAAGCTTGTAATGTGTGGTTGGTGGCAGCTAGTGTAGTTTTGTGCATGCTGATTCTGGTTATTTCCTGTGTCCTGATTGTGCATGCTGATACATTTGGATGCTTCATGTTTCTTTCTCTTCTTTGGCAACAATTCATACCTTAGCCAATAAACTTGAACAATTAACACCCATCCTTTCATGGCATCATGATAATTGGTTTACATAATTAGAACAGAGTGGCACACCTTCTGCCATGTTATTGAACAATGAACATCTGCTTTTACATATTCCATCATGATTGGATTGAAGTGACTGACCAACCTGTGTGGTTATAAATATTTGGGTATGTTCTAGACACTCAGAACTGATGCAGCTTCCTAAATGAGTGGTCTTCAACGGTACAGATCAAGCCCAGCTGAATGTGACTAACTACTATTAGCTATACTATGACCTAGATAAATGAGAACCTTCACAGACAAATCAACTACAATTAATTACATAAGCAGTCTCCGCTCTGTGACATTAAAGATCAACTAGGGAAGTATAGTGGATTCAATTTAGGCATCAGGGCCCATTTACACGTGTCCATTTTACTACAAGGAAATGCAATTATTTATTGCAAGTAGAAATCCCATTCATTACTATGTAATTAGTATAAATCTTTTTGTGTCTTTTAGTACATTTTTTGTATATTTGCATATTTGGAAATTTCTGTTCTCTTTACTTATCCTAGACTTTGAATAAAGCTTGAGCAAAAACATCACTAAAACATCTGAACATTACAGCTCATCTCCTGTGGAGCATCAGGGTTTCATGAAACCAAGAGTGAAATGGGGTGATGAGGCAATTTTCTAATTTCTGTTTTAATTTTATCAGTTTTCTTGCATTTAAATATTTATTATCTGTTTTTGTTTTTAGGGTGATCCTTGTGGTCCTCATGGGATTTATGAACACACCGTAGTAAATATATGGTTATATTAGTAAAATTGATTGCCATATTGTTGTACTAGTTATACTTTAAATGTGCATAAGCTTTTGGTGTCCAAAGAAACTGGCCGCATTGTCTATCCCCCTATGTATTGTATATATAGCAACTAACCTTGTACTGTGTCATGGCCTGAAGAAGGAGTGCAAGCTCCGTAACGTGTAGCCATGCTAATACACTAATACATATAAATCTATGCCCCAGTCCTGCGCCAGCAGTGCTAGATTGCATTAATGTTCCAGTTCCTGGCTCTGGTTTATTGGCTCTGGCTACTACAGTATCCACACAGAAACCGTGGGTACCCGTGGACTGGAATGACAGTGCTGTTTACCCATTTTTAAAAAGTGAGTTGCTGTTTTTAAAAATGTAAGTTGCCAATTTATGAGCTTAATAAAAATTGTTGGCCTGTTGCACTTACATGGCACTTCCCTCTTTCTGCTTGTTTCCTGAAACCCAAGACACTCTATACTGCAAGTACTGAGTTTTGAGCTCAGGTAAGCCATAAAAAGCATTTTTTATTACTCTGTAATATATTATTGCAGGACTTAGTAGACACACAAACCCTTGAATCAGGTGGTATGTTACAAACTGATACCTCATGATTTTGAATTTGTACATTTCATGTGTTTTGGGACTTTTTGGTCTATTAAAAGCAGTTAAGCTAAAGTCGTTTCATGTCTGTTATTCAGAAATATTTCCAACACATTTATCAATCCTAAAATGGTGCAGTCTACAAAATTATCACAATCTGTTTGTCACTCTGCTCCATTTGATTTTAGCATGCGTTCTGTAGGTTGTTGTTTTACGACTAGTGAAGAGCAAATTAGTTTTGCTATGAAATTATTTGTTTCATCTTTACCAAAATGTTGTTGAAACTAGCCTCAAATGTTGCCATGTAGACTAATTAGGGGGAAATTTGCTTTTAAAAACACATGGTTTTGTTTTGTAAAAAAGCCACATGATATCGACTTTTCATTGCCAGTTATGATACTGTATTTATTTGATGTGCAGATAGAAAGAGAAACCATTATAAAATCTAATCCATTTTAAAAAATATGGAAAAGATAACAAATTAAAAAGTAAAACCATGTGATCACTATATCAGCGCTCATAAATAACTCCATTGGTTTAATCTATACTGTGGAAACTACACAAAAGGCAAACAGAGGGAAAACGTCTAGTCACCAACTGGAATGAGGTTCATATTTATTTCCAGAATTCAACTTTGACTTGAATTATTTAAATTTGGATCATATTTGTGCTAGATTCATTTTGGCTCTGATCCGTAATTCCATGTGCACCCTTTGATTCTGATCACTGGAGGCACAGTAGCAGGGGGACCCTATAAAGAGGAGGATTCAAAGACCTCCACCAGCTGATCACTATTGGACAATGCAAGGGATGGAGCAGGCAGCAGAAAATGGATTAGGGCAAGCTTCACTTCCATCCATTGATTTCACCTGTGCTGAGTGACACAGAGAACTCTGGTTCCTTAGCCGCAGGAACTTTGTGGTTATAGTGCCTATGAAAGGACTCTTGCATTTGTTTTAATTAAAGAAAGGGATCTTTATTGGGTGGCCGCCCACTTGAATCCATGCTATAAAGCCAAAATGGCACATCTTCTTCAACTGTCCCAGAGCAAGTTCACAACTCGACAACTTACTGTTCCAGAGCAAGTCCACAATTGCACTTTTAGGATTTCCTTCAAATGTGCTTGGTTGCAGCAAATTCGGATGAATCCCTGTGTTGCTCATCTCACCTGCGCTTGCCATGGCCTGGCAAGCAGTTGGAATACCAGAAACAGCTACTTCCCCAAGGGCCACAGCAGCCAGTGTAGGCCACGGTCACCAATCAATGCCAGCTCCTGAACCAGATGGCCAGCGATTATGTGAGCTCTAGGGATGACACTGACAACCTGAGGAAAGAGTAATGCATGGACTACTAGGAGTCTATAATGGACCACTAGCCACTCTAGCCCAATTTGTGTTTAAGGTGCTGGCCTGAGAGGGTCTTCAGAGCAGTGGGAGGAGTTGTGACTGACAAGTCAATCCATATACCCCCAGATAGCATTGACAATAGTTAACCAGGCTTGGACCACAAAGGTTTTCCACACACTCACTGCAGATGCCATTGATTATGATGCACATGCTCCCTGTACTATTTTAATTTGTCATGGATAACTCCATATACTTGTGTGCTGTTGGTGCTGTTGCTAAAGCCCCAAAAAAGAATGTTGCTGCCAAACACCAACATTGCCACCTCCCGACACCTCTCCTCCTTCCTCTGGCAAAAAAAATACACAAATAAGCACTCTAAGTTCTTTGGAAGACATTTCCCTGTGACTTCTGTCTCTTCATTTTGACCTGTTGGTGCTTTTACCAAACAATTGTGCCACTGGCTAGTTGTTACCCATTTATACCTAAGGGCTGTCAATCTAGCATTTTAGGAAGACAGCTTCCTTTTGGTTTGTATCTCTTTTTTTTTAATGCTGCTAACAAACTGTGGTGCCACTGGCAAAATTGTTGCCCACCTATATGTGAGGGCTGTAACTATATTTTTTGGAAATCAGCTGTGTTTGGCTTGTATATCTGTATTTAGGCCTGTTGACACTGCCTTCAACTCTGGAGCCATTAGCCAATAACCCACCTATCCCTAAACAAAATATTTTGAAGCTACTACTTTTGCCAGTTAAACCAGGTCCAATACCTTTTGATGAAAACAAGCTTTGCTGCCAAAACTTCTAGGGAAAATATGTTTTTCTTTGACTGAAATTAATCCAACAAAAGTTGGTCTCTGTAACTAGAGATAATTGTAAAAATGTGTTTTAAGGCATTCCCAGACCCTTCATTTAAATGATTTGTGTGTTTCTAATGACGTTCTTGAAGTGGTAATATAATGACCTCCCCTTCCTGCTGGAGATTTGCTCAACACTAGCCACTAATATTGCCTGTAGATGGTCTACAGTTAATCTTTTGCACAATTGATAGGATTGTAAAAGACCTGGTTCACCTTGGGGCACTCCAAGGAGAATAATGATGCATGCCATGGCAAAAAGTTGCTGTGGCCAATTTACAGCATGGGTAGGGAGCATGGGTAAATTAAACCTGTGCCTACCTGCATGCCACTCATATGCCACAGTCCTTGTACCCATAAAATATGCTTTAATTGCTGTGCCACAAGTGAGAGTCTCACAGACATCTAAGCAATCTCGGCACAATAATTTTTTAATAACATAATGTTTCCATTACTAATAGTTATATATTTAAATAGTGGTAATCCAAATGCCTGCGACTCCATAGCCTGTAAAATAGACCCCCTATGGGTGCTGTGGGACATCACCACCATGGAGGAGTTGTGCCATCCAACTCATACCTACTGTGCCTATAAGGTGTTGTAGTTGAGCCACTAAGTAGTACAGCCATGGGTTGGGCAATACCAAGCCACCGTCGTCTTTAGGCCTTTGTAAGTGTTTTAGCTTGATTCTGGGAGAACCTTCCTTTCAAATCAGGGCATGGAAAAGCGTATTAACTATTCTAAAGATTTTTATTAATGGGATCACTATCGGGTTATTTTACAGGAAGTAGAGTAACTGTGGCATTAGAATCATTTTAATTAGATTTACCCGTCCGGCCACTGATAAACGGAGGTAGTGCCATGTTTTAATGCGACCCCTAAATCGCTGAAGAAGGGGGGAAGTATTCAAGTGACAGAAGTCTTGGGGATGAGATGTTACCTGAATCCCCAAGTACTTAAAGCGGACCTTCAGTAATTTTTTCAAATTTCCATCTATTACATCCTCTGCACTTGTTGTTTTAACTTTGAATAGTAAAAAAATTTTTTATGCCAGTAAATACCTTATACAGCCCACTTTCTGTTTCTTATCTGGTAAAAAGCCTAGGCTTATAACATCATACACAGCTCTCTCTCTCACTCTCGTGAGAGTTTGCCAGGAAGGGAGGGGGGATGAGTTACAAGAGGGCCAATGAGGGCTGCAGAGCTGGAGGTGTGTGTCTGTGTAAATCTAGAAAGTGAACAGGCAGCAGCTTCAGCTGCCCACAGTTAAAATGGATGCAGACAGACTGAGTGGAGGAAGATTTCTGCAGCATAATTGGCAAGTACAGAATCACAGTATATATAAAATAATATGCAAAGTAGTTGGATGGAAGCTTCAGAATGGCAAAGATGTTTTAATTACAAATGATGTGAGCAGACTGCAGTTCCTCTTTAAATGAGGATGTAATAGGTATAGGGCACGCAGGTGTTACAATTTGTGTGTAATTTCCGTCCAATAACATCAGAGCAGATTTTAACCAATTTATATTAAGGCCTGAGAAACCACCAAATTCTATAATAGTAGCCATAGCTTCCTGTAGAAAGGTGTCTGTGTCACCTAACATAAGGAGCGTGTCATGGGCACCTAATCCTGATTGTAAGAGGCTCTACCACCAATGCAAACAGGAAAGGTGATAGAGGGAACTCTTGCCTCTCTTCAAATGAAAGGTGTAAGATAATTTCCTGAATGCCCTAATTGCGGCTTGTGGTTGACCTCCAAAATCCTTACCCACAATTCATCCAGAGGAGTAAAAAAAAAAAAAAAAACAATAAGCATGCTCCAGTTTGCTGCAGTGGTGGTAAAGGAATCCTTCCTGATCCTCTAGGAGGCAAGCTATTTTTTAAACAAAGCTACTGAGCTGGTACCTGGTCTGAGGCCGATTTCATGAGAGGGCTTCCTTTGCGGCTATGTGTAAAGCACCCCTGAAGGTGAGAACAGGGAGTGCTAGGCTCAAAGAAGCATGGGTGTCGTTTAGGTAGGTAGGTTTTAGGTAGATCTGCTGGAAGATGCTTGCAGCACAGCGGAGCTGGATAGCTGTCAGCTGGTCTGTCAGAACCAATGGCAAGACCTCTGTTACCCTTGGAGATGTCACTGAACCAAAGCAGCAACCACAGGCAAGGTGGCACCTGAGGAAGAAGCTGTTCAGGCTGGCAGGACCAGACTGAAGAAGTGTAGTCAGGATGGAAGCTGAAGTCATACACAAGAGCAAGCCGGAGTCATGCATGGTAGAACAAGAGCAGCAGAATCCTTAGAGCAAGCCAAGGTCAAAACCAGGGATCAGGCAGCAGTGAAGTCCAGAGGCAAGCCTGGTCAGTAACAGGTAATCCAAGGAATACAGGAAACACAGAATCAAGGAGTACTGGTAGCTGAAGATCCTACAAAGTCTCAGTGCAGCCACTGTCCTTATATAGGGTGTTTGACAGCAGTTCTGTCAGCAGATGTGCATGAAGGTGGGCCAGTGAGAAAGTTTGCGCTAAGACGCATGTTCGTGCACATGCGCACATCTTTGTGCAAATGAGCATGGCCATGTAAAGTATTGGAAACTATGCCAGGCTTTTTCCTCAGCACATGCACATTTTTATTCTGCTGTCTCCTTCTCAGCACATGTTAATGTTTGTTCCGAATACCACCCTGACAGCTGGCGAGAACTAGTTCTTAAGGCAGTCTATTCCACATTTTCACAGCCCTTACTGTAAAGAAGCCTTTCCATATGTGGTGGTTAATGCTCTTTTCCTCTAGACATAAAGAGTGCTCCCTTGTCCTCTGTAATGACCTGAAAGTGAATAACTCAACATCAAGTTCACTATAAGGACCACTTATACATGGTGATCATATCCCCCTTATCTCCAGAGAAAGAATAAATACAGTTCCGCTAATCTTTCCTCATAGCTGAGCTCCTCTGTACCTTTTATCAGTTTGGTTGCCCTTCCCTGCATTTTCTCCAGTTCTCCAATATTCTTTTCTGAACTAGTACCCAAAACTGAAGTGCATATTCCAGATTAGATTTTACTAATTATGTGTACAGAGGCAAAATAATGTCTCCCTCTGGAGTCTATACCTCCTTTAATACAAGAAAGGATTTTGCTGGCTTAAGAACCTGCAACTTGGCATTGTATACAATTATTACGTCTATGGTCTACCAGAACACCCAAATCCTTCTCAACAATTGACTCCCTTAGTTGTTTTCCTCCAGAATGTATGCTGCATGCATTATCTTAGTCCCTAAGTGCATAACTTTACATTTATCAACATTAAACCACCTTTAGCACCTGCTTGCTTATTAAACAGTGGATTAAGGTCTGCTGTAAGCTGAAGACATCCTGTAAATATGTTATTCCACTACATAACTTTGTGTCACGTGCAAACCCAAAAAAGGTACTTTTAATTACAAATGCTATATCATTTATAAATAGGTAAAAAAGTAACGGTCCCAACACTGGACCTTGGGGTACACCACTAATACCCTTAGACCATTCAGAGTATAAATTATTAACCACTACGCTCTGAATACGATCTATCCGTTCACTAACTGAATTTTCTTAGCCTGTAAACTTTATTTACACATTAGCCATATGTGGGGAACTGTGTCAAACACTTTTTTTAAATCCAAGTACAGTAAAACCTTGGATTGCGATCATAATTTGTTCCGGAAACATGCTTGTAATCCAAAGCACTTGTATATCAAATTTCCCCATAGGAAATAATGGAAACTCAGATGATTCATTCCACAACCATTTATTTATAGGTCTTTCAGTTTATAGTCTATATAAAAAGATTCTAGCAATGTGATAAGTTGTGTAACTATAAAATGTCCTAATGGCAGCCTCCACAAGGGGATTAGAAGAAAAATCCATCAGGGACTAGAGTATAAAAGAGAGTGTAGCAATATGGTTAGATTTAATGAAGGAGGATGGTCTATGTGGTCTATGTTTACCCTGGATGCCACATACTAAAGCCCCATACACACGCTCGGACAATCCGCGGACCAGGTCGGTCGGACTTTGTCCGACGTACTTTGTCCGATGTTGGTGTTGCGTACACACGGTCGGACTACGTTGTCGGAATATCCGGTCTGGAAGAACGTCGTGACGTAAGTCGTCGTCCACGAGATTACAAAAGGGAAGTTCAGCACCACGTCAGGCACCCGTTGGGCTCCTTCTGCTGATCCCGTGTTTATCGAGAGTTAGTGGAAGTTTGGTGACTTAAGATTCGCGCTTCTCAGTTTTCTGACTCAGATCGTTACTGCTCTTCAGTTTGTGCTTGTCGTGCGTATCTGTTTACTAGTGCGTGTAGTCAGTTCGCATTTGTTGGTCATTGCGGCCTATATCTTGATATAGGACGCTTTGATTTGCACTGCTTAATGTCTGCTCGTTGCTGGTATTCACTTCGTTCTTTCAGGCCTTGCTGTTTATCGGTGCTTTCTGTTTGTCCGTTCTAACCAGCCGACCTTTTGTGACCTTCTGAGCGATGTTTCCCGTGCGTACTCGTCGCCGAGTTTGTGCTGTACGCGGAATTGGTGTCGGGCTTTTAGCTTTGAGCCAAGACCCGTCCATGAACAGAGTGACGAGGAGTATGTGGACCAAGAATTGGTTGCTTCAGCGTGACCAGTTCTCGCACATGCCTTTGCTTCGTGAGATCCGGGAGAATAATCCTGATGATTTCAGGAACTTTCTCAGGATGACGGACCCCGATTTTCACCGTCTTTTGGCTTTGCTGACCCCCTTTATCAGCCGGCAGGATACCTGCATGAGACAAGCCATTACTCCGGAGCAGAGGCTTGTTGCCACGTTGAGGTACTTGGCGACAGGGAGAAGTCTTCAGGATTTGAAGTTCTCTTCAGGTATCTCTCCCCAGGCCCTGGGAATCATTATTCCAGAGACCTGTTCTGCCATCATTCAGGTCCTGCAGGAGGACTATATTAAGGTAACATTTATACTTTACTATTCCCTTCTATGTATGCTCTGTTTGCTAATGACTTGTATTTTTGACCTCCTTCCCTAATTACCATGATTGCAATATGTTCTAATATGCTGTGCCCCTTTTCTCCTTCATGCATTTTTCCCTTCACTTACCTCACCAGCATGCTCTTCTGCCCCAATAGACACCTATGGCCTAGTCACTTAAGCAATGTCTTTTGTCTGCTGCATAGTATTGTTTGCCCCAAAACACCCCCTAAAATATGCACAAATGTTTGCTGTGTGGTTTACTTCATGTAGAGCCCCCTTTTTTTTTCTTTTGGTGGGGGGGGGGGGGGGCAAACTCATTAGGAACCCCCTCCCCCAACTGCTCTGTCAGATGGTACCAATCCTTTATCTGCTGGCTTTCCCAAGGTCCATACACACTATATACCTACCTCTTTATAGTGCGCATCTTTAGGGATGAATTCAGCAAAGCATGTAGTGCAAGGGGCTGCCTCCATACATTCCATTTCCTATTTTTTTGTCTTCTTTCCCTCCTATTAGCTTGCTTGGTAATTTAATAATGTCACACTGTGCCTGCCTTTTTTGGGGGGGGGGGGGGGGGGGGGGGTTGAAACGTTATTTGATCTTTCCTGTGGCCTGCCAATAGTGTTAAGTACAGAGGGTCTGGCCAAACTAGCCCACATTATTGAGCCATTTGCCAATCAATGAAGTGCAGAGGGTTAGCTGTCCACCCCCCCCCCCAAAACCCTAGTTATTGCCAATGTCCCATCAGAAGTGGGGGGATTGATGGGGGGGTGAGTAATCTGTGAAGGGGAGCCTCTACTTTTCTGTGCAAATACTTTCCAGCCTCCAATTTTATACAATGCTCTTGTTCCAAGATGTTGATTGTCTAATCTGCTTGCAATGTTTAGGTGCAAAGTGACTAATTTTTTTTTCTTGTTTCACTCCACAGTTCCCTTCCACGCCACAGGAATGGCAGACTGTGGCCTCCCACTTTGCCTGCCGTTGGGACTTTCCTAACTGCGGAGGGGCAATTGATGGGAAACACGTCCGCATCGTCCCACCGCCCAACTCGGGGTCCTACTATTATAATTATAAAGGGTTTAATAGTGTAGTGATGTTGGCGGTGGTGTCGGCAACATACGAGTTTATGTATGTGGACGTGGGGATGAACGGCCGGATATCGGATGGTGGGGCCATTACGCACACGGAGTTCTACTGGCGTCTCCAAAGTGGCAGTCTGTGCTTGCCACCTCCAGAGGAGAATGCCGAAGGACTCCCCTTCGTCTTTGTCGCAGATGAAGCGTTTGCGTTGACTCCCCATGTGATGAGGCCGTTCCCGATGAGGACCCTCACCCCGGACCAGAGGGTCTTCAACTACAGGCTGTCCAGAGCCAGAAGAGTTGTGGAGAACGCTTTTGGCATCCTGGCCAGCCGCTTCCGCCTGTTCCTGACGGCATTTAACTTGGCGGAATACAAACTCAACCACATAGTTCTTGCCTGTTGCATATTGCACAACTTCCTCAAAAGACATAACAGGAACTATGTGGTGCCCGTTGGCCCAGATGTGGAGGGCCCTCCAAATGCGGAACTCACAGCCCTTCGAGTGGCACGTCCAGGCTTGCCCCCTCTAAATGCCCGTGTTGTCCGGGACCAATATATGGAGTACTTTGTGGGTAGGGGGGCCATTGCTCTGCCTGACGATGTGTGAGAGGCATTTTTTAATAAATCTGATATTTTAACCAACCTATGATTTCTTGTCATTTCAGTCTTCTTTTTAGCTTATTTTACTTTGACATTTTTTCCCTTTGCCTTCGACAGTGGGAATGCACTTTCTGGGCAAAAGGAGGTAACAGTCTCTTCTTCCCAAAAAGATTATTCTCATGTTGTGTGTTTGCTACCTAATCTTTGGTCTAGAGAAGGTTTGTACTGCTTAACTGACACCCAAAATACTCCTTTTCATCACCAGGTCTGACATGTGTGTATTCTCCAAAATGCTGTGCTCCGTGTTTTCGTACAAAGCACTGTGGGTGTCATTTACATAAGTCAAATCCGCTATGCTCTACAAGTGCATTGAAAAAGTTCACAGGGAAAGAAAATTGGAGTGCAAAGTGGATTTGCCTTTAGTAAATAACACCCATTGCCCCCCATATCCTTTTCATTTTACATACATAATGCATTGTGTTTTTTAAATAAGGAAGCCACACATTTAGAAAAATAAAAGTTTACTAGGAAAACATTCCCAAGTGCGTTTACAATCTTCACGCCAAAACTGACAACATCTTGGTTATTTACAACATTGTTTACAAACATTCCGCAATTGTTAAAACCAGGCATGGAGCAAAACAGAACCTAGGAACTTGGAAAGTTCAACTTTGTAAAGTGAAGACAAGATCAGACATGACTATATGTTCAAAGTGTGTTTGATCTTGCCTTCATCACATGGGGGGGTCACCCCCGAAAAGTGGAAATTTGGAACATGCACACAATTTGGGTCTGAAAATGGTCATTAGATGGGAAAACACATGCCTAGAAGCTTCAAAAGTGCCATTTTCCATCATGGGGATGAATGGACGTTTTTTGGGGGTGCAAACCCTTCACCACAACCACTTTCGTAGTTCGTAAAGTGTTTGCACCCCCAAAAAAACGTTGCCATTCATCCACCATGGTGGGAGCTAGCACATGTGGACACAATGTGTGCATGTTCCAAATTTCAGACAGTTTTTAAGTTGCAAATGTGTTCAGAAGCAGACACAAATGTGTGTTAATTACTTGGTGCGTTTTCATATTTTTCCTAAAACATCAATGATGTTCTTCAATTTTTGTTGAACATCATTGATGTTTTGCTTTATGTAATCTAGATCTCGATTGCAGACCATTATCTCTCCGATGAGTACGTGGGCACTCTCTGTGGTAAAGTGCGATTTTTCTTCCACAACATCCACGTCACCTAAAAACCACAGACAAACAAAAATGGGGTGTTGGAAATGAGGCAGCCATACATGGATTAGCTTACCAGTAGCTGTGTTCTCCCACACTCACCTGTTGTGGTGACAATTTCTCCAAGTTCGATGATCTCTCCTTCCTCCTCCTCCTCCTCCTCTGCTTCTGCTCTTTCCCCTTTTTTGGGAGGTGTTGGTTTGGGGGTTTCCTCAGACGGCCCAAGTTTTCGCTCCCCTATGGGAATGTCCAAAAGGAAGATTTAGCAACACAAACTATTGAGGGCAGAAATAGGAAATGACAAACATTGCTTGAAAGTGACGGACACTATTTTAGTTTGGCCAGTTACAAATGTCAACTACATGAATGTAGTCATTTGTAAAGGTGCTAAACTGACTAGCTTTTTGGTAGAAGTTTGTGTGATGGAGACCCCCCTCTAGTATCCACTGGAGCACATGTGTGGAAAAGGCTAATAAAAAGGGGGTTTGGGTGTCCCAGCACTAGTGCTCTCGAGTCCAGATGGGTAAACAGCTACTGGGTGACCTCTCCTTTACATTGAATAAATTGGCTTTACATTCTGGATGACATTTCTAGGGAGAACAAACTTCCTTTCCCCCAAAAAAACACCAAACATCGTATTATAAGTGGCCGCACGATCGAGGTTGCGTACGATCGAATGGACACACACACGACCATGACAGTGGCAGAAAGATCGAGGCTGAGTACGATCGAATGCACAGACGAACATGAAAGTGGCCATTTTGGAATGTACAACTTTGTAAAAATCAAACCACATGGAGCAGTATGCAAGCAAGAAATCAAACACAAAACACAACTACTTACTTTTTTGAAGAATTCTCTTGATCTTTCTGTACTGATCGGCCTCCCTCAGTTTCAGGTCTGACCAGCGTTTCCTCAGTTGCTCCTTGGATCGTTGTACCCCAAAATGATTGTACAGCCTTCTCACAACTTTAGACATGATCTTGGCCTTGCGGACATTGGGGTTGAGGTAAGGCCCATACTTCCCATCATAGTCGCTCCTCTTTAATATGTCCACCATCTCCAACATTTCTCCAAATGACATATTGGAGGCCTTGAATTTCAGGCTCCGGGATCGGGACGTTTGTGCCTCCGGACTTTCCTCGTCCACCTCCTCGTTGGGGGGATATTTGGGGCGCACCTGCTGTGTCCCCGCCATGTGCTCTCCCCACTGCGCCGTAAAGAGAAGGGGTGGGGAATAGACGAGAAAGATCGTCAGGGGCGGGCGGAGTTTGACGCATGCGCACTGTATATAAAACGTCACACGCCTGTGTCGTAGCCACGATCTGGGAGACGAGGGGGGAGAGAAAGCTCACGCACGAGACGATCGCTACAAACGAAGGTACAATTTGACGTTGGTACATAACTAGCCTAGACTGATTAGAACTTGAGGCTTCTTTATGGAGAAGATTAGGAGAGTTTAGGCTGACATTATTTATATTGTTTTGTGTGGCGTTGTGTCTTGCAGAGGTGATGGAGGCGTTCTACAACGTGAGCTTTCTCCCACACTTCATTGATAAATACCGGCAATTCCCCCTCTTATGGCAGGCAAAACACAGGGATTATAGCAACAGACCAAAGAGGTACGCAGCCCTGCTGAAACTGGTGGCATTTGTAAAGCCTACCCTGCCCATGGCAACCGTCGCAAACTTAAAAGTGAAGATCACCAACATGAAGACTACCTATTTCCGGGAGCGCAATAAGGTCCTGAAGTCACAAGCATCTGGAGCTGCAGCAGCTGATGTCCATGTCCCCACGCTCTGGTACTATGAGAGGCTCCACTTTCTCAAAGACCAGGCTACTGTCAGGAAGTCACTCTCGACTCTTCCTTGCACGCGTCCTTCCACGCACGCCACCCCTGATGAGGCTTCCGAGGAGCAACCTGGGCCTTCCAGTCAGGAATATGTGCAGGTGCCCAGCTTGTTCCAGGTATAGTAGTTTTGGAACCAGTTTGTTGAATAATGAATGATGTTCAGTTAATTCAGGATCCCCAATTGCTTATTTCCTAACGTGATTGACATATCAACAGACAGTGGTGTTGGAGACATTTTTGGGAAGAATCTAAACTGCAGGGCTGAGAATTGTATGGTTTTGTATTTGAAAACATTTTGCAACAGTCACTAGATGAGAATTGTGTGTGTTTGATGAACAAATAACTGAAACTATGTCCCTTTTTCATACACAGGAAGACCTCAGCCAGGAGGTGGCTGTGGAAGGTGGCAGTCAGGAGGAGGCAGGGGGTAGTGGCAGCCAACAGGGGGGTAGGCGTTGGAGCCTGACTGTCTCCCAAGTCTCTCCCCTCCGCCTTCCCTACAGAAGGGCGAAAAACATGGGGGAGGTGGGAGAGTCAGCGCTCCAGCTGATAAAAGATGCCTCAGCCTCCCTCTATGCCACACCCACCTACGAGGAGGCCTTTGCCTCCTTGGTTACAAGTAAATTTACGGGTATGGAGGCGGGGCAACGCAGCATGTGTGAGGAGGTCATCCTCAAAATACTAAATGAGGGGATGGCTGGGGAGATGACTCCCCTCACACATGTTTGCGAGAGTGACCTTGCTCCGCCTCCTCCTCCTCCTTCTGCCACCCCACCAGCACCAGCACCACGGCGTGGAAGGAAGCGTACAAGGAAGACAAGAGAGTGACGACCTGGATTCAGTCTGGTCTGAGAGAAGATGGAGCCTCTCGTAGTACCAGAGCCTGGGGACCTAGATGGCATCTGCTGCAGTTCCGGATGTTTTGGACTTCAGGACCAGATTGCGCTCCCTTATTATTTAGATAGGTAGTCTTCATGCCCCCAATTGTTTAAGTATGTAAAATGATGGTTGCCATGGGTGTCCAAGGCTTTGCAAATTCCCCAAGTTTCACCATGGCTGCGTTCCTCTTTGGTCTGTTGCTGAGACCTAAATAAAGGTTTTTTTGATTTGAAATAATCATTGACTATTGTGTTTTACTTTTCTACAATGACAGTTTTTCTTTGAGTAGGCAGGTACATTTCACTAATCCTAAAGTAGAATTAACAAGGGGCACCAACAACCAACAAACTCCTAGTAAATGTAAGCAAGAAATACAAATGTTAATAATGTGGTTTTGCTAAGTTGAGACATACAAACCCCCTCCAAAAAAAAAAAAAAATCTCCTTCAAATATGTATTCCCCAACAAAAAAAAAAAAATCTGGGTAAAAAAATAAGAAAGATTGTATTACGATCTGAGTAAAAATAAACATGTAGTGTATAAATGCTGCAAAGTAATAAAGAAGTAAGTTTGTGAGAAGTGCGGGTGAATAGGAGCAGCTAAAAGATGTCATTCTTGTTGCATTGTAAAGAAAAAGAGAATGCGCTGCATTAAAGACATTTTAACATTGCAGCGTGACGAATGTGCTGTGTCGATTAGGAAAGGTAGTTTTACCTGACCGAGCGCTTCCGTCACAGAATTTCTTCTGAGCATGCGTAGCACTTTGTCCGTCGGACAAGCGTACACACGCTCGGATTTGGTGTGATCGGAACGGGTTGACGGGAAATCTTTCCAGCAGGAGATAAGACTTTGTCCGACGGACAAACCGACGAACACTGTCCGATGGTGCATACACACGGTCTGATTTTTCAACAACCTTGTCCGATCGGACCAAATTGATGAAAAAGTCCGACCGTGTGTATGGGGCTTAAGATGTGCCTGATTTAATCATCAACCATGCGAGTTGCTAAATGTTGTACCTTCATTAAATGTAACCATATTGCTACACTTAAAGGCACCTCTCTTCTTGTTTATACTCAGTTGTGATATGACACTACTTGTATATAAAGACATTGCTTGTTAATCAGGTCAAAATGTATTTAAAAATGATGCTGGTCTTGCAAAAAGCTCTCTAACCAAGTTACTCTCAAACCAATGTTTTACTGTATACTCTATCCACAGCCACTCCTTTGCATTTGCTTACTTCCTCATTAAAAGAAATCAGATTTTTTGACAACTTCAGTCTTTTGTAAATCCATTAGGACGATTGCTTAAGTACTTGCCGCAAAATCACGTACCTGTACGTCATTCTGCTTCAAGTGGTTGTACCGGGCAGGCATCACCCCAGTACTGTTTTTTAGAGCTGACAGTCGGCTTTCTAGTGATAACAACAGGAATTGGCTTTGATCGGGTCTCGGATCTAGTAACACGGAAGCGACGTCACAACATCACTTCCGAGTTTACTGGAGCCTTAAAGGTGCCAGATTTAAAAAAATGTCAATATTCAAAACAGCCAAACTTAGCGTTTTGAATGCTCTTAAGTGCAAAGGAGGGATTTGGGGTCTTATAGACCCCAGATTCCTCCAAAAAAATACATGACACAGTTCACACTGGGGTGGCTTCAAAGTCGCCTAACTCTGAAGCCGCCCCATACAGCACGACTTTAGCGCGGCTTCCAAATGACTTCTGTAATAAAAGTCAATGTAAGTCGCTCTGAAGTCGCCCTCAAATGGTGCAGGAACCTTTTTCTACGTCGGAGCGTCTTCAGTTGCTCTGATTAGAACAGTTGCATTGCACTGAATGGAGTGCAACTTGTCAGGCGGCTAAGTCACCTGACAGGTCGCCTCAGTGTGAACCGTGTTACTGTCACAAGGGATGTTTACATTTTTTGTTACAGCAAAAAAGTGATAAAAAAAACATTTTAAAGGGGCAGTGTAAAAAAAATAAAAAAGAAGGAAAAAATTTAAAGGGCCCTATTCCTCTGTGCTCACAGAAGTTAAAGCATACACAAGTCGCAGCTGCAAATGTAAACAGTGTTCAAACCACACATGTGAGGTATCGCTGCAAATGTTAAGCCCCATACACACGGTCGGACTTTTTCATCAATTTGGTCCGATCGGACAAGGTTGTTGAAAAATCAGACCGTGTGTATGCACCATCGGACAGTGTTCGTCGGTTTGTCCGTCGGACAAAGTCTTATCTCCTGCTGGAAAGATTTCCCGTCAACCCGGTCCGATCACACCAAATCCGAGCGTGTGTACGCTTGTCCGACGGACAAAGTGCTACGCATGCTCAGAAGAAATTCTGTGACGGAAGCGCTCGGTCAGGTAAAACTACCTTTCCTAATCGACACAGCACATTCGTCACGCTGCAATGTTAAAATGTCTTTAATGCAGCGCATTCTCTTTTTCTTTACAATGCAACAAGAATGACATCTTTTAGCTGCTCCTATTCACCCGCACTTCTCACAAACTTACTTCTTTATTACTTTGCAGCATTTATACACTACATGTTTATTTTTACTCTGAACGGAAAAGAATCTTTGTTATTTTTTTACCATGATTTGTCTTTTTTTTTTTTTTTTTGGGGAATACATATTTGAATGTTTTTTTTTTTTTTTTTTTTGGAGGGGGGTTGTGTGTCTCAAATTACCAAAAACACATTATTTACATTTGTATTTCTTGCTTAAATTTACTAGGAGGTTGTTTGTTGTTGTTGCCCCTTGTTAATTCTACTTTAGGATTAGTGAAATGTACCAGCCTACTCAAAGAAAAACTGTCATTGTAGCAAAGTAAAACACAATAGTCAATGATTATTTCAAATCAAAAAAACCTTTATTTAGGTCACACCAACAAACCAAAGAGGAACGCAGCCATGGTGAAACTTGGGGAATTTGCAAAGTCTTGGCCCCCCACGGCAACCATCATTGTCCAAGCGTAGAAAATTGGGGGCCTGAGGAGTACGTATATTAAGGGGAGTGCAATCTGGTCGTGAAGTCCAAAGTATCCGGAACTGCAGCAGATGCCATCTAGGTCCCCAGGCTCTGGTACTACAAGAGGCTCCATCTTCTCTCACACCAGACTGATTGCAGGTCGTCACTCTCAGGTCTTCCTTCCACGCTTCCTTCCACGCTGTGGCTGTCGTGCTGGTGGGGTGGCAGAAGGAGGAGGAGGAGGAGGAGGAGGCGGAGCATGGTAACTATGGCAAACATGTGTGAGTGGGGTCATCTCCCCAGCCCTACCCTTATTTAGGACATGGAGGATGAGCCCCTCACACATGTTGCGTTGCCCCACCTCCATACCCATCATTTTTGTGACAACCACCGAGCCAAAGGTCTCCTCGTCGGCGGGTGTGGCATGTAGGGAGTCTGAAGCCTCTCTGATCATCCGGAGCGCTGACTGTGCCGCATAACCCCCCTTCTCGCCCTTTTGTACGGAGGGCGGAGGGGAGGGGTTTGGGTGTCAGTCAGGCTCCGAGGCCTAGCCCCCTCTTGGCTGCCACTACCCAGCTGGTGGCTGCCACTAACCCCTGCCTCCTCCTGACTGCCACCTTCCACAGCCACCTCCTGGCTGAGGTCTTCCTGTGTAGGAAAAAGGGACATAGTTTCAGTTATTTGTTCATCAAACACACACAATTCTCATCTAGTGACTGGTGCAAAATGTTTACAAATAGAAAACCATACAATTCTCAGCCCAGCAGTTTAGATTCTGGCCCCAAATGTCTCCCACACCACTGTCTGTTGATATGTCAAACACGTTAGGAACTAAGCAATTGGCGATCCTGAATTAAGTGAACATCATTCATTATTCCCATAAATGGTAACAAAACTACTATACCTGGAACAAGCTGGGCTCCTCCACCTCTTCCAGACTGGAAGGCCCAGGTTGCTCCTCGGAAGCCTCATCAGGGGTGGGCTGTGCGCAAGGAAGCGTGGAAGGAGGAGTTGAGGTTGGCTCCGTGACATCAGCCTGGTCCTTCAGAAAATGGAGACTCTGATAGTACCAGAGCTTGGGGACATAGACCTCATCTGCTGAAGTTGCAGTTTCCTCAGACTTCACGACCTTCTTCCTCTCCCTGATATACGCACTCCTCAGGCTGCCAATTTTCTTTCTAATATCATCAACAGTTGCCGTGGGGAACCTTGGCTTGACAAATTCCACAAGTTCCTCCAGGGCTGCGTGCCTCTTTGGTTTGTTGGTGTAATGTGGGTGTATACCCTGCCACAATATGGGAAAATCCCTGTATTTGGCAATGAAGAGGGGGAGAAAACTCATGTCGTTGAATCCCTTCATATCAATCTCTGCAAGACACAACAACACACCAAACCCTATAAATTATGTCAGGCTAAACTCTCCTAATCTTCTCCATAAAGAAGCCTCAAGTTCAAATCAGTCTAGGCTAGTTATGTACCAACGTTAAATTGTACCTTCGTTTGTAGCGATCGTCTCGTGTGAGTTTTCTCTCCCCTCGTCTCCCAGATCGTGGCTACGACACAGGCGTGTGACGTTTTATATACACTGCGCATGCTTCAAACTCCGCCCGCCCCTGACGATCTTTCTCGTCTATTCCCCACCCCTTCTCTTTACGGCGTAGTGGGGAGAGCACATGGCGGGGACACAGCAGGTGCGCCACAAATATCCCACCAACGAGGAGGAGGACGAGGAAAGTCCGGAGGCAGAAACGTCCCGATCCCGGAACCTGAAATTCAAGGCCTCCAATATGTCATTTGGAGAAATGTTGGAGATGGTGGACATATTAAAGAGGAGCGACTATGATGGGAAGTATGGGCCTTACCTCAACCCCAATGTCCGCAAGGCCAAGATCATGTCTAAAGTTGTGAGAAGGCTGTACAATAATTTTGGGGTACAACGATCCAAGGAGCAACTCAGGAAACGCTGGTCAGACCTGAAACTGAGGGAGGCCGATCAGTACAGAAAGATCAAGAGAATTCTTCAAAAAAGTAAGTAGTTGTGTTTTGTGTTTGATTTCTTGCTTGCATACTGCTCCATTGTGTTTTGATTTTTACCAAGTTGTACATTCCAAAATGGCCACTTTCAGGTTCGTCTGTGCATTCGATCGTACTCAGCCTCGATCTTTCTGCCACTGTCATGGTCGTGTGTGTGTGCATTCGATCGTACGCAACCTCGATCGTTCGGCCACTTATAATACGATGTTTGGTGTTTTTTTTGGGGAAAGGAAGTTTGTTCTCACTAGAAATGTCATCAAGAATGTAAAGCCAATTTATTCAATGTAAAGGAGAGGTCACTCAGTAGCTGTTTACCCATCTGGACTCTAGAGCACTAGTGCTGGGACACCCAAACCCCCTTTTTATTATGCTTTTCCACACATGTGCTCCAGTGGATACTAGAGGGGGGTCTCCATCACACAAACTTCTACCAAAAAGCTAGTCAGTTTAGCACCTTTACAAAGTGACTTCATTCATGTAGTTGACATTTGTAACTGGCCAAACTAAAATAGTGTCCGTCACTTTCAAGCAATGTTTGTCATTTCCTATTTCTGCCCTCAATAGCTTGTGTTGCTAAATCTTCCTTTTGGACATTCTCATAGGGGAGCGAAAACTTGGGCCGTCTGAGGAAACCCCCAAACCAACACCTACCAAAAAAGGGGAAAGAGCAGAAGCAGAGGAGGAGGAGGAGGAGGAAGGAGAGATCATCGAACTTGGAGAAATTGTCACCACAACAGGTGAGTGTGGGAGAACACAGCTACTGGTAAGCTAATCCATGTATGGCTGCCTCATTTCCAACACCCCATTTTTGTTTGTTTGTGGTTTTTAGGTGACGTGGATGTTGTGGAAGAAAAATCGCACTTTACCACAGAGAGTGCCCACGTACTCATCGGAGAGATAATGGTCTGCAATAGAGATCTAGATTACATAAAGCAAAACATCAATGATGTTCAACAAAAATTGAAGAACATCATTGATATTTTAGGAAAAATATGAAAACGCACCAAGTAATTAACACACATTTGTGCCAGCTTCAGAACACATTTGCAACTTAAAAACTGTCTGAAATTTGGAACATGCACACATTGTGTCCACATGTGCTAGCTCCCACCATGGTGGATGAATGGCAACGTTTTTTTGGGGGTGCAAACACTTTACGAACTTCGAAAGTGGTTGTGGTGAAGGGGTTGCACCCCCAAAAAACGTCCATTCATCCCCATGATGGAAAATGGCACTTTTGAAGCTTCTAGGCATGTGTTTTACCATCTAATGACCATTTTCAGTCCCAAATTGTGTGCATGTTCCAAATTTCCACTTTTCGGGGGTGACCCCCCCATGTGATGAAGGCAAGATCAAACACACTTTGAACATATAGTCATGTCTGATCTTGTCTTCACTTTACAAAGTTGAACTTTCCAAGTTCCTAGGTTCTGTTTTGCTCCATGCCTGGTTTTACCAATTGCGGAATGTTTGTAAACAATGTTGTAAATAACCAAGATGTTGTCAGTTTTGGCGTGAAGATTGTAAACGCACTTGGGAATGTTTTCCTAGTAAACTTTTATTTTTCTAAATGTGTGGCTTCCTTATTTAAAAAACACAATGCATTATGTATGTAAAATGAAAAGGATATGGGGGGCAATGGGTGTTATTTACTAAAGGCAAATCCACTTTGCACTCCAATTTTCTTTCCCGGGGAACTTTTTCAATGCACTTGTAGAGCATAGCGGATTTGACTTATGTAAATGACACCCACAGTGCTTTGTACGAAAACACGGAGCACAGCATTTTGGAGAATACACACATGTCAGACCTGGTGATGAAAAGGAGTATTTTGGGTGTCAGTTATGCAGTACAAACCTTCTCTAGACCAAAGATTAGGTAGCAAACACACAACATGAGAATAATCTTTTTGGGAAGAAGAGACTGTTACCTCCTTTTGCCCAGAAAGTGCATTCCCACTGTCGAAGGCAAAGGGAAAAAATGTCAAAGTAAAATAAGCTAAAAAGAAGACTGAAATGACATGAAATCATAGGTTGGTTAAAATATCAGATTTATTAAAAAATGCCTCTCACACATCGTCAGGCAGAGCAATGGCCCCCCTACCCACAAAGTACTGCATATATTGGTCCCGGACCACACGGGCATTTAGAGGGGGCAAGCCTGGACGTGCCACTCGAAGGGCTGTGAGTTCGGCATTTGGAGGGCCCTCCACATCTGGGCCAACGGGCACCACATAGTTCCTGTTATGTCTTTTGAGGAAGTTGTGCAATATGCAACAGGCAAGAACTATGTGGTTCAGTTTGTATTCCGCCAAGTTAAATGCCGTCAGGAACAGGCGGAAGCGGCTGGCCAGGATGCCAAAAGCGTTCTCCACAACTCTTCTGGCTCTGGACAGCCTGTAGTTGAAGACCCTCTGGTCCGGGGTGAGGGTCCTCATCGGGAACGGCCTCATCACATGGGGAGTCAACGCAAACGCTTCATCTGCGACAAAGACGAAGGGGAGTCCTTCGGCATTCTCCTCTGGAGGTGGCAAGCACAGACTGCCACTTTGGAGACGCCAGTAGAACTCCGTGTGCGTAATGGCCCCACCATCCGATATCCGGCCGTTCATCCCCACGTCCACATACATAAACTCGTATGTTGCCGACACCACCGCCAACATCACTACACTATTAAACCCTTTATAATTATAATAGTAGGACCCCGAGTTGGGCGGTGGGACGATGCGGACGTGTTTCCCATCAATTGCCCCTCCGCAGTTAGGAAAGTCCCAACGGCTGGCAAAGTGGGAGGCCACAGTCTGCCATTCCTGTGGCGTGGAAGGGAACTGTGGAGTGAAACAAGAAAAAAAAATTAGTCACTTTGCACCTAAACATTGCAAGCAGATTAGACAATCAACATCTTGGAACAAGAGCATTGTATAAAATTGGAGGCTGGAAAGTATTTGCACAGAAAAGTAGAGGCTCCCCTTCACAGATTACTCACCCCCCCCATCAATCCCCCCACTTCTGATGGGCCATTGGCAATAACTAGGGGTTTTGGGGGGGGGTGGTGGACAGCTAACCCTCTGCACTTCATTGATTGGCAAATGGCTCAATAATGTGGGCTAGTTTGGCCAGACCCTCTGTACTTAACACTATTGGCAGCCACAGGAAAGATCAAATAACATTTCAACCCCCCCCCCCCCCCCAAAAAAGGCAGGCACAGTGTGACATTATTAAATTACCAAGCAAGCTAATAGGAGGGAAAGAAGACAAAAAAATAGGAAATGGAATGTATGGAGGCAGTCCCTTGCACTACATGCTTTGCTGAATTCATCCCTAAAGATGCGCACTATAAAGAGGTAGGTATATAGTGTGTATGGACCTTGGGAAAGCCAGCAGATAAAGGATTGGTACCATCTGACAGAGCAGTTGGGGGAGGGGGTTCCTAATGTGTTTGCCCCCCCCCCCCCCCACCAAAAGAACAAAAAAAGGGGGCTCTACATGAAGTAAACCACACAGCAAACATTTGTCCATATTTTAGGGGGTGTTTTGGGGCAAACAATACTATGCAGCAGACAAAAGACATTGCTTAAGTGACTAGGCCATAGGTGTCTATTGGGGCAGAAGAGCATGCTGGTGAGGTAAGTGAAGGGAAAAATGCATGAAGGAGAAAAGGGGCACAGCATATTAGAACATATTGCAATCATGGTAATTAGGGAAGGAGGTCAAAAATACAAGTCATTAGCAAACAGAGCATACATAGAAGGGAATAGTAAAGTAGAAATGTTACCTTAATATAGTCCTCCTGCAGGACCTGAATGATGGCAGAACAGGTCTCTGGAATAATGATTCCCAGGGCCTGGGGAGAGATACCTGAAGAGAACTTCAAATCCTGAAGACTTCTCCCTGTCGCCAAGTACCTCAACGTGGCAACAAGCCTCTGCTCCGGAGTAATGGCTTGTCTCATGCAGGTATCCTGCCGGCTGATAAAGGGGGTCAGCAAAGCCAAAAGACGGTGAAAATCGGGGTCCGTCATCCTGAGAAAGTTCCTGAAATCATCAGGATTATTCTCCCGGATCTCACGAAGCAAAGGCATGTGCGAGAACTGGTCACGCTGAAGCAACCAATTCTTGGTCCACATACTCCTCGTCACTCTGTTCATGGACGGGTCTTGGGTCAAAGCTAAAAGCCCGACACCAATTCCGCGTACAGCACGAACTCGGCGACGAGTACGCACGGGAAACATCGCTCAGAAGGTCACAAAAGGTCGGCTGGTCAGAACGGACAAACAGAAAGCACCGATAAACAGCAAGGCCTGAAAGAACGAAGTGAATACCAGCAACGAGCAGACAATAAGCAGTGCAAATCAAAGCGTCCTATATCAAGATATAGGCCGCAATGACCAACAAATGCGAACTGACTACACGCACTAATAAACAGATACGCACGACAAGCACAAACTGAAGAGCAGTAACGATCTGAGTCAAAAAACTGAGAAGCGCGAATCTTAAGTCACCAAACTTCCACTAACTCTCGATAAACACGGGATCAGCAGAAGGAGCCCAACGGGTGCCTGACGTGGTGCTGAACTTCCCTTTTGTAATTTCGTGGACGACGACTTACGTCACGACGTTCTTCCGGACCGGATATTCCGACAACGTAGTCCGACCGTGTGTACGCAACGCCAACATCGGACAAAGTACGTCGGACAAAGTCCGACTGACCTGGTCCGCGGATTGTCCGAGCGTGTGTATGGGGCTTTAGAGCGAGAGCAATAATTCTAGCACTAGACCTCCTCTGTACCTCTAAACTGGTAACTGTTAAAAAAATTTACAGCGTCGCCTATGGATATTTTTAAGTACTGTAGTCTGTCGCCATTCTACGGATGTGGGCAATTTTAAAGCATGACACGTTTTGAAAGTGTATTTTTTCCAAAAACAATTGTGTTTGAAAGACCGCTGTGCAAATACAGTGTGACATAAAATATTGCCACGACTGCCATTTTATTCTCTAGGGTCTTTGCTCCAAAAAAAAAAAAAAAAAAAATATATATATATATATATATATATATATATATATATATATATATATATATGTATATATATAATGTTTGGGGGTTTCTAGCAAAAAATACTGGTTTTATCTTGTAAGCAACAAGTGTCAGAAAAAGGCCTGGTCTTGAAGTGGTTAAAATATTGTGTTCTAGCAAAAACCCTTCTATGTGGTCTTTATTAAACTCTCAAGTATCTTTCTGACTATGGAAGTTAAACTAACCAGTCTGTAGTTACTTGGTAACTTTTTTTTAAGTGATTGTAAAGGCTCGTTTATTTTTCCTATAAAAATAACAAACATGTTATACTTATCTGCTCTGTTGCAGTGGGCTTGCACAAAGCAGCCCAGATCCTCCTCTTCTTGAGTCCCTCTTCTGTGATCCTGGCCCCTCCCTCCTGTTCAGTTCCCCCACAGCAAGCAGCTTGCTATGAGGGAACCCAAGCCGAGTCACAGCTCCCTGTGTCCATTCAGACATGGAGCCCAGGCCCAGCCCCACCCCCCTCTCTTCTGATTGGCTAACTGACTTTGATTGACAGCAGCGGAAGCCAATGGCCAATGGACAGCTGAGAAACTCGTGGACATCGCTGGACAGAGAGGGACCTCAGGTAAGTATTATGGGAGCTGCTGCACACAGAATGCTTTTTATCTTAATACATAAAATGCATTAAGATAAAAAACCCTATGACTTTACAACCACTTTAACCGCTTCCCATTTGGCCAATGTACATACAGTAAATGGCCGGGTGGGAGCTTCACTGTTCTGAGTGGAATTACTCGTATGTCTCTCAGAACAGGTGACCAAGCGCGGCGCCACGCTCCTGTGAATGCTGTGATCTTCGGACACAGCCAAACACACATCAGGATATGGGTGCTGTGATTGGCCCTCCTGATTACATGATGGCTGTGTCCAATCACAGCCTTCACAGTGTAAACAGAGACACGTGATTCCATCTCAGCAATCCCTGCTGAGCTCAATGAGAGCTCAGTCCGGGGTGGTGGGAGGCACAAGATCTCAGTAACAGTGTCACAGTGTACCAGTATACCATCAACATCTGTAATAGTGTACCAGTGCACAAAACATCTGCAATAGTGCAATAGTGTTCCATTGCAACATCAACATCTGTCAGTGTCTGCCGATGGACGATCAACATCTGTCATAGTGTACAAGTGCATAAAAACATCTGTCAATGTACGAGTGTCCCACCAATAAATAAATAAAAAAATGTGAAGTGCCCCCATTGCCCTGTGCTTGCATGCAAAGGCAAATGCACATGTTGGTCCCGTACGCATACGTAAACAGCAATCTCACCACACATGTGAGGTATCGCCGCGAACGTCAGAGCGAGAGCAATTATTCCAATGTACATACAGTATACGGTTGGGTGGGAGCTTCACCGTACACCAGACCTTTTGTGTAACTCTAAACTGGTAACCCGCTTCGTTTATGGAGATTTTTAAATACCGAAGTTTGGCCCAATTTTAAAGCGTGAGATGTTTGTTTTTTGTTTGTTTATTTACTTGGCGCAACACCATATTTTATATTTTACCAAAAATGTGGATATTATATTGTCTTTGTGTGCATTGAAATTCATTGAAATGTATTCATGTATAGCATTCGAAAAACTGCTGCGCAAATACTGTGTGACATAAAAATTTACAAAACCCACCATTTTATTCTCTAGGGCCTCTGGTACAAAAATATATAATGTTTGGGGTTCTAAGTAATTTTTAAAAATACAGATTTTTATGTGTAAACAAACATCAGAAGAAGGCCTGGTCTTAAAGGGGTTGTTAAGGCAGTGCACACAGCCACTGCCAGCCCCTCTGCTAGGATTACATGATGTATATACTATATGCCATTTTCTAAAATTCTTCTTATAAATACTGTTTTTCTTATCTTCGATCATTTACTGTGTTCCTCCGATGTATGTATTACAGAGGGAGGGGCTGAGCTCTACCTCTGACGTCTACCGGGTGGTCACGTGACTTCCCACTGTAAAGCCCCATACACACGGTCGGATTTTCCGATGGATTCTGTCCTATCAGACAATGTTGTCGGAAATTCCGACCGTGTGTAGGCACCATCGGACAGTTTCCATCGGATTGTCTGACGGACAAAGTCCTATCTCCTGCTGGATAGATTTTTTGACAACAAAGTCCGATCACACCAAATCCGATCGTGTGTAGCGAATTCCGACGGACAAAGTGCTACGCATGCTCAGATCACATTACAATACCAAAGCTATTGGCTACTAGCCTCTACGTAGTCCCGTCGTAGGCAACAAACGTCACCACGTTCAGAATGATCGGATTTTCCGACAACTTTGTCCGACCGTGTGTACGCAAAACCAACATCGGACAAAGTAGGACGGACATGATCCGACGGACCTGGTCCTCGGATAATCCGCGCGTGTGTATGGGGCTTTATACAAACATCGGAGGAAGACAGCACCGGGCGATCATGTGACCACTGATTGGGGGATAAGAAAAAAGGTATTTATAAGAAGAATTTTAGAAAACAACATATAGTATATACATCATGTAATCCTAGCAAATGGGCTGACAGTTATTGGGAGCAGTAATGTGCGAGCTGCTCGGAACGGTGATAGAAGGGGAGGGGAGGGGTGGCTCACACACAGAGCTGACAGGCACAGAGGGGAGGGGGGAGGAGGACACAGGAGCAGAGAGGAGAGCTGCAGAGAGCAGGCTGTGAATGACAGAGGCATGTAAACTGACCACAGTGTCAGGGCTCAGCAGCCATGATACACCGTGGTCAGTTTACATAGGGGAGGGCAGAAACTGTCAGGATCAACCAGGTATTACAGGTGTTACAGGGGGGCAAATCACACAGCACTATGCTGTATAACATGCTTTAAAGAAACAGGATCAATATATATTTCTTTGGGTTAACAAACGCTTTAAAGTAGATAATATCTGAAGGTGCTCCTTGGATGTTGCGCCTCTCTATGTGGCTAGGCTGTGAAAAAGTCTCACACATGTGGCATCACTATACTCAGGACATGTAGCTGAATGTGTTTTGGGCTGCAGTTGCAAGTATGCCTATGCCGTGTGTGAGAAATAACTTGTTAATATGTCATTTTTGTGAAACAAAAATTGTTATTTAATTTCTTAATTTTCCAAAGAATTGTGGGAAAAAATTACAACTTCAAAAAACTTGCCATGCCTTTTATTAAATACCTTGAACTGTCTACTTTCTAAAAAGAAAAAGAGAAATCCCCTATGGTGGACTTTGAAGGCACATTCAAGTAAGATTGAAAAAGTTTTGACAGTATTATAGTACAAAAAATAATTTATTCATAATAAAACATAATAGCTAAAAGTATGCATATGAAAATGGAATGTCTAGACACTTCATGATATTGTCACCATATTTGTGAGAAAAACACATATGAAGTCCTCTTGCACGCAACGCATTTCGGAGTAAAATTTTTCTCCTTCTTCAGGGCTATATGAAGAGGAAAATATATATCGTTTTTGGTGACAAAAAAGAATTCAACATTCCATCATATTGCGTTTAAGAACAGGAGAGATGCATATAACAATAAGAGCTGTATCTGTTGATTCTCTACTTCAAAAAACATAGGCATCAAATGAGTCGGTGGTTGTGGGGGTCTGTGGGCGGGGGGCTTATCGGAATCTGGAAGCCTCCTTTAACAAGGATACCCACAGATCCCGGTCTCCTCCCCTGTGTGAAATGGTAACGGTCCCCAAACAAATGTTCCCCTACCATTTCACAAAAAAGTGTCATAATGGTAAAAATGACAAAACACGACTTGAGACAAGTGGCCCTGCCCCCCTCTGACGCCCTGGGGTCATTTGTACTCTGTTACCATTTTACACAGGGGGGGAGGCCAGGATCTGGGGGTCCCCTTGTTAAAGGGGGCTTCCATATTCCAATAAGCCCCCCACCCGCAGACCCCCACAACCACCGGGCAAGGTTGTGGGGATGAGGCCCTTGTCCCCATCAACATGGGCTACCCCAAAGCACCCTCCCCATGTTGAGGGCGTGTGGCCTGGTATACTTCAGGAGGGGGGCGCTCTCTCACCCCTTCTTTTCCTGCGGCCTGCCAGGTTGCATGCTCAGATAAGGGCCTGGTATGGATTTTTGGGGGGACCCCCACGCCATATTTTTTAAATTTTGGCGCTGGGTTTCCCTTAAAATCCACACTAGACCTGAACCGACAATTCATTATAGCTGCGAGTAGTTTTAAATGACGTTTTTTTCTTTTAGAAATGTCATTTTGTGCAGGGAATGTTCTAAACACGGGAAACATGCATCACTTTACAGGCATACTATAGACACCCCCCAGGTACGAAAGGAACATTTCACTTTTATTGTTTCACTTTGAGCATTATTAAAATCACTGCTCCCAAAAAAACTTCAGTTTTTAAAACTTTTTTTTGCATTGATACATGTCCCCTAGGGCAGGACCCAGGTCCCCAAACACTTTTTATGACAATAACTTGCATATAAGCCTTTAAAATGAGCACTTTTGATTATTCATGTTCATGTCCTATAGACTTTAATGGTGTTAGCGTGTTCGAAGAAATTTCTTGCCTGTACTGAACTGAACCGGGGGGGGGGGGGGGGGGTGTTCGGCTCATCCCTAATACTGACATATAACACACATAGGTTGGACTTACATAGTTACATAGTAGATGTAACCAGTATTTCCAGTACATCCTTCCTGAGAAATGGTGCCCAGAACAGCATACTCTAGGTGCGGCCAGACCAGAGTCTTGTAGAGTGGGAGGATTATCGCTTTTCCCTGGAGTTAATCCCTTTTTTAATGCATGCCAATATTCTGTTTACTTTGTTAACAGCAGCTTGGCTGGGTCCGGAGAACCCAGGGATCACAGACGCTTCCGGGTGCACGCCCAGGGGGTGTATGGGAAGCGCGAGTTCGGGAAGATGTCCATGGGCGCCCTCCCAGAACTAGCTGACCGTGCTGTAGCCATCATTCTGTTATGGCCCCGTCAGCAGGTGGTTAAATACCACCAAAAGAAACCTCTATTTGTGTAATTATCATTCACAGCACTACAGCACTGAAAGCTGAAAATTGGCCTGGGCAGGAAGGGGATGAAAGTGTGCAGTATTGAGGTGATTAAATATAGGCACCGCATTGGTGCCATTCCAGTGGTACTTTACCAGTCATTAAAGAGTCCCTAAAAATGAGAAACAATGGTTTTGAAATAACAGAGCGTAACTCCTTGAGGAAACATGAGTGTAAGTCATCTGGTCCAGATGCTTTATTCACCTTTATTTTGTCTAAATGTTTCTGGAACAGTTTTTAGCCATTTCAAAGATTGGATCATGTCAATGCAATCTATATTATGGACTTGAGCTTCCCTATTTTCCTTTGTATACACAGAGCTATAAAGTACTACCATAGTGCTGAACTATAAGGATATACATGCCTCCTGCATGTATCCTTACCTTTCAAATGTCTCCCCTTTCTCTATTTGGCGCCCCCAAAAACACCAGATTCAGTGGGCAGGACTCGGTGGGCGGGGTTGTGATGCCAGCAGACTCCCCGTCCACCTCTACAATCCCCTTGGCCAGAGCACGTGAAATGAAATGTGAGACATCCACCCCTCCCCCACACAACACATCCTGTTGATCAAAATGAATGCTGCAACTGTGATTAGGTGACCAGAGAAACACACTGCACACAAAAATAAATGAAATCACTGTAGCTTCTCTTATGCCCAGCTCTCAGTAGATAAACCTCCCCTGGATCAGTTGTCTGTGTTTGATATTTCTGCTGGCATCTTGGGAGCTGCAACATGTAGTTTTTTCCTGTGTATAGCTTACACTGAACTTCTGCTATGATCTCTAACATCCAGTGAAAAGACAGGAAAGTAACCACATGACTTCAGCATGCCAAATCATGCTGAGGTGGGGAAAAGCCAATCCTTGCAGAGCTGCTGAAGAAAGGAGTGGGTGTGGGAATTAACAAATAATGCATGTCTTAGGCTAGTGCACAAGATATGTAAATCACCTGTCAATCACAGCAAGGGGGAAGAACGGACAAAGTTTTCCAAGTTTGTCTGTTTTATTTCACTGAAATAATATATGAGGATTGCTCAGAGCTGGATGAACTCTTTGTGGCAAGACTGGGCACAGATGATCTGAAATTCCAAACTATATTGTGCCAGACAAAAAAAAATAAAGAATTTTGGGTTTACATCCACTTTAAAGAAGAACTTCAGTAAAACAGTTAGGGACATCTTGGCAACCAGAAACTGTTTAGACAATGAACACTTTGGTCAGAAGTATGTAATGTACAATATAGTGTATATAGTGCAGAGTGTAACTCACAGAGTTTGGGGGGTCGAGAATGTGCAAGCATGTGTAATGCAAAATTTGCAGGGGTCAGTAATATGTAATCCTCAGAGTGCAGGGGTCAGGACTGCAGGGGTTAAGAGTACATAATGCACAACTTGCAAAGGTCAGAGGTGTGTCACGTATAACCCCCTCCCCCATAGAAGCAATAATTCCCCCACTTTGCTCTCTCAGACAAATTCTCCCCCCCAAAGAAATACAAACAGCACTAACCTGCACACTCCCCCATTTCTTTTACAGGCAGTGCGATGGGTAGAGATGCTAACTGCTGCAGTGAAAAGTGTTTATGGAGGACGGGACCCAGATGGACAGCTTACCTTTATGGTCCTGACCCGGCCCCCTTCTGTGTGCCCCCATCACACTGCTATGGCAGTAGCTATCCCACAGCTCTCCTTTCTCTTCCAGTCAGCATGTTTACTGGCAACACAAGTACATAGCAGGACCTGACTGGCTTATAGTGCTGGTACCCATGTCTATGTGCTGTTGTACACTGATGGTAGCAAAACATTCTTCTTGCTCCAAATTGAGCACAAGCAAAAAAACTACACCAAAGATGTAGTATATATGCAGTTTATGTACTGTGCTTTGTTAATCACAGAAACATATGCTCCAATTAGCTTTTCTCTAAAATTGACACTAAACAAGGGTAAGAATATTATCGTAGTGTTGATATTAAGCTCCTCAAAAAAGCACCCATGAAAATAGTTATAGGCTATAGAAAATAGTTTAAAGGCATAAGTAGGTTCTCTGTAAAACTGCTGTTTAACATATTTTTGGGATATATACAGAACATGAGTTAGGATAATTGTTCAATTTCCACTTGTAGGTAGTGCATTTTATTTGCAGGCCACTGAGAGACAGACTGTGTGGCTATCTTCAGTTTTTCAAGGTGTTGTCATACGTCCTAGCACCACAGATGGGCCTCAATGTAGACAGGAAACCTAACACTGATATGTATGCCTCGAACATCTTTTGGTGAGAAAAAAAAACTCATCTTAAGTATACAATGGCTGCATACAATGTAAAGAACCACTTAACAAAGGACTGTTGGATAGTTTACAAAGCTTTAAAGGGTTTTTTCCTCCAATGTCAAGAATAAAGAGGCAAGGCAAATTGACCGATAACGTTCTATGTAGTCTGTATCAAACATGCAGATGTGCACTGCACCCAGGCTACACATCTGCTAAAAGATCTGCAAATTTCTTGTTCTGAAATAAGCCAAGTATGTAAAAGTAAAAAAAAAAAACTATATATTATTTTGTTATCTTTTACTTTTTTTTTTGCCATGAGCAGGATGAAACCTTGAAAATGAGTAAGCATCGGGGAAATGTCAGCGTGTTTTTAGACTACATAAGTGATATAAAGAGATCCACTTCCAGTAAGGATTTCCAGTGAACACGGCTCAGGGGCAATTTAAATTACTTGCTAATTAAAGTAAGTGTAAGGCATTTTATTGAAGCCCCCCAGTGTATCACAAAGCAGACACAGTGATTGGATTCTATTTTTCTTCTGCGCTTCGGGCATCATGCCTCAGAACTCTGCCTTTCAGTTTATTTTGGGTTGGACACTTTCCTGCAGGATTTGCTTACCCCTATGTGTAAAGGAACATATGTTCTGCGATAACTGGCTGATCACACGGGCTCAGATATTGCTTTTCTCAAGAGCATTATTTTACTGTTGCAACCCTTTAGCATCACCTGTGTGTATCTCTTTTTTGTATTTCTAGTTTCTACTCTAGTCTGTGTGTACTGCTATCTCTCCTTACCACAAGAAAGAAGAATCTGAAAAGCCATTTGGCTCTTGCAGTGTATTTATTGTGTAATGTAATAGACATAGTGCTGCAATTTTTACAGTACCACATTAGTCCCTGCCCCTGGGGGGGGCACACGCTACTACACAGTCATACACAACTGCACACACAGTAGGTCCAGTTTTCAGTGAAAAACATTTGTTGGGTTAATGTAATTGGACTGTAGAAAGAAACAAGAGCAGCAAGAAGAACCTACATACCTACATACAACCTATAAACATGGGGAGAAACTCCAAACTGCAAGCAGATAGTGGGCCAGTGGCGGCTGGTGGTTTTGTTCTTTTGGGGGGCGCCACAAACAGCCACCCCACCCCGGTCGGTCGGCGGTGGCAACCCCCCCCCCCTCCGGGACCCGGGAGGACAGCCGGGACATCAAAGCCCCTCAATTACCCCATCTAGGAAGCGGGCGGGCAGCGTGTCCGATGGCTTTCTTCCTCCTCCTGTGATGTGGATCACAGGGCCTTCCACCGTGCATCCCCCTCTCCATATCCTAGGGGTCCAATAGGATCACCTGACCTTTCAGCCAATTGGGAAACGGGTATCAGACCCACGCTTCCTGATTGGCGGAGAGGCGATTCAGTGTTAAAAAAGCGAAAATGTATTTGCTTTTCTAACACACCTGGGTGGGATCTGAGCGCAATGCTCTGCGCTACAAAGTCCACCCTATTTTGAAGCCTATTAGAGCCTATGGCTCTAATCAGGTGCTTCAAAAAAAAACCACAGACGCCGCTGTATTTCATGCGCCCAGCATCCTGAAAGGGGGCTGGACACATGAATAGGGGATGGCCGCGGTGGCCGTGGATAGACTCATGCTATGCAGGGGGTGGCATGGATAGAGGGGGTGGCGCCCATGCGCCCTTAATGGATGGGCTGCCCCTGTAGTGGGCATAGAGCCCAGGGCTGCATGTTGTAACACAAAAATGCTTTGCAAAGCATTGTGGCTTTTTAACCACTTGCCGCCCGCCATATAGCAAAATGATAGCGGCAAAGTGGTTGTGTTATCCTGACTGGACGTCATATGACCTCTTTCAGGATAACAAGCCCCCAGGGGCGCGCATCACGTCTCTGAAAGAGACTCTTTACCACGTGATCAGCCATGTCCAATCACGGTGTAAACAGGAAGAGCCGTTGATTGGCTTTTCCTCACTTGCGTCTGTCAGACGCGCGTAGAGGAGAGCTAATTGGCTTCTCCTCTGACAGGGGGATCTGTGCTGATTGATTATCAGTGCATACCCCCGAGGATGCCGACACTTGACCACCAGGGACACCACCAGGACCACCGAGGATGCCCACCACTAGTCACCACCAGGTATGCCACCCATGGCCACCAGGGATAACAATCAGTACCCATAATGGATGTCAAACCATCCATTAGTGTATATCAGTGCCCATCCGTGCCACCTATCGGTGCCCATCAGTGCTGCATTATCAGTGCCCGTCAGTGTAGCCCCATCAGTGAAGGAGAAAACTTACTAATTTACAAAATTTTGTAACGGAAACAAAAAAACTATGTTTTTTTTCTAAATTTTCTGTGTTTTTTTTATTTGTTTAGCAGAAAATAAAAATCCCAGAGGTGATCAAATACCACCAAAAGAAAGCTCTATTTGTGGGAACAAAACTATAAAAATTTAGTTTGGGTACAGTGTAGCATGACCGCGCAATTGTCATTCAAAGTGCGACAGCGCTGAAAGCTGAAAATTGGTCTGGGCAAGAAGGTGTATAAGTGCCCGGTATTAAAGTGGTTAATTTAGTATGTCATTTAACAGTATTAAATCATACTGTATGTCAAGGCAAAAAAATTGATTAATACATCTCTGCAATACATGCACATTTCCCTGTGTTTTTTCCATTTAACCACTACAATACCGGGCACTTTCACCCCCCTCATGCCCAGGCCAGTATTCAGCTTTCAGTGCTGTCGTACTTTGAATGACAATTGCGTGCTCATGCAACACTGTACCCAAATGACGTTTTTATAATTTTTGTGAGACAGATAGACCTTTTTTTGTTGGTTTTTCATCACCACTGGGGTTTTTATTTTTTGGCTAAACAAACATTAAAAGACCGAACATTTTGAAAAAAAAATAGTTTTTCTTGTTATAAAATTATGCAAATAAACTATTTTTCTTCTTCGCTGTTGTGCGCTGATGAGACTGCACTGATGGGCACTGATGAGGCTGCATTGATGAAGCTGCACTGATGGGCACTAATGAGGCTGCATTGATATACACTGATGAAGCGGCACTGATCAGCTGCACTGATGAGCACTGATTGGAACTGATGGAGCTGCACTGATAATCAGGTCCCTGATTATCAGTGTAAATGTGCCGTTAGACTTGTCGGTTACCGGATCTCCTTTTCTCACGCTGTGACAGCGCTTGGGGAAAGGAATGCAGATAACTGACAAGTTTGTTTACATGTGATCAGCTGTGATTAGACCTAGCTGATCAAATGGTATAGGGCCACTGTGATTGGCACTTTACCACAATCTGTGATGAGCTGTGTCCAAAGGACACCCCAGGGGGCGCAAGGGAGGCATGTTCTGGGAGGACGTCTATGGACGCCCTCTCAGAACAAGAGTGCCGCGCTGTAGCCGTCTTTCGGCTATGGCACAGTATTGAGGTGGTTAAAAACCTTCTGTTCTGTCCTACTTGTATGTAATTGTGTTGTGTTCTTCTGCTGTATGTTGACATTGGATGTTTAGTGCCACTACAACATGTTTACTTATGTAATTTGGTATCTCCCTCTGTCCTTTACTACAAAAATTATAAAAACCCTGCCAGCACACATCTGGTCCTGTCAATTCACTTCCACTGAATGACAGGTCTGGCGCATGACAGCTGATATAAACAAAGGGGTGGGATTGCCTGGATGACTTAATTGACCATATATGGACATGACATATGGATCAGTGTTTTTTTTTTGTTTTTGTTTTGGTGGGCATCTGGCATCCTGATTGGCGATGGATGTACATTGTGGAAATTTATTTTTATTAAAGGACGTGTAAAAACTGTGTTTGTGACACCCACAACCACCAGGCCAGGATTACAGGGAAGAGGCCATTGTCCTCATTAACCAGGGGACAAAGTACTTAGGAAGAGGCCATTGTCCTCAATAACAAGAGGACAAAGTACTTTGCCAAGGGGTCTCTGGCAAGATACACCCTCCATGTTGAGGGCATGTGGCCTTGTATAGCACGGGGAGGAGGGCATGCCTGTTTGAATAAGGGTCTGGTGTGATTCACAGAATGCGCTTGTACCTGAAATAAGTACCTGAATTAAATAAATAATAATGGGACCTATGCTATACATTCCATACCTGAGAGTCATATTTTTACTATTAATACTTTTACTAATAGTATTGTACTATTGTTATAAAACTGGGACCTATGCTGTACATTCCATACCTGAAAGTCATATTTTTACAATTAGTATTTTTACTATTGTTATAATACTGGGACCTATGCTATATATTCTATATCTGAACGTCGATGTGCAGCTGGTGAGGGCGTCAGGCGGCGAGCGGTGTCTCATCGTCCGAGGTCTTCTTCTCCCGCGCTCCTCCTGTCTTCTGCTATCGTCCGTGCCGAGGTCTTCTTCTCCCGCGCCTGTCTTTTGCTATGATTGGACGCCTAGCGTCCAATCACAGCGCCTGTGACTTAAGCCAATCAGGTTACAGGTAACAGACCTGGCAGATGGCTGAGAGGCGGGTCTGTGTTAGGGAAGCGATGTATTCGCTTCTCTAACACAAGACTGTGTAATCTGCGAACGCCCAGCCGTGCGCCCGCTGTTTACACTTAGGGAAGCCTATGAGAGCACACCGCTCTAATAGGGTCCCCTATTAGCGCTTACAGCTCTTTTTACTTCTTGTCCCGGCGCCCTTTTTTAAAGGGACGTGTTTAAATAATTTTTTTTTTTATTTTCTTTATGTTTTTTTAACTGCAAGGAGGGGGAGGGGGGCGGGGGGGCGGTGCCCGGGGGCCCCCTATGGACGGGCCGCCACTTTACAATTAGTATTTTTACTATTGTTATAATACTGGGACCTATGCTATATATTCTATACCTGAACGTCATCTTTTTACTATTAGTACTTTTACTAATATTATTTTACTATTGTCATAATACTGGACCTATGTTATACATTCCATAGCTGAAAGTCATCTTTTTACTAATAGTACTTTTACTAATATTATTTTACTATTGTTATAATACTGGGACCTATGCTAAACATTCCACACCTGGAAGTCTGCATTTTACTATTAGTACTTTGACTATTGTTATAATAATGGGACCTATGCTATAGAACCGATACCCGGAGTTCAGCTTTCTTCTGTTAATATTTTTACTATTATTATCTTACTATTAGGCCTTAGGCTATAAAATCCATACTTGGAATTCAGTTTTTTACTATTAGAACTTTTAATGTTAGCATTATAACAGGACCTATGCTATATAATACATACCTGGAATTCAATTTTTTGCTATTTGTACTTTTACTATGATTATTTGACTATTAGTATAATAATTATTACTATTATTTTTACTCTAGTTTTGTAACTTTACCATCTCCCTTTATATTGCGCAAACCGTTTGCCCTTTGTAAATCCTTCACACCTCTGCGTTTTTTTTTTTTTGTGAAGCGTAGGAACACACGACCCTCGATTTACCATGTATGTATAAAATACATACCTGGAATTCAGCTTTTTACTATTTGTACTTTTACTATGATTATTTGACTATTAGTATAATAATTGTTACTATTATTTTTACTCTAGTTTTGTAACTGTACCATCTCCCTTTATAAATCCTTCACACCTCTGTGTTTTTTTGTGAAGGGTAGGAACGCACGACCCTCGATTTAACATGTGTGTATAAAATATATACCTGGAATTCAGCTTTTTTTTTTGTACTTGTACTAATTTGACTATTAGTATAATAATTGTTACTATTATTTTTACTCTAGTTTTGTAACTTTAACATCTCTCGTTATATTATGCAAACCGTATGTACTTTGTAAATCCTTCACACCTCTGCATTTCTTTGTGACGCGTAGGAACGCACGACCCTTGATTTACCATAGTTTCCTATGGGTCCCATTCACACCTCTGCCCTTTTTTTGTGAAGCGTAGGAACGCACACGACCCTTGATTTACCATAGTTTCCTATGGGTCCCATTCCCACCTCTGCCCATTTTTTTGTGAAGCGTAGGAACGCACGACCCTTGATTTACCATAGTTTCCTATGGGTCCCATTCCCACCTCTGCCCATTTTTTTGTGAAGCGTAGGAACGCACGACCCTTGATTTACCATAGTTACCTATGGGTCCCATTCCCACCTCTGCCCATTTTTTTGTGAAGCGTAGGAACGCACGACCCTTGATTTACCATAGTTTCCTATGGGTCCCATTCCCACCTCTGTCCATTTTTTTGTGAAGCGTAGGAACGCACGACCCTTGATTTACCATAGTTTCCTATGGCTCCCGTTCCCACCTCTGCCCTTTTTTTTTGTGAAGTGTAGGAACACACGACCCTTGATTTAACATTTACGTCTAAAATACATACCTGGAATTCAACTTTTTGCTATTTGTACTAATTTGACTATAAGATAATAATTGTTACTATTATTTTTAGTTTTGTAACTTTACCATCTCCCGTTATATTGCGCTAACCGTTTGTGCTTTGTACATCATTCACACCTCTTTTTTTTTGTTGTTATGAAGCGTAGGAACACACGACCCTCGGTGTATAAAATACATACCTAGAATTCAACTTTTTGCTATTTTTACTTTTACTATGATTATTTAACTATTAGTATAATAATTGTTACTATTATTTTTACTCTATTTTTGTAACTTTTCCATCTCCCGTTATATTGCGCAAACCGTTTGCGCTTTGTAAATCCTGTACAATAATAATGACACTGGCACGTGATAGTCCATGATCTCAGAGCTTTTTTTTATATATAATTTTAAAAAAGGGAGTGCGATCCCTCAGTGATGTAACATTCCAAAAGTGGCGTTGTCCCCCCCCCCCCCCCCCCCCCCCCCCCCCCCCCCCCCCCCCCCCCCCCCCCCCCCCCCCCCCCCCCCCCCCCCCCCCCCCCCCCCCCCCCCCCCCCCCCCCCCCCCCCCCCCCCCCCCCCCCCCCCCCCCCCCCCCCACAAAGAGCACATTGGCGGACTGGCTCTCCCACCATCTGTACTTTCCCAAACCTGCAGTCTTTGAGGTGCTAGCTCTTGTCACACACAAACAAAACAAGTGGAAAGTTTGTGTCCCCCCCCTCTCTCCATGAAATGTGCAGTCAGTAGGAGGCCACAAGAAAGGAGTGGCAGAAGAAAAGCGGGCTGGCAGCGTCCTCCGAACCGGCGAGCTCCTCCGAGGGTTTTTTTTTTTTTGTATTTTTTTTTTTTTTGGTGAATAAGCCCTGGCTGTCTGAATCCGCGTGTGCACTGAGATGTGAAGAGGCGGCTCGGATTTCGTGCCTAAAGAGAAGAGGCAATCTTTTCTTCTTCTCCCCTAGCCTTGCCTTCTTTGCTTTCAGTCTCCGAGCTGGTGTCTTGCAGAGAAGGAGGAGGAGGGGGCCGGGAGAGGATTGTCTGAATTTTTTTGTCTGTGTGTGTTTTGGGAGGGGAGGGGTGCTGGGAGCAGATAGAGGTGCTGCTCTGCTCTTGTCTTTGTAGTGTCGCGGTGGGGGGGCGAGGAAGGAGGGTTTTTTTTTTTTTTAGCTGCTGTTCCCGAAGCCAGTCACTCTCTTGCGTTGGAAGAAGCGAGGACAATCTCTGCTTTCCTCTCTCAAGTTTTTTTTTCTTTTTTTTCCCCCTGGATATTGGAGGGCTCGGGGTTCCGGAGAGACTGCCACCTGCTCTGGGGCACACACATTACACACACACACACACACACATTGCACACACACACACACTACACAGAGGGTCTCACACACTTACACCGTGCCTATGCGGGCTGCACCGTTCTCCGGACTCCGCGCTGCGCCACAAACTTCCACAACTTTTCCTGATCTTCTTCGCCGTTGTATGGATTGTGTCACTGGCATAGGAAGACGCTCGGACCGTATCCTGAGGTAATTCCTCCCCTCCTTCGTGTGTGCCACGAGCTCACTCACTTCACTCACCGCTTCTTTATTATTTCTTTATTATTATTATTATTATTATTATTATTATTATTATTATTATCTATTTAAGTCCTGACAGTTTTATAGCAATGTATGCAGCACCTTGTACATTTCAAAGACAAAGTCCATTAGGTTCAACCAATACCAGTCCTCCCCAGGAGCTTACAATCTAAGGTCTTTACCTCACAGGCTAGACAGGAGCCCATGAACCTAGCAAGCATGTCTTTGGAGCAGATATGTATCTGAGGTAGGTCCTTGTCTTCGCTAGGTTCACACCTGTGCCTTTTTCCGCGAACGTTTCACACCTGTGTGTTTTTTCGTGAAGCGCAGTAACGCACGACCCTCAATTTAACATAGTTTCTATGGGTCCCGTTCACACGTCTGTGGTTTTTCGTGAAGCGCAGGAACGCACAACCCTCGATTTAACATAGTTTCTATGGGTCCCATTCACACATCTGTGGTTTTTCGTGAAGCGCAGGAACGCATGACCCTCGATTTAACATAGTTTCCTATGGGTCCCGTTCACACTTGTGCTTTTTTTGTGAAGCGCAGGAACGCACAACCCTCAATTTAACATAGTTTCTACGGGTCCCGTTCACACGTCTGTGGTTTTTCGTGAAGGGCAGGAAGGCACTACCCTTGATTTAACATAGTTTCCTATAGGTCCCATTCACACATGTGCGTTGTGAAGCGCAGGAACTCACGACCCTCGATTTCACATAGTTTCTATGGGTTCCGTTCACACCACAGTTTTTTTTGTGAAGCACAGGAACGCGCAACACTCGATTTAACATATTTTCTATGGGTCCTATTCACACATCTGCATTTTCATGAAGCGCAGGAACGTACACGTACGACCCTCAATTTACCATAGTTTTTTATGGGTCCCATTCACACTTCTGTGTTTTTTTCGTGAAGCGCAGGAACGCACGACCCTCGATTTAACATAGTTTCTATGGGTCCCATTCACACACCTGTGTTTTTTTCATGAAGCGCAGGAACGCACGACCCTCAATTTAACATAGTTTCTATGGGTCCCATTCACACCTCTCCATTTTTTTGTGAAGCGCAGGAACAAACAAACCCTCAATTTAACATAGTTTCCTATGGATCCCATTCACACTTCTGCATTTTTTTGTGAAGCGCAGGAATGCACGATCCTCGATTTAACATTGTTTCCTATGGGTCCCATTCACACCTGTACTTCTTTTGTGACGCGCAGGAACGCACGACCATCGATGTAACGTGGTTTCCTATGGGTCCCGTTCACATCAGTGCAGTTTCCTGTTGAGGAGCATTAAGGTGATTAGTGCACTTGCGGCAAAAATAATTGAACACTGTCCAGGAAAAGTGACTGCTCCTCTTTTAACCAGTACATAAGGTGCACCAACAGGTCATGTGTTCAGGATTTCCCTCAGATGAAAAGGCTGTGGTAAGTACTAAGTGAATCTGATCAAATCACCTGTGCAAAATAATGGAAAGCCTAAAAACATGACCTGTTGGTTGCGCCTTGAGGACTGGAATTGAGAAACACTGCTTTTAACAAAAAACAACCAAGTACTGCCCATGATACTTTTTTAATTTGCATTAATATCCAAATTTTCAGGACAAGCTTTTCGGGATATACCTCCTTCTTCAAGGTCCAAGCAGTCCAGGCAGTGATTGATTGAACCTTGAAGAAAGGGGATAAACCTCGAAAGCTTGGCCTAAAAATGTAGATATTAGTGCAAATTAAAAAAGTATCATGGGCAGTAATTGGTGTTTTTTTGTTAAAAGAGTAGCAAGCACCTTTTTTTTATGCAGGAAGATGCGTTTTGGGGTCCATAGACTTCAAAGGGAGCACATGAAATAACACGTGTACTTTGTGAATTTTTATTATGGTTTTGTGTTTAATTCCCAGTTTTCTCCTACAAAAAAAAGTGCATGATGCATCGAACTGCATTAAAAACACGCTTGAAAATGCACCAAAAAAGCATGTGAAGCACATGCAGGTGTGAACCTAGCTTGAGGATTTGGGGATCCTGAAAACAAGTGTAAAAGTAGTCCAACCAAGGATTCAGTGTTTGCCTGAACTCCACTAGAAGTTTGGGAAACACATAAATCACTGCAAAATCTATAATATGGCAGCTTGCTAGCCCTTATGTGGTGTTTGCATTTGTTTTTTCTTTATTTAAACTTCCTGTCCTAGGGTGACAACCGCGCTGGGCAGTATTGTCACCCTAGGTCAGGAGGGTGTTAGAACTACACAGCAATGGGGTTAATTTACTAAAAACTGGAGAGAGCAAAATCTGGTGCAGCTCAGCATAGAAACCAATCAGCTGCCAGGTTTTTTTTGTCAAAGTTTACTTGAACGAGCTGAAGTTAGAAGCTGATTGGCTACCACGCAGAGCTGCACCAGATTTTGCATTCCCTAGTGTTAGGAAATCAACCACAATGTGTTAAGAGTACATAACACCAGGGAGAGGAGTTTTATAGTCCACAGAGATAGCAGGAAGCAATGCTAACTCTCCAGGAAGTTCAGCTCACAAGATTTCTGGCTGGATGAACAGATATCTTTATTTGCACTTGTGGAATAAATCTAATAAAACACTTTCAATGGAAGCAAATAAGTTTACATACAAAGCTGACTTACAAGGGAAAGGATCTTTATTTAAAAGAAATAGTGACAGTTGTGTCCAGTGACAGTCACAAAGATCCTTACGCAGGTGTTAAAGCTTTGTGAATTCTGCCTTTAGTTATAGTAAAGGGTCCCAGTGCCTTCCATTGGAATGATAGTTATTTTAATCTACATGGAATGGCTTCAGTGTCCAACCTGGAGATTTATTATAGATTGCCAACAAATGATAGTCTTCTCGTGGCTTTTGTCTATAGATAAAACAAAGCATGTGTTGGGTTTCTAAGCAAGGGATCTCAGAGTACTCTATTTGTAAACTTTAAAACTCTGTAGTAAACTATAAACACTTTATTTTTTATTACATTTATTTCTCTTCCGGTTTAAATAAGTAGTGTGTAAATTTAGGTTTAAACCAGGAGTGCAACTATTACAGCAAACAATTGTGTCTGATGTGCCTAATTTCACGCAGCGCTGGTGAAAAGGATCCTCTGACTGGGGTTTAGGGCAAATCTAGTGAGACTTGCCTGTCACTTCCCCATGTGCTAACGAGGTGACAGTAATCAGGGAATGATTGCTCCCATTATGTGTGTGGGTGTTTTGGAGTGTGTGCTTGGTATGTAAATATATGGAGATATGTTGGGAATATAGATGCCAAAATATACATGGTTATTAGAACAAATGGCAACATCATTTGCATTATCCTATATATCTGTAGATGCAGTAAAGCGCTCATATTTAGTGTACACATTTAACTGTGTGGCCTGAGGGCTGCCTCTTCAAAGACCACTACTAGAAGCCTGTACGTTCCCAACTGGTGGATCTATTTTCTACATGAAGCTTTTGTTACATCTTTTGTCAGACACAATTTCAGCCCTGTTAGCACATGTTCGCTTTTGGAAGGTGCATATGTTGATACGTTTGCTTTGTTATGTACCCCAAATCATCTGTGTGTTCTGCTTAAGCATCACTTTTGTATACCTGCACACTACATTTAAAAACTTTCTAGTTCTGTGAAAAGACCTAACGTGGACACACATAGGTGCATTTTGCATAAGATTTAACAAATGTAAAGCCCAAATCAAAGCTTTTTATGAAGAAACAACTGTCTGAGACAATTGGAAATAGACGACTGCAAGAATGATTTTCCAACAGGCTGAAAAGTAATTTTTGCAGACGGCCTTGCAAAACAGATAACAGATACTATTTTTTATGTACACACATTGGTTATGAATAGGCTATTATTTCAAAATTATCTGGTAGTGTTCAAAGCGCAAATGTAAAAAAAAGGACAATGACTGGTCTTCCCAGAAGTCATAAAATTGTCAAAAATATGTTACTAGTGATAATTCACCTTTGAAATTTTTTTTATTGATATGTAGATACTGATTATTGAATTTTTAAAAAACCGAGCCATGTATGGGCAGCATTAGTTCTCTGAAGTGGGACTTTTTTTTTCTTGACCACCTCTGTCTGACCTTTGCTGGCTCAACCTTCATTTATGGCATTGCTACTAAAGTGCTCATTTCTTCCTAGAAAGCCTCTTGTGTGGCTTTTGTTTGTATACTGTCGTCAGGATGGCTAGCATGCATACCTTTGTTTGTACATAGGTTAATCATTAGATGTATGAGTCCGAGAGAAATCACTCCAATAATGAAACATGGCAATTGTTCACATTTTCATATGGATTGAGCAGTTTTATGCATGATGTACAATTAACCTATGATGTGTGACATTATATATATATATATATATATATATATATATATATATATATATATATATATATATATATATATATATATATATAATCTTTGATGCTGGAGTTAATATGCATAGAAGTGTTCATCTTTTGTAGTACTTTGAGAGTTTTGCACTCCTGTGATTCAGAATATCTGCACTTGTTTCAGAATGTAACGATAGTGAGCTGCAGTGTAAGAGCATGTCTTGGCTGTGTAAAATGGCAGTTATATAACTACGGCACTTTGTTTTTTTTATTGAATAACAATGCTTTTAAACCCACTATCCAAAAGACACATAAAAAAAAAAAAAAAAATACTACTGATTTGTTAACCACTTCAGCCCCGGACCATTTGGCAGCCAAAGGACCAGAGGTCTTTTTTCAATTTCGCACTGCACTACTTTAACTGGTAATTGCGCGGTCATGCAATTTTGTAACCAAACGAAATTTGCGTCCTTTTCTTCCCACAAATAGAGCTTTCTTTTGATGGTATTTGATTGCCTCTGTGATTTTTATTTTTTGCGATATAAACGGAAAAAGAGCGAAAATTTTGAAAAAAAAAGAGATTTTCTACTTTTTGTTATAAAAAAAATCTAATAAACTCAATTTTAGTCAAACATTTGGGCCAAAATGTATTCAGCCACATGTCTTTAGTAAAAAAAATGCCAATAAGCGTATATTTATTGGTTTGCGCAAAAGTTATAGCGTCTACAAACTAGAGTACATTTTCTGGAATTTACACCGCTTTTAATTTATGACTGCCTATTTCATTTCTTGAGGTGCTAAAATGGCAGAGAAGTACAAAACCCCCCCAAATGACCCCATTTTGGAAAGTAGACACCCCAAGCTATTTGCTGAGAGGCATGTTGAGCCCATTGAATATTTTTTTTTTTAGTCCCAAGTGATTGAATAAAGACAAAAATAAAAAAGATTTTTTTTTTTTTCAAAAAGTTGTCACTAAATGATATATTGCTCACACATGCCATAGTTATATGTGGAATTGCACCCCAAAATACATTTTGCTGCTTCTCCTGAGTATGGGGATACCACATGTGTGGGACTTTTTGGGAGCCTAGCCGCGTACGGGGCCCCGAAACCCAAGCACCGCCTTCAGGATTTCTAAGGGTGCAAATTTTTGATTTCACTCCTCACTACCTATCACCGTTTCGAAGGCCATAAAATGCCAAAATAGCACAAAACCCCCCCAAATGACCCCATTTTGGAAAGTAGACACCCCAAGCTATTTGTTGAGAGGCATGGTGAGTATTTTACAGCTCTCATTTGTTTTTGAAAATGAAGAAAGTAAAGAAAAAAAAAAAATTTTTTCTTTTTTCAATTTTCAAAACTTTGTGACAAAAAGCGAGATCTGCAAAATACTCACAATACCTCTCAGCAAATAGCTTGGGGTGTCTACTTTCCAAAATGGGGTCATTTTGGGGGGTTTTATGCCATCTGGGCATTCCATGGCCTCCGAAACTGTGATTGGCAGTGAGAAGTGAAATAAAAAAATTACACCCTTAGAAAGCCTGAAGGCGGTGATTGGTTTTTGGGGTTCCGTACGCAGCTAGGCTCCCAAAAAGTCCCACACATGTGGTATCCCCGTACTCAGGAGAAGCAACAGAATGTATTTTGGGGTGTATTTCCACATATGCCCATGACATGTTTGAGCAATATATCATTTAGTGACAACTTTTTGTAAAAAAAAATATATATATTTTTTTTTTTTCATTATTCAATCTCTTGGGACAAAAAAAAAAAATATTTAATGGGCTCAACATTGCTCTCAGCAAATAGCTTGGGGTGTCTACTTTCCAAAATGGGGTCATTTGGGGGGGGTTTGAACTGTCCTGGCATTTTATGCACAACATTTAGAAGCCTATGTCACACGTCACCCACTCTTCTAACCACTTGTAGACAAAGCCCTTTCTGACACTTTTTGTTTACATGAAAACATATTTTTTTTTTGCAAGAAAATTACGTTGAACCCCCAAACACTATATATATTGTTAAAGCAAAGGCCCTACAGATTAAAATGGTGGGTGTTGCATTTTTTTTTTCCACACAGTATTTGCGCAGCGATTTTTCAAACGCATTTTTTGTGGAAAAAATACACTTTTTTTTTTATTTTAATGCACTAAAACACACTATATTGCTCAAATTTTTGATGAAATAAAAAATATGATCTTAGGCCGAGTACATGGATACCAAACACGACATGCTTTAAAATTGCGCACAAACACGCAGTGGCGACAAACTACATACATTTTTAAAAGCCTTTAAAAGCCTTTACATGATACCACATTAGATTCACGGAGGAGGTCTACTGCTAAAATTACTGCCCTCGATCTGACCTTCGCGGTGATACCTCACATGCATGGTGCAATTGCTGTTTACATATGACGCCAGACCAACGCTTGTGTACGCCTTTGCGCAAGAGAAGGGGGGGCAGGGGTGCTGCTTTTTTTTTTTTTTTTTGTTTTTTTTTTTATTTATTTAGCTTTTTTTATTTTATTTTTAAACTGTTCCTTCCATTTTTTTTCTTTGTTATGATTTTTATTGTTATCTCAGGGAATGTAAATATCCCCTATGATAGCAATAGGCAGTGACAGGTACTCTTTTTTGAAAAAATTGGGGTCTATTAGACCCTAGATCTTTCCTCTGCCCTCAAAGCATCTGACCACACCAAGATTGGTGTGATAAAATGCTTTCCCAATTTCCCAATGGCGCGGTTTATATCCGGGAGGGGGGACATTCCCTCCCACTGCTTGTAAAAGCAGTCTAGAGGCTAATTACCCGCTAGAATTGCTTTTACATGAAAGCCGATCACTGGCTGAAAAGAATGATACCAAGATGATACCTAAACCTGCAGGCATCATTCTGGTATAACCATTCAAAGTCCAGCAACATACTGGACATATATTGTAATCTTTTTTTTTTCATGCAGCCTCTTGGCTGAACGAAAAAAAGAGATTGATTGGTGGGTATGCCCACCATTAGAATACCTCCCTTCATCCACCCACTTCTAATGATGGGCATACATGCACCATTTATATATGCCGATGCATGGGGGCATCCTCCCGCAAAAGTTATGCCGTGTACACACGGTCGGAATTTCGACCGTATGTACGTGGCATTAGGAGCCAATCGCTCCCCCCCCCTGCTGCCCCCATGCTTCGGCATATATGCTCTTTTTTTTAACTGTGGTGGTGAAATCACCTCCTACAGCGTTGGAGTCGCGGCTTTATGTATCGTGGGAGCAAACGCTGTTGCTGTCAAGATAAATAAATCCGCGTTGCAACTGAATGGCGCACCTGAAAACAAAAAAATGCTCAACACTAAAACACACAGTAAACAAAATTACATACCTGAAAAGCAAGCATGATAAAACATAATAAAACATAATAAAACATAATAAAACATTGCAGAATAGAATGGAGTAAAAAAAGAGCAACAATAGAGAGAGAATAGAGTGAGAGAGAGAACAATAAAACGACAACTATTTTATTTTTTTTTATTTTTTTGAGATTCACAGGTAAAAAAGCTCCTGACTGAAGCGACTGAATCAAAACGCTACCACAAAAAAAATGTTAGCGATCGCAGGGATCAGGCCTGACTCTGCGAACGCTGCAGTTATGTGTGCTTAGTGTTTTGTAAGTGACAGTGATCGATCGATACTGCACTTGGGTGGGCTGGGCTGGGCGGAGGGGGAAAACGCAGGTGCTAGCAGGTATCTGGGCTGATCCCGCTAACAATGCGTTTTTTTTTTGGAACCCTAAACTGCTGGGACGCTAGTATAGATCTGATCAGATCAGATATTGATCTGTTCAGATACTGTGCCACTAAGGGAGGTGTATGCTTTGTGCGTGGGTGTTTGCGGTACTGGCACTAACCTGGGGCGACGCAGACCTTATTTGACCCTAAAACCTAATTGATATCACCCGCCGGGCGATCAGGGGGTTAAACCGTTATTGGGTAATAAATGGCGGGTGCCCTGACAGTATAAAAAACAAGCTAACTAACCAGCGTCACCCGTAACAGTAATACAAAAAAAAACTGGTTACCTAGCGACACTAATGCAGCGATCAGAAAAACGATCGCTTAGTGACACTGGCAAAAGGGGGTGAAAGGGTTAACTAGGGGCAATCAGGGGGTTAAACCTTTATTAGGTAATATATGGGGGTACCTGACGCTATATAAAAACCTGACGGGGAACCTAAATAACGAAATAACTAACTGGCTAACCAGCGTCACCAGTGACAGTTATACAGTGATCACTGGTGAAAGGGTTAACTCTAGGGGCAATCAGGGGGTTAAAACCTTTATTTAGGTTGTAATATGGGGGTACCTGACCTATAAACCTATTTATGAACCTATATAAACATGGCGGTTACCTAAAAAAAAAAAATGGTTACCTAGCGACACTAATGCAGCGATCAGAAAAACGATCGCTTAGTGACACTGGCAAAAGGGGGTGAAAGGGTTAACTAGGGGCAATCAGGGGGTTAAAACCTTTATTAGGTAATATATGGGGGTACCTGACGCTATATAAAAACCTGACGGGGAACCTAAATAACGAAATAACTAACTGGCTAACCAGCGTCACCAGTGACAGTTATACTGTGATCACTGGTGAAAGGGTTAACTCTAGGGGCAATCAGGGGGTTAAAACCTTTATTTAGGTTGTAATATGGGGGTACCTGACCTATAAACCTATTTATGAACCTATATAAACATGGCGGTTACCTAAAAAAAAAAAATGGTTACCTAGCGACAGCAGTGACACTAATACAGCGATCAGAAAAACGATCGCTTAGTGACACTGGCAAAAGGGGGTGAAAGGGTTACCTGGGGGGCAATCAAGGGGTTAAACCTTTATTAGGGGGGGGTGGGGGGCTACCTTGGACCTAAAACTAACTGCCCTGACAGTTATTACAGTCACACTGACACTAAATGCAGTGATCAGTAAAAAAATGATCACTGCAATTAGTGACACTGTGACTGGGGGGGGAGGGGGTGATCTGGGGGGTGATCAGGGGGTGACAGGGGGGTGTTTTGTGTGCCTATGTGTACTGGTGTCAGTGTACTGTTTGTGCACTAACCTTTAGATGTTCACAGCTCGGCGTTCCGGTCACATAGACCGGCGCACCGAGCGTGACATCACTTCCTCTGCCTGTGTTTTGATTGACACAGACAGAGGAAGCATCTGATTCGCCAGGAGCGATCGCGAGGGGGTGGCCAGAAACCACTGGCCGTCCCCTCATCCCGGATCGCTCCTGAAGCGATCCCGACCGTCCCCGCCGGCCGGGGGGGGTCCGATCGGACCCCCCACCCGCCGGAAGAATGGCACGTACAGGTACGTGGTTCTGCCTGTACGTGCCATTCTGCCGACGTATATATACAGGGGGCGGTCGGCAAGTGGTTAATAGACTACTTCTATACCTAAGTGCCCTCAGTTACCTTGCTTTCCATATTATTTTAATGCTTTCTTTATCTTTTAGTTAAGTCCAAAGGCAAATGCAATGTTCAATATTAAATGGTAAAGGGATTTTGTGTAGAATTTTATAAAAGCAGAGAAGAAAATTAACTTGAAAGACTTCTTATACTGAAATGTTTAGGGGGTTCATGAAGAAATAGTATAACATTTCAAATAGTGTCTCTAAAAAAGTTGTACTTTTCTGAGCCAATACCTGTGCAAACTACTTAATGTGACAATGGTGGACTTACAAGTAGTAGTGCAGTTGGCAAGGTGCCTGCTCTGTTTTTCTAATTCTCCTGAGAGCTGCAAGCACCCACTGCTTAACAATGTAGAAAAATCCACGTGGAATCCAAAGCTTCAGCCTTTCTGTTAGTATTTTTACAAGTAAAAGTTACATTTTTGAAGTGAATGCGGATAACAGGCAGTAGTTCCGAAGAAGTCTTTGTTGGTTTTTGTTGGAACGCATGTTTTTTGACTGTATGATTGATTTAGGTAGTTTATAAAGATTACATTGTGACAAAATGAGAACTTTTAACTTCACAAAATGCTTCCTTAAAAGAGATGTATATTATTCTTGCATACAATTAGGGTCTGCATCTTGTTAGGACCAAAATCTTTTTTTAGTGATGAGTGAAAGGGAAAGTTTGTAAACCACCCATGTCTTCCAACCCCTCTTTCTTGTTTCCTTTGTAAACACAGAAACACATTTGGCTTTTTCTCTGTCTTTTTCCACTTCACATGCTCTGGTTTAAAACTGTACTTCATGCCACTATTTCTTATTTGTGCCTTGTGTTTTGAGAGGCATGTCACCGAATCAATGTTTAAGGTGGCACCACACTGGTTCAAAAGTTTTCAAGGCTCTTGAAGTATACTGTTACACTCATCAGTGTCTGGGTACCCATCTGTTACTGTGCAGTGTCTACATTTTTGTTGTCCGCTCCAGTTATGAGGGAAAGTTAAACTCTGATATATAAGCCAAAACACAGATGGCATTTATTCTTACATTTCTAAGTAATGTGCTACTGTCTAGCTTGCATGTAATTACATTTAATTTGTAACACTCAGTTTTTTCTTATGCTGTTTCAGTGTATTCTGTAAGTAAGGTTTATTAGCAAAAAAAATGAAATACATAATTATTGTAGACAGAACGATACAGTTATTTTGTTTTGACTATAAAATCAGTAGGAAGAACTTATGTTATGCAGCAGGACATTTATGCTCATTTTTACTACCGTAGAGTTTTTCACAACTGTTATGTGCTTGTTGCCAAGACAAAAACATTCGTAGAATAATTTTTAATTTTCTTCCACTTTAGTTTTTTGTACCACATTGTATAAATGTAGAAAAGCTGTAAGAATGAAGTAATGTATTTTTTCTATGTAGACAAACACCTGTTGATTTGGATGCATTGGCAATGTGTCATCTAATGTAGCATTACATGTGAATGCTTCCTAATGTCTTGGGGGTGTTGTCTTTCAGGGAAGTTAAGAGATCTGATTTACCATCAGTACTGTTGATATGTCAGAAATCACAGAGCATTTTCTTTCTAAAATGTTAACTCGGCTTTCTAAACAAGCAAGGTCCATAAAATAACAATGGAAAGTTGTAGAGAGTAATGCTACAGGACTTGTGTGATAAGTGGTTTAGTTATCACCCAGTCAATACATAGGCTGGAATGGATTGTGCATATAAAACTACATGCATATATCTGCATCTGAGTTTAGGGTGAAGAGCACAGGAGAATGAAACCAGAGGAAGAGTTATTTATGTATTGCTCCTTCAAGGCCAGAGAAACCAGCTGCGAGTCTCTGTAGGAACAAGGATGTAGTTTTTGGGTGAGGATGGGATATTTGCACAGCTGAGACCAGCATGTCCTAAGGGAGGGGGGCATGATACTGCACAGTCACCCAACAGCGGCTCCCAGACCCCATAACTTTGGTGTGTAATGAGGCAGGAAATGTGCCATTAAAATCCAAGCGTGTGCAGTGAGGCCACCACAGTTGCATATTCTGTAGCAAATGTGACATTGCGTGGGTGATCCTGTCAGCGCTACACTTATTTCCTGTGAAACTATATGACACTGCGTGTTTTTGTACTATTGTGTGCCACATTCTTTGACACAAGTGGGCTTATTCAGTACATACAGCAAAGTCCTATAATGCATAACAACCATTGAGAAGTAATTTTACTAAGATCCAATTCTGATTAATTGTTCTGGGTTACTGTACTTCGTTTTCAGAATAAATCCAAATGTGTGATTATCAAAAATGTGACCGTTTGGTCTCGTTTAACCTTTACTGTTGTGCATGGCAAAGACCAACCTGTCAGCATTTTAAAATATATTACAGGGGGGCATTGTTACTAAAGTCATGATTTCAACCCATTATACAGTGTTATGGTGGACTTCAGACCACTATGTTTGTCATGATATGGACATAAAATTTGAATATTTTTTGTATTTTAAACTCAACTTGTACATTAGTAATAATTTATTGACTTCTTGCCAAAATTACATGATCAATCTAGGGGAAGTTTTCATAGAAATCAATTTATGAGGATACATCTTTAATATTTAGACCGGGTATCAAGACTAGTAGCCTGTTGCTTCCCTTTGAAGCATTGTCATCTGGATACATTGGATGGCTTTATCTAATTTTAAGTCTGTCAAAATCTCTATTTGGCACCTAGGAGAGAGCTGTTGGGCATGCAGAAGTTTACGAGAAAAAAGTTGTTTGCCAGGAAAAATCAGTCTTGGCAGTTTTTAAAATATTTATTTGCTGTAGCCCAGTGTGATTTGATGTTCTGCATCTTTTGACTGTAGTGATAAATTTAAATAAAAGGCACAAAACCCTCTGATTTTCCACTGCTGATTACTTGGCAACTGCAGCATGTGAGCAAAAGTTGATTTCTTCACAGTTTTGGTCTGCTTTACAGCACTGTAATTTTCCTTCAAATGACAATAACATTGTGCATTCTTATTAACAGTTTTCCTCAAGCTGATTTTAGGCTGGCGGTGTATAAAACAGTATCTAGTATGGGTCACAAGCAGCATCACAGACAGAATGTAAACATATGAATTATGCTGTGAAATCATCTTAGTTTTACGATAAAAAAATACCCTCACAAAGGTGAATTGAAGTCCTGTATGGCACAGTTTACATATGGTAGTGTTGTTTATGCTGACAGGTCTGTGGATTCAAAGATAAATCATTTTATCTGTACTGTACTATTGAGATGTACATATGTTTTTCTTATATACTATTCAGATAGTTAAACAGTGTCTGTACATATCTTGATACGCTTAACTTTTACCACTAGTACTTCACAGAGTACTCAACAAATCCCAAATGACAAACAACCAGCCGATGCATGTCACTCATCTCGTTAGTGCAACAAAGGTATCTGTAAGTGAAATTGGGGCTCCTGTTAGGTACCTCATTGGAGAAGAAATTGCTGACATGAATGCATTCTTGACATCAGTATTGTGTAGGATTCTGTCATCCTGATGTTAATCTTCTACTGTGCTCGTGCGTCAGGGAATGCAGAAATAATAACAATAAAATGTAAAGTAGATTATAACGTTCATTCGTTTTGATATGTGAAATATTGTTTTCTGTTAAAAATCCATTTGAGCTTGCAAGAAAATGCAATCTGTCTAGAGCTAATACTAATCTCTGTAACCACCTACCTCTGTTTCAATGTCATGTATACAGTATTTTGGCAATTATTTCTGGTAATTTTGCTCAATTATTAATTTTGTATTAGCTGATCAGCTGTTTGTAAATACAGTAACAGTACACGTGGTGGACATTATAGTTTACTTGATGCCTAAATTACAGCATTTATTTACAATATTATTAATCCACAAAATTGGCAATGGTTTTGTGCTATAAAACTGACACTGATAACCGTATCGGAAGTAAAGTGCAGGAGTTTCACAGCCAATTTCTGTCTTTGCATCTATTGGCTGATAGCAAATAACAATTTTCATTCAGGTGAACATGCTCAGAACAGTCATAGCACAATGCCATATGTATAGAAATATGTTGATTCATTGGTTCCTTCATCATAATCCCTCTGACATTGTTGTCTTGTTAAAATGGTTACACTTTGGGGTTAGATGTGGTGCTCTAGGCTCAAGGTTTTGTGCCACTGCTGATCCCTCAACATGTCAGTTCCCCCTCTGTTTTATATGGATTTTCTCAACGCCTTTAAGTCTATTTCAATAGACCTACCTAACACATATACACTGAGTGTGTACCAAATACATAAGCACATGCTTGATTTCTCTAATCAATGAATGAAGAACCATGATGAAGATTCAGACAACAGTTGCAATAACTTGGTAGCATAGATGGGACAATCTGTAGTCATAATTTTAAAGAAGCCACCATATGCAAGATTAAAACACAAAAATCTTCCACAATACTGGAAAACTTGTGTTGCGTGCATAGTAGATTTTTACTCAGAGGTAGGCCATTCAGTAAACAGCCATTCTATAGTAAAGCAAAACTCTAGTAAAGCCATGTGATGAAAATATTCAACATGGAATGAAACAAGGTCACATATCTTGTATCGATCTTCCAGTGAATAGTGACCCTGCTTTTCCATTGGACAGAGACTGGTATGCTTAAATTAAATGATCTGGTTCTCTGTGCTATATAGGGACAGCAGTAGAACCCATTGATAAAGGGTAAAATGATATTGAAAGTTTAGCCTTATTTTAGAGAGAGGTTCCACCAATTTTTAGAAGATTTGTTCTTGCTGATAATGTCACCCTAAACTAGGTGGAATTCCTTATTTTCACTAAAGGAAAGCGTGGAGGTACTTTCCTAAGGGGGTATAACTGTACTGTATAGTTTTTATTTTGCTTTATTTTCTTCCTTCAATGTTAAAGTTGTAAGTTTGCATTTCATTTAGTCTGTGAATGTGCTTTTCATATTTTCCAAGGAAAACCTTCAATTTGAAGTAGCCCAATTCTTCTTACACCAACATTTCAGAATCTCAAGAGCATGTTTTGTGGGATTTAAAATTTTTTGTCCTGTGCCTTATCTTTTTACATTGTATCTATAAATCTTTGTCTTGTCTCTGCATATTGTATTTTGTCTATGTCTATTGGCTGCACATCTGTTTCTTGTCTTAATTCCGTCCTGTCCTTGCACACCATCCCTGTGTGTATTATGCGTGTGTCTATTATGTCTGTATGTTGCGTCTGTACGTCTTTGTCATGTCTACTTTTATAACTTGTCTTGTGTCTCATAAATACATAAGGCTGCTCTGGAGCAGATACCTGACATTCCTCTTATAATCTGTTTCACTCTACACTTCATATACTGTCTGTTTTTGTGCACTATATGAACTGCCAGACCAGGGCTGGGATAAGGCTGTCTGATTAATGTATGTACAGTTCAACTAATGGGATCAATAGACCCTTTATAGTATGGAGGATGAATTAATGTAGAAAATATGTGCTTTGTCTCCTGCTAATAGAACAATATGGTAAGATGAATGCCCAAATGTTTCCAACACATTCAGCATATTATACATGCGGATGTTTTGAAGTGCCACATACAGGCCAGTTTATTAGGTCACCGCCAAAAGCAGAAATGTTGAATAGTAAACCACAGGAACCGCATAGTTGTCACCTTATGTCAGTTTGGTGCAGCCAGACCAATAAAAAGTGATTAGCAAACAGAGCCTATGCACTGTTGCAGTATGCAGATTGCTTTATTAAATATATCTGAATTAAAAACAAAACTACACAAAAAAAAAAAAAAAAAAAAAAAAAACTACACGCTTATTTCTGCTATATTATAAAACAACTTACCTTTTTAACCCTGTTGTTCACATTCACATATTTTTTTAAACTAATTAGCTATTTATTTATTTTTTATTTATCCTTAATTTTAGCTTTTAAAAAAACAAACAAAAAAAAAAAAAAACAATTAGGTGTTACTCTTAATTATTATAGACCAGTGTCTGCAGCTGTACAATTTTGGTTGAATATGTAGGACAATACATGTATGTTAAAAAACTGAAGTATAACAAGTGTACTATATATAAATTGGTTCGTGTGTGTACGAATTCAATTTTATTTTACTGACTCATTTGCATTATTACATACTTTCGGATTTGTTCTTTATCTATTACATCACTTTATTACATAACACTTTACAGAACAACTCTTTACATTTACAGAACACCTTTCAAAACATTAACTGCCCAAAATGGCTTATAGTCAAATCCTCCTATGCTCTTACAAGTGCACATCATCAGATCCTCGGTATTTCACTGTTGACGATCGCGTAACGTGTTTCTAAACCCTGTCAGGTTTTTATTGCTGTGTTAAGTGGTCACTGGAATAGGAATTGAGGGGAAACCCTTCAATAGGACACCTGCTTTGGTGGCATCTGTTTAAAAAGGGATTTCCCTTGCTTTGGGGAAATTTCCTCTCACTTCCTTGTTGTGTCTACAGGACAGGAAATGACGGTAAATCTTCCTATTAGCAAACAGACAGCAAATTGAACCTGACAGGATATTTACAACCTTTATTATCCCATACTCTATTAAACGTTTTCACTTCATATCTACTCTACTCTGAGTGTATATATTAACTTGCCTTCAAATATACTAAATTAAAATAACATAAACTGATTGTGTTTAACCACTTCAATACAGGGCACTTAAACACCTTCCTGCCCAGACCAATTTTGAGCTTTCAGCGCTCTCACACTTTGAATGACAATTGCGCGGTCATGCAACACTGTACCCAGATGAAATTTTTATCATTTTTTCCCCACAAATAGAGCTTTCTTTTGGTGGTATTTGATCACCTCTGCGGTTTTTATTTTTTGCTAAACAAATAAATTTTGAAAAAAAAAAGTTTCAAAACTTTGTAAATAAGTAAGTTTTCTCCTTACTGATGGGCACTGATATTGATGCACTGATAAGGCGGCACCGACGGGCACCGATGAAGTGGCACTGAGGTGGCATTGATGGGCACTGATAGGCGGCACTGATAGGCGGCACTGATGGGCGGCACGGGTGGGCACTGATGGGCGACATGGATGGGCACTGATGGGTGGCACAAATTGGCACTGATGGCTGGCACAGATTGGCACGGATAGGCGGCACAGATTGGCACGGATAGGCGGCACGGATGGGCACGGATAGGCGGCACGGATGGGCACGGATAGGCGGCACGGATGGGCACTGATAGGCGGCACGGATGGGCACTGATAGGCGGCATGGATGGGCACTGATAGGCGGCATGAATGGACACTGATAGGTGGCATGGATAGGCACTGATAGGCGGCATTGTTTTTTACTGATGGATGCCAATCAGTGCCAAACAATAATGCATGCCAATCAGTGATGCCCATTGTGGGCACTGATTGGCATCCATTGTGGGCACTGATTGGCATCCATTGGGGGCACTGTGTGTCATCCCTGGTGGTCTAGGGTGGCATACCTTTTGATGGGCATCCCTGGTGGTCTGGTGGCGTCCCTGGTGGTCCAGTGTGGGCATCCTCGGGGGGGCTGCGCTGATCGATCAGCACAGACCCCCCCCTGTCAGAGGAGCAGCCGATCGGCTCTCCTCTACTCGCGTCTGACAGACGCGAGTGAGGAAAAGCCGATTACCGGCTTTTCCTATTTACACTGTGATCAGCCGTGATTGGACACGGCTGATCACGTGGTAAAGAGTCTCCGTCGGAGACTCTTTACCAAGATCGTAGTTGCGGGGTGTCAGACTGACACCCCGCAACAACGATCGCCGCGATGCTCGCCCCCGGGGGCGCGCAGCGGCTCAAAATCCTGAGGACGTCATATGACGTCCTGTCAGGATTTTACAACCACTTTGCCGACGTCATTTGACAATGGACGGGCGGCAAGTGGTTAAGGGAAGACTCACATGAGCTGTTTTTTCAGCCAGAGCACATTTTTTTTTTTTAGTTCAATGAAAAAAACTTTACATAAGTGAAGTGCGGGATAACTAAGTGTAAAGCTGTTATTTACATGTATCATTGTGGGTGCTATTAAGAGATATACTGAACTTCATTACACAAAGGCATACTATAGCTGTCTGGCACATTTATGGTCTTTAGTACCACTTTTCAGCATGCTGGGTTTGGGGAAATGCCCATTAAGATCTATAGGGCTGATTACTTCAACATACACTGCAGTTAGATATTGGACGTGTGCCAAGCCACAAAAACACGTCTGTAAGGAGACAAATTTTACCACAATATATCTCTTGATATTTTCTATGGAGGTAAATGGAGCATTTTTATCTTGAAGAACGTGAACACATGACAACTGGTGCTAATTAGAAAGTGCATATTTTCCCTGCCTTTCTTTTTATGCAGAATATAAAAGACTTGTAAAGGCCAGTCAGTTTAGGCCCATCAGCCATAAAACTGACCAAAGTTTGGTTATCCCAAAACCATGTATTTTCATGTGTCCATTTAAGTTGATGTAGGAAGAAAAAGTGTGCAGACAGCAGTGGTGCCAGCTTATCTTTGAGGAAAGTATGGTGGTCGAACAGGGTTATCAAACCTATCCAAAGTGGTCAGCCAGACAGTGTCTACTCTACAGATGTCATAAACATGATGTTGGTGTCCAGTATGACTAAAAACACTCAGATTGGGTAATGTTCATTTTGTGTATGGGTAATTTCTTTGCTCAAAATAAAAAAGGAAATGGATTTAGAATACCTAATTCAGATTCTGTGTAGTGTCGTATATGCGTATATTACACTTTATTTGTATACCATCTAACATGTGCATTACATATGGTATACAGTTAGGTATTATTCAAAGAGATTTGACTGACTATATCGCTTCCTTTTTAAACAGGATGGACATCAGTTATTTTAATGTTTCATATTTTGATTATTCTTTGTTCTTTTTATTAGTAATAGGTAGGAAAGAATAAGCAGAGATTGATTTTTTCCTTTCCTAAATAATGCTACAGCACCTGTCCTTTTCTCTTTACAGTGAAGTTTGAAAAGTTAGCCTACACGGTATATATTCCAATTTGTTTACTCGGAAGCAGAGTGATCCTCATTTTAACAAGACTTTAACCACCTCAATACAGGGCATTTTCACCCCCTTCCTGCTCAAGCCATTTTTCAGCTTTCAGTGCTGTCACACTTTGAATGATAATTGCGTAGTCATACAACACTGTACCCAGATGAAATTGTAATCATTTTGTCCCCACAAATAGAGCTTTCTTTTGGTTGTATTTGATCACCTCTGCGTTTTTTATTTTTTGCGCTATAAACAAAAGAAGAGTGACAAGTTTAAAAAAAAACAATATTTTTTACTTTTTGCTATACTAAATATCCCCAAAAAAAATATATATAAAAAAACTTTTTTTCCTCAGTTTAGGCCGATACGTATTCTTCTACATATTTTTGGTAAAAAAAAACGCAATAAGCGTATATTGATTGGTTTGCACAAAAGTTATAGCGCCTACAAAATAGAGAATAGATTTATAGCATTTTTATTATTTATTTTTTTAACTAGTAATGGCGGCGATCTGTGAGCTTCACGGGTTACCACTGGAGTCCTCTTCCACTCCTCCATAATAACATCACGGAGCTGGTGGATGTTAAGAGACCTTGCGCTCTTCCACCTTCCGTTTAAGAATGCCCCACAGCATCTGTGGTCTGGAGACATGATTGGTCAGTCCATCACCTTTACCTTCAGCTTCTTTAGCAAGGCGGTGGTCATCTTGGAGGTGTGTTTGGGGTTGTTATGATGTTGGAATACTGCCCTGCGGCCCGGTCTCTGAAGCGAGGGGATCATGCTCTGTTTCGGTATGTCGTAGTACATGTTGGCATTAATGGTTCCCTCAATGAACTCTAGCTCCCCAGTACCGACAGCACTCATGCAGCCCCAGGCCATGACACTCCCACCACCATGCTTGACTGTAGTCTTTGTACTCCTCGCCTGGTTGCCGCCACACACGCTTGATACCATCTGAACCAAATAAGTTTATCTTGGTCTCATCAGACCATAGGACATGGTTCCAGTAATCCATGTCCTTAGTCTGCTTGTCTTCAGCAAACTGTTTGTGGGCTTTCTTGTGCCTCATCTTTAGAAGAGGCTTCCTTCTAGGACGACAGCCATGCAGACCAATTTGATGCAGTGTGTGGCTTATGGTCTGACCCCCCCCCACCCCTTCAACCTCTGCAGCAATACTGGCAGCACTCATGCATCTATTTCCCAAAGGCAACCTCTGGATATGACGCTGAGCACGTGCACACAAATTTAACATACCTGTTCCCCCGGGGAGGGAAATGGCTAATTGTGCCCAATTTGAACATTTTCATTTAGGGTTGTACTCACTTTTGTTGCCAGTGGTTTAGACATTAATGGCTGTGTGTTGAGTTATTTTGAGGGGACAGCAAATTTACACTGTTATTCAAGCTGCACACTCACTACTTTACATTGTAGCAAAGTGTCATTTCTTCAGTGTTGTCACGTGAAAAGATATAATACAATTTTTACAAAAATGTGAGGGGTGTACTCACTTTTGTGAGATACTGTATATATGTACTGCTGATTTTAATTATGGGTCCATGTCAAGAACATATTCTTTATTGGCATTTCCTAGAGATAATAGCCTTTAACATTCATTTTAGCTTAGGCTAACCATACATGCTTATCCATACATCCATCCATCCATCTGTTGATTTCTCCCATTCACGCTAAAAACATGGATAGGAAAATCTCTACTGCTAGCTATTGTTGTCTGACAGTCGTGACCGTAGTCACTGTTTCGGCAGATCATTTTCTTTTGATTTTGATATTGACCTTTGTTGCTTCAAGTGAAAGGGCCATCAACAGCTTGACTTTTGACTGATATTCTGAAATTCAGTTTGTGAACAGCCTGCTTAAGTTACTGAGGTGAAGCTCTGTTCACTCTGAACTTCCAATCATGTGAAAGGAAATATAAAAAATAAAAAAAGTTTGTTTTTGCACATGATTGAATGATTATGGAAACACAGCTTTGCAATATTCACAAACGTAGGCGCAAGTAAAAATTCACTACTCCTTTATTGGTTTAATAATAATGCCACTTATTATGGAACCTCAGTGTTAAGATAATTCAGAAAATATTAATAGTCCTAGTCCAACATCTCACAAAGCCTTGACATGCTTCAACCTAATTTTTGCTAAGTTTTTTGAAAGACCAGTTGTGTGCTCTGCTCTGTTTGTTTTTTCCCTCTTAGGACTTTCCTTTCAAGAATGTCTTAATTTATCCTAGTTATCTCTACTTATACTCGTCTTCTCTCTCTTTTCTTTTCTTTTTTTTCTAATATGGATTGATTTCATTTAACGGAACAGAAAAAATACTGTGCTTCCAATATCTCCTGCCTGACAAAAAATATAAACATGCATAATGGCCGAGTTTTACAGTGTTAAAAAACAATTTTTTTTAGGAAATTGGGACTGAAAGCCCTCACTAGCTATTCTGGGAGAACTTGGATTGTTAAGATGTAAAACATGAATTAATATGTACTTATATGTAATATGTGAAATACAGTAATTTTTGCAACAAATCATAAGAGCTCGCTCACACCAGTGGGCGCATGGTATGGTATGTGCGCTGGTGTGTCTTGTGCATGCACACTGCGATGCATTTTGACAGCACTTGGTTTTTTATAACTGTGTGCATCTGAATGCACTGAGCAAAAAAACTGTCCTTTTCTTTCTTCAGCACACACGAATGCAATGCATTGGTGTGAACTGAAGTACAGGACATAAGGAATGTTGCCTAGTCTTTGTGTTGGGACTGCTTTGGGCAATGCTGCTCAGCACACCCCAGCAAGGCTGGTGTAATTGATCTCCTCCTGTGAAGTCCTTATTATAATGTTATGGAACACACTATACAGTTTTGTTATTACCCCACCCTCATCTCTTAATTTCATATGTGCATAGTCTCAAGTAAAGCTTTAAAGCGGAGTTCCACTCCTTTGTACATTTATTAATAATTTATTGATAAACACCCACTCACCTGTCCCACGGTCCAGTGATGCGGCCACCTGAAGCCTCGCTCCTCTCCCCTGCTTCTCCACGGCACCAGCATTGCAAGTGTGGCCAACCAGCTTAGACAGTTTGCGGCTTCACAGCCGAGTGCGCACTGCGCATGTGCGAGTCACTCTGCACCCTCTTGGTGGCCAGGCAATCTTCTGGGACCTGTGACGTGTCCAAGAAGATGCAGAGAGAAAGGGGAAGAAGGAAAAGGTAATGAGTGCAGGAAGTGGGAGCTAGGCGCTTTCCCCCCCCTCCCAAAAAAATGATTTGCCAAATGTGGCATGTAAGGGGGCGAGGAGTGCTTAAAGTGGAAGTTCCACTTTTGGGTGGAACTCCGCTTTAACTACAGCTGGCTATACACCAGTAGAATTTTGTACAAAAGTTTAGCTTTCAGAATGCTTGTTTAATTTTCCAATGGTTAGTGGGGTCAAATCCACATTAGTTTTTGACTGTAGTGGTGAAAAATTTAAAGGAGCAGGTTGGAAATTTTTACTCAAACAAGCAAAATTCTAATTGTACATATTATAATGAAACCTGTTCAATACATCTGCGATTACATTCAAATAACAGATTCTGAAATTTAAAAGGGATTTCAAATAAAATGAGTTGCCTCAATGATGGCAAGAAAGAATGTTCTAACAATAATTTTGATGAAAAAAGTTAATGCAAACTTTTACTAGTGTTCTACTAGACAGTTTAAAAAATAGTTATTTCTGCACACTTACGCATTTGGCATTAAATGTTCATCCTTATAAGGCTGCTTTCACACCTGAGCGGTGCGGGGCGGCGACGGTAAAGCAGCGCTATATTTAGCGCTGCTTACCATCGCTTTACCCGCGGTATGCGGCCGCTAGCGGGGTGGTTTTAACCCCCGCTGGCGGCCGCAAAAGGGTTAAAAACCTCCGCAAAGCGCCGCTGCAGCGGCGGTTTGCGGGCGGTATCCCCGCGGTTTCCCATTGATTTCAATGGGAACGAGCGGTATAGGAGCGGTAAATACACCGCTCCTATACCGCTCCAAAGATGCAGCTAGCAGGACTTTTTTTACCGTCCTGCTAGCGCACCGCTCCAGTGTGAAAGCCCGCCGGCTTTCACACTGGAGTGAATGGGGCCGGTTTTTTCAGGCGGTGTACAGGCGCTATTTTTAGCGCTGTACCGCCTGAAAACCGCCCCAGTGTGAAAGGGGCCTAAACTGATAACAATGGGTAATTTAATTGCAAAAGTGTCTCCAGAAGGCAGTCTTGGTGAGTCAGGCATTGTTTCTTTGGAAAAATTATATGGCAATAACTTTTGTGTGTAGCATTTAAAAATATAATAAAAGCATTAGATGTACAATATTTCAGGCATGTAAAACTGACATAACTGAGATGGTGATAATAAAGCTGAAATGGATTTAATGTTAATTTTCTGTAAATACTGTGTGTGTAAATAAATGTGTTTTAAATATTTGTTTTAATGAAGGACACCCAGCAAGCAAAGGGGCACGTGTATAGCATTTTTTAAATTATTTCTGTAGATATATACAGTGGGAGGAAATAATAATTTCAACCCCTGCAGATTTTGTAAGTTTGCCCACTTACAAAGAAATGAAGAGTCTATCATTTTTATCAGAGGTGTATTTTAAATGATAGAGACAGAATATTAACCAGAAATCCAGAAAAAAAACACATAAAACAAATGCTATAAATTAAGTTGCAGTTCAGTGAGTAAAATAAGATGGTGTTCTTAGGGTCATAGTCAGCATTTTTCTTCCTGCAAACACAGCGAGTCGAGTGAATGCCAAAGAGCTTGATTTTGGTCTCATCTGACCACAGCACTTTCTCCCAATCCTTCTCGGAATCATTTAGATGTTCATTGGCATGACTGTACATGTGCCATCTTAAGGACCAGGACTCGACATATTTAGAGGATGAAAAATGTTGACCTTATGACCACCATCCCTACAGTCAAGCACGGAGGTGGAAACCTTATGCTTTGGGGCTGTTTCTCTGCTAAAGGTACAGACCGATTTTGCCTCATTGAGGGGCCAATGGATGGGGCCATGTACTGTATTGTAAAATCTTGGATGAGAACCTTCTTCCCTCAGCCAGAGCACTGAAGATGGTTCATGGATGGGTCTTTCAGCATGACAATGACCCAAAACATACCGCCTAGGCAACAAAACAGTGGCTCAAGAAGAAGCACATTAAGGTCATGGCGTGGCCTAGCCAGTCTCCAGACCTTAATCTTATAGAACATTTATGGAGGGAGCTGAAATTTCGAGTTGCCAAGTGACAGCAAAGAAACCTTAAGGATTTAGATAAGATCTGTAAAGAATAGTGGACCAAAGTCCCTCCTGAGATGTGTGAAAACCTGGAAATACAAGAAACGTCTTACCTCTGTGCTTGCCAACAAGGGTTTCTCCACTAAGCACAAGTAATTTTTTGCTTAGGGATCAAATACTTATTTTACTCACTGAACTGTAATTCAATTTATAACATTTGTATCATGTGTTTTTTGAGAATTTTTGGTTGTTATTCTGTCTCTATCATTTAAAATACACCTATGATAACAGTTATAGACCCTTCATTTCTTCAAGTGAGCAAACTTACAAAATCTGCAGGGGATCAAAGAATTATTTTCCCCACTGTAAATACCAGAGTTCAGCTTGACTTAGGGTACTTTTACATTGCTCTGTAGCAAAAGTGCGGTAAAAATGCATATTCGTTTTTACCGCGATTTTGCTGTGTTTCAGATGCGTTTGCTGTGCTTTTTCTAGTGTGTTTTGGGTTGTCTGCACATGTGACTCAAAAACGCAAAATGTTTTTATCGTGATTTTTCCACGATTCCTACACATTTCAATGGGAAGCTGCGGTTTTTATTTAGTTTTCTGAAAACCGCACTAAAGATGCAGCATGCAGGACTTTTCAAAACACACTGCACCTGTAACATGGTGGTGTGAAAAGTCCCATAGGATTTAAAGAAAAACTAAATTTTTCACGTGTTTTTCTTGCAAGGAAAAAAAATGCAGAAAACCATATCAGTGTGAAAGGGCCCTTATACATGTATGTTAATGTTTTTAAAATGTTTTTAAAATATTGTTCCTATGTGTAAAATTGTAATTATGTAGCTGCAACCATATATGCTGATTACATAGGCAGCCTCTGCTTCCTGTTTTGCAGTGGTTGTTCTGTACTTCTCCTTCTCACAATGCAAGTGATGGTGTTCATATGTGTTGTATTTGCGTTCACACGAGTACAAACATGTACAGCCATTCACTTCTGTGGCCAGGCGTACTCTTCACCTGAGCTTCCTGAGCGCAGGAGCATGCTGGGAGTTTTACGCTATAGGACATATGCGCCTGCAAACATATGTGCACATGTATCTTAAGGGTGAATTTGATTCAGTGTGTTTTGTATTTTTATAATTTAAAATAAAAACTATTTGATGGCCTAAAATTTAGAAGATTTTATGTTTTGAATTTGTTGCTGCCTACTTGCACTTTAAAAAAAAAGAAAAGGTACTGTATATGGACTGTGCTGTTTGTTTTAGAGGTCCTCCTTGTTTGTATATGGACTTGTTTGTATAGGGCCTGTGCAAAACTGAGGAATCGAGATGCCTAATTTATGGCATTAATTTTTGTGCACAAAGCATTGATACAAGAGTGGATTGGATTGTGATTCACTGCAAAATATGCTTAAAGTGTTCCACCCAAAAAAAAAATTGCATTAATGTGCATGAAAAAAAAAAAAACATTTGGAAAATTTTTTTTTTTACTTACCTTATTATGCCTGTTGCTATGTGGCCTCTCCCCCTCCCTCTAGGCAATCATCTGGGACACGTGACAGGTCCCAGATGATTGCACGGCCAGTCACGGCGCGCGGTTCACGCATGCGCAGTGAGTGCCTGGCTGTAAAGCCACAGCCGGGCGCCCACAGTTAAAATGCTGCCGAGTGGAGGGGGAGCCGAGCGGGGCTTCGATCCTCCACATCGCTGGACCCTGGGACAGGTAAGTGTTGGATTATTAAAAGTCAGCAGCTGCAGTATTTGTAGCTGCTAACTTTAAATTTTTTTTTTTTGTGGGAACTCCGCTTTAAGCAACGCTTAAGAAACTGTCGCAGTGGGGCCCACCAACAATAGCAATCTAACAGATTTTGGCTTGAATTATGCTTTAGTATAAACACTCAAATGATGGCTCAACTAAAACTTTACTTTCTTTACATCTTCTGCCTGCACAAATATAAGGACTCGTGGCATGGTCTGCATCGCTCAAGTTATTTATAGAGCTCAGGGTTTAGTAAGGTTTGAACCTATACTTCTATACAGTCATTCTGAAATGGATTAGTTGCTAGGTAGGTTCTGTGACATAGGTACTAAGAATTCTCGAAATAATTAATCTAAAAGGCGCGCAAAACCAATACCTCTGTGTTGATCAATGCAATGGGGGTTATTTACTAAAGGCAAATCCACTTTGCACTACAAGTGCAAACTACAAGTGAAAATGCACTGAAAGTGCAGTCGCTGTAGATCCGAGGGGGACATGCAAGGAAAATAAAAAACAGCATTTTAGTTTGCACATGATTGGATAATAAAATTAGCAGAGCTTCCCCTCATTTCAGATCTTGTCCTCAGATTTACAGCGACCCCACTTCCAAGTGCACTTTCAGTGCAATTTCAAGTGAAGTTTGCACTTGTAGTGCAAAGTGGATTTGCCTTTTGTAAATAACCCCCAATATGTGTGTAAAAAATAATGTTAACTCATATTAAACCTTAATGACCAATGTGCATTACATAAATGGTGAAAAAAAAGTCCCATAACATATAATTCACTTATGCATAACAAAGAAGTGAACTTCAAAGAGAAACATATAAAAGTCCAAATGTGAAGTCTTGAAAATAATGAAAGTCCATGTGTAAAAATCCCAAACCACCTCAGAGTGCCAGTTCCCTTACCAAACAGTAATGATCTCTAAATGATGAGAGATCAACAGCGCATAATTCATCCAATTAGGAGGCCACCACTGTTTATACCACTCACTCCACTGTCTCCACAGTCCTTCACTATTTATCCAAACCCAGCACCTCAAAGTAATAATGGGTAGCAGAAAGAACAAAAGACCACATGATTTATTAAAAGTAGATATTCTCACAAGAGTAATACAGACAAAACACACCACATTAGGGATCAATTGCAGGTGTACAACATCATATGCCACTGGCCTCACCCTATGTGCGTTTCATCTGGTGCAACTGATGTCTTCAGGGGATAAAGAAGGACTCTTCCTGCACCCTCTGTTACAATTTAAAAAAGTTTGGCTGTGTGGGCAGAGCAATTGCGATCTGTGAATGAATGACCCCCACCACTGCAAATGGCTTGTAGTTCTAAATAAATTGTGAGGGCACTGTTGAGTGCTCTCATAGTTCACTGGCACTTTCTACAGCATTCAAACAGCCTGTACAGAGGTATGGCCTGAAAGTAGTAGCGAATATCTGCATGAGCCTGACATTGCACCCTTGATCTGCTAATCTCAGTGTAATTAATGCTCTGCAGGTTCTTGGAAAACTGCACATTTTGTTACCAGGCAAAAATATGTGCATTTATTATTTTGTTTTAAAGGTGAGCTTGTGTGAACAAGCGTGTAGGTGGCAATTACAAGCCAGTAGCCTAATACATAGTGAAAATATTTTACTAAGGGAAGTTTAACATTTTTAATTTGGTACAGTGTGTGTTCAGGTATACTATTCATTGTTTTAGTATCCCAGATATGCTGAAAAACATCATAGAAATTGCTTCTAAAGCCTTCAAGGGGTGATAGTGGGTAACTTAATGCATAGGTTAGAACTTCAGTTCAGCAGATGGAAAAAAGTTGGACAGCAAGTTTTGCTCATAGATGTGTTCAAAACCTAACCCTCATTCCCACATTAAGATTAATTATAGTCTTTAATCACACACTTCATCATTAGATTGGCTTAACGTCACAGGTCCCAGAAGGCTGCGGTATAATTCACAAAGCGCATGCGCAGTGGGCAGCCAGAAGTGAAGCTGCAATGAGTCACAGCTGACTGCCCACAGTTAAAACACTGACGCTGGGGACCGAAGACTGGTGTAGAAACTAGCTCGGATAAGGATGGTGCTGGATCATTGGGTAGGTAAGTGTCTGTTTATTAAAAGTTGGCAGCTACAGTTTTTGAAAGAGTTTTAAAAGAGAAGTATGGGGTCGGTCCAATGCTGCATCTGTCCCCTGCTGGTGTTCTATCACCAAGTGTCCGGCTGTCACTAGGTGTCCGAAGTGTACTGCGCATGCGCAGCGCATGTGCAGTACGGATCAAAAAGATTTTCGGAAATTGTCGGAAGATGGATGGCGCCTGCGCCGTGAGTCGAGGTGAAGCCCCCACCATCCAAGCGGACATAGTGTTAGTCAAACTTAAAGGGCCCCTCGCAGGCTCGCTTCGCTCGCCACGCTCCGGGCACGGCCTCGCTGCGCTCGGCTCTTTTATATTCTAACTCTATGTCCACTTGGATGGTGGGGCTTGAAAGTGGACTCACGGCGCAGGCGCCGTTCATCCTCGGCAATTTTCGGAATCAGGGTGTCCTGTGTACTGCGCATGCGCAGTACAACTCGGACACTTTGTGATGGGGGACGGATAATGATACAACACCGGCTCTAACACTGATAATGGAGTCATCAAACACCACCAATCATTCAGTTCTCAGGGCTCCCTGAGCAGAGAGCTAGCTGGTGACCCCCCCCCCCCCCACGTGTGCATGCTCACTGGAGCACTGGGCTGTGGAAGGGGTGGGAGCAGCCAGCTCAGGCTCTCAGCAGCTCGCTGTAAGGCTGAGCCAGGTGGCAGTCGACTTTGTTGTCACGATTTTGCTCGAGCCGGGACCAGCTCTTTGACGTCAACGAACTGCACACCTGTGATCCACAGCCAAGTTTTGGCTGAACTTCTCCTTTGAGTTGCAGAGATGTATTGGCTCTCGCCTATACTGAAATTGCTTACTTTGATTTCACTGCACACTGTGAGCTTTTCACAGTGTGCATTGGAAGCAGAAGCAAGTCTGGTAGAGTCCACCTATTTTTCCAGCATTATTTGGCTCTTTGCTCCCCAGCATAACTGCTTCTCACCAATCCTTTCATTCATTGGATTTTTGTTCTTTTAATCATGGAGGATCAGAATCACACTCAGTTGTTATTTAGGGCAGTCTACATGCAAATGCAAATTGGTTTGAATAGAGCACTGTGGAGATAAAACCAATCTTATGCCTAGTAAACATGGGCCGAATGTCGGGAGACATCGGCCGGTTCAATTAAAACTGGCCGACATTTGGCCCTTGTGTGTTTCAGCTGGTCCGAAAGATCGACTCTGTTAGTACAGCTCCTCTGACTGTCAGCAGGTTGAACAAAAAAAAAAACGAATAGTGTGTACCAGGCTTTAACCAGGGCAAGAAAAAATCACATTATGCACGACAGGCTGTATAGGCACGCTGAATGTACCAAGTTGATTGAGCAATCAAATTGGGTACAACCAGCATTCCGGCTTCTCCCTGCTGGGAGCAGGCAATGGCTCGGCAGGAGGGATTCTCCCATGAACACTGTGTCCATGGGGGAATTGAGCTAATTTCTTTCGTGCAACCCATGGTTGTAGGAAAGGAATGCGTTCCGTGTATGGCTGACCTAACATAACCAACATCACCAGAACTGAAAAGGAGCTCAAATCCCACATTTTGAGTTGCTACAAGAACAGGATAGAGGGGAACTGTGGGGACACTTGTTCCTGTGACAACTGTGTAAGAGGGGTCACCCTCACATTGGATCATTGGATATACAATGCTCAGCATAAATGAGTACACCTCAGATATGTCAGAAAACCTTTACTTTCATTTCAGAATCAACATTTTCTATGGGACACAACATACTCCCACAAATGTGGGCCAGTGATTGCAACCAAGATTTGTTAATTTGCACACACAAAGTATTTTTCCTAACAAATTCATTCAAGATAATTTTGCAAAAATGAATACACCCCAATGAAAGTCTTAGGAGCAAAGCTACATTTCAGACAACAAAATCTTAATTAACAATAATTCAACTACAAGTGAGTCTAATTAGTCATTAAACAGGTGTCCATCAAAGAGGTGTCCAGCAGACAGTTGATTAGAAAAGGGTGTTACCTAAAAAAGAAAACCCATTCCCATTGCATGCTGTCAGCAATGTCACAAGGCCTGAGAAAGATCATTTCTTTACACAAGAAAGGTGAAGCCTAAAAGAAGATCAGCAAAGCTTTACTTATCAGTCAGAATACTGTAGCAAAAGTGATACAAAAATTTAACAAAGATGGAACTGCAACTATCTCACAGACACCTGGGCCATCGACGGAAAATAACACCTCATCAGGAGCGTCATCTGATGAGAAGGTTTGAAGAAAATCGCCATGCAAGTTCACTGCAGTTAGCTAATGAAGTAGAAAGCCAAACTGGGGTGATTGTTTCTGTGACACAATATGTCGTACACTGCAGAGGAATGGCATGCATGGGTCCACGAACGAAGCCTCTCCTAAAGCCCATGCACAACAAAAGCCTGCCTAGAATTTGCCAGGACCCATGCAGAAAAAGAAGACTACTTGGACTCTGTACTCTGGAGTGATGACCAAGATAAATGTTTTTGAAACTGATGGCTTCAAAACTGTATGGCGTCGCAAAGGTGAGGAGTGCAAAGAAAAATGCATGATGCCTACAGTGAAACATGGTGGTGGCAGTGTCCTTCTGTGGGGCGGCATGAGTGCTGCTGGTGTCGGGGAGCTGAATTTCATTGATGGTATTATGAATTCACAGATGTACTGCTCTGTATTGAAAGAGAAGATGCTACCATCATTCCGTGCCCTTGGTCGTCGTTCACTTTTCCAACATGACAATGATCCAAAACACACATCTAAGGACGCTGTTGCAATTCTGAAGAACAGGGTGAAAGTGATTCAGTGGCCAAGTATGCCTCCTGACCTGAACCCAATCGAACACCCATAGGGAATTCTGAAGAGACAAGTTGAGCATCACTCTCCATCCAACATCCAGGCTCTAAAAGAGGTTGTTCTTGAAGCATGGAAAAGGATAGAGGTTGCAATATGTTGCCAACTTGTTCTTTCAATGCCTAGAAGACTTGGTTCTGTCCTTACAAATCATGGAGGTCATACAAAATACTAGATGTAGTAGTTTTTGTTGTGGGGTGTATTCATTTGTGCATCAACTAATTTTAATAAAACTGAAGATTTTGTAATCTAAGTTATATTATTAACCGTACTTTCATGTAATGAGCTAAACAAGTGTACTATAAAATGGAGTTTTGTCAACATTTTGGAAATTGTTCTTTTTGTTCATTGAGATATTGATTAAAATCTTACTTTTCAAAGGGGTGTACTCATATTTATGCTGAGCACTGTACTTACACTTCCTGTTGAGCCTATAGGATAGGAAGTAAAGGGAAATTTCAGGTGACACTTAAATGGTAAAGTAAAATTTTGACTGATATAATTAAAGTAGATTTATCACCATAAAATTTACATTAAGTCTCTGTGTACTTTTTATCCTCTCTGGTTTAATGGTGGTGATAGAATTAGTGGAGCTGTCTGGAAAAAATCCTTTACTGCACATGCCAGCACTGAGCTGAAAGTCAGCCCATGGATGCAGCCACTGTGTGTGAACTGATCCCTATAAAAGAAAACTTCTCTCATTCATGCTGGATGTTGCTAGCTGTCTGCAGGAGCCCTTTTTGTCATTCATCCTACCTGCCTGATGTATAGGCTTCTCCAGACAGACAGCTAACAACATCCAGCATGAATGAGAGAAGAGTCTCAACAAACCCAGCCCAGTGCCCCATGTATACTAAGGCCCCTTTCACACTGGGTCGGTTTTCAGGCGGTACAGCGCTAAAAAAACGGCCCCATTCACTCCTTTCACACTGGAGTGGTGCGCTAGCAGGACGGCAAAAAAAGTCCTGCTAACAGCATCTTTGTATTCACCTCCTATACCGCTCCTTCCCATTGATTTTAATGGGACACCGCGGCAATACCGGCGGCGCTCTGCGGGGGATTTTAACCCTTTTTCGGCCGCTCGCGGGGGGTAAATCCGCACCGCGAGCGGCCGAATCCCGCGGGCAAAACGACGGTAAAGCAGCGCTAAAAATAGCGCTGCTTTACCGTCACCGCGGCTCCCGCCCCAGTGTGAAAGGGGCCTAAGAGTCCAATCCCAATCCACTCCATCCAGCACAGAGCCCCATGTATACACTTAGTGTCAGATACCCAGTGTCTAAGGTCATAAATATTCATTACAACCTCTTAAATGGGCTTTGTGAGAAGATGAGATGCTGTTTCTACAGAAATAGATGAAAACATATTGTGTAGTTGCATATTATGTGTAAAATCAGTTTAATTAAAATAGGAGAACTCTACTGAGAGTGGGGACAGTGGCTACGGTGCTGTGCTGTAGCTCCTCCATAGGAACATACATAAATTGGGCTTCAGCCTGGGGTGGAGATCACAGCCTGCTGAAATATAAAGAAGAAATGTCCTTTTACTGCACACTATGACCATGGATCAGAATGGGATCCTTTATGCACTTGGTCCTTTGGGGATTTCACAATAATTAAAAAACTATGGTAATACTTTTTCTTTAGTCCTACCATGCTGTTCTTCTTGAGTGGATCTCTCTGACTCAAAAGACTATCTTTAGTCTTTATGGCCAAAAAATAATGTAATTTAATAATGCCAACATGCCCCATTTATACATTTAAAGTGTGAAATGTTTTGATTGGACACACTAAACAACTGGGTGGAATTTTCTATTTATAGGTATGGCTAATAGGGTTGGCTGGCCCTCTGTACCATTTGCATCCTATGTAAGCTATGTGAAATAAAATACAGTTGTTTATAAAAGACAGAAGTGGAAGTTTTTTGAACACATATTCCAATGTACGTTAATTTAAGCAAGTATTACACAAAATTAGGATTTAACATAAAAAAACAGGTACAGACACCTTATACCAAACTGGTACAGACACCTTATACCAAACTGGTACAGACACCTTATACCAAACTGCCAACAGTTCTCCATAACATAAAAAGAACACTTAATTATTAGAAGACAGTTGCTGACTCCTTTATACATAGATCCATAATCAACATGATTTTGGGTCTCATTTATGGTAAGCTTAAAGTAAGTAAGGAGTGCAGTCTAATTCTGGGCAAGAGAATCATTCTGTAAAACTGTTAAAACAATTTAGGAAATATTGACACTGTAATAAAGACAGTACAGATGTCGTTTATCTTAAAGTGACCCTGTCACCTAAATTGAATTGCCCATAAGATTTGCCTGTAAAAGAAGAGCGCAAAATACTTACCTATCCTCTACAAACTATGGGAAAGATTTATGGCATTTTTTTTATTATTATTATTATTTTTTTTTTTACTAGTAATGTCGGTGATTTGAGATTTTTAGTGGTACTGTGACATTGTGGCGGACTTATCGGATACTTTTGACACATTTTTGGGGCCATTGACATTTATACAGCGATCAGTGCTATAAAAATGCACTGATAACTGTGTAAATGTCACTGGCAGGGGAGGGGTTGACACTAGGGGGCGATCAAGGGGTTAAATGTGTTCCCTCATGACTGTTTCTTACTGCGGGGGGGATGGAACTGACTGGGGGAGGAGACATATCACTCTTTGTAATTACTACAAACAGCAGATGTGTCTCTTCTACCCTGTCAGAACAGGGATTTGTGTGTTTACATACACAAATCCCCATTGTGGCTCTCATGCCTGACGGCCATGTGCATGGGGTCCCCCGTCATGCAGCGGGTGCGCGCCTGCTATGGCTTTTAAAGGGGAATATGTACCCATACGGCGATTTGCAGAAACGTGCCACTTTGCCGACGTATATCTGTGTGAGCTGGTTGGCAAGTGGTTAAATGGAAAGTAACTCTGCAGTATTTACTATGTTCTTTTACTGGAAATTAGGTGATGTGCAAGTAAAAATACCTTATATTTCCATTGTGTATAAGTGAACATTCAAGGTAAACACAGATTGCAACATTTTACCAACATTTAATTTGGATCTGGAGAATTCAGAGGCCAAGTCAAGACCTCAAACTCGTGATTTTATTCCTAAAATCATTCCTATATAATTTTTTCAGTGTAACAGGGTGCATTATCCTGCTGAAAGAGGCCACTTCCATCAAGGAATACCGTTTCCATGAAGAGGTGTACTTGGTCAGCAACCATATTTAGATAGATAGTATGTGTCAAGTAACATGTACATGAATGACTGGACCCAAGGTTTCCCAGCAGAACATTGCCCAAAGCATCACACTGGCTCCGCCGGCTTTCCTTCTTCCCATACTGCATCCTGGTGCCATCCCTTCCACTGATAAGTTACACGCACGCACTTGCCATCAACATGATGTAAAATAAAATGTGATTATCAGACCAGGCTACCTTCTTCCATTGCTCTGTGGTACAGTTCTGATGATCACATGCCCATTGTAGGCACTTTTGGCTGTGCACACAGGTCAGCATGGCCTCCAAACTGGTCTGTGGCTACACAGCACCATACACAACAAACTGCAATGTCCATTTTTTCAGAAATTGGTTAGTGAATACATTGCTTAGTGAATGAATTGAAGCACTGGTGACTTCCATCACCCATTCATGCAAGCAAAAAAATCTGTGTTTTCCTTTTTGTTTCCTTGAACATGATTGGGTATTCTTTGCAAAACGAAATGTCACTACATTCACTAAACTCTGGGGAAAATTCCCTTTCAAAGTGCAGCTTTCCTTGCAAAGCAAACAGCCTATTTGTCTTTAGTAAAATAAACGCCAATGTAGCCTTTATTTATATTTTCATTTGTATAGTATTTTGGTGTTATATATTCTGATTCACTAATTGAAGTCTACCTGCATATGTATCACGTGTACATCTGCTTTACCAGTTCATATTTAGATAACTTTGTCTTCTATTATGGGATAATTAAAGGGGTGTGGGGATATTTTGTTTTTAATTTCTGTACATACACTTCCAGCTCTCTCTTTTCACCCTACCAAATTAAACGTTTGGAATGTACACATTAAGCAAGGCGCCAGTGTCCTTTCCTGCCCCTGGTGATTTAAAAAGGATATTCATTTATGCCTTTTAAACACCATGCCGATTAAAATCAGAAAGATTTTCTTCATCAAAATCTAACATCCTTGAAAAATTAATTTGATGCTTCTGTTATCAGTTAATTGAATCAGCTCAGGGACGAGGTTTGTGTGGAGGGTGATTAAAAGCGGCCTCTCTCTGGGCTTTCTTTTCCCTTTCTTCTTTCAAACACTGCAACATTAGGAAAACCCTCCTTTTATTTCCCAATTTTTACATATTTTCAGAATAACAGACGATTGCGAAAACTTCCATCCAGGCAAGAAATTCTAGAGGTTCTAAAATATTCCCCTAAATAGGTTGCTAGATCATATGAAGGAAGTAGGGGGTTAGACAATGTTTGTGTGCACTGGGGTTGAATTACTAAAGCCAAATAAATTGTTCTATTTGCAAGGGAATTTGCACTGTTCCATTATCCTAGTAGACGTGGTGAAAATTAATTTCACAAAGAACACCCAATCATGTGCAAGGAAATTAAGAAAAAAATATTTTGCTTGCACATGTTTGGATGATGGAAGTCAGCACAACTTCCCCACATTTTCTAAGCTAAGGAAACATTTTGAAGTTGTGATGAAATTATGAAGCCCAAATTCCCTTGTAAAGCAAACAGCCTATTTGCCTTCAGCATTGGGTACTACATATATTTTTGCTCAGTACTTTAAGCAGCCAATGGAAATTGAAATTTACGCTTTTGATATAGTGCCCGTTTATCTCAACCTGTACATACAATTCAAGCATAACATCATCTGAAATAACAAGAATAAGCAAAGAAACAATATAATAAGCACAGTGAAGCAACAAAAAACATTAGTATTTTTTGCATGAAACTTCCAGAACATTACTTGGATCTTTTGCTGGAAATAGTTTAAGATCTCCAGTGTATTGTTGCTATTAGGGAACAATAATGCCCCAATATATACTTATTGCTGTCCCTATCAGACTATTATTGTGATAATCATCTCATGAACAAAAGATAGAACTGTCTCGGTGCTCTCACACTCAGCTACGCTGCTCCAGCCTTGGGTGCCATATCCTCTCTGCTCCTTGTCTCTTCCCACAAGCAGTAGTAGGGGCCAAATACAGATTATCTCTCAGTCCTCAAAATTACTGTATTAGAACAGAGAATGTGCTGGTTTCAGCATGTAGTTGGTCCTCTCTGCTTGTTCTAATAAAGGTAGACCTCTTCTCATTAGAGAACCTATGTGGGACAAGCATAATTCACATGCCTTCTACTTTAGAATATAAGACTGTTATTGCTTAAGCTGAACTATTTGTATTCTGATTGCTTTTAAAATGACAGCAGTGACAGTACTCCTCTTGGGTTTTTATACATGCTTTATTATGGTGCTTTATGTATGTGGCATGTAAGAAGTAATTTGTTAATATTCATGGAAGTTATGAATGCCGTCTTGGAAATAATTTTTCAACTACTGCTATCTTTTCTGTTGTATTTTTTTTTTAAATAAAATCTTTTCTGATTAAAAAAAAAAGAGAACCTGTGTGCTGTATACAGTGCACTGTTGTGTACAGGACTTTCAAGACACTCAGTTTTCTGTATGTGACATCACTGACTTTTACATTATATTCTCAATGCAATGTATGCTAAGATTTTCAAGAAGTGTTCTAAGAATCATAGCATCACAGGGGAACTTACAAGCTCTGCACTGTGCTAAGGGTCTTTAGGAAACTCCTAAGTTTTTACTCAGATGTGCAGTACATGAGTCATGGAATGAAGAGCTAATTAAATCATTGATCTCTTTAACGGCAGACTTTGTGTGGGTCTATCAATTCAGTTTGTGTGGTCAAATTTTGGTTAAGACTATAACTGTATTAGACACTTTTTCTCCATTAGTCCTATGAGCTCGCACTCTGCAAACACGTGCCTCTATACTACTTGAAACCTCACCATGCAGTCACACAATTTAATTAGGCGACCCTAATTAACAAAACTTGGCACTCACCTCTCTCCTGGCCTTGTCCTCTCTTGCTGAGAATCAATGGCTTTGATATGCTAATTAGGGAGTAATTTAATTTCAAAGGCCGCAATTAACAAGGGTGTTGTGGACATGCTGTAGTTAAGCGGCGTAATCTAATTTGCATTAGTAACAAGCAGGGACTAATTAGAAGCTTAATTAGACACTTAGCTGGCTCTCATGTTTACCTTTTTAATGAGATGGAGAAGAGAAGCTTCCTCTTCTAATACCTCTTAACTTTCAAGATCTATAGCTTGATGCAGTACCGGCCAGCCTCTCCAATAAGAACAGTGTGTGGTACAGTCATAGGACAACTGAGGAGTTAGGTTTGTTAACTGCCTTTTGATTTGCTAGAGAATAGAATTTTGATTTTTGTCAGACTTTATGTTCAAATTTTACAACAGCCATTGATTTCCAGGGTAGTGTCTTCCTTTGATAATAAAATACTTCATATTTCCTTCGCACACGTTCATGGATAAGCTCTCAAAATTTGGGTGCTGCAGCAACAACCAGCTGGATACTGGTTCCAGTCACAAAGTAGATATTTGTCAGCACACCTAGTATTGACACAAAGTAGCATCCAAACGGATAGTTTATTGCATGATCACAACGCAAGGAGAGTGCAACGTTTCAGAGTCACGCAGGGCCCCTTCATCACATGCCTAATATCTACTTTGCTTTGATAATATGTCTCAACATGTTTGTCCCTGGCCTTGTAAATTGCCCACTTGAATCAAATATGCCCTCTCATTTTACATGCTTTTTATTGTTTTTTTTTTCTTATCTGCTAATTTTGTTTGACCATTTTGAATGACTTCTGATCAGAAGTGTCATGGAAAATGTCATGGAAATCACTTAAAGCTGAAGTTTAGTCATATTTATTTTTTATCAATAGTTTAGTGATTTAACTTACCTGTGATGAAGGATGTCCCACCTCGTGCAAGCAGCTGGATTCAGCGGAAAGCTTCACTGCAGGGATGCTCTGTCCTCTTCCTGCTGCTGAACTTACAGCACTGCAGGGATTAATAGCTTTGGTTCTTCTGTGAAACTGCTTTAAAAAAGTTCCTGAGAAGGGCCTGCTCCCTCCACCATTGAGAAACATTCTTTCATTGCTTTCACTGCCTGTAACATGAACAATGAATGGAGTAAAGTCTAATGAACTACAGGATTCTCTGCTTGATTGACAGATCATGTTACAGGAAGTGAACGCAATGAAATAACCTTTCCCTGTGTAGTCTAGTGAGGTCCTGTCCATTGACCGAGTAAGCATTTTGGGTGAGGCAGTGGGACTTGAGGTACCCATCTGCTGTTGTCATGGGGTCATAAAGAAGAGCACCTTTAAATACTGGTAAAAGACCTCACTCTGCTTCAGTAAACTCTTTTTTTATATATGGCAGTTCAATGAACCCCATATTGCAACCATGTCTTCTTTTAGCAAAAACCATTGCAGGATACATGTTCCCTATATTAACTTAAAAAAAAAATGGAAAAATTCAAATTGTAATTTGACTGTTTGTAAAAATAAAAATAAATAGTGCACTACTCCAACTCTCCAAGTGTTCCTCTATGAACCTCTATGATGATTCCCATTGGGTGAAACTTGTTAGATGGCTGGTCCTGGGGGCAGGGCTACTTGTTTTTTTTTTCAAGTTTTGCCTGTGACAGCATCATCAGTGTGTGGCTTTTCCTGTGGTTTCTGCCAAGTAATTTGACTGGCCACTATGGGCATATTCTCTAATTTTGTCAATTGAAAGTACTGTACAGTTTAAAAATAAACTGTAAAAAAAAAATAGTACATGAAAAGTAAAAAATAAATAAATACATGCCTTTGACAAACTCCTAGTACTTAATTTTATATTGCTTAAATATCTGCATTCTTTTGCTTTTTATTTATGTAATTTTTTTTTTTATACAGCCAACGCTGGGGAATAAACAGTTGGCATTCCAGCAACAGATTCTTCAGATGCAGCAACTTCAGCAGCAGCACTTGATAAACTTACAAAGACAGAGTCTAGTTGGGTTACAGCCTGGCCAAGGGCATGTAACCATACCTGGCCTCCCCCAAGGTGAGTGGCTGATGATTACTTGTTTTTAAGTAAATAAAGTAGTAACAGAAAATTTACATTTATCCACACACACAAAGCTGCTTTTTCAGCTAACATGTCTGCACATTTAGGGAATACTTCCTATTTGTAGGATCATCCTATAGATTCATCCCATAATGCTTTACACTTTTCAGTGTAAGATAATCCTTACAGTTACAGAAGTTTGCTTTTGCTTACAACTTAAGAAGTCTCTTACAGTATTTTAGTGTGGAATACACTTGCTTCGCACTTAATGCATTCAGTAATTGAAACAGTTACAGGTCATTGAATTTGCCAGAATAGTAAATTATAACTTTTGCCTTTTCTGTAGAAATGTAAATTTCTTCAGCAACAGGGTACATGTTGGCCAGATTGCTTGGGACCAACAGTTTTAATTTGCAACTCTTATAGATCATTTGTGAATTGGAAACAATAAATGAAATGCTTTGAAATTGGTAATGTGCAGTCATACTTAGTGATTCCATTTGTTAATAATCAAATATTGTATGTTACTTTACTGTTTAACATAACTATTACACATTTGAAAGCAATGTCTGGCTGCTAATGCTGCTATCATAAGACCTCTTTCACACCAAGGGCGTTTTGCAGGCACTATAGCTTTAGAAATAGCGCCTGCAATCCGCCCTAAAACAGCTGCACCATTGTCTCCATTGTGAAAGCCGGAGGGCTTTCACACTGGAGCGGTGCACTGGCAGGACGTCAGGAAAAGTCCTGCCAGCAGCTTCTTTGGAGCGGTGCGTTTACCGATCCTCCAACGCTGCTCCCTATTGAAATCAATGGGGCAGCGCTGTAATACCGCCATTGCGGCGTATTGCAGGCGGTTTTAACTCTTTCCCGGTTGATAGCGGGGGGTAAAAGTGCCCCGCTAGCGGCCAAAATGCGCCCCAAATCCAACGGCAAAACGCCGCTAAAAATAGGGGCATTTTACCCCCGACGCTATAGGTGGCTCGGTGTGAAAGGGGTCTAAGTGCTTCTTCTGAGCTGGAGTATTGCTGTAGCTTACTTGCAGAAAGTAAACACCTAGCTCTGATGCTGCTTGTTACATAAAGATGGATCCTGGAATCACAATTGGAAAAAAATTATAGCTGAGCCTGTTTGACATGCATTGTGTTCATTTACAGTAGAGCAGTATCTCCTCTACTCTATAAGCCATTACCCAACATTACAAATTAAAGATATAAAAGATAAAATAACCGTACTTGAAAGTTTGAATGCCTTAGTTAATCCTGCTTAGTAAATATGATAAAGCTATTTTCACTATAATCCAGTAATGTTCAAGCAAAGTACTGTTTTTTTTTTTTCTTTTCTTCCTTGATTAGGTATGCAGAATCAACATAGCTTTGTCTTGTTTACAAAGCTAAGTGAATGTTCACTTGGCAAATCGGCTGCAGAATTCATTAGTATATACTGACAGCAGAGGAGCCCCAGCTGTCAAAATTCAATAGCACAGCGGGGAGGATTCCTCCATCCACCTTGCTTGTGTGGATGGGAGAATTAGTTTTTTTTTGACCGGCTGGCTAATCAAAAAAAGTGATTCAGCTATGGCCAGAATTTGATCCATCAGGTGTTATTTTTACATGAGTGCAGTCCTCTGCCTTCTAAATAAAGATTAATATTAATGTTTAGAATGTCAGAGTTGGGAATACCAGCTGATTCCTGAGCAGTGAACAGCCCATGTGATCTGATTCTGGTGCTAACCAATAAAAGGGCCCTGCACGATTTTGGTCCGAATGCAATGCAAATTCAGCCATACAATCTGTATGGCTGAAATTGCATTGCACAGACATTGCATGTGACTTGCGCTGCAATGCGTATCACAATTGTGAGGTCGCACAATGCACCTAAGTGAGACTGAGTGCAGTCTGAGGATTGGAGGAGGAGTTTACTGACCTGGGCACAGTATCCATTGTGGATGGGGTGGGGTGCCAGATAGTTGCATAGTTAGTCAGGTTGAAAAAAGACACAAGTCCATCTAGTTCAACCAAAAACAAATAAAAAATACAATCCCATATACACAATCCTTCACCCACAATTGATCCAGAGGAAAGCAAAAAACCCCAGCAAAGCACGGGAAAAAATCCCCCGAGAGGCAATCAGATTTTTCCCTGGATCAACTTTACCTATAAATGTTGGTACCCAGTTATATTATGTACATTTAGGAAAGAATCCAGGCCTTTTTTAAAGCAATCTACTGAGCTTGCCAGAACCGCCTCTGGAGGGAGTCTATTCCACATTTTCACAGCTCTTACAGTGAAGAAACCTTTCCGTATTTGGAGATGAAATCTTTTTTCCCTCTAGACGTAAGGGGTGCCCCCTTGTCCTCTGTGATGACCTTAAAGTGAATAACTCAACACCAAGTTCACTATATAGACTACGTATGTATTTGTACATGTTGATCATATCCCCCTTAATCTCCTCTGCTCAAGAGGGAATAGATTCAGTTCCTCTAATCTTTCCTCATAGCTGAGCTCCTCCGTGCCTCTTATCAGTTTGGTTGCCCTTCTCTACACTTCCACGATATCCTTTTTGAGAAATGGTGCCCAAAACTGAACTGCCTATTCTAGATGAGGTCTTACTAATGATTTGTACAGGGGAAAAATTATCTCTCTCTCTCTCTCTGGAGTCCATACCTCTCTTAATACAAGAAAGGACTTTGCTCGCTTTGGAAACCGCAGCTTGGCATTGCATGCTATTATTGAGCTTATGATCTACGAAAACCAGATCCTTCTCCACCATTGATTCCACCAGTTGTACTCCCCCTAGTATGTATGATGCATGCATATTCTTAGCCCCTAAGTGCATAACTTTACATTTATCAACATTAAACCTCATTTGCCACTTAGTTGCCCAATTAGTGCACTGAGGTCAGCTTGTAAATTGGAGACATACTGTAAGGACGTTATTCCACTGCATAGCTTAGTGTCATCTGCAAAGACAGAAATGTTACTTTTAATCCCAAATCCTATATCATTTATAAAGGTATTAAAAAGTAAGGGTCCCAGCACTGAACCTTGGGGTACACCACTGATAACCTTAGACCATTCAGAGTAAGAGTCATTAACCACTACTCTCTGAATTCTGCCTTTTAGCCAGTTTTCTATCAATTTAACTTTCCAAGCCTGTAGACTTTACCTTACACATGAGCCTTGTGTGGGGAACTGTGTCAAACGCTTTTGCAAAATCCAGGTATACCACGTCCACAGCTACCCCTCTGTCCAAGGTTTTGCTTACCACCTCATAAAAAGAAATTGGGTTTGTTTGACAACTTCTGTCTTTCATGAATCCATGCTGCCTGTTCCTTAAAATATTTTTTTCCAATAAGAACTTGTCTATGTGGTCCTTTCTTAAACTCTCCAGTATCTTCCCAACTATAAAAGTTAAACTAACAGGTCTATAGTTACTTGGTAAAGACTTTGATACCTTTTTAAATATAGGCACCACATTGGCCCTGCGCCAATCCATTGCAGTCATTAACGAGTCCCTAAATATTAGAAACAATGGCCTTGAAATGAGCTCAATTATTTTAGGATCCGTGGGTGGATGCCAGCTAGTCCAGGTGCTTTATCCACCTTTATTCTTTCAAAATATTTCTGAACCATATCACTTTTGCGCTATTGTGGATCATTTGGGGCTGTGTTACTACCACCCCCATTACAGACATGAGCTCCCCCATGCTCCTTTGTATACACAGAGCTGACGAAAGTATTTACCACTTATGGACTGCCACGCCATCATTATACGTCAGATGTTTGAAGAGGAATATTGTTGTTATAGCAGCAGCTAGCTGCCATAACCCCGGTATCCTCTTCTTCAGTGGCCGGTCCGCTTTCAGATAAAAGTGGTCTCTGTGGCGTATTCGCCACGAGATCTCTTTTATCGGTGGCTGGAGAGGTGCGCCCCACCCTCCTGCCCCTCTCTGGTACCCTCCGCCGCTTACCGGAGCCACTGAAAGCGGTGGAGGCGATCGTGTCCTTCTCCCTGTTAGCTATGGAGATGAGTGAGGGGAAGATGGCCCCCACCCATCTCCATACCATTGTAGGGCAGAAGCGATGTCAAAACTTCACTTCTGCCTAATAGCTCTTAAAACAACATATTTATTTATTTATTTTTTTCAAATGACGTTTCATTTTTATTAATTTTTTTGCATTTTTGTGTAAATATGGGATCTGAGGTCCTTTTGACCCCAGATCTCATATTTAAGAGGTCCTGTCATGTTTACATTCATTGTAATAGGAATAAAAGTGACACAATTTTTTTTTTTTTTTTAAGAACAGTGTAAAAATAAAAAATAAAAAGGTAAAATAAATAAGAAAAAAAAAAGAACATTTTAAGCGCACCCCGTCCCGCAGAGCACGCATGCAGAAGCGAACACATACGTAAGTAGCGAGCGCAGAAAACGGTGTTCAAACCACACATGTGAGATATCGCCGTGATCGGTAGAGCAAGAGCAATAATTCTAGCTGTAGACCTCTGTAACTCAAAACATGCAACCTATGCATATGGAGATTTTTAAGGGTAAATGTTTGTCGCCATTCCACGATCGGGCGCAACTTTGAAGCGTGACATGTTGGGTATCATTTTACTCAGCGTAACATCATCTTTCACAATATATAAAAAAAAAAAATATTTTATTCAAAAAACTGTATATTTTCAAAAAAAAGTGCGCTTGTAAGGCTGTTGCGCAAATACGTTGTGACAAAAAGTATTGCAACGACTGCCATTTTATTCTCTAGGGTGTTAGAAAAATATATATATATAATGTTTGGGGGTTCTAAGTAACTTTCTAGCAAAAAAAAAATATTTTAACTTGTAAACAAGAAGTCTAAAAAATAGGCCCGGTCTTAAAGTGGTTAATTTGCTTTCTCTTTGTCCCCAGTCACCCACAGATTATTTTGAAATGGCCTACATGCTCAGACCTGACATTTTTACTATTAATATATTTGAGGAATTTTTGGGGGTTTGTCCTATCTTTTCCAATCTGTCTGTTGTTATTGAATTTTTGCATCCTTAATTTCATTTTTACATATTCTGTTATATTTTTTGTAACATTTAAACAATGATGGCATTCCTTCATTTTTATATTTTTTAAAAGCTTTTTTATTATGTATAGCCATTTTAACTTTGGCCGCGGGCCACATAGGTTTTATTTTTAGCCTTTTAAACTTATTGCCCATGGGAATATACTTTGCAGTGGGTTTACATACAGTCACTTTGAAGAATCCCCATTTCTGTTCTGTGTCCATTGATGCCAATATTCCCTCCCAGTCTAAGTCTTGGAGAGCATGTGTATGTGTTTGTTGCTTACAGCTAACATTAAATGAAATCATGTTATGGTCACTGCTACCCAGATGTTCTTTTTATATGAATATTGGTAATAAGCTCTGCATGGTTTGAGATTACCAGGTCCAGTAGAGCATCATTCCTAGATGTGCTCAACACTGCTTCAGTGTCCACTAAGTACAGGCAAGCAGTGTGAGGTGGGCAGGAACCCAGGTGGGTGGGAAATGATGTCGGGAACAACCAGCCATGCTACCTCCTGTGTAGCCAGCTGCAGCCAGTGGCTGGTTTTGTTGATGCGTGGGAGGGGGATGTCTCACGTGCCATTGTAAATGCAGCTGCGTTACATATCTTCTAGATTGTAAGCTCTAACGAGCAGGGCCCTCTGATCCCTCCTGTATTAATTTGTATTGTAAGTGTACTGTCTGCCCTCATGTTGTAAAGCGATGCGCAAACTTTTGGCGCTATATAAATCCTGTATAATAATAATAATAATATCTGGCACGCGTTACATATCTGGCACGTGTGCCGGGGGTTGCTGACCCCTGGTGTAGCACATACAAAAAAAGAGTAGAGGCTGCTCACTTAGCAAACTGAATGTTAACTTTGCCTAGAAAAATAAGGTAAAGCTATTCCCAATCATGTGCCAGGGAAATTTAAAACTGGGTTTTTGCTTGCACTTGATTGGATGGTTGAAATGAAAGTAGCTTTACGCACACCTTGAAGAGTGAACATAGTTTTAACATGATGAGCATGCTTTATTTCTTTAGGAATCCCATTAAGTGATTTTAAACTTTTTTCCAGCTGTTTCCCCATCAGATTTTCAACAGCTCCTAAAAGAGATGAGTAATAGTCAAGAGGATTCTAACAAACAGGACAACATTGAACTGAGCTCTACAATTTCTACCTCATATCCATCTGCCAAGGTGTCACCTCCAATAGTTCACATGTCTTTACCAAATGGGCAAAGCGCTCTGCAAAACACACGGCGGGACAGGTGAATATTAACTTTTAGATTGTTGAAGAAATGCAAGCTTTTCTTCTTATTGCCAGCTTCTCCTGGGTCTACTAATAGCATTTGTAAATATAAGGTCTCTTATTTGGGAACCAACGATCTAGAAGTTCTGGACTACTGTTAGTTTTCTGCAAAATAACATTTAAATTAAAAGAATTGTGTTTGAAAGGTAAACATGTACACGGTAGTAAATGATTGCAGCTTAACTATAGTTTAATTTCTGAATGTTGTAAATATTTTGTAAAGAAGAAAAACATATTTTGCAATTTTCTAGACAAGGAATACTTCTTACTGTACGATCTCCTAGCAATTAGCAGCAATTTGACTTTTTTTTTCTGACAAAATCTGTGGTGAACTTGCATGGCTGATATCATAGCATGGTGTGCTGTGGTTTTGGCAAAAGTGATTTGATGGAAAATCAGAGAAGGAGGAGCTAGTTTACTTTACCAATCTCAATATCGCTCTATATATATATATATATATATATATATAAATATATATATATACCTATATATAAAATATATATATATATATAATATATATATATACCAAATAGCAAAATAAATTGCAATAACCTAAAAGAAAAATTGCTATTTCAAAATTAATTTCAATTGACATATATGTTAGCTGGTACTATAACATAAAAAAATCAATAAAGGTCTCACATGCTTTAAACGATCAAAAAATGTATTAATGTCCAAAAAAGCAAAAGCAGCACTCTTCAGTAAAAGGAACCACTTGTTTTCTAAATAGTCCGAATTTAGGTAAGCTTAAGCTTAGGTAAGCTTAAGGTATTAAGCTTTATCCACTCAGTGTTTCCTTAGGATATGTCAGGTGTATAAATATACAGATCCTTCACCACACCTCGTGATACCTCTCCCCTCAAAATTTGCACTCACAAAATCTATCAGATATATACGCCTTTTAATCGGGCCTAGGCTTGACTAAAGTCTTGTCTATCTGCCAGCTGGTTCAAACTAGACGGGAATCACCACGGACAACAATCATAGGATCGGTGAGAGTGTCGTGCAGTCTGGGCAGTCATCATTATGTATTAACCTATGCTAATTTTGAGTGCAAAATTGTATGGGGGGGGGGGGGGGGGGGGTTATATGGGAATAAAATGCCTAATAGGATTACGCCATGAGATCTGTTTCCCTTTGTCATGAGATACTGAGACTGGTGGAAAATTCCAATCTGGAGTGACTCAATGAGGGGAAAGACATGATTAAAAGGCGTATAAACCTGATAGATTTTTAGACAAATTTTGAGGGGAGCGGTATCACGAGGTGTGGTGAAGGATCTGTAAATCTATACACCTGCTTTTGCTTTGTTTGGATTTTAATAAAAAAAGTATCTTTAAAACATATGAGACCCTTTATATTTATATATATATATATACATATATATACACACACACACACACACACACACACACACAGTATCTCACAAAAGTGAGTATACCCCTCAAATTTGTGTAAATATTTTATTATATCTTTTCATGTGACAACACTGAAGAAATGAAAAAAATTGCTACAGTGTAAAGTAGTAATGTAAAGTAGTGATAAATTAGCTGTCCCCTCAAAATAACTCAACACACAGCCATTAATGTCTAAACCGCTGGCAACAAAAGTGAGTACACCCCTAAGTGAAAATGTCCAAATTGGGCCCAATTAGCCATTTTCCCTCCCTGGTGTCATGTGATTCGTTAGTGTTACAAGGTCTCAGGTGTGATTAGGGAGCAGATGTAGTAGATTTGGTGTTATCACTCTCACTCTCTCATACTGGTCACTGGAAGTTCAACATGGCACCTCATGTCAAAGAACTCTCTGAGGATCTGAAAAAATTAATTGTTGCTCTACATAAAGATGGCACAGGCTATAAGAAGATTGCCAAGACCCTGAAACTGAGCTGCAGCATGGTGGCCAAGACGATACAGCAGTTTAACAGGACAGGTTCCACTCATGATCCTTGTACCATTTTTCTTAAAAGGCAATTCTCTGTCTTGTAAAAGTGATCCAAATGGCTATAAACCCACTCGATCACTTCTACAGACAGTTGAAGGGGGTTCCCTTCCTCCCTCTTGCCACTGCCTTTCCCATTCTCTCCCATACCACGAGGAGCCAGGGACCTGCCCAGGCTATGACAAGGGATCCTCATGACTAAGCTCCGGGGGGGGCTGAGTGAAACACGTTGGAGGAATGGCCTGGTCCAGGCTGAGGTTGCCACTGCAACTTCAGGGGTGTGACTTACAGGGGCCACCCTTCCTTTCTTGAACCTATCACAAAGGATGACGATCATCGCTTGTGATAGCAATAAAGTTGATTGAAAAATGTAATGGACAGTGTAAAATAATAAATAAATAAATAAAGGAAAGTGCCCCTAAACCCCAGTGTTAACGTGCAAAGGCGAACATACATATAGGTCCTGCACGCATATGGAAAGAGCGATTGCACCACACATGTGAGCTATCACCACGAATGCCAGAGCAAGAGCAAGAAGTCCTGGGCCAGACCACTTGTGGTGACCCGTTTAAGGTTTTTAAAGTGTCACCTATGGATAATGTAATGAATCGTAGTTTGTCGCCATTCCACGGACATGCACAACTTTAATGCCTGGTATCTATTTACTCAGCGTAACATCATATTTTATATTTTACCAAAAAATTGGGTATTATATTGTGTTTGTGTTCACTAAAACTCATCAAGTGTATTTTTTCCAAAAAAATTGCGTTTGAAAAACCGCTGCGTAAAATACTGTGTGATCTATGAAAGGAATTTCAGAATTGGTCCAGTTTTGAAGTGGTAAAGAAGTAATTCCACTTTTGTGGGAAAAAATAGCAAAAAAAAAAAAATAGTATAGCATATACAATTTGCTACCCAGGTAATTGAATGTTATTAAAAACAACCTTTCCATTGTAATCTGCAGCGCTGCAATTTTCTGTAAAATACAATACAAATACAATACAAAACCTGGAGGCATTCTGTATACAGATGGTGTATAGTTCACTTCAACCTGCCCCCCCCCCCCCCAAATGCTATTTCCTGCTTGTTTTTATTGGCTCACTGATTTTTTCTATTTTCCTCTCTCTCTTCTCTTCTCTCCTCTCCCTTCTACTCCTCTCTATCTCTCTCTTGCCTTCTCCCCATTATCTTTTTCCTACACCTTGCCTCCGCCGCCCCCCCCTACACCTCGCCCCCTTCGAATTCTATCCCTTTCTTTTTTCCTCCCCCTTCGCCCCCCACCCCCCCCACCCCCCCCCTTCTCCCCCCCTCTTTCCCCCCCCTCCCACCCCCCCCCCCCCCCCCCCCCCCCCCCCCCCCCCCCACCCCCCCCCCCCGCCCCCCCCCCCCGACACCCCCCCCCCCCCCCCCACCCGCCCCCACCCCCCCCCCCCCCCCCCCCCTCTCCCCTCCTTTCATCTCTCTCCCCTTCCCTATTCTTCTCTTCTGCCTCCCCCCCCCCCCCCCCGGCCTTCCCCTCCTTCTTCCCCCACTTCTGCCTCCTCTCGCCCCCCCCCCCCCGCCCCCACTCGCCCCACCCCCCCTCCCCCCCCCCCCCCCCTCCCCCCACCCCCCCCCCCTCCCCCGACCCCCCCCCCCCCCCCTGCTTGTTTTTATTGGCTCACTGATTTTCCTATCAAGATACAAGTCAGTTTTTGGGCATCCCTTGCAACGAAAACCTAATTTTTGGTGAGATACTCCCAAAGGAAAGTCACATCTATAGGGATGCAGACCTTGCCACTTTCCCCATTAAAACTCGTCAAGTGCAGCACCCGATTGATATTAATCCGGCACTGATTCACATTCATTCTGCACATGTACACAAATAAACAGATATTCAGAATAACAAAAGATAGGAATCTGCAGAAAAGTTTGTTTAAAAAAAAACACCTAAAAATTATTCTTTAAACACTTCAGCCCCGAAAGATTTTACCCCCTTCCTGACCAGAGCAATTTTTGCGATTCGGCTCTGCATCGGTTTAACTGACAATTGCGCGGTCGTGCGACGTTGTACCCAAACAAAATTGACGTCCTTTTTTTTCCCACAAATAGAACTTTCTTTTGGTGGTATTTGATCGCCTCTGCAGTTTTTATTTTTTGTGCTAAAACAAAAAAGAGCGACAATTTTGAAAAAAAAAAAAACCGCAGTATTTTTCCGTTTTTGCTATAATAAATATCTCCCAAAAATATATAAAAAAAATATTTTTTCCTCGGTTTAGGCCGATATGTATTCTTCTACATATTTTTGGTAAAAAAAAACTTTTTATTAGTAATGGAGGCGATCTGCAATTTTTAATCGGGACTGCGACATTATGGCGGACACATCGGACATTTTTGACACATTTTTGGGACTATTGTCATTTATACAGCAATCAGTGCTATACAAATGCATTGATTCCTGTGTAAATGACACTGGCAATGAAGGAGTTAACCACTAGGGGGCAGTAAAGGGGTTTCCTCTCCATGACACCGCTTCTTAAAGGGGACGTACCTGTACGCCCTTTTGCCTGCCAGTGCCATTCTGCCGATGTACATTGGCGATGTACATTGGCGAGCAAGCGGTTAACCACACACATAGGTTGGACTTGATGGACTTGTGTCTTTTTTCGATGTTTCTATGTAACCACTTATGTAACCACTTCCCACCTTTCCTAGCCTATTGTCAAATGACGACCTGGGTGGGACATTTGTCATACTGGGTAGACTTCCTATGGCCACCTACCAGAACACGCCTCCCGTGCGGCCCTGGGGCCACACACAGCCAATGACTGACCAGTGTACCAGCCTGCTTCTGGTACAATGTGATCGATGTGACCAATCACATCAGATCACATGACAATTGAAAACAATGGATGGCTTCCTTTCATGACATCCATTGTGTACAATTGTGTTGCTAGCTGTGATTGGTTACAGTGATCACATGGTACAGACAGGGCTAATCACAGCACAACTGTACCATGTGATTAGTTGTGGCTAATCACATCTAATCACAGCAAAACGCACTGAAATTCACTGGTATAAACAAAAAAATCCCGATCACTGCCCCAAAGTAGAACAGTGTTACTATGGTAACACTGTATTGCTCTGTTTTTTTTTATTTTTTTTATTTCCTCATTTTCTAAAAAATTGTGACAAAAGTTACAACTTCAAAAAACTTGCCTTGAACTGTCTGCTTTCCATAAGGCCCCTTTCACACTGGGGCGGTTTTCAGGCGGTACAGCGCTAAAAATAGCGCCTGTACACCGCCTGAAAAAACCGGCCCCATTCACTCCAGTGTGAAAGCCGGAGGGCTTTCACACTGGAGCGGTGCGCTAGCAGGACCGCAACAAAAGTCCTGCTAGCCGCATCTTTGGAGCGGTGAAGGAGCGGTGTGTTCACCGCTCCTATACCGCTCCTTCCCATTGAAAGCAATGGGAAACCGCGGGGATACCGCCCGCAAACCGCCGCTGCAGCGGCGCTTTGCGGAGGTTTTTAACCCTTTTGCGGCCGCTAGCGGGGGTTAAAACCACCCCGCTAGCGGCCGCATACCGCGGGTAAAACGATGGTAAAGCAGCGCTAAATATAGCGCTGCTTTACCGTCGCCGCCCCGCACCGCCCCAGTGTGAAGCCAGCCTAAAGGGGAAACCCAGTGGTGATTAAATACCACCAAAAGAAAGCTCTATTTGTGTTGAAAAAATTATAAAAATGTAATTTGGGTACAGAGTTGCATGACCGCGCAATTGTCATTCAAAGTGCAACAACGCGGAAAGCTGAAAATTGGCCTGGGCAGGAAAGGGGGTGAAAGAGGAGCCTGGTATTGAAGTGGTTAAAGGGAAGACGTAATGTATTTAAACTGAGCAAATTCTCATTATTGTTAATATTGCAGTTGTTGTCCTAAATACTTTTTGTTCTGTATTTTTGTTGTTAAATTTAAAGATTTGTGGATAATCCACAACTGCATGCTTTGTATTCCATTCCAGTCACTAAGGTCCCTGCTTAATTGCTGACATAAGATATTATAAGAAGTACATTTTTTCAGTGGGTTGGCTGTTGGTGCTATGAGAAGGAACAGTAAGCCATAACTGTTAGGTAAACTAAAAATGCAATGAGCAAATATGGCTGCCCCTTTGTACATGTACATAATTACAAACTATACTTTGAAAACAATATTTTATAAATGTATACCTTAAATGATTAATTTGGGTTTAAACTTCTTTTATTATCTGTAATCTTAGGATTGAGGCCATGTATGATTTCTGTTTGTTTTATTTATTTATGTATTTGTTTATATATCATCTATTTAATTCACACCAAATTTACTTATCCTTGTTTTGTTTTAAAGTTTACATTTTGAGGTGCCTCCCAGCTCGCACCCTCTTTACGGACATGGTGAATGTCGATGGCCTGGCTGTGAAGCTTTGTGTGAGGACATGGGACAGTTTATAAAGTTAGTACCAGCTATGTATTTGCGCTGTCCAATGTTTACAGAATATAAGAATAATATATGTTTTATTACAAATGTGGGGGATGTGTGTGTGTGTTTTGGTCCTCTCTGGGATTACTGGAAACCATGAGAGTTGTCAGATAGCCTACCCCCAAAATTCTGAGCTTTCTAATAAATTGGAGAAAAGCCAATGTAGCACCAATATTTAAAAAGGGCCCAAAATACATCCCTGGGAATTACAGACCAGTTAGCCTAACATCAATAGTATGCAAGCTCTTGGACGGGATAAGGGACTATATGCATGATTTTAGTAATGAGAACGGTATCATTAGCAGTAATCAGCATGGATTCATGAAGAATCATTCTTGACAAACCAATCTATTAACCTTCTATGAGGAGGTGAGTTGCCATCTAGATAAAGGAAGGCCTGTAGACGTGGTGTATCTGGATTTTACAAAAGCATTTCACACAGTTCCCCATAAACGCTTACTGTACAAAATAAGGTCTGTTGGCATGGACCATAGGGTGAGAACATGTATTGAAAACTGGCTACAAGGGCGAGTTCAGAGGGTGGTAATAAATGGGGAGTACTTGGAATAGTCAGGGGTGGGTAGTGGGGTCCCCCAGGGTCCTGCACTGGGACCAATCCTATTAAATGTTTTCATAAACGACCTGGAGGATGGGGTAAACTGTTCAATCTCTGTATTTGTGGATGATACTAAGCTAAGCAGGACAATAACTTCTCTGCAGGATGTGGAAACCTTGCAAAAAGATCTAAACAAATTAATAGGGTGGGCAACTACATGGCAAATGAGGTTTAATGTAGAAAAATGTAAAATAATGCATTTGGGTGGCAAAAATATGAATGCAATCTATACGCTGGGGGGAGAACCTCTGGGAGAATCTAGGATGGAAAAGGACCTGGGGGTCCTAGTAGATGATAAGCTCAGCAATGGCATGCAATGCCAAGCTGCTGCTAACAAAGCAAACAGAATATCGGCATGCATTAAAAAGGGTATCAACTCCAGAGATAATTCTCCCACTCTACAAGACTCTGGTCCAGCCGCACTTAGAGTATGCTGTCCAGTTCTGGGCACCAGTCCTCAGGAATGATGTGCTGGAACTGGAGAGAGTCCATAGAAGGACAACAAAGCTAATAAAGGGACTGGAGGATATTAGTTATGAAGAAAGGTTGCAAGCACTGAACTTATTCTCTCTGGAGAAGAGACGCTTGAGAGGGGGTATGATTTCAATTTACAAATACCATACTGGTGACCCCACAATAGGGATAAAACTTTTTTGCAGGAGGGAGTTTAACCATATGCCGACAAGCGCACGACGATATATGTCGGCACAATGGCATGGCTGGGCAAATGGACATCAGGTACGTCCCCTTTAAATCGCGGCATTGTGGGCCATCATTCTGTCCCCTATTTTGTAGACGCTATAACTTTTGTGCAAACTAATCAATATAGGCTTATTGCCATTTTATTTATTTTTTTAATAAAATATGTAGAAGAATACATCGGCCTAAACTGAGAAAGAAATTCGTTTTTTATATATTTTTGGGGATATTTATTATAGCAAAAAGTAAAAAAATATTGATCTTTTTTTGTTTATAGTGCAAAAAATAAAAACCGCAGAGGTGATCAAATACCACCAAAAGAAAGCTCTATTTGTGGGAAAAAAAGGACGTCAATTTTGTTTGGGTGCAACGACGCACGGCCGCGCAATTGTCAGTTAAAGCAACGCAGTGCTGTATCGCAAAAAGTGCTCAGGTCAGGAAGGGGGTAAATCCTTCCGGGGCTGAAGTGGTTAACAAGACACGTGGCCACTCATTAAAATTAGAAGAAAAGAGGTTTAACCTCAAACTACGTAGAGGGTTCTTTACTATAAGAGCAGCAAGGATGTGGAATTCCCCTCCACAGGTGGTGGACTCAGTGGGGATCATTGATAGTTTCAAAAAACCTTTAGATAAGCACCTGAATGACCACAACATACAGGGATATACAATTTAATACTGACATATAATCACACACATAGGTTGGACTTGATGGGCTTGTGTCTTTTTTTTAAACCTCGCCTACTAGGTAACTATGTAAAAATTAGATTAACAAAATACACTTCACCTCTTAACCTTTAGTAGCCATGGGGGAAGTTGGGACTTTCATTTGGCCTGCCTTGGAACCTCTGACTTCCACTGTGTTGCAGGGCAAGATATTCCACCAGTGTATTTGCTCCAGAGCATGGTACACATGTTCTATTAGTTGTCTTGAGGGGAACATCTAGGGAGCAGCTATAAACAATGCATAATTCAGCCCAACTGCCATTTATTAACTAAAGAGTACACTGATGATCTTTTCTACTGCCATTTCCCCACCTTCCTACTTTGAAGAGTAAAACATATTTAACCACTTCAGCCCCGGACCAATTGTCAGCTTAAGGACCAGAGGTCTTTTTTCAATTTCGCACTGCACTACTTTAACTGGTAATTGCGCGGTCATGCAATTTTGTAACGAAACGAAATTTGCGTCCTTTTCTTCCCACAAATAGAGCTTTCTTTTGATGGTATTTGATTGCCTCTGTGTTTTTTTATTTTTTGCGATATAAACAAAAAAAGAGCGAAAATTTTGAAAAAAAAAGAGATTTTCTACTTTTTGTTATAAGAAAAATCTAATAAACTCAATTTTAGTCAAACATTTGGGCCAAAATGTATTCAGCCACATGTCTTTAGTAAAAAAAATGCCAATAAGCGTATATTTATTGGTTTGCGCAAAAGTTATAGCGTCTACAAACTAGAGTACATTTTCTGGAATTTACACCGCTTTTAATTTATGACTGCCTATTTCATTTCTTGAGGTGCTAAAATGGCAGAGAAGTACAAAACCCCCCCAAATGACCCCATTTTGGAAAGTAGACACCCCAAGCTATTTGCTGAGAGGCATGTTGAGCCCATTGAATATTTTTTTTTTTTAGTCCCAAGTGATTGAATAAAGACAAAAATAAAAAAGAATTTTTTTTTTTCTTCAAAAAGTTGTCACTAAATGATATATTGCTCACACATGCCATAGTTATATGTGGAATTGCACCCCAAAATACATTTTGCTGCTTCTCCTGAGTATGGGGATACCACATGTGTGGGACTTTTTGGGAGCCTAGCCGCGTACGGGGCCCCGAAACCCAAGCACCGCCTTCAGGATTTCTAAGGGTGCAAATCTTTGATTTCACTCCTCACTACCTATCACAGTTTCGAAGGCCATAAAATGCCAAAATAGCACAAAACCCCCCCAAATGACCCCATTTTGGAAAGTAGACACCCCAAGCTATTTGTTGAGAGGCATGGTGAGTATTTTACAGCTCTCATTTGTTTTTGAAAATGAAGAAAGTAAAGAAAAAAAATTTTTTTTTCTTTTTTTCAATTTTCAAAACTTTGTGACAAAAAGCGACATCTGCAAAATACTCACAATACCTCTCAGCAAATAGCTTGGGGTGTCTACTTTCCAAAATGGGGTCATTTTGGGGGGTTTTATGCCATCTGGGCATTCCATGGCCTCCGAAACTGTGATTGGCAGTGAGAAGTGAAATAAAAAAATTACTCCCTTAGAAAGCCTGAAGGCGGTGCTTGGTTTTTGGGGTTCCGTACGCAGCTAGGCTCCCAAAAGTCCCACACATGTGGTATCCCCGTACTCAGGAGAAGCAACAGAATGTATTTTGGGGTGTATTTCCACATATGCCCATGACATGTTTGAGCAATATATCATTTAGTGACAACTTTTTGTAAAAAAAAATATATATATTTTTTTTTTTTTTCATTATTCAATCTCTTGGGACAAAAAAAAAAAAATATTTAACGGGCTCAACATTGCTCTCAGCAAATAGCTTGGGGTGTCTACTTTCCAAAATGGGGTCATTTGGGGGGGGTTTGAACTGTCCTGGCATTTTATGCACAACATTTAGAAGCCTATGTCACACGTCACCCACTCTTCTAACCACTTGAAGATAAAGCCCTTTCTGACACTTTTTGTTTACATGAAAACATATTTTTTTTTTGCAAGAAAATTACGTTGAACCCCCAAACACTATATATATTGTTAAAGCAAAGGCCCTACAGATTAAAATGGTGGGTGTTGCATTTTTTTTTTCCACACAGTATTTGCGCAGCGATTTTTCAAACGCATTTTTTGTGGAAAAAATACACTTTTTTTTTATTTTTAATGCACTAAAACACACTATATTGCTCAAATTTTTGATGAAATAAAAAATATGATCTTAGGCCGAGTACATGGATACCAAACACGACATGCTTTAAAATTGCGCACAAACACGCAGTGGCGACAAACTACATACATTTTTAAAAGCCTTTAAAAGCCTTTACATGATACCACATTAGATTCACGGAGGAGGTCTACTGCTAAAATTACTGCCCTCGATCTGACCTTCGCGGTGATACCTCACATGCATGGTGCAATTGCTGTTTACATATGACGCCAGACCAACGCTTGTGTACGCCTTTGCGCAAGAGAAGGGGGGGCAGGGGTGCTTTTTTTTTTTTTTTTTTAGTTTTTTTTTTTTATTTATTTTGCTTTTTTATTCTATTTTTAAACTGTTCCTTCCATTTTTTTTCTTTGTTATGATTTTTATTGTTATCTCAGGGAATGTAAATATCCCCTATGATAGCAATAGGCAGTGACAGGTACTCTTTTTTTGAAAAAATTGGGGTCTATTAGACCCTAGATCTTTCCTCTGCCCTCAAAGCATCTGACCACACCAAGATTGGTGTGATAAAATGCTTTCCCAATTTCCCAATGGCGCGGTTTATATCCGGGAGGGGGGACATTCCCTCCCACTGCTTGTAAAAGCAGTCTAGAGGCTAATTACCCGCTAGAATTGCTTTTACATGAACGCCGATCACTGGCTGAAAAGAATGATACCAAGATGATACCTAAACCTGCAGGCATCATTCTGGTATAACCATTCAAAGTCCAGCAACATACTGGACATATATTGTAATCTTTTTTTTTTTTCATGCAGCCTCTTGGCTGAACGAAAAAAAGAGATTGATTGGTGGGTATGCCCACCATTAGAATACCTCCCTTCATCCACCCACTTCTAATGATGGGCATACATGCACCATTTATATATGCCGATGCATGGGGGCATCCTCCCGCAAAAGTTATGCCGTGTACACACGGTCGGAATTTCGACCGTATGTACGTGGCATTAGGAGCCAATCGCTCCTCCGCCCCCCCTGCTGCCCCCATGCTTCGGCACATATGCTCTTTTTTTTTAACTGTGGTGGTGAAATCACCTCCTACAGCGTTGGAGTCGCGGCTTTATGTATCGTGGGAGCAAACGCTGTTGCTGTCAAGATAAATAAATCCGCGCTGCAACTGAATGGCGCACCTGAAAACAAAAAAATGCTTAACACTAAAACACAGTAAACAAAATTACATACCTGAAAAGCAAGCATGATAAAACATAATAAAACATTGCAGAATAGAATGGAGTAAAAAAAGAGCAACAATAGAGAGAGAATAGAGTGAGAGAGAGAACAATAAAACGACAACTATTTTTGTTTTTTTTATTTTTTTGAGATTCACAGGTAAAAAAGCTCCTGACTGTTAGCGACTGAATCAAAACGCTACCACAAAAAAAATGTTAGCGATCGCAGGGATCAGGCCTGACTCTGCGAACACTGCAGTTATGTGTGCTTAGTGTTTTGTAAGTGACAGTGATCGATCGATACTGCACTTGGGTGGGCTGGGCTGGGCTGGGCGGAGGGGGAAAACGCAGGTGCTAGCAGGTATCTGGGCTGATCCCGCTAACAATGCGTTTTTTTGGAACCCTAAACTGCTGGGACGCTAGTATAGATCTGATCAGATCAGATATTGATCTGTTCAGATACTATACCACTAAGGGAGGTGTATGCTTTGCGCGTGGGTGTTTGCGGTACTGGCACTAACCTGGGGCGACGCAGACCTTATTTGACCCTAAAACCTAATTGATATCACCCGCCGGGCGATCAGGGGGTTAAACCGTTATTGGGTAATAAATGGCGGGTGCCCTGACAGTATAAAAAACAAGCTAACTAACCAGCGTCACCCGTAACAGTAATACAAAAAAAAAACTGGCTACCTAGCGGCACCAGTGACACTAATGCAGCGATCAGAAAAACAATCGCTTAGTGACACTGGCAAAAGGGGGTGAAAGGGTTAACTAGGGGCAATCAGGGGGTTAAACCTTTATTAGGTAATATATGGGGGTACCTGACGCTATATAAAAACCTGACGGGGAACCTAAATAACGAAATAACTAACTGGCTAACCAGCGTCACCAGTGACATTTTATACGGTGATCACTGGTGAAAGGGTTAACTCTAGGGGCAATCAGGGGGTTAAAACCTTTATTTAGGTTGTAATATGGGGGTACCTGACCTATAAACCTATTTATGAACCTATATAAACATGGCGGTTAACCTAAAAAAAAAAAACTGGTTACCTAGCGACACTAATGCAGCGATCAGAAAAACGATCGCTTAGTGACACTGGCAAAAGGGGGTGAAAGGGTTAACTAGGGGCAATCAGGGGGTTAAACCTTTATTAGGTAATATATGGGGGTACCTGACGCTATATAAAAACCTGACGGGGAACCTAAATAACGAAATAACTAACTGGCTAACCAGCGTCACCAGTGACAGTTATACGGTGATTACTGGTGAAAGGGTTAACTCTAGGGCAATCAGGGGGTTAAAACCTTTATTTAGGTTGTAATATGGGGGTACCTGACCTATAAAACTATTTATGAACCTATATAAAACATGGCGGTTAAAATAAAAAAAAAATGGTTACCTAGCGACACAATGCAGCGATCAGAAAAACGATCGCTTAGTGACACTGGCAAAAGGGGGTGAAGGGGTTAACTAGGGGCAATCAAGGGGTTAAACCTTTATTAGGGGGGGGTAGGGGGCTACCTAGGACCTAAAACTAACTGCCCTGACAGTTATTACAGTCACACTGACACTAAATGCAGTGATCAGTAAATAAATGATCACTGCAATTAGTGACACTGTGTCTGGGGGGGGAGGGGGTGATCTGGGGGTGACAGGGGGGCGGATTGTGTGCCTATGTGTACTGGTGTCAGTGTACTGTTTGTGCACTAACCTTTACATGTTCTCTGCTCGGCGTTCCGGTCACATAGACCGGCGCACCGAGCGTGACATCACTTCCGCCTTCCTGTCTATACAATAGACAGGAAGGGGAAGCTTTTCATTCGCCAGGAGCGATCGCGAGGGGGTGGCCAGAAACAACTGGCCGTCCCCTCGTCCCGGATCGCTCCTGAAGCGATGCCGACCGTCCCCGCCGGCGGAGGGGGTTCCGATCGGACACCCCACCCGCCGGAAGAATGGCACGTACAGGTACGTGGTTCTGCCTGTACGTGCCATTCTGCCGACGTATATATACAGGGGGCGGTCGGCAAGTGGTTAAAGTGGTTGTATAGTGAAAAAAAAGACTTTTACCTACAGGTAAGCCTATAATGAGGCTTACCTGTAGGTAAAAAAAATATCTCCTAAACCTGTACAGTTTAGGAGATATTCCCTGTGCAATGCTCCGTTGACTGCAGCGGCGCATGCGCGCGGGGGATTCTCGGCTGAAAGGCCGGCAGAATCCAAACCCTGCCGGGAAGAAGTCTCCCGTGCGCATGCACGGGAGTGACGACATCGCGGCTCCAGCCACTCACAGCGCTGGAGTCGCGATACCCGGAAGACACGCCGAGGCAACATGTCAGCTACCTCGGCGTGGACCAGGTGAGTTACCGACGCCTCGTTCTAAGGTAAGTATTTCATAATGAGCTAGTATGCGGGGCAAATCCATAGCTTCATGTTATTTTGCATGTATAGGTTTGCATCAGTTACACATGCAAAGCTGTACATTGCAAATCTGTAGGTTGAACATGACACAGAACATTGCATTTTGGTGGTAAAATAAATGTGTTTTTCTTGTATTGTGTAGTTTTTCTAGAAAATATGTATGAATTTTCTAATTTCAAACAATATTATTAAAACATAAATGTATTAATTTTCTTTTGTCCTTAAATGGAATTTACAATAACTAGAATATGTTTAAATGGTACAGCAGTTACAATTAAAACTGATGCTACATTCTTTATTTAAAAAATGTATGTGGTTTGGATACACATGCACAGAAGCTTATCTCTCAATATATTGTACCCTTCCACATATATTCATACATTCATTCATTCACTGGCCATTAAACTTCACAGCAGGCTAGACCTGGGCCCTCAAACACCCAGATTAAAGGTTAACATGGACAAGAGGCCAAGTGGCAGGGAAAGTTCTGCCATAGGTGCACATTCAGTTTTGAAGATGACATATTGACATAATGCATAGCATAGCATATGTGCTGTAGGCATTTTCCAGGTGTTATCCTTACTAAATAAAAATACAGTAAAACCTTGGTTTGAGAGTACCTTGGCTTGAGAGCATTTTGCAAGACAAGCAAATTTATTAAATAAAATTTGACTTGATAAACGAGGGATGTCTTTATATACAAGTAGCGTCATGTCACAACTGAGTATAAAAGAGAATTGAGGTGTCTCTAAGTGTAGCAATATGGTTACATTTAATGAAGGTACAACATTTAGCAACTCACATGGTTGATGTTTAAAACAGGCACATCTATGTATGCAGGCATCTGGGGTAAAGCTGTCCACATAGACCATCCTCCGCACCAACATCAACGACCTCCCTTCCACACTGCGCTCCACGAACGCTTCAAGCCTCGCTTTCATATCGCTCTAGTGCGGGTTAGTCTTCCTGTTCATGATTGCAGACTGACAGCAGTGAGATCCTGCAGTGCAAAGGACGGTCTATGTGGACAGCTTTAGACCACTTTCACACTAAGGCGCTTTTCAGGCGCTTTCAAGCTAAAAACAGCGCCTAAAAAGCTCACGAAAACGTATTTCCATTAAAATCAATGAACGCTTTCACACTGGGGCAGTGTGCTGGCAGGGCTGTGAAAAACTCCCCTCCCCATTGAAATGAATGGAAAGCTCTTCAAAAGCGCCTGAAAAGTCAGATCGTGTGTATGCAATACCAACTTGGGGCCAACGCCCTTTGGACAAAAATCCACGGGAAAGTTAGTCCACGGTCCGATCGTGTGTATGAGGCTTTAGTCTGACATTTTTGATAAGTGACCCCACAGATTAATTGGACTGTCATCAAGTTTAAGGAGAATCTAAAATGGGCAGTGATGTGACTGGCCAAGGGCTGGCAATGTTAGGTACAGTGATGTTTTGTTATAAGTGGAACCACTGTTTAACAGTATTTACTCCTTTATATATGTGTGAACTATGCAGGCATCTGAATACAGAACACGCCTTGGATGACCGCAGCACAGCACAGTGTCGAGTACAGATGCAGGTGGTGCAGCAACTGGAAATACAGGTGAACAATTAATACCTTGTGATATATACTAACCATGGTGGCATGCATTCGTGAAAATAGTTCTTACTAAGAACCTATAAACGTAGAGGTATGGTTATTAGAAATATTTTTTGTTTCCTACTGACAGTTTTATAAATCTGCATGTTCATATCCTGTGATTATCCATGCGCTGTGTGAACCTGCAAAAATGGCACCATTGCTATCACTTTAATTTATAGACAGAATTTAGTTCATACGTTTTTCCACTGCTAGATGTTCCTAGTTTGTCTTCTGCAATCTGATTAAGAACAGGTTTAGAGGCATGCCTGGTGTAGAAGTAAGTTACAACCAAGGTTGGTTTTTAAGTTTGAGGTCAAACTGAGTCACAACAATCTGAAAGCACCAAAAAGGCTCTCACCCGAAGCTGATCCCTGTTTTTTGATCTGCACACACTTAACCTCCCTGGTGGTATTCCAGAGTTTGGCTTGGGGTTAAATTTCAGTACCATTAGTGGTAACCCAAGCCACGCTCAGGATTGCATTGCAGAATCCTGGTACAGCGTACTTACCTTGTCACCAGGATCCTGCTATGTCCCTCCACCCGATCATCTGGCCGATGCTCTGTGTTCCGGGCTTTGCTCCCTGCGAGCATCGTGAAGCATGTGGGCAGAGATAGGCGTCAAATTCAAAAAGTACAAAAAACATAACATGTACACTGTCATTTATAGATTACATTACTGTATCAAATCATTTCACCTCCCTTTTGTCCCTAGTGCTTTGTCCAGTGCCCTGCATGCACTTATGCACTATATTATATATATATATATATATATATATACCGTGTTTCCCCGAAAGTAAGACAGTGTCTTACTTTCTTTTTATCCCTAAAAGCCCCACTATGTCTTACTTTCGGGGTATGTCTTATATTGGGAAAAAAATGTCGAATTATGGGGCACATAGCACATTATGGGGCAGATAGCACATCAGGGCACATCATGGGGCACATAGCAGATCAGGGCACATTATGGCACATTATGGGGCACATAGCACATCAGGGCACATTATGGGGGACACAGCACATCTGGGCACATAGCACATCTGGGCACATTATGGGGCACATTAGGGCATCAGGGCATGGGGCACATTAGGGCATCAGGGCATTGGGCACATTACAGGGCACATCTGGGGATCTTACTTGCGAGCATGCAGAGTAGCGCAGGAAGCGTCTATCTGTCATATGTTTTCTCTCATGTCACGCTGCTCGCTCCCTGGCGGCCCCTCCTCTCTTCTCGTCTATCCCAGATGATGTCTCAAGCCAATGGGGATTGACGAGAAGAGAGGAGGGGCCGCCGGGGAGCGGGCAGCGCTGAGTGACATGAGAGACAACGTATGACAGTAGACGCTTCCTGCGCTACTCTGCATTCATCTCATTCGGCTCTGGCGGCGGCTCTGGTCTCTGCAGGCAAATCCCCCGTGTTTCCCCGATAGTAAGACATACGTCTTACTTTCGGGGTACGGCTTACATTAGCTGTCCCCTCTGACACTCCCGATACGTCTTACTATCGGGGGTGTCTTACTATCGGGGAAACACGGTATATATATATATATATATATATACACACACTATATATACTGTTCTCTCTGCCTGGAAACTTGAGAACGTCCATGGCAACCAAAAAGTGTCCCTTTACATCAAAAGTGTCTTTAGACCAGCTAGAAAACAGCGATAGTAAATTAGAACAGAATCGCAGCAATAGTGATTCGTAGACATCATACCCGGGATGTCTACTAGACTCTTGTTTGGACAGATTTAAGTGTGTTATTACTAAGAATTACAGGCCTACAATATGCACTTATTTAGAGACAGGGTGGGATAATCTGTATAATTGCACACCCCTGCACACCCTATATGATCTGGGAACTGTTTGAGCTTCCAGGGGTAAGGTTTACCCTACAACCACACACCTTTACCCCCGAGTATATATATGATTTATAATCTATATAGCTCACATACTCTTGATACAGGTAGCGCCACTGACCCCAGCATTCTACATTTAGCTACAATATAAAGCGCCAAATTTCTATGCAAAACAATGTACCGCTTTGAGATTCACAAATCTGACATAATCATACCGCCAGGGAGGCTACTGGATTCTGGAATCTGAGAACTAGGGATAACTGAAATTCACCAATTTTCCAATACATTTTGCCTATACAGGTGCATCTTAAAAAAATTTGAATATCATCAAAAGGTTAATTTATTTTAGTAATTCAATTCAAAAAGTGAAGCTCATATATTATATAGATTCATTACACACAGAGTGACATATTTCAAGCATTTCTTTCTTTTCATTTTGATGATTATGGCTTACAGCTAGTGAAAACCCCAAATTCAGTATCTCAGAAAATTTGAATATTACATAAGACCAATAAAAGAAAAACATTTTTTAATACAGAAACGTTGGCTTACTGAAAAGTATGTCCATGTACAGTATAGTATGCACTCAATACTTCAGATCAGGGCTCCTTTTGCATTAATCATTGCATCAGTGCAGCGTGGCATTGAGGCGATTAGCCTGTGGCACTGCTGAGGTGTTATGGAAGGGCAGGTTGCTTTGACAGAGGCCTTCAGCTTGTCTCTGTGTATTACATTTATATAATATACGAGTTTCACTTTTTGAACTGAAGTACTGAAATAAATACATTTTTTGATAAAATTCTAATTTTTTAAGATGCACCTGTAGGTAAAATTCATTGGCATTAAGAAAAAAAAAGTAGAAATTATGGAGGTTTATGGTTGTAATATCAACTCCACATTTAACAACACATTACAACAACAAAACAAACCGTATACAAATCAGAGCATAGATAAAATACACTTAGAAGCTATTGAAGGTACCTTAAAACCTGTTTACCTTCTCATTCGTAATCTAGATTTTTTTATTCATTTTTTTTTTTTTTTTAATGTAGACTTTTCAATAGAATTTGAATGAGAAGGTGGTCCTAAATTCACATCATAGTACTCAATGAATGGATTTTGAGCTCAATAACAAATAATTATTCATTAAAGATAGAAGGAGATGGCAGCAAGGAAGGGTCCAAACAGAAGGTGGAGAACATGGCTATATGTTTACAACAGCAATCATTCCCTGGAACTCATTAAAAGTCTCATAGACATCCTTTAGGCATCATGCACACTGGGCTTCAAAAATGCAGCTTTTAAGGGTAATTGACTTTTTTTCTGCCTCTAAACGCCCCTCTGTTTATAGAATAAATTAATATTTACACCATGTGTGTGTATATATATATATATATATATATATATATATATATATATATATATATATATATATATATATATATATACACAGGCATACCCCACTTTTAAGTACACAAGGGGGTTTATTTACTAAAGCTGGAAAGTGCAAAATCAGGCTCTCTTCTGCATAGAAACCAATGATCTTCCAGGTTTTATTACTAAAGCTTAATTGAACAAATTGGGGTTAGAAGCTCATTGGTTTCTATGCAGAAGTGAGCCTGATTTTGCACTTTGCAGCTTTAGTAAATAAACCCCATTGTGTACTTAAACGTGGGGTATGCCTGTATATAACACCAAAATGACTAACACGCCTGATCGCATTGATGCACAACTTACAAACACAACTTAACTTACTAAATTCCTACTAAGTCTAAAATCTAAAATAGTATCAAGTTAAAGGACAAGTACAGCCAAAGCTCATTTTGCTGTACTTCTTCTGTGGATCACAGGAGTGCAGTTCATTCTGCACTACTGTGATTTGTTTTGAGCAGACAGCTGTCGGCTGACATCACAGAGCCGGTCCAGGCTCGGGAAAATTCACGCCCATATGGAGGGGGGAGAGCAGACAACAGTGACTGACAAGCACAGCGATGTTTGATCGCTCGGTTCTCAGCCTTAGAGCCGTTTGGGACAAATGCAGCATCCAACTAGGTAAGTATGATTCTGAAATAACATCAATTCCCAATTTCATTTTGAATTATGCCTTTTTGCAAAATGGTGAAAAACCTAAAGAACTCAAAACTGTAAATACACAAATGATGCTAAAAATTGTGAGGTTGGCTTCGCACATACAGTGAGGGGAAAAAGCATTTGATCCCCTGCTGATTTTGTATGTTTGCCCACTGGCAAAGAAATGATCAGTCTATAATTTTAATGGTAGGTTTATTTTAACAGTGAGAGACAGAATAACAACAAAAATGTCCTGAAAAAATGCATTTCAAAAAAGTTATAAACTGATTTGCATTTTAATGAGTGAAATAAGTATTTGATCCCCCTAATCAATTAGCAGGATTTCTGGCTCCCAGGTGTCTTCTATACAGGTAATGACCTGAAATTAGGAGCACTCTCTTAAAGGAAATGCTCCTAATCTCCGATTGTTACCTGTATAAAAGTCACCCGTCCACAGAAGCAATCAGTCAATCAGATTCCAATCTCTCCACCATGGCCAAGACCAAAGAGTTGTGTAAGGATGTCAGGGACAAGAGGGTGACAACAGTTGGTGCGATTATTTGCAAATTAAAGAAACACAAAATAACTGTCAATCTCCCTTGGTCTGGGGATCCATGCAAGATCTCAGCTCGTGGAGTTTCAATGATCATGAGAACGTTGAGAAATCAGCCCAGAACTACACGATAGAATCTTGTCAATGATCTCAAGGCAGCTGGAATCATAGTCACCAAGAAAACAATTGGTAACACACTATGCCGTGAAGGACGGAAATCCTGCAGCATCCACAGGGTCCCCCTGCTCAAGAAGGCACATATACAGGCCCGTCTGAAGTTTTCTAATGAACATCTGAATGTTTCAGAGGAGAACTGGGTGAAAGTGTTGTGGTCAGATAAGACCAAAATCAAGCTCTTTGGCTTCAACTCAACTCACTGTGTTTGGAGGAGGAGGAATGCTGCCTATGACCCCAAGAACACCATCCCCACCGTCAAACATGGAGGTGGAAACATATGCTTTAGGGGTATTATTCTGCTAAGGGGACAGGACAACTTCACTGCATCAAAGGGACGATGGGTGGGACCATGTACCATCAAATCTTGGGGAAGAACCTCCTTCCCTCAGCCAGGGCATTGAAAATGGGTCATGGATGGGTCTTCCACCATGACAATGACTCAAAACACAAGGCCAGGGCAACAAAGGAGTGGCTCAAGAAGAAGCCTAGCCAGTCTCCAGACCTTAACCCCATAGAAAATATGTGGCGGGAGCTGAAGGTTTGAGTTACCAAACGCCAGCCTCGAAACCTTAATGACTTGGAGAGGATCTTCAAAGAGGAGTGGGACAAAATCCCTCCGGAGATGTGTGCAAACCTGGTGGCCAACTACAAGAAACGCCTGACCTCTGTGATTGCCAACAAGGGTTTTGCCACCAAGTACTAAGTCCTGTTTTGCGAAGGGGTCAAATACCTATTTCACTCATTAAAATGCAAATCAAATTATAACTTTTTCTGGATAATTTGTTGTTATTCTGTCTCTCATTGTTAAAATAAACCTACCATTAAAATTATAGACTGATCATTTCTTTGTCAGTGGGCAAACGTACAAAATTAGCAGGGGATCAGATACTTTTTTCCCTTACTGTAAGTGCTGTGATAATGCCTGATCTGCATTGCAATGTGTGTGCTGCACTGGTTTGCATAGTGTTAAAATGATGCAGCCAAACAAGTTATTGCACCACAGTGCATTACAATGCATGGAAATGTGTCACAACATATTGGTGCAGTAGCGTTGAGTGAATGTAATTTTTAAAAAGTTTAAAAAAAGGAAACAAAATTAACCACTTCAGCCCGGACCAATTTGCAGCCAAAGGACCAGGCCCCTTTTTGCGATTCGGCACTGCGTCGCTTTAACTGACAATTGCGCGGTCGTGCGACGTGGCTCCCAAACAAAATTAGCGTCCTTTTTTTCCCACAAATAGAGCTTTCTTTCGGTGGTATTTGATCGCCCCTGCGGTTTTTATTTTTTGCGCTATAAACAAAAATAGAGCGACAATTTTGAAAAAAATGCAATATTTTTTACTTTTTGCTATAATAAATATCCCCAAAAAATATATAAAAAAACATTTTTTTTCCTCAGTTTAGGCCGATACATATTCTTCTACATATTTTTGGTAAAAAAAATCGCAATTAGCGATTATTGATTAGTTTGCGCAAAAGTTATAGCGTTTACAAAATAGGGGATAGTTTTATAGCATTTTTATTAATATTTTTTTTTTTTATTAGTAATGGCGGCGATCAGCGATTTTTTTTTGTGACTGCGACATTATGGCGGACACATCGGACATTTTTGACAAATTTTTGGGACATTTGTCATTTATACAGAAATCAATGCTATTTAAATAGCACTGATTCCTATGTAAATGACAGTTGTAATGAAGGGGTTAACCACTAGGGGGCGGGGAGGAGTCAGTGTGACGTGTTGTGTTTTTTTTTACAGTAGGGGGGCGTGGCTGTACGTCTGACGTCATTGATCGCCGTTCCCGATGACAGGGAACCGCCGATCACTGACAGTCAGTGTAGGAAGCGCGGGGAGAGGTTTGTTTACACAAACCTCTCCCCGTTCTTCAGCTCCTTAACCCGATCGCGGGATACCAGCGGCGATCGGGTCTGCTGGTCCCGCGGCCGTGGTCACGGAGCTCCCGACCGGGGCGTCATTCATACATCTGCAAAGGGCTGTACAGCTTCAAAAAAGGAGTGCATTTCTGCGCCTGGGCTGTCACAGGATTTTGCGTACAGCCACAGGCAGCAGCTGAGCTGTTACACAATATGAGTGTCCCAGTTTGCATCCAAGGCATATGGCTACATGCATACAGCCATGGCATCAGCCTGGCATTGATTTTTACAGGATGCTTCCGGTGGCTGTAAGCAAACACCTGTGACTCTCACATGTAGAAATATGTGAATTTGAATGGCGCTTTATTTCTGTTTTCTTAGTATTTTTGGGGAAGGGATGAGGGAGGGTCTAAACAGACTCTTGATCTTTCAGTTTTTTGATGAAGAGATTAAAGCAGACCTTCAGTCATTTTTATCTATTAAATCTTCTGCCCTTGTTGTTTTAACTTTGGATAATAATTTTTTTTTCTGCCAGTAAATACCTTATACAGCCCACTTCCTGTTTCTTGTCTGGTCATTAGCCTAGGCTTATGACATCATGCACAGCTCTCTTGAGAGTTTGCCAGAAAGGGGCAAATGAGAGATGCAGAGCTGGAGGCGTGCCTCTGTGTGTCTGTGTAAATTCAGGAAGTGAAAAGGCAGCAGCTTCAGCTGCCCACAGTTAAAATGGATGCAGCTAGACTTAGGGGAGGGAGATTTCTGCAGCATATTTGGCAAGTACAGAATCACAGTATATATGAAATAATATGCAAAGTGGTTGTAGGGAAGCTTCAGAATGGCAAAGATGTTTTTATTACAAATTATGTGAGCAGACTGCAGTTTCTCTTTACAAGCACAGATTTCTGATTCTCTTCCTCCTCTGCAGCTGCACTAAATGAACAGGAAGTGATCTGTAGCGAGGCTTCCTGTTCATTCTCAAACTGGAAGACATAGTAAATAATGTTTACTTCTGCTTCAATTATAAATGGAGGAATCAGAACTGATATTAAAGTGTCAGTAAGCATGAGAGACCCCTTTTTCTCCCCATCCCCTGCTGTCTATCATGTCACATCGATCTTGTATGCTGACTGACAGGTAGGGAGGGAGAGGAGTAAAAGCATGGAGTTATGGGTAAAGCCCCAAGGGGATGGGGATCAGAGAGTAGGGGGTAAGCAGGGTAAGAGAAGCAGGCACACAGGCGCATAGCCTGCAGCATGCAGCAGGGGTAACACATGGGGCAGTGGACTAGTGGGGAGGGGGGTTACATTTTTAATGAATGGCTTTGGTTATTGGCTTCTCTGCCACTGATATCAGCAATTCTATAATCAGCAGCACCTGGGGGACCTATCTTTTTTTTTTTTTTTTTTTTTTTTCCACTTCAGATAAAACTTTATGGGGTAATGTCAGCAACGCCCACATCTCCATCCCCTTTTTGTCTTAGCATCATTTGTGGTTTGCTTTGTATTTCTTTTAATCCCATTAGGGTTATCTAGTTATTCCCCCCTTTTTTTTTTCCCATTGTGTTCTAGATTAATCATATATGCACTACAGCGGGGTAAAAAACAGTCGCCATGGAAGAGGGGCTGGGATGTTGCCAATATACTCTAAGACAAGTTCCTGTATTTGAACTATTTTCCCTCGTTCTTGCACCTCCCAGGAAATGGCTTTCTCGCAATTACCCTTTTTATTTTTTGCTTTTCTCCCCCATCCCTTTCTCGCGATCCTTATCTTGTGATTATTTAAATTACTATTCCCCTAACCCCTTACCATCGCCCACCCCCTCCGATACTGAGGCAAGGCCCTTTTTTTTTTTTTTTTACTTCTTTTTTTTTTTTTTTTTTTTGTTGTTTGTTGTTCCCCCTACCCTATCAGCTCTGTCCCCTCTGACCCTATTTTCTCCATGCTGGTGCTTGCTATTATGTCTTTCTCCTTCTAGGGTGTCTATGAATGAATCCTCAAGACCTCTGTATAGCTCCATGTTTTCTTAAATTTTCTCCAACACTCCCATTTTTCTTTCACTGCCTCCCTTTCCCCCTCTACGCAGTTTATTACGCACTCCATTGTGTATGTGGATTCCACCTCGTCTACCCATTCCCATAAGGGGGGGCTTTCTTGGTCCATCCACCTCCTCGGGATCACCCTTTTTGCTGCGTTGAGGAGGTGAGGGATCAGTGAGCCTAGTTATTGCCTAGTTCCACTCGTGGTTGCGTGCATAAGAACGACCCAGGGGTCGTTTTTCACCTCGACAGTTGTTATTATTTTGATATATTTTAAAATAGTCTCCCAGTATTTTTTTATTTTGTGACATTCCCACCATAGGTGGCCCATAGTACCTCTTTGATCACAACCCCTCCAGCAATTGGCCGAGGTGTCCGCTTGAAATTTACTTAACTTGTCTGGGGTCCTGTACCACCTGGCCATACACTTAAAGTTAATTTCTGCAGTCTTGGAGTCGACTGCTGATCCGTGAGCTAATTTTAAAATTTTCTTAACTGTGCCTACCTCTAATTGTGTTCCTAATTCGTTCTCCCGTTTCCTGAAGTATGGGGGTATCTCCAGTCTATCCTTTTCCAGTAATAATTTGTAAATTTTAGAAATTCTCTTCTTGGAGTTTTCTGCTGTAAAGATTCTCTCCAATTTCGTCAGGTCGTCTATGTCCCTTACTGGGGGACCTATCTATTATACACTCATGTTCAATGGAGCAACCTTGAGCTCAAAGCAGAAGGGGGGACCTGTTGATGCAATGCATTCTGACCTGGCCAGCTGGTAGCAGTTCTGTTGTGCCTTATGCCTTATGTCACTGCCATCAAAAGGTTGTCTGATATCTTTTGGGCAGGTAGCTAGCTTTTTAAAATTAAATGGCAGTTGCCCCAACAATTTTGGTGAAAGCCAAAATTTGCAAAATCAAGTTTGGCAAAAGGTTCTCATTAGTTTGTATGTTCTGAAAATGTGGGGACCCTCAAAAACAGTACATTTGCTGTCAAAACATGCTTAAATTACAGCTATCAGATAGTGGGTATTATGTTATGTGTAGACATCTAGAGAATCTGGGCAAAATTTTTGTGTATAAGATCAAATATAACCAAGTTGTGGCATTCATTATTTTTCTTGGAATCCTTATCTATCTCTTTGCATTAATAACTGTATCAGGCTAACAAAAGATTTATGTTCTAGCTGGCAAAAGAAAGCGAACGGCTGCAAGCCATGATGACACATTTACATATGAGACCGTCCGAACCAAAACCCTTCAGTCAACCAGTGAGTTATCAAAGACCCTTGTCTTCTCAAGATTGCCTACGTGGATACTCATAACTTTCCTTTGACACCTTTTCATTATCTCTCAGCTTAACCTGGTTTCCAGTGCATCTCTCAACAAAATGTCCCCAGACATCTACCCAGATGGCTTGCAACAACCCCCAACATCAGCAACAGCACCCATCACTCCAGTGAGAGCTGGCACATCTGTGATTAGCTCTTCAAGCCTATCTAGCATTGGTCCTGTGCGAAGAAGGATAGTGGACAAATTCTGTACACCAATTTCTTCAGGTGAACACTACTATGCCCTTGTTTTAATTGACTCTTTAGTCACAGTTAAATATTGTTAAAGTAGTACTGCAGTTTGCTAACATTCAGTTACTTAAAGTATAACTAAAGGCAAAACTTTTTTTTTTGGATAGAGGGAAGAGGGATCAGAACCCCTGTCCACTTTTTATACCGCCTTTGCCCGCGTTAACGAGATTCACTCTCTCTATTTGTCCCTTTTTTCCGTTATCATAAAAAAATGACAGTAAAAGAAAATATCGAATTTTGGGTGTCCCCAGAAAAATAATTGAGGGGAAATCTTCCAATAGAGACACTAGCTCTGATGACCTGGGGGTCCCCAAGAGATTCCTTTTAATTTTCATAAATTTTCTTCCACTTCCTGTTTTGGTTATGGGACAAAGAGGGCAAAAATAAACCTTACAGGGGTTATAAGCCTCCCGTACCCTATGCAAAATGGAAACAAAAAAGTTTTGCTTATAGTTTTACTTTAAAGAGAAACTCCAAATTAAGCTTTTGTTTTGGATAAAATGGGGAAGAATGAGATCTTCTGTCATATTTAATTTTTTATCTATATTTATATAGAGGGATATCCTCACAGAAATTTCCATTATGAGAAAGGAAAGACTGCATTTGACAGTTGTCAGTGGAGCAGCTGTCCCTTATGTTAGATTTTTTCCAGAAAAAATTGAAATTTAAAAAAAAAAAATGTAAAAACAAATTTAGTCTTTTATAAATTGAAAGCCATTTTTGTTTACACTGGGAATGTGAAATGCAGTGTATATAAAAGTATTATGCTAGCAAGTACAGCTTGCTCAATAAATAAACTAAACTTGTTTTTTACATTTTTATTTTTTTATTACAAATGGAATAACAAGGACTGTATATGTTAAGAACATTTCAACTATACATGAGAACAGGTAACCACCTCCTTTCCCTGGTAATAATGTAAAAGATTCCTGCCAAGATGCATTTTCACTTATTGACAATGCTGATCCAGAAGCATATATTGCTCCTACAGGAGCTTAATGAATGTTCTGATTTTCAGGTGTCTTTTTATCTATATATGAAGGCATTGTGTATTTTTGGGAGGCAGTGGTTTGAAACTCTTCCTTACTTGAAGATGCTGCTGGTGAAGAAAAAATGTGTGATGATCCAGAAGCAACAGAAAGGGTGTTTTTGGAATGAGAACACTAGAGGGAAAAGCTACTATTCCATGAATTTTGTTAGGGCACCTCTGCCATGCAAGGATGTGTTTTGTCATCCTTGTAGCATATGGAAAAGACTATTTCTTCTCACAAAATTTGCAAATTGCAGCTTTGCTCTCAGCACTGTGTAAATGTTTCCCAAACTTTAGATGTTGCTCTCACCATTTTACTGAGAGGAGAAAAGGAGAACACAATATACTGACCAGGCTATAGGGAAACTTTATGCTATGATGTTGGAGAACATTAACAAGCATCATTTAATGGTTAAAAAAGATAAACTAATTTGTCAAACAAATGTACTCATACCTGTCAATTAAGGCCTGAGAGGACAGGAACTATTATCTACTGTTTTCCAACAATCACCCAACTGTAGGAGTTACAAGATGGAGTAAACTAAGCTAAGTAAACTGGGGCCTTTCCCCTGCAGTGCCCCCTAGTGGCAGAAATGCATATTTCTCTTGTTTGAGAACTGCATTGAGAAGCACAGTCTTCCTCAAATTGTATTCCAGGATTTGCTTGTCTTCAGCTGAGAGAACTACATAAAGTCTCAGAATACTTTCATTAAGGTCTTCATGCTATATAGTTTGAAAAGTTTGAATACCATGTCATAGATATATTATATATTATTGTAAAAGAACATATTCCACATTTTTGTTTCCAATTTTTCCAGAAAAAAAAACAAAAATAAAACAGTTTTTGTCCCAATTTTTCCATTTATTTTCCAGGCCTTTCCATTTCTAGTCCTGTGTTGCATGAGGCCCAATGCTAGTCAATTAGATGGTTTAAATTACAGTATAACACTAAACATGGTTTAAAGTTGGGCCTGAAATCAAAAACTAAGAGCTAAATAAACTGGTGAAATACGTATACGATTGCTGTATTACTTGCCAAAGGATTTCTGTCTATTCACTCTTGATAGTTACACAGCCCTGTCAGACCACACAGCCAGCCTGCAGAGCTCATTTGCCTTTCCTGCAGTTAAGTAAAACAATTGCGTATTGTCCCTACCCCCAGCCTGTGAATGGAAGGTGAAGGAAAAGCAGTGGTGAGCAAATTTATCTATTACTCTGCTCCTGCAAACATGCTACTTGTTAACACATGAGTACTGCAGTACAGCTGGTTTGCTGTTTCTCCCTCTCACAATTTAAGCTATGCTGTACAAAGCATTGCAAGAGGCTAATATCAAGTCAAATTGAGATACAAGTTGTTTTAAAAAATACACCTAAAGTGATTGTAAACCCATTCAGTTTAAAATGAAAGGCAAAACATTAGTGTATAAATATATAAAAAATATATATAAACGCCCCCCCCCCCCTTTTTATAAGTGGCCCCCTTCGCTCTGTTCCCTCTGTTCTCAGCTGCATAAGAGATGGGGGAGGAGAAGCAACAACACACTGAACTTCCCATGAAGGGCTGTGCAGGGGAGAGTGTCAGGACAAGTCTGATCATTGGAGGAGAGCAGCCTGAGTTCCCAGCATAGCGAGAGAACTGACCACAGTGTGTTCTCCTGCTTAGTGTGGTCAGTTTTTAATAGGAAAGCAGAATGACTGACAGGAACACCAGGGATTTCACACAAAGGAAGCAATACAAAGCAAACCGAATACTTTTTTATACAAGTACATGGTACAGTAGGCACATATCAGGAATATACAATGTTGGGGTAACAAACACTTTAATGACATTGTAAATAAAACTGCTTTAAAATGTTGTGCAATGTTTTAAAAATAGTGCATATTTTATTTGTTCACTTCTTCACAGTTCTTCACAGTTGTAGAAAGCATGTTTGCTTTCCACTAAGTGTAAACCATCTCCTCTCATTTGAGAAAAGCTCGGCCCACGTATAAATACTGAAAAGGGAAAATCATTCTTTTGTCCAAACAACTACAGTCCAGCTATAATTTTTTTTCTAGGTGAGATTATAAGAGTCACTAAGGACAACTCATCTACTTTTCTCACAGTTTTTATAGTGGTCTGTCGTTTTTATAATGTGAATAAGCTAACCACACTTTGGACTTTTGTTTAAATGAGGAATGTTATGGAAAGATGGAAGTTTTCAAAATATAGCAATTTTGTTTGCGGTTTTTCCAGTTTGTCTGTTAGCTCTTTGATCCTTTTTATACATGGAGAAACAAGGCTGATGAATGAGCGCCTAAGATGCTGCACACAGAAATTGCATACAAACCTTAGTATACCAACTTTTTTAAAAACAGGCCCCATGGACTGTGATTTGCTTTAAGTCATTTTCATTATTATGCTAATTGGTATTAAACATATGTTTTTATGGATATCTTAGATTGGGCACATTGTTGGAATTATACAGCATATTGTTCTTATTGTGTATTTTGTCTATGGTCAAACAAGCCATTCAATTTACCATGTAATAAACTTTGTGTTTTTCTCAACAATATTTTATGGCACTTAAAGTCATTGTACAAGTTATATATCACCTTTTAACAAGACACACATGGCCACCCATTAAAATGAGAAGAAAGGAGGTTTAACCTTAAACTACGTAGAGGGTTCTTTACTGTAAGAGCGGCAAGGATGTGAAATTCCCTTCCACAGGCGATAGTCTCAGCCGGGGGGGGGGGGGGGGGGCATCGATAGTTTTAAAAAACTATTAGATAAGCACCTGAACGACCGCAACATACAGGGATATACAATGTAATACTGACACATAATCACACACATAGGTTGGACTTGTGTCTTTTTTCAACCTCACCTACTATGTAACCTGGTATATTAAAACTACCGTATGTGCACAAAGTTTTGTTTTCTGACTTTATTAAACATTTGCCATTGTGTCTCTGTCATTAATATTGTTATGTTCTTGATTTTCTGTGTTTTGTCTTAGAGCTTGCACAGAATCACGAGTTTTATAAAAATGCTGAAGTCCGTCCGCCGTTTACATATGCCTCACTCATACGACAGGTAAGAGCTTTGAGATAAGAAAGAAATAATAGAATGGCACATAGCATATAATGGTGTCATATTCAAAATGTCTACCCAAACTCTAATGTTCCCTACAGGCCATTCTAGACACACCAGACAGACAACTGACTTTAAATGAGATCTACAATTGGTTCACTCGCATGTTTGCCTACTTCCGGAGAAACACAGCCACATGGAAAGTAAGTTGGATTCGTTATATTATCATACAATTATACTGCTTGAGTGCAGGCTTTTCACACTGTTATCAACTACTGTTATTTTTTTATGGATGAGAGGCTTGCCTTTTACTGTGAACATAGTCATCATTTATGCCACCAAAGGTTTAATGTGAGTTCTACAATATTTACAAAGTGTATGATTCTGCAAAGTAGCAAACGGTATTTAAAGCGCTATTAATTGTACATTGTACATTGTACATTGGTCTCATGATTGGTTACATTTATATCATCATAAAAATAAAACTATATTAGGGGAAAGGAAATAGAATTTGAATATGTTGCAATGACCTATGCATTGTACAGTAGTAGTGAAACAGACAAATCAATGAGACAGCTTTTTTTCACAATACAGTGTGTAATATAGGCAAGTAAGGAAGCCACAATTTTTTTTTTATAGTGGACATATCATTAGAATTCATATGAAACAGTGTCAGCATTCCCAAAGATCTTGTGGCTAAATACACTTTAACTGCTCTGAATACATCCAGGTAGTGGAATAAAATCTAGATTTGTGTGTTTTGGAAGAGGACAATATTGTTGTTCAAATGCAAGGAAAGAACTACCTTGGGGAGGAAGAACCACCTTGTCCCTGTAAGACCAGAAAGAACCGCCATCGGAGACATGCCTAATGAAGCTATAGCCACTAAAAAGTCCACCTTACTTGCAAGATCCCCCATTGACATATCCCATGATTGTTTAAAGGGAGGTTTTTGAAGAACAAAAAGTACCAGATTCACATCCCAGGGAGACGCACGAGTTTGGAATAGGGAATAACATAAGCAACTCTTTGTATGATGGTCTTGACAAGAGTATGCAAAGCCAAAGTTTTCTGGAATAGAATGGGTAAGGCAACAACTTGTCCCTTCAAAGTAATTAGAGCCAGATGCTAGTCCGGGCAAGACTGGAGGATGGCCTGGATACAAGGAATATAATATTCCTTGGGGTCTAGGTGCCTGCCCTCACACCAGCCAAAGTAGGTGGAGGTGCGATAGTAAATCCTATGAGAGGTACATTTTCTTGCTTTAAGCAAGGTGGGAATGACAGAGTCAGCAAAAGCTATACTTTGGGACCTGGGTTTCAGCAGCCATGCGGTTAAAGCCAACAGGTGAGAAGCAGGGTAGAACAGAGGGACCTGTGACAGGGGGTCTGGCCTGTTTGGGAAAGGCTAAGTCTTGTCCGCCAGGAGTCTGTGTATGTCTGTGTGCCAAGTTCTCCTAGGCAAATTTGGTGCAAGGAGGATCACTGGAACCTGAAACACTTCTTCATCTGTCTTGCGAAGCAAAATCACCAGAATTCTTTCTTCATAGCTTTTAGAGAGCAGTTGAGGGAAAATCTTCACTACAATTCATTTATGAGTCTCAACAGGAACCAAGAAATCACCAGGGTAGCCACCTTGAGTCAGCCACAAACCTGTCCTATTTTCAGGCCACAATGTTTAGGTGTTGGTGACTCAGGAAGCCAATTTTCCACTTCCTGTATGTAGAAAGCAGAGAGGGTTTTGAATTAGTTTCTGCATCCAGGAGAAACTCAGGTTTGCTTCTTTCAGGGCTGTCCAACTTCTGATAGCCATTTGATGTTGATAATATATGCTACAGCCATGGCATTGTTCAACTGCACCAGTGCCAGTGTAGGACAGTCAGTCCTATGGCTCTCATTTCCAGAATGTTTATGAGAGCATTGACTCCTGTCCTAGCCCATCAGGCTTGTGTTCATCATTACCAACATCCAGCGAGAGGGAAGGAATGATTTGATTGATTCAAAGGGCTGAAATGGAAATCCACAATGCCAGGGAGCTTTTGCGCTTGACTGGACAGCATTAGTTGGCAATCCAGAGAAAGGATCTGCTTGTCCCACACCATAAGAATGTTGAGATGCAAAGGTCTTGAATGGAACTGAGCAAAGGGAGCTGCCTCAAAGGAGGCCACCATGAGGTCCAGAACACCCATGCAGAAGCGAGTTGAGGGATGCATGGTTAATCTGAGAGCCCAACAGTTGGACCTCAGAGAAGCAATCGTTTCCTGTGGAAGGAGGATATTGGGCTGGGCTGGGCAAGATCAACCCCATATGCTCCAAGTGATGGGCAGGCTGGAGGGCAGTTGTGAAGCTGATCAGCCATCCAAAAGTTTGAAGAAATTGGATTGTCTTTTGGATGTTTGTAAGACAGAGCTATAGCTGAGGAATCTTTTAGCAGAAAATCATCCAGGTACCTCATGACATGGATGCCCTGGAAACTTAGCAGGGCCAGGAGCATGTTTATGAAGTATTTTGATGCATAAGAGAGCCCAAATGGCAGCGCGACAAATTGAAAGTGTTGGTCGCCCACAGCAAAGAGTAGAAAGTGTTGCTGTGTAGGAAAGATGGGAATGTGAAGCTAGAAATTTTGGGTGTTCACTGATGCCAAAAATTCTGTGAATAGGTTTGAGTAAAACCCATTGAACCTTTCCTTTGCAGGAACTGGGTTTACCACTAGTGGCTGAAGTTGACTCCGGGTGGTCCAGAAATCTGTCTTTGAGATAAAGCTAGCAGATTGGAGGGTAGAGATTAAGTAGGGGACAATTCTATTTAGTAGCTTCTGACAGATTGAACCCTGCGATTCAGGATGTCTCTGATCCAGACAGGCACAAATGCAAACAAAGATGGGTGAAGCAATAGGACCCCTTTCGGTGAGAAGAGGTGGTAGCCATAGTAGTAGTAGGCTTAGGATGTTTTTTGTGGGGTAAACATACTTTCATCCAGTAAATTCCTTGATAGATTAATCAAGGGATTCACCAAACAGGCTTCCACCACCACACATGCACAGAAAGCAGTGTGATTCTAGAGAGCTGGCAAAGTACATTCTCTAGGGCAGGGATATGCAATTAGCGGACCTCCAGCTGTTGCAAAACTACAAGTCCCATATGGCCTCTGCCTCTGGGGGCCATGCTTGTGGCTGTCAGAGTCTTGCTATGCATCATGGGACTTGTAGTTCTGCAACAGCTGGAGGTCCGCTAATTGAATATCCCTGCTCTAGGGCATCAACACAAAATAGAAGTGCCAAATTTCTTCAGCAATTGTTCCAGCAGAACAGGGTCCTCAAAAACCAGATTGTTTTCTCTTTTAATTTGCACAGTCCAGTTAGCAGGAATCTGACAAATGGCTAAAGCCTCAATTGCCAGTTATATTATAGCAGAAGGGCTATTAAGCCTTTTTTTCATCACCTCTTCACCTCAATTGTCTGCCATTGCTGAAAAGAGGGAAACACCAGTGGATTACTCATGAAATGGATGTGGAATGAGAGGGTATGAGGGTGTGAGAAAGGAGCTCCGATTAACCCAGATGTCCTGTGACTGTGTCTCTGGAACTGTAGGAGATGTGCTTCTTGCATTCTTGGCAGAAATGGCAGGTAGAAGTGCATCAGCTGGAAGGCATAGTGCAACTACTAAAGCAGCAATGCTGTGTGAGAAAAAAACACAAAATTTCAAAAAGGTTTACGTTACAATAAAGTTGCCTACCGCCAATGTAGTAGACAAATTTACGGAGGGGCATAACACCCCTTGTTATAACAACTTAACCTGTTACAGTGGGCATAGGGTCTGGATGCAATATGAATGGACCACAGACCTGGACCTCTATAGCATTCTGTAGCTAACTACACTTGCACCACATGCCAAGGTGAGCGCCAAATGCAGGATCCAGTGCCACAAGCAAACATTAAAGGATGAACCTGCTGCTGCTGGGTCCAAGTATATTCCCAAGATTTGTATCAAGGGTAACCAATCCTGATACTGCTAGTGAGCCCTGAGGCAATAAGCAGTTGAATCTTGATAGAAGTGTCAGATGTAGTGAATGAAAATAAAAAAGAATGGTTTAGAAAACTTCATAGGATAAGATACGCATTACCTAAGTACACTAGCAAAAACATGGGGTCCAATTGAATAGGTGAGGTTATAGGAGCACTGGAGGCATTCCCGGCAACTTTTGCTGTTGTCCAGTCACCTGAAAGTAGCTACATATAATCCATGGTCTATGACTTCTGTGCCTGTGTCCTGTACTGTACGAAAAATATAATGTTTTGTCAAAATGAATTCAGTCCGTTCTTAGCTAAAGAGCTAAGCTATTTTATAACAATTTTTTGTATGTGTCTTTGTCCTTCTTAACAACCAGTCATATGTTTCCTTTAATTTTTGATTGCTTGCGTAAGAAAGAAAGAAACCATTTTTTTCTACTTATATTGTATGTTTTAGTGGGTGATTATTATCATAGCTAGTTTTTTCTTTATAAATGACTTATATTTGTGTTGATTTTTAATCTCACGAATAAGTTATTTATTGTCTTTAGCTCTCTTTCCTTTCCTTTGCTTCTGTTTCTCATTTTCATTGTATACCCCCCTCCTGCCCATCTGTCTTAGCTCTGCTTGCCTGACCCTCAACTGACCTCTCAAATTGCTGTTAATGTTTTAACCTAACGAATTAGTCTCTCATCTGCAGCCAGGGCTTCCAACTAGAGAAAGGGCCGCTGCTTTGAAATTGGGGTCATATTTGTGTGTGGGAGTGTCAGAAAAGGGCCGTAATATGCACATGTTGCAATTTGTGCCCTGCTATTAACTCCTTGCTAATCAGAAATGGTATAGGCATTGGCTCATAAGAAAATATGCAGGGTTTAATTATCAGCATATTATGAGTAAAAGGGCAACAGAATATTCTATACTGACTATCCTTAAAACACGACAAGAGACAAGAGATGTTGGGCTTTGGTAGATTAACTCATGGGTGCCAAGCTGTGATAGTAGCATGAATAAAAGTATTTTGGATAATGTGTGGTGCTTTTCTTTCAATATATTAATTGCCATCCTGCAGAATGCTGTTCGTCACAACCTGAGTTTGCATAAATGCTTTGTGCGTGTGGAAAACGTGAAAGGAGCAGTGTGGACAGTGGATGAGCTGGAATACCAAAAGAGGAGGCCGCCAAAGATGACAGGGTGGGTTCTAGCAAAAAATAAGTCCATATTATGTTAACAAAGCAGTACTAATATAGTGGATTTATACATTTAGTGAGAAAGAAAGATGTATAAAATATTGTTGGATGCAAGCTTTATGCAAGTCTATGGATAATGGAAGAGTCCATAATTCTCTTATATTATATATACTCTTTGTTCTATGATTTTCACATTTACATCATGACAGAAGAGTTTAATGACAATGAGTTTGTAGGTCATATGACTTCTCATTTTCTTTTCCCCCATTTAAAATTTGTATTTTCCTATATATTTTTAACCCTTTCAAGGTTCCAGTGTTTATTTTTCAGCCACACTGAGATATTTACAGCACTTAAGTGACAGGGTGTTTGAAGCTGAATGGCTTAACCCCATTGAGTTCACACTAGAGTTGCACCAATACCACATTTTTAAGACCGAGTACAAGTATATGCAGCACTGATGGGCACTGATAGATGGCACTGATGAGGCATGGACTGTGTCAGTAGTGTTTTTTTTTTTAATTTATATATTTTTGCATTGCTTCTTCTTTTTAGGGGAGGGGGGGGTGGAGGATGTGAGTGTTTTTTTTTACTAATTTTACAATTTAACCTTTAATTATTCATTATTCTCTTTTTTTATTTTATTTATCAGCCTTGTTGGGGGGGGGGGGGGGGTGAGAGATCATGACACAGTTTATGATGCTCAGTTATGAATGCACATAGTCAGTAATCACTGACTGAGTCAGTAATCACATTGTTATATTTTCCGCGATCGGAAAAGGAAGGAGCCGGTAAATGACAAATGACATGTATATACCAGCTCCTCCCTCCACTCTCCATCCTGACAGATCTGGGAAGGGGGGACCGGTGGAGGAGCCGGGGGGGAACAGAGGGGGACACCGGAGAGAGGGAGGAACACACAGGGGGCAGTCGGGGGGGGGGTGATTGTGGTGGCGGTGGGGGCAGTTACAAGCACCGATTCCCTGTGTAGCCTTTCAATAAAGCAGCTGACAGCCACGGGAGGGAGAGGGGGAGAAGCGGCTTTATTGAAAGGCTATACAGGGGGTTCAGGGCTTGTAACTGCCCCCGCACAGATCACATCCTAGCTGCCTGTCAACCCCCCTACACTGAAGAAGCCTGGCCCGATACAACAGATATTGGATTAAGCATTGGAGTATTTGCACAAGTACCGATACTTGTGAAAATGCTTGATGTCAGCACCGAATATCAGTATCGGTGAAACCCTAGTTCACACCAAAGCATCACCTGCACTTTGCCAAAAACTGCAATGGGGTCACACTGTTTATATGCTACTGCAGTAGTTGTTTGCAATGGTAAATGGAAACCTAGCTAAGAACTTTAAAAGGGCAAGTGGCTGGTGTACTGTGCACACTACACTTACCTTTCTATGAGCCCTAAAAATGTAATATTCTGATAAGTGGGTATGCAAAAAAAAAACCTCTACTAAAACAGTACAGTGGATTGTTTCTGGAGCTGTTCTGGCCGCTGCACCAGGGTGTGGTGTTGGTAATCTTGAGTATGCCTGTTTATAACTGTTTATACTATGTATGTTTGGGTTATAGCAGTGCAGTGATGTTTTGCCTTCATGTTTCAGTCAAACATAAATCCAGGAATAAACTGTTTTTCCATTGGGCCAGATATAAGTGATGCCATTGCATGTTTTGTAATGCATTTCTTCTACATGTGTTGCTGAATGTGGGCGGTTTATGACTACATTTCACAGCATAGGAACAGTGTGCAAAGATCCAAAATCTCATAGCACAGTGGCACACTGTCAGCTTTCCCTTGCAGCTCTGTAAAGTGCCTACAAAATAAAAAAAATTAGGCAAAGTGTGCCCAACCGGGAAAAAAATAACAAATTCATGAATGTGCACTGTCCAAGATAAAAAGAGCAAATCATTCAACTATTCGAATGATGCATTTCCATGTACTCTTGTGAACTAGGGTGGTGTAATGCCAAGAATCTCCAGCAGGTGGCAGCATGAAATCACTTCTTTTTGTTTTTCTGTGTGTGTTCTACCAGATCACTTTTCCTGGTAACAAGTTTTAGGTAACTGTTTGTCTGGAACATAAATATTATTTCTCTTTTCAAGTGAACATGTGTGGCTTTTTACAACTATCAACAATATTTTTTGTTTTTGCATTTCTTGAAATAATACAGAAGTCCAACACTTGTGAAAAACATGATTTCCGGTCTGGGCTATGGAGGGTTAAACGCCAGTTATCAGGTAAGCTAGATGCACTTGATGATGGTCCATATTGAAGTTGTACGTGGAAAGAGAACTGATTCAAGCTGCAATATAATTGATATGACCAACAAAATGTATTTAAATGACAAGCTGCTTCATGTCCAGCTAATATTTTTTTCCGCTCAGAGTCATAAACAAGTATTTCAGTGCAATTTTGCATTGTAATCTCCTCAGAGAAAAATAATTGACCTCATTTCATAATGGTAAATGCAGCTGAAAAGCTAGATTTCCTGTTCACCCTAGACAGTGCTGGAGTGGGGGGCACTAGTAAGCAGGTCTTTTACATCATTCCCTAAGCTCCTGCAGACAGAGCAAAGTGCTTTCAAAATAAAGACTGTGGGTGGAACTATTTACTAATAGAGCTATTATTGTGCCAACATCTAAGCAGCTACAGCAGCAACAAGGGTCACAATACTGCAGTGCTTTCACTGCAGAAGGAAGTGTTGTCCACCTATTTATGTGCCAATACCATGGTTTTATCACCAGGAACAACCATTATTTACACAATTATATACATCATTTACATAAGTCTACACTTACTGGTATGGGCACACATTGCACCTTAAAACTTGACTTTTAAAATGTAGTAAAAAAATAAGGGATTCTCAAGGCTCAGTTTACAAAGCTAGCACACCTGGGTAAATTTCCTTTTTTTCAACACGTTACAGTCATTTTCAGCTAAGACCATTAGGATTTGAAAATTACAGTCACATGGCTAAGTTAGAGAACCTTATCCTTGTACTAAGCAGTGGCTTCCGCTCATAAGGGGTGCAGGTGTGCTGTCCCCCTAATCCATACACCTGGGCCCCTAATCTCCATGCAATGCAGGGCGCCATGCGCATGGATTTCAGTGGAGGGGGGTGGGGGGTCTGAAGCACATGATTAGAGCCTGAGGCTCTAATAGGCTTCAAAAAGGGTGGGCTTGGGGCGCAGAACTCTACGCCCTGAGCCCACCCACTTGTGTGACATTAGCGAATGAATATTCACTAATGTGTCTTCCTGCTTCTCCTCCCAGCCAATCAGGAAGCGGGTTCTGGGACCCAATTGGCCAGACGTCCTAAGACCCGATTGGCTGGGAGGAGAAGCAACCACTGAGACTCAGGAGGAGATGCGAGGGGGAGCCGCCAAAGCTGCGACCTGGATGGGGTAAGTGCGCGGCTAGCGGGCGATCGATCGTGCAATGGGTGGGGGGGTTGTGTGAGGGGACCAGGCTTACAGTAACAGCTTTATGCCAATGTTCCAGCTTAATCTCACACTTTAATTTCACATCTTTATATGGCAAATCATTGATATTCTAATCAGTCCCTACTGATTAGAATATCAATGATTTGCCATATAAAGATGTCAAATGACCTCGTAAGACATTGTTATATATATGGCAAATGTTAATGCAAGCTGCTTGCATCCAGGGGTGATCATCTTTCATCCGCTCTGCTCACTTGCACTCCAAGGAAAGTATTTAGGCTAAAAATTACATAGTTGACCCAATGAACAATTGTGTTTCCAACATTTACAACAACAATAAACAACATTGTACCCCTATGTTAAAAAACAATTTGTGGCATGTACTCCATAAATTAACAAATTGCTGTTCTTTGCAGGAATATTGCAGTATCTGCACCCTGTAAACAAATATCTATGCTACAATGTGTCACAGATAGTAGCCACAGGTCTGCTTGGATTTCCTCTGATAAGCATCTGTATAGATCCTTACCATAGGGATACTAAGGCTGGGAGAAGCATCCCCCCCTCCTCACGTCCAGACGCATACTAGGCCTGTGCTGCTTTGCGGCCTGCACTTGTCTTTTCCCCTGGGAATCACTTTGCGATTGCTGGGGAGACAGAAGTAGAAGCAATACAGTAAGCTGCTATAGTTTGCTGTATGTACTGCATGTATGCTTAATTGGGCCCAGTGTGTTTAAAACAATAGGGTAAATGCAAGGATATTGGAGCAAATCTAGGCATGCAAGAGTGGCTGGATTGGATCACTTTGTTTCATAAATCTGCCTTTAGGAATATTCAGATTGTGACTTGTGGGAGGTCTTTTTTTTTATATACTGATACTAGGGGGCATTATTTGCCCTACTATATACTCTTTAATATACATATTTATCTATCTGTAGAATATAACAATGTTTTCTTCTCTATAACTGTAATTCCATTTACAATTCTTTTACTTCACAGGCTGCACTCGCTGAGAGTAGTTTTCCTCTAATGAATAGCCCTCCAACTCTCAACAGCTCTGGCAGTGGACTTCATGGTGGACATGACGATGTCACCAGCACTGGAGAGCCTGGGAATAGTAATGGCAGCAGCCCACGCCTGTCTCCGCAATACAGGTAACACTTCTTTTTCAGATTTGCCCATAAGAAATGTAAGGGGCAGGCTTTACAGTAATATTTTATCTTAAACCTTCTCATTTAGTGTACTTGATTTGACCTCACTTTTTATCCATATGACAATGTTGTCACCAGTCAAGAAGCAAAGGGAAATCTGCAATAAGAATACAGATGGCAAAAGAAACCTAATGGGGGTTTAGCATCCATGAACTGAACTAAATAATGCGTTTTTTTTTGTTTTTTCTGCCTGTGCCTGTCTTATGACAATGTTGCCAGCAGAAGGCAAAATGAGGGAAAATCTCCCAGACAGAGTCCTGAATGGCAGCAAAAACAGAGGATGCAACCTCTTCTCACAAAAAAATGAGTTAAGCTTTAAGTGGATTTAACCCAAAAATTATATATATATTTTTTTTATGGCATAATGTAGAGAATACGATTTCCTTTCATTTGAGCCCAGTCTTGCCACACAGATTTACTCGAAGCCCGAGCAATCCTCTTTTATTGTTCCGTTAGAGAAATCTTGACAAAGTCTTGAAAACTTTGTCAAAAACACCCCCTTGCTGTGAGTGACAGGTGATTTACATATCATGCACTAGCCTGAGACAGGCATATCCTGTGTAAATAGTTCACAATTCACATCCCCTCCCCTCCCCTCCAGCTCTCCCAGCTTTGTGTTTTGACTGGATGTTTCTCATCATGGAATGCAGTGAACAGTCAGCAGACTATAGACAGACAAGTGATTTAGGGGACATGTATGTAGTCAGAGCTGGGCAGAGTAGAACATCCAGTGATCTGATGATAACCTGTCTCAGGCTAGTGCATGAGATATGTAAATCACCTGTCACTCACAGCAAGGGGGCGTTTTTGACAAAGTTTTCAAGACTTTGTCAAGATTTCTCTAACTGAACAATAAAAGAGGATTGCTCAGGCCTCAAGTAAATCTGTGTGGCAAGACTGGGCTCAAATGAAAGGAAATCTTATTCTCTTTTGGGTTTACATCCACTTTAAGATACTTTATTGTTAGCCGCTTTGTAACTGTTGTTTTTTTCTTTTAATTGTAGTCAATCTATTCATGTCAAAGAAGAGCCAGCTGAAGAGGAAGTGAGACCTGCCTCCCTCTCAGTCTCCAACCAGAACACAGTGCTGCCAGAGGACCATGACTTGGAACCAGAGACAGTTATGGAAGACTTATCCTAATAGTTTCAGCACCCAGAAGTTACCTCCTCTGCCCCAAAGTCCAGCACTTCCACCAGAGACCAACATGACCCTCTACCTTAATTCTGTTCAGTTGTAACTGACAAAGACTTTAAACTTGACTGCCTGCCATCTCCTGGGTCTTCCTCCGTCTGGCAGCACTACACATCAAAGACTTATGGACTGCAGAGCAAACCCTGCCATCCTTTTCTTCTCAACCAGATACGGAAAGGGCACTGATATATTTGTGACCAGATTTTATTGGGGGGTGGATCTGTAAATTCCTTGAATACCCCTTTACTTTAGGGGAGCTATGAAGTCCATCCATAACTGAATTTAAGAGAAGCCTGAACTTCTTTCTCTATCCCACAATGCAATGCAGTACTGGGTGTCTGAAGTACCCTTTACTAGCAATTCATTTCTGGTTGTTTCTGAAGGTACCAAAAAAAGTAGACTTTGTTATTTATTTTTTCTGTGTGTTTTGGATCAGTGTTACTGCTGGCATTCCTCACACAAATGTGAGTATATGGTACGTACACTCTGAAATGGATGCATACATTTCCAAAATAAAGCACATGCATACAGTTCAATGCAAACACTAGCTTTAGACAAATGCACATGATGAAGAACACTGTAGCTTGTTCCATGGAGGGAATATGTGCATCACAAAATAGGACAAGCACTGCTGCATATGCCTGGAACATTCAAACTTGTATGCACTCGCCTGTTTCTAAAAATACCACATAGTTATATTTTTAACAGTACATCACTTTTACTAAGGTGTGCATAAAAGAGCAGTTGTGGCACTAGGTTTTCCCCAAATCAACTAACCTTTATTTAAAAAAAAAAATCCAAGAAATATTACTTTCATTGAGGGTATTGCTTTATAAATTACATTAATTTAAGCTAATTTCTAGATTTCTCCATTGGCTGTTTGCCCAATCCTATTGTCCTGGGGCATACCCTGCCAAGATATTAGACATTTTTCACAGGAAAACAGCGTTTCTGAGCATAACTCTTAACTGTAAAGCAGTGACAAAAGCAAAAAGGGTATACCAAGGGGAGTAACCCATAACAACAATCATAATTGACTTTACTAAAGTCAGACCAGTTGACTGGTATTTAAGTGGTTGCTAAAGGAGTTTTGCATATCCACATTGCTCTTTCTACGGCTTAATGGAATATGTCCATTAGTGTGTATGATGAGTACTGTAGGATGACAGGACAGGCATAAGAGTGGGGCTGATTAATAAATTTCCCAATAAAATAGGCCATTCATAACTCACATAAACATAGCACTTATGAACAGAAATTTACAGCATATTTAATTGTACGTAGCATTACATCACTGACAGAAGCACTCTCGTACATTAAAAAAGATTTTTTTTTTTTGTCTCTCAAGACAGAAATTATTGGAGGCACCAGGTACTCTAAAATAATATGTAATCCAAGTACAAAGGTTAATATATAAATACTTAAACATTGTTAAGCATAGCATGTTTACAAGTCCTATTTTTGCCACACAAATTTACTTGATCATAGGGACATACTATCTATAACTTATAGCACGTGTACATCCTTCTCTCAGCCACTTTGTACACAATTATTCCACTGTTATCAACATTAACACTGCCCTGACACACAGTTCCTATACAAGTGAAGGGCTAATAGGACCCTCCATCCTGTGTGCTGCATCCGCTTACCCCTCCCTGACCAAAGATACCTATTCATGCCAAATAAACCAAACCACCTCTTACTTTGGCTTTATTTTCCTTAAACACTAAAGATAATACAAAGGATGCCCCTAAACCAAAAGGTACTAGTGTACTTAAGGCAGTAAGTGTTACTGTCCCTACCCACTTTGCTGGAACCTGATCTCACCTCACCTTGTATCTCTTCAACTTGCATTCATACACTGTGAGACCTGGCATCAGTCCGTAATTTGCGACCATGCACTTTGTGCAAAAGTCTGTGACTGTGAAAAATAATCAGTGTGATTTTTAATTTTTTTTTTGTGTGCGTGAACACAAAATATAAGTATTCATTTTGATTATGTACAAGTCATATACTAGTGTGAATGGCGAGTGTTAGTGTATTACATGCTGATTGCTGTGTGTGCATGCACACTTCGTAAGTATGAACTTACATTATTCTGTGAGATTTTACGCTGTAGGTCAGGTGAATATTTTTTCACGTAAATTAGATACACATTTCTTTAACCAGTGTACATGGCATTCCATGTGCACAACAGTAACTTGGAGCATTTACACAATGCAGACCTTTTTTGTGCCCTTTCCTCTAAATCTGGCCTTGTCTTGTGTCGCTATACTGCTGGTTGGTGGAAGAAGAAAAAGGCTAGAAGGGGTAGGACTTGTTACCTCAAGAGCGCTGGGGTTCTCTGTCTAAAGAATCCAGCACTTTTCCAGCATCACGTGTGCGCCTGGTGCAGATTCCTCGTGTAAAATAGGTTTTAGGTGCATGAAAAAAAATGTATGGATATTGCCATATAAAATGCAATAAATATAATTCTGTCATATGTGCTGCTACTTGTGTAACCACAGCAGAATTTGTAAATCCAATATGCTATGCTCAGATATGTTGCACTGTGCAGTATACAAAGTCACAACTGCCTAAAAGAGATAACGTATACAGTTATAAAACTGTGTCACCCAAAACAACTAATCAGATTTCTAATTTTTGAACCACTAAAATCACATAATAGACACATTAATCTACAAGATTCATATGCATAACTGTTGATTTGAAAAAAAAAAAACTCTTATTTCCCCAGCACAAAAAAGAAAATGGGACACTTATTTAGATCAAAATCTTCTACGGTGTAGTATATTATTCATAAATCCATCAGTACATATTCTTTATATTGTTTAGCTCATTTAAAGTGGAATGACTCAGCTCTCATGGTACACATTGGTACAAATGACAGTCAGAGAAAGATAGAGCATCCTTCAAAAATGATTTCAGGGATTTAGGTGCTATATTAAAGAACAGGCCTTCCAAGGTAGTATTCTCAGAGATACTGCCTATACTTCAATGCCACAACAGGGAGGCAGCAAGAGTTTAGAGAGATAAACAAATGGCTGAGGAACTGGTGTAGGAAGGAGGGTTTTGGGTTCATGGAGAACTGGGCTGAATTTGCAGTCAGTTACTGTCTCTATAGCAAGGACAGACTGCACCTAAACGGGGAGGATGCAGTTCTGTTGGGGGAGAACATGGGTCAGAATGTACAGGTCAGAATGTACAGATGAAGGCAAAGATGTCTTCAAACCAGATTAAAGAGAAATAAAAGCGTGCAAGGATAAAATACATGCTTGTTCAAAACTAACAGGCATGTACACAAATGCCAGGAGTCTGGTTAACAAAATTCATGAATTAGAACTTCTGCTACATGAGAAAGATTTTGACTTTGTGGGAATATCAGAAACCTGGTTTGACAGCTCAAATGAGTGGCTTGCGACTGTCCAGCGGTACTCCATGTATAGGAGGGACAGGGTAAATAGATGAGGTGGAGGGGTGTGCCTGTTTGTCAAGAGTGATTTGATGGTGATTATGAGGGATGATATTGCTAACTGGGCTAAGTGAAGATGTGGAGTCTTTGTGACTATAGCTTCAAAGGGAGGAAACAAACCGTAAATTAATTGTGGATGCATGCTATAGGTCCCCTAATGTTAAGGAGGATGAAGAGACCAATCTAGTTTCACAGTTAGAGATGGTAGAGAGGCATTGCAAATTTATAATCCTGGTGGACTATCCTTCAACTATCCCGATATTGATGGGGCAGACTACACACTCAACAAAGGCTCATTGTTTACTTGAATGTATTGCAGGACAATTTCATGTATCAAATGGTAGAAACCCATACTAGAGATAATGTTTAGAAAGAAAAACCACCGCTCCAGGATGGCCCTTCAAGGCGAATGCTCTGTCTCCTGTTCAGGAGCCCTAGGTGCTGGCTAATAACACAATAGGCAGTGGAAGAACTCTGGACAGCCGCACACCGGAAAAAGATAAAATCTTGTGTAGTTTATTGAAAAATAGGAATCAGATCAAATCCAATGGTCCACAGCAAAACGAAAGAGGGGGTACAAAAACTGACGCGTTTCGCACTAAATAAAGGGCTTACTATGAGTAAGCACTTTATTTAGTGCGAAACGCGTCAGTTTTTGTACCCCCTCTTTCGTTTTGCCGTGGACCATTGGATTTGATGTGATTCCCATTTTTCAATAAACTACACAAGATTTTCCACTGCTTCCTAGAGATAATTCCTCTTATTATTACAAACAACACAGAGCTGATTACAGAGGTGGTAATGAGGAATAATTTAGGCAATAGTAATTATAGAGTATCTAGGTTTGCCATAAATTCTAAGAGAGGCATGGGGAAAGATAAGTACACTTAATTTTTTTTTTCAAATAACTGTTTATTGATATTTTCAGAAGGCAATTGTACACAGCTTGTGCATCGCAACATATTCACAGTGTTAGGGCCAATATATAGCCAGTACTTACTTAATGTCAGTTCAAAACATTCTAAACAGTAGTTACACATGTTCGGCAACTTGCTGAAAGTATCAGATATCAAAAATGGTCTGCCAATGTCGATCCCCTGAGTAAAAGAAACCCGGAGAGCGAAATAGGCAGAATAAAAAACACGTAGCGTAAAAGGAAGAAAGAGAAAGTAAGAGAAGAGAGGAGGGGGGAGGGAGGAGGGGAAGGGTTTAGAGACGGGGCCCAGTCTCTCGGCTCAGGGTGGATCTTCATGACGGTGCCATTCCTCCCAAACCATGTTGTGCATTTCCAGCCTGTCTTGTAATCTGGCCGTCATCTTTTCCATGTTTTCTACGTCCTTTATTCTAGCATACAGGTCTTCCTGGGAGGGGTTTGACATTTCCAGTGGAGTGCTATAAGGCATCTGGCCGCTGTAATTATGTATCTCATCAGTTTTTTGGAGGGTTTGGAAATTTGCAGAGGTGCGACTCCCAGTAAGAAAAATTTTGGGGACAGGGGAACCTGGGTCCCCAAAAGCCGGGTTAGTAGGAGCTGGGTGTCCTTCCAGAATGGTATTATTTTAGGGAATTCCCAGTATACATGGAGGAGGGTGCCTCTGTGCTCCCGGCAACGCTGGCATCTGTCTGAGCTGGAGGGGTATATGTCGTGTAGGACATCCGGCGTCATGTACCAGAAGTACAGGATTTTGTATGCGTTTTCTTTATAGAGATTACAGTAGGAGCTTTTCGCTGCCTGGGACCAGATCGTTTGCCAGGTCACCTCCGGGATTTCCTCTCCCAGCGCCCTCTCCCGTCGGAGCATATACTTTTGTTTGCCCTGAGTGGCAATCGAGTAGGAGTTGAGCTGCCGATATCAGATATCAAGCCTCGGCGTGCTACTCCTTCTAAAACAATGCTCTCGAAGGAGGATGGCGTAGAGAACCGAAGGCCCGGGGTTATAGATTGGGCGTAATGCTGTATTACACCTGGCGAGGTAAGTCATACTTTGCTGGAAGTTGGGTAAAAGATAATAGTTTGCGGGATCTAGGGTCAATCGGGTGACCAAAATGGAAGAGGTCCGGTGTAGCCCAGGGAAGAGAAATCTGGCATGTAAGACCTGCCGGCAGTTCAGGGTTATATAAAAAGGAGGTTAGAGGTGAGTGCTCCGAGCTAAGCCTGTAGGTTCGTGAGAGCTTATGCCAGAGTGATTTGAGTAAGGACATTGATCCAAGGAGTCTTCCCGGGTCTAGTACACTAAATTTTAAAAGAGCCAACTTTACTAAACTGCTCTCCATGTTAAACGATACTAATAGAGATCAAATTCTTACAACAAAGAACATTGATGTAATAAAGGAGTGCTTTAACCATTTTAAGACCAGCATTGTTTTGGATTTTAGGTGTTTACATGTTTAAAACTGTTTTTTTTTTGCTAGGAAATTACTTAGAACCCCCAAACATTATATATTGTTTTTTTTCTAACACCCTAGAGAATAAAATGGCGGTCGTTGCAATACTTTTTTTCATACTGTATTTGGCAGCGGTCTTACAAGCGCACCTTTTTTAAAAAAAGTTCACTTTTTTTGAATAAAAAAATAAGACAACAGTAAAGTTAGTCCAATTTTTTTATATAACCTGAAAGATAATGTTACGCCGAGTAAATTGATATCCAACATGTTACGCTTCAAAATTGGGCCTGCTCGTGGAATGGCGTCAAACTTTTACCCTCAAAAATCTCCATAGGCGACGTTTAAAAAATTCTACAGGTTGCATGTTTTGCGTTACAAAGGAGGTCTGGGCTATAATTATTGCTCTCGCTCTACCGATCACGGCGATACATCACATGTGTGGTTTGATCACCATTTTCATATGTGGGCGCTACTCACGTATGCGTTCGCTTCTGCACGCAAGCTCGTCGGGACTGGGCACTTTAAAAAAAAATATTATTTTTTTCTTATATATTTTACATGATTTTATTTATGTTTACATTGTTTTTAAAAAAAATAAAAAATTGGGTCACTTTTATTTCTATTACAAGGAATGTAAACATCCCTTGTAATAGAAAAAAAGCATGACAGGTCCTCCTAAATATGAGATCTGGGGTCAAAAAGTCCTCAGATCTCATATTTGGATTTAAATGCAAAAAAATGACGTTGAAAAAATGTTCCTTTAAGAGGTATGGGCGGAAGTGACGTTTTGACGTTGCTTCCGCCCTGCTATGGTATAGAGACGGGTGGGGGCCATCTTAGCCTCACTCGTCTCCATACCCAGCAGTGTGAAGGACCCGATCGCCTCCGCTGCTACCGACGGCTCCGATAAGCGGCGGAGGGCGCAGGAGAGCGGCGGGAGGGGTGGGGGCACCTCTCCCGCCGCCGATATCGGTGATCTTGCGGTGAATCCGCCGCAGTGCCCACCATTATCGTAAATACAACTGGCGCCTGAAGAGATGGATATCTCGGTTGTGGCAGCAGCTGCTGCCATTACCGAGATATCCCTCTTCAAAAAAGGGACGTACATCGTCGTGCGCTGGTCGTAAAGTGGTAAAGACATATTAAAAAATGGGATTTGTCAGTGCATTGCAATGGGCAACAAATATAAGCAAACTATAAGGAAAAATAAGGTTAAAGGGATTATCAATGAGAAAAATGGTCCTTTAATAAATATAAGGTGAGAGGTCATTATCAGCATTCCAAAAATACAAAGAATGCAAAAATAGTTGGTTAAACTAGATGGCAAGAGTGAGATCAGGCCAGGTAACCACTTTCCCACTGGGCACTCAAACCCTCTTCCTAACCAGACCGATTTTCATCTTTCAGTGCTCACATTTTGAATGAAAATTACTCAGTCATGCAACACTGTACCCATATGACGTTTTTTCCCACACAAATAGAGCTTTTAATCACCACTAGGTTTTTTTTGTGCTATAAGAAAAAAAAAAGACCAAAAATTCGGTAAAAAAAATGCAATATTCTTAGTTTCTGTTATAAAATTTAGCAAATTAGTAATTTTACTTCATACTGTTACATATATTTGGTAAAAATAACCAAAATCAGTGTATATTATTTGGTCTTTGTGAAAGTTATAGAGTCTACAAGCTATGGTGCCAATCACTGAAAATTGATCACACCTGATGTACTGACAGCCAACATCTAATTTCTTGAGACACTAACAAGCAAGGAAATACTTCCTTTTTGGAAAGTAGACATGCCAAGGTATTTAGTAAGAGGTATGGTGAGTTTTTCGAAGTTGTAATTTTTCCCCACAATTCTTTGCAAAATTAAGATTTTTTTATTAAATTTTTTCACACAATTGTCATATTAACAGGTTATTTCTCACACACAGCATATACATACTTGCAACTACACCCCAAGACACATTCTACTACTCCTCCAGAGTATGGCGATACCACATGTGTGAGACTTTTACACAGTCTGGCCACATACAGAGGCCCAACATGTAGGGAGTTCTAGTGACATATATTACACATTTAATTTCTTGACTACCTCTTACATTTTGAAGGCCCTGGAGCACCAGGACAATGGAAACGCCCATAAAATGACCCAATTTTGGAAAGTAAATACCCCAACATATAATCAGAGGCATAATGAGACTTTTGAACATGTAATTTTTTCCACAAGTTTTTGGAAAATGTGGAAAGAAAATAAAAAAATTTTTTTTTTTTAACACAAAGTTGTCCATGTATAAGATATTTCTAACAAATAGCATGTACATAGCAAAAATTACACCCAAAAATATATTCTGCTACTCCTCCTGAGTATGGCGATTCCTGCGAGACTTCCACAGCCTGGCCATATAGAGAGGCCCAACATGCAGGGAGCACCGTCAGGTGTTCTAGGGGCATACATTTCAAATCTAATTTGACTATTACACTTTTGTGAGGCACTTTAGTGGCACAGATGAGCACTGATGTGGCATGGATGTGGCACAGATGAAAACTGATGTGGCGTGGATGAGCACTGATGTGGCACGGATGAGCACTGATGTGGCATGGATTAGTACTGATGTGGCATGGATGAGCACTGATGTGGCACGGATGAGCACTGATGTGGCACAGATGAGCACTGATGTGGCACGGATGAGAACAGATGTGGAATAGATGAGCACTGATGTGGCATGGATGGGCACTGATGTAGCATGGATGGGCACAGATGAGCACTGATGCGGCACGGATAAACATGAATGAGAGATGGGTAAGCACAGATGAGCCATGGATGGACATGACTGAGCCATGCATGAGCCCAAAATGAGCATGAATGAGCCATGGATGGGCATGAATGAGCCATGGATGGGTGGGCATAGATAAGCCATGAATGGGCACAGATCAGCGCTGTGGGCATATCCAGCCCACAAGCACTGCTGCACCAGCTCCCTCCTGTCCTCACACACTGTACCGATCTGTGTGAGGAGAACTGGACATGCTTCGGTTTGTTGACAAGTGATCGCTCCGTCATTGGACGGAGCGTTCAAGTGGTAAAGGGCTGTCTTTGGCCCTTTACCCCTTTCAGTCCGGAGGACCCGACAGTCATGGACATTCTCGGGTGTCCACGGGAAGCGCGATTCTGGGAGGACGTCATAGTACGCCATCCCAGAATTAGCCAACCATGCTGTAGACGTCATTCGGCTATGGCCCGTCGGCAAGTGGTTAAAATAATTACGGGAGATACTTTGTGGAGGAAAGTAAAAAAAATACCCAATTTTTTTCAAATATATTAATAGTAAAAAAGTGCGGGCAGAGCATATTGGCCCCATAAAAGATGAGCAGGGGAGGTTGGTAACAAGTAATAGGGAGAAGACAAATGTATTAAATACATTCTTCTCCTCAGTTTATATGAATAAGAAGGAGGGGTAAAATAAAAAAGACAGTAATGTCAATAACAGTATATTGTACCCTTGTGGCTGTCCTATGTTTAAAGCGGAGTGCCACCTATTTCTGTGTTTATTAAAAATCAGTAGCTACAAAAAGTATAACTGCTGATGTTTAATAAACACTGTCCCTGTCCAGCGATACAGCCACCCGAAGCCTTGCTTCTCTCCTTCTCTCCACGGCGCTGGCATTACAAGTGTGGGCACCCGGCTGTGACAGCTTGTAGCTTGACAGCTGGTGCATACTGCGCATGCACGAGTCACTGCACGTTCCGAATAGTACGGGCAATCTTCTGGGACCCGCTACCCCCCCCCCCCCCCCCCAAAAAAATGACATGCCAAATGTGGCATGTCAGGGGGTCAGAAGTCCTTAAAGCCGAAGTTCCACTTTTGGGTGGAACTCCGCTTTAACCACTTGAAGACCAGGCCTTTTTCTGACATTTGTTGCTTACATGTTAAAATCATAGAAAAAAATCAAAAATGGGATTGCTGCACAAACTATATTTATTTGAAAAAGTTAGTCAAAAAGATATCAACATGACATCCTAAAATCAGGTATACATGATATATATATACTGTATATCATGTATGCCTGATTTTAGGATTCATGTTAATGTCTTTTTGATGAACTTTTTCAAATAAATATAGTTTGTGCAGCAATCCCATTTCGATTGCTAAGCACAACCAACTGTGACTGATGTGCACCTCACTGCTCAGACTGATTATATATATATATATAGATATAGATATAGATATATATTTTTTTTAGCAGAGACCCTGGAGAATAAAATGGCAGTTATTGCAATATTTTATGTCACATTTTATTTGTGCAGCGGTCTTACAAATTTAACCACTTAAAGACTGCCCCACGCACATATACTGCGGCAGGGCAGCCCTTAAGTGCAAAATCACGTACCTGTACTTGATTTCTTCCCTCGGCTCTTGGGTGCGCGCAATTAGCGGGTCCGGCAGCCGCAGTCGTTCGCTGGAAGGACAGAACGTAGTTCTGTCAGACAGGAGGAGAGAGATCTGTGATTCCTGCTAATCAGGAACACAGATGTCTCTCTTCCTCGAGTCAGTCCATCCCCCACACCGTAAGAAAGCACACCCAGGGAACACAGTTAACCCTTTGATTTCCCCTGATGTTAACTCCTTCTCTGCCAGTGTCATTTATACAGTGACAGTGCATTTTTTTATAGCACTAATCACTGTATTGGTGTCACTGGTCCCCAAAAAGTGTCACTTAGTGTCAGATTTGTCCGCCGTAATGTTGCAGCCTCGCTAAAAATCGCTGATCGCCGCCAGTACTAGTAAAAACAATAAAAAATAAATAAAAGTCCATAAATCTATCCCATAGTTTGTAGACACTATAACTTTTGCAAAAACCAATCAATATACACTTATTGGGATTTTTTTAAACAAAAATATGTAGTAGAATACAAATTGGCCTAAACTGATGAAGAAATTAGATTTTTTTAATTTTTTTATTTGATGTGTTTTAAAGCAGACAGTAAAAAAATTTTTTTTTTTTCAAAATGGTCGGTCTTTTTTGTTTATAGCGCAAAAAAAAAAAAACAGCAGAGGTGATCAAATACCATCAAAAGAAAGCTCTATTTGTGAGGGACATCAATTGTATTTGAGTACAGTGCGGCCGCGCAATTGTCAGTTAAAATAACGCAGTGCCATACTGCAAAAAATGCCCAGGTCAGGAAGGGGGTAAAACCTTCCTGAGCTGAAGTGGCTAAAAATGTGCACGCTTGTGGAATGGCGACAAACTAAGGTACCATACTTAAAAATCTCTAGAGGCCATGCTTTAAAAATGTTTACAGGTTACCAGTTACAGAGGAGGTGCTCTAACAATCCTAGCGATACCTCTACGTCTCAAGATGATATACGGGGGCAGAGTGGCACCGCTGTGGGAATCGCCGTACCTGTACAGCGGCTCCTTTAAGAGCAATAGCGGGAGCATGGCAGGGGACCCAATGCGCGTGGCCGGCGGGTGCGATCGCCTCCGGCCACCCACAATCGCAGGCACGAGAGCCAGAATGAGGATCTGTGTGTGTAAACAAATTCCTGTTCTGACAGGGGAGGAGAGACAGATCATGTCTTTCTACTAAGTAGGAACAGCGATCTGGCTCCTCCTCTAGTCAGTCCTAGCCCCTCACAGAACACACATGAGGGAATACACTTAACTCCTTGATCGCCCCCTAGTGTTAACCCCTTCCCTGCCAGTGACATTTATATTGTAATCAGTGCATTTTTATAGCACTAATCACTGTATAAGTGTCAGTGGTCCCAAAAAAGTGTCAAAAGTGTCTGATCTGTCCGCCACAATGTTGCAATTCCCCTAAAAATTGCAGATCGCCGACATTACTAGAAAAAATAATAATAATAAAAATGCTATAAATCTTTCCCCTATTTTGTAGACAATATAACTTTTGCGCAAACCAATCAATATATGCTTATTGCGATTTTTTTTTACCAAAAATATGTAGAAGAATATATTTTGCCCTAAACTGCTGAAGAAATTCATTTTACAATTTTTTTGATATTTATTATAGCAAAAAGTAAAAAATTTAGTTTTTTTTTCAAAATTGACGCTCTTTTTTTATAGCACAAAAAATATAAACCAGGGCTGAAGTGGTTAAACACTGTTTACATTTAGGGGCGCGACTTATGTATGCGTTTGCTTCTGCGCACAAGCACTGAGGGATGGGGCACTTTAATTATTATTTTTTCCTTATTTATTGAACTTTATATTTTTACACTGTCCCGCTGCTCCCACTTCAAGTGGTTAAAAAAGACTAGAAAAATGTGAATAAATGACCAATTCTCAAAGTACTATAGCCATATTATAGCCAGACCTTTATTTATAATTTATAAGAAAAGCTTATTGGCTGGAATATTACCAGCTTATTTGCGAAAAGCAATCATGGTACCAATATTTAAAAAGTGGCCAAGGTACAGTATGTTCCTAGAAACTATAGACCAGTCAGCCTAACATCAAAATAATGTAAACTATTGGAAGGAGTAATAAGGGACCATATCCGAGAATTTGTTGATAAAGTAGAAAAATTTAAAATGATGCACTTGGGAGCTAAAAGTATGAATGCAATTTACTGGATAGAGGGAGAACCTCTGGGGGAATTAAAGATGGTAAAGGATCTGGAGGTATGAGTAAATCACAGACAAAGCAATTGCATGCAAGGTAAACAGACTACTAACATGCATTAAAAGGATATTTAATCAAGAAATAAAACTATAATTCTACCTTTTTTCAGAACTAAGTATTCCTCAGGAAGGATGTACTTGAAATAAAGAGCCCAGCGAAGGGCATTAAAGCTAATAAGGGGGCTGGAGGAACAATTACAAACATTAGATTTATTTTCGCTGAAGAAGACACACTTAAGAGGGTATATGATCGCAATATACAGTACAAATCTTTAAATGGGGACTATACCATTGGGAGGAGACTATTTAACCACTTTAAGACCAGGCATTTTTCTGACAAGTAAAAATCTGTATTTTTTGCTAGAAAATTACTTAGAACCCCCAAACATTATATATATTTTTTTTAGCAGAGACCCTAGAGAATGAAATGGCAGCCGTTGCTAAATTTAATTTCACACTCTGTGCACAGCGGTCTTTCAAACACAGTTTTTTTGAAAAAAATACACATGAATTAAAAACAAAACAAAACCATAAAGTTAGCCCAATTTGTTTGTATAATGTGAAAGATGATGTTAATCCAAGTAAATAGATAGCGAACATGCAATGCTTTAAAATTGCACATGCTCCTGGAATGGTGACAAACTATGGTACTTGAAAATCTCCATAGGCGGCGCTTTAAATATTTTTACAGGTTACCTGTTTAAAGTTACAGAGGAGGTCTTGCACTATAATTATTGCTCTCACTCTAAAGATCGTGGAGATATCTCACAAGTGTGGTTTGAACACCACGAAAATATAAAGATAATCTATGGGTGGTACCTCGTCCTAGGGAATATACAAAGAAAAAAAGGAACAAGAGGGGGTTTAGCCAACCTGACGGACTATCTCGGCACCTGAACAAACACGGATATTCCGTAATCAATATTTAATTGGTTTATTTAGAAAACATACAAAACAATATACAAATATACATCACAAAAAGTGAAGAACAAAAAGAAATTATTTACAACAGTTTGGCCATCGAGTATTGGATATACATTAGGACCTAAAAGATTCCATAGTTATGTTTTACTTGCTGGTCAGTTGACGGTTGACGCGTTTCGCTTTTAGCTTCATCAGAACCGTAGTACAGCAATTTTTTATCTTCTAGGTATATCCTATTGGTTATAAGATACTCAATTTGTGGCAATTCACATTTTCATTTTTAAAAGCAATTTCCTGGAAGGTAGAAGTGAACGTCAGTTTCTCTTGAAGGCACTGGGAAGGCGGCTTATGCTCTAGCTCCATCTCCTAGACTCAGCGTTGGATTATCCAACCCCTGGGGGCTGCCCCCCAATAGGACTCTAAGGCCGCCCTTCCCATACGACCTACACCGGACATCAACAGGTTCTTCTAATATTGGGGGACGCAGATACGGTCTCTCTATAATGTACCGGGACTTTTTCTGACCCTCTTGAACCCAGGTGTAAGGAAATTCCTTCCGAAACTGACGTTCACTTCTACCTTCCAGGAAATTGCTTTTAAAAATGAAAATGTGAATTGCCACAAATTGAGTATCTTATAATCAATAGGGTATACCTAGAAGATATAAAAATTGCTGTACTACGGTTCTGATGAAGCTAAAAGCGAAACGCGTCAACCGTCAACTGACCAGCAAGTAAAACATAACTATGGAATCTTTTAGGTCCTAATGTATATCCGATACTCGATGGCCAAACTGTTGTAAATAATTTCTTTTTGTTCTTCACTTTTTGTGATGTATATTTGTATATTGTTTTGTATGTTTTCTAAATAAACCAATGAAATATTGATTACGGAATATCCGTGTTTGTTCAGGTGCCGAGATAGTCCGTCAGGTTGGCTAAACCCCCTCTTGTTCCTTTTTTTCTTTGTGGTTTGAACACCGTATGCGTTTACTTTGGCGCATGAGCTCGCATTAATGGAGAGCTAGAAAAAAAAATCTTATTTATTTTACTTTTTTTAATCACTTTTATATGTAAACATCCCTTGTAATAGAAATAAGCATGACAGGTCCTCTTAATTGGGAGTCTTTTTGACCCCAGAGCTCTCATTTACCTTTAAAAGTAAAAAAAATAAAGTTGATGGCAGAGAACCGGAAGTGATACCAGGGGTTGCTCTGGTCCTCCAAAGGCATATAGCCAAGTGAGGGCCATCTAACCATCACTTGACTTCCTGCCCTGCCACCGATCAGACCGGAACAAATCTGGGTTTACCGACGGCTCCGGTAAACCCAGAAAAGACCGGGAATCGGCGGGGGAGCACCTCTACCGCCGCCTATAAAAGTGATCCTGCGGGGATTGCGCCACTGGGACCGCTTTTGTCGGAAAGCTGGCCACCTACTGTAAATAAAGATATTGGCGTTGTGCCATTTATCTGCTGCCATAGCCCCGGTATTTAACATCAAGGTATTAATGCATTTACAGTTAGGTGGTTGGCAAGGGGTCTCTAAAGATCACACACTGAAGTTGGATGAGAAGCAGTTCAATCTTAAATTGCAAAATACCTTCTTTACTATTAAGCCCCATACACACGGTCGGATTTTCCGATGGATTCTGTCCTATCGGACAATGTTGTCGGAAATTGCGACCGTGTGTAGGCACCATCGGACAGTTTCCATCGGATTGTCCGACGGACAAAGTCCTATCTCCTGCTGGATGGATTTTTTGACAACAAAGTCCGATCACACCAAATCCGATCGTGTGTAGCGAATTCCGACGGACAAAGTGCTACGCATGCTCAGATCACATTACAAGACCAAAGCTATTGGCTACTAGCCTCTACGTAGTCCCGTCGTAGGCAACAAACGTCACCACGTTCAGAATGATCGGATTTTCCGACAACTTTGTCCGACTGTGTGTATGCAACACCAGTGTTCGGACTAAATCCGTCGGACCAAATCCGATGTGTGCACAGCGGTCTTTCAAACACAGTTTTTTTGAAAAAAATACACATGAATTAAAAACAAAACAAAACCATAAAGTTAGCCCAATTTGTTTGTATAATGTGAAAGATGATGTTAATCCAAGTAAATAGATAGCGAATATGCAATGCTTTAAAATTGCACATGCTCCTGGAATGGTGACAAACTATGGTACTTGAAAATCTCCATAGGCGGCGCTTTAAATATTTTTACAGGTTACCTGTTTAAAGTTACAGAGGAGGTCTTGCACTATAATTATTGCTCTCACTCTAAAGATCGTGGAGATATCTCACAAGTGTGGTTTGAACACCACGAAAATATAAAGATAATCTATGGGTGGTACCTCGTCCTAGGGAATATACAAAGAAAAAAAGGAACAAGAGGGGGTTTAGCCAACCTGACGGACTATCTCGGCACCTGAACAAACACGGATATTCCGTAATCAATATTTAATTGGTTTATTTAGAAAACATACAAAACAATATACAAATATACATCACAAAAAGTGAAGAACAAAAAGAAATTATTTACAACAGTTTGGCCATCGAGTATCGGATATACATTAGGACCTAAAAGATTCCATAGTTATGTTTTACTTGCTGGTCAGTTGACGGTTGACGCGTTTCGCTTTTAGCTTCATCAGAACCGTAGTACAGCAATTTTTATATCTTCTAGGTATACCCTATTGATTATAAGATACTCAATTTGTGGCAATTCACATTTTCATTTTTAAAAGCAATTTCCTGGAAGGTAGAAGTGAACGAGAAGGCACTGGGAAGGCTGCTTATGCTCTAGCTCCATCTCCTAGACTCAGCGTTGGATTATCCAACCCCTGGGGGCTGCCCCCCAATAGGACTCTAAGGCCGCCCTTCCCATACGACCTACACCGGACATTATCAGGTTCTTCTAATATTGGGAGACGCAGATACGGTCTCTCTATAATGTACCGGGACTTTTTCTGACCCTCTTGAACCCAGGTGTAAGGAAATTCCTTCCGAAACTGACGTTCACTTCTACCTTCCAGGAAATTGCTTTTAAAAATGAAAATGTGAATTGCCACAAATTGAGTATCTTATAATCAATAGGGTATACCTAGAAGATATAAAAATTGCTGTACTACGGTTCTGATGAAGCTAAAAGCGAAACGCGTCAACCGTCAACTGACCAGCAAGTAAAACATAACTATGGAATCTTTTAGGTCCTAATGTATATCCGATACTCGATGGCCAAACTGTTGTAAATAATTTCTTTTTGTTCTTCACTTTTTGTGATGTATATTTGTATATTGTTTTGTATGTTTTCTAAATAAACCAATGAAATATTGATTACGGAATATCCGTGTTTGTTCAGGTGCCGAGATAGTCCGTCAGGTTGGCTAAACCCCCTCTTGTTCCTTTTTTTCTTTGTGGTTTGAACACCGTATGCGTTTACTTTGGCGCATGAGCTCGCATTAATGGAGAGCTAGAAAAAAAAATCTTATTTATTTTACTTTTTTTAATCACTTTTATATGTAAACATCCCTTGTAATAGAAATAAGCATGACAGGTCCTCTTAATTGGGAGTCTTTTTGACCCCAGAGCTCTCATTTACCTTTAAAAGTAAAAAAAATAAAGTTGATGGCAGAGAACCGGAAGTGATACCAGGGGTTGCTCTGGTCCTCCAAAGGCATATAGCCAAGTGAGGGCCATCTAACCATCACTTGACTTCCTGCCCTGCCACCGATCAGACCGGAACAAATCTGGGTTTACCGACGGCTCCGGTAAACCCAGAAAAGACCGGGAATCGGCGGGGGAGCACCTCTACCGCCGCCTATAAAAGTGATCCTGCGGGGATTGCGCCACTGGGACCGCTTTTGTCGGAAAGCTGGCCACCTACTGTAAATAAAGATATTGGCGTTGTGCCATTTATCTGCTGCCATAGCCCCGGTATTTAACATCAAGGTATTAATGCATTTACAGTTAGGTGGTTGGCAAGGGGTCTCTAAAGATCACACACTGAAGTTGGATGAGAAGCAGTTCAATCTTAAATTGCAAAATACCTTCTTTACTATTAAGCCCCATACACACGGTCGGATTTTCCGATGGATTCTGTCCTATCGGACAATGTTGTCGGAAATTGCGACCGTGTGTAGGCACCATCGGACAGTTTCCATCGGATTGTCCGACGGACAAAGTCCTATCTCCTGCTGGATGGATTTTTTGACAACAAAGTCCGATCACACCAAATCCGATCGTGTGTAGCGAATTCCGACGGACAAAGTGCTACGCATGCTCAGATCACATTACAAGACCAAAGCTATTGGCTACTAGCCTCTACGTAGTCCCGTCGTAGGCAACAAACGTCACCACGTTCAGAATGATCGGATTTTCCGACAACTTTGTCCGACTGTGTGTATGCAACACCAGTGTTCGGACTAAATCCGTCGGACCAAATCCGATGGATTTGGTGGTCGGATTTTCCGACCGTGTGTATGGGGCTTTAGAGTGGCAAGGATGTAGAACTCCCTTTCACAGTTGGTGGCATCAGTGGAGAATGTAGAAAAGTTCAAAAAATGTTTAGATGTGTTTCTTAGTGAGCACAATGTACAGGGATATGAAAAGCGGCAGTGACGAACATACACACATTTAAAAAAAAAAAAAGTAGATTGAACTGGATGGACTGGTCTCCTTATTCAACCTTACCAACCATGTAAGAAAATCAAACATCTATCCAATTTTACATTCACCTGTCACACAGCAATCAATTCTAATATCACGTGAAAGTCTTCATTCTTCACATAGAATTTACCTGAAGATCCTGCCAGTGATTATGGGAATGCTGTACTTCCTGTGGAGAGCAATCGGCAATCACATAACATTACTGAATTCATAGCCCTGTTGTCAGCCCTGCCATCCGTGTTTTCTTATGTCTGTGATCAGTGACCTCATCAAGCCACTGCATCCGTCACCATTGAGAACTTTCACAGACTGACTAAGAGGCAAGAGCAGTAAATTATTTTTTTAATTGGGCTAAATTACTGAAGTTACATGACTTTGTTAAAATCTCAGGTTTCTGTGATGTAAAAAAATGAGACAAAGATAAATCATTTCAGAACTTTTTCCACTTTTTGGCCATATATGCAAAAGATATGTTTGACGCAAAAACAACACTGTGCATCACCAAAAGAACACCATACCCACAGGGAAACATGGTGGTGGCAGTATCATGCTTTGGGATAGTTTTTCTTCAGCTGGAACAGGGGCCTTAGTCAAGGTAGAGGGAATTATGAACAGTTCCAAATACCAGTCAATATTGGCACAAAACCTTAAGTCTGGGTTCACACGAATCGGCTCATAGCAGGGGTCCGGTGCATCCCTGTTCACGGTTTCAGGTTCGATTTCAGCCCGAATTTTTGGCTGAATTCGGACCTGAAATGGACCAGAAGACACACAGGACTCCTGTGCAATTCGCTCTGGAGATGTGTGAACCGGTTCCATAGATAGCCGGTCACAATCTCTTGACATGCAAATTGGGGAAACCTGCATCCAATTCGCAATAGTGTGAACCCAGCCTCCAGCTTCTGCTAGAAAGCTGAACATGAAGAGGAACGTCATCTTTCAGCATGACAATGATCCAAAGCATACATCCAAATCAACAAAGAAATGGCTTCACCAGAAGAAGATTAAAGTTTTGGAATGGCCCAGCCAAAGCCCAGACCTGAGTCCGATTGAAAATCTGTTGGGTGATCTGAAGAGGGCTGTGCACAGGAGATGCCCTCGCAATCTGACACATTTGTCAGTGTTTTTGCAAAGTGTTTTTGCAAAGAAAAGTAGGGAAATATTGCCATGTCAAGATGTGCCATGCTGATAGACTCATACCCAAAAAGACGGAGTGCTGTAATAAAATCAAAAGGTGCTTCAACAAAGTATTAGTTTAAGGGTGTGCACACTTATGTAACCATATTATTTTATTTTTACTTCCCTCCAACTAAAAGATTTTCGATTGTTGAACCAGAAACCTGACATTTTTTTTTTCCTAAATATTTTTATTACATTTTAAGAATGAAAATTATTACAGAGTATACAAATTCATGCAAAAAATATAATTTTAACCACTTCAATACCTGGCCATAGTAAAATGACGTCCTCTAGTTTGTGCAGTGATATCTGAAGGATGCCTATAGCTACAGACACCATTCAGATATCAATCTTTCCGTCCGGCGATTCTGTGCACGATACGAATGATCATAGCGGCAATTTTTCGGTCCTCAGCGCCAATGTCTGATTGGTTCAAGCAACCATCGCCAGCGTCTGCATTGCATGGTGCAGGAATATCTAGGGGCAAGAGCAAACTTGGAGACCTTTCCAACAGAGCATTCACTGGGTTACTGGGTATTGAAGATGGACCACTGGCCATAACTTGCTCAATATGGAATTGATCTACTGGCCTGTCCTGCATCCAGCATTCTTTCTGAACGCACATTCAGTGCTGCTGGAGGTGTGTAACGGATCATAGAGTGTGCCTGTCCACAGACTCCCTTGATAGGCTCACATTCATAAAAAATGAATCGGTCTTGGATCAGCAGCAGCTATCAAGCATCTGATGCTGATGTAACTGATTGATTTTTCTATGGATGTGGGATCCTTTGAAGACTGCCTATGCTGAGTGGCTATCCTATTCCTCCTCAATCTTGATGATGCTAGCTTCCAACAATATTTTTGGTTTAGGGCACCACCACCACTACCTAAGGCCCAATTTGTCTGTCCATGTTTAACAGGGGCTTGTAATTACAATTTCTGATCTAATATTTCACAGCAGGGCCCGTTCCTGCGCCCAACAAGAGTATCTGTGAGGGGTTACAGTGTTGTGGCACTACCACCACCAAAGGCCCAATTTTTCTGCCCCTGTCCCAGCAGCAGAAAAAAAGGACAAGCATGCCCCACGGCCACCTGCAGAAGATGCATCATGTCCATGACCAGCACTGTGGACTGTAGACACAGAGCCTGCTTGCCCTCTTTTAGTGGCATATGAGTGTCTGCCTCTCCTTGGTGGCCTTCCAGACATGATGGGGATTTTGTTTTGCAACACCACACTACACTGTATTGTGTACTGTGTATACCACCAGAAAAGTAGTAGCAACTGCCTGCACTAGGGGTGCACGGTATTGTGTACACCGCCTGAAGTATATTAAAAACAGTACACCAGGAACGGCCTGCAATGAGATATAGCTAAACTGTATGCAGTAGATATATATACACACGAGAATATCTGTATATATATATATATTAAATACACTGCAGCTAACTGAATCACCTGCCTGCCAGAAGTATATTAGGAAGAGTACACCAGAAACGGCCTGCAGTGATATATAGCTAAACTGTATGCAGTGGATATATATTTATGGTTTAGAGCCCTATGGCCAATACGGATATAGATGACATACAGGTTTAACACAAAACTTACCACATGAAATGGACCTGAAAGTGTGCCTTGGTCTATCGTATGGTACACCAAAATAAGGGGGCATACCCTAGATAAGAAATGATGAAATGAAATGAAGTAGCTATGAAATGAGATGAAATTAGTATTCTGTTAGGAGTAAGAATACTTGAGAAATGCCCTGAAAAGGGGAAGAGAGGGTGGGTATCTCGCACAGGAAACCGACAAAGACCAGCGGCCAGTGGGCTGGTTAAATACCCCCCCCGGGCTCCTCCCATAAATTCAGGCCACCATACTGGCCTTCTTATTTATGGTTTAGATCCCTATGGCCGATACGGATATAGATGACATACAGGTTTAACACAAAACTTACCACATGAAATGGACCTGAAAGTGTGCCTTGGTCTATCGTATGGTACACCAAAATAAGGGGGCAAAAACATTCAGGTAGGAAATAGCTTTGGATTAGGAATGTAGCGTGCGAAGCAGGCTGACTTCCACCTGCCTAGCTTCTTGATGACATGGTCCGGGACACCTTGACAGGATGCTGTTGAGGCTGCCCCGATCCGGAATTAATGTCCGGAGTACTGGCTGGGGTTTAGATGAAGGTTGCTGAGGAGGATCCGGTGTGCTTCATGAACTGGCACGTGTTGAGAGGTTTGATAGGAAAGGGTAGAAGAGGACTAGAGTCTGGCTGCTCGGACAGTAGTGCTAACAATCGATTCAGTGTGGCCACTGGACACCAGTTGTTATGGGTCCTAAAGAGGTGTATGTCCGTTTCTGAGCCTAGTTGCTGAGTCTTTGTAACAGCAAGGTGTAGGATGAAGTGGTCCTGGTGGCGACTAAGTTACGTTTGCGTAAAACTGGGCCTGACGGGTGACTACAAGTGAATTTGCTGGGTCGTAGAAACCCGTAGAAGGCCAGGTGCATGTCGGCTTGTAGGACCAGACTAGGGAGGAGACTGAACGGAGACGTGTCCAGGATGGTAGACATGTCCCTAAAGACCTCTCCTGTAATTGGTGGGCATTTGGCGCAGACTACTGGCTAAAGTTTCTGGATACCCCAGAGAACGGCCCGTACTGCATGAAACGTAAACGAGGGTCTCGCGGGGTCCCGTAGGGACATGAAATGCTGTACAGCCGTATGGTGTTGTGGGACAGTGTCAAGTGAGCATGACAGTAGGAAATGAATGCTAGTATCTGTTTGATACTGGACATTTCTCTGGGGTGCTGAGACAAGAACTTGTTGAATGCCCTCCAGGCTGTCTGATAGGCCTTGAGTGTATAGCGGGAGAGCGAGGAATTGATGAGTTGGGTCGCTGCCTGTAAATGCTGGGCTAGTCCAGGGTCAGCTGAGACCAGACCGGGATAGTAGCCGACAGGGGACTGGCTCCAGGCATCTGTTTGAAGAAAGAGGTGTAATTAAAATGGGAAAGCGCCTCCGCTGCGAGATTGCGCTTCCCCGGAATGAACGAACAGTAGACATTAAACTGATGCTGAAGAGATAACTGTACCAGCCTACGTAGGAAGGACATGACGGGCCGGGACTTAGATCTGCCTTTATTTATAATTTCTGCAATAGCAAGATTGTCGGTCGTGAAGGCTACTGTCTGCCCGGACCAGCTGTGGCCCCAAAGGTGCGCAGCTGCCACAATAGGGTAGAGCTCAAAGAGGGCAGACGTGGTGGTAAAGCCAGCTATTGCTAGTACCTGTGGTGGCCAGGGTGCTGCAAACCATAAATGGCCAAAAATGGCGGCAAACCCTGTGGAGGCCGCCGCGTCTATCACCACCTGTGGTGACAGGGAAGACACTGTAGGGATGAAGAGTGAGATACTGTTCCAGGTAGACAGGAATTCTTCCCACATAGCAAGGTCCGCTATAGCTGCGGTGTCGAGGTTGATGACATGATCCGGATCCTGGGTGTGGGAAAGGTAGACTAGCAGGCGGGATACGAAGGAGCGGCCCTGGGGGATGATCCGCATTGCAAAATTCAGTATCCTGAGAAGGGACTGAAGTTGCTTTTGTGTGCATCCTCTGGCACGGGTAAACTTCTGGAGGACCGCCCTGATGCGGTCCAATTTGTCTGAGGGGAGGCTGGCCTGCATGGCACGGGTGTCCAGATTGACACCCAGAAATGTGATCTTCTGTGCTGGGCCGTCGACCTTGTGCTCCGCGATGGGGACCTTAAGGTTGTTAAAAACCACTCTTAATTTGTTAAGGTCCCCTGGGGTTGACCCGGGCGGCTCTATCAGTAGGAAGTCGTCCAGGTAGTGGATGACCTCCTGACACTGTGCTTTGTACAGGAGGATCCACGTGAGTGTCTGGGCAAATGTATTGAAAAGCCAGGGGCTACTCTTAGACCCGAAGGTCAGTTTGGTGACAAAGTAGTATGCCTCCATCCATTTGATGCCATGCCAGCACCAAAGGGAGGGGTGTATGGGCAGTAATTTAAAGGCATCTGAGATGTCTGCTTTAGAAAGCCAGGTGCCTGTGCCTGTTCTGAGTATGGCTTGGATGGCCATGTCCACTGAGACATACTTGAGGGAGAACTCTTTGGAGGGGATAAGGGAGTTGAGACTGGGGATGGGGGAGGAATGAGGCGCTGACAATTCATAAACCAAACGCAATTTATTGGTAAATTTGCCCTTAACAAGCCCAATAGTGCTAACTCTCCATGTGTTGAAGGGGGGCTGGGTGAAATGGCATATCATAAAGTCCAGGTCTATCTCCGTCTGCAGGAGCTGGTCGATGGCCTGTTCATCAGTGGCTGCCGACCGCAGGTTCCTGCACTCGTGGGTGGTGTGGGGCAGGGAGATGAGACCGGTATGGAAGCCCTCGATAAAGGCTTGGATGAGGTAGACGGCCAGGGAGGGAGTGGGGTGAGCAGTCAGATAGAAGCCGAGCCATGCGACATTGACAGCTTAGTCATGCCTTCTTCTGCTTGACCTTGCACATGTTTCTGGGGTGAGTCCTCTGGCACAGGGTACAAACATGGAGTAGGCGGCACTGACTAAAATTAAATGACCCGTAATTATAATTGTTGCAGATGGCTGCTCCCCCGGCCGTCCGGACTGGGCGTCCAAGCTTGTCCATCTGTGGCCCTCGTGTAGGTGCCTGCTGACCCTGACCTGTGCTGGAAGTAGCTGTGTTATCCAACTGGTGACTGGTAGCTGCATTGGCACACCAGGCAGCGGTGTGGGTCGCGGACTGGCATATAGCACACAGTGGTGACCACAGACCAACGAAATGTCGGCAGAAAAGCTCTGTATCCATGATACTCCAGTCTGTGGGCGTGTGAAACTGGAGAAACTTTGCTGCGGCTTTGGCTGAGAAGGAGCGGTGATAGTCGTAGAACCCAAAGCCACCGTATTTGTAGCCTAGGTCTACGACTGTGTGGAGATATAAGTCCAGCTCCTCTCGTCTGCTGAGGGAGGCTGAACACACCACGTCCCTCAACATGCCGAACGCCAAGGTAAACTCTGGAACAGAAAGTTTCCTGTTAAGCCTGGGGTCCTTGGCTTTCAGGATAACTGAGACATCTCCCCAAGTATACGCCTTGTTCTCAGCCAGATCATGGACTGAGATTAGAAGTGAGGCAAGGTTGACATCCTTGCCTTCCAGGATGTCCTTCCTGACGTTGGGTGGTACAAGGTGAGAAGGATATACTACCGGACTCCACACTGTGATACCTGTAGAAGGCGCTGTGACGGCCTGGACTACGGCAGGGGCTGCAACGGCTGGGCGGGTCTCCAAAAGTGTCACCCTGTTCTGTACCTCAGTGACTGATGAGGTCAGGGATGACACTAGGGTGTGCAACTGAGACAGGGGGGTCATCCACTTTGTGCTCCGACCTTGTGCTCCGCGATGGGGACCTTAAGGTTGTTAAAAACCACTCTTAATTTGTTAAGGTCCCCTGGGGTTGACCCGGGCGGCTCTATCAGTAGGAAGTCGTCCAGGTAGTGGATGACCTCCTGACACTGTGCTTTGTACAGGAGGATCCTGCAACGGCTGGGCGGGTCTCCAAAAGTGTCACCCTGTTCTGTACCTCAGTGACTGATGAGGTCAGGGATGACACTAGGGTGTGTCATCCCTGACAACTGAGAGATGGCAGACGAAATTGAGTCCAAGGACGTCTGTTGGGTGCCGGATCCTGCTGTGGCAGGTGGAGGAAAGAGGAGCCTGAACAGCTCTGCCTTCCTGGCCGTAGTAGGAAAGGGCACCCCTCTACGTCTCAGTTCTGTAGTCAGCCTAGGGATAGTCCACCCCCTAAGAGACTGAACACTGCCACTCTCGGAGACTGGAGAGGGTGACAGAGGGGCCGTGAGGTCTTCACTGCCGACTGAAGACATCGTCTTGTGGCTTATCAAGCCTGCTGACTTGTCCTCTGGGGTGAGTCTTTAGCAGACTGGAGCCTATAGAGGGTGACATGAATTTAAGTCTTGTATGTGATCCCTACTGTATACGTACCTAAGCTGGGTATCCGTGTCCCCCTCTTTTTTTTTTACCTGCTGAAGCACCGTTCAAGCTGGTGCAGGTGGACCTACTGAATTCGACTGACCTGAAGAAAATACGAGAGAAAACACTTGTTTGAGAGTTGTTTGCTGTTATCCTGAAAATCGGTTAAGAATGGTGATTTCAGCAGGCGTCAGTGACTTAAGAATGAAATGAGAATGAAATGAAATGAGAAATGGAATGAAATGAGCATGAAACGAAAGAAAATGAATGAAATTAATGAAATGTAGCCTTTAACGAAATGACAGAGGCCTGGCTTGGTCGTACCGCGTTGCGAGTGACTGCGAGCCAGACTCTGGAGCATGTACTGAAATGAGGCAATTGGTGAAATGAGGCCAAATAGCTGGGGCACACCGGGACGAATCGGTACATCGTAGATGCAACAGAATTCGAATCGGAGCGCGGTACGTGAGGTGAAATGATTTGAACTGCCATGACAGAAGCCCGAATCGTCATGCCACTGTTTAGCGACTGAGCACGATCGGACTCTGGACCATGTACTGAAATGAGGCTGGTCCTGGGGGACGCCAAGACGAATTAGTGCGAAGACGTGACTAGATTCGTGTCGGAGCGCGGCTCGTGACAGAAATTAATGAAATGATCGAAATAAATGAAATTATTTAAATGATTCGAAATGCTTGAAATGGTATAGAAATTATATGAAATTATATAGAAATGATTGAAAATGGTACAGTAATGATTGAAATGATTCAAAGTGTTTCGGAATGATCCGAAATGACTCGCCAATGTTTTTTAAACGATTTAAAAAAGATTGTGCGATTCGAAGAGATTTAGAAATGTTTGCGAAATGAGTGCCTGATGTGGCATCAAGCGAAGTGTCACAAGCGAGCGACTAGTAACCGTTGTTTGGCAACAAACACGTGCGGGTGAAATGTATACGTACGATTCGTGACATGTTTGTGAGTGATTCGTACGTTTGTACGGTTATCACAGTTTAGTGACATGGCAAAATGCAGTGCATAGAAATGAATATCGGGAGTCGAAGCCCTACCTGCGACAGCCGAACCAGATGTGTTGTACTGAAACTGCGACTCTGTAACGAGTGCTACTAAACACGAACGATGACGACTCACGACACGGACTCACGAATACAGAACCTGCAACACAAACTGACGAAGACGGGACTAACGAATACGGGAACTCACGAACAGGAACTCACAAACGCTCGTCTCAAATAGTCGGCCCTAGATCTCTGACGTAACAGATATCTCGCACAGGAAACCGACAAAGACCAGCGGCCAGTGGGCTGGTTATATCCCCCCCCGGGCTCCTCCCATAAATTCAGGCCACCATACTGGCCTTCTTATATATATATATACGTGTCTATCTGTATATAAATATATTAAATACACTGCAGCTAACTGAATCATCTGCCTGCCGGAAATAAATTAGAAAGAGTACACCAGGAATGGCCTGCAGTGAGATATAGCTAAACTGTATGCAATGGTTATATATATATATATATATATATATATATATATATACACACACACGAGACAGACTGTATATATATATATATATATATATATATATAAAAAATATATATTAAATACACTGCAGCTAACTGAATCACCTGCCTACCAGAAGTATATTAGAAAGAGTACACCAGGAATGGCCTGCAGTGAGATATAGCTAAACTGTATGCAGTGGATATATATAGATATATACGAGACTGACTGTATATATATATATATATATATATATATATATATATATATATATATAAGAAGGCCAGTATGGTGGCCTGAAATTATGGGAGGAGCCGGGGGGTATTTAACCAGCCCACTTGACATTGTCCCACAACACCATACGGCTGTACCTGGCCGGTGTCCAGCATTTCCTGTCCCTTCAGGACCCCGCGAGACCCTCCATATTCACGTTCCATGCAGTACAGGCTGTTCTCCATGGTATTCAGAAACGTCAGCCGTTAGTCTGTCCCAGACTATTATAGGAGAGATCTTCAGGGACATGTCCACCATCCTGGACTCGTCTCCGTTCAGTCTCCTCCCTAGTCTGGTCCTGCAAGCCGCCATGCACTTGGCCTTCTACGGGTTTCTACGACCCAGCGAATTTACTTGTAGTCACCCCTCAGGCCCAGTGTTACGCAAACGTAACTTAGTCCGCCACCAGGATCACTTTATCCTACACCTAGCTGTTTCAAAGACTCAGCAGCTAGGCTCAGGAACGGACATACATCTCTTCAGGACCCATAACAACTGGTGTCCAGTGGCCACACTGAATCGGTTACTAACACTACTGTCCGAACAGCCAGACTCTAGTCCTCTTCTGCCCTTTCCTGTCAAACCTCTCAACAAGTCCCAGTTCATGAAACACGCCCGGGTTCTCCTCAGCAACCTTCACCTAAACCTCAGTCAGTACTCCGGACATTCGTTCCGGATCGGGGCAGCCTCAACAGCATCCCGTCAAGGTGTCCCGGACCACGTCATCAAAAAGCTAGGCAGGTGGAAGTCAGCCTGCTTCGCCCGCTACATTCCTAATCCACAAGTGGAAATGGCCCAGGCCTTTGCCAAGCTTACCCAGTGACTTATCTCAAACCAATAAAGCTATTTCCTACCTGAATGTTTTGCCCCCTTATTTTGGTGTACCATACGATAGACCAAGGCACATTTTCAGGTCCATTTCATGTGGTAAGTTTTGTGTTAAACCTGTATGTCATCTATATTCGTATCGGCCATAGGGCTCTAAACCATAAATAAGAAGGCCAGTATGGTGGCCTGAAATTATGGGAGGAGCCCGGGGGGTAGTTAACCAGCCCACTGGCTGCTGGTCTTTGTCGGTTTCCTGTGCGAGATACCCACCGTCCCTTCCCCTTTTCAGGGCATTTCTCAAGTGTTCTTACTCACATAATTTCATAGCTACTTTCATTTCATCATTTTCATTTCATCGTTTCTTGTCTAGGGTATGCCCCCTTATTTTGGTGTACCATACGATAGACCAAGGCACACTTTCAGATACATTTCATGTGGTAAGGCCATAGGGCTCTAAACCATACATATATATATTAAATACAGTGCAGCTAACTGAATCACCTGCCTGCCAGAAGTATATTAGAAAGAGTACACCATGAACGGCCTGCAATGAGATATATCTAAACTGTATGCAGTGGATATATATATATATATATATATATATATATATATACACAAAAAACTATCTGTATATATATATTGTAGAGGGTCAGCCTGGGGCAGGGTTAGGAAGGGGTTAATCGAAGAGGGCAGGTACTTCCCCTTCAGACCTGCTTATATTCAGGTGTGCTGAAAATGTCAGAGAGGAGCTGTTTGTGTAGGAGAGAGAGACACAGCAGCACGCTGTGTGGAAGTGTCCATTGCTGGACGGTGTACCTGCTGGGTGAGCTTATAAAAAACATATAAAGACTGTAGCCTTTTGGAGCCGTGAGCTGTACCTGTGTGCACATCCGCTTGCTAAGACAAGTCTATCTGGCCTTATGTCTACTTTTTGTTTGATGTTTTGCTGAATAAAAGCCATTTTTATTTTTACTGGACTGTCTCTGAGCCCGCTCTTCACCCCCTGATCCCCTACAATTGGTGGAGCGTGCATCGGGCAGTTTGAGGGGTCCAGTCTAATCCCATGTCCTGGGTTAAAGCCGCACAGACAGTGAAAACTTTTGAACAAGCCATGGAGGATGTGGTTAAGCAGCTGGTACTGGCTAATACACAAGCGCAGGCCCGCCATCAGGAGGCCCAGCAGGCCCTGGTACAAGCACAGGCTCGGCAGGAGCAGATCCTGGTGCAGACAGTCGCTGTGCAACAGGAAACAAATCGCTTACTGAGTGAACAGATAGCGGGGTTACAAAAGGCGGTGACCCAGCAGGCTGAAATGATGAAAGGTGACCCTGCTGTAAAGAGTAACCCCCGGAAGGCAGTGCAGCGGACCCTGCAAAAGATGACGGCCTTGGATAATGTGGAAGCATACTTAGCTATGTTTGAGCGGGTTGCAGCAAGGGAAGGTCTGCCTGATAAAGACTGGGCAGATGTACTGGCTCCTTTCCTGACCGCAGACCCCCAACAAGCGTACTGTGACTTGGCCCCTGAATCAGCACGTGATCATAAGCTCCTGAAAGCAGAAATCCTAGCAAGGATGGGAGTGACTGTCACTTTAAGGACGAACCGAGTCCATGGCTGGCGCTTTGACAAGGCTAAGCCTGCCCGTGCGCAGCTCTACCACCTGATGCCCTTGTTGCAAGATTGGCTGAAACCTGAGGAAAAGACACCCACTCAGATTTTGGAAAGAGTCGCACTCGATCGTTTCCTGCATTGATTACCCAGGGAGCTCCACCGATGGGTGGCTCAGTCCGAGCCTCAGTCCCTGGATGAGATGGCTACAGCTGTTGAGCGCTACAGTTGTGCGGAAAAGTTCCAGGAAAGTCCCTCTGTCACAAGAGAGCTGGCCCGTTTCAAAGAAGTGCGTTCCAGCACCAGTGTGCTTCCCGGTGTTCGCATAGTGGCTGCTCGGAGGGATAATACAACTACCAGGAGCACATCAGGACCTAAGCCTCCAGGGAACCGACAGGGGCAACTCCGTGAGGCTCGCTGTTGGTCCTGCCATCAACTGGGTCATCTGGCAGCCCAGTGCCCAAGTCGGGAAGAACCAATGGAGTGCGACATGGGTCACCGTCGCTCCATGTATGTCCATGCATTATGTGCTGCGACCAACCTAAATCCGCATGAGTGTGTGGTGCGGGTCAATGGACAGGAGGTGGTAGCGCTCCTTGACTCTGGGAGTGTCGTTACCCTGCTCCGATTGGACGGGTTGCCAAGAAAGCTGGTACCAAGGGAACAGGTTGGGGTCATCTGTGTGCATGGTGATGTTAAAAACTATCCGGTGGCCTGTGTGACCCTGTGTACACCAGCAGGAACGGCTACACTAAAAGTGGGGGTTGTCCCGGGATTACCTCATGATTTACTAATCCGGCGAGACTGCCCCATGTTTTGGGACTTGTATGAGCAAAAGCTCAAAGGTTCGGGGGGTTCCCCCAAAAACCAAGAACCCACAGAGGTGGTAAATAAAACTGTGTTGCAGGAGGATGTTACTAGGGAGCAGTACCAGGTTGCTGAACCTGCAGGAAGTGAGCCCGGTCCCCTGGAGGTGTTTGCGGGATTGGAAGTGGAAAGTACCTCCTCTGAGTCAGATATGTCAGATCTTGGGGGCTCCCGGGAAGATTTCCTTAGTGCTCAGATGAGGGACCCCACTTTGATCCCCGCCAGGGAACAGGCCACGGTCTTAAACGGTGAACCACAGCACCCTGGGGCAAACGTGAAGTTCCCCCATTTTGCTGTGAATCATGACTTGTTGTACCGAGTAACTAAGGTCAATCAAGAAGTGTTGGAACAACTGGTGGTGTCCAAACCTGTTGCATTTGGTGATGCATTTGGCTCATAGTCATGTACTTGGGGGTCACCTTGGAGTGGCTAAAACTCAGGAATGGGTTTTACAGCGTTTCTATTGGCCCGGTGTCTATCGAGAAATTAAGGACTACTGTGAGTCCTGCCCTACCTGTCAAAGAACCGCTCCAACACCCCATTTTCGCATTCTGCTGGTACCGCTTCCAATTATCGAGGTTCCCTTTGATCGCATAGCCATGGACTTGGTGGGCCCCTTACCAAAGTCAGCTAGGGGACACCAATACATTTTAGTTGTCCTTGATTATGCCACCCAGTATCCGGAAGCGGTCCCTTTAAGAAACTGCTCGTCCAAGGTCATCGCACGGGAGTTGTTTCAGATGTTCATGAGAACAGGGCTCCCATCCGAGATCTTGACAGACCAAGGTACCCCGTTCATGTCAAAAAGGATGAAGGAACTCTGTAACCTGTTTAAGATTAAACACTTGCGGACTTCAGTGTATCACCCACAAACTGATGGGTTAGTGGAGCGGTTCAACAAAACCTTAAAGGGAATGCTAAAGAAAGCAGCTGAGGAGGATGGTCGAGATTGGGATTGCTTGTTGCCTCCCTTGTTGTTTGCCATAAGAGAGGTACCCCAGGGCTCCAAGGGGTTTTTCTCCTTTTGAGCTGGTTTATGGGAGACACCCCCGTGGACTACTAGATATAATGAAAGAGACGTGGGAACAGGAAGCTTCCTCGTATCGGAGTGTGGTAGAACACGTGTCTCAAATGCAGGACCGAGTAACAAAAAGTTATGCCCATAGTACGGGAACATTTGCAGGCTGCGCAAAACCGATCTGCCAAGATTAGAGAGTTTAAACCTGGGGATCGGGTGCTGTTCTTAGTGCCTACCGTCGAGAGTAAGTTTCTCGCCAAGTGGCAAAGACCCTTTGAGATAGTTGAGAGGGTGGGCAAGGTCAACTATAAAGTCCATCAGCCCACCAAACGTAAGCCCTACCAGATTTACCACATCAACTTGATCAAACCATGGAAAGATGGACAGGTTTTGACAGTCAGTCTGAAAGTCCCAGAAGACCATGATGCTCAGATTAAGAAGGTAGGGATTGCAGAGGCTCTTTCCCCTTCTCAAAAACAGGAGTCCTGGGAGTTTTTGCAGAGGAATCGAGACATTTTTTCAAATCTACCGGGCCTAACCTCGGTAATTGAACATAATGTCATTACAGACCCTGGCGTTCGAGTAAACCTCAAACCCTACCGCATACCCGAAGCTCGCCGGAATATTGTCTCGGCCGAGCTTAAGAGTATGTTGGACCTTGGGGTTATTGAGGAGTCTTCAAGTAGCTGGTCCAGCCCTATAGTCCTTGTACCCAAGCCGAATGGAACCTGGCGGTTCTGCAATGACTTTCGCAAGTTAAACGAAGTCTCCAAGCCAGACGCGTATCCCATGCCCCGGGTCGATGAGTTAATCGAAAGATTAGGACCGGCCTGGTACATCACCACTCTTGACTTGACCAAGGGTTACTGGCAGATCCCGCTTTCCCCAGAGGCTAAAGAAAAAACTGCATTTGCCACACCTGAGGGCTTATGGCAGTATGTCCGAATGCCATTCAGGTTACATGGGGCCCCAGCCACTTTCCAGAGGGCCATGGACTTCGTCCTGAGACCTCATAAGGGGTTTTCAGGAGCCTATCTTGATGACATTGTCATCTTTATTTAGGACTGGGAGAGTCACTTACCAAAGGTCCAGTTGGTCTTGGATGCCCTCCGAAGGGCGGGGTTCACAGTGAATCCAGAAAAGAGCAAGGTTGGGTTGGAGGAGGCCCGCTACCTGGGGTATGTTATAGGCAGGGGTGTGATTAAACCCCAACTAAACAAAGTGGAGGCTATTCGGGAATGGCCATGTCCACTCACAAAGAAGCAAGTGCGTGCTTTCCTTGGAATTGTGGGTTATTATAGGAGGTTTGTCCCCAACTTTGCCAGTCTAGCAGCACCTCTGACTGATCTCACCAAGGGAAAGAACGCAACTGTTGTTCAGTGGAGTGCAGAAGCAGATGCAGCGTTCTGCCGGTTGAAGCAAGCTTTGTGCCAGGAACCAGTGTTGGTAGCTCCCGACTTCCAAAAAGAATTCCTGGTACAAACGGATGCCTCAAAATTGGGTCTGGGTGCAGTACTGTCCCAGATGATTGGGGGGGATGAGCACCCTGCTGTGTACTTTAGCCGGAAGCTCACGCCAGCTGAGAGGAATTATTTCATTGTAGAAAGGGAGTGTCTCGCAATAAAATGGGCTTTGGAGACACTCCGCTACTACTTGTTGGGCCGACCCTTCAAGTTAGTTTCAGATCATGCGCCCCTTAAGTGGATGGCCCAAAATAAAGATTAAAACTCCAGAATCACCCGGTGGTTCCTTGCTCTACAGGACTTCAGCTTTGTAGTGGTACATAGACCGGGAAAGGTACATCAGAATGCGGATGCCCTTTCCCGGGTCTACTTCCACTGGGTTAGTGGTGTCCAGACCCCTGGCCTGGAACAGAGGGGGATGATATGTAGAGGGTCAGCCTGGGGCAGGGTTAGGAAGGGGTTAATCGAAGAGGGCAGGTACTTCCCCTTCAGACCTGCTTATATTCAGGTGTGCTGAAAATGTCAGAGAGGAGCTGTTTGTGTAGGAGAGAGAGACACAGCAGCACGCTGTGTGGAAGTGTCCATTGCTGGACGGTGTACCTGCTGGGTGAGCTTATAAAAAACATATAAAGACTGTAGCTTTTTGGAGCCATGAACTGTGAGCTGTACCTGTGTGCACATCCGCTTGCTAAGACAAGTCTATCTGGCCTTATGTCTTTTTGTTTGATGTTTTGCTGAATAAAAGCCATTTTTATTTTTACTGGACTGTCTCTGAGCCCGCTCTTCTCCCCCTGATCCCCTACAATATATATATATTAAATACACTGCAGCTAACTGAATCACCTGTCTGCCAGAAGTATGTTAGTAAGAGTACACCAGGAACGGCCTGCAGTGAGATATAGCTAAACTGTATGCAGTGGAGTTATATATATATATATATATATATATATATATATATACATATATATACACACATGAGACTGACTGTGTATATATATATATATATTAAATACACTGCAGCTAACTGAATCACCTGCCTGCCTGAAGTATATTAGAAACAGTACACCAGGAATGGACTGCAGTCAGATCTAGCTAAACTGGATACAGTGTGTATATATATATATATATATATATATATACACGAGACTGACTGTGTATATATATATATATATATATATATATATATATATATATATATATATATATATTAAATACACTGCAGCTAACTGAATAACCTGCCTGCCTGCTCAATCTAAATGACACTCTCTCTCCGTCCACGCTGGCAACAACACACTACATGAGGCCGACGTGCAGGCCATGATTGGCAAAAGGCACCTTGCCTTTGGTCGAGGGTGCTGTGATTGGCCAAAGCATGCAGGTCATGGTGCATGCTCTGGCCAATCATCATACAGCAATGCACTGCGCTCCCGCAGTGCATTATGCACCGCTCTAATTTGGCTTGAACGGCCCATAATGTTTGGTTTTTTGACAAACGGGCGAACAGCCAATGTTCGAGTCGAACTCATGTTCGACCCGAAGAGAAAGCTCATCCCTACTGGTGTACAGCTGCTTATCAGTCACACTTTTGTTCACGTTTTAAAGAACTTATTAGCATAGAAAAGTTACATATGATGCTCAGCTTTAAAAAAGGTTGAGGTTCTAATCAGTGATGTAAGTAACTGAGTTAAAATAAATGGAGTTACCTAACGCAGTTACTTTAGAGGGTAACGAGTAATCTAACTGATTACTTTTCCCCTCATGGTAGCGTAGTTCCCATTACTTGGGCGGCGTTACCACAATTACATCCACTAGATGGCAGTAGTGTAATTCCGGTGTCCTGGCGAAAAACTTCCCCCCGCCGGATAAGGAAGGACCTCCTGTACTGCGCAGGTGCAGTGCTTGCACAGTACGAAGGACTACGGAGCTTACGAAAATTGACGAACCTAAACAGCTCTGAGTGAACTCTACACCACGCAGGCACAGTTAACATGTAATTGTACGAGGCGATGCCGCACGCTCTCGATGCTCGAGCTACTCTGCAAGGGGCGTCTATCGTGCAAAAAAGGGGCGGGTCTAGTATTACTGTAACCAAGGGGCGCATTTATTATTATTGTTATATATTTAGCTCTGCCCATTAATTTAACAATTGCCCTCTTCTGTAGCCATCCGCCCCTTACACAATATAATAATAATAGACCCACCCCTTGCTTACACGCTATAACAGATCTGCCCCTTGGTTAGAGTAATAATAGAGCAGCCCCTTGGTTACACGATATATAACAATAATAATAAATGCGCCCCTTGCTTACAGTAATACTAGACCCGCCCCTTAGTTACATGTATAGAATATAAAAAAAAAGTCACAGTTACTTTGCTGCGTAACTAATTACTTTTTCAATGTAGTAACTGAGTTACTAACGCAATTACTTTTTGGGAAAAGTAATTTGTAACTTAACTAATTACTTTTTTAAAGTAAGATGACCAACACTGGTTCTAATAGTAAAAAACCTTTTCACAAGTGGATAATTAACCTTTTTTTTTCTTATGTCTTATGTTGCTCCTAATAAATGTATAGGGTTAAAATTTCCAATGAATATTTTATATGGGTCATTTGCATGTTCAATTTAGTCTATTCCTCATTGTTAACTCTTCTCAAGGTTGGGTAAATTCCAATCCAGCTCTCATTTTCGTAACTGAAGCCCCCCATGCGTCATACTAATATTTTGGTAGTTTCTCCTCTCTACTAATGTTTTATATAGGGGCAAAATTTTGTCTTGAGTCTGCACTTCTTTTTATAGTATTGTATTATGTTATTTCATCTGTGAACTACAAGGTCTATCCTTGAATCCTTTTTTCTTTTTTTTTTTTACCGATTCATCCAACAGGACCTATTATTTGCAAATTCTTTACATATATGTAGCCCCCAAACTACAAATCTTTTTTCCTGACAGGCTCCATGGCAGCATACGTGTGGGTTGGCCCCGCCTCCATAACTACCCAATAGGACCCCTCTCCCATAAATCTTTGCTCCTGGCTGCTATCCGTGTTCCTTTTTTGTCCTCCTCCGTAGGACCAAGTGGTTCTCCTACCTGAAGATGACTTCACAGCGATCGATCGGCCGAATGACTGAATTGTTTTCCTCCGATAGGCCCTGACTGTTAAGCAGGGTATGGAGTGTATATGCAGAGTAGCGCTGAAGACTGGTTATCTTACCTTAACCACTTCATTACCGCGCTATAGTCATATGACGCCCACAAGGTGGATCTACCATCCTGGGTGGGCGTCATATGACGTCCTCGCATTCCTGCCCGCCTGGGGGGCGCGCCCGCGGCATCGCTCGGGACACGGTGCGAGTGCCCGGCGGCCGCGATGTCCGCCGGGCACCCGCGATTGCCCGTTAAAACAACGGGACCGTGCGGGACCGTGGAGCTGTGTGTGTAAACACACAGCTCCACGTCCTGTCAGTGCAGAGGAGACCGATCATGTGATCCCAGTACGGAGGAACACATGATCGGTCTCCTCCCCTTGAGTCCCCTCCCCCCACAGTTAGAATCACTTCTATTAGGGAACATATTAACCCCTCCAGCGCCCCCTAGAGTTAACCCCTTCCCTGCCAGTCACATTTACACAGTAATCATTGCAATTCTATAGCAACGATCGCTGTGTAAATGTGTCAAAAGTGTCCGAAGTGTCCGCCGCAATGTCGCAGTCACGAAAAAAAAATCGCAGATCGCCGCCATTACTAGTAAAAAAAAAAAAAAAAAAAATTCAATAAATCTATCCCCTATTTTGTAGACGCTATAACTTTTGCGCAAACCGATCAATATACGCCTATTGCGATTTTTTTTACCAAAAATATGTAGAAGAATACGTATCGGCCTAAACTGAGGAAAAAAAACGTTTTTTTTTTAAAAAATGGGATATTTATTATAGCAAAAAGTAAAAAATATTGTGTTTTTTTTCAAAATTGTCGCTCTTCTTTTGTTTATAGCGCAAAAAAAAATAAAAACCGCAGAGGTGATCAAATACCACCAAAAGAAAGCTCTATTTGTGGGAAAAAAAGGACGTCAATTTTGTTTGGGTGTAACGTCGCACGACCGCGCAATTGTTAGTTAAAGCGACGCAGTGCCGAATCGCAAAAAGTGCTCTGGTAAGGAAGGGTGTTTAAAAGCCCTGTATTGAAGCGGTTAATAGTGCGCCCGGCCTGTTTGCCTGTTGTCATAGGTGGCCATTATCTGCTGGGAGGTCCGGTGTGTGCGTGCCTTGGATCGTTCGGCCAAGTGATCGTTGGTGGAGTGGTGAGTCTGTATCTTTCCATGGCAGCAGTGTTTATGTGTGTGCCCTCTGATTATCCTCTTTTCCTGTATCAAGTTTGCTGTTCCCATGCTGTTTGCTGGACGCTTCTGCGTTCCAGCAAACTACTCTCTTTGACTTCCGGGTTCGCGGGCGTTCTGCGCATGCGCGGACCCGGCGTGAAAACGAGGCTTGGTTCTCGCGCATGCGCGTTGAGCACCCGGCGTCTGACGTCGCTAATGACGTCACGGGCGCCAAATTTAAAAGCCTGCAAATCTGACAGATGCCCTGGGAATGATTGCGGACGCCACAGCGACTTCCCGGGGCTAATATTTCGGCGGTACAAGGTAGGAACAGTCCTTTATGCTGGGGCCATGTTGGATCATTGCTGAATTGTGTCTGAAGATATTGTTTTTGTTACTGCAGTGTCAGGCTTGGTGTTTGGACATTATGGATGCTTCACTGCCCCCTAGTGGCCAGCCCGCTCATGTTAGGTAGGTCCTAAATACATCTTTTTGTATTTTTAATGTTGAAGAGAGTAAGCATAGGCAGCAAATATGACCTGTCCCTTCTGTCTGTCTTTCTGTGTTCACAGCCCTTCCAAATCTGATCCACAACCTAGTGCTTATAGACGCAGTGGATCGTCAAAATCGCACCACCACAAATCCTCCTCAAAATCCAGCCACCATAGGTCCGCCAGGTCGGAACAGCATGACAGGGATTATTCCCGCCCCCCTGTGGCTCACTCCAGCAAGAGGCCAGAGAAATCATGTTGGGGGTGCAGGATGCCTGTGCCAGCAGACAAATCCCTATGTGACCATTGTTTCACTAAGGCAGCGGATGAAAGAGACGGCGCTGACCGGCGCCTAGAATCGATGGTGAGGCGAGTGGTAAAGGAGTCCCTGCAGGAAAGGGAAGCTCAACAGCCTTGTGAATCCCCGGCAGACCCGCTAGATCCTATAGTAGGAGAGGGGGTACTACAGGAAACATGGGAATCATCCCAGCCTAGCCGCCATTCTGCCCTTGTCTCAGACAGCGAATCGGATTCAGATGATCCAGGTCTGGGGTTTGACTATGGTCTGGTTCCCTCCTTGGTCAAGGCGGTGAGGGAGGCCCTGAAGTGGGAAGATCCTATCACTTCTCCCCCAAAGCAAAGGAAATTTTTTAAGCAGCTCAATAAGGAGCGCCAATTTTTTCCGTTTCTATCCGAATTGGGTGATATTATTTCAGAAGAATGGAGCAAGATGGACAAAAAGAGTTCCATGCAATCCAAAATCCTTAAACTTTACCCTTTTAAGGAAGAGGATGTGAAACACCTGGAGTCAGCTCCAATGGTAGATGCAGCACTTATGCGTTTGGTGAGATATGTGACTCTCCCCTTAGAAGACACTGTGTCATTCAAGGATCCTTTAGAGAGACGGATCGATTCAGATCTAAAAAGAATCTATTTGACCTCCGGGATGGCGTGCAAACCAGTGCTTGCGATCGCAGCAGTGTCAAAGGCCATAGAATTCTGGGCTGACAGCATTGAAGAATACCTGAGAGGCATTTCAATAGACACGGCTAAAGACTCACCCATTCAGGAGATTAGGATGGCTTCAGCCTTCTTGGGGGAGCCATACATTGATGTCATTCGCCTGATGTCTCGGGATATGCTGGCAGCCGTTTCGGCACGCCGTGCGTTGTGGCTCCGTCCGTGGCTCGCAGACCCTGCTTCTAAGCAGGCTTGGTGCTGCATCCCCTTTGAAGGGTCCTCATTATTCGGCAATAAGCTTGATTCTGCCATATCCCGGGCCACAGGTGGGAAATCTGGGTTTCTCCCTCAGGATAGGCGTCCTCAAAATCAAAGACGCTCTTTTCCAAGAAGACAGAATGCGGATCGTGCCAGGGACGCACGCAGCTACAAACCCGGCCGAGAATTCTCCAGGACATGGAGGTCCAGGCAGTCTTCTTTTAAGAAGGCCTCTAAAGGTGGTTCCTCTGGGAACCAGGACTCTGGGAAGTCCTTTTGAAATTGGGCCCGCTCAAACATGTCGGGTGGGGGCCCGTCTTCTCCACTTCAAACATGTTTGGGCGGCCTCAATTCGGGACTATTGGACCGCAAAGACAGTGTCGTCCGGTCACAAGTGGGTCTTCTGCAACACTCCAAAACTCAGATTTATCCCTACTACTCTTCCAAGCTCAGAAGAGAGAAGACAGGTCCTATTGACCTACGTAAGCTGTTTATTGGAACAAGGCGCAGTCGTACCCGTCCCAGAGGAAGAGAGGGGCGAAGGCATGTATTCACCCCTGTTTTTGGTGCAGAAGAAGAACGGCACATGGAGGCCAGTAATAGACCTGACCCATCTCAACTCATTCATCCGCAAGGAGAAATTCAAGATGGAGTCCCTGCTTACCATACAACAGTCAGTACACTTGGGAGACTGGTTAATATCAATCGACCTGAAAGACGCATATTTTCACGTGCCTGTGACAAAGGACTTCCACAAATTCCTCCGCTTCGCGGTAGGCAACCAACACCTTCAGTTCACTTGTCTACCCTTCGGGTTAACCACGTCACCCCGGGTCTTTTCCAAGGTGCTATTGGCGGTAGTGGCTCTTCTCAGGGTCAAGGGTGTGCGTCTCCACCATTACCTGGACGACTTGCTTTTACTATCTCAGAGCAAGGATCAGCTATTAGATCACAAAGAGGTTGTCATCTCTACCCTGCAAGAGTTCGGGTGGCTCCTGAATTTAGAAAAGAGTCAGCTAGAGCCGTCTCAGTCCCTCGTGTTTCTGGGCGCTCTATTCAACACCGTGGAGAGTACCATCTCCCTCCCAGAGGAGAAAATCATGGTAATCCGAGACAGGATTCATGCAGCTCTTGGATCAACTCACCTTTCTGCTCTCCAGTGCCTGAAAATAATTGGCACGATGACAGCAACCATCCCCATGGTGAAGTGGGCCCAGTGGCATACCCGTCCCTTTCAGAAGGGATTTCTGCATCAGTGGAACTCTGTCGACCAGAATCAGCGCATCTTTCTTACCCCATCTATGAGGACATCTCTCCTCTGGTGGCTTCAGGGGAAGAATCTGCGCAACCATCATTCGATTGTTCCCATCTCATGGATCACGGTGACCTCAGATGCCAGCAACCAAGGTTGGGGCGCTCATTGCCTTTCGGATGTGGCTCAGGGCAGGTGGACATTCCAGTCTCAAGGAGTCGTTTCCAACATTCTGGAATTGAGGGCAGCCTTTCAGGTACTCCTATCCTTTCGCCATCTAGTGTTGAACTCTTCCGTCATGCTAAGGTTGGACAACACAACAGCAGTGGCATACATAAGGAAACAAGGCGGGACTCACAGCTGGTCCCTGTTACAAGAAGTGGAACCTTTAATGAGTTGGGCTCAAAAGAACTTAGCCAACATCTCGGCAGTATACATTCCAGGGGTCCAGAATGTGCAAGCAGACTTCTTGTCTCGGGTCGAGTTGGACAACAACGAGTGGTCCCTTCACAGAGAGGTTTTCGAGTGGCTCCTAACACTGGGAGTCGGAAGTCGACATGTTCGATTCCCCGTGCAATTTCAAGATACCGAAGTACTTTGCGAGGTTCAGGGACCCTCAGGCGTTCGGGATAGATGCTCTCACGACCAGTTGGGATTTCCAGAGGGCCTATGCCTTCCCTCCAGTCCCGGTAATCCTACAGTTTCTGCGGAGGCTCAGAACAGAAAAAGTGGATATTATTGCGGTCATTCCATTGTGGCCCAACAGGCCGTGGTTTCCTCTGCTGCTGCTCCTCAGCTATTAAGACCCAATTCCCCTACCTCTCAGGCCGGATCTATTGTCTCAAGGCAAGACGTTACACCCGTTCCCATCTTGTCTGCACCTCAAGGTGTGGTTCTTGAGAGGCGAAGGCTAGAAGCGCTTGGTTGCCCGAAAGAAGCGATTCCAACGCTTCTTAATGCCAGACGAAGAAGCACTAATAGGGTGTATGAGCGCATTTGGTCCAGGTTTGCTGTACACATGTCATCAAGAGAAAACTCGTGTAACTCTCCAGAGGTTCATGATATCCTGAGCTTTCTTCAGTCCGGACTGGATTTATCCCTGGCGGTCGGATCGTTAAGAGTGCAAGTGTCAGCCATCTCAGCCTTCACGGGAGTCTCATGGGCGAATCACGCCTTAGTTCGTCAGTTCTTTAAGGGTGCCATCAGGCTCAGACCACAAAGAAGACACAGGTTTCCCAAATGTGACCTTCCATTAGTTCTGGATTTTCTGTCAAATCTTGGGAAAGATTCGTCTCAACCTTTGTCTGTTAAGGATCTTACTCTGAAGACTATCTTCCTAGTGGCGATAACGTCAGCGAAAAGGGTATCAGAGATCAGGAATCTGGGTTCAGAGGAACCTTTTCTGACCTTTTTCGAAGACAGAGTGGTGCTGATTCCAATGTTAGGGTCAAACCCTAAAGTGACCACAGTCTTCCATGAGAATCAGGAGATTGTACTCCCTACCTTCAAGACATCAGATGACCAAGAGATCCATCCTCTTGATGTAGGCCACACCTTAAAACAATATCTGGAGGCAACAGCTCCATTCAGGCAAACGGAATTCCTCTTTGTCCTTCTTCATGGCAAGAATAAAGGGATGCGTGCGTCAATTAGGTCAATTTCCGCGTGGATTGTGCAGACGATTCAAAGGGCATACAGAGCTAAGGGCTTGGCTCCTCCTGAGGCAGTGACGGCTCATTCAACACGGAGCATCTCGACTTCGTGGGCGGCTTCTCGGCATGTGGCGCCTGATGTTATTTGTAGAGCGGCCTCTTGGTCCACAATTAATACTTTTCTTTCTCACTATTGCGTTGAACCAGCTGCGCTGTCTTCTATTAATTTTGGTTTACAAGTGTTGTCGTTGGACAATGTTAAATAAATTTTGGTTTCTTTGCTCAACATTTTGCCCACCCGGGTGTGTTTTGGCGAGTTATTTCCCACACGTATGCTGCCATGGAGCCTGTCAGGAAAACGGAAAATTTATATCAAATACTTACCGTAATTTTCCTTTCCTGATAGGCTCCATGGCAGCAGGAGTTCCCTCCCAAATGTCTGGAGTAAGCTAGTTACGGAACACGGATAGCAGCCAGGAGCAAAGATTTATGGGAGAGGGGTCCTATTGGGTAGTTATGGAGGCGGGGCCAACCCACACGTATGCTGCCATGGAGCCTATCAGGAAAGGAAAATTACGGTAAGTATTTGATATAAATTTTCCGTTTTTCTATATCCTGTATCTCAGTCCATGCGCAGTTATGGCCTAGTTCCTGTAGCCTTGTCTCTGTTTTGTTCTATGCAAGAGGTATGCTTTTTTGCCACAGTAGCCATTGTTTTCTTTGTGGAAAGTAAAAATGAGATTTAACCACTTGCCGACCGGCGCACGACGATATACGTCGGCAGAATGGCACGTACAGGCAGGAGGGCGTATATATAAGTCCCTCCTTAATGCCTGTCCGTGCCATCGGGAGCCCCCGTGAGTCTGGTCGCGGTCCCCGCGGGGACCCCCGCGATCGTCTCACGGGAAGGCTGAATGGGGAGATGCCGAGATAAACAGCATCTCCCCATTCTGCCTAGCAACTAGTGATGCCGATCTCTGCTCCCTGTGATTGGAGCAGAGATCAGCATTCACTATCTGACAGCCACGCCCCCCCACATAAGAAACACACCCCTAGGCATACTTAACCCCTACACTGCCCCCTTGTGGTTAACCCCTTCACTGCCAGTGTCATTTATACAGGAATCAATGCATTTAAATAGCATTGATTGCTGTATAAATGACAATGGTCCCAAAAATGTGTCAAAATGTCCGATGTGTCCGCCATAATGTCGCAGTCACAAAAAAAAATCACAGAACGCCGCCATTACTAGTAAAAAAAAAAAATATTAATAAAAATGCTATAAAACTATCCCCTATCTTGTAAACGCTATAACTTCTGCGCAAACCGATCAATAATCGCTTATTGCGATTTTTTTTACCAAAAATATGTAGAAGAATACGTATCGGCCTAAACTGAGGAAAAAATTAGTTTTTTTATATATTTTTGGGGGATATTTATTATAGCAAAAAATAATGCGTTTTTTTTCAAAATTGTCGCTCTTTTTTGTTTATAGCGCAAAAAATAAAAACCGCAGGGGCGATCAAATACCACCAAAAGAAAGCTCTATTTGTGGAAAAAAAAGGACGTCAATTTTGTTTGGGAGCCACGTCGCACGACCGCGCAATTGTCAGTTAAAGCGACGCAGTGCCGAATCGCAAAAAGGGGCCTGGTCCTTTGGCTGCAAATTGGTCCGGTCTGAAAGTGGTTAATCAGTGTCCTAGTATATATATAGCATATATTTTGATTTTATTTTGTCTGGAAGAATGGTAAAGCACAGCAGAAGCAGTAAGTGGTTATAGTGGATGGGCTTTCAAGACAAAATCAAAAAGATTTGTGTTGCACGGAGAGCGTAGTATTAGTTGTTAGAGTCTATTTCATAGTTGCCAGCTATTAGTCAGTTTGGTTATTGGTGAGGAACACGATGGTCTGCATTTACCCTGTGGATTTCGGGGTGACATCAGAAAGCTACGGCTCACCCTAACTGCATTCATTTTTATAAAGGTAAACTCCTCGAAATGTTTTGGCCGGGGGCGTGGCTTCGGCATGCGTGAGTGAGGACGCGTCGGCTCTGAGCTCCGGGAGACCCGCTCGAGAACTAGCCTGAACGGCGGCACCTACGGGGGGAAAACACAAACCAAGGATGCCTCCCAAGCGCAGAACGTCCCCACAGCCACAACGGACCCCTCGAAGCCGGTCGGAATCCCTGGATGCCTTCTTCTCTGGGTCCCGCAGTGGGACAGCAGGTACAGCCAAGATGGCGCCCGGCGGCCATGTGGCCAGAGCGGCTTCCCCCATCGGCTCCCCACACATGCCACAGCTATCCCTGCCGCCTCCCTCCTCTCCCTCTGGCTCAGACAGCCTGGATAAGCCCACAGAGGACAGCGATGCCTGGGGGATAGAGACATCCGCTCCCACATTCTCTCCCTGCCCACAAAAGCTAACCTGGAGAGATTTGTACACAGGGTGGAGAAGGCCATGAGTCAGGATATAGAAGCCCTGCAAGCTGACACTGCACACTTAGGGGGAAGAGTGGAGACATTGGAGGCACAGTGGGAAGAAACTACCCCTATATTGCAAGCCCTGTCTGACCATTGTAAGATGCAGGACCACAGGATTGAGGCCCTGTTGGACCAAATGCACGATTCTGAAAACAGGAGTCGCAGGGTGAACATCCGTATCAGGGGTTTACCAGAAGCTACAGGCCACAGAGACATTGTACCAACCCTGCAAGCGGTCTGCAAACAAATCCTAGGCCAAAGGGCGCCTGAATACATTGAGATTGACCGGGCCCATAGAGTCCTGGGACCCCCATCAGAAGACCCTGACCGACCCCGGGACATTATTTGTAAACTACACAAATACTCCCTCAAGGAACGTATTATGCAGGAAGTTCGGGGGGTCAGACACGTAGACTTTGATGGCGCTAAACTATCATTTTTTCCAGACCTTTCCAGACGCACGCTGATGCAGCACCGCGCACTTAAACCACTGCTGGCAGCTCTACAGGATGCACAACGACCCTACAGGTGGGGGTTTCCATTCAGTCTTTCTGCAACCAAAGATGGGAAGCAACATACCTTACGCAACAGAGCTGATTTACCCCAGTTTCTGAAATCTCTTAGACTGCCTCGTGTGGACGTCCCTGACTGGAGAGCTTCCACGGAAATTCCCCTCCCATCTCGCTCCGAACCATGGCAAGCAAGTAACCGTAGGCGTCGGCGCGGCACCCGCAGAAATCACCCAGACCAGGCTCCCCCTCCTCACCCTCTACCAGAGGAGGACTGAACGGGGACATTCCTTTCATTTTTCAGAAGAAGCATAGATGATGATGCTGGACGCTCTCCTGATACCCCCTAGCCGCCGATTCACAATTTTTTTTTTCTATAAGACTGAGGTGCGATTTTTTTTGCACCCAATGTTGACAGCGGGTCCCCAAGCGGACTCACTCCTCATGCAGTTTCACTTCCCCCATGTAGGCCAACTCTTTGGAGTTTTATTCCCGTTTTGGGAAATGGCGCTGCTCGCTGGTCCCCATCGTCCTCCCCTTTTTGGGGGGGGGGGGGGGAACTCCCGACTAGTGGCAAAGTTGCACTTTGATGTGCCCTTAGGGCCCTGGCCCTTTTTTCTTTTGGTTCTCTTTTTTTTTTACCTGCTCCATTTTTTGGAGGTTGTTTTTTTTTTTGAATATTCTCCTTGTATTCAATGTTACCTATATCAATGCTAACTGTGGTTTATTCTCTAGGTACCTGCTTACTATTTATGCATTGGGTATGCGTCCCCCTGATGGTCTTAACGTGCTGTGGGTCCCTTCGCCTCCCTGTAGATGGCCCAGGAGGCCCCCCTTCGACATTACACCATGGCAGGTCTGAAAATCGTGTCTTACAACGTGCGAGGTCTGGGATCACCCTCAAAAAGAAGTTGTGGCTTGAGATGAAACGTACTGGGGCACATGTGATTTTTTTGCAGGAGACGCATTTTGGCACTGACTTGGTCCCCCGCCTTCCCACGCACCTGTACAACTCATGGTATCTTAGCAACTCCCCCCGATCCAAATCCGGGGGTGTTGCTATAGCGATCCACAAACATTGCCCATTTGTACTAACCGATCAATTGATTGACCCCGAGGGGAGATATGTGTTCATCAAAGGCACCATCTCTACCCGTAAATTCACGTTTGCAGCTGTGTACACCCCTAACAGCAAACAGCTCACTTTTCTAGACTTAGTCTTGGAGTCCCTATCGGGTTTCAGGGAAGGTCAACTGGTCCTAGGGGGGGACTTCAATGTAAGTCCTGACCCACAGCTGGACACGTCCTCTAGCCGCTCCACCCACTCGTTTGCCTTTCTGAGGCACTTTAGGAAGTCCCTGCAGATGCACAACTTGGTAGATTGCTGGAGACTGGTGCACCCGACAGACAGGGATTATAGCTACTTCTCAGCCACACATAACGTCTATACCCGTATAGACTTTTTGCTGATGGACCAGTACTATCTGGAATCCCTGGCCGGCGCTTCTATCGGCTCCATTACGATCTCAGATCACGCGCCGGTGTCCATTTCCCTGCATCCCATATCTGCGGAGGCACGGGTGTGGAGCTGGCGTCTAAACTAAGGCATTTTAGATGATGCGGTTGCTCAGAAACAAGTACTTGACACTATCTCCCTGTACTTCAAGGAGAATAAATTGGGTGAGGTAGGCATGGGCTCAATATGGGAGGGGCATAAGGCAGTGGTCCGAGGGGAGCTGATATCCCAAGGGGCTAGACTTAAGAAAGCTAGAGAAGGTGAGCTGCAGAACCTACTGGCTAAAATAAGAGCAGCGGAACTGGTCCATAAGCGACGGGTCACCCCTGCACTGACAGCAGAGCTACTACCCCTCAGACACGAACTAGCCACTGTACTAGATAATAGAATAAAATCTCGACTACGTCACGTAGCACACAAATTTTATGAATACGGCAATAAGTGCGGGAGGTTACTGGCAAGAGCCCTTAAACGTCAACGCGACTCTAAGGCGAGCGGAGGCATGGAGGTACCAACAGTCCGTAGATACTACGAAGCTATAGCCTTACAATGCATCCTGGACTGGTATCATAATGTCTCCCTCAAAACAGGGGTCCCGCTTGACAAATGCCTTGCTGGCCAAAACCTATCGCACGCCCCCTGGGTCCCTCGAGAACACAGGGGCCTCTCAGCTCTGGTGTCCCCTATGGCCGCTCACGCTCTGACTATCTGGGATACTCTAAACAAGCAGGGTAGGCTCGCTCAACCGACCTCTCCCTTGGCACCCCTTGGGGGCTTCCCATGGTTTACTCTAGGGGAACACCCCTCTTTCTTCAGAATGTGGGCGGCGGATGGAGAGTCCAGATGCGGCAGATTTGTCCAAGACCAGGGTATGCTATCATTGAACACACTTGGGGATCTTTATGGCCCCTTCCCAATGGATGAGTGGCGCCATAGGCAGCTTCAGCATTTCATCAGCAACTTACCCCAAGGGGTGAGATCCCCAACCCAGGCCTCGCCTTTTGAGTGACTGTGTATGTCCACATCGGGTATCCCGCACGCAATTTCTGTACTTTATGATCTGTTGCAATTTTCACAAGCGGAGGGAAAGCCAGGATATATCAGGGAATGGGAAAGGGACCTACAGCACGTTTTTACTGAGCCCCAATTAGACCATCTTTACCGTCTTACACACTCAAGCACAGTCGACACCAAAATGCAAGAGAATAGCTACAAGATCCTAACCAGGTGGTACAGAGTCCCATCGAAGTTAACTAAAATATACCCGTCACTGTCGGCCGCTTGCTGGAGGGAATGTGGTCTCAGGGGTTCATTCCTCCATATCTGGTGGGAATGTCCCATATTGCGGCCTTTTTGGCTAGACATTCATGCCCAGATAAAAATCATTTTGGATATAGAGCTCCCGGATTCCCCATTGGAATCATTATTGCACTTCCCCACCATTCCAGTCAGCCAGTACCGCAAATCAGTACTGCCTCACTTGCTTAACGCAGCCCGCAGCCTAATTCCAATATATTGGAAAAAAAAACAGATGCCCACACGCAGTGATTGGATAAAAATGGTGAATAACACTATGGCGGCAGAGGAGTGGATGGCGAAGTGCAAGGACAGGTACGAGAAATTTTACTCTATATGGGCCACGTGGATACACTACACCAACCCACCAGGGACGCATACCGCAAGCTCCTCTCCCCAGGTAGGAGAGGCACAGTTGAACCCCGATGGTACCACACCACTTGCTTAGAGTTATTAAGCGAAGAAAGGTAGCATTACCCCCCCCCCCTTTTTTTTTTGTCCTTTATTTTTTATTTATTTAATTTTTCTGTTTTGGTGTAATGGTCATAAAGATCTGCTCTTTACTAAGATCTAGGTTTTGGCCCCCACCTTGGCATTAGCACTGTGGGTCACTGTTGGACCTATGTTACTACATGAAGGATTAGACCTTCCTCAGGGTTAGCCCGCGGGAGAGAGACAGGAGAGACTTATTGATGTTTGATCTCAGAAGTATTGCCGGTTATATGGTGCTTCATGTCTCCCCTAGGACGCTCCCGGGTGTGCATGCCCCTGGGTGATATGCGAAGCAACCTGCCCAAGAGGTGAGCTCTATAAGTACACTGCCCTTTATACCATGTGTGTATTGGCCTCTCTTGTCTGTTTCTGTCTATATTTTTTGTCTTTTTGTATGTTGATGTTGAAATATTGTTAAAAAAAAGATTATATAAAAAAAAAAATGTTTTGGCTTACAGACTGAGAGGGGGCGAACAGGTCTCGTAACCCAGGGGTTGAGTCAAAGCATTTACGATTGACGGGGGTGCTTACAATGATCCCAGAAGGAACAAAACTGTTGCTGTGTCAAGGTGGGTGTTCATTTAATTCAATAGACATAATAAATTAATATTCTGGCCAATATAATGAATAAAGGCCCAAGCACTTGATGCACCTAAATGCGTTTGCAAAAATGCAGCTTTGGGCACATTTTTACGCTGCTTTTCTCCTGCCAGGAGAAAAGCGTGTAGAAGAGCTGGGTAAGTGTGCCAGTGGTGTACATGAGGCCCAACAATTCTGCTGTCCAAAGATATCTCCGTAGCTGTTTCATCCAGATTTTTAACGCCCTAAGGCGTTAAAGAAAAAAGAAAACTAAAGCAGCCACCAAAATTAAAGATTGGTAAGCTGCAACTTATAACATTTCGAGTTTTGGGTTTATTACTATTAACCGCTTGCCGACCAGCTGCCGACATCATACTGCAGCAAGGTGGCACGATCCCGCAAATCGCCCTAGCTGTACGTCGGCTCGGGAACTCGCTTTTGTGGGCACTCCAATTGGCCAGCGGGGGGGAGCCAATCAGCGGGGCACCCCCGTAATCATTCCAGACAGTGACAGAACGGGGATTTGCCTTTGTAAACAAGGCAGATCTCCGTTCTGACAGAGGAAATCGTACAGATCCTGTCTTTCTGCTAAGCAGGAAGATAGATCCGTGTGTTTTTCCAGTCACACAGTCCCCTATACAATTAGAAAACACCTGCAGGGAACACATTTAACCCCTTGATCGCTCCTGATGTTAACCCCTTCCCTGCCAGTGTCATTAGTACAATAACAGTGCATATTTTTAGCACTGATTACTGTAATAATGTCACTGGTTTCCAAAAAAGTGTCAAAAATGTCAGTTAGGTGTCGCAGTCCCGCTAAAAATCACTGATCAGCACCATTACCAGTAAGAAAAAAAAAATAACAAAAAGGCCATGAATCTATCCCCTATTTTGTAGACCCAATAACTTTTGCGCAAATCAATCAATATATGCTTGTGATTTTTTGTTTTTTACCAAAAATAGCAGAATACATGTCAGCCTAAACTAAACATTTGTTTTTTCTACATTTTACATATGTTTTATAGCAGAAAGTAAAAAATGTACTTTATTTTTTTTCAAAATTGTCGTTTTTTTTTGTTTATAGCGCAAAAAATAAAAACTGCAGAGGTGATCAAATACCAAAAGCTCTATTTGTGGGGAAAAAGGATATCAATTTTGTTTGGGTACAGCATCATACGACCGTGCAATTGTCAGTTAAAGCGACGCAGTGCCGTATCGCAAAAAATGGCCTGGTCAGAAAGTGGGAAAATTCTTCCGGGGCTGAAGTGGTTAAAGTGTTTTGGAAAAACAAACCTCTATTTCTTTCTAAATAAATATACAGAGTTTGGAAAGAAATTGTCAGCTCCTGGGCTTAAATCTGAAACTATTTGACAAATCTTATTTTTCATTTGCAAATCTAGTATACTCATTTTGGAATTACATTGTTAGCTTCTGGGCCTAAAAGAGCAACATAATTTACCTCCAAAAATGCAGCTATTACAATAGTGACAGGGAATATACAGTAGATAGTGCTCTAAGTCTGAAAACTCATTAGTCATGAATCTGAATGTAAGTCGCTCTATTTTAAAACTAGAAAAATTAAGTATGACAACTTCATGTTTCTTTGTTCCTCTTTTTATAAGTCAACCCTATTCCTCTAATGGCAGCCTGCATGCCATGAGAAACGTTTCTCACCCTGAAAAGGTCTGTCAGTTTCTCAGTCTCCACCTCTACCCCCACTCTTATCCAGGCTCTCTCACAGAGAAATGCATTTATGAAAAAAAAAATGATTTCCGAAAACTTGCAAAAACAAATACGAAGCTGGGAGCAATGAGGTCATGTGACTGTGGGCGGCATAGAGAACAAAGAGAGTTTTGTGAGCGTTTCAAAATACACAGACAGCCAGTGCGCACACAGATCCTCAGACAAGCTTCTCTCCATTCTGGAAGAGACACCGCTGTACCTAAGTATTCTGTTAAGATCTAAAATGTAATTAACACACACACACACAGTGGTCATTCAAGAATAAGTTAATTAAAATGTAAGTTTACATATGTAAATTCAACCTCTCCTGTTTGAGTGTAATATTATTATAGAGATTAACTAGCAGTCTTCTGTCGGGGGTGCGGACATGTTGCTCCCTTGAGGCGATTCAGTTCGCATTTGCAGCGCTATACAAATCATTCATTCATTCATTCATTCACATATTACCCTTCATTCCCCAGCTTTTCTTACTTCACAATTTGCATACTAGGAAGCTCAAGACTCCTAACATCAAGCTTTGTCATAACAGTGGGGAATGTTACCACAAGGGAAGACTTACATCAGAGGTGTCCAAACTTTTGACCTTCCTGAGTCACAATGAAAATAAAGGAATTGTCTCTGGGCCACACACTATCAATAAGGATAGCTAATGAGCAGAAAAAGTTGGGTAGTTAAAGTAGAACTATAGGCAAAACTTTTTTTAAATAGAGCAAGGGATTTTTGTTTTGCCATCTGTGTCCCATTGCGAATATTTACCTTCACTTCCCTGCAAATTAAGAGTATTCCTTGGGGACCCCCAGGTCACTAGAACGAGTGTCCCCATTGGAAGATTTCCTCTCTATTACTTTTCTGGGGACAACCCAAAATTTGGGATTTTCTTTTAATTTAACTTTTAATGATAGTTACATAGTAGGCAAGGTTGAATAAAGACAATAGTCCATCCAGTTCAACCTGTGTAGGTGTACGTGTGTCAGTATCAATAATTATTTCCCATATCCCTGTATGTTGTGTTCTTTAAGATGCACATCCAAGAGTATTTAAAAAAAATGAGTGCTCCTCACTGACACCTCCAATTGTGGAAGAGAATTCCACATCCTTATGGCCCTGACAGTGAAAACCGCCCTGTGCAGGGGGTTAAACGGCTTCTCCTCCAATCTCATTGTGTGGCCCCTGTGTCCTCATACACTCCCTGAGACTGAATAGTTTTCTACCTACGCTGGGATCACCATTGAGATATTTGTAAATTGCTATCATGTCTCCTCTCAGGCGTCTCTTCTCCAGCGAGAATAAATTTAGTGCTTGTAGTATTCGTTCCTCGTAATTGAGGTCCTTCAGTCCCCTTATTAATTTTGTTGCCCTTCTTTGGACTCTCTCTAGCTCCAGCACATCCCTTCTAAGGACTGGTGACCAGAACTGGACTGAATACTCCAGATGTGGCCTAACCAGAGTTTTATAACGTGGCAGGATTATAGTTTTTATCTCTGGAGTAAATTCCCTTTTTTACGCATACTAATATTCTGCCGGCTTTGGTAGCTGCAGCTTGACATTGCATGCTTTGGTAGCTGCAGCTTTACATTGCATGCTAATGCTCAGTCTGTCTTCTACTAAGACACCCAGTTTTTTCTTCATTCCCCCAGAGTTTATCCCCATAGTGAGTAGCTTGCGTTTATGTTTTTAGCCTCAAGTGTATTACCTTACATTTCTCCACATTAACCACCTGATTACTGTGCACTTAAACCCTCCTCGTGACCAGACCAATTTTCAGCTTTTGGCGCTGACGCACACTGTACCCAAATTAAATTTTTATAATTTTTTCCCCACAAATAGAGCTTTCTTTTGGTGGTATTTAATCACAGCTGGGGTTTTTTTATTTTTTGCTAAACAAACAAAAAAAGATGGAAAATTAGAAAAAAATATAGAAATCATGTTTAATAGTTTGTTATAAAATTTTGCAAACAGGTAATTTTTCTGCTTCATTGATATGCGCTGATGAGGCGACACTGGTGGGCACTGATAGGCTGCACTGGTGGGCACTGATAGGCTGCACTGGTGGGGACAGATAAGTCGGTACTGATGGGCACAGCAAAGATAACACTGATGGGAACGGATGGGTGTCACGAATGGGTGTCATGGATGGGTGGCACGGATGGTTGGCACCGATGGGCACTGATGGATGGCACTGATGGGCACTGATAGATGGCACTGATAGATGGCACTGATGGGCACAGATAGGTGGCACTGATGGGCACTGATGGGCACTGATGGGCACTGGTAGGGGACACTGATGAGCACTGGTAGGTGACAATGATGAGCACTGGTAGGTGACACTGATGTGCAGCACTGGCACTGTGGGCACTGACAGATGGCACTATGGGCACTGACAGATGGCACTGTGGGCACTGACAGGTGGAGCTAGTGGGCACTGGTAGGCTGCACTTTTATTAGCAAAGGTGGGCACCATGGACCCTGGGCACATTGCAGTGAGAGGGACTGATGTCCCTCTCACTGCCGCCGGTGATCGGCTTTTTTTTTTCTCCTCGCGCTGTCTAACAAAGCGATTACCGGCTCTGTTATTATCACATGATCAGCTGTCATTAGCTGACAGCTGATCACATGGTAAGGGGTCGGGATCGACCCCTTACTCGGATCTGTGATCCAGCGAGTCTCACAGACTCGCTGATCACAGAGCGCGCCGCGCAAGCCCTTCAGGGGGCACGCAGGCAGCTCGTGGCTGGGACGACATCAATAGACATCGTCCCGGCATCTTAGATCCGCGCTGTAGCCGTCATTCGGCTATAGCGCGGATCTCAGGTGGTTAAACATCATCTGCCATGTAGTTGCCCCCTCCATTATGTTGTTCAGGTAACCTTTCTATATCCTGATGTGAAGTTATTGCCCTGCTTATTTTTGTGTCATCTGCAAAAACTGAGATTGAGCTATGTATCCCATCTTCTATATAATTTATGAATAGACCAAACAGAATTGGTCCCAAGACAGAGCCTTGGGGTACCCCATTTACCACTCCAAACCAGTCTGAGTACACGTTATTTATCTCCACCCTTTAGAGCGCTTCTATCCAAGAACAAACTTTATAGTCCAATCCTGCAGACCTAAGCTTAAAGATTAAGCATTTATGGGGAACTGTGTTAAATGCTTTTGCAAAATCCAGATACACCACATCCACAGGCCTCCTCCTATCTAGATGGCACCTCACTTCCTCCTAGAATGTTAACAGATTGGTCTGGCAGGAACAACTTTTTCGTAAACCCATGCTGATTATTATTAATGATACTGTTTTCTTCAGCAAATTCTTGGATATAGTCCCTTATCAACCCCCCCCCCCCCCCCCCCCAATAATTGACCTACTATTGATGTTAGGCTGACTGGCCTGTAGTTTCCAGGAATATGTCTCTGGCCTTTTTTGAATTTTAGTACCACATTGGCTTTTCTTCAATCAGCTGGTGCAATTCCTGTCAGTATACTGTCCACAAAGATTAGGAATAGCAGTCTGGCTATAACCTGATATAGATATAGTTCGGACTCTAGTGTGTAACCCCCACTTTATATTTTTTTAAAGGCCATTTTTTCTCTTTAATAAGACTTTTTACGTTACGGTTTAACCACCCAGGTTTAACCTTCGCTCTTCTTTTTTTTTTGTCCATTGGAATGCACTGTGTGATACCTTTGTTTTAATATGTTCCTAAAGCATTCCCATTTTTCCTCCGTGTTTAATGTTTCTAGGATTTGGTCCCAATTGATGTCTTGTAGTATTGAGCGCAGTTCAGAAAAGTTTGCTTTTTGTTAACAGGACAAAAAGAGAGGGTGAATCTCCTTAACGGGACTGCAAAACTCACAGGTTACATAGTTACATAGTTAGGTTGAAAAAAGACACAAGTCCATCCAGTTCAACCACAAATAAAAAAAAAAAAAAATAATAATAATATCATACAATCCCATATACCCCATTCTATACCCACAGTTGATCCAGAGGAAGGCAAAAAAAAAACAGCAGAGCATGCTCCAATTTGCTAAAGAAGGGGAAAAAATTCCTTCCTGATCCCCCGAGAGGCAATGGGATTTTCCCCAGATCAACTCTACCTATAAATGTTGGTACCCAGTTATATTATGTACATTTAGAAAAGTATCCAGGCCTTTCTTAAAGCAATCTACTGAGCTGGCCAGAACCTCTGCAGGGAGTCTATTCCACATTTTCACAGCTCTAACTGTGAAGAAATCTTTCCATATTTGGAGATGAAATCTCTTTTCCTCTAGACCAGTGGTCTCAAAGTACCGGCCCGCGGGCCATTTGCGGCCCGCGGACTGGTTATAAATGGCCCGCAGCGGCGATCCTCAGCACACAGGGGGACCCGGACAGCAGAGGGATCGGAGCGGCGGCGGGGGGAGAGATCAGAGTAATCAAAACAGAGAGAGAGAGGCAACAGGCAGCTGCTGGTGCAGAAGGTTTTAATAAAATAAATGCTGAAAAACAAACAGTCCACTCACTCTCCATGTCACAGCTGTATATGTCAGTCTGTGACATCGGCTGTGCCATCCTCCCCTCCGATACATGCTGCTCTCTCACTGATATCTGTGGAGGAAGCCCATAATACAGAGCTGCGGGGAGACTGCAGTGAGCTGTCAGCCTGGGATGCTGTGACCAATCAGAGCGTTCTGGAGGCTTAACCACGCCTCCATCATCAGAGGCTGAGAGTTCATATGAGTTTCCCGCGGCTCTCTGTTTGCTCCACAGATATCAGTGATAACAGCAGCATGGGGGGAGGATGGGACAGCCAACGTCACAGACTGACATATACAGCTCTGACATGGAGAGTGAGTGAACTGTTTGTTTTATAAGCATTTATTTTATTAAAAACTTCTGCACCAGCAGCTGCCTGTCGCCTCTCCCTTATGTTTTGACCCTCCTGTGTATGTGCCACCCCCTCCTGGGTATTTGCCCCCCCTCTCCTCTGTAATTGTCCCTCCCGCCACTGTATTTGCCCCCCTCCACTGTATTTGCCACCAGCTTCTGTGTATTTGCCACCCTCTCCTCTGTAATTGTCCCTCCCTTCTTTGTAATTTCCCCCCTCCTCTGTAATTGCACCCCCCTCCTCTGTAATTGCCCGCCAATCTCTGTAATTGCCCCTCCTCTATAATTGCTCCCCACGCTCGCCGCTCCGAACCCCCTGTGGTCCGGGCCTCCCTGTGTGCTGGGGCTTCGTGATACCCCCTGTTGGCTGCCGTCGGTGCTGGGTTAATAATGCGTTTTTCTGACATCAGTGCTGTGTTCAATAATGCGATTTGCTGACATCAGTGCTGTGTTCAATAATGCGATTTGCTGACATCAGTGCTGGGTTCCATAATGCGATTTGCTGACATCAGTGCTGGGTTCAATAATGCGTTTTGCTGACATCAGTGCTGGGTTCAATAATGTGTTTTGCTGACATCAGTGCTGGGTTCAATAATGCGATTTGCTGACATCAGTGCTGGGTTCAATAATGCGATTTGCTGACATCAGTGCTGGGTTCCATAATGCGTTTTGCTGACATCAGTGCTGGGTTCAATAATGTGTTTTGCTGACATCAGTGCTGTGTTCAATAATGCGATTTGCTGACATCAGTGCTGGGTTCAATAATGCGATTTGCTGACATCAGTGCTGGGTTCCATAATGCGATTTGCTGACATCAGTGCTGGGTTCTATAATGCGTTTTGCTGACATCAGTGCTGGGTTCAATAATGTGTTTTGCTGACATCAGTGCTGGGTTCAATAATGCGTTTTGCTGACATCAGTGCTGGGTTCAATAATGTGTTTTGCTGACATCAGTGCTGGGTTCAATAATGCGATTTGCTGACATCAGTGCTGGGTTCAATAATGCGATTTGCTGACATCAGTGCTGGGTTCAATAATGCGTTTGACATCAGTGCTGGGTTTAATAATGCGTTTTGCTGACATCGGTGCTGGGGGTTAATAGTTCTCAGAAGGGGAACTGTAAGCTCAGCACACAAAAATACACACATTGGGGGTTATTTACTAAAGGCAAATCTATTCTGCACTGCAAGTGCACTTGGAATTTCAGTCGCTGTAGATCCGAGGGGGACATGCAAGGAAAAAGTTTGCATGTGGCCCCCATGGGATATGAAAACCTGTCATGTGGCCCTCAGGTAATTTGAGTTTGAGACCCCTGCTCTAGACGTAAAGAGTGCCCCCTTGTCCTCTTTGTTGACTGTAAAGTGAATAACTCAACACAAAGTTCACTATATGGACCCCTTATATATTTGTACATGTTGATCATGAGGTGATCTAATCCTCCACTCTAACCAAAACTAAAAAAAGTTTTGCCTTTAGTTATACTTTAACGATCACTGATATAGATATTGTACCTATCTAAGTAATAAAACTCCATTCACAATATTTTTTAGTATAAAAGTAAAAGAGGGCAACAAAAACCTAGTGCGATATTTGACACTGTTTTTGATAAGTGAACGCATTAATATCTGCTTTGATAGCTGGAGTAGCAATTCTTAATGAATTCTGAAGGCGCTCATCAGATATTTTAGTTCTAATTTTTCCCTTTGTGTGCTTCATCCTTGAAAATAGTTGCTCACAAAAATAGGTGCTGCCAAACAGAGGCGGCTCTCTAATTAGGCAATTAATGCGGCCGCCTAAAGCCTCGCCCTCTCAGGGGCCTCGCTCGCGGCCGCCTAATATACCTAATGCGCATTTGGGAGTTGCAGGAAATGTCCCCCGGTCGGTGTCCCCGACTTGCGTCCGGGGCCGCAACTCGTTTTCCCCACCCAGGGGCCAGGGGACTGACCACTGCCCGAGGTCTGAGGGTCAGTGGGTGGAGCCATGTACTCCTCTCTCCCAACTCCTCCCTCCTGCCATGCACCGCGGATCTCTGACGCTGGCTATATGCAGAGCTTGGATAATGCCTATGTCTGCAGTGGGTGAGCAGCTCCCCCGGCTCCCCTATCTCCTCTGCAGGGTGGACGATCTGATTCTGAAATGGAGGAGGACCTGTCAGAACTGACGCCAGGCGATCATCCAGGAGCCAGTCTACAACTAACAGCCTCAAAGGTACAGTCCTGCCCGTGCCGACACTGACACATTCCGACCCATGACATCATTTCCTGACTGAGATGAGGCCCCCTCCCCCAAGAATTACCGCTGTCTTTCGCCCCTGTGACCTCACACACACTGCCTTGAGTGATGATATGCATGCAATCCAGCATATGATGCCACGGTTCAGTTGCCACCTACTGACCCCATACTATCATCATTATCCTCCTCATCCCCCTGTTCCTGGCATTATCCTACCTCCTGTAGTACTTCCCACTGTCAGCTTCCTACCAACTTACCCCTGTCATCATCTCCATCCTTATCCTAATCCCCCTGTTCCTGGCATCCCACCAGCCTACCATCATCTCTGCTTTACCCCACTGCCAGATGACTACCACCTCACCCCCTGTCATCATCATCCCCTACCCCACCTGTGACATCCTACCACCCTGCCTCCTGTCATTCTCATCACCATGTACCCCACCTCTAGCATCTACCACCCTACCCCTGTTATCATCATCCTTATCTTCATCCCCCTGTACCCCACTGTCAGCTGCCTACCACCCCACGTCATCATCATCCCCCCTGTACCCCACTGTCAGCTGCCTACTACCCCACGTCATCATCATCCCCTCCCTGTACCCCACTATCAGCTGCCTACCAACCCACGTCATTATCATCCCCTCCCTGTACCCCACTGTCAGCTGCCTACCAACCTACGTCATCAGCATCCCCTCCCTGTACCCCACTGTCAGCTGCCTACCAACCTACATCATCATCATCCCCTCCCTGTACCCCACTGTCAGCTGCCTACCAACCCAGATCATCATCATCCCCTCCCTGTACCCCACTGTCAGCTGCCTACCACCCCACATCATCATCCCCTCCCTGTACCCCACTGTCAGCTGCCTACCACCCCACATCATCCCCTCCCTGTACCCCACTGTCAGCTGCCTACCAACCCACGTCATTATCATCCCCTCCCTGTACCCCACTGTCAGCTGCCTACCAACCCACGTCATCATCATCCCCTCCCTGTACCCCACTGTCAGCTGCCTACCACCCCACGTCATCATCATCCCCTCCCTGTACCCCACGGTCAGCTGCCTACCACCCCACGTCATCATCATCCCCTCCCTGTACCCCACTGTCAGCTGTCTACCACCCCACATCATCATCATCCCCTCCCTGTACCCCACTGTCAGCTGCCTACCACCCCACGTCATCATCACCTCTCTCCTTGAACCCCACTGTCAGCTGCCTACCACCCAACGTCATCATCACCCCCCCCCCTGAACCCCACTGTCAGCTGCCTACCACCCAACGTCATCATCATCTCCCCCTGTACCTCACTGTCAGCTGCCTACCACCCCACATCATCATCATCATCTCCCCTGTACCTCACTGTCAGCTGCCTACCACCCCACATCATCATCATCATCCCCCCTGTACCCCACTGTCAGCTGCCTACCACCCCACATCATCATCATCCCCTCCCTGTACCCCACTGTCAGCTGCCTACCACCCCACATCATTATCATCCCCCCTGTACCCCACTGTCAGCTGCCTACTACCCCATGTCATCATCCCCCCTCGCCCTGTACCCCACTGTCAGCTGCCTACCACCCCACATCATCATCATCCCCTCCCTGTACCCCACTGTCAGCTGCCTACCACCCCACATCATTATCATCCCCCCTGTACCCCACTGTCAGCTGCCTACTACCCCACGTCATCATCCCCCTCGCCCTGTACCCCACTGTCAGCTGCCTACCACCCCACATCATCATCATCCCCCCTGTACCCCACTGTCATGTGCCTAACACCCCACGTCATCATCACCCCTCCCCCTGAAACCCACTGTCAGCTGCCTACCACCCAACGTCATCATCATCTCCCCCCTGTACCCTACTGTCAGCTGCCTACCACCCCACATCATCATCACCCCCCCTGTACCCCACTGTCAGCTGCCTACCACCCCATGTCATCATCACCCCTCCCCAGAACCCCACTGTCAGCTGCCTACCACCCAACGTCCTCATCATCTCCCCCCTGAACCCCACTGTCAGCTGCCTACTACCCCACGTCATCATCACCCCTCCTGTACCCTACTGTCAGCTGCCTACCACCCCACATCATCATCATCTCCCCTGTACCCCACTATCAGCTGCCTACCACCCCACATCATCATCATCTCCCCTGTACCCCACTGTCAGCTGCCTACTACCCCACGTCATCATCATCCCCTCCCTGTACCCCACTGTCAGTTGCCTACCACCCTGCGTCATCATCATCCCCTCCCTGTACCCCACTGTCAGCTGCCTACCACCCCACATCATCATCATCCCCTCCCTGTACCCCACTGTCAGCTGCCTACCACCCCACATCATCATCATCACCCCCCTGTACCCCACTGCCGACATCCCACTCATCAACATCCCCATCATCCCTCTGTATCCCACCTCTGGCATCCCACCACCCCATCCCCCCATCCCCTGTCATCATTCTCATATTAATCCCTCCTGGTACTCCACTGCCAGCTTCCTACCACCCCACCCCCTGCTGTCATCATCCCCCCCGTACCCCAACCCTGACATCCTACCACCCTGCCTCCTGTCATCATCATCCCCATGTAACCCACCTCTAGCATCCACCACCCTACCCCTGTTATCATCCTTATCCCCCATGTACCCCACCTCTAGCATCCACCTCCCCACCCCTGTTATCATCCTTATCCCCCATGTACCCCACCTCTAGCATCCACCACCCTACCCCGTTATCATCATTATATTCATCCCCTGTACCCCACTGTCAGCTGCCTACAACCCCACCTCACCATCATCCCCCCTGCACCCCACTATCATCTGCCTACAACCCCACCTCATCATCATCCCCCCTGTACCCCACTGCTGACATTCTACCACTGCGCCTATTGTCATCAACAACCCCCTCATCCCTGTACCCCACCTCTGGCATTCTACCACCCTACCTCCTGTCATTATCATCTTCAATGCTCCTGTATCCCACCTCTGGCATCCTATCACCCTACCCCATATCATTATAGAGGAGATATGATCCCAGCCTCTCCCCAATACTGCCATCATCACCCCAAACTACATCCTGTCATCCAACCACAGTTGCATCACACACCATAATACTGCCCTGCCACCCAGTGTGCAAACAGCGAGTGATAATAATAAGCAGTAACCCATAGCAACCAATCAGTGAGCAGTAATAATGTGCAGTAACCTCTAGCAACCCACCAGTGAGCAGTAATAATGTGCAGTAACCTCTAGCAATCAATGAGTAAGCGGTAATGACATGCAGTAACCTCTAGCAACCAATGAGTAGGCTCTAATGAAGTGCAGTAACCTCTAGCAACCCATCAGTGAGCAGTAGTAAAGGTGCAGTAACCTCTAGAAATTCATCAGTGAGCTGTAATAATGTGCAGTAGCTTCTAGCAACCAATCAGTAAGAAGTAATGATGTGCAGTGACCTCTAGCAACCAATCAGTGAACCTGGAGCAGCCAGTGAGTGTGAACTAGAGCTTTATGATTACATTAGTAAAGTTTTTTTTTTTAGATAAGTCTATGTGCATTTGTTTTTTGGGATGTTGGGATGGGAAGCGAAATTGCTAGGGGTGGGGGCCAGGAAAATGTTTGAATTATTTTTCGCATTATGGGCGTGAGTGGGGCCTCATGTCTACGATTTGCCTAAGGCCTCACAAAGCCTAGAGCTGCCTCTGCTGCCAAAAACTGATGCCATAAATAAGGGGGTGATTGTAAACAGTGGGATATTTTTCTTTCAGAAAATAATACTTCAGTTTAAGATTTTTCTTTGGTTACATTTAAACACAAGTCTAAAGGCATTTTTTTTAATATTACAAAATGGGCCACAGGTTGGACACCCTGACTTACATAATTTCATATAAACATAATTTTTAACATTTTAAAATAATAATAATGTCTGGAGAAAACTGATGTATTGGTAAAATACAGTCTCAAAGTTCCATACATTGCACCCACTGATTGAACACTGGCCTTTATTGCTATTTCTTCCTCTCAAAGACACAATCTTTTTATACTAGTGATTACAGAAGCAGATATTAAAATGAATCCAAGTACTGTGTTTAATTTAAAAGTACATTTAGAGCTGAACTCTATTCAGCCATAAATATATATAGTATTAGTATGTGGTCCTTCACTTCATCCCTATTGGCTTAAATGCTTGTCTAGTCCAGAAAAAGTTTCAAGCAAAAGGAATACCTTTAAGTAAAAGGAATTACCTTATTCCTTGGTCCCCTGGCAGCTCTCTTGCTTTCCCCCACTCTCTTTCACTCCCACACTCCGCTACCACAATATGGGCAGGCCCTTGGTGTCATCACGTTAAGTGCAAGACCACTGTCACTTACAACTAAGTTTTAATTACTGACTCAAGCTAGCTTTATACATTTTTTGAATGAATACAGTACATATCTGCATTAAACTATATTTTTATATCTGATATTATTTAAGCTTTAAAGTATAACTAAACCCAGATCAGAAATGTAACCTATTGAACTTTACCAGCCTTTAGATGTAGTCACTTGTTTATATTCATTCTGTAAACTACTAATCCCACCAGCCCTTATGTAATGGAGAAGAACAAAGGCATACATATTTGAAGTCCAGCCTTGAGAGGGCTGAGCCTCTATCCCCTGAAGATGCTTGTTACAGAGAAATGCATTGGGCAAGGCCGGACACGTGACTTTGTTACGCCCACAGAAGTTGGATCAGGCAGTGCCTATTGTATTAAAATTTACGCTGTTGGGTTCTTGGCTATTGTAAGTGCAGTCTTATTAATAGATTCAATACGTTTTTATCTCACTACATTATGGATCCTTTCTGTTTATTTATTCCTACTATTGGGTGTACCATCTAGAAACTATTGCTGGAGTATTACGTCCAGATTAAGTGATGCTGCAAGACAGCAAGACGTTGTTTGATCTCCATGTGGGATCAGGAGCTTGTGTTAACACTATGGAGAAGAAGTACTTTTATTAATTCTGCGGCACCAAGCTTTCACGTCAGAACATTTTGTGGTTCTTTTTGGGACTTATGTATTGGAATTGTTGCTCGTAATTTATGCATATTGTGTATTGATCACTTTTTTGTTTGGATCTTCCTTAAGGGGCAGCACAACATAATTAATATTGTTGTATGTTAGCACAACTTGTATCTAGATTGTTTTTAGGTGCTGAGGTCAATAATAATTTTACACTAAGCGCAGGGGTATTTTTTTTAAGATAATAAGGGTTACATCTAGCAAGTACAAATGCACAAATTAGAGAAATTTCCCAACAGAAAGTGAGTGAAAATCTTTCCAATGTAAGGGTAATCCCTCTTGGACAGTATCAAAAGAACAAGAGTCCCTAATGAAAGATTTCCTCCTTATTTCTGTTCTCTTGGAAACTTTAGATTTACCCTCACTTTCATTTCCAATTACATTAGTCAGGACAGTTAGAGAAAGTGAATCTCCCTAACAAAGATGGACACCAATTACAATAAACAAACCTGACAGTGGTTCTAAACCCTCACTACTCTATCCAAATGAAAAAAATGCCTTAGGGTTGGAGCATGGACAGCCATTGTGCCCTTTACATGCCTGTGATCGTGCTGTCATTAGAAAGTATATTAACTACAGTCAGGGTAGCTCAGTGCCTTGTGATTTCTGTGAACCAATCACAGCATCACAAGTGTAAAAGTAAACACCACTTTCTGTCGCTGCCTCCAATCACTTCTTCCTTACCAATGAAAGGAGGGCACATAAACCTCAAAGGAAGCACAAAGAGTAGCTAGGGGAACAGCAAGTGAACAGCAAGAGGACACACAAAGTAGTAAGGAGGCTTTTTGATTATTAATGGAGCACAATGACCACCAATGTGATGGTGGAAAAATACTTACCGTAATTTTCCTTTCCTGATGGACTCCATGGCAGCCTCTACTACCCTATAGGACACTACTCCCATAAATCTTTGCTCGATGCCAACAGCTGTGTTCGATAACTAGCCTACTCCAGCCATTTGGGTGGGTACTCCTGCTGCCATGGAGTCCATCAGGAAAGGAAAATTACAGTAAGTATTTTGATAGGAATTTTCCATTTTCCTGACAGACTCCATGGCAGCAACGTGTGGGAAATAACTCGCCATACACACTCGGTTGGGCAAAAAGCTGAACAAAAGATTTATTTAACACTGTCAACCGACAGAACTTTCAAACCAAAATTGACAGAAGATAAAGTAGCTGGCTCAACACAATAATGAGACATGAAAGTATGAATTGTTGACCAGGTGCAACATGACGTGAGGCTGCCTATGAAGTAGAAAGGCTTCTAGTAGAGTGCACTGTAACAGCCTCAGGAGGAGTCAAGCCCTTCTTTTTGTAAGCCCATTGGATAGCTTGAACCACCCATGCCGCAATGGATCTGACGGAAGCCCTGAAGCCCTTGTTTTTTCTGTGGAACAGAACAAAGAGGTAGTCAGATTGTCAAAAAGAACCTGTAGCCGCCAAGTATCGCTTTAACCACTTCCCGACCGCCTAACGCCGATATACGTCGGCAAAATGGCACGGGCAGGCAAAATCACGTACCTGTACGTGATCGTGCATGTGCCTGCCTGTGGGTCGCGCGCGCGCCGTCAGCGGCGCGCTCGCGACCCGGTCGGGAGCTCCGTGACCACGGGTCGCCGCTGGTATCCCGCGATCGGGTTACTGAAGAACGGGGAGAGGTTTGTGTAAACAAACCTCTCCCCGCGCTTCCTACACTGACTGTCAGTGATCGGCTGTTCCCGTCATCGGGAAAGCCGATCAATGACGTCAGACGTACAGCCACGCCCCCTACAGTAAAAAAAACACAACACGTCACACTGACTCCTCCCCGCCCCCTAGTGGTTAACTCCTTCACTGCCACTGTCATTTACATAGGAATCAGTGCTATTTAACCCCTTCAATACCCGCGTATAGTCATATGACGCCCACAAGGTGGATCTACCATCCTGGGTGGGCGTCATATGACGTCCTCGGATTCCCGGCCACCTGGGGGGCGCGCGCGCGCGCCCGCGGCATCGCTCAGGACCCGGTGCGAGTGCCCGGCGGCCGCGATGTCCGCCGGGCAACAAACAACGGGACCGGGCGGGACCGTGGAGCTGTGTGTGTAAACACACAGCTCCACGTCCTGTCAGCGGGGAGGAGACTGATCATGTGATCCCAGTACAGAGGATCACATGATCGGTCTCCTCCCCTTAAGTCCCCTCCCCCCAGTTAGAATCACTCCTATTAGGGACACACATTAACCACTCCAGCGCCCTCTAGTGTTAACCCCTTCCCAGTCACATTTACACAGTAAATGCAATTTTATAGCAACGATCACAAAAATGTGTCAAAAGTGTCCGAAGTGTCCGCCGCAATGTCGTAGTCACGAAAAAAAAACGCAAATCCCCCCTACAGTAAAAAAAAAAAAAAAAAAAAATTCAATAAATCTATCCCCTATTTTGTAGACGCATAACTTTTGCGCAAACCTCAATATACGCTTATTGCGATTTTTTTTTACCAAAAATATGTGTATTTATTATAGCAAAAAGGTATTGTTTTTTTTTTAAAAAATGGGTTAACAAAAAATAAAAACCGCAGGGGCGATCAAATACCACCACTATTTGTGGGAAAAAAAGGACGTCAATTTTGTTTGGGTGTAACGTCGCACGACCGCGCAATTGTTAGTTAAAGCGACGCAGTGCGAATCGCAAAAAGTGCTCTGGTAGGAAGGGTGTTTAAAAGCCTGTATTGAAGCGGTTAAATGCACTGATTTCTGTATAAATGACAAATGTCCCAAAAATGTGTCAAAAATTCCGATGTGTCCGCCATAATGTCGCAGTCACAATAAAAATCGCTGATCGCCGCCATTACTAGTAAAAAAAAAATATTAATAAAAATGCTATAAAACTATCCCTATTTTGTAAACGCTATAACTTTTGCGCAAACTAATCAATAATCGCTAATTGTGATTTTTTTTTTACCAAAAATATGTAGAAGAATACGTATCGGCCTAAACTGAGGAAAAAAAATGTTTTTTTATATATTTTTTGGGGATAGTTATTATAGCAAAAAGTAAAAAATATTGAATTTTTTTCAAAATTGTCGCTCTATTTTTGTTTATAGCGCAAAAAATAAAAACCGCAGGGGCGATCAAATACCACCAAAAGAAAGCTCTATTTGTGGGAAAAAAAGGACGCCAATTTTGTTTGGGAGCCACATTGCACGACCGCGCAATTGTCAGTTAAAGCGACGCAGTGCCGAATCGCAAAAAGGGGCCTGGTCCTTTGGCTGCCAATTGGTCCGGGGCTGAAGTGGTTAAGGTAACTCCCATATCGAGGGGATGTGGCTCCAGACTTCCAGCAGAATTAAAGTTAGGGAGTGTGATATCCTGGTTTTCGTGGAAGACTGAGGTGACCTTGGGATTTGTCCCTAGCATTAGGATTAGAGCCACTCTGTCTGGAAAAAACGTGAGAAAAGTCTCCTTTGACCCTAGAGACTGGATTTCAGAAATTCTCTTTGCTGAAGATATGGCTACCAGAAAAAAAGTCTTGAGGGTAAGCTCTCTAACTGAGAGTGGCTTGTCAAGTTGCGAGAAGTCAAGGACTAGTGGTAGATCCCATTTGGGGAATCTAGGTTTCCTCTGTGGTCTGAGCCTGACTGCTCCCTTGAAGAATTGTTGGACCAAAGGATGTTTGGCCCAAGACACCCCAGAGAAAGCTGAAATTGCTGAAACTTGCACACGGAGAGAGCTAACAGACAAGAAGATATCTAGTCCCGTTTGCAGGAAACTTAAGACATCCTGAACGGGTCGGATCACCATCAGATTTGGACCTGGAGGACATGTGGTTTGTGAATATAGCCCAAATCCTTTCATATACCCGATTGGTACTTCTTCTTCTTGCACTCATGCGAGTGGGGATGACCTCCTTGGGGCATCCCAAAGCCTATAACCTTTCCCTCTCAAAAAACAGATCCTTAGGCGCAGGTGAGCCAGGCAGGGATGTATTTTCGAGCCTTGAGATAGAAGATCTGGTCTGAGTGGTAAGGGGATCGAATCACGGACACTGAGAAGCATTAGCAGTGGAAATCAGGGCCTGTTGGGCCAGTAAGGTATTATGGCTATCACCTCCGCAACTTCTGACCTGAGTCTCTGCAGGAACTGGAGAATAATGGGGGTTGGTGGAAAGGCATAAGCTCTGCGGAACCACCACCAACCACCATCAGGGCGTCCACCCCATAGGCCTGAGGATCCCGGAACCTTGAATAGTACCTCAACAGTTTCTTGTTGCAAGGGAAGGCGGAAAGGTCGACTTCTGGGGAGCAGTGCCTGGAATGCTGCCCTCAATTCCAGAATGTTTGACACTGTTCTTCTGGAAGGAAAGTCCCAGGTGCCCTGTGCCACTTCTGTCAAACATTGGGTGCCCCAGCCCTTGTTGCTGGCATCTGTTGTTATCGTTACCCATGTGATGGGGAAAATGGAATGACAGTTGTAAAGATTTTCCCGCAGGAACCACCAGGGAAGAGAGCTTCTCATTGTTGAAGTGATGCGAATGAGCTGAGTCTTGCTGCCTTACCATTGATGAAGAAAACCTTTTTGGAAGGGTCTCATCTTCCATTGAGCCCACTTCACCATTGGAATAATAGCCACCATAGTGTCGACGATCCTCAGACACTCGAGGGCCTGGAGATGGGAAGCAGAAAGAGCCAGACGAATTCTGTCCCGAATTACTGAAATCTTCTCTTCGGGTAGCGAGATGGTGCCTTTCACTGTATTGAAGAGGGCTCCTAGGAATACGAGAGTCTGGGATGGATTAAATGGACTCTTCTCCAGATTCAGGATCCATCCGAATTCCTGGAGGGTGGAAATGACCTGACTCCTGTGTACTAAGAGTCGATCTCTGTCTTGAGCCAGTAGCAGAAGATCGTCCAAGTAATGGTGAAGACGGATCCCTTGGGTACGTAAGAGAGCCACCACTGCTTCTTCTTTGCAAGGGAAGGCGGAAAAGACACGTGGAGATGTCGATAGCTCGAATGGTAGGCACATGAACTGTAAATGAAGCTTGCCCACAGAGAAGCTGAGAAATTGTTGAAAGTCTTCTGCCACAGGGACATGAAAATAAGCGTCTTTTAGATCTATGGAGACCATCCAGTCCCCTGATTGAGCCGACTGCTGGATTGTGGACAGCGTCTCCATCTTGAATTTTTCTTTCTTGATAAAATGGTTTAGATGAGTTAAATCCATGACAGGCCTCCATGTCCCGTTCTTCTTTTGGACCAAAAGAGAGGAGAGTAAATTCCCATGCCTCGCTGTTTTGTCTGGGACAGGGATGGCGGCGCCTTGAGCCAATAAAGATTCAATGTAGGCTAACAGAATCAGCCTTTTTTCTTCTGAGGCCGGAAGAGAGGTGGGAACACACCTGAGTCTGGGAGCGCTGATGAAGGTCCAGGCATGGCCTGAAGAAACCGTCTTGAAGTCCTGAATTGAGGCCACCCAGACATGCCGAAAGCAGAGAGCCCCCACCTGGCCTATCTGAGTGGGCCCAATCTCAAAAAGACTTGGTTGGCTCTCTCTCCCCAGTCCAACCTCCCTTGGCCGGTTTCTTGAAGGATGACTGCCTTGCCTTCCATAACCTGGAGAATTCACGGCCTGGTCTGTAGCTACGAGCCTCCCTAGCTCGTTCCTGATACTGCTTCCTTGGGAAAGATCTTCTCTGACCTTGAAAACGCTTATCCTGAGGAAGGAACCCCGACTTGCCGCCAGCGGCCCGAGTTGGCATTATCGAATTTATTGCCGAAAAGAAAAGATCCTTCAAAAGGAATTTGGCACCACACTTGTTTTGATGCTGGGTCAGCCAGCCAAGGACGGAGCCACAAGGCACATTTTGCAGTGACTGCCGAAAGCATGACCCGAGCCACCAGGTATATTAAATAAATTGAGGCCTCACCCAGAAAAGCAGTTGCAAGTCTCAGCTCCTGTATGGGTGAACTCCTTACTACATCTTCTGAGACATTCCTGAGTGTCTCATCCACATTATCGGTCCAGACTTCCATGGCCTTGGACATTGCGGCCAAAGCTAAAGCTGGTTTGCAGGCCATACCTGCTGTGAGATAAACTCTCTTTAGATCAGAGTCAATCCGTCCTATCTAAAGCATCTTTAAAGGAGACTGTATCCTCCAAGGGCAGAGTCATGTGCTTTACCAGCCTCATCATGGCTGCATCCACCAGTGGAGCTGATTCCAGGTGCTTGACCTCTTCCTCCTTGAAAGGGTAAAGTTTTAGAACTTTAGAAAGCATGGAATTCTTCTTCTCCACCTTACCCCATTCATCTGTGATGACTTTACCAAACTCAGTTAGGAATGGAAAGTTGTTTGAAATATTTTCTTTGTTTGGAGGGAGCAGCCACCGGGTCTTCCCAATTCAAGGCTTCCCTAATAGCCTTGACTAAGGGAGAAAGTAAGGCAAAATCAAACCCCACACAGGGATCTTCCCCTTCAGAGTCACTATCTGAATGTACAGCCGACGGATGACTTGACAGAGAGGATTCCCAGGTGTCCTGTCCCTGTGACTCCCTTAGTGGTGAGCGTATCAGCTCCGAAGGCGGATCATGGGTCTGGCCAGTCTCGATACCTCTCAGAGACTCAGGATTTCAGCTGCTGGTCCATACCACCTCTTTTGCCAGCTGCCTTGGCATAGCAGAGGTCACACAGGGATTTTCCCACAGGTACCTGAGACCTGCACCCCCAACAGACACAGTCGGATGAACGGCTGGAGTGAGCCATAGAAGCCTGAGAGACATCCTTGCTGCGGTACCCTGATCTTGAAGGTGAACCATGGCGATTAGATCTGGAGGAGGAGTGCCGGTGATTCGATTTTTAAGAGTCACTTCCTCTCCTCTGCGACTATGTTCTGACCCAGAAGGGCTAACAACAAATAAATACATAGAAAATAGTGGTCATTAGGACCAATAATTGAACCCAAAAGCCCCCCCCCCCCCCCTCCGCTGGACCCAGAGAGGAAAACCTCTCAAAGTACCTTTTACGAGAGGGCTGGCCACAGACAGGTGGTGGAGTATCCATATCCCTGGGAGCATCCATCCTAACTGCACATAAAAACATTCTGTCAGAGACAGGAAACAGATAAAAACATCCTACCTGTCCATGAGACTCACTCACCACAGGTAGAGAGACAGGAAGCCAGGGGAAGTCACTGCACAAAGCCAAAAAAACATCCCAATGCTTACAGGCTTTTTCCCCGTTTAAAAAGACCGCCCTCTGACGTCATGATACGTCTGATACGGCGCCAGTGCGCATGCGCGAATAGTGGCAATTTACAGCTACTGCACATGTGCGAACCAAGCCTCACTCTCGTACCGCTCTCTCGCGCATGCGCAGAGCGAACGGAAAGACAGAACAGGAAGTAAACGGCAGCTGGAACGCAGAGGAAACCAGCCGCCATGCCTGACCCAAACACACAGACCCTGGGGAAGAGAGACAAAACATATACAGAACAAAAACTGCTGCCATAAGAAACAGGAATGATCTCACCACTCCCACCATGAATCGATCGATCAATCCAGGCCGAAGGTAAAATGGAGAACGCCGGACTCATGAGGGGAAATGGTCACCTGCTGTTTAGCTGGGTTTTATGACCGATGCGCAGCCTACCTGCCAGTGGCTAGGTTTTAGCTTCTTCAAGCACTACTTTCCCTGCCCCCTCCATACCCCGCTAGTAGCTAGAGCTTAGAGGAGAAATGCCACTTCTTCATTCCAAAGTCGCAGATCGGCCAAACTCTATCATGGGGGAGAAATCTTCGGGAGGGAAGACCATCAACTGGGTCCTACGGAGGACAAAAAAAGAACACGGCTGTTGGCAGGGAGCAAAGATTTATGGGAGTAGTGTCCTATAGGGTAGTAGAGGCGGGACTTAACCACACGTTGCTGCCATGGAGTCTGTCAGGAAAACAACAATAACAGTTATAGGACACTCACCACAATCCACAATCATGGGGGAAACAAACTCCTGACCACTAAAATCTGCAAGCTGTTCTGTGCATTACTCCTGGCCCCTGCACTCTGTCCTAAATTGAGCTAAACTATTTTGGAGCTGTTTGTATTATCCTGGCATTTTAGGACTTCAAGAATTGCGATAGGCAGTCAAAACATCAGGGTTTTTTTTTAGAATTGTTGGTTGCTTTTTATTTTGTATTGTAAAAATTTGAAAAAACAAAACAAAACTCAGTAGTTATTAAATACACTAAAACATTAAAAATTACCTGTAATAAAGGGGGATATACAGGCTAGTACTTAAAGCGGGGTGCCACTGTCTGTACTGTTTTTTTTTTTTGTACAATGTGAATTATTATTAGCTCTAAATGCATCACTCACTTGTTTCATGTATCCAGGTAACTGCTGCCGGTTTTCGTCCCCGAAAAACACTTATAAAAAATCATCCTGCAGGCTTCCATCTTGCCTGTGGGCATCTGAAACAACACAGGCCCCTTTCTTCCTGGTTGCCGGCCCAGCATGCACCGCTGTATTTGCGCAGATCACGCGCGTGCGCAGTAACGGCGCCTAAACAGCTCAGGTTGCCATCACAACGGGCGGCTTCATAGGAAGTCCTGTCCCGTTGTGATGGCAACCGCCATAAACAACCGATAACAAGAGATGACTCACAGGACGGGGCTATGCAAAATTGCATGTAAAGTTTTGTTTAAATTGTTCCCTGCTTCAACGGTGATATTACTATTCGATAAGCAAAACTATTAATTAAAAATTGTACTAAAAGCTATTGCAAAATTGGGTCAAGCTGCAATGTGGTTTAAGCAGTGCAAGAGACTTGTTCTGGAGTCCTGAATTATGTTGATCATTTATCTGCAACCTACCTACCTGGTTTACAAAGCTATTTGAAGGCCATCTGTCCTTATCTGTGCATATTTTATGACTGAATACTGTTAGCTAGAGCTATGTTACTACACACTTGAGCGCCATTTGTGAATGTTAGATGCTCTTTGCCTGTTAAATTGGTACATTTCTTTGGTTATTTACATGACATTGAGTAGGGAACAAACAATGAATGAGTATCACACAAACCCATGTCTCCTTGTTAAAGTCCATCGTGATGAGTGGATGTTCCCTCCACACTTCATGGGGTCCCGAACAACTTGCAGGTAATACGGATGAACCACACTTTCTATGACAATTGCTCATAATAGTTTCTAAACATAATGCAACATGTTATAATGCTGCTTGATTGGCTAATATTGTAGGGCCCAAGTCAACACTACAGATTCAAAGTATAATAATGTGGGACTTTCACCAACTTTATATACTACAATTCTAAGTCTTCAATAAATTGTTAACATTTACTGGGTTAAGTGTCAGGTTACATTTTAGGGTTACGTGTTAAAAATTGCCAATGTTTCTGCAAAACGCCTCCCCCAAATCCTTGGTACTCACCTTTCCTGTGCTCCTTCATTGCCTTGTAGGCCATTCTCCTCTGGTACTGAAATCAGTTGGGTTGGTAAACCCAGTGGAACTGGGTGCTGGCCTGGGTAGAAGTGCTATAGAACTGTCGGGTAGTGTCGCCAGCTGTGACAAAGAAAGAAACAGAGCAAAGGCAAGGTGAGTATAATATGCTCAGTGGATGGAAATTTTACAGAAACACCTTCACTTTGTGCTGCATAGACAAGGTGACAGTGAATTTTTCACGATTAATTGTTAGGTTAGGGCTCTGTCACTGGGGAAAAGGCGGCAAACTGCTGCAGGTATGAAGTGCGGACACCTATTGGTAATGTGCCTGCAGCAGCTTCTCAAATCTTCTTGGCACAGCCAAATCTCTGGCCATTCTGACAGGCAAAGATTTGATACTTCCTGATAGCCCCTTCCTACCTCCTGTACATTCCAATTGGCCAGAGAAGCTGCCCATCATAGTGATGGATCAATATTAATGTATGGGAGTAGGGCGTAATGGCAAGCTTTATCATTATTTGGAAATGCAGGGGCTTTGCCTGTTAAAACCAACCATGACCAGAGGTGCCTGCACGTCACACCTGCAGTAGCTTCCCCTTTTTACCTGTGACAGAGTCTCTTTAGGTTAAATATCAAAGGCTAAATCCACTTTTTTGGTAAACAAAATAAAAAGTCTAGAAGAGTCTGGAAAGCCGTGATCGGTGGATTGAAGGTGCAATACACAGGCTCCTGCAGACTCTCTATGCAGCTGCTGGTCCATACTGAGTCAATAGACTATGAGTGCAATGACATCACTACACTTGTGTTCCATTGAGAACTACGAGTCCCTCTGTCTCGCAATTTCCTCTGAATGAATGATGCAGCTGTGCAGGCAGAGCCACGCACAGCTGTGCCAAATCTAAATTTGATAGGAGCTGACAGTGATAAGAACCCCTGGATCTTGTAAGGTTGGGGGGTGGTTTGAGTTTGGGGGCTTCAGACTCTGATTACGCTTCATGGTACACCCTAAATATGGGTATGACATATAACATGGTCAGAAAGATGGGGCTAGCCTTTAAGGCTAATTTAGTTGTTAAGGATTCATTTTCAGGGCTGGGTTAATTTTAGGTGTTGGGGGCAAGGTTGAGAGTCAGATTTAGGGATCAGGTTAAGTATTAGACTTCAGGTGAAGGTAGGAGTAAGTTTTCAGACCAAGTTACAGGTCAGAGATGTGTTTTTTTTTTTTCCTGTGCTAAAAGCCGCACATAGAAAACTGCAATAACCAGACTCCTGGGACTAAAAACTAAAACAAAATAATATAGGAAAGATATATAAAAGCGTGTGGAGATAAGTATTATATATATATATATATATATTAGTATATATATATATATATATATATATATATATATATATATATATATAATACTTATCTGTGTAATTTGCGATAGATGATGTTAAACATTTTTATAAAAGTAAACCTATGTGCAAAAACATCAACATTTTTATGTGAAAGGAAACAAAACTTCATATAATAAAATATTGAATTAAAGTTGAGCATATCATCCTGTTTTGGGTAACATTTTGGCTTATCGTGAACAAAAAGCACCACTTGTTTTGTGTGATTGAAAAGTAGACTTAAGTCTTGAGGCAGGGTTTTAAATAGCACCTTGAAATTGTAAATACAAGCATTTATTTATGGATTGCCCTCTTAGAACCTGCTTATTACAGCCACATAAACTCCCACATTGTCCCCAGAGAGGAAACTCGCAGACATACTCCAGAGAGACTTCCAAACCAAGGAGTGAGGGAAGAGCAAGCAGTGAAAGCTAGGCAAAAGCACAGAGAGCCATAGAAAAAGTGAAGGAAGGAAAAGGCATCCAGGAGGCTTGAAGGTATGTGTAAAGGGGAGTAAATTGGAATAGTCTGCAAAAAATTAAGTAATTGTAACAAAAAGGTGTAGGGGGAGGCAGAGATCCATGAGCCAGACAGCCATAGGGAGGGAGGGCGAAACAGGAACGGAAAGACAGAAATCAAAATATTGGCATTTAAAGGAAATAGATGAAGAAGAAGAAGAGAGGAGAGGAGACTGAAAACTGGTAAGTTTAAAAGCAGTTAAATAAGAACTTCCAGGACAGCTAGCCCCAGCATCAAGGCAATAACGGTAAGTGATGGCATTAGGCTGTTAGTAGTTCAGAATGGACATTTTTTTGTGGTTAGAAAGAAATAGATTGCATAAGAACATATGAAGTGCACTGTATAGGATGACTGTGATTCACAAATAAAGTGCTGTAACATTACATGTATTACTGCAGACTGTATTGGATTGCAATTTATTTTTCCTACCGCATTCTTTAATATTAAACTAAATAACCAGTGACTTATTTTTCTTGGATGTAATGGAACTGGAATTCAGGTCACTACTACATTTTTTTCATGTTAAATTGGCACTTTAAAGTATACCTTTCATAAAAGATTTATGTGGGCTACTAAGGCTGACATGCTTCCAAATATTATTTGTGCCTGGTTTTCACTGGTTGCAATACTTCTTAAGTCACTGAAAAGAACAAGCATGCAGCAAGTGAAGTCAGATCTGCGTACTTGTCAAAGGTTTGTGACTCCAAAAGTACTGAAGCTAGAGAAAGTCAGGCAAGCAGGATTTTCATAAGCTCAGCAATGACAGCCTACACATTCAGTAGGGACTAGCTTATTTTGATCAGTATGTGGCTGTCCCTGCTAGACAGAAGTCATTCATTTGAACTGCTGCTAATCAATGGCTGCCGCCACTGATCAGTGTATAATGACAGTGGTGGGTGTTGGTGTCAGAATGCAATCTCCCTGCAGGGGAATTCACCCATCCATCTCTAACTGTGTATGCTAGTTTAAGTATACGTTTCCTTAACTTGACAGTGCAGAGAGACATGTGCAATAATCCATACCACCCCATCAGATTTCACCTTTAATTGTTTTAAAAATGTAAAAAAATTAAAGATACTTGTTGATTAGTGCCTACATTGCAACAGGCTGAACTCATGTTGGTGCACTTTGTGCATGAATTTTGTGTTTGCAGATGCTCAGACCTTTGCTTACTCATGTTGTTTCCTGCACAATGCTCTATTCATCCTAAAGAATAATAGATTTCCACTGCCAATTACAGCTGACAAAGTTGGAACATAACTACGATCACAGATCTTAATGCCCATACAAGGGCAACCTTACTGTCCTATTCACACTTTATTGCTTAATAAAATTATTTTGGAATAGCTTGGTTGAGCTTTTAACAATAAAGGCAAGTTAAAGGATAAAATCCACAGACGAAAAGACAAAAATGTAATGTACTGTATGTAATATATTGCAACTTACAGTCCCTGTAAGGACATGTGCTGGCTGCTTTAGTTTACGTTTTCCAAGCTAAGAATGCTTGCTTTCAACAAATAGAGATGTAGCGCTACTCCCGTAGGAGCCGCAGGATTACTTTACAACATTGGGGATACAGTGTTGGCAAGCACTACAGAGGAAAAACATTTGGGGAAGCTTTTTGCAAAAGGAGCAAACAGTGTGACAAGGCAGTGGGAAAAGCAAATGGAATTCTAGGATGCATCACTAGAGGGATCACCAGCAGGAGGAAGAAGGTTCTGATTCCCCCTATATAGATCTTTAGTGGGACCTCATTTAGAATACTGTGTCCAATTCTGGAGACCTCACTTACACAAAGATATTTATACAATAGAACGAGTCCAGAGACTGGTAACAAAAATGGTGAATGGTCTGGGGGATAAAACCTATCGAGAGCGACTTCAGGAACTTAATATATACAGTCTGGAGGAAAGAAGGGAAAGGGAAGACATACTTGAAACCTTTAAATACATTAAGGGGGTGAATAAGGTTCAGGAGGGCATTTTTTTTTAATATGAAACCAAAATCAAGAACACGGGGACATGACCTCAAACTAACTGGAGGAAAGTTCAAAACGAATCTTAGAAAGTATTATTTTACTGAAAGGGAAGTTGGTGATTGGAATAAACTATCAGCAGAGGTAGTGAGACAGTCAACAGTAAATAACTTTAAACATGCTTGAGACAAACATAGTTCTCCAGTTTCTTTTCTAAACAAAAAAGTTTAGAAAAAACAAAACAAAACAAAAAGCAAAACAAAACAAAAAAACGAGCAGACTCGAAGGACTACCGGCTTATTATTTTCAATTTTCAAAGTCCGGGTCTTCCCTTCAGCTTCAACTTCAGCCCTGCAGCCAGGCACACAACAGGCTCATTCACCTTTTCTCCAAAAAACAGTCTAGGGGATGTTGTTTTTCTTGTTTTTATTTTTAGAGAACTTGGATAGGGATGAGGGTAGTGGTGTGATACTCCAAGGATGAGAACTATGTACACTGAGGACTTTATCTTCCTTTCTGCTTTAAGTAGTACTAAAACCAGTAGAGCAAAGTCTCTTCTCTTTAGTGGACAATATTTGGACAGAGCTCTTCTACACACCAGCTGTCCCCACAGATCCACAGCTGACTATACTAGGCACCAGAGGGGTAGCGAGAGCACAAGGTCCTTAACCACCTCAATACAGTGCACTTACAGTTTGAATGACAATTACTCAGTCATGCAACACTGTACCCATCTGAAACTTGCGTCCTTTTTTTCACACAAGTAGAGATTTCTTTTGGTGGTATTTAATCACTAGTGTTTTTTTTTTTTTTTGTGCTATAAATAAAAAAAGACCGTACATTTTGTGAAAAAAATGACTTTTTCTTTGTTTCTGTCATACAATTTTGCTAATTACTAATTTTATTTCTTCATAAATGTTGGCCAAAATTTATACTGCTAAATATCTTTGGTAAAAATAACCCAAATTAGTGTATATTATTTGGTCTTTGTGAAAGTTATAGTCTACAAACTATGGTGCCAATCACTGAAAATTGATCACATCTGATCAGGCCTTCAGTACATCAGGTGTATCTCATTTCTTGAGACACTAACAAGTTGGGAAAATACAAATACCTCCCAAATGAACCCTAGACATTCCAAGGTATTAAGTAAGTAGCATGGTGATTTTTTTTAAGTTGTAATTTTTCCCCACAATTCTTTGCAAAATGAAGATTTTTTTTTTCTGTTTTTTTTTTTTTACAGAATTGTCATATTATCAGGTTATTTCTCACATATGCATACAACAATTTACACCCCAAAATACATTCTGCTACTCTTCCCGAGTATGGCGATACCACATGTGTGAGACTTTTACACAGCCTGGCCACATACAGAGGCCCAACATTGAAGTAGTACCTTCAGGTGTTCTAGGAGCATAAATTACACTTCTCATTTAATTCCTACCTATCACACTTTTGAAGGTCCTTGAGCACCAGCCCAGTGGAATTACCCACAAATTAATATTTTGGAAAGCAAACACCCCAACATATATTCTATGAGGCATAGGCTGCAAATAGGTACTCGGGTACTCTGATGGGCTGCAGATAGGTACTCGGGTACTCTGATGGGCTGGAGACAGGTACTCAGGTAACTTGATGAGCTGCAGACAGGTACTCGGGTACTCTGATGGGTTGGTGACAGGTACTCGGTTATTTTGGGCTGGTGACAGGTACTCTGATGGCCTGGTGACAGGTACTCGGGTACTCTGATGGCCTGGTGACAGGTACTCGGGTACTCTGATGGCCTGGTGACAGGTACATGGGTACTCTGATGGCGTGGTGACAGGTACTTGGGTACTCTGATGGCGTGGTGACAGGTACTTGGGTACTCTGATGGCCTGGTGACAGGTACTTGGGTACTCTGATGGGCTACAGATAGGTACTCGGGTACTCTGATGGGCTGGTGACTGGTATTCGGGTACTCTGAAGGGCGGTGACAGGTACTCAGGTACTCGGTACTCATATGGACTGTGACAGGTACTCGGATGGCCCGGTGACAGGTACTCGGGTACTCTGATGGCCTGGTGACAGGTATTTGGGTACTCTGATGGGTTACAGATAGGTACTCGGGTACTCTGATGGGCTGGTGACTGGTATTCGGGTACTCTGAAGGGCAGTGACATGTACTCAGGTACTCGGGTACTCATATGGACTGTGACAGGTACTCGGGTACTCATATGGACTGTGACAGGTACTTGGGTACTCATATGGACTGTGACAGGTACTCAGGTACTCGGGTACTCAGATGAACTGTGACAGGTACTTTAGTGATCGGCTGTGAAATGATCACAGCGATCATGTGGTAAACAGCCACCGGCAAATGGCTGTTTACCAGCGGCAGTGACGAGCAGTGTTCCCGGGAACACGCCACCACAACGTGCACGTGCAGCGCGAGCGCGCTCATTACCTGTTTAAATGGAGGGACGTCATATGACGCCCTCCCAGAACGAGAGAATATGACAGCTGGCGGACGGCAAGCGGTTAAAGTGACACTAAAGGTAAATTTTTTTTAAAATAACAAACATATCATAAAAATGTATAGGATTATTGCGCTAACCTATGTGGAAATAAAAAGAAGCTGCTACACACGATTGTGACTAAATTCATACATAAAGGAAATAAAAATGTAGCGCTGGTGATTAAGACAGTACTAATATACTGTAAATGAATAACATGTGCTCATAACAAACAAATGAAAATGACCGTCAACCTAAGTAAACAAGTCAAATATAAGTCCGTGCAAGGAAATGTGAAAAAATTTGAACAAATGGAAATAAGTCCCATAAAGGAGTAAATCCAAATGGTTGGTGGGTCTGCCACAAACACAGCTGTTCTCAATAAGAAACAAAGGATGATCGGTTGGACATCTGGAGGTAACCACATCCAATATTGTAATAAAGGTGTATACTCTTACCAGAGCCAATAGAGCTGCGTGTCAGCGACACCAGGTCAAACGAGCATAAAGGAATGGAACCACGATCATGCAGGAATAATGCGACAGGTCACGGATGATCCCTCGATCGATATGGATCCACAATATCCTCTGCAAGACCAATCCTCTCACGGAAGGATCCAGAAAGTGGAAAAGTGGCCACCAAACACAAAATCGCACAATGCAAATCAAACAAGCTCATCGAGCAAGTGATCTGGTGACATCGTATAGAGACTTGCTCTTAGACATGATGTGCATATCATACTTACCTCCACTGTGCAGCTCGTTTTGCACAGAGTAGCCCCGAACCTGCTCTTCTGGGGTCCCTGGTTGGCTCTCTCGGCCCCTCCCCGCATCAGATAACCCCCTGGGAAAAGCGCTCTCCCGGGGGGTCACCTTGCAGGCCAGCTCCCGAGTCCAGCATTCGGTGTCCATAGACGCTGAATGCTGGACTCGGCCCCGCCCCTCGGCGGCTGCATCATTGGATTTGATTGACAGCAGCAAGTGCCAGTGGCTGCGCTGCTATCAATCTATCCGATCAACAGCCGAGAACCCCCTAGCAGAGAGACGGCATGTCCCTGTGGGACAAGTTTGAGGGTTGAAGTAAGTAAAATGGGGGGGGGGGGGCTGGGGGGCCGGTCACTGACAGGTGTTGTTTCACCTTAATGCATAGGATGCATTAAGGTGAAAAAACAAGAACCTTTACAACCCCTTTAAGATCCAGTACTGTCTGCAGTGATGTAAGTAACTGAGTTAAAATAAACTGAGTTACGTAACTCAGTTACTTTAGAGGGTAACTAGTAATCTAACTGATTACTTTTCCCCTCATGGTAACTCAGTTCCCATTACTTTGGCTTAGTTACTCCAATTACATCTACCGTCACTAGATGGCAGTAGTGTAATTCCGGTGTCCTGCCAAAAAAGTTCCCCAGCCGGATAAGGACCCCCTGTACTGCGCAGGTGCAGGGCTTGCGCAGTACGAAGGACTACGGAGCTTCGAAAATTGCCGAACCTAAACAGCTCTGAGTGAACTCTACACAGCGCAGGCGCAGTTAACATGTAATTGTACGAGGCGATGCCGCGCGCTCATGATGCTCGTGCTACTCTGCAAGGGGCGTCTATCGTGTAACTAAGGGGTGAGTCTAGTATTACTGTAACCAAGGGGCGCATTTATTATTATTGTTATATATCGAGCTCTGCCCATTAATTTAACATTCGCCCTCTTCTGTAGCCATCCGCCCCTTACACGATATAATAATAATAGACCCGCCCCTTGCTTACACGCTATAACAGATCTGCCCCTTGGTTAGAGTAATAATAGAGCAGCCCCTTGGTTACACGATATATAACAATAATAAATGCGCCCCTTGGTTACAGTAATACTAGACCTTAGTTACACGTATAGAATATTTAAAAAAAAAACAGTTACTTTGCTGAGTAACTAATTACTTTTCCAATGTAGTAACTGTATCACAAGGCCCAAAGGACAGATGGGTGCCTCTCTCCAATCTTCCAAGTGATGCCCTCCAGTGATGCCCTCCAGTGATACCAGACAGATCTGTGGCAGACAGCTTCCCTCAGTCAGCTTCTTCTAAGGGTCTCTGCATTCCTCCCTCAGGTCACCAACCTGAGGCATCCACATGGCAGCCTGTACCTGAGAGGGCAGCGTGCCCCCCTCAGGCTGGACTCCTACACTCTGGGACAAGACCCAGAGCTCAGTGTGTTCACTGAATAAATACAGTCTCCCAGCATGCCATCAGAGCCTGCCTGTCCATATTCATGCTGCCAGCTGCATACCTTTCAGACCTAATATCCAGAAATGTCTCAAGTCTCCCAGATACAGAGGAAGCTAAAGACCAGCCTGGCAGCAGTTGAACACACTGAGCAGACCTTATTAGCAGATTGCCTCTTCACTGATTACAGTGAGCAAAATATGCTTTCTCCTGTCAGACCAAACACAGCCACACTGACTAGAGTGTGGCAACAAAATTTGCGTATCAAAACACAACTAATACTAACTTATCTAATCCTAGCACCTACCTAGGAGGGTGCTACAGAGAAAAACTCCTGCTGGTCTTTCTAGAAATGTAATATCCTTGTCACTTCATGTAAGCTGCACTGAAGAATACCTTCCTTCCTAGCTATCTTCTGTAATCTGCTAATTATCTTGCCCCCCTCCACCCATGTAATGGACATGAAGAGATACAGGTGTGTTTGTAGTTTGTATCCAGAGAGCAGCCAAGGCTGACAACCATGGAGGGGTGCCACCCAGGCACAGGATATGTGTTATTTGTAGGATTACCAGGTATAAATGAATCAAAAGAATCTTGAAAAAAGAAATCAAATGTAACCACCACTAAGGACTGGTAGGCTTCAATATATTAGATTTTTGGGTTCGGGTTTAGATATGCTTTAAAAAAAAAAGTTACAGGTATGGATATTTTTACATTTACAGTTACACTGCCCCTCCAGCGTTCACTGGAGCACCAGGCTGGGAAGGGGGTGGGTGCGGGGGTGGGTTCTACACACTAAAAGGCTGAGCCAGTTGCAGACATTTGGGTGGATCCCAACAATATGGTCAAGATCCTTCCAGAGCCTGGAGCAGCTCTGTGATGTCAGCCGACAGTGGACTTTAGCTGATTCTAAGTCACAGGACAGCACAAATAGGTGCAATCCTGTGACCCACTGAAGAAGTAAGTTATAACTCTCTTTTAAGTACAGACAAATCTGTGGATGTTGCCATAAATTCAGTGTCTTTGTCACTTCCTGTGAGCCACACAGAAGAATATCTTATCTTTTTTTTTGTAAATTACTAATTTCATCAATTCACCATGTAATAGAGATAAATATCAGCAGACATGTTTGTAGTCTATCCTGTGTAACAACTGTGGAAGTCCCCACAGATACAGTGGAGAACTGGGCATAGCCACAGGTTGTTTGCAGGATTACCAGATGAAAATAGGAGGGAAAGGGAAAATGAATGCAGTCACCACATCTAAGGTCTGCTAAGGTCTAGTAGGCTACATACCGGTAGTTACATAGTTAGGTAAAATCTGTAAACACTGAAATTGTACTTTAAATCCCAAACTCTATATTTACAAATAGGTTAAAAACTAACGGTTCCAATACTTAACCTTTGGGTACATCAATCATAACCTTAGACCATTCAGAGTATGAATTATCACGTCTCTCTGACTATGGTCTTTTCGCCAGTTTATTTTCCATTTACAAATGGAATTTTCTAAGCCTGTACATAGTTACATATAGTTACATAGTAGGTGAGGTTGAAAAAAGACACAAGTCCATCAAGTCCAACCTGTGTGTGTGATTATATGTCAGTATTACATTGTATAACCCTGTATGTTGCGGTCGTTCAGGTGCTTCGTTCAGGTGCTTCTAATAGTTTCTTGAGACTATCAAGAAACTAGACTAGGCATTCTAAACTTCTAGAACGCCTAGTCTACAACCGTCTTAGCTCCTACCTCGTTTGCAGCACTCCACAAAAACTGCCTTACTAAAACTCGCTAACGATTTACTAACTGCTAAAACCAACAGCCAGTACTCCATACTCCTTCTACTTGACCTCTCTGCAGCCTTTGATACCGTTGACCACCCGCTCCTTCTCAATAAACTACATTCCCTTGGCCTCCAAGATTCTGCTCTATCCTGGTTCTCTGCCTATTTATCACAGCGCTCCTTCAGTGTTACCTACAATTCTGTCTCCTCCTCTCCATTGCCCCTTTCTGTGGGGGTCCCCCAAGGCTCTGTTCTTAAACCCCTTCTCTTCTCCATCTACACCTCCTCCCTTGGTCACTTGATAACCGCCCACGGCTTCCAATACCACTTATACACTGATGACACCCAAATCTATCTGTCTACTCCTCACCTCACTCCTTCGGTCTCCTCTCGCATTACTAACTTACTAACTGACATCTCAGCATGGATGTTGCACCACTTCCTTAAACTAAATCTCCCTAAAACTGAGTTACTAATATTCCCCCCCGCCCGTGCCCCCCTCCATGACTTTTCCATCAAAATCAACAATGCAACCATCAGTCCCTCCCCTCACGCTAGGGTACTAGGTGTAATCCTAGACTCTGACTTGTCATTTCAGCCTTAAGTCCAATCGTTGTCAAAAGTTTGTAGAATTCACCTCCATAACATCTCTAAAATTCGCCCCATTTTAACAAATTAACCCCCAAGCTCCTCATTCACTTCCTTGTTATCTCTCGCCTTGACTATTTCAACTTCCTTTTCATTGGCCAGCCTCTCCATAGGCTATCCCCTCTTTAGTCTATCATGAATACTGCTGCCAGACTTATCCACCTTACCAACCGCTCAGTCTCTGCCAACCCTCCCCTCCAATCCATACACTGGCTCACGATTGCCCAGCAAATTAAATTCAAAATACTAACCACAACTTACAAAGCCATCCATAACTCTGCCCCAAGTTACATTACCAATCTTGTCTCCAAACATATCCCAAACCGTCCTCTCCGCTCTTCTCAAGACCTCATACTGTCAAGCTCTCTCGTCTCCTTCTCCCATCCTCGTCTCCAGGATTTCTCCAGAGCCTCTCCATCCTCTGGAACTCGCTACCTCTACCTGTCCGGCTATCCCCTACTCTTGCTACCTTCAGGCGATCCCTGAAAACTCATCTCTTCAGGGAAGCCTATCACGTCTCTAATCTTTTACCACTTCCATCAGCTCATTCCCCACAGTTACAGCCTTTTGTACCACCTGCCCCATCCTATTAGATTGTAAGGTCTATATATTGTAAAGCGCTGCGTAAACTGTTGGCGCTATATAAATCCTGTAGAATAATAATAATAATCAATGCCCCCCTCTGAGACCACCGCCTGTGGAAGGGAATTCTACATCCTTGCCGCTCTTATGCCATGTACACACGATCGCACATTCCAACAACAAAATCCATGTTTTTTTTCCGACGGATGTTGGCTCAAACTTGTCTTTCATACACACGGTCACACAAAGTTGGTCGGAAATTCGTCAAGAACGTCAAGAACGCGGTGACTTACAACACGTACAAGGGGACTAGAAAGAGGAAGTTCAATACCAAGTGCATCACGCTTTTCAGACTGGCGCTTTTCCGATCGTTACTGCTCTTCAGTTTGTGCTTGTGGGTTCGTATCTGTTTTTCAGTGCGTGTAGTCAGTTCGCATTTGTTTTTCTGTAATTATTTATTAGTATTTTATAGTACGTATTTGAATTTGCAGTGCGTTCTTGTCTGCTTGTTTCTGATTTTCAGCTCGCTCTTCTCAGGCCTTTCTGTTTTTCAGTGCGTTCTGTTAGTTTGTTCTGACCAGCCGACCGTTTTGAAGCCATGTTGCGGTTACGTACTCGTCAAAGAGTTCGGGCTATGCAGGGGCTTGGTGTTGGGGTTCTGGCTTTGGCCCAAGCCCAGTCCATGAACAGCATGGGGAGGAGTTCATGGACGAAGAATTTGTTGCTCCAGTGTGACCAATTCTCGCACATGCCTTTGTTGCGGGAGATCCGTGAGAATAATTCTGATGATTTCAGGAATTACCTCCGGATGACGGACCCCGTTTTTCACCATCTTTTGGCTTTGCTGTCCCCTTATATTACGAAGCAGGACACCTGCATGCGGCAAGCCATCACTCCCGAACAGAGGCTAGTCGGCACCTTGTGGTACTTGGCGACGGGAAGAAGTCTGCAGGACATCAAGTTCTCGACAGGCATTTCCCCCCAGGCTCTGGGGATCATTATTCCAGAGACCTGTTCTGCCATCATTCAGGTCCTGCAGAAGGACTATATTAAGGTAATATTTCTCCTTTAACATCACATTCTATGTATTTAATGTTTGCTAATGTAATGTATTTCTTTCATCATTTCCTAATTACCATGATTGTAATATGCTGTTATTGTCCCCTTTGTCCTTATGCATGCTTGAATTTTTGAAACTTCCTTTTTTGTCCTTCATGCATATTTGCCTTCACTAACCTCCCCAGCATGCTATCCTGGGCCCATACACACCTAGCCTAGTCATTTCACAATGTATTTTTTCAGCTCCATAGTACTAAACATCCCCTAAAATGTGTTGTGTGCTTAAATTCATGCAGAGTACCAGAGACTTTTTTTGGGGGTCCCAAAATCATTTGGATTACTTTCAAATGGTACTGTTTAAAGTTTTGTTCTCCTATTATCTTGATAGGTGATTGCAGAATGTAAAAAAGTGCTTCAATTTGTACAGTGTGTATTCATGTTTTTGTATTATGACACTTCTTACCTGTCCAGTGGGCTGCCAATAGTGTAAGTAATGAGGGGCTGGCCAAAGTAACACACATTATTTAGGCATTCAGCTCTCAATGAAGTGGAGACGGTTACCTGTCCAAAACATTTCGGCCCCCCCTAAAATTTTATTAATGGCCCATCAGAGGGGGTGAGGAGTATGATACGTGTAGTTTATATATTTGTCTTTAAATACTCCTTCAAACAAATGTTATACTGATGTTGGCCAATAATATTTGTGTCTATCTGCTTGCAATGTTATGTGCAAAATGACTAATTATTTTTTTGTTGTTTGACTCCACAGTTTCCTTCAACGCCACAGGAATGGCAGACTGTGGCTTCCCAATTTGCACAGTGTTGGGACTTTGCCAACTGCGGAGGGGCAGTAGATGGGAAACACGTCCACATTGTACCACCCCCCAACTCGGGGTCATACTATTATAATTACAAGGGGTTTAATAGTATAGTGATGTTGGCGACATATGATTTTCTCTATGTGGACGTGGGGAAAAATGGCCGGATGTCGGATGGTGGAGTCATCGCCCAGACAGAGTTTTACCAACGGCTCCAGAATGGCAGCTTGGGCTTGCCACCTCCAGAAGACAATGTGGAAGGACTCCCGTTCGTCTTCACGGATGAAGCATTTGCGCTGGGGGACCATCTTATGTGGCCATTCCCTATGAGGACCCTCCCCCCGGACCAGAGGGTTTTTAATTACCGGCTGGCCAGAGCCAGAAGAGTGGTGGCGAACGCTTTCGGGATAATGGCCAACCTATTTCTGACACCAATACACATGGCGGATTATAAACTCAACCATATTGTCCTTGCCTGCTGCATTCTGCACAATTATCTTAGAAAAAATGCAACAAACTATGTGGCCTCAGTTGGGACTGAGGCCGGCTTTCCTGATACTTCAACCCTGATGGTACTTAAAGCTGGCTATCCTGGCTTGCCCCCTCAAAGCGCCTGTGAAGTGAAAAAAAAATATCTGGAGTACTTTGCGGGTACACAATCAACTATGCCACACAATCAACTATGCCACACAATCAAGAAACATTTTAAACATAAATATTTTTTTGATAAACTGAAATAATATTTCCTTGTATTTACTGCTTGTGTTTCTTTTCTTTTGTGATTTTTTTGTAGTTACGAAAATTGCATGATTGTGTCAAATTAAAAAGCACACGAGTTATTTACTAAAGGAAAATCCACTTTGCACTCCAAGTGCACTACAAAAGTGCACTTGAAACTGCAATGAAAGTGCACTTGTAGTGCAAAGTGGATTTGCCTTTAGTAAATAACCCCCATTGCCACTGTAAAAAAAAACTTACTACAAAAACTGCTTTTGAGCATTGAAAGAAGAAGCAAAACATTTTATCAAAGCACATTCACATGTGCGTTAGAAAAGTATTTTTTTTGTAATTCTTTTATTTTCAGTAAAGGTATACAATACAATCAGCATAACCAACATAGGTTCGGAGCATACGTCACGTTAAGGATACAAAATAAAGTACAGAAATAAATTCAACAATTCAGGTTTACTGGCCTTGCATCGTATATAGAGCGTATGGGGGAGAAACCCCCGTTTAACTATGCTTATAATGTACGCAGCCAGGAATCATCCCGACCGTCAACTGCCCAACCTGTAGAAAAGGGTTTTTGAACAAACCAACATCTTTGGAGTATTACATTTGTTTTGATCACATTAGAAATATCCTTTGTTTGGGTCAACAGGCATGTTTCCAAACATAACGTACACAACTCAGGAACTTACAAAGTTCAACTTTGATAAAGTGTAGGCTATATCAGTCATTAGTATGTCCAAACTGTGTTGATATTGCCTTCTTTAGATAGGGTGATGTCACCCCTGTAAAATCCAAATTTTGAAGATGCACACAAATTGGGAATCAAAATGGGGATTTCCCTCCTGATCCCATGCCTAATGTCAACATGTGCTAGCTCCCATCATGGGGAATCAATGGACGTGTTTTGGGGGTGCAACCCCTTCCTCTCACCTACTTCAGTTGCGAGGAAGGGGTTGCACCCACAAAACGCATACCTTGAGATCCCGTGATGGCGGATAGCACATGTTGACACACCGTGGGCATCTTCAAAATATGGCTTTTAACCACTTTCAGACCGGACCATTTTGCTGGCTTAAGACCAGACCACTTTTTGCGATTCGGCACTGCGTCATTTAACTGACAATTGCGCGGTCATGCGACGTGGCTCCCAAACAAAATTGATGTCCTTTTTTCTCCACAAATAGAGCTTTCTTTTGGTGGTATTTGATCACCCCTGCGGTTTTTTTGTGCTATAAACAAAAAAAAGAGCGACAATTTAAAAAAAAAAGCACATTATTTTTTACTTTATGCTATAATAAATATCCCCAAAAAATATATAAAAACATTTTTTTTCCTCAGTTTAGGCCAATACATATTCTTCTACATATTTTTGGTAAAAAAAATCACAATATGTGATTATTGATTGGTTTGCGCAAAAGTTATAGCGTTTACAAAGTAGGTGTCACGTACCTGGTAGAGACTGAGCTGTAGAGAGGGCTTCTCTTGCATCTCCTGTCTAGCACCCCTGGTAGAGATGACAGGGAGTGAAAGACACAGAGTGGCACGAGGGCCGATGTAGCAGGTGGCTCAGGACGGGTCTTGGCAGGAACCTGATAGCTGTAGATCACCGGATGGGCACCAAGGACTGGAACTCCGTGTTGCTGGATCAGCAGGCACAGTTGTGGTCGGAACATAAGCCAGGAGGTCATCAACAGCCAAGCAGAGCAGGTACCGGAACGTGAGACAGAATCAAAGACAGGATACAGGTCGGGTTCGGTACACAGTCGGGCAGCGCAGTGCAGGAACGAAGTCAAACACAAGCCAAGGTAACAGGAAGGCAGGCAGAAGTCAACGGGAATGTTCAGGTACAAGCCGGGTCAAACACAGGAATGCTGGAACAGATCAGATACTGGTAACAGGTACTAGCTGAAAGACCACTCAGCAAGGCACATGTGACAGTGTTTCATTTAAATAAACGTACTTGGCGCCTATACGTGCTTATTGGCGTGCGCATGCGCCAATACACACTGGCGTGCCCGTGCTTGTGTGCAGGTGCACGTCTGTTAGCCAAACTTCCCTTACAGTAGGGAATAGTTTTATGCCATTTTTATTAATCATCTTTTTTTTCACTAGTAATGACAGCGATCTGCTATTTTTTATTGTGACTGCGACATTATGGCGGACACATAGGAAATTTTTTACAAATTTTTGGGACCATTGTCATTTATACAGAAATCAGTGCTATACAAATGCACTGATTCCTGTGTAAATGACACTGGCAGTGAAGGGGTTAACCAGGAGGTGGAAGTTTAGGGGTTAAGTGTGTCCTGGGGGCATGTTGATAACTGTGGGGGGTGCGGCTGTGTTTTACAGATCACTGATCTCTGCTCCAATCACAGGGAGCAGAGATCAGTGTCACTGTTGCTAGGCAGAACGGGGAGATGCTCGTTTACTTCAGCAACTCCCCATTCTTCCTTCCTGTAAGATGATCGCGGGTATCCCTGCGGCGATCGAGTTTGCAGGGCCCGTGATCGGACTCACGGAGGTCCCGACCGACGCTGGCGGCGTGCACGCACTGGCGGCGTGCACGCGATGGTACGGTGGCAAATTCAAAGGGACGTACCTGTACGCCCTTATGCCTGTCCGTGCCATTCTGCTGACGTACATCGTCGTGCGCCGGTCGGAAAACGGTTAAAATACTTTAAAACTTGTTTTTAAAAGCAAAAATACACAATAAAACTGTATATTTTTTGTGTTTTATATTCTGCCTAAAACATCAATGATGTTCTTCATTTTTTGTTGAACATCATTGATGTTTTCCTTTATCTTTTCTAAATCACGATTGCACCCCATTATCTCCCCGATGAGGATCTGGGCACTTTCACTGGTGAAATGAGATTCTTCTTCCACAACATCCACATCACCTAACAAAAAAAACACACCATGTATTATAAATATGTGTTAAATATTCAAACTGTAGTCCTCACTGGACTCAAGTTGGATAATAGTGCTTACAAAGAATTCTAAACTGATCTAAAATAATAATTCATGTGTGAATTATATATAAGGTGTGACAAATCATATAATCAAATATAATATATGTACACCCCCACGTGATAAGTGAATCAAAAAAACCTTAAAATCTGTGAAAAAATATTTTTCAATAATTCCTACAAAAATAAAGTAATAGTATAGGTGCCACAATGTTCATATAGTGTCCAAAAAGAAGCAGTGAAAAATTATTAAAGTGATGCTCCTTTAAAGAGTCAATAAATCTTCTCAAAGGTGTTTAAACTCTCGTGACAGGCAAATGCGCTTAAAAGATCTCAAACAGCAAGTCGGTGATTTCTCCGCATTAACCACTCAGTGTTACAGTGTTGTTCCACATGTAAATAAAAAAGTGCTCCAATAGTGTAATTCAATAAAAACACACAAAATTAAGCTTCAACCAATTCACTCAATTTTTTTCAAATTTAAAACCAGCAGAAATGAATCTATGTTCAACACAGCAAGTTCCACTCCAAAGTATCCAACACTGCAAATTCTACTTCAAAGTATCACATACACAAAGCTTATAGCCACGGCGGACTCGAGGTGTGTAACGCAGTGTGACCTTGATCTCACCCTCTCCTCGTTCACCGGAATCTTAAAATATTGCGTCTCCCTGTTTAGCTAAAGTGCTGATATTCACTGCAGATGGATGCCGCTCAGCCACTCCCCCGACATGTTTCGTCACTCAAAGACTTATTCATGGGGTTGCTTTTTGACATGTTTCGTCACTCAAAGACTTATTCATGGGGTTGGCTGAGCGGTGTGCCAATCCAATCTTATATCCCCTACCCCTCTCGTATGATTGGTGGGATCCTTCATCCTATGGTCACGCATCTCCTGAGTATTGCGTGCTGGTGCGCGCTCCCGCACATTCCCCTGCGTGATGCCGCCCGTCAGCGTTAGCGTGCCCGCCAAGCCTACGTCCGACACGGTCGCTCGTTCACCTCGTTACAGTAACTGCGCCTGCGCTCATGTGTCACGTTAATCACGTCACACTGAGCATGCGCACACCTCGTGTCCCCGTTTCCATAAAACACTGGGCTTATCGCTTTTACTTAGAGCATTAGTCATCATTCAATCACCTAACAATATATCAATTTATTCTATTACATTCTCACAGCAGTAAGATCGCCTCATTCTAAATCTTCATAATGCAATAAAAAATGTATAAGGAAGATCTTTTGATATACGTATGTTAGATTCATTTCCCTAGAAATTATATACTTAAAATATAATTTTAAAACTTTACTAAAAATTATGGATTAAACCATAAGCATTAACTGAGTGGCTGGAATAAAAATGTTTAAAAAGTCATAAGTTAAAATCTTTACAAAGAAGTAGCCTTTAAAACAAATAACTATAATAGTATCCTATTCGGCTGGAGTTACACTTTCATAATTAATCCTTCTATTCGCAACGTACCATTGGCAATCTGCTTGAGGGTAACTATTAAAATCCCAGGCCTGGATCCATCTCTCATATATGGTCACAAAAATCTATAGGGTGGGTCAATCCCATCCATACTTATATCCTAGATGTTTCACCCAGATCTCATATACAGTATGTATGGTCAAGGTATGCCAGTCCATTGTAGGTAGATATAACTAAAAATCATTCAGAAAACAATTTAAATCAAGTTCAATGTTCAGCCCCCTAGGGGCAAGGCACTTAAAAAGGAAGATCCACGAGTTTCCCTCTGTGACAGGTCTCTCACTCGGTTTGACCCCCTCCAAGAGGGGTGTACAGTGTCAATCCCAATAAACTGGAGTAAACTTGCATCTCGATGATGTTTTTCTCTAAAGTGTAATGATACACTATGGAACCGAAAACCTTTTATTATGTTGGCGAGGTGTTCAGATATCCATATTCTCAACAGTCTCTTAGTCCTCCCAACATAAAATAGGCCACATGGGCACCACATCAAGTATACAACAAATGAAGTGTTACATGTAATAAATTCCTTAATGGGGAAACTTTCATTATCCCCATTAGTTACATTAGTGACACCTCTGTTGTATACTTGTACTGTTCTGCATCAAATACACTTCCTACAGCAGAAGAAACCTTTTAAGTCTATTCTCATGGAACCTTCCCCTGGAGGGTCCCAAATTCTTTTTACAATCTGATCACCAAAATTAGGTGCCCTTTTATAAATGAATTTCGGTTGCTGAGGCAAGATATCACCCAAATGTCAGTCCCTGCACAATATGTGCCAATGCTTTCTGTATATATCCTCAATCTCTCTATATTGACAATGAAACCCAGAAAGGAATCTAATTTGATGAGAGTTAGTTGATGTTACATTGCCATTCATCTCTTTTTTCTTAAAGCATTGTGTTCTTGGTAAGCTAGCAATTTCATCAATGATCTCACTGACTGTATCGTTCCCATACCCCTTCTGAACAAACCTCTCCTTCAGTACATTGGCCTGTTAATGGAAATCCTTTAAATCAGTGCAGTTCCGTCAGACCCACAATATTTGTCCTTTTGGTATATTTCTTATCCATGCAGGATGATGACCACTCCTGATGGACAAATAACTATTGCGGTCCGTTAATTTGAAATATACCTTGGTACGCAACACATTCATATTCTTCCTAATAGTGACATCAAGAAAATTGACAGAAGTATCACTAATCTGAAAATCCAATCGGATATTATTGGTATTTCCATTAAGATACAAAATAAATTCTACCACAGATTCCTCAGAGGCACCTATAGGACTTGAAGTGTGTTAGTCCCATACCACAGAGGTTCCATCACACAGAGCTCCTATATTTTCTTCCCATATAGGACTTCTAGTGTGTTAGTGGCATCACACAGAGCTCCTATATTTTCTTCTCAGCAGCACCCACAGGACTTCTAGTGTGTTAGTGGCATCACACAGAGCTCCTCTATTTTCTTTGCAGAAGCACCCACAGGACTTCTAGTGTGTTAGTGGCATCACACAGAGCTCCTCTATTTTCTTTGCAGAAGCACCCATAGGACTTCTAGTGTGTTAGTGGCATCACACAGAGCTCCTATATTTTCTTTCTCAGCAGCACCCACAGGACTTCTAGTGTGTTAGTGGCATCACACAGAGCTCCTCTATTTTCTTTGCAGAAGCACCCATAGGACTTCTAGTGTGTTAGTGCATCACACAGAGTTCCTCTATTTTCTTTGCAGAAGCACCCATAGGACTTCTAGTGTGTTAGTGGCATCACACAGAGCTCCTATATTTTCTTCTCAGCAGCACCCACAGGACTTCTAGTGTGTTAGTGGCATCACACAGAGCTCCTCTATTTTTCTTGCAGAAGCACCCACAGGACTTCTAGTGTGTTAGTGGCATCACACAGAGCTCCTCTATTTTCTTTGCAGAAGCACCCATAGGACTTCTAGTGTGTTAGTGGCATCACACAGAGCTCCTATATTTTCTTCTCAGCAGGAGCACCCACAGGACTTCTAGTGTGTTAGTGGCTCACACAGAGCTCCTCTATTTTCTTTGCAGAAGCACCCATAGGACTTCTAGTGTGTTAGTGGCATCACACAGAGCTCCTATATTTTCTTCTCAGCAGCACCCATAGGACTTCTAGTGTGTTAGTGGCATCACACAGAGCTCCTCTATTTTCTTTGCAGAAGCACCATAGGACTTCTAGTGTGTTAGTGGCATCACACAGAGCTCCTATATATTCTTCTCAGCAGCACCCACAGGACTACCGACTACAATGGCTGGAAGACCGCCAAGGGGAGGCAGAGCGTGCAGAGCCAAGAACACAGGGCAGGCAGGCTCTGTTACTAGTGGACGTGGCCGTGGACGTGGTCGTGCATCGTCATCAGCACGTGGCCATGGGACCCGCGCGTCTTTGTTTTCGGCAGCTGGACATGTGGAGCCGCATCATGCTGAAGGCTTGGTAGAATGGATGACCAAGCCCTCCTCATCCTCCTCATCCTCTCTCACCCAGGCTCAGGGTACTGGCAGAGCATCATCAGCCACCCCTTCCCTAGACCCACCATGTCCTCCTGAGGAGTCCCCCGAACTCTTTGAGCACAGTGTTGGGTACATGCTCCAGGAGGATGCCCAACGATTCGAAGGCTCGGATGATGATACCCAGCTTGAGGAATCTGGCAGTACTGTTCCACCAGCTGCAGCTTACTGCCAGGTTTGCTCTAGTGGTGAAGAGGGAGGGGATGATGAGGTCACTGACTCCACGTGGGTGCCTGAAGGGAGAGAGGATGAGGAGGAGGATGAGGAGGAGAAGGATGCGGCGTCACATGTCCAACGAGGCAGTATGCCCCCTGGAGGCCAGGTAGAGGCCAGCACAGCAACTGTACAACACCGCAGAGCTCCGCCTGTGCAGGGCGCTGCCTCTGCACGTTATCACAAAAGTTCTTTGGTGTGGGCCTTTTTTGAGACGAGTGCATCAGATCGCACCACTGCTATTTGCAATATTTGTCTCAAGCGTATCTCGCGTGGCCAAAACATCAGCCGCTTGGGCACCACAAGCATGACCAGACATATGGCGACCTGCCATGCAGCTCGTTGGCAGGCACACATAAAAGACCCACACCAAAGAACTAAGCGGACCTCTCCTTGCTCCTCCTCAGCTGGGATCTCCATCCCCACTACACCTTCAGTCCTCTCTGAAAGCTGCTCTGAGAGGACTGAAGGTGTAGAATTAGGTGTGTCACAACCAAGTACTTGCAGTACACCGACGTCCGATTGCAGCAGGCAAATTTCCCTGCCCAGCTGCTGGACCGTAGAAAGAAGTACACTCCCAGCCATCCACATGCCAGCGGTTGAATGCTAGCCTGGCTAAATTGCTAGCACTTCAACTGCTGCCTTTTCAGTTGGTAGACTCGGCCCCTTCCGTGAGTTTGTTCAATGTGCGGTTCCTCAGTGGCAGGTTCCCAAACGCCACTTTTTCTCACGGAAGGCGATTCCGTCTCTCTACCGGCATGTGGAGGGCAATGTCCATGCCTCGCTGGACAGGGCGGTCAGCGGTAAGGTGCATATTACCGCTGACTCATGGTCCAGCAGGCATGGACAGGGACGGTACCTTTCTTTCACGGCCCATTGGGTCACTCTATTGGCAGCTGGGAGGGATGCAGGACAAGGTGCAGTAGTGTTGGAGGTTGTTCCGCCACCACGCCTCCAAAACGCTACTACTGCTACTGGTTGTGACACACCTCTCTCCTCAACCCCCTCCTCTTCTTCTTCCTCCAGTGCTCTGTCCTTGGAACCAGCGGTGCTCCGTAGGCGTACAAGGGGCTACGCAAGTACGCAGGCAAAAAGATGCCATGCCGTGCTTGCGCTGGTGTGTTTGGGGGACAGGAGCCACACTGGGCCCGAGGTTCTGGCAGCTCTGCAGGGGCAGGCCGAGAGGTGGTTGACGCCACGTCAGCTTAAGCCAGGAATGGTCGTTTCTGACCATGGCACCAACCTCCTCTCCGCCCTGCGACAGGGGCAGCTCACCCATGTGCCCTGCATGGCTCACGTCCTCAACCTGGTGGTGCAGCGGTTCTTGGGCAGGTTCCCAGGCTTACAGGATGTCCTGAGGCAGGCCAGGAAAGTCTGTGTGCATTTCCGCCGATCTTATAATGCCAGTGCTCGGCTGACTGAGCTGCAAAAGGAGCTGAACTGCCCAAGAACCGCCTAATATGTGACATGCCCACCAGGTGGAACTCAACGTTGGCCATGCTGCAGCGACTGCACACGCAGCAGAGGGCCATCAATGAGTACCTTTGCGACTATGGCACCAGGACAGGGTCAGGGGAGCTTGGTTTTTTTTCCCCACGTCAGTGGAGCATGATCAGGGATGCATGCACTGTCCTCTCACCATTTGAGGAGGCCACGAGGATGGTGAGCAGTGACAGTGCATGCATCAGTGACACTGTCCCTCTTGTCCACCTGTTGGAGCATACGCTGCGTGGGATAATGGACAGGGCACTTGAGGCAGAACAGAGGCAGGAAGAGGAGGACTTCCTTGCCTCTCAAGGCCCCCTTTATCCGGACAGTGTTCCTTCTGTCCCACCCATCACACAGGAAGAGGATGAGGAGGAGGAGGAGGAGGAGGAGGAGGAGGAGGATTGTGTGAGCATGGAGGTGGAGCCTGGCACTCAGCATCAGCAGCAGCAGTCTTTTAGGGATGATGTACAGTCCCAACAAACAGTGGACTTGTACGTGGCTGGGAGGAGGTGGCTGGCGATCATGTCATCCTCAGTGACCCAGAAGACTCCGGACCGAATGCCTCAGCTAACCTACGCTGCATGGCCTCCCTGATCCTGCAAAGCCTGCGGAAGGATCCTTGTGTTCTTCGGATCAAGGAGAGGGACCATTACTGGCTGGCCACTCTCCTTGATCCGCGGTACAAGGGTAAGGTTGCGGACCTTATCTTGCCGTCGCAGAGGGAGCAGAGGATGAGACATCTCAGGGAGGCCTTGCAGAAAGGTCTGTGCAACGCGTTCCCATAAACTGGGAGGCTACAAACTCCTGGTCCTGGGCGACGAGATGCTGAGGCTTCGGTCAGTAGCAGAAGGAGCGGTGGGGAAGGTGGACGTCTGACCGATGCGTTCAGACAATTTTTTTAGTCCGCAGCCCAAGGTATGATCGGTTCCAGCAACCATCGCCAGCGTCTGATATACATGGTGCAGGAATACCTTGGGGCAAGGTCAGACTTGGACACCTTTCCCACCGAAAATCCTCTGGCTTACTGGGTCCTGAGGATGGATCACTGGCCAGAGCTTGCACAGTATGCAATTGAGCTACTGGCCTGTCCTGCCTCCAGCGTTCTTTCCGAACGCACATCAGTGCTGCTGGAGGATTTGTCACCGATCATAGGGTGCGCCTGTCCACCGCCTCGGTTGATCGACTGACCTTCATCAAAATGAATCAGTCTTGGATCACCACCAGCTACCAGGCACCTGAGGCGGATATAACCGAATAATTTTTAATATCACATCCCTTCAAGACTGCCTATGCTGATGCTGAGTGACTGTCCTCTTATGTTCACTGACTATCCTCTTCCTCCTCCTCAATGATCCATGCCACCACACCAGTGCCTAAGGCACAATTTTTTCAGCCCCTGTTTAACAGGGGCGTGTACATACAATTTTTATAAAAAATGCTTCGCAACACGTGTGACTGCTGTGCTCCAAGTACAGTATCTGTGAGGGGTTGCAGTGTTGTGGCACCAGCACCAGTGCCTAAGGCACAATTTTTCAGCCCCTGTTTAACAGGGGCGTGTACTTAAATTTTTTTAAAAAATGCTTCGCAACACGTGTGACTGCTGTGCTCCAAGTACAGTATCTGTGAGGGGGTTGCAGTGTTGTGGCACCCGCACCAGTGCTAAGGCACAATTTTTCAGCCCTGTTTAACAGGGGCGGGTAATTACAATTTTTTAAAAAAATGCTTCGCAACACGTGTGACTGCTGTGCTCCAAGTACAGTATCTGTGAGGGGTTGCAGTGTTGTGGCACCAGCACCAGTGCCTAAGGCACAATTTTTCAGCCCCTGTTTAACAGGGCGGGTAATTACAATTTTTTAAAAAAATGCCATTCGCAACACGTGTGACTGCTGTGCTCCAAGTACAGTATCTGTGAGGGGTTGCAGTGTTGTGGGCACCAGCACCAGTGCCTAAGGCACAATTTTTCAGCCCCTGTTTAACAGGGGCGGGTAATTACAATTTTTTAAAAAATGCTTCGCAACACGTGTGACTGCTGTGCTCCAAGTACAGTATCTGTGAGGGGTTGCAGTGTTGTGGCACCAGTGCCTAAGGCACAATTTTTCAGCCCCTGTTTAACAGGGGCGGGTAATTACAATTTTTTAAAAAAAATGCTTCGCAAACACGTGTGACTGCTGTGCTCCAAGTACAGTATCTGTGAGGGGTTGCAGTGTTGTGGCACCAGCACCAGTGCCTAAGGCACAATTTTTCAGCCCCTGTTTAACAGGGGCGGGTAATTACAATTATTTAAAAAAAAAAATGCTTTGCAACACGTGTGACTGCTGTGCTCCAAGTACAGTATCTGTGAGGGGTTGCAGTGTTGTTGCACCAGTGCCTAAGGCACAATTTTTCAGCCCCTGTTTAAACAGGGGCGGGTAATTACAATTTTTAAAAAAAATGCTTCGCAACACTGTGTGACTGCTGTGCTCCAAGTACAGTATCTGTGAGGGGTTGCAGTGTGTGTGTGGCACCACACCAGTGCCTAAGGCACAATTTTTCAGCCCCTGTTTAACAGGGGGCGGGTAATTAACAATTTTTAAAAAAAATTTCAGTTGTGGTAATTGTCTGCTAAAAATCCGCCTGTCCTCCCACTCCGCCATAAACAGGTTGGCGAGGCTGGGAGCATATTTTGCTCCCATTGCCACGCCAACCTGTTGAGAAAAGAATTTTCCCCCAAACCAAAAATAATTATGTGATACACAGAAATCCAACACTTGGCCCAAAAAATGTTTCTGCATATGCGGGATATCTTCCCGCTTGCTCAATGCCCAGTTAAGAGCTAAAGAGGCATCTTCGTGCTGTATTACAGTATAGAGAGAAGCTACATCAGCCATTACTAAAAAAGATGTAGCGGTCACATCTAGCTTAATATCCTCCAATTGCAATAGTAAATCTGACGTATCTTTTAGATAAGCCCTAGTAGCTTTAACACTGGGTTGCAGAAATGTATCCAGGTACTCTCCTAGTCTAGCCGTCACAGAGCCAATCCCATTCACGATTGGTCGTGGGGGTGGCTTTTGTGTATCCTTATGGACCTTGGGCAATGTATAGATTACTGGAATCCTACATGAACTGGGCGTGAGGTACCTCTTTTCTTTAGCATTTAGAGCATTAATCTGAAATCCCCACTCTACCAGTGCCACTAATTGGGACATGTAATGTTCTGTTGGGTCTGATAATAATTTCTTATAAGTATGCAGGCATACATCTATTACCTGAAGCTGTGGTCTCAGACACTCATCTGTTGTGGTGACAATTTTGCCCACTTCATAAACCTCTCCCTCCACATCCTCTGCTTGAGGTTTTGGGAAAGAGAAGGTGCGGGGAAAATATTAGAAAGAACATCAGGGGCGGAGTTCCACGCATGTACAGTGTATATAAAGCGTAACACACGTGCGTTGTACGTATGATCTGTGAGTGGAGGACAGAATATCGGAAGCGACAATCGTTATAACGAAGGTACAATTTGAACTTGGTGCATCCGTGGCCTATACTGCTTCTAGATTGAGGCCTATATTGAGACAAGATTATAAAAGTTTAGCCTGACATTAGGGTTTGTCTTGTGTTGTGTCTTGCAGAGAAAATGGATGGATTCAAAGACCACAGCTTTCTCCCAATCTTCATAGACAAGTACAGGGAGCTGCCGTGTCTGTGGCAGGTCAAACAACCACATTATAATAACAAAACTATTTGATCAATGAATCGACTTGGATACAATCAGCCTGCCCATAGATGGTTTGGATCTCGGCTGGTCCCTGCTGAACCACCCAAGATTTGAACCATCCATGGCAGGCTTAACTGGTCTGTAGTTACTTGGTAAAGACTTTGATCCCTTTCTAAATATAGGCACTGCATTGGCTTTGACTAATCCAGTGGTACCACGCCAGTCATTAACCACTTGACGACTGGGCACTTAAACCCCCTTAATAACCAGACCAATTTTCAGCTTTCGGTGCTCTCACATTTTGAATGACAATTACTCAGTCATGCAACACTGTACCTATTTGAATTTTTTGCCCTTTTTTTCACACAAATAGAGCTTTCTTTTTGTGGTATTTAATCTCCACTGTTTTTTTTTTTTGCGCTATGAAAGAAAAAAGGCCAAAAATTATGTAAAGAAAATGCATTTTTCTTCGTTTCTGTTATAAAATTTAGCAAATTAGTAATTTTTCTTCTTATATTTTGGCCAAAATTTATACCACTACTTATCTTTGGTAAAAATAATCCAAATCGGTGTATATTATTTGGTCTTTGTGAAAGTTATAGAGTCCAAAAGCTATGGTGCCAATCTCTGAAAATTGATCACACCTGAAGTACTGACGGCCTATCTCATTTCTTGAGACCCTAACAAGCCAGAAAAGTACAAATACCCCCCAAATGACCCCTTTTTAAGAAAGTAGACATTCCAAGGTATTTAGTAAGATGCATGGTGAGTTTTTTGAAGTTGTGATTTTTTCCCACAATTCTTTGAAAATCAAGATTTCCTTTTCTTTTTTTTTTCACAAAATTGTTTCTCACACACAGCATATGCATAGCACAAATTACACCCCCAAACAAATCCTACTACTGCTCCTGAGTATGGCGATACCACATGTGTTATACTTTTACACAGCGTGGCCACATACAGAGGCCCAACATGCAGGGAGCGCCATCAGGCATTCTTGGAGCATAAATTACACATATCATTTCTTGACTACCTCTTACACTTTTGAAGGCCCTGGAGTACCAGGACAATGGAAACGCCCCAAAAATGACCCCATGTTGGAAAGAAAACAACCCAATGCATAATCTATGAGGCATATCGAGTCTTTTGAACATGTCATTTTTTTCTACAAGTTTTTTGAAAATGTGTAAAGAAAATGAAAACACATTTTTTTTTACACAACGTTGTCAATTTACACAATTTTTCTAACACATAACATGTATATGGCAAAAATTACACCCCAAAATAGATTCTCCTACTCCTCCTGAGTACGGCGATACCACATGTGTGAGACTTTTCCACAGCGTGGCCACATACAGAGGACCAACATGCAGGGAGCACCGTCAGGTGTTCTAGGGACATAAGTTTCAAATCTAATTTGACTACCTATTACACTTTTGTGATGCACTGTAGTGGCATGGATGTGGCATGGATGAGCATGAATGGGGATAGAGGAGCATTAATGGGGATGGATGAGCCGTGGATGGGGATGGCTGAGCATAAATGAGTATGGCCGTGTACGGCTGAATATGGATGGATACGGCTGAGTATGGATGGGTATAGATGGGATGGCTGGGTATGGCTGAGTATGGCTGGGTATGGCTGAGTATGGCTGGGTATGGCTGAGTAAGGCTGGGTATGACTGAGTACGATTGAGTATGGCTGGATATGGCTGAGTATGGCTGGGTATGGCTGAGTATAGCTGAGTATGGCTGGGTATGGCTGGGTATGGCTAATTATGGATGGGGGTGGATGGGATGGCTGAGCATGGATGGATGGATGAGTATTGCTGAGGGTGGATGGATGAGTATATCCCGAGGATGGATGGGAACAGAGTATGGATGGATGGGTATGCAGAGTATGGATGGATGGGTATGCAGAGTATGGATGGATAGATGGGTATGCAGAGTATGGATGGATGGGTATGCAGAGTATGGATGGATGGGTATGCAGAGTATGGATGGGTATGCAGAGTATGCAGAGTATGGATGGGTATGCAGAGCATTGATGGGTCTGGATGGGTTTGCAGAGTATGGCTGGGTATGCAGAGTATGGCTGGGTATGCAGAGTATGGCTGGGTATGCAGAGCATGGCTGGGTATGGAGAGTATGACTGGGTATGCAGAGTATGATTGAGTATGCAGAGTATGCAGAGTATGGATGGGTGAGCATGGATGGATGGATCGATGGATCTCTCACTAAGCAGCGCTTTGGGCACTACACATGCAGCCCACAGCGCTGCTGCCACCTATCTCTCCCCTCTCTCCGCTCACACTGGACGGAGAGGGGAGGGAGGAACTGGAAATCACGCGATCAGCGTCCGTTCACCGTGATGCGCCGGGTCCTCTGGACCCGGCGGTCACGGAAGTTCTCGAGTGTGCGCCCCAGGGGGCGAGCGAGGGCGGAGTTCTGGGAGGACGTCACTGTACACCCTCCCAGAGTTAACAAACCGCCCTGTAGCCGTCATTTAGCAATGGGCCGGTTATTAAGTGCTTAAAGAGCCTCTAAAAATTAGAAATAAAGGTTTTGAGATAACAGAGCTCAACTCTTTGAGGACACATGGGTGTAAGCAAGTCCAGGCACTTTATTTACCCTTTTTTGTCTAAACGTTTCTAGACCATATGAATTTTGAGCCATTCTGGTTCTTTTGGGGCTATGTCAATACTCTCCCCATTATGAATTTGAGCTCCCCAGTTTTCATTTGTATATATAGAGCTGAAGAAGGTATTTTATTAATTTTTCTTCTCTTTGTCTCCAGGCAGCAAATCTAAATTATCTTGTAAATTACCTACATGCATTTTTACAATTTTATTACATTTTGAAAATTTTGAGGGGGTTTGTACTAATCTCTTTTGCAAACTGTTGTTAGTTTTTGAAAATTTGCAGCCTTTATTTTTTACATATTCTGTTATGCTCTTTATAACTTTTAAATTAAAATTGTTCCTTCATTTTTATATTATTAAATGCTCTTGCCTTATTATTTATAGCTTTTTAAACTTTGGACGTTAGCCTTTTGAATGCACTGCCTATCGAAATATATTTTGCAGTGTGTTTGCATACAGCTTAATTTGAAGCATTCTCATTTCTACTGTGTGTTTTGATGACAGTATTACCTCCCAGTCTAAATCTTGGAGAGCAGGCTTCAGGTTTGGAGAATCTGCTCTAAAAATTAAGTGTTTTTTTCTTTACAGTATGTCCTTGTTTTTATACAGTCTACATTAAATGAAATCATGTTATGGTCACTACTACTCAGATTTTCTTTTAATATATATGAACATTAGTAATAAACTCTGCAGTTTGAGCATCATTTCAAGTTGGGGCTTCTATCAACTGTACCATTACATTTTTAAGTCTTGTAATAGGTTTTTTACTGTTCCAGTAGTGCGATTACTCCACTCAATTTCAGGATAGTTAAAATTCCCCATTAATGTTACTGTCCCAGCTCTTGCCGTCCTTTATATCTGTGCAAGGAACAGAGTCACCACCTCCTCATTAACATTGGGTGGCCTGTAACAAACTCCAAAAATGTAAGTGGTTTCAAAGCCTTAAGGTGAAAAAACTTTCTGTGCTAAATGATCCCCCCACCCCTTATACTTACCTAAGCCCAATTTCGATCCAGCACTGTGCATGGGAACAGTGTCTCTCTCGGCTTTCTCCCCCCTCACTGGGCAGATTGATAGCAGCGTGATGAGGCAGGGTGGGATGGTGGAGTCTGTGTCAATGGATGCAGGCCCGCACGGGTGCCCCTACAGAAAGCTGCCAGGAGCGCCGGTGGGGGACCCCAGAAGAAGAGAATCAGGGCTAGTCTGTGCAAAACCATTGCACAGAACAGGTAAGTACAACATAATTATTAATTTAATATAAAAAACAAAAACAAAGCTTTAATATCACTTTAACTTTGGAGTACACACACTGATATGCAACTTCACTCAGAAGGCTTCAGCACTGTCACACTCACCTGCAACAAGGTCCTCTTTCACACTCGCTTTGAGATCAGTTCTTACATACTGACAGATACCACCACTTTTTCTTTTTACAATGTCTAATTGTGTGAAGAATGAAGCCATGATTCAGCAATACAAAATAAATCATTATTCTTTTCATGTACCAGAGGTTTCAAATCTCCTATTTTTCTAGGCAGACTTCTAGCATCTGACATATAAGTCCTTCTGGTTATAGAATCCCCAAATACCACTGACTATCTATGCTTTCCTGCATTACCCTCACCACCCCTACTAGATGGGCTACTCTCCCAGCTGTTAGGGGTAGCAGTGACATCTAGGGCTGCCACCTCTGAGTTTGCCACCACCACATCTTCACCCAACTTGGCCAATGTGTTTGGGTGCTCAAACACAGGACTGGCCTTTTCGGTGAGCTCCTATAACTCCCTCTGACTACAGTTACCCATCTTCCTACCTGATCACCCTGACTTACCCCTCCACCCTTCACATGAACCATATTAAGCACTGGACATGAGCATTAGTTTTCGTCCGAATGCATTTTCGACCGAATTTCAGGTATTTTCATACCTGAAATTCAAGATTATTCTACATAGAGAGGAAAGATTTGACGCAGAGAGGAAAGATTCGACGTAGAGAGAAAAGTTTGCTGCTGGAATTGGGTGGAATTGCAGCTAAACTATACAGAGTCATATAATTTAGCTGCTCCGTCGAATCTTCTTTGAACATTCGACAGACACCATAAGCCTTCAATGACAGATTCAACCTTAATTCATTTGGATTTTCGGACGAATGCAATTTTTAACGAAAAACGAAATAAATAAAAAACGAATTTCGGGAGTAACTAAATAAATGTATTTTTCGAACGAAAAAGAAATTCCGAAACAAAATATTTCAGTGTGCACATGTCTATTAAGCACCTACTCAGTGAGCAGGAGACTCTCTTCAAAGTTGTCCAATCCCTTCATTGTTGCCATTTGCTCCTCCAGATCTCTAATGTGAGCTTCCAGAAGGGCAACCTGCTCACATCTGTCACAGCAGTATTCATTCTGGAGCAGTTGCTCCATTATTGTATACATGTGGTACACTGTGTGCTTAGCAAAACCTTCAATCTTTCTAGCACTCAATATCCCAGTTATGACATTACTTACAGGAAATGTAAGATGTTAAATGTTAAATGACTCCTGTTGTCTTAACTCCTGTTGTTTTCAACTCCTGTTTTGTAACTCTCTTTGGTCAAATTCTACTTTGGTCACAATCCCAATGTCAGCAAGCTCACTGTCAGTTGAACAAAAAATAATTTAACACCTGTGAGCAATTAACTATTCCCCTTACATTCCGTTCACACGGAATGAGGCTTTGGTATCCTGCAAACTTCCTGTCATGTGGCTTGATGTCATCAGCCCAGCCCTACGTGTTACATCACTAAATACGTGATTTTATTGGGGGCTGGGATTATGGGATCCCCTGATGAAGTGATGTGTTTAGTGACATAATGCGCAGGGCTAATGACGTCAAGCCACGTGACAGAAAGTTGGCAATCCGCCATCTTGTGAATGTCTTGAAACCAGGACCCTTAAGGGGAAAGAGGCTTGTTGTCTGCATCAGATATGCACTTTTAAATGTAAGTTTTCAATTACTGTTTAATAAATACAATTGGAAAACGTTTTACGCTATGATACTCTATCTTCGTTTGTGTTTTGGTGGAGGAAATATAATATGATGAAGGAGGATGGAGATAGATTGAATTCCTGAGATAATTGGATCTGGAGAAACATCTGAACTTACACCTACCCGGCTTAAAGGGAAAAGCATTATTTGACCTAATATTAATTTGGGTCAAATACTGGACGTGAGGGTATACATATTTGGCGGTGAAGGGAAGAGCACTACAGTTGGTGGAACAATTATGAGTGAAATGTATGGATGGCACATTAATTGATCAATTTGCATGAATTAATTAGGATACGAATAACATCTTTGGCACGTTTATATATCAGCACTAATTCTTTGAGCCATTTAGACTACATAGGAGGACTATACAGCACATACTGATTGATTAATCACATTTGTTTATAAAGAAGGGCGTTGTGCATGTTATTTAAGTGAATATTTTATTCATGGAATTTGTTATTTTGATGATGGTTTTGTCACGCATGTTATGTTTTGAGCATGTATGATCACATTGTATAAAACAACGCTGCACGGAAATAAGGATATATTCTGATGCATATGTGGGAATGCATGTAGTGCAAGCTGCAGTCTAAACACATTTCAGTTACAAGATAGTACATAATTGTGCTGAAGTTTAGAGAACCACATATATTATTAACAGCATGATTCTTTATATGGATTTTATTTAACCCCATCCATAGCAGGATGGCGGCCGGTGATTCCATTATCCTGACTGGGCGTCATATAACGTCCAGCAGGATAAGGCATGCAGCACGGCAAGTGGTAGTGAGGTGTGTCACTCTGACACACCGCATTTACAATCTCGGTAAAGAGCCTATGATGTAGGCTCTTTACCATGCGATCAGCCGTCTCCAATCACAGCTGATCACAGTGTAACCAGGAAGTGGACGGTTATCGGCTTTTCTCTATTCGTGCTGGATATGAATAACATATCTGCAGCCCATGCCTCATAGAATATACGTTGGGGTGTTTGCATTCCAAAATGGGGTAATTTTGTGGGTAATTCCTCTGTCCTGGTGCTCAAGGACTTTGAAAAGTGTGATAGGTAGGAATGAAATGAGATGTGTAATTTATGGTCCTAGAACACCTGAAGGTACTACTTCAATGTTGGTCCTCTGTATTAGGCCAGGTTGTGAAAAAGTCTCACACATGTGGTATCGCCATACTCGGGAAGAGTAGCAGAATGTCTTTTTGGGTGTCATTTTTGCTATATACATGCTATGTGTTAGAAATATCTTATAAATTGACAACTTTGTGTAAAAAAAATCAATTTTTTTTCCACATTTTCCAAAAACTTCTGGAAAAAATTCTCACTTATTACTAAAAACTCATTATGCCTCATAGATTATACGTTGGGGTGTTTGCTTTTCAAAATGGGGTCATTTTGTGGGCAATTCCGTTGTCCTGGTGCTCCAGGGCCTTCAAAAGTGTAATAGGTGGTTGAGAAATGAGATGTGTAATTTATGCTCGTAGAACGCCTCAAGGTGCTACTTCAATGTTGGTCCTCTGTATGTGGCCAGGCTGTGTAAAAGTCTCACACATGTGGTATCGCCATACTCGGGAAGAGTAGCAGAATATATTTTGGGGTGTAATGTGTTGTATGCATATGCTGTGTGTGAGAAATAACCTGATAATATGAAAATTTTGTAAAAAAAAATACAAATCTTCATTTTGAAAATAATTGTGGGAAAAAATTACAACTTAAAAAACTCTCCATGCTACTTACTTAATACCTTGGAATGTCTACGTTCTAAAAAGGGGTCATTGGGGGTATTTGTACTTTCCTAACTTGTTAGAGCCGGTTCACACTGGGACGACTTGTCAGGCGACTTCGCTCTATGTTCTACGTTCTGTACTATGGAACCGTTCTAATAGAAGCGACTCAAGTCGCTCCGACTTAGAAAAAGGTTCCTGTACTACTTTTGGGGCGACTTGGGGCGACTTCAGGCGACTTGCATTGATTTTTATACAGAAGTCATTTTGCAAGTCGCCGCTGCTGTCATGTGCAGGTCGTCTGAGGCAGTTGCGCTGCAAGTCATGCTGCCTCAGTGTGAACCGGCACTCAGTGTCTCAAGAAATGAGATACACCTGATGTACTGAAGGCCTGATCAGATGTGATCAATTTTCAGTGATTGGCACCATAGTTTGTAGACTCCATAACTTTCACAAAGATCAAATAATATACACTAATTTGGGTTATTTTTACCAAAGATATGTAGCATTATAAATTTTGGCCAAAATTTATGAAGAAAAATTACTAATTAGCAAAATTTTATGATAGAAACAAAGAAAAAGGCATTTTTTTCACAAAATATACGGTCTTTTTTTATTTATAGCACAAAAAATAAAACAAACACTAGTGATTAAATACCACCAAAAGAAAGCTCTATTTGTGTGAAAAAAAGGACGCAAATTTCATATGGGTACTTGCATGAGTAATTGTCATTCAAAGCGTGTGAGCGCTGAAAGCTGAAAATTGTTCTGGGCAGGAAGCGGATGTAAGGTATTGGTAAGGTATTGAGGTTTGTTAAAGGGCCATTTTTTTTTGTATTATTTTAAATGACAAAATGTCTTTTTTTTTGTTATTGCATTTTAGTGTAAATATGAGATCTGAGGTCTTTTTGACCCCAGATCTCATATTTAAGAGGTCCTGTCATGCTTTTTTTCTATTACAAGGGATGTTTACAGTCCTTGTAATAGGAAAAAAAGTGACACCAATTTTTTTAAAAGAACAGTGTAAAAATAAAAGGTAGAATAAATAAGAAAACATTTTTTTTTTTAAACGCGCCCGTCCCTACGAGCTTGTGTGCACAAGCAAACGCATAAGTGAGTAGCGCCTGCATAAGAAAACAGTGTTAAAACCACACATGTGAGGTATCACCACAATCGGTGGAGCGAGAGCAATAATTCTAGTCCTAGACCTCCTCTGTAACTCAAAACATCCAACCTGTGACATGTTGGGTATCAATTTACTCAGTTTAACATTATCTTTCACAATATAAAAAAAAATTGGGCTAACTTTACTGTTGTCTTATTTTTTTATTTAAAAAGTGTATTTTTTCCAAAAAAAAAGAGCTTGTAAGACCGCTGTGCAAATACGGTGTGACAGACAGTATTGCAACGACCGCCATTTTATTCTCTAGGGTGTTAAAAAAATATGTATAATGTTTGGTGGTTCTAAGTAATTCTCAGTCATTTTCTATCAAAAAAAAAATTTTTTAACAAGTTAAACAACAAATCTCAGAAAGACGCTTGGTCCTTAAGTGGTTAAGGAAATAATTTCATCTTGTCATAATCATTATGTTAGAATAATTTGTTTTCAGAATTAAATTTTTATATTTGGATTTGTTATGTATATTCATTGTTTCGAATCAATTCATATTTTTGGAAGTTCTAATATTCTTTTGTTATTTCAGAAGATTGTCTATATCCCTGCTAGTCCAACCCACAAAGAGAAATGGAATGACAATATTGTCTGGAGTCGCATGCATCCGAAAGTAACGAATGGAGCAAAATTATTTTCGGATTCATTCATTTTGGCATGATTTGGAGATTCTGATGGATCCACCTCATCCAACCCAAACATAATAAGTAGGAATCATCTTATTTCACTTGTATACCTTACTGTATTTAATGCAATATACTGTATTTCCATTTCATGTGTATTGCATTTTTTATATTAATGAAAAATGTTAATGTAAAAATAATCGGCTGATTATCCAAGAGTCAAAGCCTATCGCACTGCTTTCATCTGAATAAAATGAATGAATCCGAATGAATACATAGTCATTCAATATGTTATTGGGTTACATTAATTTCCTTATTCCCAACTGACTTTGTTGGGCCGCATGCATACAAAATAAATGAATGATCTCTCAAGTTCAACCCCAATACAAAAACAATCTAATTAGAATATTCACGCTACGCTCACTAGAATAAAACAACTGGATCTGAATCAATTTGGATTGATTGGGTTATTTTGTTATGTTATTTTGGATGCTTCAAACATTAACAAAAGGCCCAAACTATAGCATTATGTTATCCGAATGAAACAAATGAATACAAACTAATTTGTTGTTTTTGCTAAAATGTATTTCTTTGAAATTCGCTACTATTGTGATTCAGAGATTCCAATACATCTGAATCTCTGAATCGTGTAAATTTCATCGGAATTTCAATTTTTTAACGAAACAAATCACTCATGTCTAGTCAGTTACTAAAGGGCCCATTCCTTTTTTCTAGCAGCAGATAGTTAATCACCACAGCTGCAGCTCACCATCTCTAGTGATATTGCAGTTTACCATCTGGACACTCGCAGCGATTTGTCCACTCTCTGATCTACACCCAGATGACTCTGGCTATCGGTACTCGGAATCCCTCTCTGGCTGCTGATGTGCTGCAGTGATGGTGCACCCTGAAAAGCGATGTACACTCCACAGTAGGGATGGGCCCGGTGTTCGATTCGAAACCATGTTCGAATTGAACATCGGGCGTTCACCCGTTCGGCGAGCCCAGAACTATTTGGGCCGCTCGCATCACATTCGTGTGATGCGAGCGGCCCACAATGCATTGCGCCAGTCGCAGTGCAATGCTGGCTGATGATTGGCCAAGCATGCACTGTGACCCCGCATGCTTGGCCAATCACAGCGCCGGCAGCGAAGAGAGCCATAATTGGCTACAGGCAGGATCCCTGTAGCCAATTATAGCTCAGGGGCTTTAGTACACGCCCCACGGTATAAGAGGCCGCGGCGGCCTCGCATATTGTGTTTCAGTGTCAGCGTGTCAATGTGCTGCTGACTGCTGACATTATGTGCTATATTTCTGGGGATTAGTGTGTGCGTGCTGTTAGTACAGCATTGCAGTATCACATCTGGGGGGTGTCTATAGTATGCCTGTGAAGGGGTGCATGTTTCCTGTGCTTAGAACTGTCCCTTTTTTCAGGAAAAAAAGCTATTTAAAAGCACTCGTGGCTAATGAATTGATGGCTCCCGTAACACATAGTACTGTCATTCATTGATAAAAAAAAAAAAAAAAAAAGCGTGGGGGTCCCCCCAAATTCAATAACCAGGCCCTTCAGGTCTGGGATGGGATGGATATTAAGGGGGACCCCAGCCAAAAAAAAAAATGGCGTAGGGTCCCCCTCAAAATCCATATCAGACCCTTGAGGTCTGGGATGGATTTTAAGGGGAACCCCAGCCAAAAAAAATGGCGTGGGGTCCCCCTCAAAATCCATACCAGACCCTTATCCGAGCACGCAACCTGGCAGGCCGCAGGAAAAGAGGGGGGACGAGAGCGTCCCCCCTCCCTCCTGAACCGTACCAGGCCACATGCCCTCAACATTGGGAGGATGCTTTGGGGGTCTGAGACCCCCAAAGCACCTTGTCCCCATGTTGATGAGGACAAGGGCCTCGTCCCCACAACCCTGGCCGGTGGTTGTGGGGGTCTGCGGGCGGGGGGCTTATCGGAATCTGGAAGCCCCCTTTAACAAGGGGACCCCCAGATCCCGCCCCCCCCTGTGTGAAATGGTAAGGGGGTACAAAAGTACCCCTACCATTTCACCAAAAAAGTGTCAAAAATTTAAAAAATTACAGGAGACGGTCTTTGACAATTCCTTTATTAAAATCTTCTTTCTTCTGGTCTTCCTTTCTTCATCCTTCGGTTTCTTCATCTTCTCCTTCCGGCATCTTCTTTCATCTTCTTCTGCCATCATCTTCTTCCTCTGATCCGCTTCTTCTTACGCTGGTCTTCTCGTCCAGCATCTTCTTCCATGGCGTCGGCGTCGGTGTCTCTTCTTGGGCCGCTCCTTGCAATGGGAGGCTCCCGCTGTGTGAGGCTTTGCTGCGTCTGACAGGTCTTTTATAACGGAGGGCACCTGGTGACCCCGCCCCCTCTGACGCCCGGGGACGTCATGGGAATTCCCTATGGCTTTCCCCATGACATCAGAGGGGGCGGGGTCACCAGATGACCTACGTTATAAAAGACCTGTCAGACGGAGCGAAGCCTCACACAGCGGGAGCCTCCCATTGCGAGGAGCGGCCCGACAGAAGAACAGACGCCGACGCCATGGAAGAAGATGCCGGACGAGAAGACCAGCGTAAGAAGAAGTGGATCGGAGGAAGAAGAAGATGGAAGAAGAAGATGGAAGAAGATGCCGGAAGGAGAAGATGAAGAAACCGAAGGATGGAGAAAGGAAGACCAGAAGAAAGAAGAAAGAAGATTTTAATAAAGGAATTGTCAAAGACCGTCTCCTGTCATTTTTAAAATTTTTGACACTTTTTTGGTGAAATGGTAACCCCTTACCATTTCACACAGGGGGGGGCGGGATCTGGGGGGCCCCTTGTTAAAGGGGGCTTCCAGATTCCGATAAGCCCCCCGCCCGCAGACCCCCACAACCACCGGCCAGGGTTGTGGGGACGAGGCCCTTGTCCTCATCAACATGGGGACAAGGTGCTTGAAAGCATCCTCCCAATGTTGAGGGCATGTGGCCTGGTACGGTTCAGGAGGGAGGGGGGGCCGCTCTCGTCCCCCCCTCTTTTCCTGCGGCCTGCCATGTTGCGTGCTTGGATAAGGGTCTGGTATGGATTTTGAGGGGGACCCCACGCCATTTTTTTTGGCTGGGGTTCCCCTTAAAATCCATCCCAGACCTCAAGGGTCTGTTATGGATTTTGAGGGGGACCCCACGCCATTTTTTTTGGCTGGGGTCCCCCTTAATATCCATCCCAGACCTGAAGGGCCCCCCACGCTTTTTATTTTTTAAATTTTTTTATTTTTTTTATCAATTACTTTTTTTCTATGAATGGCTTTCAATGAATGACTGTTCTCTGTGTTACGGGAGCCGTCAATTCACATTAGCCGCGAGTGATTTTAACCACTTCAGCCCCGGACCATTTGGCAGCCAAAGGACCAGAGGTCTTTTTTCAATTTCGCACTGCACTGCTTTAACTGGTAATTGCGCGGTCATGCAATGTTGTAACCAAACGAAATTTGCGTCCTTTTCTTCCCACAAATAGAGCTTTCTTTTGATGGTATTTGATTGCCTCTGTGATTTTTTATTTTTTGCGCTATAAACGGAAAAAGACCGCAAATTTTGAAAAAAAAAGATATTTTCTACTTTTTGTTATAAGAAAAATCCAATAAACTCAATTTTAGTCAAACATTTGGGCCAAAATGTATTCAGCCACATGTCATTAGTAAAAAAAATGCCAATAAGCGTATATTTATTGGTTTGCGCAAAAGTTATAGCGTCTACAAACTAGAGTACATTTTCTGGAATTTACACCGCTTTTAATTTATGACTGCCTATCTCATTTCTTGAGGTGCTAAAATGGCAGGGAAGTACAAAACCCCCCCAAATGACCCCATTTTGGAAAGTAGACACCCCAAGCTATTTGCTGAGAGGCATGTTGAGCCCATTGAATATTTTTTTTTTTTAGTCCCAAGGGATTTAATAAAGAAAAAAAAAAAAAAAAAAATTTTTTTTTTCATAAAGTTGTCACTAAATGATATATTGCTCACACATGCCATGGTTATATGTGGAGATGCACCCCAAAATACATTTTGCTGCTTCTCCCGAGTATGGGGATACCACATGTGTGGGACTTTTTGGGAGCCTAGCCGCGCACGGGGCCCCGAAACCCAATCAACGCCTTCAGGGTTTCTAAGGGTGCAAATTTTTGATTTCACTCCTCACTACCTATCACAGTTTTGAAGGCCATAAAATGCCAAAATAGCACAAAACCCCCCCAAATGACCCCATTTTGGAAAGTAGACACCCCAAGCTATTTGCTGAGAGGCATGTTGAGTACATGGAATATTTTATATTTTGCCACAAGTTGAGGGAATATTACAAACTTTTTTTTTTTTGCCCAAAGTTGTCACTAAATGATATATTGCCCACACATGCCATGGGCATATGTGGAATTACACCCCAAAATACATTCTGCTGCTTCTCCTGAGTACGGGGATACCACATGTGTGGGACTTTTTGGGAGCCTATCCGCATACGGGACCCCGAAAACCAAGCACCGCCTTCAGGATTTCTAAGGGCATAAATTTTTGATTTCACTCCTCACTACCTATCACTACCTATCACAGTTTTGAAGGCCATAAAATTCCAAGATGGCACAAAACCCCCCCAAATGACCCCATTTTGGAAAGTAGACACCCCAAGCTATTTGCTGAGAGGCATGTTGAGCCCATTGAATATTTTTTTTTTTAGTCCCAAGTGATTGAATAAAGACAAAAAAAAAAAAAAAAAAAAATGTATTCAAAAAGTTGTCACTAAATGATATATTGCTCACACATGCCATGGTTATATGTGGAATTGCACCCCAAAATACATTTTGCCACTTCTCCTGAGTACGGGGATACCACATGTGTGGGACTTTTTGGGAGCCTAGCCGCGTACGGGGCCCCGAAACCCAAGCACCACCTTCAGCATTTCTAAGGGTGTAAATTTTTGATTTCACTCCTCACTACCTATCACAGTTTCGAAGGCCATAAAATGCCAAAATTGCACAAAACCCCCCCAAATGACCCCATTTTGGAAAGTAGACACCCCAAGCTATTTGCTGAGAGGCATGTTGAGTACATGGAATATTTTATATTTTGCCACAAGTTGCGGGAATATTACAAACTTTTTTTTTTTTGCCCAAAGTTGTCACTAAATGATATATTGCCCACACATGCCATGGGCATATGTGGAATTACACCCCAAAATACATTCTGCTGCTTCTCCTGAGTACGGGGATACCACATGTGTGGGACTTTTTGGGAGCCTATCCGCATACGGGACCCCGAAAACCAAGCACCGCTTTCAGGATTTCTAAGGGCATAAATTTTTGATTTCACTCCTCACTACCTATCACTACCTATCACAGTTTTGAAGACCATAAAATGCCAAGATGGCACAAAACCCCCCCAAATGACCCCATTTTGGAAAGTAGACACCCCAAGCTATTTGCTGAGAGGCATGTTGAGCCCGTTGAATATTTTTTTTTTTAGTCCCAAGTGATTGAATAAAGACAAAAAAAATAAAAAAAAAAAATTTATTCAAAAAGTTGTCACTAAATGATATATTGCTCACACATGCCATGGTTATATGTGGAATTGCACCCCAAAATACATTTTGCTGCTTCTCCTGAGTATGGGGATACCACATGTGTGGGACTTTTTGGGAGCCTAGCCGCGTACGGGGCCCCGAAACCCAAGCACCACCTTCAGCATTTCTAAGGGTGTAAATTTTTGATTTCACTCCTCACTACCTATCACAGTTTCGAAGGCCATAAAATGCCAAAATTGCACAAAACCCCCCCAAATGACCCCATTTTGGAAAGTAGACACCCCAAGCTATTTGCTGAGAGGCATGTTGAGTACATGGAATATTTTATATTTTGCCACAAGTTGCGGGAATATTACAAACTTTTTTTTTTTTGCCCAAAGTTGTCACTAAATGATATATTGCCCACACATGCCATGGGCATATGTGGAATTACACCCCAAAATACATTCTGCTGCTTCTCCTGAGTACGGGGATACCACATGTGTGGGACTTTTTGGGAGCCTATCCGCATACGGGACCCCGAAAACCAAGCACCGCTTTCAGGATTTCTAAGGGCATAAATTTTTGATTTCACTCCTCACTACCTATCACTACCTATCACAGTTTTGAAGACCATAAAATGCCAAGATGGCACAAAACCCCCCCAAATGACCCCATTTTGGAAAGTAGACACCCCAAGCTATTTGCTGAGAGGCATGTTGAGCCCGTTGAATATTTTTTTTTTTAGTCCCAAGTGATTGAATAAAGACAAAAAAAATAAATAAAAAAAATTTATTCAAAAAGTTGTCACTAAATGATATATTGCTCACACATGCCATGGTTATATGTGGAATTGCACCCCAAAATACATTTTGCTGCTTCTCCTGAGTATGGGGATACCACATGTGTGGGACTTTTTGGGAGCCTAGCCGCGTACGGGGCCCCGAAACCCAAGCACCGCCTTCAGGATTTCTAAGGGTGCAAATTTTTGATTTCACTCCTCACTACCTATCACAGTTTCGAAGGCCATAAAATGCCAAAATAGCACAAAACCCCCCAAATGACCCCATTTTGGAAAGTAGACACCCCAAGCTATTTGTTGAGAGGCATGGTGAGTATTTTACAGCTCTCATGTGTTTTTGAAAATGAAGAAAGTAAAGAAAAAAAAAATTTTTTTTTCTTTTTTCAATTTTCAAAACATTGTGACAAAAAGCGAGATCTGCAAAATACTCACCATACCTCTCAGCAAATAGCTTGGGGTGTCTACTTTCCAAAATGGGGTCATTTGGGGGTGGTTTGTGCCATCTGGGCATTCCATGGCCTCCGAAACTGTGATTGGCAGTGAGGAGTGAAATAAAAAAATTACACCCTTAGAAAGCCTGAAAGCGGTGCTTGGATTTTGGGGTCCCGTACGCGGCTAGGCTCCCAAAAAGTCCCACACATGTGGTATCCCCGTACTCAGGAGAAGCAACAGAATGTATTTTGGGGTGTATCTCCACATATGCCCATGGCATGTTTGAGCAATATATCATTTAGTGACAAGTTTTTGTAAAAAAAAATATTATTTTTTTTTTTTTTTCATTATTCAATCTCTTGGGACCAAAAAAAAAAAATATTTAATGGGCTCAACATTGCTCTCAGCAAATAGCTTGGGGTGTCTACTTTCCAAAATGGGGTCATTTGGGGGGGGTTTGAACTGTCCTGGCATTTTATGCACAACATTTAGAAGCCTATGTCACACGTCACCCACTCTTCTAACCACTTGAAGATAAAGCCCTTTCTGACACTTTTTGTTTACATGAAAACATATTTTTTTTTTGCAAGAAAATTACGTTGAACCCCCAAACACTATATATATTGTTAAAGCAAAGGCCCTACAGATTAAAATGGTGGGTGTTGCATTTTTTTTTTTCCACACAGTATTTGCGCAGCGATTTTTCAAACGCATTTTTTGTGGAAAAAATACACTTTTTTTTATTTTAATGCACTTAAACACACTATATTGCTCAAATTTTTGATGAAATAAAAAATATGATCTTAGGCCGAGTACATGGATACCAAACACGACATGCTTTAAAATTGCGCACAAACACGCAGTGGCGACAAACTACATACATTTTTTAAAAGCCTTTAAAAGCCTTTACAGGTTACCACATTAGATTCACGGAGGAGGTCTACTGCTAAAATTACTGCCCTCGATCTGACCTTCGCGGTGATACCTCACATGCATGGTGCAATTGCTGTTTACATATGACGCCAGACCAACGCTTGTGTTCGCCTTTGCGCAAAAGAAGGGGGGGCAGGGGTGCTTTTTTTTTTTTTTTTTTAGTTTTTCTTTTTATTTAGCTTTTTTATTTTATTTTTAAACTGTTCCTTCCATTTTTTTTTTCTTAGTTGTCATTTTTATTGTTATCGCAGGGAATGTAAATATCCCCTATGATAGCAATAGGCAGTGACAGGTACTCTTTTTTTGAAAAAAAATTGGGGTCTATTAGACCCTAGATCTTTCCTCTGCCCTCAAAGCATCTGACCACACCAAGATCGGTGTGATAAAATGCTTTCCCAATTTCCCAATGGCGCGGTGGGTATGCCCACCATTAGAATACCTCCCTTCATCCACCCACTTCTAATGATGGGCATACATGCACCATTTATATATGCCGAAGCATGGGGGCATCCTCCCGCAAAAAAAGTTATGCCACGTACACATGGTCGGACTTTTTTCGACCGTATGTACGTGGCATTAGGAGCAAAATCGCTCCTCCGCCCTCTGCTGCCCCCATGCTTCGGCATATATGCTCTTTTTTTTAACTGTGGTGGTGAAATCACCTCCTACAGCATTGGAGTCGCGGCTTTATGTATCGTGGGAGCAAACGCTGTTGCTGTCAAGATAAATAAATCCACGCTGCAACTGAATGGCGTACCTGCTAAGCAAATAATGGTTAACATTAAAACAAAGTAACATTACAGTATAACAGTAAGACCTTACCATACCATACCTGCAAAGCAAATACCAAAAAAAAAACATAGTAAAAAATAAAACATTTTGTTAACGCAACCGGTGCCTAAAATATATATATGCCGAAGCATGGGGGCATCCTCCCGCAAAAAAGTTATGCCACGTACACATGGTCGGACTTTTTTCGACCGTATGTACGTGGCATTAGGAGCAAAATCGCTCCTCCGCCCTCTGCTGCCCCCATGCTTCGGCATATATGCTCTTTTTTTTAACTGTGGTGGTGAAATCACCTCCTACAGCGTTGGAGTCGCGGCTTTATGTATCGTGGGAGCAAACGCTGTTGCTGTCAAGATAAATAAATCCACGCTGCAACTGAATGGCGTACCTGCTAAGCAAATAATGGTTAACATTAAAACAAAGTAACATTAGAGTATAACAGTAAGACCTTACCATACCATACCTGCAAAGCAAATACCAAAAAAAAAACATAGTAAAAAATAAAACATTTTGTTAACGCAACCGGTGCCTAAAATATATATATGCCGAAGCATGGGGGCATCCTCCCGCAAAAAAGTTATGCCACGTACACATGGTCGGACTTTTTTCGACCGTATGTATGTGGCATTAGGAGCAAAATCGCTCCTCCGCCCTCTGCTGCCCCCATGCTTCGGCATATATGCTCTTTTTTTTAACTGTGGTGGTGAAATCACCTCCTACAGTGTTGGAGTCGCGGCTTTATGTATCGTGGGAGCAAACGCTGTTGCTGTCAAGATAAATAAATCCGCGCTGCAACTGAATGGCGCACCTGAAAACAAAAAAATGGTTAACAATAAAACATACCTGAAAAGCAAGCATGATAAAACATAATAAAACATTGCAGAATAGAATAGAGTAAAAAAGAGCAACAATAGAGAGAGAACAATAAAACGACAACTATTTTTGGTTTTTAATTTTATATTTTTTTTGGGGTTTTTTTTTTTTTTTGTACTTTTTTTTTTATTTTTATTTTTTACACTTTTTTTTTAAACTATAACTATAATTTTAACTGTAACGGTCGGGTCTCAAAATGCGATGGCATTCTTGAGACCCTGTAACTATAATTTTAACTGCAACGGTCGGGTCTCAAAATGCGATGGCATTCTTGAGACCCTGTGAAAGTGTATCCTAGCCTGTGAAATGCTGTACCCTACGCTAAAACCTCACTAGTGAGTGGTAGCGTTCAAAGCATTCACCAACGCAGAGACCAGGATTGTCAGGACAGAGTGGACAATAATAACGGGTGTCACGCCTAAATCCGCGCTTGCTACAGACACGACATCTTCTTTGGGGGGCTCGTTGGGTAGGGGTACTCTGGAGGACATGAGGATAATGCCTCTCATGCAGCCGGCTTACTGCATTTGGTAGGGGATGTTGAGGTGTGGAACCGCCTGGATACAGGAGTTCCATGACAACCGCTCCCTGGAATTCAAGGAAGGGTAACGTCCCGCCTGAAGCTCCGTATAGCACATGAGCATTCAGCAAAGCCAATTGGAATAAATAAATAGACACTTTTTTGTACCAGCGTCTAGCCTTACGGACAACTAGGTACGGCGCCAACAACTGGTCGTTGAGGTCCACCCCCCCCCATATTAAGGTTGTATTCGTGGACACAGAGGGGTTTCGTCACAACACCAGCCGCCGTACGAATTTGGACTGTCGTGTCTGCATGAAGGGAGGTAAGAACGAAAACATTCCTATTATCCCTCCACTTCACAGCGAGCAAATTATTACACTTGAAGCAGGCTCTCTCCCCCAGCCTAAGAGGGGAATCTACAAGCCGCTGGGGAAAGCCCCGGCGATTAGGTCGCACGGTGCCACATGCTCCAATCTGATGATCAAACAAGTGACTAAACAGTGGCACGCTCGTGTAATAATTGTCCACGTACAAGTGGTACCCCTTTCCGAATAAGGGTGACACCAAGTTCCACACTATCTTGCCAGCGCTCCCTATGTAATCTGGACAGTTCTCCGGCTCTACGTGACTATCTTTTCCCTCATAAACCGAAAAGCTCCACGTATAGCCTGTTGCCCTGTCACAGAGCTTGTAGAGCTTGACCCCGTATCTGGCACGCTTGCTGGGAAGGAACTGTTTGAAAGACAAGCGGCCAGAAAACTTAATCAGGGACTCGTCAACGCAGACAACTTGATTGGGCGTAAACAAGGCTGCAAAACATTGGTTGAAGTGGTTTATGAGGGGCCGAATTTTGTAGAGCCGATCAAATTCAGGGTCTCCACGAGGACGACAAAGTTCATTGTCACTGAAGTGCATGAACCGCAAAATCATCTCGTATCGTGCCCTGGACATGGAGGCAGAGAACACGGGCATATGGTGGTGCGGTGAGGTGGACCAATAAGACCTCAGAGTCGGGAATTTGTGTATGCCCATGTTGAGGGAAAGGCCCAGAAAGGTCTTAAATTCGGAAACCGTAATTGGTTTCCAATCTCTGGCAAGGGAAGGCACTTGGGGATTAGCGGCGATGTGTTGACCAGCGTATATATTACTTTGGTCCACAATAGATCTATAGAGATCTTCCGTGAAAAACAGCGAATAAAAATCGGATGGCTTAAAATCAGCTGTTTCCACCTGAATACCGGGTTGGCCAGTGAATGGGGGAAGTACGGGTTCTGCAGAAGTGGTGGGCACCCAATCAGGATTGGCGAATTCTGCAGGAAGGACACTATGTGATCGACGGACCTGCCTTTGTCTTCTTCTTGGTGGCAGCGGGACACTACTTGTGCTTGCCACCTCGCCAGCTTGAACTGCACTTATGGGACTCGCCACGTCACCAAGTGTTACTGCAGTGCTGGTTTGACTACGTCCAGGGTGTACTAGGCCGCTGGTGCTTGCCAGTTCACCAGAAGGAATAGCGGCGCTAGTACTTCTCTGCTCCATACGAGAGACCTGCGGTTCCTGCACCTCAACAACATCAGAAGATCGGGATCGGGTACGCCTGACCTTAGCAGGGACCACACCTTCGTCGCCAGAGCTATCTGTCATGGAGCCGCTGTCGTCTACTGGATCGTATTCTGAGCCTGATTGTGACAGATGAGTGACCTCCTCTTCACTATCTGACATACTCAGAAACAAGTAGGCCTGTTCACTAGTGTACTTGCGATTTGCCATTTTGGGCTCTAAATTTAGTAGTACACTAGTGAGATTCACAGGAAAAAAAGCTCCTAGGCTGCTGGCAACTGAATCAAAACGCTACCAAAAAAACTGTTAGCGATCGCAGGGATCAGGCCTGACTCTGCGAACGCTGCAGTTATGTGTGCTTAGTGTTTTGGAAGTGACAGTGATCGATCGATACTGCACTTGGGTGGGCTGGGCTGGGCTGGGCGGAGGGGGAAAACGCAGGTGCTAGCAGGTATCTGGGCTGATCCCGCTAACAATGCGTTTTTTGGAACCCTAAACTGCTGGGACGCTAGTATAGATCTGATCAGATCAGATATTGATCTGTTCAGATACTATACCACTAAGGGAGGTGTATGCTTTGCGCGTGGGTGTTTGCGGTACTGGCACTAACCTGGGGCGACGCAGACCTTATTTGACCCTAAAACCTAATTGATATCACCCGCCGGGCGATCAGGGGGTTAAACCGATAGTTGGGTAATAAATGGCGGGTGCCCTGACAGTATAAAAAAACAAGCTAACTAACCAGCGTCACCCGTAACAGTTATACGGTGATCACTGGTGAAAGGGTTAACTAGGGGCAATCAGGGGGTTAAAACCTTTATTAGGTAATATATGGGGGTACCTGACACTATATAAAAACCTGACGGGGAACCTAAATAACTAAATAACTAACTGGCTAACCAGCGTCACCAGTGACACTTATACTGTGATCACTGGTGAAAGAGTTAACTCTAGGGGCAATCAAGGGGTTAAAACCTTTATTTAGGTTGTAATATGGGGGTACCTGACCTATAAACCTATTTATAATCCTATATAAACCTGGCGGTTACCTAAAAAAAAAACTGGCTACCTAGCGGCACCAGTGACACTAATAGAGCGATCAAAAAAAACGACCGCTTAGTGACACTGGCAAAAGGGGGTGAAAGGGTTACCTAGGGGGCAATCAAGGGGTTAAACCTTTATTGGGGGGGGGGTAGGGGGCTACCTTGGACCTAAAGGGGCCTAAAACTAACTGCCCTGACAGTTATTGCAGTCACACTGACACTAAATGCAGTGATCAGTAAAATAAATGATCACTGCAATCAGTGACACTGTGACTGGGGGGGCAGGGGGTGATCTGGGGGGTGATCAGGGGGTGACAGGGGGGTGAAATATGTGCCTATGTGTGCCTGGTGTCAGTGTAGTGTTGGTGCACTAACCTGATGTCTTCTCCGCTCGGCGTCCCGGTCAGAAAGACCGACACGAGGAGCGTGACATCACTTCCCCTTGCCTGTGTTTACAATTACACAGGAAGGGGAAGGAAGCGGAAGAATCTCATTGGCCAGAGCGATCGGGAGGGGGTGGCCAGAAACGACTGGCCGTTACCTCGTCCCGCATCGCTTCTGAAGCCATCCCGACCGTCCCCGCCGGCGGAGGGGGGTCCGATCGGACCCCCCAACCGCCTGAAGAATGGCACGTACAGGTACGTGATTCTGCCTGTACGTGCCATTCTGCCGACGTATATATACATGGGGCGGTCGTGACGTATTCTGGGGCCTGTACGTGCCATTCTGCCGACGTATAGTGTCTACAGGGGGCGGTCGGGAAGTGGTTAAATCACTGCTCCTGAAAAAACAAAAGGAAGCTGTGTCCTCTAGAGGCTAAAAAAATGCAGATCTTTCTACTCCTTCTTCTGCAGCGTCTGGTGTGGGCTGTAGTTCAGGCCCCATTACTTTCAGTGGGCAGTGTCCCATGATCCTCTTCCAGCCTTTCCTTAATGGTTCTTCTGCTGCTTGCGAGAGGGAGAGTGAGTGAGCAGGGGATCACACTCAAAACTGATCTGAAACTGCACAGTAGGGAAGCTCAGAGTGAGAGGCAGCTGCTGCACACACAGCCTGCTGTTTACACAGATCTCAGCAGCAGATCTCAGCATCGGGGCAATGGAGGGGGGAGAATGAGGGATTGACACATCCAGCAAAGCACCCAGCAACATCTATTATACCCCTTTTTTCCTTCGTAAAAAAACAGGGCTCAAGTCCTGCGGGAACGCATGGGAACGGAGTTCCTGTACTTTTTCCACAACAGAAACTCAGTTCCCGTTAGCAGCCGTGTCCTGCAAGACTTTGAAGTATGCGAGCTGTGTGGCAGGTGCTACACCAGCAGCTGCCGACACAGCTCGCAATAGTAAGTGACACACACCAGGGGTGGACTGACCATTCAGGCATTGCCAGTAGGGGACCCCATGACAGCTTCCACTTTGATCTACCTGTCAATCACAGCTAGCTGACGGGTAGATCAGGTCCCTGCTACTAAGAGATTGTATTTGGTCAGACCTCTCGTGATGCGCTGCTCCCTGATTTTATGTCTCCTCATCTCCCCCCCCCCCCAGTCTCCGGCATACTTGCTCTGTGTGTCCCGCTGAATCCCCCCCTCCTCTATCTTCAGTGCCATATGATGAGAGAACCCAGAGGAGGAGCTCTGCTCATAGGACATGCAGGGAGAGAGGTGAGCTGAGGGAGGAACATCAGTTTGGGGTGGTAAGCTGAGCACAATACCTGGCAAAGTTTAATGCCAGGAGGGAAGTTTATGGAAAATATGGAAATATGTGAAGGGTTGGAATAGCAGCAACACATAACTATCTCCCCAAGCATTCTGTCCAGATAATGTGCAGTTCATTTATGACCTTTCCGTTTAACCCTGTGTTATCCAAACTCTGTTCAATGAAAAGTGTAAACTCACCACATAAACACTCTATATACAAAATAAAATTCCCTAATAAAGATCAGAACATGATGTTCAAATTTGCATGGAAGCACAATTGAATAAATGCTGATTATTCAGAGAATTACCGTATTTATGTTTATTGAGGATTTTTTTTATGTACTAACAGTTAAGCTTCATACACACAATACAAAAATTGGATGAAAAATACCACTTCTGAAGCGTTCGTGCATATGAGCGTATCATTTTTTATTTTTTTTTGGTGGGGGAGTGGATCTTGGATGGGAGTTCCCACACTTTTTTCCCCAGGACTTGACCCCTGTAAAAAACAAACAGAAGAATTTATATAATACAGTTGGTTTCTCCCTGTCACTTATAAGCATATTCCCCTGATTATCCTTTATCCTCTAATATGCTCCCGCTTTACCTTTTTACTAATAAAAAAAAACAAAAAACCTTTTTTATTCTTTTTACTGTCATCTGCTATGCGTTTCTCATGGTCGATTTTCGCTGCCCTGATTATGGTCTTATATTTTCTTATTGTATTCCTTGTAGTGTTGGAATGTTGATGGTGACCCCTCTGGGTTTTTTTCTTTTTAATATGCCTTTTTTACACTCTGATTTAGTTTGACTTTAGTTCTTCTATATTTGTTGCCCTTTGGAATACACTGCTATTAATTAATATGTTCTTAAAGCACTCCCACTTTACCTATGGTATTTGTATCTAGAATATCCTCCCATTTAATGTGAAGTATGGAGCGCAGTTTGGTAAAGTTGGCTCTATTAAAATTTAACCCCTTCCCGCCAAGCGTACGCACATGTGCGTACTCGGCATTCAGTGGTTATACCGTGATGATGCCTGCAGCTGCAGGCATCATCCTGGTACAATTTTTTAGAGCCGGCGACCGGCTTTCCAGGTATAACAACCGATGCGGCTAAAAGCCGCTCGGCTGTTATACCGGAGGAGCGGGAAGGGACATCCCCCCCGTCGCCTCCTGCCGCTCTTACCGGGCCTCCCATCCCACCGGGAATTCCGATCTGTGATGCACCACTTCCGGCACCTAGTTTACTCAGCTGCCAATGGCGCCGGTTAAAAAAAAAAAATACATTATTCAGATTCGCCGTTTTCAGTGATATGAATACTTTGAAGTGCAAAGGAGGGATTGGAGGTCTTTTAGACCCCCCGATCCCTCCATAAAGAGTACCTGTCACCACCTATTATTCTTTGTGACAGCAATAAAAATTATCACATTTTTTTTTTTTTGAAAACACAATTTAATCATATAAAATTAAATAAAAACAAAAAAAACATATTTTTTAAAGCGCCCCTGTCCCCATGAGCTCGCGCAGCAAAAAAAACACATACGGAAGTATGTGTTTACATTGTTTACATACGTATTCAAATTACACCGCGAACACTATACCTCCTCTGTAACTCTAACCTGGTAATCGTAAAACATTTTTAAAGCGTCACCTATGGAGATTTTCAGGTACCGTAGTTTGTCGCAATTCCACGAGTGCGTGCAATCATAAAGCGTGACATGTTTTGCAGGATCAGGGAGGCCATGCAGCGTTGGTTAGCTGAGGCATGTTTTGACATGATCGCCAGCCACGTACAAGTCCACTGGTTTGTTGGGACTGTACATCATCAAAAGACTGCTGCTGCTGCTGCTGAGTGCCAGGCTCCACCTCCATGCTCACACAATCATCCTCCTCTCCTCCTCTCATCCTCTTCTTTGTGATGGGTGGGACAGAAGGAACACGGATAAAAGGGGCTTGAGAGGCAAGGAAGTCCTCCTCTTTGCTTGTTCTGCTTGCCCTGTCCATTATCCCACGCAGCGTATGCACCAACAGGTGGACAAGGGGACAGTGTCACTGATGCATGCACTGTCACTGTCACCATCCTCGTGGCTCCTCAAAATGGTGCAGTGCAAAGTGCCTCAGGACAATCCTGTTGCCAAGAACCGCTCTGCACCCCAGGTTTTGAGGGCACCTGGGTGTTGTGTTTGTGAGCTTTGGTTATCGTGTGAGCTGCCCCTGTCGCAGGGCGGAGAGGAGGTGGTGCCATGTCAGAAAAACGAATCCTTGGCTTAAGCTGGCGTGGCGTCAACCCACCTCTCGGCCTGCCCCTGCAGAGTGCCAGAACCTCTGGACCCGGGTGGCTCTGTCCCCCCAAACACACAGCGCAGAGCAGGCATGGCATTTCTTTTTGCCTGCGTACTTGCGTAGCCCCTGGAAGCCTACGGAGCACGCTTTGCCAAGGACAGAGCTGAAGAAGAAGAAGAGGAGGGGGTTGGAGGAGAGAGGTGTTCACAACCAGTAGCAGTAGTAGCGTTTTTGGAGGCGTTTGACCTGCATCTCCCTGCTCTGCCAATGAGTGACCCAAGGGGCGTTCGTTGAAAAGAAAAGGTACCGTCCCTTGTCTTGCCTGCTGGACAAGAGTCGCTGTAATATGCACCTTACCCCTCTGACCGCCTGGTCCAGGCGGCATGGACATGCCCTCCACATGGCCGGGTTAGAGAGAGAGAGAGGAATGCCTTCGTGAGAAAAGTGGCGTTTGGGAACTGGCCACTGAGGAAACCGCCATTGAACCAAACGCACGAAGGGGGCCGAGTCTACAACTGAAAAGGAAGCAGTTGAAGTGCTAGCATTTAGCAAGCTAAGCATTACCGCTGGGCATGTGGATGGTGGGAGAAATTGCCTGCTTTCGGCTGCTGAGAAGAAAATATAGGAGCTCTGTGTGGATGCCATAACCCATAGAAGTCCATGTATGGGTGCTTTCCTTTGCCCGAAGATAGAGGAGCTCTGTGTGATACCACTAATCACACTAGACGTCTCTGTGGGTGCTGGCTGAGAGGACAATATAGGAGCTCTGTGTGATGCCACTGAAACACTAGAAGTCCTCTGGTGCTTCTGCAAAGAAGAATAGTGGAGCTTCTGTGTGATGCCAATAACACACTAGAAGTCTATGGGTTGTTCTGCAATAGAAACATAGAGGCGCTCTGTGTGATGCCACTAACACATAGAAGTCTGTGGGTGCTGCTGAGAGAGAATATAGGTGCTCTGTGTGCTGCCACTAACCCACTAGAAGTCCTATGGGTGCTTCTGCACAGAAAAAAAAAAAAATAGAGGAGCTCTGTGTGATGCCACTATCACACTAGAAGTCCTGTGGGTGCAGCTGAGAAGAAAATATAGGAGCTCTGTGTGATGCCCTAACACACTAGAAGTCCTATGGGTGCTTCTGAAGAGATAATATAGAGGAGCTCTGTGTGATGCCAATAACACACTAGAAGTCCTGTGGGTGCTGCTGAGAATAAAATATAGGAGCTCTGTGTGATGCCACTAACACACGAGAAGTCCTATGGGTGCTTCTGCAAAGAAAAATAGAGGAGCTCTGTGTGATGCCAATAACACACTAGAAGTCCTATGGGTGCTTTTGCAAAGAAAATATAGGAGCACTGTGTGATGCCACTAACCAACTAGAAGTCCTATGGGTGCTTCTGCAAAGAAAATAGAGGAGCTCTGTGTGATGGGGATAACACACTAGAAGTCCTATGGGTGCTTCTGGTAAGAAAATCTAGGTCTGTGTGATGGGACTAACACACTTCAAGTCCTATAGGTGCTTCTGGGACCAAAATATAGATCTCTGTGTGATGGGACTAACACACTTCAAGTCCTATAGGGTGCTTCTGGGAAGAAAATATCGGATCTCTGTATGATGGGACTAACACACTTCAAGTCCTATAGGTGCTTCTGGGAACAAAATATTAGATCTCTGTGTGATGGGACTAAAACACTTCAAGTCCTATTGGTGCTTCTGGGGAACAAAATATAGGATCTCTGTGTGATGGAACTAACACACTTCAAGTCCTATGGGTGCATCTGGGAAGAATATATAGGATCTCTGTGTGATGGGACTAACACACTTCAAGTCCTATAGGTTGCTTCTGGGAACAAAATAATTGATCTCCGTGTGATGGGACTAACACACTTCAAGTCCTATTGGTGCTTCTGGGAACAAATTATATGATCTCTGTGTGATGGGACTTAACACACTTCAAGTCCTATAGGTGCTTCTGGGAAGAAAATATAGGTTTGAGTGATGGGACTAACACACTTCAAGTCCTATAGGTGCTTCTGGGAACAAAATATTGGATCTCTGTGTGATGGGACTAACACACTTCACGTCCTATAGGTGCTTCTGGGAAGAAAATTTAGGTCTGTGTGATGGGACTAACACCCTTCAAGTCCTATAGGTGCTTCTGGGAAAAAATATAGGATCTCTGTGTGATGGGACTAAAACACTTCAAGTCCTATAGGTGGTTCTGGGAAGAAAATATAGGTACTCTGTGTGATGGGACTAACACACTTCAAGTCCTATAGGTGCTTCTGGGAACAAAATGTAGGGTCTCTGTGTGATGGGACTAACACACTTCAAGTCCTATAGGAGCTTCTGGGAAGAAAATGTAGGATGTGTGTGATGGGACTAACACACTTCACGTCCTATAGGTGCTATTGGGAACAAAATATATGATCTCTGTGAGATGGGACTAACACCATTCAAGTCCTATAGGTGCTTCTGGGAAGAAAATATAGGTCTGTGTGATGGGACTAACACACTTCAAGTCCTATAGGTGCCTCTGGGAACAAAATATATGATCTCTGTGTGATGGGACTAACACACTTCAAGTCCTATAGGTGCTTCTGGGAAGAAAATATCGGTCTGTGTGCTGGGACTAACACACTTCAAGTCTTATAGGTGCTTCTGGGAACAAAATATAGGATCTCTGTGTGATGGGACTAAAACACACTTCAAGTCCTATAGGTGCTTCTGGGAAGAAAATGTAGGTCTGTGTGATGGGACTCACACACTTCTAGTCCTACAGGTGCTTCTGGGAACAAAATATATGATCTTGTGTGATGGGACTAACACACATTAAGTCCTATAGGTGCTTATGGGAAGAAAATATAGGTCTGTGTGATGGGACTAACACACTTCCAAGTCCTATAGGTGCTTCTGGGAACAAAATATATGATCTCTGTGTGATGGGACTAACACACTGCAAGTCCTATAGGTGCTTCTGGGAAGGAAATAGATGTCTGTGTGATGGGACTAACCACTTCAAGTCCTATAGGTGCTTCTGGGAACAAAATATATGATCTCTGTGTTATGGGGCTAACACACTTCAAGTCCTATAGGTGCTTTGGGAACAAAATATAGGATCTCTGTGTGATGGGACTAAACACACTTCAAGTCCTATGGGTGCTTCTGGGAAGAAAATATTGGTCTGTGTGATGGGACTAACACACTTCACGTCCTATATGTGCTTCTGGGACAAAAATATAATAAAATATATGATCTCTGTGTGATGGGACTAACACACTTCAAGTCCTTTAGGGGCTTCTGGGAAGAAAATATAGGATCTCTGTGTGATGGGACTAACACACTTCAAGTCCTTTAGGTGCTTCTGGGAACAAAATATAGATCTCTGTGTGATGGGACTAACAGCACTTCAAGTCCTATAGGTGCTTCTGGGAAGAAAATTTAGGTCTCTGTGTGCTGGGACTAACTCTCTTCATTTCCTATAGGTGCTTCTGGGAACAAAATATATGATCTCTGTGTGATGGGACTAAACACTTCAAGTCCTATAGGTGCTTCTGGGAAGAAAATATAGGATCTCTGTGTGCTGGGACTAACAAACTTCAAATCCTATAGGTGCTTCTGGGAACAAAAAATATGATCTCTGTGTGATGGTGATAACACACTTCAAGTCCTATAGGTGCTTCTGGGAACAAAATGTATGTTCTCTGTGTGATGGGACTAACACAATACAAGTCCTATAGGTGCTTCTGGGAAGAAAATATCGGATCTGTGTGATGGGACTAACACTTCAAGTCCTATAGGAGCCTCTGGGCACAAAATATATGATCTCTGTGTGATGGGACTAACACACTTCAAGTCCTATCGGTGCTTCTTGGCAGAAAATGTAGGTCTGTGTGATGGGACTAAAACACTTCAAGTCCTATAGGTGCTTTGGGAACAAAATATATGATCTCTGTGTGATGGGACTAACACACTTCAAGTCCTATCGGTGCTTCTGGGAAGAAAATGTAGGTCTGTGTGATGGGACTAAAAAACTTCAAGTCCTATAGGTGCTTCTGGGAACAAAATATATGATCTCTGTGTGATGGGACTAACACACTTCAAGACCTATAGGTGCTTCTGGGAAGAAAATATAGGACTGTGTGATGGGACTAACACACTTCAAGTCCTTAAGGTGCTTCTGGGAACAAAATATATGATCTCTGTGTGATGGGACTAACACACTTAAAGTCCTATAGGAGCTTCTGGGAAGAAAATATAGGTCTGTGTGATGGGACTAACACACTTCAAGACCTATAGGTGCTTCTGGGAAGAAAATATAGGTCTGTGTGATGGGACTAACACACTTCAAGTCCTATAGGTGCATCTGGGAACAAAATATATGATCTCTGTGTGATGGGACCTAACACACTTCAAGTCCATAGGTGCTTCTGGGAACAAAATATATGATCTCTGTGTGATGGGACTAACACATACAAGTCCTATAGGTGCTTCTGGGAAGAAAATATAGGTCTGTGTGATGGGACTAACACACTTCAAGTCTATAGGTGCTTCTGGGAACAAAATATATGATCTCTGTGAGATGGGACTAACACACTTCAAGTCCTATGGGTGCTTCTGGGAAGAAAATTAGGTCTGTGTGATGGGACTAACACACTTCACGTCCTATAGGTGCTTCTGGGAACAAAATATAGGATCTCTGTGTGATGGGACTAACACACTGCAAGTCCTATTGGTGCTTCTGGGAACAAAATATATGAGGTCTGTGTGATGGGACTAACACGCTTCAAGTCCTATAGGTGCTTTGGGAACAAAATATAGGACTGTGTGATGGGACTAACACACTTCAAGTCCTATAGGTGCTTCTGGGAACAAAATATATGATCTCTGTGTGATGGGACTAAAACAACTCAAGTCCTATGGTGCTGCGGGCAAACCAAAATATTCTGATCTCTGTGTGATGGGACTAACACACTTAAGATCCTAAAGGAGCTTTGAGGAAGAAACATAGGTCTGTGTGCTGGGACTAAACACACTTCAGTCTATAGGTGCTTCTGGGGAACAAAACAATATGATCATGTGTGATGGGACTAACCCCCTTCACGTCCTATAGAGCTTTCTGGGAACAAAATATATGATCTCTGTGTGATGGGACTACAACACTTCAAGTCCTATAGGTGCTTCTGGAAGAAAACTATAGGTTGTGTTGATGGGACTATACAAGTCCTATTGCTTCTGGGAAAAATTACTGTGTGTGGGACGAACACATAGTCCTATAGGTGCTCTGGGAACAAACTATATGATTCTACAATTCAACAGGTGCTTCTGGCGAACGCGAACACTATAGGTGCTTCTGGGACAAAATATATGATCTCTGTAACAACACTTCAACATTATACAAAATAATTGGGCTTAACTTTACTGTTTCGTGTTTTTAAAATTCATGAAAGGGTTTTTTTTTCCCTAAAACGTTACGTTAAAAAACACTGCTGCACAAAAATAAAAACACTGCTGCACAAATACCGTATACATATATACGGTATACCATACATAAAATATTGCAACAATCACCATTTTATTCTCTAGATTCTCTGCTAAAAATATATATATATATATATATATATATATATATATATATATATATATATATATATATATATATATATAATGTTTGGGGGTTCTAAGTAATTTTCTAGCAAAAAATATGGATTTTAACTTGTAAGCACCAAATGTCAGAAATAGGCTTAGTCATGAAATGGTTAACGTTCTTATCCTACCCTTGTGTTTCCTTTTCTTATGGTTTACGGTGAACATAATTACCCTGTGATCGCGGTCTCCTAAGTTACTCTTATGCCGCGTACACACGTTCGGACTTTGTTCGCCGGACCTAGTCCGGCGGGACTTCCCCACACACGCCCGGACTTCCGAGCGTGTGACTTGCCCACACACGCCCGGACTTCTCCGGCGGACAAACCGATGGACAAAGTCCGCGGGACTTTGAAAATGAACGGACTTGCCCACACACGGAGCAGTCCGTTCATTTAGCACGTGACTTCAGGTAGACGGAGCTAGCGAAGGCAGTGAATGCCGCCGCGCTAGCCCCGTCACCTGGCATGGATTTAAAGGGACTCCCCCAAATCCATCTCAGACCCTTATCCGAGCAGGCAGCCCGGCAGGCCAGGAAAGGGGTGGGGACGAGCGAGCGCCCCCCCTCCTGAGCCGTACCAGGCCGCGTGCCCTCAACATGGGGGGTGCCCTGGGGAAAGGGGGGCCCATTCACCTAAGGTGTAAAATGTAAAGTAAAAAAACACACAATTTTGAAAAAATATTTTATTGCACTGCTCCGGGGGTCTTCTTCCGTCTTGGGGGTCTTCTCGCCGGACTCCTCCGCTCTCTTCTGCTCTTTTACCTAGCTCTTTCACGAGTGGAGGAGGCCGGCTACCTTCTTCGTCGTCGACGCCGTCGTCTGGGGGTCTCGATCCGCCTTCGGGGGCCCCCAGGGCTTTCCCCAGGGCACCCCCCCATGTTGAGGGCACGCGGCCTGGTACGGCTCAGGAGGGGGGGGCGCTCGCTCGTCCCCACCCCTTTCCTGGCCTGCCGGGCTGCCTGCTCGGATAAGGGTCTGAGATGGATTTGGGGGGGACTTCCACGCAGTTTTTTTTGGCGTGGGGAGTCCCTTTAAATCCATGCCAGGTGACGGGGCTAGCGCGGCGGCATTCACTGCCTACGCTAGCTCCGTCTACCTGAAGTCACGTGCTAAATGAACGGACTTTCCGATGAGCGGCAAGTCCGTTCATTTCAAAAGTCCGGCGGACTAGCCTACTAACGGCGGGATTGTCCGCCGGACTGCCAAGTCCAGCGGACAATTTTAAAACAAAACTTAAAACCTAGTCCGCCGGACTTTTGGCGGCAAAAAGTCCGCCGGCGCCCACACACGAGGGGATTGTCCGGTGGACTTGAGTCCAGTGGATAATCCCGTGGGATAGTCCCTTCGTGTGTACGCGGCATTACCTGCACGTCTGCAAACAGCTCTGCGTTGTTTGTAATTAGAAGGTCGAGCAGAGCCTTATTTCTAGTTGGGGCATCCACAAACTGACACATAAAATTGTTCTGCAAGAAATGACTAGCCTTAGATGACTTTCCATTAGTTCCGTCTGCCCAGTCAGTATCTGGATAATTGAAGTCCCCCATGATGATAACATTGCCCTGCCTTGCCACCATTTATATCTGTTAGAGGAGATCGGTCTCCTCTTCATCCTTCAGGTTAGGGGGCCTGTAGCATACACCCGCTTTTCATTTTCCATTTGTTTTATCCCCTTGAAGCTTCGGCCATAAGGACTCCAGCTCCTCCCCTGCCCCATTAGGAATGTCATCCCTCCTATTCACTACCAAATCACTCTTGACATACATGTAAGAACATACATACATATTCTTTACTCTTATGCCCCGTACACACGATCGGAAATTCCGACCACAATATCCGTCAGATTTTTTCCGACGGATTTTGTCCGACACTGATTTTGCATACACGCGGTCGGACAAAGTTGTCGGAAAATCTGATCATTCTGAAAGTGGTGACGTTCGTTGCGTACGACGGGACTACGTAGAGGCTAGTAGCCAATAGCTTTGGTCTTGTAATGTGATCTGAGCATGCGTGGCACTTTGTGGCATTTTTCCGTCGGAAAATCCGACCGTGTGTACGGGGCATAAAAGCAGTAGAAATGTTGAACTCTCTCCCCTAGGAAGTGGTACTATCTGAGTATGTTGACAACTTCAAAAAACTTTTAGATGTCTTCTTCAGAAAGCAGAATACTGTATATAGAGGGCTATGGGAATAAAAATCACACATAGAACATATAGATTAAACTGGATGAATCTTTTTTTCAACTTTATAAGTACCAAACTATGTAAGGGATTTGTATCATTAATATACATACTCCCCGGGGGGCGTGGCTTGCGCGCTATCCGGATGGAAGCCTGAGTCTGCAGCTCTCCCAGGCCGGCCGGAAAACGAGCGATCTACGGGCAGATAGCGGACCCATCGAACCCCCACATCGCCTCAGAAAGACTTGGGGACCCCTCCGGAATGACATCCCGCAAGAGAAAGGAGGAACGAAACCTCCAACGGCTCACGGCCCTCTCCTTTCAGCGCGGAGGCCTCAAGCAAGATGGCGCCGCCGGAGCATCGAACAAACAGGCCGCGGCCCACACAGACCACCAGAACGACGATCCGGGCGAAATGGAAGGGGATTTCATACCCCCCGCTCGAGATGGATCTCCTCCGCTCACCCCCAACTCCCAGAGCCCAGCTAAAGCGCGGATGCGCTTGGATGGAAATCTCCAAACCGGACCCACAGTGAGTACAGCACTGCACAATGCACATGCCATATCCTCACTGCAATCGTCTATTGCAGCCTTCCCCACATCAGGGCAACCAGTTCTGGACACTACAATGAAGGACATGCTAATGTCCCTTCAATCATCCCTCATGACCAATCTGTCTTCCCTGATGCAAAAATTCACCACTGACATGAGGCAAATGGGAAACAGGGTACACTATCTAGAAGACAAAATGGAGGAATGCACTGAGACTGTCAATAATCTGGTTGATACATGTATGGCCCAAAGAGATGACACTGACTGGATCAAATCTAAAATCGCAGACCTCGAGGACCGCTCTCGTCGCAACAATATAAAAATCCGCGGCATTCCAGAATCGGTACCTCCTGCTGAATTACATGCATACGCCGGCTCCATGTTTGCCGCCATGCTACCTGAATTAACCCCCATTGAGCTGACAATTGACCGCATCCATAGGATCCCTAAACCCAAGCACCTAGCAGACACGGTCCCGAGAGACGTACTGTTGAGGATCCACTTCTATCAGGCAAAAGAACAAATACTAGCAAAAGCAAGGGCGATGAATGTACTACCAGCTCCTTACTCAGACATCCAACTGTTTGCAGACCTCTCGCAGTATACGCTGCAAATGCGCAGGCAATTGAAATCAATAACAAAAGCCCTCACAAATCACAAGGTAATCTACAAGTGGCGCCATCCAGCCACCATTCTGGTCACATACAATGGCATACCCCACACGATCTCTACAATGGAAGGAGGCATGAAACTACTACATGCATGGGGCATCATACCTGATCCGCCGAATAACTCCTCCGCACCGCCACAGAAATTCAACTCCCCTCCTCAGAACACCCAGCGAAGAAACTATCACCCGAACATGAACTGACAGCTTCTGCCCGAGCTCTCCTTAAAGCTACCACACTGAATCCGGTCCGGCCGACCGCTGTCTCAGTCCACTACTCTGAACTTTCTCCCCCCTAATATTGTCGGCATCCACGTTTGGTTGATAACTGCTGACCTGTCTCAGAACAAACACCATCGGCTACCACCTACTGAACCCACATCTGTTCTCCCTTTTTTTTTTCTTCGTTGGTCCCCCTTTTTTCTCTTTCCTTTATTGTTTCAGATACACCTGACAGTTCCAGGACTTTGATACCCACCTGCGACAAACTCCAGTGTCAAGACAGGGAAGTCTTCACAGCCAACCTCCAGTATCTGGTGTCGCCCAGCATCATCTCTACCCATCGAGCATCTTCTAAAGTCACTTCCGCAACCTCACCTGACACGCAACCAGAAGAGAACAAGTTCCACCCCTCACAACTGTAAGTTGAACGCACGCACCACTACTATACAGAACACTACAATGTCCGTGACAGTTGTGTCCCTAAATGCAAAGGGACTAAACCACCCTGCCAAGCGCTCTTCCCTATGGAGGACAGCCTTATCGCTCAAATGCGATGTACTATGTGTCCAAGAAACTCATCTTACCCGAGACTCGGCCCCTATGTGCCAACACAGGCTATACCCCCACATCTTTAAGTCATCCTTCATTAAGAAACAAAGAGGCGTCCTAATCGCCATTCGCAACACAGTCTCATTTGATCTTCTCCAATGCATCACGGATACTGAAGGTCGGTACATTATCCTTATCTGCAAACTCAACAACGTCCTCTACACCTTAGTATCCCTGTATGCACCGAACCAACGTCAGATGTCCTTCCTCAACAAACTCATAACAAAGGTCCACAAGATTCAAAAAGGACATGTATTGTGGTGTGGCGATTTCAATTTGGTACCTGATGTCCATATGGACTCCACAGCGGGTAAAAAAAGACACGCCTCACCTCTGAAAAGTTTTATCAACTCAAATGATATGTACGACGTGTGGAGGTGTTGTCACGCCAGTGAACGCGACTATACATTCTTATCACCGCGTCACAACACCTACTCGCGCATAGACTTGTTTCTCGCTGACAAATGTTTGCTACAAAAAATTTCAGCATCAGTGATCCACACCACCACCTGGTCAGATCATGCCCCCGTCAGTATCACTATTAATGTTAAACACCACCACCCTAATTCCTACTTATGGAGACTCGATAACTACCTTCTCCACAGCAAGCCCATAAGGCAGAAAATACAACAACAACTTGAGGAGTATTTCTCCATAAATTCCCGTTCGGTGTCTGACCCAGAGGTGGTGTGGAACGCCCACAAGGCTGTAATTAGGGGTGTTCTCATACAACAGAGTGCCAGAAATAAAAGATTGAGATCACAAAAACTCGACCAACTGACAGCTGACATAGAAACCACTGACGCCCAAAACAAAACCGACCCATCTCCTACACTCCAAACTAAACTCTTTAAATTAAGACACGACCTGCGAGCCTTACTCCTCCAGGCATTTGAAAAAACATACACCAAATTAAGAGCTAACACATACTCCACAGGTAATAAAGCAGGCAAGCTGATGGCACTGAGACTCAAAGGGCATAAAGCCAAATCTAAAATACCATACATCCAACACCCACACACTAAGGAAAAACTGCTTAAACCTCACGAAATAGCGAACGCATTCAGTACATATTACAAAGACCTTTACAACTTAAAAGACGACACAGCCACTATTCAGCCCTCCAAGGATGATATCAACAAATTCTTAGATAACATTGATCTTCCCTCCGTCTCCTCAGCTCAATTATCCAAACTCAATGACCCTTTCACGATCCCAGAGATAGAATACGCTATCTCTAATCTCCCGACAGCCAAATCCCCTGGACCCGACGGGTTCACCGGGGAATACTATAAGACATTTACTCAGATTCTAGCCCCCAAACTTAGCGCAGTTTACAATGCCGCGGCCTCCTCATCCTCCTTCTCCTCAGATATGCTTAGTGCCATAGTAGTCACACTCCCCAAGCCAGGTAAAGAACCCACTTCTCCCCAAAACTTCCGGCCCATATCCCTGCTCAATGTAGATGCTAAAATTTATGCGAAACTAATTGCCAATAGATTAATCAACATCCTCCCACAACTTATCCATAAAGACCAGTCAGGATTCACAAAGGGCAGACAATCTTCAGACGCCACCAGAAGGATGATAGACATCATACACCAGGCGAAACTCACAGGTACCCCCTCTGTACTCCTCTCCTTAGACGCTGAAAAAGCATTCGATAGAGTACACTGGGGGTACCTGTCGTCAGTCTTGAAAAAATTCGGACTCACGGGACAAATTTATAAAGCAATCATGGCCCTATATTCTTCTCCCTCAGCCCGAGTGTACTCAGCGGAATCACTATCTAGTCCGTTCAACATAACAAATGGCACAAGACAAGGCTGCCCCCTTACCCCCTTAATATTCAATTTAGTTATGGAACCCCTTGCCCAATCCATCCGCACGAACAAACAAATCACAGGTATAAACATAGGAAAACAGGAACATAAAATAAGCCTATTCGCAGACGACGTCATACTTATGATATCCAACCCTACATCCTCCCTCCCGGCAGTTCAGGAGACGCTAGCCAGGTTCAGCAAGATATCTTATTATAAAGTAAATGATAGCAAATCCAACATCCTGAACCTAGGAATAGATGCCACGACCAGCTTGTTGTTACAACAACAATATCCGTTTACCTGGGCGGACAAAAGTATAACCTACCTTGGAGTCCAACTAACCAAAACCACTGCGGAACTTTTCTTTCATAACTATATCCCCTTTCGCAACAAACTCCAAGATAGCCTACGTAAACTAGCGTCCTTTGAGCTGTCCTGGATGGGCCGCCTGGCGGCATTCAAAATGCTTCATCTTCCCCAAATCCTGTACCTATTTAGAACCCTACCAATACCCATACCAAATGCCTACTTCAGGTCTCTCCAGACTATCCTATCCTCTTACACATGGCAGGGCAAAAGGGCCAGGAGCGCACATAAACAACTAATTAAAACACGCTTTGCAGGGGGATCAGGTTACGTTGACTTCCGCGATTACTACCTAGCCGCAATCCTCACACAAATAAAAGAATGGTTCTCTCCCGTCCAACACACCATATGGGGACAACTAGAATCCTCTCTGACCCCAGAGAAAAACATACTCCCATGGCTGCTCTCTAACCCTCGTATTACCACCTCTACGTCTCAATTTCCCCCCACAATGGTGGCCTCAATACATACCTGGAAAAAATTCATTGATCTCACCTTGACCCACCCCACAAGAACCTCCTTGAAAATCCCACTCCTGACGCTACACCACAAAATGGAACAAGTATCCTTTAAACACTGGTGCAAGAAAGGTATATCTTACATCAACGACCTCTTCACTGACACTCATCTCAAATCTTTCCATGATCTGCAGACTGAATTTCTCCTCGCTGACTCTGAATACTACCTGTACCTCAGAGCCAAACACTACCTACTTACATCTACCTCTTGGACATGCGAAATCCCCCAACCAGCTTGGCTATTCCTGCATAACCCGAATTGCAAACATAAGGGCATATCTCTGTTTTACAATCTACTCCAACAGAAAAATATATTCACCAAATCTAACCACTTACTCAAATGGGAATCAGACTTTGGACAAGTATACTCCATTGACCAATGGACCACAGCGTGCAAATCAGTTTACAAAGTCACTAGTTGCTCCAACCTGTGGGAACTGGCCATAAAAATAGCTCAACGTTGGTACTTGACCCCAACGAGAACAGCCAAATTCTCTAACTCCACCAGCGCCCAATGTTGGCGTCTATGTGGACAGAATGGAGATATGCTCCATACATTCTGGAATTGCCCTGCACTAACACCCCTATGGACATCCACATTTCAACTCCTATCAGACATATTACCCCACAATATTACTCCACGACCTGACCTTGCACTCTTATCTTTAGGCATAGACACGTACCCGACACAGATGAGACATATTATATCTCACGTTCTACTCTCCACTAGGCTGTCCATCACAAGAAAGTGGAAAAATCCCAAACCACCCACTCTAGGTGATGTGGTGAGAACAACCCATCTACACTACATCTATGAACAAAACATAGCACTCAGGAATGGCAATAGGGATCGCGTTGCTCAATTGTGGCTCCCATGGTCCACGTGGATCAAGAATAATACTCAAATGCCATTGACTGAGTAGCTCCACTACACAATACAGTACTTACCAAGACGACATGCACAACCCACTGACCTGAGTAAAGACGATAGAGTACCGTCACAACCTACGTATATGGTTTTATAGTTGCTAATTACTGGATTTAACAACCTAATTTTGACCCGCTGACTGGGTGGGCCCCAGTCCTGGCCACAGAATGATCCCGTTAGGGGTGGTTAGGTTGGGAGCCCACTCATCCTCTTTTCTCCAAAGACAGTACAAGTCTTTACACCCGAAAAGGTCTTCATACTTGAAATGTATTCAACTGGACTCCTCCTGTCTATGTGATGTTACATCAAAGTCCTGAACTAATGTTTACCATGATGTTTACCATAATTGCTACTCGCGGTTTCTATGGTTGGCCAGATTCTGGCATATTTTTCTTTTTCTTTATCTTGTTGTTGCTTTTTTTTGTCTCCTTTTGTTTTGTTCTGTATCACCTGTAAAACTTCAATAAAAACCTATTGTTCAATATACATACTCCAATTTAAATCAAGCACTATGAGGAAAATTAACTAATAACATATTAGTGTAGAATATAGCATGCTGGAGAAAAGCTTTTAAAAGGCAAGATTGCTAAATAATAATAATAATAGGGGATCTCAATGCCGAGGTTGGAAATCTATATTATCAAAATGTTGGAAAAGAAAGTATATATAAGGAGACAAAAGAGTTACTTTCTTTTGCTAATGACAAGGTGATTGGGGGTATTTTGCAGCAGGCAGCAAATTCATTATTAAGGAAGGAGACGCAAAAGAATAGAAAGGAAGGGTTTGATGAGAAAAGTGAGGGAGTGACTCATACAAGAATAAGACATTGGATTCGTCCTGGTCTCTTCCAGGATATGTAAAACCAGAATAAGAAGTACACTTTATAAAATTAGTATCATTAATGTACATACGTCAACTGAAGATAAGCCACCAAAGGAAAATTAACTTTTCTATAGCGTGCTAGAGATGAGCTTTAAAAAAGGCATACTAATTACAGGGTATCTTAGAACCCAGTCTGGAAGTCTATATGAGTCAAATGGTGGGAAGGAAAGTATACAAAGAGACAAAAGATAAATCTCGCCTTGGTACTTGCTATTCACAGTGATTGGTGGAACATGGTTCCTTAAAACAACCGAAGGAACATCTGGAGAACACCAGATCAGAGAAAAGTCAATTAGATGTGCCAAATCACTCTACTAGTTTCTCTGCACTAGCTACTATTTACTGGAAAATAACTCCAAAGTTAAGAAATTCAATGAACAATGAATAGTTGGCACTCTTGAAGAGTGCATATGACAGGTTCCATGGCGGTGGAGGGAGAAGGGGATAAGAGGAAAAATATTTCAACTAAAGCATGAACCAGCAATACCAGAGACACATTACATTGATACAAGGATGCCAGACTACAAGCTATAATATGTATTGCTCATCTAAAATGGACTGATTCAATTAAATGGATGACTGAAGATCACACTCCAAAGAGGATCCAGTCGGTCACATTAGGCAGGTTTCACTTACAGATAGAAGGATTAAATAGAATTTAGGAAGCTCCTGTTGGAAGTCAAGAATTGGAGGTGTCAATTATGCTTTGCTGTTCTGCTGTGATATGTTGCAAGTTAAAGTGGTGTTTCCACCCAAAAACTGACGTCACATCCCCTTGCTGCAGTCAGTCACTTGGGACACGTGACAGGTCCCAGATGACTGCGTGGCGTATCACAGCGCGCGGCGCCGCTCGCGCATGTGCAGTGGGTGCCCGGCTGTGAAGCCACAGCCGGGTGCCCACAGTAAGAATGACGGCGCGGCGAGCGGAGCTGGGAACGAGGGGGGGCTTCGTTCCCCCGCAACGCTGGACCCTGGGACAGGTAAGTGTCCGATTATTAAAAATCAGCAGCTGCAGAATTTGTAGCTTCTGACTTTTAAAAAAGTTTTTTTAAGGGGCACCCCACTTTAACATGCAATGTGTTAATTAGCCAATTCCAAAAAATGGGGCAACCCATCAGAACTAACAAAAAATAGAAATAGAGTATTTGTTTTTGGCACAGTGTACCAGAATGCACGTAGTATATTACCATGCTTCAGTGTTGCCAACCTACCAGATTGAATTTTACGGAAACGACACCCAAAATTTACTGGCATGGCCAAGTTTTTACTGGCTTTCCAAAAGTTACAAACTTACAGTTTTCAGTGCAAATTTCAGTATTTAGGCTACAAACAAGTACAGTATGCAATTAGCAATGTTATTTAAGGTAGAAATGAAAGTGGTAGTAAACCACTGAAAAAAAATTAATGAAAAAAAACCTTGCAAGACAATGGTATAATGTGCTAGTATGCATCGCATTCTAACACAGTATGAAATACTTACCTTGCAACTAAATTCTTCCAGCAGCACCCGATACCGCTGAGAGGGCTGACAAATTCCCCTGGCCTTTCTTCTGGGCTTGCAGGCTCCGGCCATGATGTCACTCCTACGCATGCGTGCATGAGTCCCATGCTTCTGGCAAGAAGCTCTGAAGGCCCGGCACAGTATTCATGCAGGGTGACTATCTCCTAAGCGGAGCACATTTAGGATATATTTACTATACCTACAGGTAAGCCCTCCTGAGTTTCAGTGACAGTCTTTCTCCATGCCAGGTGGTCCTTTCAGTCCACTTCTGTCCAAACAGCACTGACAGTCCCGCCTCCAGCTTGCCTTGCTCCTGTCGGCTCGGCTTCCTTGCACAATGACATCACACGACACACTCAGGCACTGCCTCCGCCTGACTTGCCCCCTGCCAAAACACACTGTAGCAGGCACTCGGATGGTCTCGGCACATTTGCAGTTTTGAGCTGAGCATGACAGTCATTTTTTAAAAGGCAACCTTTTCCTGTCACTGGCATTCACTGGCAGGAGAAAAGTGCCAATGTTTTACTGGCTGACAGATTGTCAACACTGCCATGCCTTGGGATGTGCTGCAATGCATGTGCTTGTAGGTGTGTTGAGTTAGTTCACTTTGTTGCCACTGAAACAGTTTACCTACTGTACAGTTCAATGAATATAATGTGTGTTAACAAGTGTTAAAGCATTTTTGGTTATAGTTCTCCTATGAATCACAAGAGTGCAGTTTGTTCTTCATTCCTGTGACCCGTTTTCACTCAGCTGGTCCGGCATGCTGCTGAGTGGCTGAGCCAGCCCCTCCCACTCCCTTTACAGCCCAGTGCTCCACTGAACGCTGGAGGGGCAGAGCAGAGTAAGAAGGGGAGAACTGAGCAATCAGCAGTGTTTGATCGCTCAGTTCTCAGGGTAGACATGGTGGGAGACAGTTGGTGCTTCAGTCATCTAGGTGAGTATGATTTATTTTTTTTCCTGAACTTCTCTTTTATGCATTTATCACTTCAACACACCTCAGTGGCTAGGTGTAAATGGGAAATCGGAAGTTTCCCCCATGGGGGTTTTTAGGCAGCTAGGTGTAGGTAATGATAAAAGTAAACGTTTGGTAAAAAGTAAAACATTTTTTCTCTTTATTGAAAAAATGAGTAGTTACATGAGTGTTAGGATGTGAGCTCGAACAGGAATATATTCATGCCAAATACATAAAATAGAAAACATAAGGGTCATATACAGCATATGATAATGACTGTTACAAGACATTCTGACGCGTTTCGACCCATAGTATTTGGGGTCTATTCAGAGGATGAGTTTGCTAGAAAAGAAAAATTTGTAATAGTATGTATATCTCAAATTATTTAAAAAACAAGATATAAGATATGTAAAAAATGTAAAACAGATGTTTAGTAACTTATAGTGCATAGTTACCAGTGTATTTGGAGATGCCTCTCAGTCATGGAGTCCCCCACATAGCTATCAGACCATTCTGTGCGCCTCCATGTCACAACGAAATACCAAGAGGGGGATGAGGGTCCACTCAATGCGGCTTACAAGGAGTCACACGTGAAAGGTTGTCCCCCACTGCAGCGTTCCAGAGGGGGAGAGGCCAGGACCTACGGCAGTTACCAGAGCGATAGCTCATGGAGAACCCATATATAAGTTAAAAGTTTTATTATATTGTCTATGTTTGACATTGACTGTTGGACAGTCAGAAAATATTATTAGATATTGACATGATCCATCATGAGTTTTAAGTAGTTATGAATTTAAGTAGTTAGATGTATAGAGGGAAGAGTGTAAATGATATTGAATTGTTAGTGATATGCAAAAGAGGGGGAGGTGATGGTAAGGTCAAAGGTTTAATCAATGATGTGAATAGGCCAAAATTGGCCTCATCTGTGTACTCAAGAAATGATGTGGTGAGTGATGTCGTGTAAAGTGTGAAAGAAAAATAAAGGGTGACGAAAGGGGGTGTAAAAAGTGGTTGGAAATAGTGTTGAAGGGGTTGTGTAAGAACTAAATGGTTGAGAAAGGGGGATGAATTAGTGTGAATGTGGTGTGCGGATGGAGTAACAGACGTGGTCATGAAAGGAATAATGAACAGTGAAAAATGTATAGAAAAAAAAAAAAAAAGATTATGATAGGGGGTATGGGACTAATAGAGCTGATAATGAAAAGTAAATGAATGTAGAGGATTGAGAGCTACTACAATCTGATATATTGTCTAGAGAATTAATGATGGATAGTTGTAACTTACTCTTAAGGTTCAAGAGGAGACGTCTGACCGTCCAAGAAGAGTGTGAGGGGATCACCTTTTGATCGACCCTCATCACCGGAATTAAATAATATCCTTAATTACAGGGATATTGGAAAATGGGTAACAGGTGCCGCAGGTTCCGCCCCCACCCCTGGCGTGCAGAGGGGGGCAGTGGCCGCCGATGGCGTGCCTCGTGTGGCTCCCCCAGCGTCCCTGAAGGCATAGCCCTGGCCGCTGTCATCACCTCCGTCGTAAACTACGCGACGGCATGACGTCATACGTACGTGCGGAGGGGCCCGTCCGCACGCACGATGACGTCAGGGCGTCCGGAGGTGATTAGGGACGCCGCCGGCAGGGTGATCACTCCCACCTGTGGCCGAGACCAGCTCAGCCACCTAGTGGGACGAAATAGGAGCGCAGTTGTAAAAGCTCCTTACCCTGCCGGGAAGACGCATTTAATAGTAGGACCCCCGACCCAAGGCAACGTGCAACCATGAGGGCGTCACAGGAATCCAATGGTCCGAAATGCCAGTGGGGAAGTGGTAGACAAGAGGAATATAAAGGCGGGCTCACTGGACACTAAAAATGAATAGAAAACCAAAACTAGTACTCTTTAGTCGTATAACATGGGTATATGAGCCTGTACAGAGTGAATTCTAGTGGTGTATTTCAAAGTGAATAGTTGCTCAATTCACCCCATAGTGGCCATATTGTTTGATCACTAGGGGGTTTTTTTGGAAAGATGGTACTTCCCAAATGCAAAAAGCAAAAAGCAAAAGGGAAGTACAAGCGTTTGGACAAAAGGTAAAGGATAATGTGGGGTCCCTAGTGTTCCTCTTTGACATAGTGGGAGTAGGGTCTTTAGTCCAATCTCCACCATGGTCGAGGATATGAGCTCGATCAGGTATGGCAAGAGATACATATTTTAAAGAAGAGCATAACTAATTTAGCGAGCTCTAAGAAAGGAAGGAACATAACTAGAGTGTATTCCCCGCATTGGAGGTCTACTAGGTATCCTAATATACAATTTGGCACATATGCTATCCTATAAGAGAAAACAAGCAAATAATGATGTAATATGATATGATATTCACAGTTTGTACAGAAGAATATACACAGAGGAACGCACAGTGCACGGCTCATATCGTAGCTCTCATGTGTCAAAGGGGGAAGGGGTGTTTAGCCACCCAAAATTGTATAGCAAGGGAAAGACACATTGGAAGGAGATGCTGGTGCTGCTCACCCTGATAAGAAAAAGGAAATCTGAAGTTTCCCCCATGGGGGTTTTTAGGCAGCTAGTAGGTGTAAATGGGGCCTCAACAAGTTGTCTTGCTGATGGTATGATGTACATTACGAGTTTTACATTGCAAGTGTTTAGAGGTACCTTTAGTAAAATGATTCGTAAAATGATGAGTGTACTTGATTTTTAAACAAATTATAGGTAATATTTCCTATAGAAAATAGGTACTATGCTAATAAACGTACAACTACTGAAAACAAACTACATCAATTCCCCAGTCTATAAGTGAGTAGTATTCCAGCAAAAATGTGTTAAACAATTTTAGCCCACTGCTACAATTAAAACCCTTAAAGTGATTGTAGTCAGAAGGTTTTTTATCCTTAAGCATTCTATGCATTAAAGCGGTTCTGCACACACTTTATTTAGTAAATCTCTTTGCCTTACAAATCAGGCAAAGAGTACTAAATAAAAGGTTTTTTTTTTTCACTTACCTTGTAATTGCTGCTCTGTCTCTTCGGGGGTGGGCGGGGTCTGTGCATCGATCCTCGTCATGCCGCACTGTCTCCTGGGATCTGGTGTCATTGATCCCAGGAGGCAGTGCGGACATCCGCCGAAATCTCGCAAGATTTACTGGGCTCTTGTGACAATTTGGCCACATCTGCCGAAATCTCACGAGATTTTGGCAGATGTGGCCGTAATCTCGCGAGATTTTAGCAGATGTAGCCGTAATCTCGCGTGATTTCAGGGGAAAGTGAGCTACACTTTGCCATTACTGCGCACGCGCGAGATCGGTGCAGTAACGGTGGTGCATGCTGGGCCATAGAAGGTGCCTGTGTGGTTTCACATGCCCACAGGCAAGATGGCACCCAGCAGCAACACTTTTTATAAGTGTTTATTTTTGACGAAAACCAGCAGCAGTTCGCTCTGAAAACGGAAAATGTGGGTTCTCATTGCACAAAAAAAAATCCTTCTCATTGCACAAAAAAAAAAAAAACATTAGACAGTGTCATTCCGCTTTAAGATAAAAAGCCTTCAGTGTACAGCAGCCCTCCTAAGCCCCCCTAATACTTACCTGAGCCCCCTTTCGATACAGCAATGTTGCATGAGACACTCGGCTGGCCGGGACTCCGCCCCCCCCCCCCAAAGGTGCCCTTGATATAATTTTCATGTCTCAGGGAACCCCTGCTAAAAATGATTTTATTTACAGTATTTGGTACATTAGTGTGATCAGTAAGTTGTGGATATATAAATAAAAATGTCACACTCAGAGCAAATCACTTTTTAACATCTACCTGAACTAGACCAAAACATTATTTTCAGTAATAATAATCAAATAAAATGAATATTATTGTTGGCCAGAAAAGAAAAACAGACTTTAAAATGCAATGCAATTCTAAATCTGACTGAACTACCACGCACGTGTGGGAGTGACATCATCCGTGCCCAGCCAATGACAACAGAAGATGTCAGCGGCCAGGCGGGGAGTTTGAGGATGCTGCATCGCTGAAGCTGAGGTGAGTATTGCTCTGCTTTAAGGAGGTTTTTCTGGTCTAATTCACATAACATGTCACATATCACTGGGTGTCAATATTTTTGTTCTATATGTGGACATTAAGTCCTACTTTTTTCTACTGTGTTCCCTAATTGGTTTCATAGTTTCATAGTTAGTAAGGTTGAATAAAGACATCAGTCCAACCTGAGTGAGCATCTACAATTGTCCCTATCCCTGTACATTGCACACTCACATCGGTCCCTACCCTCAAGGAGCCCACAATCCAAGGTCCCCATTCATATACTAGGGCCAATTTTTATTTATTTTTTGGACAGTAGCCAATTAACCTACCTGCATGTCTTTGGAATGTGGGAGGAAACCCGAGTACCTAGAGGAAACCCACGCAGGCACAGGGAGAACATGCAAACTCCAGGCAGGTAGTGTCGTGGTTGGGATTTCAGTAAAAACTTTAATGCTTAAAAATATTGTATTGGCTCCTTACATTGGTGGTCAGTGGAGAAGTGACCCCTTACTTTAGTGGTCAGTGTAGGGCTCCTTAGCATTTATGATCAGCAGGAGACAAGCCCCTTAGATTCATGGTGATTTAGAAGGACCCACTTAAATTGGTGGTCAGTGTAGCACCAATTGCATTGTTGGTCAGTAAAGAGACCAGTCTACCACTGCTCAAAGAAGGCCTAGCAACCTCCGGAGAAAGCCTAACAAAGTCTGTTCTGACTGGATTACATTTGATTTAGGTGTGTATAATAAACTCGTTGGCTGGGTGTTGGCGCCAACAGGTGCAAGTCCCTACTCCCCTTCTTCTAGAATAGAAAAGCAACCCACTTGATTGTAGCCCTCTACCTCTGCCATATTGTGCCCATACATTTGCCAGAGGCCTTCCCATGATATCCCAGGCCTTTATCCTTTATATTCAAAGAAAGAAATGTCCACACAAAAGATATAGGTTCCGCACTTTATTGGTGTTCTTCAGAAGATGGCATTGACACAACACATCATGTAGACACACTATCTGGGATCACTTGACATTACTTTGTCAACCACAAACTGGATGAACTACAGCAGTCATGTGAAAGCAGCACACAATACGCAGCACTCTTAAGCTATCTTCCTTTTTTTATTTTTTGCAGTCTCTCTCCTTCCTAGGGTCATTAGTACTCAATCAGAGAGCTCTGACTTGCCAGAGGCTCTGTGTCCAGCTCATGACTCCCTGCTTGTCATTACAGAGACAGGATGACTGCAGCTGCACTTTTTAGTACACTTCTAGTGTACTAAGTGAGTTCTAGATATAACTTACTGCAGAGAACACTTGGTCTGACCTGAAAGGCCTTTTGCAACCCGCTCTAGCCTCTATTACCAGTCTACAGCCGGATCTTCTGGAGGCAGAACTATCTTACCCCACTCTCCAGCTCTATCCAAGGCCTCTGCACAGTAACTATATCTGCATACGTGTAGGGTGATTGGCTCCAATGCCCTAACTGCATTAGGCCCCCCACCCTGGCTCTAGCTTAAAGGGACCTAGCATCTGATTAAATTATTCTCTGTCGGTCTTTTTTATCTGTTCTCGTCTTTCTTCGATCGGTTTACATCTTGTCTTCTTAACTGGCTTTTTTGTTTTTGTGCTATTGTCTTCGTAACTGTATTCCGTTACTCTGTCGTTTTGTTTTGTCTCTGTCTTTCTACCGTTTCTGCTTTAACTTTGTCCTTTCTTTTTTCGTATTAACACTTTTCTTGCTTTTTGTTCAGGTTGTTTTCAGTTGAACTTCTTAACTATCGTTCTTATCGTTTGTTTTTGTAGTTTTCACTTTCACTCTCGTCTTCATCTGTTGTCTTGCTTGTTATGTTTTTCTTCTTGGTGCTTGTTGTCTTCTTTCTTTCGACTATTTACTTTCAACTCTGTTTATTTTCTTGTTGTCGTTTTGTGGTCGTTCGTTTCTTGCGATGGTTTTTTACACCCTTTTTCTCTTTTGTGTTTTTTTACGATTTTTTTCTTTTTCCTTTCTTTCCTTCTAACTGCATTAGGCCCCCCACCCTGGCTCTAGCTTAAAGGGACCTAGCATCTGATTAAATTATTCTCTGTTACCACACACTATTCTGGGACAGAGCCAACTAGCTAACTGCACCTGCTTACAAACTGTTCTGTTTTTTTAGAAAATACTGCTTACACTTTCTTTTTCATTTATTTTTGTATCTTAGAGCTTCTGGTCTCCTCCAGGCCTTATGCAGTCTCAAACAATTCTCTGTTACTGTATCTGATTGGGAGCCAGCAGAATGGTTCCGATAATGTGACCACTGGGACAGCCAATCAAAGTGGTCACATGATAGAGAAGCTGCGCTACCTCCCAACATTAAAGCCTACCTGAGAAGGTTGAGGACATGACAAATGAGGTTTAATGTTGTCCAGTTCTGGCCACTAGTCCTCAGATAAGATGTGCAGGAACTGGAGAGAATCCAGAGAGATGGGGGCAAGCTAATAAGGGGACTGGATGACCTAAGTTATGAGAAACTACTACAGGCATTAAACTTATTCTCTCTGGGGAAGGGACGCTTGAGAGGAGATATGATAGAGATATACAAATACCTCAATAGTGACTCTGGCATAGGAAAAAAAACTATTAGTTTGCAGGGAATTTAAAAAGACAGGCAGCCATTTATTGAAACTAGAGAAGAAATGGTTTAACCTCAAACAACATAGAGGGTTTTCTACTCTCAGCACAGTGAGGATGTGGCACTCCCTTCCACAAGCCGTGGTGTCTGTGGGGAGTGTCGATAGTTTCAAAAAAGTATATAGGGATATGGGAATTGTTTTTGATCATCAACTCACGTACACACCCACACCACTCAGGTTGAACGGGGTGAACTAGTGTCATAAACTAGTAGAATTTCATTTGACATTTTTTGTTTTAAGAACATTTGTTTTGTTTTTTTTAAATTGTTATTGGGATCAAATCGACAGCACTGGAGCGGTGCGCTAGTAGGACAGTAAAAAAAGTCCTGCTAGCAGCATCTTTGGAGAGGTGAAGGAGCGGTGTATTCACCGCTCCTATACCGCTCCTACCCACTGAAATCAATGGGACACACAGCAGGAAACCACGGTAGTACCGCCGGCAAAGCGCTGCTGCAGAGGGGGGTTTTGACCCTTTTTTGACCCTTTTTAGGCCGCTAGCGGGGGTTAAAACCACCCCGCTAGCGGCCTAATACCGCGGCTAAAACGACGGTAACGCAGCGCTAAATATAGCGCTGCTTTACCGCCGCCGCCCACACCGCCCCAGTGTGAAACCAGCCTTACAGCAAACAGTTTTGTTCCTTTTTTAGAATAAAGGTTTTACATAAATAAATAAAAGTTGATCGTGGTAAGCCATGCCAGAGTAAACTCTTTGTAAGCCGATAGGCAGTCAAAACCTTGGGGTCCCCCTCACAGGTTTCTGGAGGTTTTTCATGCGTTTGCCCTAGTGGAATAACATTGAACTAAGTAATATGCACGTCAGCTACTAGATGGAGATGGCCATCACTACTGTAAATGACATATACAGTAGGTAGGTTGCACCAACATTTTTTACAAACTGTCAGCTTTTAAGATGAGCTTTTAAGAGTCTTTAATGTAAAGTTTTTGTTTCTTTGAGTTGACCTATTTTTATGTGAACAATTTAATAAATGATCATTGTAATTTTCTTTCAAGATTAAATTAATATTCTTTAGATCCATTGTCATGGGGCTCTTTAAGGGCATGGGGCCCATAGGCAGGTGCCTACTCTGCCTATTTGGTAATCTGGTTGTAAGTACCCCTGTCAATATTAAATAGTCTGTCTCAGCACTGTAAATGATACATTCTTCTGGAGAGCTTGTTCTTTTGAAGAACAATAGACATACTGGCCAGATCACCAGATGAAAATAGAAGAAAGAAAGCTTTAAAAAAAAAAATGCAGCCATCACATCTAAAAGCTGCAATATAATAAATGTTTGCTTTTACCTTTAAGTTTCTGGAACTATGTGCTGTGTTTATTATTTTTTTTATTTTTTTTTATTGTTTGCTTCACTCTATTTTTTCTTTATCAGAAAACAGAAGTCCAGGAAGGATTATAACACAGTGCACCAACTGTTGAAGTAAGCACACATTTCACTGATGTCCCTGGAGACATATTTGCCTCCTGAACATACTTTCACAGCAAGAATGGAGTCAGGTAAGTGTGATCATCTGGTGCTCAGGGCAAAGATGCCAGACTGTGCCCCCATTTCACTCCCTGGGTACAAAAGTGGATGGTGCTAACAGTGTCCCTCTCCTGAAAATGTCCTTGCGTCAATGGTGTAGTTGAAAGGAAAAAAATTGCCATTTTTCTATACCCCAGTTATTTTTTTTTTTTTATATATAGTTGAGTCGCTCAGTCTTGTTTCTACTTTGGAGGTATGGCTTTGTGGTTGCAATTCTTCCATGGTCTTCACCCATCTCCGAACAGTAGATGGGTGTACCTGGGTCCCTCTGGTTTCCAGCAGTTCTGTGCCGATGGCACTGCAGAAAATCTTCCGATGACGAAGGGAAGTAAGCATGATGTGTCTTTCATCTGCTGCATTACGTTTCGTTTTCAGATCACTGAGTGTACGGTCCTCAACTTTCCATGTTTCTTTGTGCTTCTTCAAAGGAGCTTAATCAGAACATCTTGAAACCCCAGTTTGCTTTGAAATCCTTGCCTTGGAGAGACCTTGCTGATGCAGTATAACTACAGTACCTTGTGTCTTGTTGCTGTGGTGCTGTCTTGCTATGGTGTATGACCTGTGAAACTGTCTTCTACAATCTCCCCTTAGTAGCAGAGTTTGGCTGTTCCTCACCCATATATAAACAAAGAAACGGCGCTGGAATAGACGTGTGCAATATTGAACGAGAAAAAGAAAACACAAAAAATGTGCAGCTGCTGATAAGAAAGTGCTATAACCTTCAAAAAATGCTCAAACCAATAAAACAGCGCTGGCAAACAAAAATTGTGACAAAATAATAAATGATCCCACAAAATTGACAAACATCAATAATGTGTGTGAAGTGGTTTACATGTCTGACACAAACCAACCCCATAAAAAATAAACTAGCATCAAATAATATGTGTGATAAATTATTACATAAGTGACATGATTGAATAATAACCATAAAATTATTTCATAGATACCAAAATTGAATAAGTGATAAACCACAACCTAAATGTGGTAAGAAAATATATAAATAAAAATGAATGTGAGTAAGTCCAGTTATTGTCCCAAAAAACCAAGAACCAAAATAAATGTACATATGAGCTCCTTCTTGGAATAGACTCACCGGACTAGCAGACAGACAGAGCAGCAAAGCAGAGGGCAGATATGCAGACAAACTGTGGTTCGGCAAGTAGGCACAAAAGCAGAGCTGAATAAACAAGCCAGTGGGATGAGAGGATCCAGGGAGCGATGCATGCACACAAGGCACAGTGATGTTCTTGGAGATATTGTACCGATAATAGAAGAGAGCAAAAGTGTTGTAGAAGGATTTTTAAAATGCGCGCTCTGCGCTACTTACAGGATGCATAAAGGAAGGCAAACTTCTCAGATACTTCCGCGGTTGCAGCTGGTTTAGCGTGCGCTCCACGGGAACAGGAAGTGGCGTCAGTGGTTAGATCCTTGGCCGGAAATTACGTCGACGCGTTTCGCCCCTCCTCCAGGGCGTCATCAAAAGACATCACTTCCGGCCAAAGGGATGTGATATTTATACTAGATGGAGAGCAGAAAACCCCTCCTTTTAACAGGTGTAGCTAGATGGAGAGCAGAAAACCCCTCCTTTTAACCACTTCAGCCCCGGACCATTTGGCAGCCAAAGGACCAGAGGTCTTTTTTCAATTTCGCACTGCACTACTTTAACTGGTAATTGCGCGGTCATGCAATTTTGTAACCAAACGAAATTTGCGTCCTTTTCTTCCCACAAATAGAGCTTTCTTTTGATGGTATTTGATTGCCTCTGTGATTTTTATTTTTTGCGATATAAACGGAAAAAGAGCGAAAATTTTGAAAAAAAAATAGATTTTCTACTTTTTGTTATAAAAAAAATCTAATAAACTCAATTTTAGTCAAACATTTGGGCCAAAATGTATTCAGCCACATGTCTTTAGTAAAAAAAATGCCAATAAGCGTATATTTATTGGTTTGCGCAAAAGTTATAGCGTCTACAAACTAGAGTACATTTTCTGGAATTTACACCGCTTTTAATTTATGACTGCCTATTTCATTTCTTGAGGTGCTAAAATGGCAGAGAAGTACAAAACCCCCCCAAATGACCCCATTTTGGAAAGTAGACACCCCAAGCTATTTGCTGAGAGGCATGTTGAGCCCATTGAATATTTTTTTTTTTAGTCCCAAGTGATTGAATAAAGACAAAAATAAAAAAGATTTTTTTTTTTTTCAAAAAGTTGTCACTAAATGATATATTGCTCACACATGCCATAGTTATATGTGGAATTGCACCCCAAAATACATTTTGCTGCTTCTCCTGAGTATGGGGATACCACATGTGTGGGACTTTTTGGGAGCCTAGCCGCGTACGGGGCCCCGAAACCCAAGCACCGCCTTCAGGATTTCTAAGGGTGCAAATTTTTGATTTCACTCCTCACTACCTATCACAGTTTCGAAGGCCATAAAATGCCAAAATAGCACAAAACCCCCCCAAATGACCCCATTTTGGAAAGTAGACACCCCAAGCTATTTGTTGAGAGGCATGGTGAGTATTTTACAGCTCTCATTTGTTTTTGAAAATGAAGAAAGTAAAGAAAAAAAAATTTTTTTTTTCTTTTTTCAATTTTCAAAACTTTGTGACAAAAAGCAACATCTGCAAAATACTCACAATACCTCTCAGCAAATAGCTTGGGGTGTCTACTTTCCAAAATGGGGTCATTTTGGGGGGTTTTATGCCATCTGGGCATTCCATGGCCTCCGAAACTGTGATTGGCAGTGAGAAGTGAAATAAAAAAATTACACCCTTAGAAAGCCTGAAGGCGGTGATTGGTTTTTGGGGTTCCGTACGCAGCTAGGCTCCCAAAAAGTCCCACACATGTGGTATCCCCGTACTCAGGAGAAGCAACAGAATGTATTTTGGGGTGTATTTCTACATATGCCCATGACATGTTTGAGCAATATATCATTTAGTGACAACTTTTTGTAAAAAAAATATATATATTTTTTTTTTTTCATTATTCAATCTCTTGGGACAAAAAAAAAAAATATTTAATGGGCTCAACATTGCTCTCATCAAATAGCTTGGGGTGTCTACTTTCCAAAATGGGGTCATTTGGGGGGGGGTTTGAACTGTCCTGGCATTTTATGCACAACATTTAGAAGCCTATGTCACACGTCACCCACTCTTCTAACCACTTGTAGACAAAGCCCTTTCTGACACTTTTTGTTTACATGAAAACATATTTTTTTTTTTGCAAGAAAATTACGTTGAACCCCCAAACACTATATATGATGTTAAAGCAAAGGCCCTACAGATTAAAATGGTGGGTGTTGCATTTTTTTTTTCCACACAGTATTTGCGCAGCGATTTTTCAAACGCATTTTTTGTGGAAAAAATACACTTTTTTTTATTTTAATGCACTAAAACACACTATATTGCTCAAATTTTTGATGAAATAAAAAATATGATCTTAGGCCGAGTACATGGATACCAAACACGACATGCTTTAAAATTGCGCACAAACACGCAGTGGCGACAAACTACATACATTTTTAAAAGCCTTTAAAAGCCTTTACATGATACCACATTAGATTCACGGAGGAGGTCTACTGCTAAAATTACTGCCCTCGATCTGACCTTCGCGGTGATACCTCACATGCATGGTGCAATTGCTGTTTACATATGACGCCAGACCAACGCTTGTGTACGCCTTTGCGCAAGAGAAGGGGGGGGCAGGGGTGCTTTTTTTTTTTTTTTTTGTTTTTTTTTTTATTTATTTAGCTTTTTTATTTTATTTTTAAACTGTTCCTTCCATTTTTTTTTCTTTGTTATGATTTTTATTGTTATCTCAGGGAATGTAAATATCCCCTATGATAGCAATAGGCAGTGACAGGTACTCTTTTTTTGAAAAAATTGGGGTCTATTAGACCCTAGATCTTTCCTCTGCCCTCAAAGCATCTGACCACACCAAGATTGGTGTGATAAAATGCTTTCCCAATTTCCCAATGGCGCGGTTTATATCCGGGAGGGGGGACATTCCCTCCCACTGCTTGTAAAAGCAGTCTAGAGGCTAATTACCCGCTAGAATTGCTTTTACATGAAAGCCGATCACTGGCTGAAAAGAATGATACCAAGATGATACCTAAACCTGCAGGCATCATTCTGGTATAACCATTCAAAGTCCAGCAACATACTGGACATATATTGTAATCTTTTTTTTTTCATGCAGCCTCTTGGCTGAACGAAAAAAAGAGATTGATTGGTGGGTATGCCCACCATTAGAATACCTCCCTTCATCCACCCACTTCTAATGATGGGCATACATGCACCATTTATATATGCCGATGCATGGGGGAATCCTCCCGCAAAAGTTATGCCGTGTACACACGGTCGGAATTTCGACCGTATGTACGTGGCATTAGGAGCCAATCGCTCCTCCCCCCCCTGCTGCCCCCATGCTTCGGCATATATGCTCTTTTTTTTAACTGTGGTGGTGAAATCACCTCCTACAGTGTTGGAGTCGCGTCTTTATGTATCGTGGGAGCAAACGCTGTTGCTGTCAAGATAAATAAATCCGCGTTGCAACTGAATGGCGCACCTGAAAACAAAAAAATGCTTAACACTAAAACACAGTAAACAAAATTACATACCTGAAAAGCAAGCATGATAAAACATGATAAAACATAATAAAACATTGCAGAATAGAATGGAGTAAAAAAAGAGCAACAATAGAGAGAGAATAGAGTGAGAGAGAGAACAATAAAACGACAACTATTTTTTTTTTTTTATTTTTTTGAGATTCACAGGTAAAAAAGCTCCTGACTGAAGCGACTGAATCAAAACGCTACCACAAAAAAAACTGTTAGCGATCGCAGGGATCAGGCCTGACTCTGCGAACGCTGCAGTTATGTGTGCTTAGTGTTTTGTAAGTGACAGTGATCGATCGATACTGCACTTGGGTGGGCTGGGCTGGGCGGAGGGGGAAAACGCAGGTGCTAGCAGGTATCTGGGCTGATCCCGCTAACAATGCGGTTTTTTTTGGAACCCTAAACTGCTGGGACGCTAGTATAGATCTGATCAGATCAGATATTGATCTGTTCAGATACTGTGCCACTAAGGGAGGTGTATGCTTTGTGCGTGGGTGTTTGCGGTACTGGCACTAACCTGGGGCGACGCAGACCTTATTTGACCCTAAAACCTAATTGATATCACCCGCCGGGCGATCAGGGGTTAAACCGTTATTGGGTAATAAATGGCGGGTGCCCTGACAGTATAAAAAACAAGCTAACTAACCAGCGTCACCCGTAACAGTAATACAAAAAAAAACTGGTTACCTAGCGACACTAATGCAGCGATCAGAAAAACGATCGCTTAGTGACACTGGCAAAAGGGGGTGAAAGGGTTAACTAGGGGCAATCAGGGGGTTAAACCTTTATTAGGTAATATATGGGGGTACCTGACGCTATATAAAAACCTGACGGGGAACCTAAATAACGAAATAACTAACTGGCTAACCAGCGTCACCAGTGACAGTTATACAGTGATCACTGGTGAAAGGGTTAACTCTAGGGGCAATCAGGGGGTTAAAACCTTTATTTAGGTTGTAATATGGGGGTACCTGACCTATAAACCTATTTATGAACCTATATAAACATGGCGGTTACCTAAAAAAAAAAAAATGGTTACCTAGCGACACTAATGCAGCGATCAGAAAAACGATCGCTTAGTGACACTGGCAAAAGGGGGTGAAAGGGTTAACTAGGGGCAATCAGGGGGTTAAAACCTTTATTAGGTAATATTTGGGGGTACCTGACGCTATATAAAAACCTGACGGGGAACCTAAATAACGAAATAACTAACTGGCTAACCAGCGTCACCAGTGACAGTTATACAGTGATCACTGGTGAAAGGGTTAACTCTAGGGGCAATCAAGGGGTTAAAACCTTTATTTAGGTTGTAATATGGGGGTACCTGACCTATAAAACTATTTATGAACCTATATAAACATGGCGGTTACCTAAAAAAAAAAAATGGTTACCTAGCGACAGCAGTGACACTAATACAGCGATCAGAAAAACGATCGCTTAGTGACACTGGCAAAAGGGGTGAAAGGGTTACCTGGGGGGCAATCAAGGGGTTAAACCTTTATTAGGGGGGGGTAGGGGGCTACCTTGGACCTAAAACTAACTGCCCTGACAGTTATTACAGTCACACTGACACTAAATGCAGTGATCAGTAAAAAAATGATCACTGCAATTAGTGACACTGTGACTGGGGGGGGAGGGGTGATCTGGGGGGTGATCAGGGGGTGACAGGGGGGTGGAATATGTGCCTAACTGTACTGGTGTCAGTGTACTGTTGTGCACTAACCTTTACATGTTCACCGCTCGGCGTCTCCGGTCACATAGACCGGCGCACCGAGCGTGACATCACTTCCGCCTTCCTGTCTATACAATAGACAGGAAGGGGAAGCTTTTCATTGGCCAGGAGCGATCGCGAGGGGGTGGCCAGAAACCACTGGCCGTCCCCTTGTCCCGGATTGCTCCTGACACGATCCCGACCGTCCCCGCCGGCGGAGGGGGGTCCGATCGGACCCCCCAACCGCCTGAAGAATGTCACGTACAGGTACATGATTCTGCCTGTACGTGCCATTCTGTTGACGTATATATACATGGGGCGGTCGGGAAGTGGTTAACAGGTGGATCTAAACGCCAAAACATGATCAGAGGGGATAAGATCACTTATTGTCCTGCATGATCATCATATGAGTTTGCATAAAGCCTTTAATAAGCTGGCGATAAAAAAAGGGGGGTAAACCCCGACAATTACAATGTACAGTAAAAACAAATAACACATAGTGTATACAATATACAATATGCCGTAAATAAGCAAAATTGTTAAAAAATATATATATAAAATGTAATTAGAATTACATATATATAAGAACATAATCCCAGGATTAGGAATTTGAACTTGCAGTATAATATATTATCCCTTAAAAACTTATTTTAAAATGAAAATTGAAATTAAAGTAATTGATTTGTCCCAAAAGTTTGGAAATCCCTCTCCCGGACATTAACTGAAAAAATAAATAAAAATAAATAATATAAAAAAATATATAAATAAAATAAAATAAAATTTAAATAAAATAAAATTAAAAATAAAATATAAATAAAATATAAAAATAAAAAATAAAAATAAAAAATAAAAATAAAAAATAAAATAAAAGTGAAATGAAAATAAAAATTAAATTAAATTAAAAAAATAAAAATAAAAATAAAATTAAAATAGAAATCGAAATAGAAATGAAAATAAAATTAAAATGAAAAAGAAAGTAAAAAATAATAATAAGAAAAATAAATAAATAAAATAAAAAAATAAATAAAATAAAAATAAAAATAAAAAAATATAAATAAAAAATAAAAAACAAAACAAAACTGAAATGCCCAGAAATAGGGAGGGACCAAACTACCAGTTGGACAAAAAGCAATTTAAATCCAAATCATTATTGATACCCAAAGGACTTAAAGTCCGCAGTCTATGGATCCATTGTGTCTCGTTCTGGGAAATTGAACGTTTTAGGTTAGAACCTCTCCAGTGCTGTTCCACCTTGTCAATTCCACAGAACGTCAAGACACTAGGATCTCGATCATGGAACATTCTGAAATGGTTGGAGAGGCTGTGGTGTTTGTATCCTTTCCTAATTCTGTTAACATGCTCCCTCAACCTCACCCCCAGTGGTCTAGTGGTTCTCCCCACATATTGGAGCCCACAGGGGCAGGCAAGCAAATATGTCACGTGCGTGGTCCCACACGTGATAAACTTTTTGATCTCATAAGACTTTCCAGTAGAAAAAGAGCTAAATTGCATGATTTTTCTTTTCCTGAATTTTGATGTTCTACACATCATGCATCTCCCACAGCTGTAAAAACCTGTCTGGTCCAAAAAGGTGAACAATTTTTTTGGGGGGTTCACAACATTATGTGCCAATTGCAGTCTCAAGGTGGGAGGCTTGGTGTAAATAAAATTAGGCCGACTGGGTAATACCGATTTTAGCTCTCTGTCTTCCATTAAAAGAGGCCAGTGTTTTTTTATAATTTTCTCAAATTCTTTATACTGGCGATTATATCCAGTTAAAAAAGCTGTGCCAAAATCTTGTTGCTTTTTAGGTTTCTTCCTAAATAAATCATCTCTATTCATTTCTCCAATATCCTCTTTAATCCGCTTGAGATCTTCCAGATTGTATCCTTTATCTTGAAACCGCTCTAGGATCAGGTTCGCCTGTGAGTTGTAATCTTCTTTCTTGTTACAATTTCTCCTGACCCTGAGCATTTGGCTTTTAGGAATTCCGCCTAGCCACCTGGGATGGTGGCAACTGGTAAGTGGAATGTATCCATTCCTATCTACATCTTTAAAAAATGTGCGTGTGAACAATTTATTTCCTTCCTTAAAGATTGTCAGATCCAAGAAATTTATCTCCTTGTCACTAAAAACTTCTGAGAAGGAAATGCCAAACGGATTATTACTCATTCCATCCAGGAAAAATTTAAAAGATTCTTGCGATCCTGCCCAAATAACTATGATGTCATCTATATATCGTTTATATAGTTTCAGCTGTGGAATGTTTAGACTATAAATGGCCTCCTTTTCCCAGAAGCTCATGAAAAGATTGGCAACCGATGGGGCATATTTAGCCCCCATCGCGACGCCCTTCTTTTGTCTAAAAAATTCTTTTTCATGCCAGAAAAAATTATGACTCATAGCCAGATCTAAGGTTTGCAGAATGAATGTTTTTTGTTTTTCTTTAATATTAAGATTTCCCAATGCCCAATCAACGGCCTGTAGGGCATGGGCTTGCTGGATATTGGTGTAAAGAGAATTTACGTCTATACTTGCTAGAATACAGTTCTCATCCACGGTCATTGGCCTAATAAGCTCTATTAAATCCTTGCTATCCTTGAGATATGCAGGGCATTGGGTGGTGAGTGGCTGTAAAAAATAATCCAAATATTCACCAATTCTGGAGAACAAAGATTCAATTCCACTTATTATTGGTCGCCCAGGCGGCTTCAGTGGATTTTTATGTAATTTTGGTAGCTGATATATCACTGGAACTCTAGGAGCATCTGGGATCAAATATCGTGCTTCTTTTTTCTTCAAGATGCCATCAGTTGTTGCTTTCTTTATTAATTTCTTCAGTTTATCTTTAAACTTCTTAGTGGGGTTTCCTTTTAGTTTTTCGTAGGTATCTTGGTCTCCAACCAATCTATTGAGCTCATCTAGGTAATCATTTTTGTTGAGTATTACTACTCCACCGCCCTTGTCGGCTGACCTAATTACTATGTTCTTGTTCTTTTCCAATAGCTCCAACCCATTTTCCAAATCTTTTTTCCGCCTATTAGGTCGTAAGGTGAGCTTCTCTAAGTCCTGTTCGACCAACGACTTGAAAGCTCCCACAAAATGATTATTGGAAATTTGGGGATTGAAGGTGGAATTATTTTTCAAAGAACTGTGTAAATAGACCTCAGAACATGGTTCTACTGGTGGCTTGTTTTTGGCATAAAATTTTTTAATATTGATTTTCCTAATAAATTTTTGAAAATCGATAAAAACATCGAATTTGTTCAAATTCCTATCCACAGCAAATTTTAGACCGAGGTCTAAAACTTTTAATTCATCTTTCGTGAAGGTGGCATCACTGAGATTAAAAATTCCTTCCATTAGGTTTCTCTTTTTCGCTTGCTTTTTACCTCCTCTGCATCCTCTAATTCTTCTGTTCTTCCTTCTTCTCCTAACATCTGGGGGGCCATAGGGTGCCAGGGGATCCATTCCTCCTCCTTCCTGTTTGGTTGGCTGGGATTGTGCTTCCCCCGACCTCTGGGTGTCCCACCACCCCTCCCCCTCTGCGAAGGTGGTCCTCCAGATCCTCTCCTCTGAAAATCCCCTCTTGTGTTATTGGGGTACCATCCTCGTCCCCTATTTGGTGGTGGCCCATAGCCGGGTTGATTTGTAGGCCAGGGCTGACCACCATAATTACCTCCTCCTCTATGGTCATGTCCTCTCCAATTGGAGGGAGGAAAATAGTTAGATTGTCCCTGGGGCCAAAATTGGCCACTGGAGTTACTTCCTCTAGTGTCATGGCCTCTCTGGCCATGAGATCCTCTGTTGGATGTATAACCATATTCATACACCAGGGGTTCATATCGATTGTGGGTGGAAACTCCATATTGGGGTGTCATAGAAACATGATGGTCCCTATATTGGTGACTGCCTCTCTCATCATCTCTAGAGGAACCATCATATCTTCTCACCGGAGTTTTTGGGATTCTAGTATTATCCAGCATTCGTTCTGGGATTGCTGCTGGATTTCTAGCAGAATTACTAGATCCTTCAGCCACCTCTTGCCATTTGTAGACCTTATGAGTTTTGTAGTCATTGGAATCCCTCAGAAACTTTTTGATTTTTTTCTTTTGGGTATCTTTGTCTACTTTGTCTGCAAAATCTTGCAGCTGTTTTAATCTTTCTTTATGTTCTCCTGATGCAATTGATGGGCCCAATTTAGATTTAATTGTCTTGATGTTATTTTCAATCAATAGCAATTTTTTCTCCTTTCTGGCAATTAACATACCTAAAAGTTTCCTCTCACTATGGTTGAAAAAGGAGAACCATTCGCTCTCTAGGTCTTTATCCACCAGACCGTCATTGGGAGTAATATCCCATCTTAAACATCTAGGGGTGATTTTATCTTTTACATATTTATTCAGGGTAAATATGTCCCACCAAGTTCTAATTTGTTTGTCAAGAGCATTTTTTAAGTGCTTGAAATCTTGGTTAATATCTATAGATTCATTATTTTGTGAGAAAAAATCATCTGCATTCAAGTTTCTACTATTAGTGAAAGTGAAAATTTCCATAGCTGCCAAATACACTCCCAAAAAAAGGGAAAATAATATATAAACAAAGAAACGGCGCTGGAATAGACGTGTGCAATATTGAACGAGAAAAAGAAAACACAAAAAATGTGCAGCTGCTGATAAGAAAGTGCTATAACCTTCAAAAAATGCTCAAACCAATAAAACAGCGCTGGCAAACAAAAATTGTGACAAAATAATAAATGATCCCACAAAATTGACAAACATCAATAATGTGTGTGAAGTGGTTTACATGTCTGACACAAACCAATCCCATAAAAAATAAACTAGCATCAAATAATATGTGTGATAAATTATTACATAAGTGACATGATTGAATAATAACCATAAAATTATTTCATAGATACCAAAATTGAATAAGTGATAAACCACAACCTAAATGTGGTAAGAAAATATATAAATAAAAATGAATGTGAGTATTTTGTCACAATTTTTGTTTGCCAGCGCTGTTTTATTGGTTTGAGCATTTTTTGAAGGTTATAGCACTTTCTTATCAGCAGCTGCACATTTTTTGTGTTTTCTTTTTCTCGTTCAATATTGCACACGTCTATTCCAGCGCCGTTTCTTTGTTTATATATTATTTTCCCTTTTTTGGGAGTGTATTTGACAGCTATGGAAATTTTCACTTTCACTAATAGTAGAAACTTGAATGCAGATGATTTTTTCTCACAAAATAATGAATCTATAGATATTAACCAAGGTTTCAAGCACTTAAAAAATGCTCTTGACAAACAAATTAGAACTTGGTGGGACATATTTACCCTGAATAAATATGTAAAAGATAAAATCACCCCTAGATGTTTAAGATGGGATATTACTCCCAATGACGGTCTGGTGGATAAAGACCTAGAGAGCGAATGGTTCTCCTTTTTCAACCATAGTGAGAGGAAACTTTTAGGTATGTTAATTGCCAGAAAGGAGAAAAAATTGCTATTGATTGAAAATAACATCAAGACAATTAAATCTAAATTGGGCCCTTCAATTGCATCAGGAGAACATAAAGAAAGATTAAAACAGCTGCAAGATTTTGCAGACAAAGTAGACAAAGATACCCAAAAGAAAAAAAATCAAAAAGTTTCTGAGGGATTCCAATGACTACAAAACTCATAAGGTCTACAAATGGCAAGAGGTGGCTGAAGGATCTAGTAATTCTGCTAGAAATCCAGCAGCAATCCCAGAACGAATGCTGGATAATACTAGAATCCCAAAAACTCCGGTGAGAAGATATGATGGTTCCTCTAGAGATGATGAGAGAGGCAGTCACCAATATAGGGACCATCATGTTTCTATGACACCCCAATATGGAGTTTCCACCCACAATCGATATGAACCCCTGGTGTATGAATATGGTTAAACATCCAACAGAGGATCTCATGGCCAGAGAGGCCATGACACTAGAGGAAGTAACTCCAGTGGCCAATTTTGGCCCCAGGGACAATCTAACTATTTTCCTCCCTCCAATTGGAGAGGACATGACCATAGAGGAGGAGGTAATTATGGTGGTCAGCCCTGGCCTACAAATCAACCCGGCTATGGGCCACCACCAAATAGGGGACGAGGATGGTACCCCAATAACACAAGAGGGGATTTTCAGAGGAGAGGATCTGGAGGACCACCTTCGCAGAGGGGGAGGGGTGGTGGGACACCCAGAGGTCGGGGGAAGCACAATCCCAGCCAACCAAACAGGAAGGAGGAGGAATGGATCCCCTGGCACCCTATGGCCCCCCAGATGTTAGGAGAAGAAGGAAGAACAGAAGAATTAGAGGATGCAGAGGAGGTAAAAAGCAAGCGAAAAAGAGAAACCTAATGGAAGGAATTTTTAATCTCAGTGATGCCACCTTCACGAAAGATGAATTAAAAGTTTTAGACCTCGGTCTAAAATTTGCTATGGATAGGAATTTGAACAAATTCGATGTTTTTATCGATTTTCAAAAATTTATTAGGAAAATCAATATTAAAAAATTTTATGCCAAAAACAAGCCACCAGTAGAACCATGTTCTGAGGTCTATTTACACAGTTCTTTGAAAAATAATTCCACCTTCAATCCCCAAATTTCCAATAATCATTTTGTGGGAGCTTTCAAGTCGTTGGTCGAACAGGACTTAGAGAAGCTCACCTTACGACCTAATAGGCGGAAAAAAGATTTGGAAAATGGGTTGGAGCTATTGGAAAAGAACAAGAACATAGTAATTAGGTCAGCCGACAAGGGCGGTGGAGTAGTAATACTCAACAAAAATGATTACCTAGATGAGCTCAATAGATTGGTTGGAGACCAAGATACCTACGAAAAACTAAAAGGAAACCCCACTAAGAAGTTTAAAGATAAACTGAAGAAATTAATAAAGAAAGCAACAACTGATGGCATCTTGAAGAAAAAAGAAGCACGATATTTGATCCCAGATGCTCCTAGAGTTCCAGTGATATATCAGCTACCAAAATTACATAAAAATCCACTGAAGCCGCCTGGGCGACCAATAATAAGTGGAATTGAATCTTTGTTCTCCAGAATTGGTGAATATTTGGATTATTTTTTACAGCCACTCACCACCCAATGCCCTGCATATCTCAAGGATAGCAAGGATTTAATAGAGCTTATTAGGCCAATGACCGTGGATGAGAACTGTATTCTAGCAAGTATAGACGTAAATTCTCTTTACACCAATATCCAGCAAGCCCATGCCCTACAGGCCGTTGATTGGGCATTGGGAAATCTTAATATTAAAGAAAAACAAAAAACATTCATTCTGCAAACCTTAGATCTGGCTATGAGTCATAATTTTTTCTGGCATGAAAAAGAATTTTTTAGACAAAAGAAGGGCGTCGCGATGGGGGCTAAATATGCCCCATCGGTTGCCAATCTTTTCATGAGCTTCTGGGAAAAGGAGGCCATTTATAGTCTAAACATTCCACAGCTGAAACTATATAAACGATATATAGATGACATCATAGTTATTTGGGCAGGATCGCAAGAATCTTTTAAATTTTTCCTGGATGGAATGAGTAATAATCCGTTTGGCATTTCCTTCTCAGAAGTTTTTAGTGACAAGGAGATAAATTTCTTGGATCTGACAATCTTTAAGGAAGGAAATAAATTGTTCACACGCACATTTTTTAAAGATGTAGATAGGAATGGATACATTCCACTTACCAGTTGCCACCATCCCAGGTGGCTAGGCGGAATTCCTAAAAGCCAAATGCTCAGGGTCAGGAGAAATTGTAACAAGAAAGAAGATTACAACTCACAGGCGAACCTGATCCTAGAGCGGTTTCAAGATAAAGGATACAATCTGGAAGATCTCAAGCGGATTAAAGAGGATATTGGAGAAATGAATAGAGATGATTTATTTAGGAAGAAACCTAAAAAGCAACAAGATTTTGGCACAGCTTTTTTAACTGGATATAATCGCCAGTATAAAGAATTTGAGAAAATTATAAAAAAACACTGGCCTCTTTTAATGGAAGACAAAGAGCTAAAATCGGTATTACCCAGTCGGCCTAATTTTATTTACACCAAGCCTCCCACCTTGAGACTGCAATTGGCACATAATGTTGTGAACCCCCCAAAAAAATTGTTCACCTTTTTGGACCAGACAGGTTTTTACAGCTGTGGGAGATGCATGATGTGTAGAACATCAAAATTCAGGAAAAGAAAAATCATGCAATTTAGCTCTTTTTCTACTGGAAAGTCTTATGAGATCAAAAAGTTTATCACGTGTGGGACCACGCACGTGACATATTTGCTTGCCTGCCCCTGTGGGCTCCAATATGTAGGGAGAACCACTAGACCACTGGGGGTGAGGTTGAGGGAGCATGTTAACAGAATTAGGAAAGGATACAAACACCACAGCCTCTCCAACCATTTCAGAATGTTCCATGATCGAGATCCTAGTGTCTTGACGTTCTGTGGAATTGACAAGGTGGAACAGCACTGGAGAGGTTCTAACCTAAAACGTTCAATTTCCCAGAACGAGACACAATGGATCCATAGACTGCGGACTTTAAGTCCTTTGGGTATCAATATTGATTTGGATTTAAATTGCTTTTTGTCCAACTGGTAGTTTGGTCCCTCCCTATTTCTGGGCATTTCAGTTTTGTTTTGTTTTTTATTTTTTATTTTTTATTTATATTTTTTTATTTTTATTTTTATTTTATTTATTTTTTTATTTTATTTTTTTATTTTTCTTATTATTATTTTTTACTTTCTTTTTCATTTTAATTTTATTTTCATTTCTATTTCTATTTCTATTTTAATTTTATTTTTATTTTTATTTTTTTAATTTAATTTTTATTTTCATTTCACTTTTATTTTATTTTTTATTTTTATTTTTTATTTTTATATTTTATTTATATTTTATTTTTAATTTTATTTTATTTAAATTTTATTTTATTTTATTTATATATTTTTTTTTTTTTTTATTTTTTTTTTTTTCCACCTCAGAGAGAGCTTATTGGGACCGAATCAGGAGCGCCCTCATTTTTTGTCCCTTTTAATGTCTTCACATCATTGTGGAATTTACGCCTTCTCTCTATTATTTTTTATTTATTTTTTTTTGGTTAAATTTTGAATTTATAAATTTATAAATTTGTGGTTACATATTTCTTATGCGTTGTTTGTGCCTTCATTGGGCCTGCGTTGGGGGGCCTGCTACTTAAGGCCTCCCCAGCGCTCCCCTTCTCCAGTGATACACCTTTGCCCCCCCCTCCCCCCCCTTCACCCAACCCTCCCTCCCCCCCCACCCCCCCCCCACCCCCCACCCCCCCCCACCCGCCGCTGGAGTCACTTCTGCAAATGCTTCAGAAGAACAAAGGGGCTATGTCCTATTTTTTTTTTTTTTTTTTTTAAGTATGGTCAAAATGTCTCTCTCTCACTCTGTCCTCAGAGCTTCAACATAACTCCAGGACCTCTTAAACCTTCTCCAGCCTTCCCATTTGGTTTTGGTGTCGTCCCTTTCCTCTGTCGCGCTGTTTGCTAAACACTCCGAGATATAATCAAAGGGGGTAGTGGACTAGGGATTATAGCGGTGCGATAGTAATGTAGAAGAGTCGGGGTTAACTCATAGTTCAATGCTCATAACATATATTTGTTAATAAAAATAGTTTTATTACATATAAAAAGTTACAAAGACAAAAAGGGAAAAAGGAGGAATTATTGATATACATTTAACAATGCTTAATCATGAAGGGTCATAGCAAAAAATAATTAGATTCGTTTTAAGGAATATATGATCATTTATACAAAAGACAAAAAACAGTCCAGAATTATCGATTCAATCAAAAACACACATAGAGTTTAGAAACAATTCAAAATTACTGTAGAAAAGATGACCTGAGATGAATTGGGTGCATCTTAGTAGACAGTTCCGACATGTTTCGCCATAGCAATGGCTTCCTCAGGGTAGGTCTACTTTACAGGATAAATGTATCTAATAGAGGAAATTATCATAATTAGTATAGTTTACTGGTAGTTGGGACCGAAAATAATCCGGTACCAATATTATGCCAAAAAGGAGGGGGGGGTAAAAAAATATTTTTTGGTCATGGAGATAGCCAAGGAGGGATTCCACTGATTGCGATCCTAAAGGGTAGCCCCCACCCCAAGTCCCCTGATGATGAAAAAGCAGGGGGTATCCCCTTTAGATCAATCCAAAACTTACCCAGATCGGTATAGATGATAAAAGGTCAGATTCAGGTCAGGCTGTGGAGTGGGGTGGTCTTAAAGGGTGCCTATCATACTTAGCAGAAGGCGAGTCAAGCCAGGTCAAGAGAAGGAAATTTTCTGGTTAGGAAAGAGAAAATATTTGGAGAGAAGTAATAATGAGTTTATATAGAGATTTAGATAATATAGTGTTGTAAGTCCATGATAAATTGGTTCATGGACATGACGCCATACACTATATAAAGGACAAATGTCTCAAGTATTTACTTACTTCAGTAGTTTAGAAGAGAGCTGGTAATGAGTATTAGAGGAACCTTTTAATTCTGGAAGGGGATAATTGGAAGACAGGAGGCACCTGAAAGGTATTGATAAAGGTAAGGTTCCCGGTTTAAGAAAAAATAGGTAGGAAGGAGGAAAGGATTGAGTATAGGTACAACAAACAAATGTATAGTCCAGTACCTGTATTATTCTATGGGGGGAAACAAAAGGGCGGGGGGGAGGGAAGGGGTTTAATGGAAGGGGGGGGGAGGGGGGGAAGGAAGGAAGGAGGAGGGGGGAGGAGAGGGAGGGGGGAGATTACAAGAAGGATTTAAAGCTGATGTATTCGTTCATGCCCGGGTGTCTAGTAGCATCTAAGGTGTATATCCACCTAGTTTCGAGTTGGAGTAGACGGGTATCAATATCTCCTCCACGTATATTGAGGGGTATATGTTCAAGGGCAGAGAACAAAATTGCAGTAGCATCAAAGTTATGTTTTTGAGCAACATGGCGATTAACTGCTGTTGAGATTTTCTTTTTAGATAGGGGTTTGATATGATCCTGTATACGGATAGAGAATGCTCTTTTTGTTTTGCCGACATAGAAACATCCACAGCGGCAGGTGGCTAAGTAGATGACTCCTACGGTATTACAGGTGACCCGATGTTTAGGTTTGTATAAATTACCATTCGGTAATAGGATACTGTTGGAATTAGACAGAAATATACAGGAGTCACAGTGACCACAGGAAAATGTGCCTGAATGGTCCACTTTCCTGTCATCTGGGGCATAAAAGTGACTTGAAGTTAGTTTATCACTGAGAGATAATGGTCGCCTGTAAGTGATTTCCGGATATGTTTTCACATATTGTCCTACTATTGGATCAGTTGAGAGTAGGGGCCAGAATGTATTTATGGTGTCCCTAATTTGGGCAGATTGGTTTGAGTATTGGGTAATAAGGCGTACAGGTTGCATTGATTGAAGATTTTTGTCTCTAAAGATTAGTTCCTTTCGTTCCAAACATTTAACTCTATTGAATGACTGTTTAAGTAAATTATGGCTGTAGCCTCTTAGTTTTAGTCTTTGATATAGTTCGTAGGAAGATTGGTAAAAGTCTTTATCATTAGTACAATTTCTTCTTATGCGTAGATATTGACTGTACGGTACCCATTTGGACCTACAACACTTTTTTGAAAAAATTTCCATCAATACATACAACCTAAAATTCTCTCTGGACTATAGTCAACAAATGATTACCTTTCTTGACCTTACTATAACCATCAACAATGAGGGTAAACTATATTCCTCCTTATATAGAAAAGCCTCGGCCGGCAATACTATATTGCATGCATCCAGCTCCCATCCTAAAACCCTCCTAAAAAGCATACCGTACAGTCAATATCTACGCATAAGAAGAAATTGTACTAATGATAAAGACTTTTACCAATCTTCCTACGAACTATATCAAAGACTAAAACTAAGAGGCTACAGCCATAATTAACTTAAACAGTCATTCAATAGAGTTAAATGTTTGGAACGAAAGGAACTAATCTTTAGAGACAAAAATCTTCAATCAATGCAACCTGTACGCCTTATTACCCAATACTCAAACCAATCTGCCCAAATTAGGGACACCATAAATACATTCTGGCCCCTACTCTCAACTGATCCAATAGTAGGACAATATGTGAAAACATATCCGGAAATCACTTACAGGCGACCATTATCTCTCAGTGATAAACTAACTTCAAGTCACTTTTATGCCCCAGATGACAGGAAAGTGGACCATTCAGGCACATTTTCCTGTGGTCACTGTGACTCCTGTATATTTCTGTCTAATTCCAACAGTATCCTATTACCGAATGGTAATTTATACAAACCTAAACATCGGGTCACCTGTAATACCGTAGGAGTCATCTACTTAGCCACCTGCCGCTGTGGATGTTTCTATGTCGGCAAAACAAAAAGAGCATTCTCTATCCGTATACAGGATCATATCAAACCCCTATCTAAAAAGAAAATCTCAACAGCAGTTAATCGCCATGTTGCTCAAAAACATAACTTTGATGCTACTGCAATTTTGTTCTCTGCCCTTGAACATATACCCCTCAATATACGTGGAGGAGATATTGATACCCGTCTACTCCAACTCGAAACTAGGTGGATATACACCTTAGATGCTACTAGACACCCGGGCATGAACGAATACATCAGCTTTAAATCCTTCTTGTAATCTCCCCCCTCCCTCTCCTCCCCCCTCCTCCTTCCTTCCTTCCCCCCCCCCCCTTCCATTAAACCCCTTCCCTCCCCCCCGCCCTTTTGTTTCCCCCCCATTTTTTTCACATAATCTCTTATGCCCCCTCCCTCGGGTCCTCGCCTGTTGAGCTCATTTCCAACATGCGCCAAAGCCTGCTCCCCCCTCTATTCTTATTATTTTTATTTTTTTCTTTAATGTATAATCAACCTAAATGACTTTTCCTAAATACACATGGAAAATAATTCAAAATACTGAGAAACTCCTTCAAATATACTGTATGGGAATTATATTATGTTTTCATGCAATTTCAAACTAATTTAACTTTGTAACCTGCCCCTGATGTATCTATCTATTTGCCTTTAATGATTTTAATAGGCACCTAACAAATACCAACTTGGGTTGACTTGCCCAATATTTGTATGTGTGTCTTCGTCAAACATACTTCTTAAATTGCCAGTAGCAATCTAAAGGCATTTAAATTGCCATTACCCTAGTATGTCTAATTCTGGCTTGTCTAGTACCATTTGGACTTAATTAGAGATCCATTGGGAGGGATATTCTCTGTATTATGCGATCCATTGGATCGCCCCACTAACACCCCTTAGGCGCAGTCCTCTTTTCCCCCTTTTCTCCAAAACACCCCACTATTTCCATCTCTCGGCTGTCATGACACGGTCGCTGATTGGTTGGTGGGTTTGTCTATTTGGGAGTGCCTCCTTGCTTAGTATGGACACCCGAGGGCGGTGCCACCAAGCCCGCCCACCTCTAGCCTCTGCAGCGAATCGCCCTATCTCGGCGATCACGTCATCACGTCGCGCACACGCAAGCCGCCGGGAACTATGGTCTCTGTAGGCTCCTGGCGGTGATGCGTGTGACGCGCCTGCGCACAGGCTCACATGTCCGCTGACTGAGGGGCGTTCCCCACGCCTCCACAGACTGGAAGGCGAGTACAAAAGCCAGCTCACCAGCTCAGTCCAGCACGGGACCTTGGAGGCACCTGACGCACCGAACTTTCCTGCAACTAAGTAAGCTATCCAAACTGATTTTTTACCTACCTTTTGACCTCTTTGCTGGTGCCTTGATCTTGCCTATTTTGGTCTGCCCTGATCAACTTATTTTTTTCATCACAGATTATTGGCTACTTGGACACTCCTTCTTTTCTTTCTAAGGGTGCCCATATAAGCCCACCTTTAGGCAGAATTGGTTCCTATTTCCATAGAATAATACAGGTACTGGACTATACATTTGTTTGTTGTACCTATACTCAATCCTTTCCTCCTTCCTACCTATTTTTTTCTTAAACCGGGAACCTTACCTTTATCAATACCTTTCAGGTGCCTCCTGTCTTCCAATTATCCCCTTCCAGAATTAAAAGGTTCCTCTAATACTCATTACCAGCTCTCTTCTAAACTACTGAAGTAAGTAAATACTTGAGACATTTGTCCTTTATATAGTATATGGCGTCATGTCCATGAACCAATTTATCATGGACTTACAACACTATATTATCTAAATCTCTATATAAACTCATTATTACTTCTCTCCAAATATTTTCTCTTTCCTAACCAGAAAATTTCCTTCTCTTGACCTGGCTTGACTCGCCTTCTGCTAAGTATGATAGGCACCCTTTAAGACCACCCCACTCCACAGCCTGACCTGAATCTGACCTTTTATCATCTATACCGATCTGGGTAAGTTTTGGATTGATCTAAAGGGGATACCCCCTGCTTTTTCATCATCAGGGGACTTGGGGTGGGGGCTACCCTTTAGGATCGCAATCAGTGGAATCCCTCCTTGGCTATCTCCATGACCAAAAAATATTTTTTTAACCCCCCCCTCCTTTTTGGTACAATATCGGTACCGGATTATTTTCGGTCCCAACTACCAGTAAACTATACTAATTATGATAATTTCCTCTATTAGATACATTTATCCTGTAAAGTAGACCTACCCTGAGGAAGCCATTGCTATGGCGAAACATGTCGGAACTGTCTACTAAGATGCACCCAATTCATCTCAGGTCATCTTTTCTACAGTAATTTTGAATTGTTTCTAAACTCTATGTGTGTTTTTGATTGAATCGATAATTCTGGACTGTTTTTTGTCTTTTGTATAAATGATCATATATTCCTTAAAACGAATCTAATTATTTTTTGCTATGACCCTTCATGATTAAGCATTGTTAAATGTATATCAATAATTCCTCCTTTTTCCCTTTTTGTCCTTTTTTTTTCCCTTTTTGTCTTTGTAACTTTTTATATGTAATAAAACTATTTTTATTAACAAATATGTGTTATGAGCATTGAACTATGAGTTAACCCCGACTCTTCTACATTACTATCGCACCGCTATAATCCCTAGTCCACTACCCCCTTTGATTATATTCTAATACCAAGGGATGAGGTGCTGTATCTTGAAATTTGAGGCCTCACTATATGCCGCTATGTTCTTCAGGATGTTGGGAAGGGATTTGTGAGGTGAACTTACATAAAATAGGACGTCGTCGGCGAATGCCGCCAGCTTGTGTTCCTCCCCCCCCCGCCTCGCAGCCCTCCACCTCCTTATTTCCTCTTATTGTTGCCAAGAGGGGTTCCAGAGCTAGGATGAAAAGGAGCGGGGAGGGGGCAGGTCCTGCCTAGTCCCATTGTGCATTTCAAAGGGTGAGGACAAGATGCCATTCACCTTGATGTTAGTTTTAGGATGGCTATAAAGGACTCTTATTTTTTGGATAATTTTTGGCCCAAATCCCATAGTGTCTAAGGTCTTGAACAAGAACCCCCAGTCTACCCGGTCAAAAGCCTTTTCTGCATCGATAGACAGTAGTAGACTGGGGGTTCGTGAGTCTCTCATCCTTTGTATCGCCAGCAGGGTTCGCACACTGTTGTCTCTACCCTCTCTCCCTGGTGTAAATCCCACTTGGTCTGGGTGTATCAGGGTTCCCAGGGTTCCCTTTATACGCTCGGCCAGAATTTTGGCATAGAGTTTTGTTTCGAAGTTTAATAACGATATGGGTCTATACCCGGCGCACGTCGAGTCGTCCTTCCCCTCCTTTCGCAGCACCGTGATTGTGGCCAACAGAGAAGCCTCACTCATACCGTACTCCGAGCCCAGGCCGTTCATATATCTTAAAAGTCTGGGTATCAAGATCTCTCTATAAGTCCTATAATATAGTGCCGTGAGCCCGTCTGGCCCCGGGCTCTTGCCCATCGGCGAGTTGTTTAAGGCTCTCGTGATTTCTTCCTCCGAAATGGGTCTGTCTAGCCTCTCTTTCTCCTCTAGTCCCAGGGTCTGTAATTTTGCCCCTCTTAAAAAATCCTGTGCTTTATCACACCTCCCCCCTCTTCTAGCTCTAACCTTTTGACTGACCGAGTATAGCTCCTCGTAGAAATCCCTAAATGTCGACGCAATATCTTCTGAGATGTACCTTACCTCTCCCTTTTTATTAATGATTTTCTCAATAAAATTTATGGACTTGTTTTTTTGAAGCAGTCTGGCTAGATGTTTACCTGGTTTGTTACCATAGGAGTACCGTTCTTTCGAAATTCTATTTAAGACTTGTTTTATTTCCTGTTCCGCTAGTTCCCTTAACTCTTCCCTCTTGAGGGTTAATCCTTGAAGTATTTCCTGGTTCTGAGTAGGGTCGGCCTTGTGCTTAGTCTCCATGTCTTTTATGTCGTCCGTCAACTCCTGAACTCTTCTAAGTCTTTCTTTTTTTTTTCCAAGTGGCTTTCGAAATAAACACCCCCCTAATGAAGGCCTTGTGGGCATCCCAGAGGCTAGATCCCTTTACTTCCCCGTTGTCGTTTATTTTAAAAAAACACTCGAGTTCTTTTCTCACACTTTCCCTGAGTTCGGCGTCTTTCAATAGCTCGTTATTTAATTTCCACCCACAGCTCGGTTTTTTAAATTCTGGGATATTCAAGCTCATGCTAACTGGGGCGTGATCTGATAAGGATGCTATCTCAATACTTGTGTCCATTACTCTGTCTAAGAGTCTATGGTCCACCCAGATATAGTCTAGTCTGGAGTACGTCTTGTGCACAGGGGAGAAAAATGTGTAGTCTCTGGTAGTAGGATGCTGCATTCTCCATACATCAACCAGTTGTTCCCTACTCATCTTTTTCTTTAATAGTTTTAGTTGGGCATTTCCTGTCCCCTGTGCACAAGACGAACTATCCAGCTCCGGATCAAGGGTGAGATTTAAATCTCCCATTAGGATCAGATATCCTCTTCTAAAGGTTCTCAGCCTAGTAAGGGTCGAAATCATGTAGTCTGGTGACCTAGTGTTGGGTGCGTAAATATTTGCTAGGGTGTATGTTGTCCCGAAGAGAGTGCCCCTTAAAAACAGGAATCTTCCCTCCGGGTCCACCTTCCTTTCTTCAAGTTTGAACTGCAAATCTTTCGCCATCCCTATAGCCACCCCTCTAGTTCTGCTTGAAGCTGTGTCGCTGTAGTACCAAATAGGGAAGGCTGTTGAGAAGAGTTTAATATTCGAACTAAGGGAGAGATGGGTTTCCTGTAAAAAAAACAAGCTGGCCCCGTATCTCTTGACCTCTTCCAGGACTCTTTGCCGTTTACCTGGGGCGTTTAGCCCCCTCACGTTGTATGTAAGGAGTTTAATCTCTGACATCCAAGTATATTGACTTTGTCTCCTTGTCCCCCTTGCATCCCCCAGCGGCGGGGTCTCCCTCCCTGCACCCTTCCTCCCTCCCCTGTACCCCTTCTCTGCCCCCCTCCCCCACCCAACCCCGTCTCACTCTCCCCCCCTCTTTCCCATACCACCTCCCTTCCCTCACAGCGCCCCCTCCCCCCCTCCCTCCTCTATACCCCCCCCTCTCTACCCCCTCTTACCCATTCCTGGGTCTCTGAGTTAAGGAGTGCCATCCTCACTTGGCCTCTCTCCAACTCAGACTCTCTGGAGAGGCAGGGTTCTGACCCGCCCCTAAGGACCCACCCACCCGCCCAGCAGCCGCTGGGCCCGTGAGTGAGCCAGCCGACGAGGGCCGGACTGACCCCACCTGGGTGCCCCCCCTTGGTTTGCCCCCCCCAGTCCCCCCCCGCACACCACCATCGTGTAACTTTCAATTTTTTTAGCCCATCTCCACCCACCCCGCAAGGTTAGGAACCGGAATATCAAGTTTCCTACAAAACTCGGGTAGCTCCTCTGGGTATCTCAGCTTGGCCGATCTGCCCTCTTTAGTGCCTATCAGGCATGCAGGAAATCCCCAGATGTATTTAACGTTGTTATTGCGGAGAATCTCTAGTAGGGGTCTCTGCAGCCGTCTTCTCTCGAGGGTTCTGGCTGATAAATCGGCAAATATCTGGATTTCCGCCCCTTCGAACTCTAAGGGAGTCTTTCCTCTGATCTTTTGCCAGATGTCTTCCTTGTCTTTAAAATGACTAAACCGTACTATGACATCCCGGGTTCTGCTTGACTCAGAGGGGTCCATCCTGCCTATCCGATGCACTCTCTCTAATCTGGGAAACTTATCGTCTCTAGTTCCGCTAAAAGGGGAGAAGAGCGTTCTAATGATTTTCTCCAGATCCTCTCCTCGATGTTCTGGGATTGCTCGAATTCTTATGTTTTGCCTTCTATCTCTATTTTCCTGATCTTCCATTTTGTAGAGTGTATCTCTCTGGTTTGTTTGGGTCATCTTAAGTTGCCCCCTTAAGTCTGAGATTTCTTGTTCCATATTATCAACCCTCTTCTCCATCCCCTCCACTCTGGTCAATAAATGGCTCATGTCCTCCCTTAGTTTGTTAACTTCCCCCTTAATTACGGACTCCAGCCTCAACATCATCTCCTCCATTTCTATTTTGGAGGGGGGTTGAGACCCCCTTGTCGGCTCGTCCATCCTACTCCCGTCGCTCTCACTTTCTATTGTATGTTCCGCCCTTGATTGATCGAGGACTGTATCTGGTTTATGAACTTTGCCCTTTACCTTGGAGGTCTTAGGGGAGTGATCTGGCACTGAAGTTGTCGGGCTCGCGCCCTGTCTGAGATAATGTTTTATAGAACTTGAATCGTTCTTCTGAGCTTTAGCGGCCCCTTTCTTAGGCAATTTATTAGACTCTTTACTCATGTTTCTTTTCGTTCCTCTTATTCTTTTCCCCAGCTTGAGAGAGTAACAGACCAAGCCTGCCTTTGTGCCCCCTTATATTAGAGTTTTTATTTTTATTTATTTATTTATTTATTTTTGGGTTTCACTAGGCTATCGCCTTATTGTCCCCGACTGGGGATGCCAGGTTAAGAGTCCTCCTTGAGGCACCTCCCGGCAGGATGGAGAGGGCAACCCAGATATGCCCCTGCCCACTCCTCGCCTTGTGGTGAGTTAGTTTTGAATCCTACACCTAGTGATGGCCCCCGGGGGGATAAGGCTTCTTTTGATGTCTTCAGCCTTCAGTGATGTCCCTAGGCATAGGTACCTAGGAGCTGGTGGGTCTGCTGCTTCGTACGTCCGCGGTTGCTCCTCAGTCTGTGTCGGGGATAAGGTGTCTGACCCCTCCCTATTGTCGACATATGCTCCTAAGCGGATAGTACTGTATATTTTAAGAGGTGTCCTAGGTTGGCTGTCTTCCTGCGTTTCTCTGAAAGCTGGAATGTAGCTAGGGTGTAGGGGTCTCTGCCGTGTCCCGACCGTCAGATGTGGGTCCTGCCCCAATCAGTACTGCACCCCTATACCAGTGTCACCTAGGTAGGCTTTCCCTCTCCCAGGCGCAGGATTTAAGGCAACCTACAGGTCAGGCTATGGCTCGGCTTCTCGATGGGGCTCTCCTAGGGCTCCCCTGTAGCGGCCTTCTCCCTGGTGGTCCAGCTGTTCACTAAGCGGGATGTTTTGGCATGGGATTATTTTACCCGAAATCTCTGAGATTTAAGCCACCTAGATAACTGTGTGCAGCTGAGGAGCCCCGGTGTACTCCCTTCTTGCTAGCGGAGTGTGGTATGTTGCCCCCTGGGAGTTCTGAGAGTCCTGAGTGTGCGCGGCCTCTATTGCAGTTTATGGTTCTCGTAGGTAACTAGTGCTTCGTGCCGCACTCACATACCGTCTGCCTACATAAGCCAATTTTAGTGGGCCTTCTTGTTAGCCCCCACCATGTTGTAGTGTGATATCCAGGTGCCCAAATTAACATGCAGTCCTAATGCAGTCCCAAACAGAGCCCCCACGGTCCCAGTCTTGATAGTCCCGATCTTTGAGGGAGATTATTCCCCTCTATGCAGTATAACAGGCATGTTTGGGTTTTTTTTTTTTAAAAGGCACTACGAGAGCTCTTCAAACCATTATGGCATAACTGTTGCCTTACCTTGTCTTCAGTGTTCCCTGGTTGTGGAGCCTGACTGGTTGGTATACTCACAAACCCAGGCGGTCGCTTCTGCTGGCTGTCCCTTCTTCTGCTGTGGGTTCCTTGTGTGGTGCCGAGGCAGGGGGTGTGCGGGGAGGCGTGCAGCGGAGGATGTGGATCAGAGGCAGGGGCGGCCGTGCGGTGGTCACGGGAAGCAGCCCGCCGCCTACCCGAATGTGATGTCCTGTCGGCGGTTGCAGTTTCGGTCACGTTGAGGGTCCCCCATTACCTAGTAGCTGGGGGCCGCTGTGTTCTCCGGGGATGAGGCGTGCCGTCCCCGGAATCCCGCACGGTCAGCGGGGAGCCGGCGTTCTCCTCAGCCGCATTCCTGTCTCCTCGCCAGCTGACGGGCTCAGGCCCCTCCCTCCGTGCTGGACGTTACGTCAGCACGTCCATTCCCTCTGTGGTGCCACTGCCATTTATATATTTTTTTATATTATTTATTTTTATTTATTTTTTCAGTTAATGTCCGGGAGAGGGATTTCCAAACTTTTGGGACAAATCAATTACTTTAATTTCAATTTTCATTTTAAAATAAGTTTTTAAGGGATAATATATTATACTGCAAGTTCAAATTCCTAATCCTGGGATTATGTTCTATATATATGTAATTCTAATTACATTTTATATATATATTTTTAACAATTTTGCTTATTTACGGCATATTGTATATTGTATACACTATGTGTTATTTGTTTTTACTGTACATTGTAATTGTCGGGGTTTACCCCCCTTTTTTTATCGCCAGCTTATTAAAGGCTTTATGCAAACTCATATGATGATCATGCAGGACAATAAGTGATCTTATCCCCTCTGATCATGTTTTGGCGTTTAGCTCCACCTGTTAAAAGGAGGGGTTTTCTGCTCTCCATCTAGCTACACCTGTTAAAAGGAGGGGTTTTCTGCTCTCCATCTAGTATAAATATCACATCCCTTTGGCCGGAAGTGATGTCTTTGATGACGCCCTGGAGGAGGGGCGAAACGCGTCGACGTAATTTCCGGCCAAGGATCTAACCACTGACGCCACTTCCTGTTCCCGTGGAGCGCACGCTAAACCAGCTGCAACCGCGGAAGTATCTGAGAAGTTTGCCTTCCTTTATGCATCCTGTAAGTAGCGCAGAGCGCGCATTTTAAAAATCCTTCTACAACACTTTAAAATTTGCTCTCTTCTATTATCGGTACAATATCTCCAAGAACATCACTGTGCCTTGTGTGCATGCATCGCTCCCTGGATCCTCTCATCCCACTGGCTTGTTATTCAGCTCTGCTTTTGTGCCTACTTGCCGAACCACAGTTTGTCTGCATATCTGCCCTCTGCTTTGCTGCTCTGTCTGTCTGCTAGCCCGGTGAGTCTATTCCAAGAAGGAGCTCATATGTACATTTTTTTGGTTCTTGGTTTTTTGGGACAATAACTGGACTTACTCACATTCATTTTTATTTATATATTTTCTTACCACATTTAGGTTGTGGTTTATCACTTATTCAATTTTGGTATCTATGAAATAATTTTATGGTTATTATTCAATCATGTCACTTATGTAATAATTTATCACACATATTATTTGATGCTAGTTTATTTTTTATGGGATTGGTTTGTGTCAGACATGTAAACCACTTCACACACATTATTGATGTTTGTCAATTTTGTGGGATCATTTATTATTTTGTCACAATTTTTGTTTGCCAGCGCTGTTTTATTGGTTTGAGTGTTCCTCACCCAGTTTTAAGTCTCCTACACAGCTGCTTCTGTTTCAGTTAATGACTGTGTTTCAACCTACATGACATTGATGATCTTTAACACCGTTGGTGGTTAATTGTACACCTTACTCTAAGCCTACAAAATCCTCGACTTTGTGCAAATGTACAAAGTGTACAAGTGTAAGGATTGCCGCTGGTTTGAAGCCCAAGGATAATCACACCAAATATTGATTTGCTTTAGATTTTTCTTGTGTTCTCTCACTTTGCATTTTGTAATTTGATAAAAATAAACAATTAAAATATATATTTTTGAAAGCATTCTTACTTTACAGCATTTCTTCACACCTGCCTAAAACTTTTGCATACAGTATATCAAATTTTGCTACCTAAATTAACATCTATTCTGAAAAAAAAAAAATTTATAATATGTTAAGGTAGACATCACCAAACGAAAAAATTGCTCTGGGACACAAGGTGATTTACGTTAATTTCACCTTGCAGTTTTCAGCCATTGGCAGTTAAAATGTGCTCCCTTCTGGGCCCTGCCGTGTTCCCACCAAGTGACTAAGCCATACTTTGATATCTTTGTGCACGGGAGAGGTACGGTACTTGAACATATTTTTCTAAATAGAGTTATTTTGTGATAGTTTCTGGTGTCCTGCCATAGTAAATGCAATTCAGTGCCAAAGAAACGGACATGCCAGTTTTCAGGCCACTAGGAGCCAAAATGTACTCCCTTATTTCTGCGCTTTGCCATATTCGCACAAAGTGACTAAGTCATACGTATATGGTATCCCTGTGCATGGGAGAAGTAGCTGAACATATTATTGAATGCAGTTTTTACCATGCCATCATTGTGTGTGTGAAACTTGTCAGTGCATTTATATTTTTGTTGAAAATGTGGTATTTCGTTTTTTCTTTAATTGTGTTGCCAAGTGCATTCTGAATATTTGGGGCTCAATGTCCAAGTTATACCATTTGCAAAAAACCTTAAGGGGTCTAATTTTTTAAAGAGTCAATTTGGGTAGTTTCTGAGCCACTGTAAAAGCAGTTTGGTTCCAAAAAACAGATACAGTATCGCAGTTTTCAGCCATTGACAGTCAGAATGCCCTCTCTGGTATCTGGGACCTTCCACGTTCTCACTGTGTAACGAAGACATACTTACATACTTGTTCTCATGTAAAGGAGTAGTAGTATAAAGTATTTTATAGCATCATTACCTACTTATAGGACATTAGAAAAAAATAAAAAATAAAACCAACATTTTTTTATGTATTTTATTTATTTATTTATTGTGCTTTAATTTCAAGTAACCCAAATATAAAACTATTAACTGAAAATGTTCAATTCACAACTTAGTACTTCAGTCTATTTTCTATTCAAAATTATGCAATTTGATGACAATAGAGGCCCTATTCTTGGAAATATATAGAAAAACACCAAAAAATTGCATAATTTTTAAAAGCAGTTTGTAAAAGCAGTTTGTGATAGTGTGATAAAACTGAAAATTGTATCAGATACTTACCGTAATTTTCCTTTCCTGGCGCCAAACCTCCACCTCTTAACCACTCCCTTAGGACCAGTGAATAGCATAAAAGAATAAGTATTTAGCCTCCCTCCCCCATTCTTTGTAACAAGCCACATACCAAAACTTACAGGGCAGGCCTTATGCTGCCATGGTTTGGCGTCAGGAAAGGAAAATTACGGTAAGTATTTGATAAAATTTTCTATTTTCCTAGCTGCCAGGGTGGGTTCTGCTTGCCAAATCAAGTTTTTAATTAGCATGGGACAAAAGACTAAATAGTCCTTCCTCTAAAATCCACTGTTGACTAGGCACCCGGGTCTACTCTGTAATGCTTTAAAAGGTATGCTGGGATGACCAGGATACCTCTCTACAGATGGGTTCCAGAGATACTCCCGAATGGGCTGCTTATTTGGCTGCAACTGCTCTGGTAGAGTGCACAGCCACCGCTGATGGAGGCTCCCAACCCCTTGCCCTATATGCACAACCAAGCCTGCTGGAGTCCAGGCAGGAGCCTCCTATCCTTGATAATTTCCAGATGGAATGATAAAAGGCTTATTAGGTCTGAAAGGAGCCGTTTGTGGATAAAGTTCTGAAAACATGCAATTTGTGTGGCTTTCCTGTGTGATCTTCTGGAAACTTAGGTAATGCCCAGATGCCTGTTAAATGAAGGGCCGTCGCTACCTTTGGTACAAGATGATTTACAGGATGCAACTCTACTCTTTCTGAACAGAAAGCAATATGTTTTCTGATGCTCTAAGAGCTTGAATCTCAAACATACTTCTGCCTGAAGATTCTGTACTGCGACAGATACTGCTTTGTAGGCAGGGCTGGACTTACCATTGGGCTTGACTGGGCTCAAGCCCATGGGCCCCGCCCAATAGGGGGCCCCGCTAAGATAGATAGCCGAGTGTACTCGGCTCGGCTCTGCTCACAGTCACGCCCAGTCCCGCCCTATGATGGACTGGGCATGACTGTGAGCTGAGCCGAGTACACTCGGCTACTCTCGGCTCCGTTTGGGACTGCGAGAGGACCCAAGAGCCGCCGAGAGGACCTGAGAGCCGCCGAGATACACAGGACTCTGTATCTCGGTGGCGCCATTTTTAAACTTCAAGACTGCAATGACAAGGCTGCAAATGACACTGGGGCAAGGCTGCAATGACAAGGCTACACTGACAAGGCTGAAATGACACTGACAAGGCTTCAGATGGACACTGATAAGGCTGCATTGATGGGCATTTAAATGTAAGTTTTTTCCTTAAACTTCCCTCCTAAAAGTTTTTTTCCTTAAAATTCCCTCCTAAACTTGGGGTGCGTGTTATACGCTGGCGCGTGTTATACACCCATAAATACGGTAATGTATAGAAGGTAGGGCCCGAAAGTGACTCAAGCCCAGGGGCCCCCACCACCCTAAGTCCTGCCCTGTTTGTAGGTAATGTCCCAACCAGAATGCTGCGCTGTTGGAGCAAATGGTTGAACTGACAGGACATCCAGCAACACTGATAGATCTTACTTGGGAAAGCCTCTTCTTCTTGGTGGTTGAATCCTCATGACTGCCATCAAAAATTGTGCAAACTAAAGGATCTTTGGCCATCGTACACGTCACAGGAAGCACCACCATGGTTAACAGAGGATAAAATCTGAAACAGACTTGAAAAACTTAACATAAATTAGTCACCAGGACCAGATGGCTTACACCCAAGGGTCTTTAAGGAACTCAGTCAAGTAATTGCCAGACCGTTGTTCCTAATTTTTACGAACAGTCTTCCGGTTTGGTACCAGCTGATTGAAAAGCCAATGTAGCACCAATCTTTAAAAAAGGACCAAGATATATACCTGGAGACTACAGACCAGTTAGCCTAATATCAATAGTATGCAAGCTCTTGGAAGGGATGACATATACACGATTTTAGTAATGTAAACTGTATCATTAGCAGTAATCACCATGGATTCATTAAAAAAATCGTTCTTGCCAAACAAATCTATTAACCTTCTATGAGGATCTAGATGAAGGGAGGCCCGTAGACATAGTGTATCTGGATTTTGCAAGGGCATTTGATATAGTTCCCCACAAACGCTTACTATACAAGCTAAGGTCTGTCGGCATGCACCAAAGGGTGAGTACCTGGATAGAAAACTGGCTACAAGGGCGAGTTTAGAGGTTAGTGATAAGTGGGGAGTACTCGGAATGGTCCAATGTGGAAAGTGGGGTCCCTCAGGGTTCTGTCCTGGGACCAATCCTATTTAATTTATTCATAAATGACCTAGAGGATGGAATAAGCAGCTCAATCTCAGTATTTGCAGAGGATACTAAGCTAAGCAGGGCACTAGCTTTTCCGCAGGATGTGGAAACCTTGCAAGAGGATCTGAACAAATTAATGGGGTGGACAACTACATGGCAAATGAGATTTAATGTAGAAAAAATTTAAATAATGCATTTAGGTGGCAAAAACATGAATTCAATCTATGCACTAGGGGGAGAACTTCTTGGGGAATCTAGGATGGAAAAGGACCTGGGGGTCCTAGTAGACAATGGGGGTCCAAGCTGCTTCAAGCAAAGCCAATAGAATATTGGCATGCATTAAAAAGGGAATTAACTCCAAAGATAAAACGATAATTCTCCCAATCTACAAGACTCTGGTCTGGCCACACCTGGAGTATGCCGTCCAGTTCTGGGCTCCAGTCCTCAGGAAGGATGTGCTGGAAATGTAGAAAGTAACGAGAAGGGTAACAAAACTAATAAAGGAACTGGAGGATCTTAGTTATGAGGAAAGATTACAAGCACTGAACGTATTCTCTCTGGAGAAGAGACGCTTGAGAGGGGATATGATTTCAATGTACAAATACCGTACTGGTGACCCCACAATAGGGATAAAACTTTTCCACGAAAGGGCATTTAAAAAGACTCGCGGCCATTCACTAAAATTAGAGGAAAATTATTTAACCGAAGCAGGGTTTCAGCAGGGAGTATAGATAATTAAAAAAAACTATTACATAGGTGCCTAAACGACCACAACATACAGGGATATACAATGTAATATTGACATAAAAGCGCACACACACAGGTTGAACTTGATGGACTTGTGTCTTTTTTCAACCTTACCATCTATATAACTATGTAACTATGTAACATTTAAACTTTGTTATTGCCAATATAACCGATGCTTGCAACCTCAATGAGTATAGGTTAAGGCCCATGTCTAATCTGGCCTAGAGGAGGTTCAGAACAGCTGCCACCAGCGGCGCAGTAGGATCAAAGTCTCGCTCTGCCTAGAAAAACGCAAACTTGTTTCAGATTTTGGCAAAGATATTGTTAGCAGAGTATCTTCTAGCACTCAGTATAGTAGAGATCATTTTGCAGCAACTCTGGAGCAACCTTGGTTCTCCAGCATCTCCTTTTAGCCGCCATGCATGCAGCCCTAGTCTGCGTATGTTCGGAGGAGAATTCGCTTCTGTATCCTGAAGGGAATGTCCAGGGAAAACCAAGGCCTTCAGTGTCAATATGGAGGAACGGCTATGACTACTATATTCTCTCTCGACAGCGTCAAGAGGAATCTCATTATGAGAGATGTTGGGGGAAATATACAGGCTAGAATGCAGTTCCAGGGAGACACCAGAGTATCTGTCCCCTCTGCCTGGGGGTGCAGAATCCGGGTTAGATATCTCCCAAGTTTGTGATTGCTGTGGGAAGTGAAGAGGTCTGTCTGTGGTAAGCCCCAGCATGGAGAAGATCGGGGGCGTAAGGGATCTGGGAAGCTTGCATAGACGGTCTGCCTGTGTGTTCAGATTCTCTGGGTGGTAAACTGCTCTCGGAATTTGTAGGTGATTTTCTGCCCCAGACATTATGGGTTTCACCTCTCTCAATAGCATATTGCTGCAAGTTCCTCCCTGGTGTTAAATATAGGCAACCTCTGCCCTGCTGTTCAACTTCAGAGAGACTGAAGTGCCAAAAAGGCTGCTTGATCTTCCAGCGCATTTGAGACCACCCCCCTTGGTTGGGAATCTCCACTTAACAGTTCCTAGCGCACTGCTAGGAACTGTCAGTTTAAGTGGAGATTCCCAACCAGGATGCCTTGCCAACATGATTTATAACAGTGATCTAGTCCAACGGCTCTAACGGGATGTGACTTCCTCAAGGTCTCTCTCTTTGGCCACCACCACAGGCTCTAATGCCCTGTACACACGGCAAAATCCGTCAGATTTTTTCCGAGGGATTTTGACCCAAACTTGTCTTGCATACACACGGTCGCACAAAGTTCGTCGGAAAATCAGATCGTTCAGAACGAGGTGGCGTACAACGCTTACGTCGGGACTATAAACGGGCCAGTAGCCAATAGCTTTCATCTCGTAATTTATTCTGAGAATGCGTGGCACTTTGTGCGTCGGATTTGTCTACACACGATCGGAATTTAAACGATCAGATTATGTTGTCGGAAAATCCGACGGAAAAAGTCAGATGGAGCCCACACACGATCGGAATTTCCAACAACACAATCCAATCGCACATTTTCAGTCGGAAAGTCCGACTGTATGTACAGGGCATTACTCATACTGAGAGAGATTGTTATTAACTGTGTTAGATTCTGTTTCCTCCTTTGTGCCAAGAATCCATAACTGAAACTGGTGCAGGTGCCAGTGCGCCCAAGGGATGACGACATTGTGCCCAAAAGATTGAGGCACTAAGAAGCCATCAAACAAGTGGCATAGTGGAGGCTACTATCTTCAGAATTCCCTTCTTGCCTGTCCCTATTTTCTCTGGAGGAAGCAAAACAAAGGAATTGGCAGAGCGCTCCCAGGTACAACAACTGTTGAGTCGGAGAGAGTTGGCTTTTTTTTTTGAGTTAATGATCCAGCCATAGCTCTGCAGTGTCTTTGAGGATCTCTTTGTGCATCAGCAATTTTTCCAGACACCTGGTTAGAGGAAGAATGTCATCCAGGTACATAGTTACATAGTAGGTGAGGTTGAAAAAAGACTATGTGTGTGATTTTTAAATAGTTATATTCTGCGCTTAGGTTCAGAAAAGGGATGCTGCCTTCCCTAAGGTGCTTTTATTAAAAAATGTTAAAAAATGTGTGTGTGTGTATAGAGAAAATGGCGCTGCCTATAACCTTAAAAGTAATTCTCTCCAATAACTCACTCCTGTGAGTGTACAATGGGTAGTAATAAATTACCTACCCATTGTACACTCACTTGGAGGAGTGAGCTATTGGAGAGAATTACTTTTCAGGTAATAGGCAGCGCTATGTGTATGATTATATGTCAGTATTACATTGTAGGGGCGTGGCTTAGCTAAGCATGGAGTAGGACGTTTGAGAACTAAGCTCCGTCCGTTACTCCTGTTTCCACCAGATCCTGCACTTCAGCATCATCCTGACCCAGCCTGACAGCTCCCCCTAGGGACCCCCCACACTGTACTACCCGGGTCCATGAGCCCTCGGTCGGGCAAAGGCCCGAACATAATGGTGCTCGCCCGACCGGCAGCAGCCTCCAGGAAAGACCGCGGCTTCAGCCTAGTCTCCGGAGCCGGTGGCCATCTTGGTCCACCTGGGCCCTCTTGGCTCTGCACGCCGGCCTTCCTGACTCTCCACTAGCCCCCACACTGCTCCGACGGTGGGGCCCGTTTTTCTGCCGATGCCCGCAGCCCTCCTGGGGACATCCCTGTGTACCGGCCATCGGCATTTACTGGATCCACTGGGTAAGTGGCGGCCATTTTGCTACACCCTTGCAACCACCCCCAGCCTCCCAGCATCTCTTCTTCTTGTTCTGGGCCCCACTCAACCACCACAGCACCCTAGCCTACCTGACAACTCCCACCATCTGAGGCTATAGAGGGTATCCAGGGACGTGGCCAATGACCGGGATATGAGGGGTGCCTGAGCTCCGTCCAAGTCGCACACATCCTTAAGTGATCCTACACACCTGATCGAGCTCCGGTGGTCCCATCTGCTTCATTAGATCCTGCGGACCCCACAGCACAGCAGGGGATGATAAAATACGGCCCTGTGATGGAGGAAGCGCCAGGATTCATGTCACTGCCTCCCCAGCAGCAAGATGGCGCCAGCCAGCCTCACAGTCAGAAGCATGGACAGCCCTCCTCTTCTTCCTCCTCAGTGCGGCGACCTCCAGGGAAGGGTGAGTCACAGCAAACCCAGGCTTCCAGCCCTGCTGACGCCCTCCTATTCTCCCCTCCTGAGGACACTGACACTGACTTCCCTGCAGCTCCACTCCATGATGCAGAGCACGCAGAGCCCACCCTGGCACAGATCATGGAGGCTATACAGCACAGCCATGCTTCTCTCACTTCACAGATGGACTCCATTAAAACGGATCTCTCTTTCCTGAAACATGATGTTCATACCCTCCGTCATAGAGTGACGAACGTAGAACAACGGATGGGGGAATTGGAAGTTGAGACGCGTCCGTTGCAGGGCTCTGTTAGTTAACTGCATCAGGCCCAAACCTATACTGCTGACAAGCTCACGGACATGGAAGACCGCTTGAGGCGCAACAATTTATGCTTCTTGGGGTTCCCGGAGGGCTCAGTGGGCAGAGACCCAGAGGTCTTTATGGAGCGCTGGCTGACCACCATGTTTGGTGCCTCCACCTTCTCACTGCTGTTCGCCATTGAAAGGGCACATAAAGTTCCCCTATGCCCCCTGCCCTCTGGAGCCCCACCACGTGCCATCCTCATTAAATTACTACACTTCAGAGACAGGGAAGCTGTTCTCAGAGCTGCCCGAGAAAAAGGCAGAGTATCCTTTAACGGCAATGGAATCACTATCTTTCCTGACTTCTCAGCAGCCACTCAGAAACAAAGGGCTACTTTCTGGCCATCAAACGGAGGCTAAGAGAGCTTCAATTACCCTATGGTATGCTTTATCCTGCAAGATTGAGGGTAATTTATCAGGGCAAGGCCTACTTCTTCACGGATCCTAAGGAGGCGTCGTATTGGGTGGATACCCTGGGACACCCGGATCACAGGATTTAAAACCGGAGACCCCCTCCTCATTGAAGTTGTTTGTTGCAGAACACCACATTTGACTACCCCTGGCCTGCACCCCCCCCCCCCACTTGATTGAGGTAGATTGGGGGAGGGAGTTGGACAGGTTCTAACATTTGTTATGGCCCTCTCACTTTTTTGTTACCCACTGGATGCTGGGGATCATCCTCAATTTTATATCACGGCCACGTGCATGTCAGCCATGTGGGATGACGGTTGATGATGACTTTGTTTCTCCTTAATCGTTTGCTCCTACTAACTCAGGAACATTTTTTTCTAGAATTTGGGTTACTATATATTTTTGTTTTGTGCAGACGTGGATGGAAGACCATGGCTACAGACTTTTCTTCACATCTCAGGGTTTGTTCGTTGAGGGACTGTGCCATGACCCCCTTGCTTTGCAGTTTTAGTTTTGGGAACAAAGCTCTCATGTGTTTGGGTTTGGGAGCTGGGAGTGTTGATAGGTTCCACTGCTCCACACTATCCCCCACACCCCTTGATTCCTTTCTAACCCAATTCGACCTAGTGGAAGCCTGGAAATGGAAGCATGTGGATAAGAGGGAATATTCATGACAGTCTGAGTCGCATGGTACATTGTCTCACATTGATTTATATTTGGTTTCACTCGATTTGCTCACACTGATAACTGGGGTCAAGTACCTTCCTAGGGCGGTGTCTGACCATTCTCCCTTGATGGTGGATCTCGCTCCGGGCACCCCCTCCTCCTACAGGATCTGGCGGCTGAGCCCATTGTGGTTGGCTGACCAGGCTGTTGTCGATTAAATTACAGCTGAAATGAAGTCGTAATAGATGGACAACAGACAGAGTGCCTCCATCCCGATTTTATGGGATGCGTTTAAGGCCACCACACGTGGCTCATTTGCTGCCGTGATAGGGCAGGCCCGTAATGCATCTCAGTCCAGATTGGTGGATGCTGAGGGAGATCTTAGGGATGCGGAAGCGGCTTATTCTGCATCTCCTACTTCTGAGACACACACTGTCTGGCGGCATAAAGCCAGGGACTTAGACTTGGTACTCTTGGAGCATACCCAAAAAATACTGTTGTATCTAAACCAAAGTCTCTTAAAGTTTGGCGACAAAAACAGTTGCCTGCTGGCCTATCTCTCCAGACCAGACTATCAACCATGCAGCATCCCAAGAATTAAGAACTCTGAGGGTAAAGTAGTGGAACAAAACAATGAGATATTGGAAGCATTTGTCACATTCTACTCCTCACTGTATGCTACTAGAGCTCACTACACCATTGTTGAATTAGATGATTACCTGTCTGATATCATTCTACCTAACAGCTGAGGAAATAGGGGAGGCAATACAGTCCTTTGCCAGGACTAGATGGATTTCCCATAGAATGGTACATGCACTTCAGAGACTTACCTGCTTAAGGTATACAATTTTGCTCTGAGGATGGGACAGTTACCACCCTCTATGTCTGAGGTGCTGATTGTCCTTGTTCCTAAACCCCATAAAGACCACCTACTCTGCGAGTCGTATAGGCTGATTTCACTCATCAACACAGATGTTAAGATTCTCGCCAAGGTGCTCGCCCGGCGATTGAACACAGGCATTACCACTATTATTGGAGCGGACCAGACAGGGTTTATCCCTGGGCAATCAACCTCCATCAAACTTATGTAGATTTTTATCCAATAAGCAGCTACTCATGATAGAGTGGGTTTTCAGGCACTGTTGGCCTTGGATACCCACAAGGCCTTTGACTCAGTGGAATGGCCATACCTCCTAGAAGTCTTGGAAAAGTTTGGTTTTGGTGACACTTTTATTAGGTGGGTACAGTTGCTGTATCTGAGACCTACTGCCAGGTTGCGAGTGAACTCCTCTGTGTCTGATTCCTTTCCGATAAAAAGATATTATTCAGGGGTTTGGTCACTTCTCAGGGTTCCAGGTCAACTGGGACAAATCTTATTTATGATAGATCAGACGACATCGATAGTATTGCAACCCTCCTGCCCACTGTAGACAGTCAGCTCTTTCCGATATCTAGGGGTTGTGGTACAACATCCCATCTCCTCTTATATTAAGATCAACCTAGACCCCCTTATTGATAGAATGAGAAACACCTTAGAGACGTGGAATACTCTTCCCCTGACATTACTAGGTAGGATCAACATTTTTAAAATGATTTTCCTTCCGCGCTTCTTATATATTCTAAGTAACTCACCATGCTATGTTACTAAGGCCAAATTTAGGGAGATAGACTAAATTATCAGGGGAGGGGCAGTTTAGATTGCTAGAAATACCCTGCAGCTACCGGTTGTGGAAGGAGGTCTTGCTTTACCGTGCCTATAGACCTATTACATTGCTACACAATTGGCACATGCGCATAGGTGGTTTTACCCTGAAGCCAACAATGCGGCCACTGCTCTGGAGGCAGAAATCCTTACCTCCTATGAGTCCCTCCAGAACCTGATACACAGAATGTCCCTACGGGGAAGGGAGGGTACTAGCGTCCTAGCGATGACCCTATGGATTTTCAGGCTCTCTAGGATGCTACAGTCCACCACGCTTAATACATATTCACTGAATACTCCACTGTGGGGAAACCCAAATCTACGTGAATTTTTACATAGAACTGATGGGGGATTCTGGTCTACTAGGGGAGTAAAAACAATTATGCACCTATTTTCAGATAACATGTTCTGCCCTTTCGCTGAATTCCATAGAGTTTACAACCTCCCACACACAGACTGTTTCTTATACTTTCAGTTTCGACACACCGCTGCAACGCAGTTCAGTCTCCGTTACATAGTGTTTCAGCTGTCTCCACTAGAACGACTATTGACTGATTCTTCTCATTCCAAGCTTGTTTCTACTTACTACAGGACTCTCCTACACTCCACAACAAATAGGCTTAGCAACACGGCCAACAGATGGCGTGCTAACATACCTGAACTGACAGAGGATATTTGGCAGGAAGTTCTTCCTCTCCAGGTCCCCGCTGTCATCTCCTCACGTGACAAGGTAATCCAGACTAAATTGTTGTATAGATCCTACTTCACCCCATGCTTGCTATACAGATTAGGTAGATTGCAGTGTGCACTCGATGCGGCATGGCTGATGGTGCCTTCTTTCATCTAATATGGGAGTGTACTCCGATTAGAAAGTTCTGGTCGGAAATCACAGCGTTTATCAGCTCTGTAGCTAAGATATCTAATATTTGCAACCCCCTGCGATGCTAGTTGGGGCATGTAGACGATGAAATATCCAAAAATGTACAAACCTTTATACATATTGTGCTGTTCTATGCAAAAAAAGCAATAATTATTCACTGGAAATCACAAACCTCACCCACTATTGCTTTTTATTAATTACGTTATACTATTATACAAGTTGACATATGAAGCCAGAGGGTGCCCGAAAAAGTTCTCTAAGATTTGGGATTCTTGGGTCAGTTCTGACCGTACCATACCACCTGCTCCCTGATATCTTGACTGAAACTAGATTCCTTAATACAGATTGTACAGGAATATACCCCTAAACTCTGATTGATATCACTTATGAGGAATGGAATAATGACTTCTGTGTTGCTCCATTTATATTGAATGTATACCAGACCTATGTATTCTGTTCAGGATTGAGCGCTGTTCGCTCCACATGTGTATTTGTATGTTTTTGTTTTTTGTTTTTTTTTTCTGTTGTGTGTGAAAAAATTTATTAAAAATTTACCCTGTAAAAAAATAAAGTATTACAATGTATATCCCTGTATGTTGCAGTCAGTCAGGTGCTTATCTAATAGTTTTTTAAACTATCGATGCAATCTGCTGAGACCACCGCCTGTGGAATGGGAATTCCACATCCTTGCCGCTCTTACAGTAAAGAACCCTCTAGGTAGTTTAAGGTTAAACCTCTTTTCTTCCAATTTTAATGAGTGGCCACATGTTTTGTTAAACTCCCTTCCGCGCAAAAAGTTTTATCCCTATTGTGGGGTCACCAGTACGGTATTTCTTAATTGAAATCATATCCCCTCTCAAGCATATCTTCTCCAGAGAGAATAAGTTCAGTGCTCACAACCTTTCTTCATAATTAATGTCCTCCAGACCCTTTATTAGCTTTGTTACCCTTCTTTGTACTCGCTCCAGTACATCCTTCCTGAGGACTGGTGCCCAGAACTGGACAGCATACTCCAGGTGCGGCCGGAGCAGAGTCTTGTAGAGCGGGAGTATTATCGGTTTATCCCTGGAGTTAATCCCTTTTTAATGCATGCCAATATTCTGTTTGCTTTGTTAGCAGCAGCTTGGCATTGCATGCCATTGCTGAGCCTATCATCTACTAGGACCCCCAGGTCCTTTTCCATCCTAGATTCCCCCAGAGGTTCTCCCCCTAGTGTATAGATTGCATTCATATTTTTGTCACCCAAATGCATTATTTTAAATTTTTTTACATTAAACCTCATTTGCCATGTAGTTGTCCACCCCATTTATTTGTTGAGATCTTCTTGCAAGGTTTCCACATCCTGCAGAGAAGTTATTGCCCTGCTTAGCTTAGTATCGTCCGCAAATACAGAGATCAAACTGTTTAGTTACCCCATCCTCCAGGTCATTTACGAACAAATTAAATAGGATTGGTCCCAGCACAGAACCCTGTGGGACCCCACTACCCACCCCTGACCATTCCGAGTACTCCCCATTTATCACCACCCTCTGAACTTGCCTTTGTAGCCAGTTTTTAATCCATGTACTTACCCTATGGTCCATGTCAATGGACCTTATTTTGTACAGTAAATGTTTATGGGGAACTGTGTCAAATGCTTTTGCAAAATCCAGATACACCACATCTATGGGCCTTCTTTATCTAGATGGCAACTCACCTCCTCATAGAAGGTTAATAGATTGAAGAACGAGTCTTCATAAATCCATGCTGATTACTGCTAATGATACCGTTTTCATTACTAAAATCTTGTATATAGTCCCTTATCATCCCCTCCAACAGTTTACATACTATTGATGTTAAGCTAACTGGTCTGTAATTCCCAGGGATGTATTTTGGGCCCTTTTTAAATATTGGTCCTACATTGGCTTTTCTCCAATCCGCTGGTACCATTCCAGTCAGTAGACTGTCGGTAAAAATTAGGAATAATGGTCTGGCAATTACGAGACTGAGTTCCCTAAGAACCCTCGGGTGCAAAGGAGAATGCGCAAAAAAAACGTTCACAACACAATATGTAAAAACCATGTGTAAAAAACGTGCAACACAATTAATAAAATTTATATATTTAAAGTAAATTAATTAATCACTAAAAAACTGATTATTATAGTGATAAGGTGTAAAAAGTCCCAAACCAAACTTTGAAGTCGGAACCCCTTGCTCTGTACGCTCTACGTATGAGTTTAACAATCCATCCTGCCAAGGTTCTTGCAGAGTGGCTTCCTTCCCCCGGTACCTCCCTGTTGGGACTATAAAGAGTTTCTCCGAAGACCTAAATGGAGCTGTAACAGATAGGTATGTCTTTAACGTTCTGGAGACATCCAATTCATGCAGAATTCCTGAACTCTCTTCTGGGAAGTTCGGTAAGGCCCAAATACCAGTTTGGTGGAAGGGTGTTGCCACCTTTGGAACGAAATGGTCGACTGGCCTTAGTTCGACACGATCTGGAAAGAATCTTATATGCCTCTCTGAGGCTCCCAGGGCTTGAAGCTCCGACACTCTCCTACCAGAGGTAATTGCTGTTAAGAAAACTGCCTTGTACATTTTGTCCCAAAGGGAACAATCCTCAGTTGGAGCATAGGGATGGGCTGAAAGAAAGTCTAGTAGAACTGACAGATCCCATTGAGGAAAGACTCTTATTCAGTGGGCGAATTTTGATAACTGCTTTTAAGAATTGTTTGATTAGCAGTTACTCAGCCCATTTTAGCTTTGTTATTGACGAGATTGCAGATATTTGCACCTTTAATGAACTGAGGCTAAGGCCCATGTCTAGGCCCGACTGAAGAAAGTCCAACACCACCGATAGTGGTGGGGTTGCTGGATCGAGACACCTCTTGGTTAGTAAGAGTGTAAATCTGTCCCAGATTTTATTGTAGACTTTATTAGTAGTGGGTTTTCTGGCCCTCAGTAATGTGGCAATAACTCCAGAGGAGCACCCTAAGTTCTCCAGCCTCCGCCTCTCAATAGCCAAGCCCGAAGATCCAGCCTGCGTATGTTCGGGTGCAGGAACTTGCCTTGTACTAGTAGGTGTGGAAATGCCGGCAGGGGGATTGGATGTTGTTTGCTGAGGTGTATCGCCAAAGGGAACTAGGGCCTCCGCGGCCAGAACCGGAGGATGGCTATGATTGTCACCTGCTCTCTCAGTAACCTCAAGAGGAACCTCATGATTAGAGCTGTTGGAGGAAAGGCATAAGCCAGGCTGCAATTCCAGGGTGTGACTATCGCATCCGTTCCTTCCGCCTGGGGAATGCGGAAATCTGGACAAGAATCTCTGAAGCTTGTTGTTGCTGTGAGAAGCAAATCAGTCGATTTGCGGTAGACCCCACTTGTGGACCAATTGAGCGAATACTCTGGGATGTAAGGCTCATTCTGTCTGATCAGGGAATTTCTGTGTAAGATGATCCGCCTGCGCATTCAACCTCCCAGGAAGGTAGACTGTTCTTAAAGACTGTAGGTGTATTTCCGCCAAGGTCATTATGGGTTCCAAGTCCATCATCAATGTGCTGCTGCGAGTTCCTCCCTGGCGTTGAATATAGGCCACTGCGGCCCTGTTGTCCATTTGTAGAGTAACTGGGCGATTCTTGATTCTGTGGCATAGAGACTGGAGAGCCATAAATGCTGCTCGAATCTCCAGTACTTTGGAGACCAATCCCCTGGCGGGGAAGCTCCACCTGCCCTGGACTGACTGACCCTCGCGGTGCGCCCCCCAGCCTGCCTCGTGGGCATCGGTCCTAACAATGGTCCAACTTAAAGGACCCAAGGGACGTGACTTCTTTAGGGATTCCACTCTCAGCCACCACTGCAGGCACTTCCTCATAACGACGGTTACCATTATTTAGTTGTGTTAAGCTCTGCTTCCTCCACTGTGATAGGAAGCCTAGCTGAAACTGACGAAGATGCCAGTGGCCCCATGGAACCATTGGAATGCACGATGACATGGTGCCTAGAAGACTGAGGCACCGAGAGGCTGAAAGGCGAATGGAAGTTGCTGCTGCTAAAATTCTCTTCCTGATCATCTTCACCTTCTCTGGCAGAATAGACATGGATGCCTTCTTCATGTCGAACAGTGCTCCCAGGTACACCAACTGTTGAGTTGGGATGAGATGGCTCTTTTTAAAGTTGATGATCCACCCAAACTTCTGCAGAATGTGGACGAGGATCTCTATGTGTATAATTAATTCTTCTTGATCCCTTGCCATTAGTAGGACATCATACAAGTAGTGGTGGACTTGAAGTCCCTGCACCCTGAGCGGGGCTAGCATGGCAATGAGGACCTTCGTGAAGGTTCTCGGAGATGTGCACAGACCAAAGGGAAGGCTTGTAAACTGTAAATGCGTCTGGCCGACTGCAAACCTTAGGTACCTCTGGAAGGCTGGCAAGATTGGAATATGCAGGTACGCATCCTGTAGATTCACGGAGAGATTCCAGTCGCCCGGCTGTATGGTCTGAATTATGGTGTGAATGGACACCATTTTGAATTTTTCCAACAGAATAAAATGATTTAGACCCTTCAAGTCGATAACTGGGCGCCACCCTCTGTCCTTCTTGCGTACCATGAATAGGGTGGAGTAAAACCCTGAGTACTTTTCCGAGGAGGGAACCGGTATTACTGCTTTCTGCTTTTGGAGGGAATGAACGTACTGCAGAAGGACAGTTGCTTTCTGCTGCGTCTCTGAAATCTTGGTGGGTAGAAAGCCACCTGGAGGGGGTGTGCTGAGAAACCTCCAGGAATGGCCCTGTGAGAGCGTGGATCTTATCCAGGCGTCTGTAGAGTTTTTTGCCCAGATGTTTGCAAAATGCGCCAATCTGGCCCCTATTGGAAGCATTTGGGACTGCGCACCGTCAAAAAGATTTACCAGGCTCCTGCAGGGCACTCTGCGTCTTCTGCTTGTGGTCTCTAGGAAAAGATGATTGTGCCCCCCTCCACCCGCGTCACCCGGGGCCCTGGACTGCCAAGAGAATCTAGAGTCTCTGGATCTGTAGGAATGAAACCTACTGAAAAAAGGCTTTGACCTTCGCTGTTTTCTGTCTTGTGGGAGTAGACCAGACTTGCCCCCCAACATTCTCGAGATGGCTGACTCCACCTTGGAACCAAAGAGGAACTTGCCTTCGTAAGGTATCTTACACCAAGACTGTTTTTGAAGAAGGACCCGCTGACCATAGTTTTAGCCATAGGGCCCTCTATTGCTTCTTCCCCTATAAAATCAGCTGACACCTTCAGTTCATCCAGAGCTTGAATGATATCTGCCCTTGGCGTTCCCTTATTCACTGCAGACTCGATGTTCTGAATCCAAACTTTCAGGGCGCTAGCCACTGAGGTGAGGGTTACAGCTGGACGGCAGGCTGCCCCAGCTGCCTGATAGGCTTTTTTTAAGATCTAAGTCTATTTTTCTGTCCATCAAATCCTTGAAAGAGGAAGAATCCTCCATAGGTAGAGTCACATTCTTTGCCAAGCAGATGACTGCCGCATCGACCGTAGGTGGTGAGTCAAGTTATATTCCCTCTATCTCCTGTAGAGGATATAATTTCTGCATACGGTTGAGTGAAAACCTCCTTTCGTTTTTTTGCCACTCCTGCTTTAGGACGTCTTTGATTTTGTCCATGAATGGAAAATAGGATTGTGCCTTCTTTGACACTTCCTCCTCTTCCCATGCGATTGCCTGTTTTATTGCCAGAATGAAGGGTTCTACCAGAGAGAAACTGAACACAAGTTGTTCTGGATCCTCCTCTGATGAGGAGGAACTATCCTTCTCCACAGGCTGAGCAGACTGCAAGAACATCCCACTGGGCATGGTCATACTGCTTGCTGAAGTCCCTGGCTGATGTTCCAATGGGACCCTTTGGGCGGGTGGCTGAAATTATGTAAACTCAGATAAGGAATCTCGTACTACCTTCTTTAGTAATGATGAGACTCGCGCAGTGTCCTGCTCCCTGTCCCCTGCAAACTTCTCTAGACAATCTTTGCACACCAATTTATTGGATAGGGGGACTGCGCCACAAGTCCAGCATGATTTCTTGCTGGGACGCCTGTATTGCTCTGGAGAAGAGGAGGCGCGACGTCTGGAGCTATGCTCCTTTTGAAGAACGACTGTCCTTTCTTGTTCTTGAACTCCGAGAGCGTGATCGTGCAGGGCTGAAACAGATCAAAGCAAACCGCTTTAGAGGGCACTCTTTTAAGGTCACCTGAAAACTTACCAACTGGTGGTCCCCCTACCTTAAGTATTGAGGGTCTTCCATAAGTGGTGACTGACTCATGGTAGTAGAGAATAAGGGACGGCCAGCGGAAAAAAGAGAGATAGCTGAAAAGAGAAACAGAAGGATGGAGATTGCCTGTAATCTTCTAACAAGAAAGTCTGAAAACTACAACAAAGCAAACAGCTGAAACAAATCAAAGGAAAAGAATGTACTTTTTTTTTTTAAACAGAAAACTTTTCTACCAGCAGATGGCGTCACAGAAGATTGCTGAGACTGGATCCAGGAACAAACTTCAAAGTCAGGAGTCAGGGGGCTGTATATTGTTCATCCCACAGCAGCCCACTGACACTTTTAAGTGATCCTGGGACAGGCAGAACTCACCCCCAGGCTCCTCCTGTTGTTGTGGGCAAAACTAGTTATTTCACCCAGAACCAAAATGGTGCCCAGAGCTTCCATAGGCCAGTGCACATGTGCGAACCGGGCGCAGCCCTCAGACATCATCGGGAGCACCCAAGGCCGGTAAATACAGTGCTCACCGTCCGCCCCACGCCTATAGGGAGACCCAGACACTTACTGCATGGTGCAACCCGCTCCTCACTCACCCAGAACCTAGCTAAAGCCAGATAAGAAGGGAGAAGAGACAAAACTGAATAAAAACAGGTAAAGTCATAGCACAGTCAAGGAAGCCCATAGAGAAGGAAATGACAGGCTGGCCCCCCCAAAGTTCCGGGAACTAAGTCATGCTGAATGGCAGATTTCGTTCATAAAGAGGAAACACTGCAGGGACCCATCAAGACCACACAGACAAGGGTTTCTCAGGCTTTTCAGCGTGATGTTAGCAGCCCAGGCACTGAGACTATGCACTGGGAGAGGCTTGAACCCAGCCGGTTACTGCTCAGCGGCAGGGTGGGGGACATAAAATTCCTTACTTAATCATTGGTGTGTGGAGGTATGAGGAAGAAAAGAAGAATGGGGTGGCGGCCATCCATGCCTTCATTTATGCTATTCACTGGTCCTGGGGGAGTGGTCAAGAGGCGGAGCTCTATCACTAGTATGCTGCCATGTTAGCATCAGGAAAGGTGTTATGTTCAGATGAGACTAAAATTTTATTATTTGGCCTTAACACCAAACGATGTCTGGCGGACAAAAAAAGTGTTTACACTTTTTTATTTGTTACCCTTAAAATGCCCTGAGGGCAGTGGGTTCAATTTTAAACTCACTTGTACCACTAGACAGCAGAAGTCCTTAAAAAAAAAATATAAGTTATAGCAAAGAAGGCCAAAACCCTTCATTTTTTAAACGGACAAGGAATGTATTTCCCATTTTGGCATCAATCCAGCCAAACTAATCATTTTCTGGTTGGCTATAGCTATAGATTTTATTTGTTACCACAACATCTACAGTAATGCAGGAAATTACAGTTTTTTTAACCCCTTCTGCTAGATATTTAGGTATACTTGGATTTTGCAAACGCATTCGATACAGTTGCGCACACACGGCTCATGTGTAAGGTAAAGTCTACAGGTTTGGAAATATCAGTTTGGAAATGGATAGAAAACTGTCTAAAAGACAGAATTCAGAGAGTAGTGGTTAATGATTCTTACTCTGAATGGTCTAAGGTTATCAGTGGTGTACCCCAAGGTTCAGTGCTGGGACCCTTACTTTTTATTATCTTTATAAATGATATTGGGTCTGGGATCAAAAGTAACATTTCCATCTTTGCAGATGACACCAAGCTATGCAGTGGAATAACGCCCTTACAGGATGTCTCTAATTTACAAGCCGACCTCAATGCACTGTCTAATTGGGCGACCATAAGGCAGATGAGGTTTAATGTTGATAAATGTAAAGTTATGCACTTGGGAGCTAAAGTTATGCATGCATCATACATGCTAGGGGGAGTACAACTGGGGATCCATAGTGGAGAAGGATCTGGGGGTTTTGGTAGATCATAAGCTCAATAATAGCATGCAATGCCAAGCTGCGGTTTCCAAAGCGAGCAAAGTCCTTTCTTGTATTAAGAGAGGTATGGACTCCAGAGAGAGAGATATCATGTTTCCCCTGTTCAAATCATTAGTAAGACCTCATCTGGAATATGCAGTTCAGTTTTGGGCACCAGTTCTCAAAAAGGATATTGGGGTACTGGAGAGAGTGCAGAGAAGGGCAACCAAACTGATAAGAGGTATGGAGGAGCTCAGCTATGAGGAAAGATTAGAGGAACTGAATTTATTCACTCTTGATAAGAGGAGATTAAGGGGGGATATGATCAACATGTACAAATATATAAGGGATCCATATAGTGAACTTGGTGTTGAGTTATTCACTTTACAGTCATCAAAGAGGACAATGGGGCACTCTTTACGTCTAGAGAAAAAGAGATTTCATCTCCAAATACGGAAAGGTTTCTTCACAGTAAGAGCTGTGAAAATGTGGAATAGACTCCCTGCAGAGGTGGTTCTGGCCAGCTCAGTAGATTGCTTTAAGAAAGGCCTGGATTAGTTCCTAAATGTACATAATATAACCGGGTACTAACATTTATAGGTAAAGTTGATAAAATCGGATTGCCTCTCAGGGGATCAGGAAGGAATTTTTTCCCCTGCTTTAGCAAATTGGATCATGCTCTGCTGGGGTTTTTCACCTTCCTCTGGATCAACTGTGGGTATAGAATGGGGTATATGGGATTGTATGATATTATTTTATTTTATTTTATTTGTAGTTGAACTGGATGGACTTGTGTCTTTTTTCAACCTAACTAAATATGTAACTATGTAACTATATTAATTTTCCATATAATGTAAAATATCCTTTGTGGGGGCGTGGCCTAGAGCAGCATGGTATAGGACGCTAGAGACCTGAGCTCCGCCGGCCGAATATCCTAACTTTACATCCTGCGACCACCAACAGCTTTACAGACCTCCCGATCGTCACCTCAGCTAGGGGAACCAGCCAGGAACATGTCCCCTCCAAAAAAATCCGCGGGCGCGGCTGGCAAACTGGCGAATTACCGCCACTTAGAACTGGAGGCCTCAGACCAAGATGGCGCCGACCCGCTGGAGGAGGACACATCTCAGAGGTCAGACACCGCTAAGGTACTGGATGCAATTACAGCTTGCCAGGCAGCAGTCACAGCATGTCAGACAAATCTCACCACTAAGATTGAGGAGGTGAAGGTGGATATCTCACTAGTGAGGCAGGACTTCCAGAAGCTAAGGGAAAGGGTCACTGAGGCTGAGGCCCGCATTAGCAGTGTGGAGGACTCCCCCCCCCCCCTCCAGAACTCCACAGATGCTATGCAACTACAGGTGAACCAGCTCCTGCAAAAGCAGGATGACATCGAGAACAGGCTCCGAAGATGTAATCTGAGGTTCATTGGATTGCCTGAGGGGGTAGAGGGAAAGGACCCCCCAACATTCCTGGAAAAGCTACTAAGAGATACTTATGGTAGGGAAGCCTTTTACTCCACTTTTGTGGTTGAGCGAGCACACCGCATGTCAGGCAGGCCTCCGCCTGCTGGAGCTCCCCCCCCGCACTTTTATTGCCAAGTTCCTGAACTTTAGGGACAGAGATGCCATTCTTCGCCTCAGCAGGGAGAAAGGAAACATTCCCTTTGGAAACAAAATGATAGCCATATTTCCTGATTTCTCGGCAGAGGTCCAGCGCAAACGCAAATCCTTTACTGAAGTAAAGAGGCGCCTCCGCATTAAACACATCAAGTATGCCATGTTAATCCCAGCCAGGTTACGTGTGGAAGGAGAGGACAGAGTGCACTTTTTTGAGGACCCTGAAGCAGCCCTGGCCTGGCTTGAGCATTTGGAGGCGCACAGATAAGTACCTCTTTAACCCTATGTATGGCACCACCTGACTTTACCACAGCTCCACTCATGGCAGCTGATTCAATGCCCATTGCCAATTTTTTACAGCAGTGACTTCCTGAATACAGCAGGACCTGTTCACACGAGAAGACCGTGTCTATCACGGTGTATACCCCTACAATCACTTGCCTAAGGAGTGGAACCCCCTGCTGTTACTATACCGCTCTGCTAATATCAGCATCTTGGTTATCCTTCCAGTGCCCCCACCTCCAGAGGACGCTATCCTGAACTCCCCTTCATCCTTTTCCTTCATTATTACTTATGCCCCAAATTTTCAGTTTTCCCCTTATTTCACACACTTGTGACGACGACCACCATTTATGGTTTACGCCGGTGGAGGACAGCACCCCCTAGAGAGCTCACTTACAGTGAGCAACGTCCCTCATTGTGCACCGTTATGCAGTGAAGTTTCGCCCTAGTTTGTTACTCCTCCAACCTGGGCGGGAGAAGGAAGCTCCGCATCAAAGCATGCATACCACTGAAACGTACTCTACAGATGCTTTCTGCTTCTAACTTTTCCTTCACAGGTTGGACATTGTTTATGCCACGTTGGCGGTTAAGGGAACAAGCCCGCACAAGTTTGGGTCAGTGCAAGGCAGGGAGGGGGGCTTTAAGGGTATTAAGGCTGAGAGGCAAATGTATTCACTATGTGATTGAGTTTTACTGTTTCTATTTCTCTTCTTGTTTTCCATGCTATGATGACAACCTACTCATGCTGTTTGAGTATAGCTTTGGGTTGCTGAGTTCTGGAGCTCCAGACAATATTTCCCATCACCTGCTATGGCCTCCCTGAAGTTCCTCACCTGGAACATCCGTGGTATGAGGGACCCAGTTAAAAGGTCAGCTATATTTTCCCTACTTAAAAAGGAACAGGCAAACATAACAGTCCTAGTGGAGACCCATGCTGAAGGCCCAATGATACGGGCCTTTAGACGCCCATGGATAGGCTGGGCCTATCACTCAGTCCACACAACCCAATCTAGAGGAGTATCAATTCTCATTTCCAGGTATACACACTTTGAGCTCCAGGACTCAGTGATCGACCCAGAAGGTAGATTTGTACTTTTAAAGGTCAAAATACATGAAGACTTGTTACTAATATTGGCTTTTTATGTGCCCCCACCGTTTAACTCAAATATATTGTCTGCTGGGTTTGACTTTATGGCTATGTACCCCTCCATTCAGCAGTCTGGGTGGGTCATTTTAATAATGTCCTAGACCCCAATATGGATAGGCTCTGTAGAAGTGCAAGTGCTCCCCCACCTACCAATCAGACTCGATTTGCCAGACTACTCCTGGTGGATACTTGGAGGACTAGAAATACCACAACCAGAGCATATTCCTGCTTCTCCCCCTTTCACCACATCATGTCCCGAATATATCCAAATTGCTTCAACCGAGATTAATAGATACAGGGTTTTCCCCCAGATCATTGTCTGACCACTCCCCCTACTGGGCCAAACTGTCTCTACCCCACGATAGGCCACCAGCTTCCTGGAAATTAAACCCCTTCTGGTTGACGTTGTTCCCAGAAGATAACAACCTAGCGCTAGACTGGGAACAATACCTAATTATCTACGAGGGCACCGCAACACCCCAGGCAGTCTGGGAAGCGTTTAAGCTGCATGCACGTATGACCCTCACGATGCGCATTAACCAAATTAAAGCCACCTCCGCACATGCCATTGACAAAGCAACAGAAGACTTGACCTCAGCAGAGTCCGACTACCTTAGAGACCCCACTCTAGAAAAAGCCCAGGCCATTAAACTAAGGTCCAGGGTGGTAGACCAACTACACTATGAGAAATCTAAACGTAAATTGTTTTTCCACAAACAAAACTCTTTTGAACACGGGGAGAGGGCTGGAAAACTCCTAGCTTATTTAGTACATTGTGAGGAACGACCACCGGTTGTGATTTCATTACACTCCCCAGATGGTGCCCTAGTGACAGAGCCCACAATTCAGAGACTTCTTCACAACTTTATACGCCACTAGAGCCCCCACTGACACCTCCGAGATGGACTTGTTTCTCTCACGCCTGTTCCTCCCCCAGTTAACGGAGGAGCAGGTGGAAGAGATGGAGGCACCGCTTGGGGTGGAAGAGATTAGTGCAGCCATAGCACAGTTTCCCAGGTCTAAAGCCCCGGGATCAGATGGCTTGCCAGTGGAATTTTATTCCACCTACTCAGAACTATTAATCCCCAAACTCAATCTTTGAAACGTCCGAACTCCCAACTTCTATGCGTGAGGCCACCATAGTATTAATTCCCAAACCAGGCAAGGACCCCCACCTCCCAGAGTCATATCGACCTATATCCCTTCTACAAGTGGATGTAAAAATTCTTGCGAAAGTGCTGGCCAACCGACTCAACAAAGTCATACTTACACTTATACATGGAGACCAAGCAGGCTTTATGCCTGGTAGGAACACTTCATTTAACCTTAGACGACTCTTTATTAACTTGCAAACTATATATGACAACTCTGGATCCTGAATCATAGTAGCTTTAGACACGGCCAAGGCATTCGTTTCGGTCGAATGGGGGTATCTTTTGTCCTGCCTCCGAGAGTTCGGACTGGGCCCCAAATTTACAAAATGGGTACAGTTACTGTACCAGGATCCTGTAGTGGCAATTGGATGGCCCTCCGACCGTTTCCCCCCTACTAGGGGTACCAGGCAGGGCTGCCCCCTGTCACCACTACTATACGCCCTGGCGGCCGAACCCTTGGCGGTGGCTATACTCACACACCCAGATATAACTGGCCTCAGTAAAGGAGGAGTAACTGAAACTATTAGCACTTACGCAGACGATACATTACTTTATTTGGAGGACTCTGAGGTCTCTCTTCCCACGGTTCTCTCGCTGATAGAGCACTTTGGAACTTTTTCCGGACTCCGCATTAACTGGGACAAGTCCCAAATACTTCCACTCGATAGCTTCCCACCCCCCAAAGATAGAGCTGAACTCCCCTTACAGAGAGTTGCAAGCATCAAATACTTAAGCCCCATACACACGCTCGGATTATCCGAGGACCAGGTCCGTCGGATCATGTCCGTCATACTTTGTCCGATGTTGGTTTTGCGTACACACGGTCGGACAAAGTTGTTGGAAAATCCGATCATTCTGAACGTGGTGACGTTTGTTGCCTACGACGGGACTACGTAGAGGCTAGTAGCCAATAGCTTTGGTCTTGTAATGTGATCTGAGCATGCGTAGCACTTTGTCCGTCGGACAACGGTACACACGATCGGATTTGGTGTGATCGGACCGTGTTGTTGGAAAATCTATCCAGCAGGAGATAGGACTTTGTCCGTCGGACAATCCGACGTACACTGTCCGATGGTGCATACACACGGTCGGATTTTTCAACAACATTGTCCGATCGGACAGAATCCATGCGAAAATCCTACCGTGTGTATGGGGCTTTAGGCATCCAGACCACCAGAGACCCGAGCGACTACATAGCACTAAATGTCACCCCCCTCTATGCAATGCTTAAGGAAAAGACCCAGACCTGGGCCCGGCTACCTCTGGGCGTTATGGGCCGAATCAACCTTGTAAAAATGGTCCTGCTACCGAAAATCCTTTATATTCTTTGGCACTCTCCAGTGTACTTAATACTCAGGCATTTCAGACTGATGGAAACCATACTTAAACCCTTTATTTAGGGTAACAATAGGCACAAACTGTCCTGGAATAAACTTAAAAATCCCACCGACCTTGCAGGTACCGCTCTACCCGACTTCAACCAGTACTACATCGCAGCTCAACTCTCCCAACTTTTTCATATCGATAAGGTAGACAAGGAAAGATTCCTAGGACTTCTCTGCCCAGGTTGGGCACGACTTACGAAGGACCCCCTTACAATACTCACAAGTAAGATGGGGGGGACACGTAGGCTACCCGAACGCAGGTCTCTACTATACCACTTTACCAAAATTTGGGACATTGCCCTTACCAGACTTAAAATACCAGAGATCAACAGCTTCACCCCATTGTGGCACAACCCAGCACTACCAGAATTCAACTTGATTCCAGACAGTGAGGTGTGGAGCTCTAGGGGTGTAATATACCTCTCTCATATTATTGAGAGCAACACACTTAAACCCTTTGACAGACTTAAAGCTGACTTTGAACTCCCAGATCAAATGCACTACAGATATCTGCAACTACGTCATGCCTACTATGCCCAATTCCCAGCAGACAACATGTCTTTAGCCAGCAATCCCCTAATGGAGGCAGTAAAATATCCAGACCCCAAAAAACTAATCTCGCAGTTCTACAGTATGTTGACGCTTCCACAGGCAACAGTGGCAGCATACCAGCTGAAGACTAAATGGGAAAGTGAGCTGGGCCATTTAGAGGATGAGGAATGGAGTGAGGCTCTAGATACCTGTAAATTGGTCTCTCCCAAACTGTCCGATCGCCTCACCCAGATTTTTATAGTACACAAGGCGTACCTTACACTGTTAAAAATAGCCAAATACAAACCTTCCCAAACCACAACCTGCCCGATGTGTAATCAGGACGCAGGCTCATTTTACCACCTCCTCTGGCATTGTCCCAAAATTCTGGCATACTGGAACGCAGGTGGTACAATTCCTCCATGACAATATGGGTTCTCCTGTAACAGTACAACCCAAAGCGTGTCTACTGGGAATTTTCACAGACTTAGAACTGAACAAGTATACTAAAATATTTTTACAGGAGAATGAATGAGACCAAACCCCCCAGAGCTCTCACAATGGATAGTGGAAGTAAATAACTCTCTCCCATACAAAAAGTTGATCTACTCACATAGAGGATGCCCCTCTAAATATGATAAAATATGGGGAAAATGGTTGGAAGCTTCAGAAACTATAGTATAAAATCGTAGCAGCGTAACAGGATATTTCATCATAGCGTGGCCCTGCAGCACTCACCAGAACCAAACAATTTGACCTCATGCAGTTATTCTTAATGTTATTTTCCTTTTATATAATAATCTCTGTGAAAACATGTAACACTCAAATTATCTGCAACATATGTGATATGCCTTTATTTCTATGTATGACTCCTTGAATTTAATAAAACCTTTTTTGATGAAAAAATATCCTTTGTAAATCTGCTAAAAACTTTATTCTCTACTTTTTTTTTTTTTAGAATCCAGCTGTTTCGAAGAGGAGGCAGTAATGAAGCAGGATACAATCAGGGCATCAATAAATGGTATACCACAAATGTCAGAAAATAGTGAACCTTTACCAAATATAGGTAAGTGTTAAGATTTAAAATTTTTATTTACCAAGCACATTCTTTTATGTTGTATTCCCATATTACAAAGATCAGATAAATTGGAGGAAGGTGGAGGTAACCAAAATTACAAAATTACTTAAAGTGGAAGTAAACCCTCCTATTATTTTTATCCATAGAAGCTGCCATCTTTGCCTCTGTTTAATCTTCAGCTGCCATGATACTGCACACGTGATCAGTTAGGACACCAGCCATTGGATGGTTTGACAGTTTGATTGAGAGCACAACCAATGTGACAGTTACATTCAACAATGTTTTTTTTTTTTAAACAGTTAAATCTATGGGTTTACTTCCGCTTTAAAGTGGAACTAAATCCTCCTATCTTTTACAGCCAAGGAAGCTGTCATCTTCTGTGTCTGATCTGCAGTTGCCATAGTGCTGCAACTCTTATCAGTTATGACAACAGCCTTTTGATCATTTGAAAGTTCAGTTGAGAGCATGAGCAAATGTGACAGTTATCATTCACGGCATGCCTTGAATGTAACTGTTTTGGGAAATGGTTAAATCAATGGGTTTAGCTATGCTTTAAAGTGGAGTTAAAGGCTAAAATCAAAATAGGTGTAAACCAATCAAGCAGCAACTCAACCCCCCCCCCCCCCTTTGTAATATCCTCTTTTTTTTTTTTGCTGTTTTGTACTTTTTATGTCGCTTTCCTGCAGTGGCGAGATACGTCATCTCCGGCCCCTTCTCCTTCCCCCCCGCTGCCATTCGACAGGGCCATTCAGAAAGAGTAGCGCGACTCATGCGTGCGCAATATGAAACCGGCTGTGAAGCTTCTTGCTGGTTTCCCTTAGTTGCAATGCCAGCGCCTGCATCGGAAGCTGATGGAGGAATCGGCTTCGGGGGGCGACATCGTGGGATCCCTGGACATATTATATATATTAAAGGTCAGCAGCTACATTATTTCTAGCTGCTGACTTTTAAAAAAAATTTTTAGAGGCTGGAACTTCGCTTTAAGTCCTATTTTCCTTCTGTTGGGGTCAGTGAATGGGGGTGTTCTAACATAAAAATACAGACTGTGAGTCATTCTATTCTAAGAATTTCCTATTCATAAAATAAGTTCCATAGTGATTTGTGCTTTGCAGGGTTAAAGTGTATTCCCAAATAAAACTTTGTTTTTACAATTTTTTTTTTGCAAAATCTTTTTTATTACATTTTTCATTGGCATACAAAATTGCCCACGCAGAGGCCAAACATTACCCACACAGGAGCAAATCCTCTGATATGGCAACGGACCACATCAGTGCACACCATATACCCTAAACATTCAACAACAGAAAACAGACTGCAACAGGGTAGATCAACCATAATACAACCTTACTTATCTATACTCCAAGGTGGGGAGTGGTTTAGTTCAGGAGATTCTGTGCTCAATATTATATTGACAGGATAATTTGACATGAGAGTACTTGGGTCAATCTACTATCATACTGTAACCATAATGTTAATCTAGGGGTTAGTTACTGCATCAGTTGCCGTAGTATTGTCATCTAACCAACAGGTCCACACCTTTTCAAATTTTTGTGGGCAACCCCTGCCCGAGTAGGTGGCTTTATACAGGGGCAAACTGGCGTTCACTAGGTTTTTCCAGAACCTGACAGAAGGGGGAGAAGATTGTTTCCAGTTCATTGTAATGGCCTTGCGTGCATAGTACAACAATAGGGATATGAGTATTTTCCTAGCTCTGAGGATTGACATTTGCTCCACCAGCCCCAGCAGACAGTATTTAGGATCATAGGGAACATTAGTCTTGGTAATCTTAACTATCACATGGAGAACTTCCTTCCAATAATGTCCAATTGCTGGGCAAGCCCAGAAAATGTGAAAGAAGTCCCCTGGTTGATAGGAGCAACGCCAGCATGCCGGGGAATGCGCCGGTGACATCTTGTGCAGTCTGTGGGGTGTGTAATGAGCTCTGTGTATAATTTTGTATTGGACCAGTTTGTCCCTGGCTGAGACCAGAGGGGAGAATGGAAAATCCCAAATCTCCCTCCAATCATCGTCATCCAGCTCCGGTATGTCCCCCACCCATTTCCTGCGGAAGGAGGACAGCTCGGGGGGATGGTAGCAACCAGCAGGGCCCCGTAAACCTGAGACGTGGGTTTCTCCAAATCTTTCACCCGAAGGGTGGATTCGAGCTCCGAATATTCCAGTAGGATCGGTTGACCTAAGAACTGACACCTATAAGCGTGTGTGATTTGAAGATACCTAAAATGGGCCTGCGCAGGTACATTAAATTTGGTACGCAATGCATGAAAGGGAGTGAGCTCCCCGTTGGTGATTACATGCTCAAGAGTCAGTATCTTGTATTTGGCCAGGGCCTGTGGATCCGGGATGGTATTAAACTGTGATAGGTTAGGATTCAGCCACAGGGGGGTGTGAGGAGACCAGGAGTTTGGAAGGGATGCCCTCAGCGCCTCTCCCACCTTCCATGCCCTCATAGTGGTGCGCATAGAAGGGGTGAGGCAGTGAAGAGTTTTATGCCCCCTGACTATCAACCCCTTCAAGGCCTCCAGAGACCCCACAATAGCCGCTTCCAGCACCGTTGCAGAGTTGGTCAGGTCTGGCTGCAACCAACAATGGGCGGTTACAAGCTGAGTGGCCAAGAAATATTTGTGGCAATCAGGGAGAGCCAAACCCCCACTGTCCACAGGCCTGGTCAGAGTGGTGTATTTGAATCTAGGTGATTTAGACCCCCAAATAAAGGAGAGGAAAAGTTCCTTAAGAGAATTAAAGAAGGTTTTAGTCAGCCATTGTGGGGAATTCTTAAATATGTACGTAAGTTTGGGAAGGACTTTCATTTTTAGAAGGTTGATGCGCCCAATGAGGGAGAGGGGAAGATTGCCCCACGCTCTCAATTTGGATTTGATCCCTATCAGGACAGGTTCAAGATTGAGCCGGACAAAGTCCCCGCTCTCTCTTAAAATAACAATACCTAAATAGGTAAATTTGTCAACCCATTGAAGCGGGGTAGAGCAGGGTGAGGAGGTCCTGGCCCCCTCGTCCACCGGAAAGAGCTGAGACTTCAACCTGGTGAATACGGAGAAGGCGTCCATGATTCCGAGTGCACCCAACAGAGAGTTGTTTTTACTATTTTTAGCTGAGGAAGAGTTGAAACCCCTGTTAGGTTTTAACTTTTTGATTTACGGAACTTCATTAGAGAAATTTCTTGTCCTGTTGACAATATTTTATCAGAAGGGAAGTGAGGTAAAATCTCCAACAGTACATTACAAGTTGAGCCCTCTGCACATTACTGTACAAGTTATTTCCCTTAATTTAGAGTAGTTTCAAACCATGAATCATACAGGAATGTGCTGTGCATTCCTGTGCGCTTCACATGCGATGCAGGTATATGCACTACTTTAAAAAATGCACAGAAACCGGATCACATGGTACTACTGTACCACGCGATCTGGTACAGGCAAATGCACTGTGTTTGCAACCTGCATTTGGGGTGTCATTAAGTTAATATTTACACCCATTGCAGATCACAACTGTGGTGCTTTTTAAATGCAATGCGGGAAACGCACACGGAGCGCAGGTTTCCCGTGCTGCATTCTGGTGTGAACTAGAAGTTTTTAAGTTACCTATTTTTTTATATAATGGTCTTAATTTATATTTTTTTTCTGCAGTTTATCTGTATCAATTGGAAGACGGTTCTTATGATCATCTAATACTTACATAGGTGCAGGTACTCTGTAAGGGTTACCAAGAAAAAAACTGTATGTTTGCAAAACTAGTTTAAAGTGGTGTTTCCCCCAAAAGAATAAAAGATGATTAAAATTCCTAAAAGAAAAAAAAACATTTGGAATTTTTTTTTTTAACTCACCTCTAAATGCCTGTTGCTAGGGGGTCCCTCGTAGTCTGCCTCCTTCAGTGCCCGGGCTAAGTGACATCACTTCCCCTCGGTGCAGGAAGGGCTCAGCTCTGCCCCCTCCCTCCTGTCAGTCATCTGGGACATGTGACAGGTCCCAAATGACTGCGCAGTCAATCACGGCAATGCCGGCGCCGCTGAGCGGATGGGGGGATGAGCGGAGCTTCGTATCGCATTGCAGTATTTGTAGCTGCTGACTCTTCTTTTTTATTTTTTTAATGGATACTCCTCTTTAAGTAAGCAAGAATGTAAATCCACCTTTGCTCGAGATAGTAAGCAGCTTATACTCTATTATGAAGTAACTCTCAAACGGTTTCTCTTGCAGGTATTTCTCCTATAGTTCCTCCTGTGACACAAGCTCCAAAAAGTAGCAACAGTCATCCTTATTTAGGGGATAATGTTCCCAAGAACAATTCTCAGAAAAAAAAGTATTCTCAGCAACAGCTAGAGAAACAGTGCAGTCAAGCAAGTAAAGATGGAGCTGAGCCTCCTTTCCTCCCACCTGGCGCACAAGAGGGTATGCTGGCTCCATGTAATTTTACTCATTGCAACTATTGCTTATTTGTATTTATCAACCATCATTTTGTTTGGTCCATGTTCTCTGTTAAAAAATAAATAACTATATATACAGTTGTGCTCATACTTTTACATACTATGGCAGAATTTAGGATTTCTTTGCCATTTTTCAGAGAATATGAATGACAACACAAAAAAAATTCTTTCACTCATGGTTAGTGTTTGGCTGAAGCCATTTATAATCAATCAACTGTGTTTACGCTTCTTAAATCATAATGACAACAGAAACTGCCCAAATGACCCTGATCAAAAGTTTACATACCCTGGTGATTTTGGCCTGATAACATGCAAGTGGACACAAAGGGGTTTGAATGGCTATTAAAGGTAACCATCCTCACCTGTGATTGTAATTGTTGCTTGTAATTAGTGTATAAAAGGTCAATGAATTTCTGGACTCCTGACAGACCCTTGCATCTTTCATCCAGTGCTGCACTGACGTTTCTGGATTCTGAGTCATGGGGAAAGCAAAAGAATTGTCAAAGGATCTACTGGAAAAGGTAGTTGAACTGTGTAAAACAGGAAAGAGATATAAAAAGATATCCAAGGAATTGAGAATGCCAATCAGCAATGTTTAAACTCTAATCAAGAAGTGTAAAATGAGGGGTTCTGTTGAAACCAAACCATGGTCAGGTAGACCAACTAAAATTTCAGTCACAAATTGGGGATGCAAAGAAAAACCCACAAATAACTTCAGGTGAAATACAGGACTCTCTGAAAACATGTGGTGTGGCTGTTTCAAGATGCACAATAAGGAGGCTTGAAGAAAGATGGGCTGCATGGTCAAGTCGCCAGAAGAAAGCAATTACTGCGCAAGTGCCACAAATTATCCCGCTTACAATACTCCAAACAGCACAGAGACAAGCCTCAAACCTTCTGGCACAAAGTAATTTGGAGTGAGGAGACCAAAATTGAACTTTTTGGCCACAACCATAAACGCTTCTTTGGAGAGGAGTCAACAAGGCCTACGATAAAAGGTACACTATTCCTACTGTGAAACACAGAGGTGGATCGTTGACGTTTTGGGGATGTGTGAGCTACAAAGGCACAGGAAATTTGGTCAAAATTGTTGGCAAGATGAATGCAGTATGTTATCAAAAAATACTGGAGGAACATTTGCATTCATCAGCCAGGAAGCTGCGCATGGGATGTACTTGGACATTCCAACATGACAATGATCCAAAACCAGACTGACCTACCGGGATACCGGGAAATTTCTTGGTAGGCCAGCTGCCCTGGGGCTGCTTTCAGCGGCGATTGCCGTGCTCCCCTCCCTCTGTCCTCCGGCTCCTCCTCTTGTATGGCATGGAGCTCGGTCTGTGTGTGTAAGGCGGCGCTGTAACAAGGTCCCGCCCCCCTAGACCTTGTTACAGCACCGTCTTACACACACAGACCCAGCTCCATCCGTGCCATACATTGGCCGATGTGTGTGATCCAGGAAATGGTGAGGCTGCAATTGGTAGGCACAGAGGCAGCAATGGTGGGCACACAGAGGCTGCAATGGCTGGCGCGCAGAGGCTGCAATGGCTGGCACACAGAGGCTGCCATGGCTGGCACACAGAGGCTGCCATGGCTGGCACACAGAGGCTGCAATGGCGGGCACACAGAGGCTGCAATGGCGGGCACACAGAGGCTGCAATGGCTGGCATATAGAGGCTGCAATGGTGGGCACACATAGCCTGCAATTATGGGCACAGCGAGGCTGCATTGATGGACACCATAAAGCTGCATTTGATGGGCACCATAAAGCTGCATTTGATGGGCACAGTGAGGATGCATTGATGGGCACAGTGAGACTGCATCTGATGGGCACTGATGAGGCTGCATTGATCTCTTGTATCATGTCTGCAGTCTCTGGCCATCTCTTGTACCGTGTCTGCAGTCTCTGGCCCTCTCTTGTACTATGTCTGCAGTCTCTGACCATCTTTAGTATGATGTCTTCAGTCTCTAACCATCTCCGGTACCATGCCTGCAACCTCTGACACCTACTGTATCATGTCTGCAGCCTCTAACATCTATTTTATCATGCTTGCAGCCTCTGACCATCTCTTGTATCATGTCGGCAACATCTGACCATCTCTTGTATTATGTTCTCAGTCTCTAGCCATCTCTTGTATCACGTCCACAGTCTCTAGCCATCTCTTGTGGCATGTCCTCAGTCTCTAGCCATCCCTTGTATCATGTCCTCAGTCTCTAACCATCTCTTGTACCATGTTCGCAACCTCTGACCATCTCTTGTCTTATATCATGTCTGCAGTCTCTGAGGGGGAATCTGGAGAGGAGTCAAAAGTGGGAGTGCCGCCAGGATGGGGGTCATGGGAGAAGTAAAACGTGTGGACTGTGGAGGGGAGACTATAGGATAAAACCAACCTGGAGCCGTCTAAGCGAGAGAGAGATATAGATATAGATATATAGATATAAAAAGCCCTATGTGCTTTTTTTTTATATATATATATTACACTCTTCAGATGTGCTTTAAAATGCATGGTTTTCCCTTTCACAAACAAGGAAATAATGATGTTATGATGGTTTTGATGTTGGGCTGGTAAAATAATGCTATGGGGCTAGTATGACATTTTTTCCAGGGCTGGTTTTTATTCCCAGTCCGGCCTTGTCCAAAACACAAGGCCAAGTCAACCTGTCATTGGCTACAGCAGAATAAAGTGAAGGTTCTGGAGTGACCATCTCAGTCTCCTGACCTCAATATCATTGCGCCACTCTGGGGAGATCTCAAACGTGCAGTTCATACAAGACTCAAGAATTTACAGGAACTGGAGGCTTTTTGCCAAGAAGAATGGGCAGCTTTACCATCGTAGAAGATAAAGCTCCTCGTTCACAAATACCACAAAAGACTTCAAGCTGTCATTGATGTTAAAGGGGGCAATACACGGTATTAAGAACGGGGGTATGTAAACTTTTGATCAGAGTCATTTGGCTAGTTTCTGTTGTCATTATGATTTAAAAAGAGTAAACACAGTTGATGGATAATAAATGGCTTCAGCCAAACACTAACCATGAGTGGAAGAAAAGTTTTTGTGTTATCATTCATATTCTTTGAAAAATGGCCAAGGAATCATAAATTCTGCCAGGGTATGTAAACATTCCCATAGACACACTCCTAAACCCTGTGGACAGCCTTCCCAGAAGAGTTGAAGCTGTTATAGTGGCAAAGGGTGGGCCAACTTAATATTGAACTCTACTGCTTAAGACTGGGATGCCATTAAAGTTCATGCGTGTAAAGGCAGGTGTCCCAATACTTTTGGTAGTATAGTGTATGTATATATATATTTATTTATTAATTAAAAATAGAGGATTGAAATGATTTTATGTTAGTACAAGTGACCCAGTGAAATTTTAAAATGATCTTAACCTAATGAACAAAACTAGGCATACTGTTTTAGTAGTCATTTTGAATATCTTTGCAACTATTAGAGATCTAGATGTTAGTTGTCTTGATGTGGTCAATTATCTCAGCCAGGTTTCCTAGAATTGCTGTTTAACAGCAGTAGTGCCTGGAATCTGTTGTTTGCAAGTCTGATGGGAGAAAATTGTTGTGGGTGACTTTTTGTTCGGGTTGCCACTGACGTGATTGATGATGGGTCTACATCACTGGATGACAGGATTATTGTAATAACCGATTTTTTCATAGGTGCCTGTTTTTATTCACTGTCTAATTTTTTATAGTGGATAAGTAATAAGGCATACTTATCTACATACAAGGAGGGCCAGATATCTGGGGGCCTCCAGATTCCAAAAAGTATCCCCAGCAAACTCCTACATCCACTGGGCCAGGAAAGTGAGGATGAGGCCCTTGTCCCTATTAAGATAGGGACAAGATGCCTTGCCAGGGGACAAGAACCTCATCCCCACATTCATTTTAAAGGGGGTTCCAGGTTCTAAGTCACCTCCCCAAAGACCCACACAAGCATCAGGCCATGGATGTCTGGACAAGCTTTAGTTCAGTTAGAACTCATGGTTTAGCTGAATGGAATTGCCTTTTCCAAGTTTTACCCTATAAACTATGCCTCTCCAACTCCTCCACTGTCATGTCTTGACCCCCCCTCTCAAAATTGTGGCAGGAATCGTAAGCTTTCAAATAAGTTTATCCCAAAAAAAATATTTTACTGCCCTTACAACTAATAACAAAATCTTAATAATTAAAAAAAAATAGAATGTGCATAGAACAGTTTCTAAATTTGCTCATGATTGAATATTTACAAAAGAAAAACACTAAAATGTATGTTTAGAAGCATGTATGCCCTGTCCACGGTGCTGAAAGCCAGAGGTCAGCGCTTGAGTGTTCTTCAACTCTCCACTTCCAGGATTTGGGCATATGGCATGAAATGGCTAGAGGCTAGTGAGCCATTTTTATATTGCTATTCCTTCCTATACTATGAAACATACGGAGGATGCTTTGAGACAGGCAAAAAAGAAGTATTTTTCCAAATACCCAGTACTTACTCTGATGACCTCTACCCCATCCATTTTGCCCCATGCCAGCATCAGGAAAGAAATGTGCTAGTAGCCTAGTGCATCTTGTATGAATGAAGTGATACACAGTCTTATGGGTGCAGCATGGCACCATTGGGTAGATAATCATATTAAGACTACACAAAGTCCTTATTTAGAGTTAGTAAAATTCTAATTAAATGATCTACTGTAAGAAGGATTTCAGTAGACAGATGTTTTAATACTACATCTAGTATCTCACTAAGCACCTTTACTATTTTTCAGATTGCTGTGTACACTGTACCCTGGCTCTGTTGTTCTGTCAGTTTCTTTCCCTGTGTAATATTCTTCTGGATCTTCTAACATGTGGTTCATGTTCGCCTGACTCTGCTGAGATATGCTGCTCATGCTGCTCCATTGGTGGATGTCCTGATTGTGCAGACTCGTGTAGCACTGACTGTGGCATTGTAGATGCCTGCTGTGAATCAGCTGACTGCCTTGAAATCTGCATGGAATGTTGTGGTCTATGCTTCTCCTCTTAATAGGGCACTATGGAGATGGGGCAAGACTGTATACAATGTGAATAATACGCTGCAGACTATATAGAGACTAAAGGTAAAGATGCAGAGAAATTCTAAAAATCTACGTGCCATGAATGGATTTGGTAAATGCAGGACTTGAATTTTTGGTGAAACTGGGACTGGTCTGAGCCATTTAAAGTAAGCATATTCTGAGCCAATATGCCTGACTCAAAAAGCTTGTGAAGAACTAGGAAAGTATTCAGCTGCTGCAAAACAATTTAAAATCTATAACATTTTAATATATACAGTATTTGTATTCTGCAAATTAAAGCGTTTGATTAAATGCTGTTATAATACATACATACAGGGCAGCCATCAGAAATTGTGGGGCCCCTTAGACAGCTTTAGGTCTGGGCCCCCCCAGGCCTGACCGCCAACATTCCCCAGGGCCTGCCCACTGGCCGTCCCACCGAATCCACCCACTAGCCATCCCATCAAGTCATTCCATGCACACACCTTTTATTTTAACACTTACAACGTCATATATGAAAATGAACAGTGTATTATAAGTCATCAGTGCTTTCATATTTATATTTTGCCCAAAAGAGACATCCCAAACCAGCAGCTGTACGCTCTCAACCCCCCTCTCACCTGTACTCTCTCAGCCCCCCAACACCTGTACGCTCTCAGCCCCCCTCACACCTGTACACTCTCAGCCCCCCACACACCTGTACGCTCTCAGCCCCCCTCACACCTGTACGCTCTAAGCCCCCCTCACACACACACGTACACAGGCACACACATATGTACACAGACACATGTACACAGGCACACACACGCATATGTACACAGACACACACACATGTACACATGAACACAGGCACACACACACATACACATGTACACATGAACACAGGCACACACACCCACATGAACACAGGCACACCCACACACATGTACACATTCACACAGGCACACACACACACATGTACACATGCACATAGGCACGCGCACATATGTACACAGAAACACACATGCACACACAAGCACACACAAACACACATATGTACACAGACACACACATGTACACACATGTACACCACCCCACCCTGTTCCTCTTCAGTTGTACATTAGTCCTTACTTAATTTAAAATCTATAAAATTTTAATATACCGTATACAGTATTTGTATTCTGCAAAGTAAAGTGTTTAATTAAATGCTGTTATAATACATACATACAGGGCAGCCATCAGAAATTGTGGGGCCCCTTGGACAGCTTTAGGCGCCTGACCGCCAACATTCCCCAGGGCCTGCCCACTGGCCGTCCCACCGAATTCGCCCACTAGCCATCCCATCAAGTCCTTCCATGCACACACCTTTTATTTTAACACTTACAGGGTCATATATGAAAATGAACAGTGTATTATAAGTCATCAGTGCTTTCATATTTATATTTTGCCCAAAAGAGACATCCCAAACCAGCAGCTGTACGCTCGCAGCCCCCCCTTACACTTGTAAGCTTGAAGCCTCAGTCACACTTGTACGCTCGCAGCCCCTCTTCACATATGTTCTCTTTCAGCCCCCCTAACACCTGTATGTTCTCAGCCCCCCTAACACCTGTACGCTCTCAGCCCCCCTCTCACCTGTATGCTCTCAGCCCCCCTCTCACCTGTATGCTCTCAGCCCCCCACACACCTGAATGCTCTCAGCCCCAACACCTGTACGCTCTCAGCCCCCCTCACACCTGTACGCTCTTAGCCCCCCAAACACCTGTATGCTCTCAGCCCCCCCTTACACATGTACGCTCTCAGCCCCCCACACACCTGTACGCTATCAGCCCCCTCACACCTGTACACACTCAGCCCCCCACACACCTGTACGCTATCAGCCCCCTCACACCTGTACACACTCAGCCCCCTAACACCTGTACGCACTCAGCCCCCCTCACACCTGTATGCTCTCAGCCCCCCCTCACATCTGTACGCTCTCAGCCCCCCTCACACCTGTACGCTCTCAGCCCCCTTCACACACACACGCACACAGGCACACACATATGTACACAGACACAACCACATGTACACAGGCACACACACACATATGTACACAGACACACACACACACATGTACACATGAACACAGGCACACACACACATACACATGTACACATGAACACAGGCACACAAGCACATGAACACAGGCACACCCACACACATGTACACATTCACACACGTGCACATGCACACAGGCACACACACACATGTACACATGCACATAGGCACACACACATATGTACACAGAAACACACATGCGCACACACACATATGTACACAGACACACACATGTACACCACCCCACCCCGTTCCTCTTCAGTTGTACATTAGTCCTTACTTGGAAGGTGCTGTTTCTGGTCCCAGCTCTTGTGCAAAACACACAAGGAGTGCACATGCTGGAATTTACCAGAGGTGGCAGCAAAGAGCCCGATGTCAGTGACACAGCAGCAGCTGCTGACTCGCACACATTCTGAAAGCCAGCACAGCCATGGAGCTTTCATGCACTCCTCCCTGCCTTCTCTCATCCCCGCCAGACAGCCGGGCCCTTCTAGACTCTTGGGCCCCTTACAAGTGTGTGGGCTGTACCCCCCTAAACGCGGCCCTGTATATCACAATACAACATGGGAAAAACTTGAAATGCACAGACTAACTTTGTCAAATTTAAAATTTGAACACTTATTTGGCTTAAAAATGTATGACAGCTTGGGTTAACATATCAGTATCTCATGTCAATCTCAGTGCTAGCGTTCTTCAAACACATTGTGTGGCTATTTGCTGGAGATACTTTATACCAGGTAAATATTGTATGTATACTTTGAACAGTCTAATCAGAAATAATAATGATGTGTTATTTTGCAAAACAAAATACACATTACTGAATTTCTTTAGGGTCAATTTTATTTTAAAATGTATCTAAAGCCCAAAACTAATAAAAATAATGTAAAAAATATCTAGAGCCAAAGCTTTTTTTTTTTTTTTTTTGTCTATTTCGTGATCACTTTTACTGGGGCTGAATTAAAAGGAAAACACTTTTTTTTTTTTGTTGTTAACAGGTCAGGGGAAAACTTCCAATAGAGATATTGGTTTAGTGACAGCTGTCTAAGAAGGCATTTTCGTTACACTAGATAGATTTCTTCTTACTTTCTGCTGTGCCTACATAACAGAAAATAAAGACAAATCTTTCCAATGAGACACGGATAGTAATAAATAAAAAATAAAAACTGACAGGGGTTTTAACCATTTACTACTGTGCCAAAGTGAAACTAAAATAAGTTTTGGCTTTAGATATACTTCATTTTTTTTCTTAAATTCAGTAATTAATAAATTTATGTTAGGTAACCTGTTACTATTTATACAAAATCTTTATTTTACTAACTAAACATATAATACAGGGCCTAGCGATGACTTTGATGTCTTAAAATATTATCCAGGGAATTTAAAGAGTAACTCGACTTTTGTTGAGAAAAAAACATTCCCCTCTGGATGATCTGTGTACATTGCAGGGATGTTAGCAAATTTTGTTGCAGATTCAGACCTTTTGTTACTTTGAAGAATAACTGTTTGTCTGTGTCCATGTGCCAGGTGAATGTGAATGGGAGGAACTTTTCATTATTGATCAGCTGCTGCACTTGCAGCCCTCTAATGAGGAAAGTGGCAGGGTCTGAATCTCTTTAGACCCAATTAAGCCTTTGGAGTAACTCACAAAACTGAAATGTTTGTTGCAGAGGATGCAAAGATGCCCAAAATCTGATTTTACATTTCTAGGGGACGTTCCATACACCATTTGTGTAAAGAATGCTTCCAGGTTGCCATATTGCATTTTATTTTACAGAAAATTATAGCACTGCAGATTAAAAAGAAAATGTAATTTTTAATGTTAAATTATAATATAGCTGGTGTCAGGTTTGGATATGCTATATTATTTTTTTTTGCAAGATTTTTTTTCAGAGTGCCTTTCTCTGTACATTGCTCTGTACACTGCTCACCCCATCTATAACTGTTTGTTAAGGATGCTGTTGGCTTCCTAGCTCGCAGGTTTCTAGTAACCAATGAACCTGACAGTGAGTGGAGCTTGATGATGAAGGGACTAGTTCACCATCATCGTGCTGAATTAAACTCTGTGGAGGCCCCTAGTCATTCGAAGCCTTGGGGTCCCTCTGGCAGGTTTCTGGAGGTTTCTCACGCACGCACTCTAGTGGGATTGAACTAAGTAGTGTGCACATCGGTTGCTAGATAGAGATGACCATTACTACTGTACATTACATGTACATACGTTGCACCAACATTTTTTACAAAGTGACAGCTGAAAGAAGATGAGCTTTTAGAAAACAAACTATAATGTGAACCTGATGTCTATGATTTATGTACTTTAAGTTGTTATTGGATATATAACATTAATACAGTATTTTCTCTATAGTCTTTTATGTATTGATTTTTGCTTTGTGTTTTGTTTTTTGTTTCTTTGAGTTGATTAATTTTTTCTATCTTTTGTATACAATTTAGGAAAGCATCTAAATTAGAATTAGTTTTCTTTCAGGATCAAATTTATTTCTTTCAGGATTATTATTTTGATTATTATTTTGATCCGTTTTGCGGGACCCTTAAATGGTGTGAGGCACTAAAGGCCGGTGCCTACTCTGCCTATTGGGTAATCCAGCACTGTTCACCATTAGGTCCAGTCTCTCCTTATGATTGACAGCATGCAGTAAGCTTATTCTATAGCTAATAGCAAGCCATCTATTTGGCTATGGAATTCACCCACTGCCTGCAATCAATTACAAGGGGAGCGGACCTAATGGGAACCTAGTGTGTCTGAATTCCTATCAGGCTCTGCCCACCCAGCTACAAAATTCCTCAGCCACTACACTGTCTATGTGACAACTGTAGTAGTGGGAGAGAGCTCAGCTACACTGAGGTTTGACACTCTGTTCTCCGTGAGCCTCCGCACACAGTTATTGCCACCAATTTATATATATATATAGTTTTTTTTTTTTTTGTTTGTTTAATATTTGTTTATTAAACAAAATATAATGATACATTACAAAAACACGTGGTAAGCACATATGCATGCAAAACTAAACAGAAAATCAGAAGTAGACACACAGGGATCGATTGGGTCCTGTTACCACCAATTTATATTTTAATCTTTTGCTGAACCAACTTTTTTAGTGAGGAAGCACAATGCAATTTCAAAGAACGTTGTATTCCCTTGTATGAGGTTTCTAAAGCTATTTGCATTTTAAACTGTCTCTCTTACTTAAAGTTTGTAAGAAGATGCACATTGCAATAAAAATAGGGGGGGTAGGGGGGGGGCAGGGATGGTCAATGTGTCATTCCTCTGATTCATTCAGCTGTGTATAAAATTGGAGCTTGTTCTGCTGACTTCTGTGAAGGATAGATTAAGAAACAAACATGCACAAGGTAGAACAGGGCCTAAAAATGGGCCAATATAGAGTATTCACAAGTAATATTTTAGATTTAATAATAAACATATAGAAAAAACAAAAACCATGAACTGTAATGTCCAATATATGTGACTTTAAACAAAGATGAATGAACTAATAAAGTCCAAAGTTCCCTAGGTGGAACAAAATAATAATAAAAATTCTAAAATATGTCCATCTCGTGTTTGGTGATGAATCCTCAGTTGAACAAAGATGACACAAATAGTATGCAGAAAACTGTGCAAAGGTGAGTATGGAGAAATCTTCTATCAAAAGGAATAAAGATGGGTACTTTTACCAGACTCTTACCATACAGCAGTGGGTCAATCGAGCTTATGTGGGCCAAGTGCTAGAATTGTCTGGGAAACGAACACTCCAAGAAGGGTGGTTCCACTCCTCATCGGTGATGTTTCAGCCAAAGAACCCGAATGCTTGTGACTCTCCAACACAATATGGGACTTCAACCCAGTAGGGGAGCCCTTTGGAGGATGTCGATATATGATGAATGGACTCAATCGGACCGGGATGGAAGTGAGAAAAAATGGAAGAACTCTATATGGTGTAGGTCAAAAACAACCTGGAAAGGTATTTACCAGTATTTAAAAGTTACAGTACATCAATAGTAAACCTACACCATATGGAGTTATTCCATTTTTCTCACTTCCATCCCGGTCCAAATATTTTGTTTCACCTATTTTTTTATTTATTTTTTAAATGTTGAAAACCATTTATCATTTTCCTTCCACTTCACAATTATGTGCCACTTTGTGTTGGTCTATCACAAAATTCCAATAAATTCCAATAAAAATTTATGTTTTTGGTTGTAACAAGACAAAGTGTGGAAAATTTCAAGGGGTATGAATACTTTTTCAAGGCACTGTAACTTCCTTAGTTACCATTACTTTTCTGCAGATTTTTTATTTCTAATTTTCTAATTTTGTTTGTTTTATTGAGTGTTGCTCTAAAGCAGTGTTTATTTTATTTGCAAATAACATTACCACACTTTGTAGCATAAATGTTTAGTGGCATAAATCAAGCAAATTATAAAATACAATTTGCTCTTTTATCAACAGTTACAGTACACGTGCTGTTTTATAGCCAACACCGGTCAAACTAGAAAACAAAATTACATTTTTTCATTTTCTTACACTGTTGCAAAAAAATGGTGCCAAAAGTAAGCCTTATTTGTTCAGAAAAAACAATATGCAATATGTGTATTATTGAACTTGTTTATGTAATCTCAAGGTTTTCAACAATCCAATAGGCACAGTGAAAATGTAAAAATTGCTCTCAACCACTTCAGTCCCGGAAAATTTTACCCCCTTCCTGACCAGAGCACTTTTTACAATTTGGCACTGCGTCGCTTTAACTGACAATTGCACGGTCATGCAATGCTGTACCCAAAAAAGAAATGTGTCCTTTTTTCCCACAAATAGAGCTTTTTTTTGTGGTATTTGATCACCTCTGCGGTTTTTAATTTTTTTGCGCTATAAACAAAAAATGAGCGACAATTTTGAAAAAAAAACTGAAAATTTATATACAAACACTTACTATAATTTTCCTTTCCTGATGGACTCCATGGCAGCCTATGTATGGGTTAATCCCACCTCTCGTACCTCATAGGACCCCACTCCCATAAATCTTTGCAACTAGAGAGAGACCGTGTTCCATAACTTAGCCTACTTCAGCAAATGGGAGGAAACTCCTGCTGCCATGGAGTCCATTAGGAAAGGAAAAGACAGACTCCATGGCAGCCTACGTATGGGAAATAACTAGCCATACACTCCCGGGTGGGAAATTGCTGGTTTAAAGAAAAAAGGTTTTATTGTCACCGTCAACAGATAAGACATTCAAACCAAAGTTAACTGAAGATAGAGCAGCTGGCTCAACACAATAGTGCGTCATAAATGTGTTTATCGACAACCATGAGGCTGCTTTGCAAATCACTTCCGTGGATAGATGACGGGAAGCTGTCCATGACATAAAAACACTCCTGGTAGAGTGAGCAATCACTGCCTCTAGAGGAACCAGACCCTTAGCCTTATACGCCCTTTGGATAGCCTGAACAATCCAGGCAGCGATGGTTCTGGAGGAAGCAAGTAATCCTCTGTTTTTTCCATGAAAGTAAATGAATAGATGATCCGATTTCCGAAAAGGAGCTGTAGATTCCAGATAATGCCTTAAAACGTCTCCAACATTAAAAGGATGAATACTCGAAGCATCAGTCGACTGAAAAGTTGGAAGAACAATCTTCTGGTTCTCGTGGAATACAGATGTCACTTTAGGATTTGCTCCTAACATTTGCTCCTAACATGGGAATCAAGACTACCCGATCAGGTAAGAAATAAAGAAATGGCTCCCTGAAGCCTAGAGAGCTGGTCTCGGAGACCCTCTTGGCCGATGTTATGGCCACCAAGAAAAACGTTTTGAGAAAAAGGTCTTTCATAGCTAATTGATCCAACTGTTGAAAATCTTCTCCCTAGAAACCTAGGACAAGGGGAAGATCCCACTTGGCTTTCTTTGAGGTCTAAGCCTCATTGCTCCCTTGAAAAACTGTCTAGTAAGAGGGTGTTTTGCCCAGGATACACCTGTGAAGGCAGAGATTGCGGAAACCTGATCCCGTAGAGAACTCACAGATAAGGGCAGATCCAGGCCTGTTTGAAGAAAGCCCAAAATGTCCTTTATCTTTGGATCGTTACAGGAACATCCAGTAGAGGAGACATAGTTCACAAATTTCGACCAAATTCTTTGATAAACTCTGTTGGTGCCCTCTCTTCTGGCATTCAGCAAGGTAGCAATAGCTGTACTTGGACATCCTAATGCTTCTAGCCTTTCCCTTTCAACTACCAGGCCATCAGATGGAGATGAGATGGGCATGGGTGAAGAGACCTTCCCTGCAGCAGGAGATCTGGCCTGAAAGGGAGAGGAACTGGGTCCCGGTAACTGAGCTGTATCAGGAGGGGAAACCATGGCCTGTTGGGCCAATACGGAATGATTGCTACTTCTTCGACTTCTTCCCACCTGAGCCTCGATAGAAACCAGAGAATGACCGGAACTGGGGGAAAGGCATAAGCCTTGTGGAACCTCTACTGGTCCGTCAGGGCATCCACGCCGAAGGCCTGGGGACAACGACATCTCGTGTAGTATTTCCTCAGTATGGCATTGCAGGGAGATGCAAACAGATCTACCTCCGGCGTCACCCCCAGAGACAGGATCCAGTTGAAAACTTCTGTGTGGAGGGACCATTCGTTGGTGTCCAGGGAGACCCTTAAAAGGAAGTCCGCCTAGACACTTTAAATTCCGGGAAGATAAACTGCTGTCAGGTTTGACAAGTTCGCCTGGGCCCAAGACATGATCGGACTCCCTTCTTTCAGTAGGGAGAGACTGCGGGTGTCCCCCTGTTAACCTTAAGAGAACTGAGGCTCCTGATGTCAAGTGGAGAAATGCTTGAAGGGCCTGGAAGGCAGGACGGAGTTCCAGAACGTTTGATACTACACCCTGGGATGGGAAATCCCACTTCCCTTGGGCTACCTCCGATAGACAGACAGCACCCCAACCTCTGTTGCTGGTATCCGTTGTCACTGTTATCCAGAAGACAGGTGCTATGGAATGGCAATTGAGGAGATTTTTCTGCTGCAGCCACCAGGGGAGGCTCTTCCACATGGAAGGAGTTATCCAAACAAGATGATCTTGCGACTCCGGATCCCACTGTTGGAGAAAACCCTTCTGGAAGGACCGCATCTTCCATTGTGCCCATTTCACCATAGGGGCTGTGGCTACCATGGTGCCGATTATTCTGAGACACTGGAATGCTCTGAGAAGCTCCGGAAGATGTTGTCTTTGAGGATTTCTGTCCCGAAGGCTGGTTTCTTCTCCAATTTTTTTTAACACGTTCCTGGTCTTGTCTTGGTTGAGCTTTTCTCTGACCCAAGAGACGGCGGTCCTCGGGTAAGAATCCTGACTTCCCCCAAGTAGCACGTGTGATAGCCGAGTCAAGCTTATTCCCAAAGAGGGAAGAGCCCTCAAAAGGAATTTTACACCATGCCTGTTTAGAGGCAGGATCCGCTACCCATGGGTGTAACCATAAGGCGCGTTTGGCTGTAACTGAAGAAAGCATGACACGTGCTACTAGACGGATAATATCCAGGGATGCCTTGCCCAGAAAAGCCGATGCCATCTTCAGTTTGTGAACCGGGAATTCTTGACCATTTCCTCAGAAATACTTCCTAAAGTTGCACCCACATGATCTGTCCATGATTCCAGTGCTTTGGACAATGCCGCAAGAGCAAGGGCCGGATTACAGGCCATGCCTGCAGTGATATAGATGCGTTTAAGATCAGTATCGATCTTGCTTTCTAGACCATCCTTAAAAGAGACAGTGTCTTTTAGAGGGAGCATAACATGTCTCACCAACCTCATCAGAGCTGCATCAAAGAGGGGAGCTGATTCCAGATGCTTTACTTCTTCACCCATGAATGGGTACATCTTTGCCACTTTGGAGATTAGTGAGTTCTTTCTCTCAACCTTGCCCCATTCATCAGAAATTATTTTGCCAAGTTCACCCAAGAAGGGGAAGTTTGGGCGTTCTTTCTTAAGATGTTTGAAGTACTTCCTCTGCTTAGAGGGTGTCTCTACTGGATCTTCCCATCTCAGCGTGTCCTTAACTGCTCTGACCAGTTGAGGAACCAGGGAGAAATCAAACCCTGCGCCAGAGTCATCCATTTCAACTTCGCTGTCAGAAAGCCCACTTAAAGAAAAACTACCGCGAGAAGGACCCAGAACTTCAAGGTCGACCACATCAGCGGCTGAGACTGGTACAGAAGAAGGATTGGCTGTGTGGACGGAATCCATTTTGTTCAGAAATTCTTGCACAACTTTTCTAACCAAAGCTTCCACCTGCTGGTCTCTGGCACCTCTCTCCTTCATAGCCCAGGAATAACATAACTCGCAGAGAGATTTACCCTCTGGAACTTGAGCTCTATATCCCCAGCAGGCTTTTTTCTCAGTGCGACCAGAATGGCGGTGAGATCTTGATCTATCTGTGTGGCATCTGGAAGATGACCTAGGATGTCTAGAACTTGCCGTCTAATGATCACGCTGTGACCTAGACTAGACATTATCTTCACGTGCTGATAGAAGTTCAGACCTAGAAGGGCTGAGATGAAGCAAAAGGAAAAAAACTTTTTTTTTTTTTTTCAAATATATTTTATTAAAGATAAACATGGGTGCAGTTGACAGAGTAACATTTGTAACATTTGTACAAAGAAAAAACAATTTTAAACCTGCACAACCTACCAACCCATGCAAAACAGGCAGAAGGAACAATAAATTCCATCCTACCTGCGGTGTAAGGGCTGGCCACTAGGAGGCGGTGACACATCCATGGCGACAGATTCAAAGAGACTGCAGGAAAAAACACAGGTAATAAACAACACTGCTTCCCATATAAGGCCCCTAACACAGCCATAGACAAAAAGGTAAAGCAACCTTACCTTGAACCAAAACCACTAAGTGATGAGAAGCAGTGTCAAGTGTCTTTGGAAACAAGCCAGGGAATAGCTGTATCTGACAGCTATTTAAATCTGCCGCTTAGGATGGCGTCATGACGCCCTCCGGACTGACCTGCGCCGCTCTATGGCACCCGCGCGCATGCGCGGCTGCCGCCATCTCGTCCGAACTGCGCACGCACGAACCAAGCCTCGATCTTAATCGAGACTACGCGGCTGCGCAGTAGGACCAAGAAGCGGCGGACTGGAACGCAGATGCGTCCCAGCCGCCATCACCCCACAAACCACCATACAGACATACAAATAAACACAGGCTGCCATGGAATTATGTACTTTACCGCACCAGCGCGCAGGCGATCCGACCTGGCTTGTTTTAGGCGCACATCCACTGAAAACGACTGGCATCACAGAAGGGGCCTCCTGCTAATAGCTAGCCGTGCAGGTCTCTTAAAGGTAAAGCCGTACCCATACAGGGTTTCACCCAGGAGAGTCATTCTGCAGCAGTATATCTACGTGAGCCATTCGGGAACTGGTTAAAGAGGAACTGCAGTCTGCTCACATAATTTGTAATAAAAACATCTTTGCCGTACTGAAGTTTTCCTCCAACCACTTTGCATATTATTTTATATATACTATGATTCTGTACTTGCCAAATATGCTGCAAAAATCTCCCTCCACTAATTCTGGCTGCATCCATTTCCTGGATTTACACAGAGGCACACCTCCAGCTCTGCAGCTTTCATTGGCCCTCTTATGACTCATCCCCCCTCAGTTCCTGGCAAACTTTCACGAGAGTGAGAGAGAGCTGTGTAAGATGTCATAAGCCTAGGCTTTTTACCAGACAAGAAACAAGAAGTGGGCTGTATAAGGTATTTCCTTGCAGAAAAAAAATGTTTTACTATCCATAGTTAAAACAACAAGGGCAGAAGAGTTAATAGATAGAAAGTTTAAAAAATGACTGAAGGTCTGCTGTAAGGTAGTACACAGTTGTGAGTGTTGAATTGGTTAACCACATTGATTTTCTCTACAGCCCCTTGGTATGTACTAAGGCAAGTCAAACTAGAGAGTTGAATGAAAAAACTGACCCAATTCCACCATTCACACATTTGAAGTGTCTTTGTATTCAGACAATGAGGAGACTTCCCGCCATCAGAATACACTGATAAGTGCTGCAGTCTATAGCCTGCAGTGCAGATCGAGCAGCTAAAATTCGGCAGGGTGGTTGAAGAGAAATCGATCGGTAGATCAACTTCAGAAGGGTTTAGTGTATTTTTTTTAATATCATTAAATTGCATGGCACCCTCTTCCCAAAGCTAACCAGCCTGATCCGCCAGTCAGAGCTGATATACCAAAAGTAAGGTAATGTAATATAATGTCCCACAACATCCATCCAGTGTCGACAGTTAAGGAAAAAAGCAGGGAAAAACACTGCAGCAGGACGCTGCATTCTAAAATTGTTAAACCCTAAAAATGGTAGTAGAGAATGCATTTATACAGAAAGTGCCCTCAAACTCAAGCTAGTGGCTCTCATATAAAAAACTGTTATCTGTTGAGATACAAATGACCTATGCATGTTTCAAAACGATTTCAATCTGCAGATACTTCTAAACAAATTACTTATATGTTGCATTACGACCGTAATGCAGTCCAGTTTGAGCAATGGCATGTTTGTAGACTGGGCCCATTCAGTGTTTTTGATTAACAAAGGATGGACATATGATATTACATTTGGAATTTCATCTTTATTGAAGGACATTGCAAAAAATATTTAAAATTACAGGTAACTGACAATTTGGTGCCCAAGTGGCCTTGAGACATACTTTATGTTTATATGAGAAGTTTCCACATGATTTAGCGTCAGTGGATGTCTGACAGAAATTTAAAGTGTATTTTAAACCCTAACAATTAACTTCTTTTATTTGATCCTTTTTGGAACACAATTGGGTTGATTTACTAAGAAAAACAATGGTCGCTTTACATTTAGTTAATCACATTTAAGCCAATTAAGGCTTCAACTGGGCGAACAAGCGAATGAAAAAGCATGCTATTATTGGCGAACATGCATATCCGCAAATTTGCAAGTGCCAATTGCTGCCCAGTTTGGAACTGCACTGCAGCCATGATCACATGAATGTGAATAAAAATTTTTATGTGAGATGTGCTCTACCTCGTGTGCATGTATTTATGTATATTCCAATTAGTATTCCTAGTTTGTTTTCTTCTTTTGCTAGCGAATAGAGTTATGAATGAGTATTACAGAGTAACGTCTGCTATTCTGTAAAGTTACATGTATTGAACATTTGCAGTTATAGTGGTGTGAAAAAGTGTTTGCCCCCTTCCTCATTTCCTGTTCCTTTGCATGTTTGTCACACTTAAGTGTTTCGGAACATCAAACCAATTTAAACAATAGTCAAGGACAACACAAGTAAACACAAAATGCAATTTGTAAATGAAGGTGTTTATTATTAAAGGTGAAAAAAAATCCAAACCATCATGGCCCTGTGTGAAAAAGTGATTGCCCCCCTTGTTAAAACATACTATAACTGTGGTTGTCCACACCTGAGTTCAATTTCTCTAGCCACACCCAGGCCTGATTATTGCCACACCTGTTCACAATCAAGGCATCACTTAAATAGGAGCTGCTTGACACAGTAAGGTCCACCAGAAGATCCTTAAAAGCTACACATCATGCCGAGACCCAAAGAAATTCAGGAACAATTGAGAAAGAAAGTAATTGCGATCTATCAGTCTGGAAAGGGTTATAAAGCCATTTCCAAAGCTTTGGGAATCCAGCGAACCACAGTGAGAGCCATTATCCACAAATGGCGAAGACATGGAACAGTGGTGAACCTTCCCAGGAGTGGCCGGCTGCCCAAAATTACCCCAAGAGCGCAGCGACGACTCATCCAAGAGGTCACAAAAGACCCCACAACAACGTCCAAGGAACTGCAGGCCTCACTTGCCTCAGTTAAGGTCAGCGTTCATGCCTCCACCATCAGGAAAAGACTGGGCAAAAATGGCCTGCATGGCAGAGTTCCAAGGAGAAAACCACTGCTGAACAAAAAGAACATCAAAGCTCGTCTCAATTTCTCCACAACACATCTTGATGATCCCCAAGACTTTTGGGACAACATTCTGTGGACCGATGAGACAAAAGTGGAACTCTTTGGAAGGTGTGTGTCCAAGTATATCTGGCGTAGAAGGAACACTGCATTTCAGAAAAAGAACATTATACCAACAGTAAAATATGGTGGTGGTAGTGTGATGGTCTGGGGCTGTTTTGCTGCTTCAGGACCTGGAAGACTTGCCGTGATAAAAGGAACTATGAATTCTGCTGTCTACCAAGAGATCCTGAAGGAGAATGTCCGACCATCTGTTCGTGTACTCAAGCTGAAACGAACTTGGGTTCTGCAGCAGGACAATGATCCTAAACACACCAGCAAGTCCACCACCGAATGGCTGAAGAAAAACAAAATGAAGACTTTGGAGTGGCCTAGCCAAAGTCCTGACCTGAATCCTATTGAGATGTTGTGGTATGACCTTAAAAAGGCCGTTCATGCTCGAAAACCCTCTAATGTAACTGAATTAGGACAATTCTGCAAAGATGAGTGGGCCAAAATTCCTCCAGGACGCTGTAAAAGCCTCATTGCACGTTATCGCAAACGCTTGGTTGCAGTTGTTGCTGCTAAGGGTGGCCCAACCAGTTATTAGGTTTAGGGGGCAATCACTTTTTTCACACAGGGCCATGATGGTTTGGATTTTTTTTCACCTTTAATAATAAACACCTTCATTTACAAATTGCATTTTGTGTTTACTTGTGTTGTCCTTGACTATTGTTTAAATTGGTTTGATGTTCCGAAACACTTAAGTGTGACAAACATGCAAAGGAACAGGAAATGAGGAAGGGGGCAAACACTTTTTCACACCACTGTACATATCTGTTATATGTTTTTTTTTTCATGTTAATTTAGTTAATGAGACTATAAAAACTATACATTTTTGTTCATTCTATAATCACACTACACTATTATGCAGGTCACAGCGTTCTTAGCACAATGGCTTATTGATTTGCACTGATGTTTACAAAGCACTCAGGTTAGAGTTCAAATCCCAGCCAACCTACCACCCACCTAAGGTAGCTGTATTGATTTTTCCAGAATTAAAAACAAAAATATTTAAACTAACACCCTGTACGTTAACTAGTGTGTGATTTTTGGAATTTAACACCATAATATTATTGAATACAGTGGAACCTTGGTTTACGAGTAACACAGTTAACAATCGTTTTGAAAGACGAGCAACTTTTTTTTAAAATCCTGACTCGGTTTCACAAAAACGAGTACTATTCAAGCCATTGGGGTGTGCAGTACCGCATTTGGCCTGAGGTGCTGGGGTGCCAGTGACACTCGGAACAGTTCGGAGCCCTTCGGAAATACTCTGAAACACTCGAAAATACCCCGTTCCTGAGTGTTTTCGAGGGTTTCCAAGTTAAGCCAAGCTGTCCCCGAGTATTTCCAAGGCTCTACGGCAACCCCCCACCTCTGGCCACATGCAGTATTGCATGCAATAGAAGTCAATGCTCAACTAATTATCTTTGTTTCCATTGACTTCTATGGGGAAACTCGCTTGATATACGGGTGCTTTGGATTCCAAGCATTGTCCTGGAATGGATTATGCTCGTAATCCAAGGTTCCACTGTAGTTGCATACCATTGCATGCATTCAATTTAATATTATGGAATCAACCAAACTGATGTGCATTGGCTAATTGGCATTTGCCTATTTTCAGCATATGCGCTGAGTACAATGCAAGCTTCCAGTAGGTGATACTATCTGTGGGATTTGAAACCATAGTCTGCATCGTTCAAGGTAGGAGCTCAGACCACTAGGCTACTGAGCTGAGCACAATCATACACAGAAGAAAATACATTAACTAGTGTTTGATTTTTTTAATTCTATACAATAATGTTTTGCATTCGAAGCATTAATATTATAGAAACAACCATGCTCATGCTGATGTGGCATGGCTATTAGGCCTTAGCCTACTTTAGCGAAGATGCGAACGCTATTAACCACTTCAGCCCCGGACCAATTGGCAGCCAAAGGACCAGGCCCCTTTTTGCGATTCGGCACTGCGTCGCTTTAACTGACAATTGCGCGGTCGTGCGACGTGGCTCCAAAACAAAATTGGCGTCTTTTTTTTTTTCCCACAAATAGAGCTTTCTTTTGGTGGTATTTGATCGCCCCTTTCTTTTTTTATTTTTTTCGCTATAAACAAAAATAGAGCGACAATTTTGAAAAAAATTCAATATTTTTTGCTTTTTGCTAAAATAAATATCCCCAAAAAATATATAAAAAAAACATTTTTTTTCCTCAGTTTAGGCTGATACGTATTCTTCTACATATTTTTGGTAAAAAAAATCGCAATTAGTGATTATTGATTGGTTTGCGCAAAAGTTATAGCGTTTACAAAATAGGGGATCGTTTTATAGCATTTTTATTAATTTTTTTTTTTACTAGTAATGGCGGCGATCAGCGATTTTTATTGTGACTGTGACATTATGGCGGACACATCGGACATTTTTGACACATTTTTGGGACCATTGTCATTTATACAGCAATCAATGCTATTTAAATGCATTGATTCCTGTATAAATGACAGTTGTAGTGAAAGAGTTAACTACTAGGGGGAGGGGAGGGGTTATGGGCTCTGACGTGTGTGTGTGTTTTTTTACATTAGGGGGCGGGGCTGATGTCTGACGTCATTGATCGGCTTTTCCGATGATGGGAACAGCCAATCAATGACAGGCAGAGTAGGAAGCGCGGGGAGAGGTTTGTTTACACAAACCTCTCCCCGTTCTTCAGCTCCGTAACCCGATCGCGGGACACCAGCGGTGATCGGGTCCGCTGGTCCCGCGGCCGGGGGCACGGAGCTCCCGACCGGGTCGCGAGCGCGACCCACGGGCAGGCAGAACCACGTACCTGTACGTAGCCCTTTAAATGCCTGCCCGTGGGTCGCGCGCGCGCCCGTGCCATTCTGCTGACATATATATGCAGTGGGCGGTCGGGAAGCGGTTAAAGTCCATAAAACAGGAACATGAAAAATCCAAAACCCTGATTTTAAAGGCTTATATGCAAGAAATTGCCATAAAAAGTGTATGGGGACCCAGGTACTGCCCAAGGGGACATGTATCAATGCAAAAAAGGTTTTTAAAGGATCAGTGATTTTAATGATGCTTAAACAATAAAAATGAAATATTACTTTAAATATCATGCCTGGGGGGTCCCCTTAGTCTGCCTGTAAAGTGGCACATCTGTGCAATGTGTAGAACATGCTGCAGCAATTATGACATTTTTAAAGGAAAAAATTGAATTTGCCGACTCCTGGCAATATAGATGAAAAAAAGATCTGGATTTTAAGGGGAACTTAAGGGGAACTTAAGGGGAAAATGTAAAAAAAAATTAGCATGGGGTCCCCCCAAAATCCATGCCAGACCCTTATCCGAGCATGTAGCCTGGCAGGTCAGGATGAGGGGGTGAGCGAGCACCCCCCTCCCCAAAGCACCTTGTCCCGACAACCCTGTCCGGTGGTTGTCAGGGTCTGCGGGCAGGGGGCTTATAGGAATCTGGCAACTTTAACAAGATCCCGCCCCACTCCTATGTGAATGGGTATTGGGTACATTGTACCCATTCACCCAAAAAGTGTCAAAATGTAAAAACCACAAGAAACAGTTTTTGACAAATATTTTATTTTAAAAAAAAACGTGTCCCGCGATGTCCATCCAGCACACCACCTGATGGACCCGAAAACGTGAAAAACAAACAAAGCTCAGTCTCGATGGGAGGCCCCCCCGACTGCTGTCTCTTCGCTTTGATGGCTGTTATATAGGCAGGAGCGGGGCCACCCGTTGACGTAACTGGATGACCCCGCCCCCTTCGAACGACATGTTGGCACATGATGTCATAAGGGGCGGGGTCACCCAGTTACGTCACCAGGTGGCCCCGTCCTTGCCAATATAACAGCTGTCAAAGCGAAGAGACAGCAGTTGGCAGGAGGCCTCCCATAGAGGCAGAGCTTTGCTCTTTTTTTTTCTATTTTTGGGATCTGTCGGACGGCATAATGGATGGTGGATGGACAACACGGGACACAAAAACTGTCTCTTATGGTTTTTACATTTTTACACTTTTTTGGTAAATGGGTAGGGGTACGATGTACCCGATACCCATTCACATAGGGGGGGGATCTTGGGGCCCCCTTGTTAAAGGGGTCTTTCAGATTCTGATAAGCCCCCCACTCACAGACCCTGACAACCACCAGCCAGGAAAGAGGCCCTTGTCCCCATCCACATGAAAATAGGGTGTTTTGGGGTGGGGGCGCAGAGCCCCCCTGCCCCAAAGCACCCACCCCCCTATGTTGAGGGCATGTGGTTCAGGAGGGGGGCACTCGCTCGTCCCTCCATCCTGACCTGCAAGGCTGCATTCTCAGATAAGCATCTAGTATTCATTTTGGGGGGACCCCCACGCTAATTTTTTTTTTACATTTTTAATTTTTTTTTAATTTGGTGACATATTTCATGGTTTACCTAGTTTACCTAGTCCACAAAATAATTAATAGAGCCCTGAAATTCAGCATTGGAGCAGGGATTATTTTTTGGGGTTTTTCTTCCCCCTCCCCCCATTACACTTTGTGTGCACAACCAAATACTTTTGTATGCCATTAGATTTAATACAGATTTAAAGGGGTATGAATAGTTTGCACTTATAAAATATGTATTTATAGTCTGCAAAAGTCAAACATAAAGCAAAAAAGAATTAACTTTTTATTTCAACATCAGTATAAACATTTGGTTCATTAATATACTTGGGCAAAAAATGAATAAAAGGCATGGAAATAATGCTCCGGCATTTGACAATATAGTTAGAAGGGCCCTGCTCAAAAGAGCCTTCAATCTACAAGGTAGAAAAGCAGGGATACAAATCAAGCTAATAACAACCATGACAAACCCTTAAAAAGTTAAATTGCAGTATCATAAACAATAACAGACAAAATTAATAAAAAATCCAAAAAGGCAGCGCACAAACAAAATCACACATAGTCTGACTGGACAAAGACACAATTTGGAAACTATGCCCACAAAAACACACTTTTGAGGGACTTAATACAAATCTATACCAGCAAACACATAAAGCAATCATCAAAACACGGCCTTAGTGGGTTGGGCATTATGCACCCCCCCCCCCCCCCCAAAAAAAAAAACATATCTATTTGTAAACCAATATAAGCACTGCAAACAAAGATTCTGGCCTCTTCTCAGGCCAAACAACCGCCACAACTACATCCCTTTATATAACCTAGCTAGGATTGCTAGAACACCTAGACCCATCCAGTTAAGCAAACCCACCAGTGTAACTGATTCTGTCTCTTCATGTAGGTCTCAAGTGCTGATACCTGTTCATCAGGAACACACACTCTTTACAAATGAAAGAATGCATCAGCATATATATTTGTGCATGGTAAACCTAAAAATAACAAATGTCCAAGGCTCTGGCCATGATCAGTAAACCAAAAATCTAAAAATTAAAGTTGATGTAAACCCACTCTCATCCTTTCTAAACTACTGCAATTTTGGTTATCTAGAAGGATATACATGCCTCCTGCATGTATACTTATCTGTCAAATGTCTCCCCTCTGTCTGTTATGAGACCCGAAAAGCTGCAGATTTTGTGGGTGGGTCTGTTTTTCAGAGCTCAGTGGGTGGAGTCGTGATGTCAGTAGACTCCCCGCCCACCTCTACACTCCCCTTATTAACATGCATTTTCTCCTGTGTATTTCTTACACTGAACTTCTGCTTTGATCACTAACATCCAGTCAAAACCCAGAAAAGTCCCCACGTGACTTCAGCATGCCAAATCATGCTGAGGTGTGGAACAGCCAATCCTTGCAGAGCAGCAGAAGAAAGGAGTGGGATGGAATTAAAAAATAATGCATGTCACTTAGGCTAGTGCACGAGATATGTAAATCACCTGTCACTCGCAGCAAGGGGGAGGATTTGACAACGTTTTTCTCTGTTTGTCAAGATTTATCTCACTGAACAATAAAAGAGGATTGCTCAGAGCTAGATTAACTCTTTGTGGCAAGACTGGGCAAAATGATAGGAAATCTTATACTCTACATTATGACATCAAAAAAAAAAATTATTTTGGGATTACATCCACTTTAACCTCCTTGGCGGTAATCCCGAGCGTGACTCGGGTCTGACTTTTTCTGTCAGGAGCGGTAACCCCGAGTCACGCTCGGGGTAGCGGTGCAGAGCATACAGCGGAGCCCTTACCTTGTCCTGGGTTCCAGCGATGCTCTCCGCTGTCCTCGGCTGTCCTCGGCTATGTTCGCCAGCGCGATCACGGCGTCTCACTTCCTAGTTCCGTTCCCTGCGAGCAGCAGCGGCGCACGGGAGCGGAACTGGGCGGGAGATTCAAAATTTCAAACGTTCAGCACAACACACAAACATATAAATAGAGGTGATACAGTGTAATCTTTGAGGATTCCACTGTATCATCTCAGATCTTACTGATACAGTGCCCCTTGCCCCTTGCCTCCAATAAAACTTTGAAAAGATGGAATCCAAAAAGCGCCATCTCGCTACAAAATCGGAGGAGTTGAATGACAGCGACAGCGGCAGCGACACTGAGTTGCTCCCAGAACTGAGCGATAGCGAGTCGTGGGGAGATTTGTCGTCTGACACGGATCTGACAAGTGACAGCGGTGACAGCGGTGATGATCCTGCACCTGACATCAGCGATGTGCGCACTTGGTGCCCTATTGAGTGCGTTACGGACCAGGTAGCGCCCCCAAGATTTCCCTTTACTGGATCACCTGGGATGAAGGTCGAAGTTGAGCGTGGCAACCCTCTGGCATACCTGGAATGATTTCTCACAGAGGAGGTAATTCAAAAAATTGTGACAGAGAAAAATCGCTACCAAGAGCAGCAATCCGCTACGCTGAATGCCAGGCTTTCCCGAAGCAGAAGGTGGGAACCGGTAACTAAAGAGGACATCTGGCTGTTTCTCGGACTCATTATTCTTCAGGGGGTGGTGGGGAAACCGCGCCAGAAATGGTACTGGACCACCAACAAGTTACTGGCCACTCCGTTTTTTGGTACTGTGATGTCGGAATACCGTTTTTCCCTCATCATGAAATATTTTCACTTCACTAACAATGAAGAGTTTGATGAGGCCACGCATTCTGCGCCCAAGCTAAAAAAAATCTGGGAGGTATGCCAAATGATTGGGAACAATTTCCAGCGGACCTATGTGCCAGAAAGGGACGCCAGCGTGGATGAGAGTTTGATGGCCTATAAGGGACGCCTAAGCTGGACCCAGTATATTGCATCCAAAAGAGCGCGGTTTGGCATCAAAACATACATGCTCTGCGAGTCATCCACTGGGTACATATGGAACACGGTCATTTACACCGGTAAAGGCACGCAATTCAACCCAAGGTACAGCGGCTATGGGATGGCCACATCATCTGTCCTAACACTACTGGAGCCATTACTGAACCAGGGATATTGTGTCACCATGGACAATTTTTATACGTCGCCGGAACTGTTTGAGATTTTGATCCAAAACAAAACTAATGCTTATGGTACAGTTAGGCCTAACCGACGTGACATGCCATCTAGGTTTGCCAAAAAAAAAACTAAAAACCGGTGAAAGTGTTGCCTGGTAGAAGGGCAAGATGATGGCAATACGTTGGCAAGACAAGAAGGACGTGTGTCTCATGAGCACTGTGCACAGTACCTCCACTGTCATGGTCCACACAAAAGGTGGTAAAGATGTGCTGAAGCCGCAAGTCGTGATCGACTATAATTGCACCATGGGAGGTGTCGACCGAGCTGATCAGGCTATGACCTTTTATCCAACTATGCGGAAACAGCATAAAAAATACTACAAAAAGATTTTCAGGCATCTTCTGGAATGCCTACATCTTGTACCGAGCAGGGAGTGACCTCTTGTTCATTCGGATTTTATCTGGAAGGTGGCTGAGCAAATTTTCCTCAAACACCAGATGCCATCAGTAGATGCGAACAGACCTGGACGACGTGCTGTTGGTGTTGCCAACCCAGAACGCCTAACAGGTCATCACTTTATGGACTATATACCACCAACCGCAAAAAAGGCAGCACCTAGCAGGATGTGCGTGGTTTGCTGTTCCAACAAAGATGACAAGGGAAAAAAAATCTGAAAAGAAAGCCGGTTCTATTGTCCGGATTGTGATGTCGGACTGTGTGCTGTACCCTGTTTTAAAATTTATCACACTCAGGATGTTTATTAAATTTTCTTTGTCTGACAAATTTCTTTAGTTTGTATTATATTACTGAATAAAATTATATTATTTAAAAATTAAAAATCATGATTTTGTGTTTTAAACTTTATCACATCTGGGATGTCTACTAGAGTCTTGTTTGGTCAGGTTTAAGTAAGTAGTTACTAAGAATTGCAGGCCTATAATACATAGCATCAAATTTCCATGCAAAATAATTGTACCCCTTTAGCAGAAAATTCCAGCCAGAATCATACCGCCAGGGAGGTTAAACTTGTACAATGTTGGGCATGTGGAGGGTACAAAACAGGAAATTACAACTTTGTAAGGCTGCGTCACACAAATTGTTGACAAATCGCATTTGTCATTCATCATCAGCATACAACAATAAGTATGTATGCAGGATCACACCAGACTTATACATCCATATCTACCCCAAAACACACAGTTATAGATTTGGTGCAAACCCACCCTCGCTTGATTTATAATGTAATTTCTTGGGTTTCCATTATGTGAAACACATCAAAAATGTAATCACTGGTGAAAAAAAAAAACTTTAAAACCACAACAGAGGAAGAATAAATCAAACCTCTAGCCAGGTAGCAGCATATTTGGGATTCAAACCATCAACCCCAGTGCTGCTAAGCAGAAGTGCTAACCATTTAGCCACTGTGCTGCCCCATGGACGTAGGCTGTGGTGTCAAACAGTCTTAATTCCCAGGGGTGCAATAAGTTAATCAAAGCAGATGTACTGTGAATGGCCAGAGAACCATTGAACAACCTGTTTCTGGCATAAGCCATCTGCTTTGAAGGCTGTGTATGGCTAATTACTGTCAGCATGCTGCTAGAGAAACATCTCAAATGTTGTTGATTTTTGCTTGGTAAGAGGCCGCAACTAGTGCTGGTGGGTAAATCTTAAGGCTGATTATTGCCCTTACCCATGGAAAACCTATGACATTTGCAATGGTGGTGGAACCCTCCTCCACATAAATACTACATTTAGACAAAATGTGGGTAAGGACATGAGTCAGGAGTTATGTTTAACAACATAGGGAGAACAGACAACTTTTCTACATGAAGTGAAATGTTTGGGATTTGAACCAGCAACCCCAGTGCTGCTAAGCATAAGTGCTGCCACATGGATGTGGGCTGCATCTCTGTGGTGTTAAACAGTCCTAAGTCCCAGGGGTGCAATAAGTTCATCAATGCAGATGTACTGTGGAAGGCTGGAGAACCATTGAACAACCTGTTTCTGGCATATGCCATCTGTTTTGAAAAGCAGATTATCTTTAAACAATACACCACATATTTAAGAACCATTTAGGCTATCATATCATGCTCTAAACATTGTTTCTATGCGCAATTCCTATGTTTCTAGCACGACTAATGATTTGGACGGTCTCTGTTGTCTGTGACCTATAGTGAATTTGTTGTGCATATTTTTTCCCTCACGCTACAGTGAATTACATTTTTGCGCTAATTTACGCTGTTTGGCTATTTTGCGAGTGTTTATTCATGCATTCACAAATTTGTGCTATAGTAAATCAACCCCAGTGCCTCTGCTGCAATGAAATCCATTTTTCTTAGCAGGATCGACTGGTAAACATAAAGGAGTCAGAGGTTTTTATTGATAAAATTGATTCATAGCAGAAAAAATTCAGGGGTCAAACACACTACCTCTTCATCAGGGCTAAGGAATTCTAACTGTGCTTATGTGGACTCAAGTAAGCAGATCTGGGTCCAGAATTAGTCCATTTACATTGATAAGCTCCTCATTAGGGATGAGCCGAACACCCCCGGGTTCGGTTCGCACCAGAACCTTCGAACGGACCGAAAGTTTGCGCGAATTTTCGAACCCTATACGTTATAATGGACGCGAACGTTCGAAATCAAAAGTGCTAATTACAACGGCCAATATGCATGTTAATGTCATAAAACAGGTTTGGGGACCCGGGTCCTGCCCCAGGGGACATACAGTGGTGTGAAAAAGTGTTTGCCCCCTTCCTCATTTCCTGTTCCTTTGCATGTTTGTCACACTTAAGTGTTTCGGAACATCAAACCAATTTAAACAATAGTCAAGGACAACACAAGTAAACACAAAATGCAATTTGTAAATGAAGGTGTTTATTATTAAAGGTGAAAAAAAATCCAAACCATCATGGCCCTGTGTGAAAAAGTGATTGCCCCCCTTGTTAAAACATACTATAACTGTGGTTGTCCACACCTGAGTTCAATTTCTCTAGCCACACCCAGGCCTGATTATTGCCACACCTGTTCACAATCAAGGCATCACTTAAATAGGAGCTGCTTGACACAGTAAGGTCCACCAGAAGATCCTTAAAAGCTACACATCATGCCGAGACCCAAAGAAATTCAGGAACAATTGAGAAAGAAAGTAATTGAGATCTATCAGTCTGGAAAGGGTTATAAAGCCATTTCCAAAGCTTTGGGAATCCAGCGAACCACAGTGAGAGCCATTATCCACAAATTGCGAAGACATGGAACAGTGGTGAACCTTCCCAGGAGTGGCCGGCCGCCCAAAATTACCCCAAGAGCGCAGCGACGACTCATCCAAGAGGTCACAAAAGACCCCACAACAACGTCCAAGGAACTGCAGGCCTCACTTGCCTCAGTTAAGGTCAGCGTTCATGCCTCCACCATCAGGAAAAGACTGGGCAAAAATGGCCTGCATGGCAGAGTTCCAAGGAGAAAACCACTGCTGAGCAAAAAGAACATCAAAGCTCGTCTCAATTTCTCCACAACACAACTTGATGATCCCCAAGACTTTTGGGACAACATTCTGTGGACCGATGAGACAAAAGTGGAACTCTTTGGAAGGTGTGTGTCCAAGTATATCTGGCGTAGAAGGAACACTGCATTTCAGAAAAAGAACATTATACCAACAGTAAAATATGGTGGTGGTAGTGTGATGGTCTGGGGCTGTTTTGCTGCTTCAGGACCTGGAAGACTTGCCGTGATAAAAGGAACTATGAATTCTGCTGTCTACCAAGAGATCCTGAAGGAGAATGTCCGACCATCTGTTCGTGTACTCAAGCTGAAACGAACTTGGGTTCTGCAGCAGGACAATGATCCTAAACACACCAGCAAGTCCACCACCGAATGGCTGAAGAAAAACAAAATGAAGACTTTGGAGTGGCCTAGCCAAAGTCCTGACCTGAATCCTATTGAGATGTTGTGGTATGACCTTAAAAAGGCCGTTCATGCTCGAATACCCTCTAATGTAACTGAATTAGGACAATTCTGCAAAGATGAGTGGGCCAAAATTCCTCCAGGACGCTGTAAAAGCCTCATTGCACGTTATCGCAAACGCTTGGTTGCAGTTGTTGCTGCTAAGGGTGGCCCAACCAGTTATTAGGTTTAGGGGGCAATCACTTATTCACACAGGGCCATGATGGTTTGGATTTTTTTTCACCTTTAATAATAAACACCTTCATTTACAAATTGCATTTTGTGTTTACTTGTGTTGTCCTTGACTATTGTTTAAATTGGTTTGATGTTCCGAAACACTTAAGTGTGACAAACATGCAAAGGAACAGGAAATGAGGAAGGGGGCAAACACTTTTTCACACCACTGTATATCAATGCAAAAAGAACTTTTAAAAACTAACGTTTTTTCGGGAGCAGTCATTTTAATGATGCATAATGTGAAAAAAAAGTGAAATTTTCCTTTAAATATGGTACCTGGGGGGTGTCAAAAGTATGCCTGTGAAGTGGCATGTGTTTCCCGTGTTTAGAACTGTCCTTGCACAAAATGACATTTGTAAAGGAAAAAAAGAAGCCATTTAAAAACACTTGCGGCTTTAGGTTTGTTCTTAAGTAGAATCTGAACAGGTACATTATGAAGTGTAGCTCCATCCCAAAAAAATCAATTTTTAAGCTTTTTGGAGAACATAGGGAGGGGTTATCACCCCTGTAACATTTGCTGTCTTTGCACATCTGTTCAGAACATGTCACCTCACTTTCCGTCCCAATGACAAATGTTTTTGGAAAAGTGGGGTTTTAATTGAAACAAGGATTGGTGATAAAGTATCAGTAGAGAGGAGATACCTTTTTCCCAAATTAAATCTAACAGGATAGAATTTCCCTTCCTAGGGGTAGATTTCCTCTCACTTCCTGTTTTCTCTTTCCATTTGCAAGTAGGAGTCGTTTGTAAGTTGGATGTTTGAAAGTAGGGGCCTGGCGTATATACTCTGCAGAAATTTGCCCTATTAGATGTTGATGTAGCCACAAGACTGGTGGGCACAGGAATGGGCCCTGCTGTGAGTTAATAGATCAAGATTTGTAATTGCATGCACCTGTTGAACAGGGCAGAAAAATTGGGGTGGTGGTGGTGGTGACGGTGTTGCCACAAGACTGTAAGCTCTCACAGTTACTCTTGGTGGGCGCAGGAATGGGCCCTGCTGTGAGTTATTAGATCAAGATTTGTAATTGCAAGCACCTGATGAACAGGGCAGAAAAATTGGGCCTTTGGCGGTGGTGGTGGACGGTGTTGCCACAAGACTGTAAGCTCTCACAGTTACTCTTGGTGGGCGCAGGAATGGGCCCTGCTGTGAGTTATTAGATCAAGATTTGTAATTGCAAGCACCTGATGAACAGGGCAGAAAAATTGGGCCTTTGGCGGTGGTGGTGGACGGTGTTGCCACAAGACTGTAGGCCCTCATAGTTACTCTTGGTGGGCGCAGGAATGGGCCCTGCTGTGAGTTATTAGATCAAGATTTGTAATTGCAAGCACCTGATGAACAGGGCAGAAAAATTGGGCCTTTGGCGGTGGTGGTGGACGGTGTTGCCACAAGACTGTAGGCCCTCATAGTTACTCTTGGTGGGTGCAGGAATGGGCCCTGCTGTGAACTATTAGATCAAGATTTGTAATTACCCGCCCCTGTTAAACAGGGGCTGAAAAATTGTGCCTTAGGCACTGGTGCTGGTGCCACAACACTGCAACCCCTCACAGATACTGTACTTGGAGCACAGCAGTCACACGTGTTGCGAAGCATTTTTTAAAAAAATTGTAAGTACCCGCCCCTGTTAAACAGGGGCTGAAAAATTGTGCCTTAGGCACTGGTGCTGGTGCCACAACACTGCAACCCCTCACAGATACTGTACTTGGAGCACAGCAGTCACACGTGTTGCGAAGCTTTTTTTTATAAAAATTGTATGTACACGCCCCTGTTAAACAGGGGCTGAAAAATTGTGCCTTAGGCACTGGTGCCACAACACTGCAACCCCTCACAGATACTGTACTTGGAGCACAGCAGTCACACGTGTTGCAAAGCTTTTTTTTATAAAAATTGTATGTACACGCCCCTGTTAAACAGGGGCTGAAAAATTGTGCCTTAGGCACTGGTGCTGGTGCCACAACACTGCAACCCCTCACAGATACTGTACTTGGAGCACAGCAGTCACACGTGTTGCGAAGCATTTTTTTATAAAAATTGTATGTACACGCCCCTGTTAAACAGGGGCTGAAAAATTGTGCCTTAGGCACTGGTGTGGTGGCATGGATCATTGAGGAGGAGGAAGAGGATAGTCAGTGAACATAAGAGGACAGTCACTCAGCATCAGCATAGGCAGTCTTGAAGGGATGTGACATTATAAATTATTCAGTTATATCCGCTTCAGGTGCCTGGTAGCTGGTGGTGATCCAAGACTGATTCATTTTGATGAAGGTCAGTCGATCAACCGAGGCGGTGGACAGGCGCACCCTATGATCGGTGACAAATCCTCCAGCAGCACTGAATGTGCGTTCGGAAAGAACGCTGGAGGCAGGACAGGCCAGTAGCTCAATTGCATACTGTGCAAGCTCTGGCCAGTGATCCATCCTCAGGACCCAGTAAGCCAGAGGATTTTCGGTGGGAAAGGTGTCCAAGTCTGACCTTGCCCCAAGGTATTCCTGCACCATGTATATCAGACGCTGGCGATGGTTGCTGGAACCGATCATACCTTGGGGCTGCGGACTAAAAAATTGTCTGAACGCATCGGTCAGACGTCCACCTTCCCCACCGCTCCTTCTGCTACTGACCGAAGCCTCAGCAACTCGTTGCCCAGGACCAGGAGTTTGTAACCTCCCAGTTTCTGGGAACGCGTTGCACAGACCTTTCTGCAAGGCCTCCCTGAGATGTCTCATCCTCTGCTCCCTCTGCGACGGCAAGATAAGGTCCGCAACCTTACCCTTGTACCGCGGATCAAGGAGAGTGGCCAGCCAGTAATGGTCCCTCTCCTTGATCCGAAGAACACGAGGATCCTTCCGCAGGCTTTGCAGGATCAGGGAGGCCATGCAGCGTAGGTTAGCTGAGGCATTCGGTCCGGAGTCTTCTGGGTCACTGAGGATGACATGATCGCCAGCCACCTCCTCCCAGCCACGTACAAGTCCACTGGTTTGTTGGGACTGTACATCATCCCTAAAAGACTGCTGCTGCTGATGCTGAGTGCCAGGCTCCACCTCCATGCTCACACAATCCTCCTCCTCCTCCTCCTCCTCATCCTCTTCCTGTGTGATGGGTGGGACAGAAGGAACACTGTCCGGATAAAGGGGGACTTGAGAGGCAAGGAAGTCCTCCTCTTCCTGCCTCTGTTCTGCCTCAAGTGCCCTGTCCATTATCCCACGCAGCGTATGCTCCAACAGGTGGACAAGAGGGACAGTGTCACTGATGCATGCACTGTCACTGCTCACCATCCTCGTGGCCTCCTCAAATGGTGAGAGGACAGTGCATGCATCCCTGATCATGCTCCACTGACGTGGGGAAAAAAAACCAAGCTCCCCTGACCCTGTCCTGGTGCCGTAGTCGCAAAGGTACTCATTGATGGCCCTCTGCTGCGTGTGCAGTCGCTGCAGCATGGCCAACGTTGAGTTCCACCTGGTGGGCATGTCACATATTAGGCGGTTCTTGGGCAGGTTCAGCTCCTTTTGCAGCTCAGTCAGCCGAGCACTGGCATTATAAGATCGGCGGAAATGCACACAGACTTTCCTGGCCTGCCTCAGGACATCCTGTAAGCCTGGGAACCTGCCCAAGAACCGCTGCACCACCAGGTTGAGGACGTGAGCCATGCAGGGCACATGGGTGAGCTGCCCCTGTCGCAGGGCGGAGAGGAGGTTGGTGCCATTGTCAGAAACGACCATTCCTGGCTTAAGCTGACGTGGCGTCAACCACCTCTCGGCCTGCCCCTGCAGAGCTGCCAGAACCTCTGGCCCAGTGTGGCTCCTGTCCCCCAAACACACCAGCGCAAGCACGGCATGGCATCTTTTTGCCTGCGTACTTGCGTAGCCCCTTGTACGCCTACGGAGCACCGCTGGTTCCAAGGACAGAGCACTGGAGGAAGAAGAAGAGGAGGGGGTGGAGGAGAGAGGTGTGTCACAACCAGTAGCAGTTGTAGCGTTTTGGAGGCGTGGTGGCGGAACAACCTCCAACACTACTGCACCTTGTCCTGCATCCCTCCCAGCTGCCAATAGAGTGACCCAATGGGCCGTGAAAGAAAGGTACCGTCCCTGTCCATGCCTGCTGGACCATGAGTCAGCGGTAATATGCACCTTACCGCTGACCGCCCTGTCCAGCGAGGCATGGACATTGCCTTCCACATGCCGGTAGAGAGACGGAATCGCCTTCCGTGAGAAAAAGTGGCGTTTGGGAACCTGCCACTGAGGAACCGCACATTGAACAAACTCACGGAAGGGGGCCGAGTCTACCAACTGAAAAGGCAGCAGTTGAAGTACTAGCAATTTAGCCAAGCTAGCATTCAACCGCTGGGCATGTGGATGGCTGGGAGTGTACTTCTTTCTACGGTCCAGCAGCTGGGGCAGGGAAATTTGCCTGCTGCAATCGGACGTCGGTGTACTGCAAGTACTTGGTTGTGACACACCTAATTCTACACCTTCAGTCCTCTCAGAGCAGCTTTCAGAGAGCACTGAAGGTGTAGTGGGGATGGAGATCCCAGCTGATGAGGAGCAAGGAGAGGTCCGCTTAGTTCTTTGGTGTGGGTCTTTTATGTGTGCCTGCCAACGAGCTGCATGGCAGGTCGACATATGTCTGGTCATGCTTGTGGTGCCCAAGCGGCTGATGTTTTGGCCACGCGAGATACGCTTGAGACAAATATTGCAAATAGCAGTGGTGCGATCTGATGCACTCGTCTCAAAAAAGGCCCACACCAAAGAACTTTTCTGATAACGTGCAGAGGCAGCGCCCTGCACAGGCGGAGCTCTGCGATGTTGTACAGTTGCTGTGCTGGCCTCTACCTGGCCTCCAGGGGGCATCCTGCCTCGTTGGACATGTGACGCCGCATCCTCCTCCTCCTCGTCCTCCTCCTCATCCTTTCTCCCTTCAGGCACCCACGTGGAGTCAGTGACCTCATCATCCCCTCCCTCTTCACCACTAGAGCAAACCTGGCAGTAAGCTGCAGCTGGTGGAACAGTACTGCCAGATTCCTCAAGCTGGGTATCATCATCCGAGCCTTCGAATCGTTGGGCATCCTCCTGGAGTATGTACCCAACACTGTGCTCAAAGAGTTCGGGGGACTCCTCAGGAGGACATGGTGGGTCTAGGGAAGGGGTGGCTGATGATGCCATTGAGTACGCGTTGGCAGCTGCTCTGCCAGTACCCTGAACCTGGGTGAGAGAGGATGAGGAGGATGAGGAGGGCTTGGTCATCCATTCTACCAAGCCTTCAGCATGATGCGGCTCCACATGTCCAGCTGCCGAAAACAAAGACGCGCGTGTCCCATGGCCACGTGCTGATGACGATGCACGACCACGTCCACGGCCACGGCCACGTCCATTAGAAACAGAGCCTGCCTGCCCTGTGTTCTTGGCTCTGCACGCTCGGCCTCCCCTTGGCGGTCTTCCAGCCATTGTAGTCGGTAGTCCTGTGGGTGCTGCTGAGAAGAATATATAGGAGCTCTGTGTGATGCCACTAACACACTAGAAGTCCTATGGGTGCTTCTGCAAAGAAAATATAGGAGCTCTGTGTGATGCCACTAACACACTAGAAGTCCTGTGGGTGCTGCTGAGAAGAAAATATAGGAGCTCTGTGTGATGCCACTAACACACTAGGAGTCCTATGGGTGCTTCTGCAAAGAAAATAGAGGATCTCTGTGTGATGGGACTAACACACTTCAAGTCCTATAGGTGCTTCTGGGAACAAAATATAGGATCTCTGTGTGATGGGACTAACACACTTCAAGTCCTATAGGTGCTTCTGGGAAGAAAATATAGCTCTGTGTGATGGGACTAACACACTTCAAGTCCTATAGGTGCTTCTAGGAACAAAATATAGGATCTCTGTGTGATGGGACTAACACACTTCAAGTCCTATAGGTGCTTCTGGGAACAAAATATATGATCTCTGTGTGATGGGACTAACACACTTCAAGTCCTATAGGTGCTTCTGGGAACAAAATATAGCTCTGTGTGATGGGACTAACACACTTCAAGTCCTATAGGTGCTTCTGGGAACAAAATATAGGATCTCTGTGTGATGGGACTAACACACTTCAAGTCCTATAGGTGCTTCTGGGAACAAAATATAGCTCTGTGTGATGGGACTAACACACTACAAGTCCTATGGGTGCTTCTGGGAAGAAAATATAGGTCTGTGTAATGGGACTAACACACTTCAAGTCCTATAGGTGCTTCTGGGAACAAAATATAGGATCTCTGTGTGATGGGACTAACACACTACAAGTCCTATGGGTGCTTCTGGGAAGAAAATATAGGTCTGTGTGATGGGACTAACACACTTCAAGTCCTATAGGTGCTTCTGGGAACAAAATATAGGATCTCTGTGTGATGGGACTAACACACTTCAAGTCCTATAGGTGCTTCTGGGAACAAAATATAGCTCTGTGTGATGGGACTAACACACTTCAAGTCCTATAGGTGCTTCTGGGAACAAAATATAGCTCTGTGTGATGGGACTAACACACTTCAAGTCCTATAGTTGCTTCTGGGAACAAAATATAGCTCTGTGTGATGGGACTAACACACTTCAAGTCCTATAGGTGCTTCTGGGAACAAAATATATGATCTCTGTGTGATGGGACTAACACACTTCAAGCCCTATAGGTGCTTCTGGGAACAAAATATAGGATCTCTGTGTGATGGGACTAACAGACTTCAAGTCCTATAGGTGCTTCTGGGAACAAAATATAGGATCTCTGTGTGATGGGACTAACACACTTCAAGTCCTATAGGTGCTTCTGGGAAGAAAATATAGCTCTGTGTGATGGGACTAACACACTTCAAGTCCTATAGGTGCTTCTGGGAACAAAATATATGATCTCTGTGTGATGGGACTAACACACTTCAAGTCCTATAGGTGCTTCTGGGAACAAAATATAGCTCTGTGTGATGGGACTAACACACTTCAAGTCCTATAGGTGCTTCTGGGAACAAAATATATGATCTCTGTGTGATGGGACTAACACACTTCAAGTCCTATAGGTGCTTCTGGGAACAAAATATAGCTCTGTGTGATGGGACTAACACACTTCAAGTCCTATAGGTGCTTCTGGGAACAAAATATAGGATCTCTGTGTGATGGGACTAACACACTTCAAGTCCTATAGGTGCTTCTGGGAAGAAAAATATAGCTCTGTGTGATGGGACTAACACACTTCAAGTCCTATAGGTGCTTCTGGGAACAAAATATAGCTCTGTGTGATGGGACTAACACACTTCAAGTCCTATAGGTGCTTCTGGGAACAAAATATAGGATCTCTGTGTGATGGGACTAACACACTTCAAGTCCTATAGGTGCTTCTGGGAAGAAAATATAGATCTGTGTGATGGGACTAACACACTTCAAGTCCTATAGGTGCTTCTGGGAACAAAATATATGATCTCTGTGTGATGGGACTAACACACTACAAGTCCTTTGGGTGCTTCTGGGAAGAAAATATAGCTCTGTGTGATGGGACTAACACACTTCAAGTCCTATAGGTGCTTCTGGGAACAAAATATAGGATCTCTGTGTGATGGGACTAACACACTTTAAGTCCTATAGGTGCTTCTGGGAACAAAATATAGCTCTGTGTGATGGGACTAACACACTTCAAGTCCTATAGATGCTTCTGGGAACAAAATATATGATCTCTGTGTGATGGGACTAACACACTACAAGTCCTATAGGTGCTTCTGGGAAGAAAATATAGCTCTGTGTGATGGGACTAACACACTTCAAGTCCTATAGGTGCTTCTGGAAACAAAATATATGATCTCTGTGTGATGGGACTAACACACTACAAGTCCTATAGGTGCTTCTGGGAAGAAAATATAGCTCTGTGTGATGGGACTAACACACTTCAAGTCCTATAGGTGCTTCTGGGAACAAAATATAGCTCTGTGTGATGGGACTAACACACTACAAGTCCTATAGGTGCTTCTGGGAACAAAATATATGATCTCTGTGTGATGGGACTAACACACTTCAAGTCCTATAGGTGCTTCTGGGAAGAAAATATAGCTCTGTGTGATGGGACTAACACACTTCAAGTCCTATAGGTGCTTCTGGGAACAAAATATATGATCTCTGTGTGATGGGACTAACACACTTCAAGTCCTATAGGTGCTTCTGGGAAGAAAATATAGCTCTGTGTGATGGGACTAACACACTTCAAGTCCTATAGGTGCTTCTGGGAACAAAATATATGATCTCTGTGTGATGGGACTAACACACTTCAAGTCCTATAGGTGCTTCTGGGAAGAAAATATAGCTCTGTGTGATGGGACTAACACACTTCAAGTCCTATAGGTGCTTCTGGGAACAAAATATAGGAGCTCTGTTTGCTGCCAGTGCCTGCCTGCCACGAACACACTACAAGTCCTATAGGTGCTTCTGGGAACAAAATATAGGAGCTCTGTTTGCTGCCACTGCCTGCCTGCCACGAACACACTACAAGTCCTATAGGTGCCTCTGGGAACAAAATATAGGAGCTCTGTTTGCTGCCGCTGCCTGCCAATGCCTGCCTGCCACGAACACACTACAAGCCCCTCTTTCTAAATGAATCTTTCTAAATGAATCTATCTAATTAAATCTCTCTAACTAAATCTCTCTAACTAAATCTAGCAGAGTGACACAGAACGATCCTGCTCTCTCTACGCCGGAACAGCATGTGACCGGCGCCGACGGCGTGGCGGCCTTTTATAAGAGGGGGCGTGTACTAAAGCCCCTGAGCTGTAATTGGCTACAGGCGTCCTGCCTGTAGCCAATTATGGCTCTTCGAGTTTCCGTCGCTGTGATTGGCCAAGCATGCGGGGTCACAGTGCATGCTTGGCCAATCATCAGCCAGCAATGCACTGCGCCGGCCGCGCCGGCCGCAATGCATTGCGGGGCCGCTCGCATCACACGAACGTGATGCGAGCGGCCAAAATAATTCTGGGCTCGCCGAGCGAGCGAACACCCGGTGCTCGATGCGAACATGGGTTCGCATCGAGCACCGGGCCCATCCCTACTCCTCATTGCTATGCACACCCTTCCAGGAACCATGCTTCAATTTCTGTTTCCAGCAACTAGGCCTCATTCTCAACTTTCAGAATCTACATTTTCACAGCTCTTACTGAGAAATAAAGAATACATTTGCCAGAATACAGGAAATTAAATATAAAATAAAATCCACCTATCTCAGTAAAAGCAGATGATGCAAATTTTTTTTAGATCTTTAAATTGGTGGTAATTTTACATATTTTGAAGGTGTTGAGATGTAGAGAGAGAAAATGTGCAAAAAAAGATAATATTTCCAAATAGATTCATATTCCATAGTCCAATTGATTTTCTGAAAGATTTGTCAGCACAAAGAGCGTAAAATAAGATCCACCCAGCTCATTCATCCATTTTTTTTAAAGTGGAAAGATTATGGCACCGTTCTAGGGAGGTCTGTCAAACTTCAGTGACAGTGCTAGGAGAGCATTAGCCGGAGACACAGCCAAATGGTCAATAGCAATGCTACCTATAAACCATATGAAAACATTTTTAACTTGTTTTCGAATAACAAACACTTGGTCGTTAAAGCAAACGATACTGCTATCATGTAATGATCGAATTTCGAATGATAAATTGTTCAATGGACATAAATGAATCAATTTTTCGTCACATATGGAGAGTTCAATTTGTAACAGGCAAGAAAAACATTAACCTTTCAATTTATCGTTCATTTTCCAACCTGTTCCTTTGATTTTTTGGCTCTGAAAAGTCAAAAACGATTTTCTATTTGTGCCCATTAACTGGATAAAAAACAACGAAGGGTCCAAATGACAGATTTTCTAATTATTTTTCGTCTAGTGCAGGGTTCTCCAAACTATGACCCTTTAGTTGTTTAGGAACTACAATTCCCATCATGCCTAGTCATGTCTGTGAATGTCAGGGTTTTACAGTGCCTCATGAGACTTATAGTTCCGCAACAGCTGTAGTTTGGAGATCCCTGGTGTATGGGCACCATAACTCTACCAGTGCTAGACTAGAGAGATTCACAGCTGAGATGATATGGCCCCAAAGGTATGCCTGTCTGTGCAAGTGCGTGTGTCTTTTTCAGGCCATCAATTTGTTTCTAGTTTTGTATCTTTCTTATCTGATGGTTACTGTCAAACATGCATCTTTGTATATATCTGTGTATCTTCATACAACTGATTGTTGCCTAAAATACAGAAAATCATTATATTTTTTTTTTAAGTAGAGATGCATGGAAAATCAGGAATATTCCCTAAGACAAAAAATTCAAAGGTACCCACTTTTTTTTTCTTCTAGGAACTTTTATATTTTAAGTATTAAAAATAAAAACAGTTTTGCATTTGGTACATGTAGAAATGTTTTCTTTCTGCCAAGTGGCGTATCAAATAAACAAAACAACATGCAAAAATAGCCTCTTACACATGTTATTCAACGCCAACAAAGTGATTACTAAAATATCCCAGCCCACAATATATCTAAATCACACTATAAGCAGGAGTTCTGGTAGTTGCACAGGTAAATCCAGTGCTGTCTTTACCATCAGTACAGCTCTCATTGATTCAACATTAGCAACAGATTTCATTTTACTGCTCACTAATTAGTGTTAAGCACCCTGCTAATTATACTATGCCAAGTAATTAAGCAGCTAATTATCTTAGTGTAAGCTGAGAATTAATTAGCATTCCCTACGAAGATTGAAAATGTAGTGCTGCATATGTATGAAGACACCAATCCTGTGAAATACACTACAGCCTGCAGAAGAGGGCACAAGTTATGGCTTTATTTTGAAATGCTCGGACTTTTGCCATTTAGGGCTGACAGATTCCTTTCAATTAGCTTTGGATATGCAACAGCGCATATCCAAAATCTAGCATTATATGTGTTGCGTCTCATGAAAAAGTAAGTAGTTGACTGGACCCATCCAATCTTAACAACCTACGCCCCATTTCCTTGCTCCCCTTTTTATTCAAACTCCTTGAACGGCTAGTCTACAACCGACTGAGCGTCCATCTTGCTGATAATAGCCTTCTTGATCCCCTTCAGTCTGGATTTCGTCCTCAACATTCCACAGAAACTGCTCTCCTAAAACTAACAAACGATCTACTAATGGCCAAAACTAAGGGACTCTGTACTCCTACTTCTGGACCTCTCTGCTGCCTTCGATACGGTCTCCGTGACTGTAGTCTTTGCTGGTTTTCTACCTACTTATTTAACCGCACCTTTAGCTTAACCTACAATTCTACTGCCTCCTCTCCTCTTCCTTTCTCTGTTGGGGTCCCCCAAGGTTCTGTTCTTGGACCTCTCCTATTTTCAATCTACACTTTCTCCCTGGGTCAGCCTCCCACGGCTTCCAATACCATCTCTATGCTGACGACACTCAAATCTATTTCTCTACCCCTTAACTCACTCCTTCATTCTCCTCACGTATCACTATTATACTATCAGATATATCAGTCTGGATGTAACACCACTTCCTCAAACTTAATCTATCCAAAACCGAACTTGTAATTTTTCCTCCCCCACGTGCCTCTTCCCCTGATCTCTCGGTCAAAATTGATGGCACAACTATCAGTCCATCCCCACATGCCAATGTACTAGTAGTAGTCCTGGACTCTGAACTCTCCTTTAAGCCCCATGTCCAATCACTGTCCAAATCTTGCCGCCAAAATACGCCCCTTTCTAACCAATGACACAACAAAGCTCTTAATGCACTCCCTGGTAAACTCTTGCCTCGATTACTGCAACTCCCTCCTCATTGGCCTACCTCTTCGTACTCTATCCCCTCTTCAGTCCATCATGAATGCTGCTGCCAGACCCATTCACCTTACCAACCGCTCTGTCTCTGCTACTCCTCTCTGTCAATCCCTCCACTGGCTTCCGCTCACCCAACAAGTTAAATTCAAAATACTAACAACTACCTACAAAGCAATCCACAAGTCTGCCCCCAGCTACATCACTGACCTAGTCTCAAAATACCAACCTAATTGTTCTCGTTCTTCTCAAGACCTCCTGCTCTGTAGCTCTCTGATCACCTCCTCCCATGCGCGTCTCCAGGACTTTTCCAGAGCCTCTCCAAGCCTATAGAACTCCTTACCCCAATCTGTCCATCTATCTCCTACTCTATTAGCTTTTAGACGATCCCTGAAAGCCCTCCTCTTCAAACAAGCCTATCCTACCCACACCTAACAACTGTATTTTCATTTTGTCCATCTGATCATCCCCCACAGCTACTCCCCTTTGTTCCACTTGACCCTCCCTTCTAGATTGTAAGCTCTACCGAGCAGGGCCCTCTGATCCCTCCTGTATTGCTTTCAGAAGTCACCTAATTAGTAAATAGAGTCCACCTGTGTATAATTTAATCTCAGTATCAATACAGCTTTTCTGTGAAGCCCCCAGAGGTTTGTTAGAGAACCTTAGGGTCCTTTCAGCACTGATCCGCCCCGTGGATATCCGCTTGCTCATCGGGGATCGCCGGAGCGATCTCCGCTGAGCAGGAAGATGACAGGTCCGTCTCTGCACTCTGTGCAGGGACGGACCTGTCAGAGCGCCGCTCTCCCCTATGGGAGATCGGGTGATGACGGACCGTAGAGTCCGTCCTCATCTGATCCGCTCTGCAGACAAATGGAAAAATAGGGTTTTCCTCTGTCTGCAGAAACAGACCATAGCGGACACGGACAAGATCGGGTGTCAGCGGATGCTCATCCGCTGACACCCGATATCCCATAGGGATACATGTATATCTGTTTTTCATCCGATGAAAAACGGACATACGGACCATCCATGTGAAAGAGCCCTAAGTGAACAAACAACATCATGAAGGCCAAGGAACACACGAGACAGGTCAGGGATAAAGTTGTGGAGAAGTTTAAAGCAAGTTTAGGTTATAAAAAAAATATCCAAAGCTTTCAACATCTCACGAACAACTGTTCAATCCATCATCCAAAAATGGGAAGAGTATGGCACAACTGCAAACCTACCAAGATATGGGCATCCTTCTAAACTGAAAGGCCAGGCAAGGAGAGCATTAATCAGAGAAGCAGCCAATGGGCCCATGGTAACTCTGGAGAAGCTGCAAAAATCCACAGCTCAGATGGGAGAATCTGTAAACAGGACAACTATTAGTCATGCACTCCACAAATCTGGCCTTTATGGAAGAGTGGCAAGAAGGAAGCCATTGTTGAAAGAAAGTCATAAGAGGTCTTGTTTGCAGTTTGCGAGAAGCCATATGGGGACACAGCAAATATGTGGAAGATGGTGCTCTTGTCAGATGAGACCAAAATAGAAATTTTTGGCCTAAAAGCAAAATGATATGTGTGGTGGAAAACTAACACCTCATATCATCCTGAACACACCATCCTCACCGTGAAACATGGTGGTAGCAGTATCACATTGTGGAAATGCTTTTCTTCAGCAGGGACAGGTAAGATGGTCAGAGTTGATGGGAAGATGGATGGAGCCACATACAGGGCTATCTTAGAAGAAAACCTGTTATGCCACGTACACACGGTCGGAATTCCCGTCGGAAAAAGCTCTGATGGTTTTCCCTGTCGGAATTCCGACGGAATTTCGCTCAAACTGTTTTGCCTACACACGGTCACACCAAATTCTGATGGTCAATAACACCACGGCATAAAACACATTCGACTGCACTTATAAAAGGGAAGTTTAATGCTTCTGAGCATGCATCAAATTGTTCCCGAGCATGCGTCTGAATTTTGCGTGTCGGAATTGCATACACAAGATCGGAGAATTCGATAGAAAGGTTTTCTGTCAGAAAAATTAAGAGCAGGTTCTCAATCCAAAGTCCGTCGGGAAATTCCGACAGAAAAAAGCCGATGGGCATACACACGGTCGGAAAAGCTCCCATCAGACTATTTCCATCGGAAATTCCGACCATGTGTATGCGGCATTAGAATCTGCTAAAGACTTAAGACTGGGGTGGGGGTTCACCTTCCAGCAGGACAACAACCCAAAAAGAGCTACAATGGAATGATTTAAATCAAAGCATATTCATATGTTCGAATGGCCCAGTCAAAGTCCAGACCTAAATCCGATTGAGAATCTGTGGCAAGACTTGAAAATTGTTGTTTACAGATGCTCTACATCTGATCTGACAGAGCTTGAGCTATTTTGCAAAGAAGAATGGGCAAAAATTTCACTCTAGATGTGCAAAGCTGGTAGAGACATACCCAAAAAGACTTGCAGCTGTAATTGCAGCAAAAGGCGGTTCTACAAAGTATTGACTCAGGGGGGATGAATACAAATACACGCCACACTTTTCAGATATTTATTTGTAAAAAAAAGTGAAAACCATTTCTCATTTTCCTTCCACTTCACAATTATATACCACTTTGTGTTGGTCTATCACATAAAATCCCAATAAAATAAATTCACATTTTTGGTTGTAACATGAAAAAATTTGGAAAATTTTAAGGGGTATGCTTTTTCAAGGCACTGTATCTTACACAGGTTAGTTAAATAGGTGCTAGGAGGGGGAGGGGTAGCACTACAATAAGGCCTGAAACACATACAAGATTTTGTTCATTAGTAACATTATTTATGTATTTGTTTAGCTAGTTATACCTTTTAGTCTGTACAATCTATGTAGGCTGGGTTCACACTATGGCGAATTGGATGCGGGTTTCCCCACATCCAATTTGCATGTCAGGAGATTGTAACCGGCTCTCCATGGAGCCAGTTCACACATTTCCAGATGAACAGGAGTCCTGTGCCTTTTCTCCTCTGGTCCATTTCAGGTCCGAATTCAGCCAAAAATTTAGAATGAAATCAGACCTGAAACAGTGAATAGAGACACACTAGTCCCCTTCTGTGAGCCGCTCCATGCTTCAGTGTGAACCCAGCCTTAAAGTACGGCAATCCAACAGCTTTTGCAAAGAATACAATGATAACACCAAGATAGAGAGCACTGACACCAGCATAGAGATAGAGAGCACTGACACCAGCACCGAGATAGAGAGCACTGACACCACCACCGAGATAGAGAGCACTGACACGAGCACTGACACCAGCAACTTGCTGCGGGACACAAAAATATGACACCGCTCAACCTCTTCAAACAGGAGGGTACGGGCATATAATACGGTGTGCTTTTTTTCTACAAGTGAGCCAAAGGTAGAAAAAAGGTCCGTGTGCTAGATTATATAAATCGTTTATACAGTTATGCGTATACATAGTCTACTGGTCACATGTGTTGAATTCCTCTGAGATCCATGCCTCATTCATTTTTATAAATGTGAGGTAGTCAACACTGTCGTGAGCTAGGTGAGTGCGCTTATCGGTCACAATCCCCCCTGCTGCGCTGAACGTCCTTTCGGACACGACACTGGACACCCAGTAGTCCAGGGGTTCATCACTTCTCAGAGCGTCCACATCGGCCGTTAACCCGATGTAGTCGGACACCTGCCGGTCTAGGCGTTCCCTGATGCTGGATCCGGATGACACCTGTCGATGGGTCGGCTGAAAGAATGATCTCATATAAGTGACCAACACATCTTCAAACCGCCCTCCTCTTGCAGGCGCTGTTGGATTGGTACCCGCAACTCTTTCTCTGGGAGTGGAAATTCCTCTGCCAGCGCACGCAAAAGCAGAATGCAGCATTTCTCTAAGCAAGGCCTGGAAGTGCTCCATTCTGACAGCCCTCTGTGATGGTGGTAACATTTCCGCCATTTTTTTTGTACCGGGGGTCTAAGTACGTTGCCACCCAGTACTGGTCCTTGACCTTTATGCTTCTTTATGCTTGTCCTCCCCCCATCCACGGACAACAACAGGGATCCCAGAAAGGTTTAAAGCATGCTCTTCTGGCTCCTCCTCATCCGCCCCGGCACCTCCTCCTCTGACTCCTCTTCAGACTCCTGTTGTTGACTTGTCTCAGATAGAGTACCCCCCCCCTGGGATATCATCCAGCATTGTGACTTCCTCATCTTCCTGCTCCTGCTCCTCGATGGCTTGATCAATGACACAACGCAATGCAAGCTCCATAAAGAAGGCGTAAGGTACGATGTCACTGATGGCGCCATAGCTGCGACTGACCAGTTTGGTGATCTCATCAAATGGCCGCAGAAGTCTGCATGCGTCTCGCATGAGCAGCCACTGGCGCGGTGAAAAAAAACCAAGCTCCCCAGAACCTGTTCTGCCGCAGAGTTCGTACAGGTAGTCATTAACTGCACGTTTCTGCTGGAGAAGCCTATCAAGCATATACAAGGTTGAGTTCCATCACGTCGGGCAATCACAAATAAGACGTCTGACCGGCAGATTGTGTCGCCGCTGAATGTCAGCAAGGCGAGTCATGGCTGTGTAAGATCTTCTGAAATGGGCCGATATTTTCCTTGCCTGCCGCAAGATGTCCTGGACCCCAGGGTATTTGACAACGAATCGCTGCATGACCAAGTTTAAGACGCGTGCCATGCATGGCACATGTGTAATTTTGCCCTGTTTCAATGCGCTCAGCAGATTGGCACCGTTGTCGCACACCACTTTACCAACTGTCAAATTGAGCGGTGTTAGCCACTGATCTGCCTGTGAACGCAAAGCTGAAAGGAGTGCAGGGCCAGTGTGGCTCTTGGCTTCCAGGCACAACAGATGCAGCACAGCATAGCAACGTCTCACCTGGCATGTCGAATAGGTTCTGGGGATCTTGGGCGGCGCAGCGGAAGAGACGCTAGCAGTGGAAAAGGAGGAGTCAGCCGAGGAGAAGAGGGAGGATGGAGTAGGAGGAGGAGAAGAAGAGGCAGGCCTGCATGCAATCCGTGGCGGTAAAACCAAATCTACACAGGTGCCAGGGGTTACATGCTTGACGGCCGTCAGAAGGTTCACCCAGTGGGCAGTAAAAGTTATATACCTTCCTTGCCCGTGTTTGCTAGACCACGTGTCTGTGATCAGATGTATCTTGGCACCGACACTGTGGGCCAGAGATACATTCACTTGCCGCTGAACATGGCCATATAGCTCTGGGATGCCCTTCTGTGAGAAATACTTCCTTCCTGGGACCTTCCATTGTGGTGTTCCAATGGCCACAAATTTTCGAAAGGCCTCCGAGTCCACCAGTTTATATGGCATTAGTTGGCGGGCTATCAGTTCTGACAAGCCAGCGGTCAACCGTTGGGCAAGAGGGTTATCCGGCGTCATCATTTTTTTACGCTCGAACATTTGGCCCACGGAAGCCTGCCTTTTTCCAGAAAAACGTGAGGATGGCATGATGGAAGGTGGAGTGGAGGACAATTCTGAGGAGAGAGGAGGAGAAGTAGAAGAGGCTGGACGGTGAGAGCCTGGAGTGTGGCTTTGTGGGTTCTCACGGCGTTGCTCCCACTGGGCTCGGTGATGGCAGTTCATGTGCCTTCTTCTACATTAGCAGTCTGATTTGTCCCTCCTGTGCAACGTAAGTTCCGCCTGCTTCTCCTCCTTATCTGCTGGTCCATCTCTCCCTCTAAAATCCCCTCCTCTTTCTCTCTTGTGGGCACCCACGTGACGTCCCTAGACACGTCATCATCGACGTCACCTTCCCCACCACTATAATTAGAGATCTCGGAGTAGGCAGCAACAGCGGGGACCAACCTCCTTGGGCTGATCTGGGTACTGTCGTCAGACTGCTGAGTGGCGGTTGTTGCTACCTCCTCTTCCTGATCCAATGCCAAGAATGGCTGTGCATCGGAAATGTCTTGTGATGATGGATCGGAAAATAATTCCTGTGACTCAAGCGGAGGGTATATGGTGGTGGTGGTGTTGGTGGTAGTGTCTTTGGGGGTGCACACAGCCGAGAGTGAAGAGGGTGCAGATAGAGAGGATGAGGAGGGTGCAGAAGAGTAAGGCTGAGTGAGCCACTCAACCAAGTCTGGTGCGTCCTTTGACGTAATCGAACGGACCTTCTGCAACTTCCCACTTTGGCTCAAGCCTGGTGCTCCTGCCCTACCCCTACCACCCCTGCGGAAGGGCCTGCCTCTTCCTCTGCCTGTCATTTTTTAAATGACCCTGTGACAGAAGTCTCTAGAGAAGTGCAGTATATGTGGAAGAAGGTATATAACACCCCGCTTCAATCTGTCGTTTTGGGGGGCCACTGGTCTATCACACCAGTTATAATACTTTTTTCTAATTGCGTTTTGTAGTATCGCTGCAGAACCGCTCAGCAGTCCCAATGCTGCACAGTAGAAATGCACTATAATATGCTTTCTATATTTGAAAGTATTTTATACGTGTATTAGACCCCTATATACTGCACACCAAATAGTACACCTATACCAGTCCTTAAAAGGACTTTTGTGGACCTATATTCATTAGCGATTTGTGTCGCTACAATCTGTCCCTGCGACACACAGCAACCTCTCCCTACACTGACAAAAGAGCTGCGGAACCGCTCAGCAGTCACAATGCTGCACAGTAGGAATGCTCTCACTATACTATGCTTTCTATATTTGAAAGTATTTTATGTGTATTACACCCCTATATACTGCGCACCAAATAGTACACCTATACCAGTCCTTAAAAGGACTTTTGTGGACCTATGTTCGTTAGCGATTTGTGTCGCTACAATCTTTCCCTGCGACACACAGCAACCTCTCCCTACACTGACAAAAGAGCTGTAGAACCGCTCAGCAGTCACAATGCTGCACAGTAGGAATGCACTCACTATACTATGCTTTCTATATTTGAAAGTATATTATAAGTGTATTACACCCCTATATACTGTACACCTATACCAGTCCTTAAAAGGACTTTTGTGGACCTTACTAGTAGCTAGTGATTACAGACTGTCCCTGCTCCAAACAGCAAACTCTCTCCCTACACTGAGAAAAGACAGCTACAGAATTTCTCAGCACTGCAGTCACAAATTGCTGCACAATACAAATGAACTATAATATGCTTTCTACATTTGAAAGTATATTATAAGTGTATTACACCCCTATATACTGTACACCTATACCAGTCCTTAAAAGGACTTTTGTGGACCTAATAGTAGCTAGTGAGTACAGACTGTCCCTGCTCCAAACAGCAAACTCTCTCCCTACACTGAGAAACGACAGCTGCAGAATCGATCAGCACTGCAGTCACAAATTGCTGCACAATACAAATGAACTATAATATGCTTTCTATATTTGAAATTTTATTATAAGTGTATTACACCCCTATATACTGTACACCTATACCAGTCCTTAAAAGGACTTTGGTGGACCTAATAGTAGCTAGTGATTACAGACTGTCCCTGCTCCAAACAGCGCTCCACACAGCATCCTATGCCTACACTGACAAAAGACAGAATGTAAAATGGCAGCCAGATCAGGTCTATTTATAAGGTGGGGGGTATGTCAATGTGCACAAATGTCTCAATTGTCTGTCCTGTACCCCATGATGGATGTGTCATGGGTCAAAGTTCTTCACAATGTAAAAGAATATGGCCACCGCGAACAGCGCCATATGTCTGCTGGTTTGGCGAATGGCGAACGAGCAAAGTTTGCCGCGAACCGACCGCCGGGCGAACCGCAATGCCATCTCCATTAACAACATTACATTACCCACTCTTACTAGGGAACAAATCGAATCTCTTAAAACCCCTTGTACAGATATAGAAGTTAACAGAATCATTGGAACATTAAAGTTATCCACATCCCCAGGCCCCGATGGCTATTCCACATCCTACTATAAAAAATGTGCCTCTACCATTAGCCTACACCTTACTAAACTGTATAATAATATCTTACATGGTGGCCAATTCCCAGATGAGATGCTTTTAGCTAACATGTCCCTTCTCAAACCAAACAAAGACCACTCCACCCCCCAAAACTACCACCCAATTTCAGTTATTGACAACGATTTAAAAATATTTGGCCGTATTTTGGCAGACAGATTATCTGCTGTTATCTCCCCATTAGTTGACCCTGATCAAACAGGCTTCATCCCTAACAGACAAATAACAGACCTCAAATATCATTCAAGACTCAAACATACATTCCAAATCCACACTACTACTTAGTCTTGATATACACAAAGCTTTTGACAGCGTTTGCAGGTCATATCTTGACACTTTAATTCCCAAATATGGCATCAACAATGAATTCCTACATGGCTTTAAGGCTCTCTATCACAACCCACAAACACGTATCAAACTCCCGGGCAACAATTCTGACTTTTTCCCCCAGACTAAAGGTACCAGACAAGGTTCTCCCCTCTACTCTTCACCCTCGCAATAGAGCCCCTTGCCTGCGCTATCAGAAATAACACAGACATCAAAGGATATTTTAAAGGATCCAAAGAATACAAGCTCTCTACGCAGAGGACGTACTTCTGTTTATAACCGACCCTCTTATCTCCCTACCCAATCTAACTAAAACCCTTCTTCCATGACCTGACAGGTCTGGGTGTAAATCTAAGTGCTCCGCTTTACCAATAAATATTCCCTCAGCCTTAATATCTTCACTAAAAGACAAATTCTCTTTCAATTGGCACGCAGATTTGTTTAGATACTTAGGTATTCAGATTACACCCTCGTATAAAATGCTATACCAAGCAAACTACCCTTCCTTATTTAACAGTGTTAAAAATCTACTTAAACTTTGGTCATCATACCTGATTTCGTTCTCTGGCAGAATAGTGGCTATAAAGATGATGATATTACCCAAACTTTAATTCTTTTTTAGAGCCCTCCCTCTTATTCTACCTAAAAAATCATTAGAATCTTTACAGAGAGAGATCAACACATTCATTTGGAATAACAAAAAACCTAGATTTAGTTATTCCCTCATGTTTAGACCCCAAATAAAAGGAGGTGTCAGCATTCCCAAACTATGGCTTAACTATCTATCGGCCAGATTCACTCAATTAGCCCAATAGTATGCCCCCTCACTACAAATCCCTTGGCTCCAGTTCGAGGAAGAATCTATCCTACCCCACAATTTACAAGAACTTCTCTGGTCCAAGACTATTCCACCACAAAAATTAAGAGCATTAAACCTTATAGTCACTCACACCCTCCAACTATGGAACAGACAAGTCTATAAATTTAAGTTATCCTCTGACACTCCCCCCCTTGCTTCCTTTCCAGATGACCCTCTCTTCCCCCTCCCAGATAGAGCTCAAGATCAAAACTCTCTAATGAGTTGGAAGTCACATAACCTAACACACTTAAAATCGCTCTCCCACAACAACTCATTCCTTAATTTCACTAGTCTACAAACAAAATATAACCTATCGCCTACTGAACTAGAGAACTATACAAAAATAAGACAATTCTACCAGAAATATTACTCACTTACACTCCACCCCCCCGTACACAATTTGAGAAAATTTGTATCTCCTCCCCTCGAGATAGGGGTATAATCTCCAGAATATATAAAAGCTTAAATGAGACCAATATGCCTGAGAAATCACTTCCCATGCTACAATGGGAATCAGATTTAAATACCTCATTTACTCTTGATCAATGGGATACTATTTTTGCAAATCTCCATAAATGTACCAAGACAACCTCGATCAGAGAATCAGCCATTAAATTGCCCTATAGATGGTATTTTACCCTTGCTAAACTTAACTCATTTTATCCCTCACTATCCCCACTCTGCTTTAGGGGCTGCCCCTCTCAGGGTACACTTTTACATATCTTTTGGGATTGTCCCCACATAAAAAACACTTGGCATAACGCTAGCATAATAATAGAAAAAATATCTGGTAGAAAAATTTCTCTTACACTTCAAATCTGTCTTTTCTATTCTCCCCCATACAGGATATTCCATTGACTAGCACAAAGCTAATCCACACATTCCTTAGCTGCATCCATTGGGCCATAGCCTTTAATTGGCGCTCCACTATAGTACCTTGGCCACAAATTCTCAACCGCATGACGAACATCAAACTTTCAGAGAGAATTCACCATACGCTATACAATTCTATGCCCCTTTATCAAAAAAAAAAAAATGGTCTCTCTGGGATACCTCCTCTCTGGTTTAAAAAAAAAAAAAAACTTTTATTTTAACTCCTCCTTAACATATATGCAATTATTGTTTTTTCTTCTCTCCACTACAATAATCTTGAATGGCCTGATTATAACCATATACCTTTTCTGTGCAATGCTCATTGTTAAAGATATTTGTATACATACCTGCTCCATCATTGTAATTTTTTTATATACCTTGACCTTTTCCATAATAAAAACCGTTTACAAAAAAATAAAATAATTGCCTTGATACATGTCCCCCAGGGAAGTACCCAGGCCCCCGTACCCTTTTTGTGGACAATAACTTGCATGTAAGTCTTCAAAATAGGGAGCTTGGGTCCCATAGACTTTGATAGGGTTCTGGGTTCGGGCCTGAACTTTTTCTGTGTTCTGGTGGCGAACCAAACCGGGAGGTGTTTGGCCCATCACTATCCAGCACATAGAGCCAACTGCGATACGCCCAGTGTGTTGAATGATAACATACCGTATATACTCGAGTATAGGCCGTCCCGAGTATAAGCCGAGGCCCCTAAATCACCACAAAAACAATGGGGAAACATATTGACCCGTGTATAAGCCGAGGGGCAAAAATGCAGCAGCTACTGTAAGTGGAAAAAGGGTCAGCAATGCCAATCTGAATGTCCCCTGTACAGACCCCCGTGTCCCCATTGCAGCCCGTGTCCCCATTGCAGCCTACCTGTGCCGATCCGCCGATCCGTGGGTCCGGGGTCCTGTGTCCTGTGTCCGGGGTCCTCGGTCCTCGGTCCTGGGTCCTGGGTCCGGTCCCGCTCTGTCCTCCCCACAGCGTGTATTACAGGCGCCATTACAATTTAAAAGCCGCGCCTCCTCGTCCGTGATAGGAGGAACACTTTTTTCCCAGCAGTCAGTGTGCAGTGTTCCGCCTATCATCCTCGTCCATGAGATGAGAATGACAGGCCATCCGTGATAGGCGGAACACTGTACTGCTGGGAAAATTAGTGTCCGTGCGGCTTTTGAACACCGCCGTCTGTCTGCATGACACGCTGTTCATATAGGCAGACGGCGGTGACTCGAATATAAGCCGAGAGGTGGACTTTCAGACCTAAAAAAGGGTCTGAAAATCTCGGCTTATATTCGAGTATATACGGTAGGTACGTTACTGTCTGCCCAGACCCAAGTGAGGAGCTAAAACAACAGTTGTCCAGGAGAACGTGCAAGCAGAAAGGCAGACTTTATGGCAAATATCAGGTAGTGGAACAGTAAGATTAATAGTATGACATAGACACAGCAATTTCACAAAGAAATTCCTCAACTTACACGGCTAAAATGTTATATATATACCCTGTTTCCCCGAAAATAAGACCTAGCATGATTGTCGGTGATGGCTGCAATATAAGCCCTACCCCCCAAATAAGCCCTACCCTGTTTCCCCGAAAATAAGCCCTACCCTGTTTCCCCGAAAATAAGCCCTACCCTGAAAATAAGACCTACAGGGACTTTAACTGGGGCTTATTTGGGGGGTAGGGCTTATATTGCAGCCATCACCGACAATCACGCTAGGTTTTATTTTCGGGGAAACAGGGTATATATATATATATATATTTATATATTTATATATACAGTTGTGCTCATAAGTTTATGTAGCACTGACCCCCGAAGGAGCTGCTGGTTTTATTTGGGCTTACTGTTACCTGTTGTAGCTCCGTCTTGGTAATCCCATGGAAAGTAACCCAGAGTAAAGGTTGAGACTAACACTGAATCCTCTTTTAGGGTTTTTATTCAGAAAAATAGAACACAGTCTCTGAGGGTTTAGGGGTGAATTCAGGCACTTAGCTTGCCGGGTGAAGATATCAGATGAATCCAAAGATTAAACTGTTTCACAACTGGATTCAGCCCCCCCCCCCCCCCGGACAGGTCTCTCTCACTAGGCCTAGCAGCCGGTAGGATACTCGGTACAGTCTCTGTCACAGACTGGTAGTTACACTTTAACGTCACTGAAGTATTAGATGAACTGAACTTTAAGTAACTGTCATACAGTACCAGGTTCTTGCAGCCCATCCGGCGATACCATATGAGGGATGTTCCAGGTTGCGTCCTTCAACTTAGCCTCCAGGCTCCTTCAGAGAAGCCAGCCTTGCATGGCCTTTTCCTGAAAGGATCCTCCCCTGGGGTACTTCAGTTGCTGGGCCTCTCCATTTCGTTGAGACGGCACCGGACCTTCCTTGGATCAGTAGGCTCCGAAAGTCACTCGGGCCTACCCCTGCAGTTACATTGCCTTGGGCCAGCAAGCCCCAAGACAAAGAACGCATGGTTCGCACCCCAGGCCAGGAGGGACATGAGGCTGGGTCAGGAGGACCACCAGAACCACGCGGACAGGAAAAGTTTTTATTTTTTTAGTCACATGGTGTCTGTACCTTTAAATCCCCCCCCCCCCAGAATGCACATCGGGAGAACACTCCCACTGGGCTGGTTCCAAAAGGTAAGTGGCATTTAATGCATCCAGCTAGACTGCTTTCTACTCTTGCCGATGGTGACAGCGACAACTACGGTCAAGGAGAACCCAATGCAACCCAGCTAGACTGGTACTGAAACCAGACATTTTAGAAGAATTATCTTGAAGCCCAACTGTGGCTTCAGGCAACTTCATTTTCAAAAACAATAGGGCCTGCTCGTCAGGAGCCAGTGCTACATTTACATACCCTAGCAGAATTTATGATCTCTTGGCCATTTTTCAGAGAATATGAACGATAACACAAAAACATTTCTTTCACTCATGGTTAGTGTTTGGCTGAAGCCATTTATTATCAATCAACTGTGTTTACTCTATTTAACTTATAATGACAACAGAAACTACCCAAATGACACTGATCAAAAGTTTACATACCCCAGTTCTTAATACCGTGTATTGCCCCCTTTAACATCAATGACAGCTTGAAGTCTTTTGAGGTATTTGTGGATGAGGCTCATTATCTTCTCAGATGGTAAAGCTGCCCATTCCTCTTGGCAAAAAAACTCCAGTACCTGTAAATTCTTGGGCTGTCTTGCATGAACTGCAGGTTTGAGATCTCCCCAGAGTGGCTCAATGATATTGAGGTCAGGAGACTGAGATGGCCACTCCAGGACCTTCACTTTATTCTGCTGTAGCCAATGACAGGTGGACTTGGCCTTGTGTTTTGGATCATTGTCATGTTGGAATGTCCAAGTACGTCCCATGCGCAGCTTCCTGGCTTATGAATGCAAATGTTACTCCAGTATTTTTGATAACATACTGCATTCAGCTTGCCAACAAGTTTGACCAAAGTTCCTGTGCCTTTGTAGCTCACACATCCCCAAAACATCAGCGATCCACCTCCGTACCTTTTATCATAGGCCTTGTTGACTTCTCTCCAAATGTATCGTTTATGGTTGTGGCAAAAAAGCTCAATTTTGGTCTCATCACTCTTTGTGCCAGAAGGTTTAAGGCTTGTCTCTGTGCTGTTTGGTGTATTGTAAGCGGAATACTTTGTGGCATTTGCGTAGTAGTGGCTTTCTTCTGGCGACTCGACCATGCAGCCCATCTTTCCTTCCTTGCCTCCTTTTGTGCATCTTGAAATAGCCACACCACATGTTTTCAGAGAGTCCCGTATTTCACCTGAAGTTATTTGTGGGTTTTTCTTTGCATCCAGAACAATTTTCCTGGCAGTTGTGACTGAAATTTTAGTTGGGCTACCTGACCGTGGTTTGGTTTCAACAGAACCCCTCATTTTCTACTTCTTGATTAGATTTTGAACACTGCTGATTGGCATTCTCAATACCTTGGATATCTTTTTATATCCCTTTCCTTTTTATACAGTTCAACTACATTTTCCCACAGATCCTTTGACAATTATTTTGCTTTCCCCATAACTCAGAATCCAGAAACTTCAGTGCAGCACTGGATGAAAGATGCAAGGGTCTGTCAGGAGTCCAGAAACTCATTGACCTTTTATACACACACACTAATTACAAGCAAACAAATCACAGGTGAGGATGGTTACCTTAATAGCCATTCAAACCCCTTTGTGTCAACTTGTATGCATGTTATCAGGCCAAAATCACCAGGGTATGTAAACTTTTGATCAGGGTCATTTGGGTAGTTTTTGTTGACATTATGATTTAAAAAGAGTAAACACAATTGATAATAAATGGCTTCAGCCAAACACTAACCATGAGTGAAAGAAATGCTTTAGTGTTATCATTCATATTCTCTGAAAAATGGCCAAGAAATCATTCATTCTGCCAGGGTATGTAAACTTATTAGCGCAACTGTATATATATACACAGTATCTCACAAAATTGAGTACACCCTTCACATTTTTGTAAATATTTTATTATATCTTTTCATGTGACAACACTGAAGAAATTACACTTTGCTACAAGGTAAAGTAGTAAGTGTACAGCTTGTATGTTTAACAGTGTAAATTTTCTGCCCCCTCAATATAAATCAACACACAACCATTAATGTCTAAACCGCTGGCAACAAAAGTGAGTACACCCCTAAGTGAAAATGACCAAATTGGGCCCAATTAGCCATTTTCCCTCCTCTGTGTCATGTGACTTGTTAGTGTTACAAGGTCTCAGGTGTGAATGGGGAGCAGGTGTGTTAAATTTGCTGCTATCACTCTCTCATATTGGTCACTGGAAGTTCAACATGGCACGTCATGGCAAAGAACTCTCAGAGCATCTGAAAAAAAGAATTGTTGCTCTACATAAAGATGGCCTAGGCTATAAGAAGATTGCCAAGACCCTGAAAACTGAGCTGCAGCACGGTGGCTAAGACCATACAGCTGTTTAACAGGACAAGTTTCACTCAGAACAGGCTTTACCATGGTGGACCAAAGAAGTTGAGTTCACGTGCTCAGCATCATATCCAGAGGTTATCTTTGGCAAATAGACATATGAGTGCTGCCAGCGTTGCTGCAGAGGTTGAAGGGATGAGGGTTAGCCTGTCAGTGCTCAGACCATACACCGCACACTGCATCAAATTGGTCTGCATGGCTGTAATCCCAGAAGGAAGCCTCTTCTAAAGATGATGCACAAGAAAGCCCGCAAACAGTTTGCTGAAGACAAGCAGACTAAGGACATGGATTACTGGAACCATGTCCTGTGGTCTGATGAGACCAATACAAACTTATTTGGTTCAGATGGTGTCAAGCGTGTGTGGCAGCAACCAGGTGAGGAGTACAAAGACAAGTGTGTCTTGCCTACAGTCAAGAATGGTGGTGGGAGTGTCATGGTTTGGGACTGCATGAGTGTTGCCGGCACTGGGGGGCTACAGTTCATTGAGGGAACCATAAATGCCAACATGTACTGTGACATACTGAAGCAGAGAATGATCCCCTCCCTTCGGAGACTGGGCCGCAGGGCAGTACAACGCATGATAACGACCCCAAACACACCTCCAAGATGACCACTGCCTTGCTAAAGAAGCTGAGGGTAAAGGTGATGGACTGGCCAAGCATGTCTCCAGACCTAAACCCTACTGAGCATCTGTAGGGCATCCTCAAACGGAAGGTAAGGGAGCGCAAGGTCTCTAACATCCACCAGCCCTGTGATGTGCGTCATGGAGGAGTGGAAGAGGACTCCAGTGGCAACCTATGAAGCTCTGGTGAACTCCATGCCCAAGAGGGTTAAGGCAGTGCTGGAAAATAATGGTGGCCACACAAAATATTGTGGGCCCAATTTGGACATTTTCACTTAGGGATGTACTTACTTTTGTTGCCAGCGGTTTAGACATTAATGGCTGTGTGTTGAGTTATTTTGAGGTGACAGCAAATTTACACTGTTATACAAGCTGTACCCTCACTACTTTACATTGTAGCAAAGTGTAATTTCTTCAGTGTTGTCACATGTAAAGATATAATAAAATATTTTCCAAGAATGTAAAGGGTGTACTCACTTTTGTGAAAAAGTATTGATACCCCTTGAAATTTTCCACATTTTGTCATGCTACAACCAAAAACGTGAATGTATTTTATTAGGATTTTATGTTATGCTCAGCTCTCATGCTGAAGCATGCAGAGACGGTGACTGTCCATCAGTGTCTCTGTGCTCCGCCCTTCCACAAAGTGGCACATACAGGGGGTCCCCGGGTTACAAACAAGATAGGGACTGTAGGTTTGTTCTTAAGTAGAAATCTGTTTGTATGTCGGAACAGGTACATTTTTTAAGTGTAGCTCCAGCCAAAAAATCTATTTTTAAGTTTTTTTAGATAACATAGAGAAGGGTTATCACCCCTGTAACATTTAGTAATACAATAAAATCCGCGCTCAGGATAAAAAGAGAACTGCAGCCTCCATAAAAAACTACACACAAGTGTGAAGCAAATAGATATGATAAAAGCAAATAAGGGATGGTGGCGCTGTTCAAGTGTTTTATGTAGTGGGAGCAGTGCCCATATGCATTAGATTGGTGAGCAATTCATAAACATCCAGTGACCAATGTATGTGAAACTATGAATAAAGTCTATTTAAAATTGGATGAAAAGAGGTATTTACCTCTATCAGTTGTTAAACAAACATAAATTATGATAAAATTAATGGTATTATGCAAAATATAAATTATGATAAAATGAATGGTATTGTGCAAAGTATAAAAATCCTTCAGAAGCTGTATAAAGTGACACAGTGCAAAAACAAATCCAAAAAGAGAAGCAATAATTGTGATTGATTGACTGATAAAAATCGGGTGAATCACACAGTGAATAATAAATACATGTGTTATAATAAAAAAATATATTTACAATAAATAATTAGTGAAGTCCGAAATGTATTAACGGAATAAAAAATTGTTACATAAAAAGTATATATATATATATATATATAAAAAAAAAAAAAAAAAAAATATATATATATATATATATATAGAGAGATATATTCTTCCAGAAATTAGGCTTGTGTGCGACAGTTCATCTTGAAAAAATATATATATATAAAAAATATATGTATATATAGTCCTGTGCAATCAAAATGACAAAAGGAGAAATATTCCTGTGCGGTCACTATGGGTGACTTCAAATAGGCAGACAGGTAAGTTGAAATCGGTGACTTTAAAAGTGCTCCCCTCCTTCCTCAGAGTGTCCCCTTATGTAAATACACTCACCAGAGTGCCTAACCCCTGCAGGGGTAATAGGCATATAATATCCAATCTCAATGGTGAAAATCCTCCTCTTAGGGGCGTCCTGGAACCTTCAGTCTCTTTCACCTTCCACTCTCAAAGGATAGGGTTAATCATCAACAGGTATTCCATGTATTAAAAGAATTAAAAGAAATGGCACTCATAGTGTGAATCCGAAAAAAGGGGGGTAATTTATTAAAAAATAGTTAAAATATTTAAAACGGGGTCTGCAAAGCCCTGAAGGACATGCAGCAGAAAAAAGAACTAGTACAGTATCGAAAACGGAATAACGGCAAATTTGTTTCCCGGTCGAATGGCGTGCGTTCCACGCTCAAGCTAATCAAAGCCATAAAAAAGGAAGTGGCGTATTGCGTACCAAGAGTCACCTGGCGCGATTCGCCGTATGGACGTCTTCGGAGGTGATGCCATCTTGGTACACCATACGCAAATAAATAGGGTCGGAGGAGGCTGCAACGTCCAATTGGAAAAAGCGGCCAATCGAAAAAGCCGCTGGATCCAGAATAGTAACAACATGGTGTTAGCAACAGTAATAGGCCCTATAATAGTGTAAGTTCTATGTCCCGTGCGCCATCTAGTGGATGGATAATAGAAGACATCCGCAACCTCTTCAGAACCATAAACAATACAACAAGTGGAGGATATTGAATTACATTACTTATGCTCAATGAAAATCAGCAGCAATGTTACAATAAAAAGAGAAAATTGAGATTTTTGCAGTAATGTAGATAAAAATGGGAATTAACCCTATATATACACTTTATAAATAAATTGTAATACTTAATAAATATATAATATATGTAAACCAGATATTTTGTAAAAACCTTTATCTGAGATGTGTAGGGCTGTGTAAAAAATAGTACATATATAGGCAGTGATATATAGAAGAAAAGGGTATATAAATTAATTAATACTTATATGGGCTGTGGTATATAAAAGAAAGATGGTCCCTATACAAGTGTATAGACAGGGCCAGAATAATGATCTTGTTCTAGGTTATATTTCTAGTGCAAAATACTTCATGGTATGTATTTTAGGTGACAAAATCCCCAAGTTAAAAAAAATATATAATAAAATAATTTCATAAAGGTCTTATGAAGGATGGTTATTAAATACGTAGATCCTGTTATATATATATATAAAAATTGTAGATCTATAGAGCATAAAATATATATAAGGACCTTGGGACAAAACTAAAAAGGTAAGCTCAACTTGTGGGTGTGGTGTATGTTAAAAAAGGGATCTAAAGAAATATAGATCTATTAAAAATAGTAATATATATATGGAAGCACTGGAGGTATTTGTAATAAAATCTGAGGTTAAAAATTGGATAAAAAGCAATTCAGGTCTATGTCCACGTTTAACCCTTTTGGTACTAGAGACCCTAAAAGATAAATCCATTTTGTTTCATTTTGGGATCATCTTATTACCTCCTCGCCAATGGTCATTAATGATATCAATCCCATAAAAAATCAGTCCTGAGGGGTCTCTTTTGTGAAATTGATCGAAGTGCCTGGATAAATGGTGTTTTGGAAAACCAATTTTTATATTATTGATGTGCTCTCTGATGCATATGGGCACTGCTCCCACTATATAAAACACTTGAACAGCGCCACCATCCCTTATTTGCTTTTATCATCCCTGTAACATTTGTTTTGCTGTCTGTGCCCCTGTTCAGAAGATTTCATCTCACCTTCTGTCCCAATGACAATTGCATTTTGAAAATTTTGGGTTGTTAGGGAAGCATGGACTGGTGATAAAGCATCAGTGGAAACACCTTTTTCCCCAATTAATTCTTACAGGAGTGAATTTCCCTTCCTAGGGGTGGATTTCCTCTGTTCCTGTTGTCTCCCTCCATTTGTAAGTAGGAGTCGTTTGTAAGTCGGATGTTTGTAAGTAGGGGACCCCCTGTAATTGTGAAGTGGAAGGAAATTTTTTTTACAAATAAATATCTGAAAAGTGTGGCATTCATTTGTATTCAGCCCCCTTTACTCTGATGCTTCTAAATTAAATCTAGTGAAACCAATTGCCTTCAGAAGTCACCTAATTAGCAAATAGAGTCCACCTGTGTGTAATTTAAACTTTGTATAAATACAGCTGTTCTGTGAAGCCCTCGGAGGTTTGTTAGAGAACCTTATTTAAACTTTGTATAAATACAGCTGTTCTGTGAAGCCCTCGGAGGTTTGTTAGAGAACCTTAGTGAACAAACAGCATCATGAAGGCCAAGGAACACACCAGACAGGTCAGGGACAAAGTTGTGGAGAAGTCTAAAGCAGGGGTAGGTTATATTAAAAAAATATCCCATGCTTTGAACATCTCACGGAGCGATGTTCAATCCATCATCCAAAAATGGAAAGAGTATGGCACAAAAGAGAGTTGTGGGCTTGGCAGTGAACACATATGTAGAGGGAGGGGATTTTAGTACAACATGCCACATCCTATATATAAAGAGAAGAAAATGGGGGGTCCCCTAAGGGTTTGGACTTTTAAGGCATGCTAAATATATGACCCCAGATAGAACATAAGATTGTATATAGTAGAAAATGTTTATTACAAAAATTGTATACAAAAAAGGAAATTTTTGACAATGTTACAATAAAAAACTTTTTGAAATATTTGAACAATACTGGATTTGGAAAATACAATGTATTGTATAGATATGTATTGTAGGCGTTGACTCACACCTGACGCGTTTCGGAGGTTTTTCTAAAAAAAAAAACCCTTTCTCCTTCTTCAGAGGTAGGAGCGCAACAATCCTAATATCTAAGAGACATTGTGATAGAACAATTTGTCAAAAAGGTGAGCCTTAATATATATACGAAAGTTTACAACATAAAATAATTTTTTGCATATATATATATACACACACATAGACGAAATGAATTCACATACCGTTTTCAAGAATATTCCAATATGATTAAAAATAATGGCTGGGAGGAGGAGCTTCTTAGTCAGAACTTTCTTGGATGGTATAATTTAGTCGGAGATTTTTGTGTTGGATTCGATGGCTCACTGGGATTGTATCCTGTGTCCCAAGTGGCTGGAGTCCCTGGACTATTTGTTCTGGCGTGATAGAGACGAGAGTCGTCTGTGAAACACACTGGGGTCGGGTATAGAAGCCCTGATAAATCAAAATGTTTATAAATATTTATATATGAAGGGTTAAATGAGTGTACAGTAAGATAGAAAACACCACTCAAGATATATTATATATATTTTGCACAGACCTGTATTCTGTGTTTGTGGGTGAATCTTCGTTGGGTTAAACTGGTGTTTATAATGTCATTAATGATTCGGTAGATCTGAGAAGAGAATTGATCAAAAAAATGTCCATGGTGAGAGAAATCCTAGTTATCAAGGAGTAGCCCCCCCGGGGGATGATTCCCAAATCTATAGCTTTAAACCATTAAGGTATAACTAAAGAGTATGACTGTATTTTATTTTTATTTTTATTTATATATAGGGTATTCGATTCTCTATTGGCTCCCCCGCTGGACAAACAGGAGCTTGTAACCTCCGGTCCAGTGGCAGGTATAGGACATAATGAAAAAATCTCCTCAGCATTTAGCTCTTAAACCAGCACTAACTATGGTGCCAGATAGAGCATGTATGTATCAACAATAAGTACCACCCAATACCAAAGATAGATATTTTTTCACATTACTAGAATTTGGTTTTGAAAGACAAAAAATAAGGTTATATTTACCCCTGTGTTTGTTTATGAGCCACTCGTCTCCTCCTCAGACCGACAACTGCAGTCTATTGAGTGGGACGAGCGGGCTATTTGAGTCAGATTCCCCGCCTGGCAATCAGCTGTTCACAATACAGCTGATTGCCGTATGGCGAGGAGGTGTATCAGCGCCTTTCTCACTCGGCCCCCCGAGTGCTGCGCGCGCATCCGGGTCCCGCGCACCAATCAATGGTCACGCATTGTGGCCCGGACACGCCCACAGCTCCCGCCGGCACGTCAAGCTTCAACGGCGAGCAACGTGTGCTCGCCAGGTGAAGCAATATGGGGTCCCGGCGCCAGACACTGACGCCGGAAATCCCCTGTATGCCGCTCCGTCCATTGAACAATGGGCGGGCGGCTGGGCGTGCCGGGCGGCTCACTAGACGGCCCCTCATCCCTCGTCACTGCCATGTATATGTAAGAACGGGGGGCTGACGTCATGAAAAGCTCCTCCAACCAGGCATTTTACAGCGGATCTGAAACATAGAAAAAGGGGAAGGGAAAGCAAAGGAAAAAAGGAACAAATGTATTAATATACCGCAACAAATGACATTTGCAAAACAGATTGGTGCCTGGAAGTTCATGTAAACTCAGAACATAACTCAATTATATAATGTCACAAAGGAAAATAAAGGGCCGTCATCTATTACTTTATTCATTCATACCCAAGTTAGAAAAACTGGATACCATATGTATAGAAGGAATATTTCTGGAGAAACAGATCTTTTTTATACCCAAATTGTACATTATATATTATAGACATCATACACCATATATAAGGTCAGGGAGAACAAACTGGAGTATTTTGATGGGATTGATGTATTGTCCCTAAAACGGGCATATAGTCACATTCACAGTATTAGTGTGTGGGGAGTTGTTGTGTATAGTCCCAAACATGTGATAATAAAACACGTCTAGGGCAAAAAAAAAAAAAAAAAAAAAGGGGGTGGCTGAATTGTAATTGCCGAAGGGGGTGGTGGAATTATTTATTTTTCCATCCCACCGGAGGAAAAGCCTTCCAGAAATGGCTTAAACCAAATTGCCTCATTGAGGCCTGGGGTATGGGTTGCCCTAAGCTTGAAAATCCATCGTGCTTCCAATTGGAGGAGAGATTTGTTCCAATCTCCTCCTCTTGGATTGGGATGGATACGGTCCAAAATAAGAAATTTGATGTTTGGAAATTTACCCGCATGTACGGTGGTGGTATGTCTCCCAAGGGGGAGATCTGGGTCACATGTTTTCATACTGTGGATATGTCTATAGGCCCTTTTCCAAAACTCCAGCTTGGTTTTCCCTATATAGAAACAGGAACAGTCACATTGTAGTAAATAGATGACTCCTAACGTTTTACAGTTAGCGAAGTGTCTAGCTTTAAATATTTGGCCATCTGGTAGTTTCGGATTCTTCTCCACCCACATATATCTGCAGTATCTACAGGACCCACATGTGTAAGTACCCTTATATTTGCAGTGTGTCTTGGTGTCGACATTGAATTCACTGCTGGTTATTTGATCTCTCAGGGAGGAAGTTCTCCTGTAGGTAAATAGAGGTTTTTCTGTAACGTATGGGCCTAGAGTGGGGTCCTCAGTTAAAAGATGCCAATATTTCTGTATTATTTTTCTAATCTGCTGTTCCTGATTACCATATCTGGATATAATTCTCAACGAATTATTATCGTTTTTGGGTTTTTTTGAGTGTAGGAGATGGTCCCTACTACGTAAGCAGGCCTGTTGAAAAGCCCTTTTCAATGAGGCATGTGAGTATCCCCTTTCCAGGAGCCGGTCACGAAGATTGTCGGCCTCTTGTTTGAAGATGTTATCATCCGCACAGTTGCGTCTGATTCTTAAGAACTGACCGTATGGTATCGAGTTTAATAAGGGTTTTGGATGAAAGCTGGTCGCATGCAAAATTGCATTTCCAGCTGTTGGTTTTCTATAAAGCTTGGTGAGTAAATTGCCTTCCTCACCCTTATAAACTTCTACATCCAAAAACGCAATATTAGTGGGGCTGAATGACATAGTAAAGTTTAGATTGAATTCATTCCTGTTCATCCTAAATAGGCATTGTTGCAACAGGTCAGATGGGCCGTCCCAGACGATGAAGATGTCGTCGATGTACCGGTACCACCCCAAAATGTGGTCCGTGTACATCGACAAGTCTTCATCGTCTAGGACAGTTTTCTCCCACTCCCCCAGGTACAGGTTGGCGTAGGATGGGGCACAACAAGTCCCCATCGCTACCCCCTGTACCTGGAGGTAGTGGGAGCCATTAAAGGTAAAGACATTGTGTTCCAATATGAATTCAAGTAGGGTAGTCATGAATTCGCCGTATGCGGGATCGACACCAATGTCACTTGATAAAATATGTTTAATTGCTGCTATACCCTTACTGTGGGGAATGGAACTATAAAGTGCCTCCACATCAACAGTTACTAAGAGTATATGATCCGGTATAACAAGACCATCTATGATTTGCAGAAAGTGCATGGTGTCCTTCACGTATGACGGTAGATTCATGACAAAAGGTTTGAGGAATTCATCAATTAGTCGACTGGCGTTCTCACTTATAGATCCCACCCCTGAAATTATTGGTCTCCCAGGTGGTTTATCTCTATTTTTGTGGACTTTGGGAAGAGCATAGAATGTAGGTGTTTTGGGGAAGTCATTCCGGATAAACTTCCATATTTGTTTTGTGATGGTATTGTTTCTAAGGGCGGAGTCGACAATTTCATAGAATTCTCCATTAAATTTATTAATGATGCTATTGGGCATGCGTCTATACCAGTTATGGTTTTTTAAGATATCAGTGCACATATTGGTGTATTGTTCGTTGTCCATAAGAACAACATTGCCCCCTTTATCTGACGATTTTATTACAATGTTGATATTTTTGGCCAAATTTCCTAGGGCTATATTTTCATTTTTTGTTAGATTGTTTTTTGCAGGGGTGGAGATTTTTAATCTATTAAGATCTTTATCTACTAGTTTAAGGAAGGCTGCTGCATTAGGGTTCATGCTCGGTGCTGGACAGAGATCTGATTTCTTTTTAAGTTTTGACGTGTTTTTAGTAACCGGCGGATCCTGTTTATCCACAGATTCCAAAATTTTTTGGAGATCGATTCGGTCGATGAGATCGGCCGGGTCGCTCTCCTCTAGAAGTGCCACCAAGTGATTTAGTGCTTGATTTTCTTGAGGGGTGCGGTCTGGGGAGACCCCCTGTTTATCAAATAATTTTTTTAAAATTAATTTTCTAACATATAACTGCAAATCTTTATAGACCTCAAACTTGTTAGTGTTTTGATGTGGGCAAAAGTTGAGGCCTCTCTTGAGTACAGAGGTCTCATCTGTGGAAAGTATGTGGGATGAGAGATTAATTATATTGAAGTCAGACTCAGTGAATGTGTCAAAGAAAGTGTTGGTATCTATAAATTGACTTGTGTGTACGTGTTTGGGTTGGTGAGAGATGGTTGTACCCCCGCCAGGATCTTCTCTAAAAAAGAGGGATCACTGGAGAGGGTCTCAAAGGATTCTGTGCCCCCGTTGTTGGTTAGTGCTAGTGTTTTCTTATTGGTCGCCCTAGTGATGGGTGCCTGAGAGTTGGGCGTGATATCAGTGTCTATGTTATTACTACTGGATGTGGGTATTGTTTTATAGTTGGAGGTCATTGATGAGGGTTTTTTTGCCAGGTGGCCTTCCGGCGAATCACTCTGGTATTGGCGTTTGTTACTGTAATTTGTCTTAGTTTTCTGGGTTGTATGCAAAGTGGTATTTGAATGAGAGAGAATGCCCTGGTTTTTATTCCAGGGTTTACCAGAACTCGAGCCGTCCCTATTGAAGCTGCCTTTATAGTTGTACTGAGTCCATTTATATGCCCTACCGTAAAATGCCTGGTTGGAGGAGCTTTTCATGACGTCAGCCCCCCGTTCTTACATATACATGGCAGTGACGAGGGATGAGGGGCCGTCTAGTGAGCCGCCCGGCACGCCCAGCCGCCCGCCCATTGTTCAATGGATGGAGCGGCATACAGGGGATTTCCGGCGTCAGTGTCTGGCGCCGGGACCCCATATTGCTTCACCTGGCGAGCACACGTTGCTCGCCGTTGAAGCTTGACGTGCCGGCGGGAGCTGTGGGCGTGTCCGGGCCACAATGCGTGACCATTGATTGGTGCGCGGGACCCGGATGCACTCGGGGGGCCGAGTGAGAAAGGTGCTGATACACCTCCTCGCCATACGGCAATCAGCTGTATTGTGAACAGCTGATTGCCAGGCGGGGAATCTGACTCAAATAGCCCGCTCGTCCCACTCAATAGACTGCAGTTGTCGGTCTGAGGAGGAGACGAGCGGCTCATAAACAAACACAGGGGTAAATATAACCTTATTTTTTGTCTTTCAAAACCAAATTCTAGTAATGTGAAAAAATATCTATCTTTGGTATTGGGTGGTACTTATTGTTGATACATACATGCTCTATCTGGCACCATAGTTAGTGCTGGTTTAAGAGCTAAATGCTGAGGAGATTTTTTCATTATGTCCTATACCTGCCACTGGACCGGAGGTTACAAGCTCCTGTTTGTCCAGCGGGGGAGCCAATAGAGAATCGAATACCCTATATATAAATAAAAATAAAAATAAAATACAGTCATACTCTTTAGTTATACCTTAATGGTTTAAAGCTATAGATTTGGGAATCATCCCCCGGGGGGGCTACTCCTTGATAACTAGGATTTCTCTCACCATGGACATTTTTTTGATCAATTCTCTTCTCAGATCTACCGAATCATTAATGACATTATAAACACCAGTTTAACCCAACGAAGATTCACCCACAAACACAGAATACAGGTCTGTGCAAAATATATATAATATATCTTGAGTGGTGTTTTCTATCTTACTGTACACTCATTTAACCCTTCATATATAAATATTTATAAACATTTTGATTTATCAGGGCTTCTATACCCGACCCCAGTGTGTTTCACAGACGACTCTCGTCTCTATCACGCCAGAACAAATAGTCCAGGGACTCCAGCCACTTGGGACACAGGATACAATCCCAGTGAGCCATCGAATCCAACACAAAAATCTCCGACTAAATTATACCATCCAAGAAAGTTCTGACTAAGAAGCTCCTCCTCCCAGCCATTATTTTTAATCATATTGGAATATTCTTGAAAACGGTATGTGAATTCATTTCGTCTATGTGTGTGTATATATATATGCAAAAAATTATTTTATGTTGTAAACTTTCGTATATATATTAAGGCTCACCTTTTTGACAAATTGTTCTATCACAATGTCTCTTAGATATTAGGATTGTTGCGCTCCTACCTCTGAAGAAGGAGAAAGGGTTTTTTTTTTAGAAAAACCTCCGAAACGCGTCAGGTGTGAGTCAACGCCTACAATACATATCTATACAATACATTGTATTTTCCAAATCCAGTATTGTTCAAATATTTCAAAAAGTTTTTTATTGTAACATTGTCAAAAATTTCCTTTTTTGTATACAATTTTTGTAATAAACATTTTCTACTATATACAATCTTATGTTCTATCTGGGGTCATATATTTAGCATGCCTTAAAAGTCCAAACCCTTAGGGGACCCCCCATTTTCTTCTCTTTATATATAGGATGTGGCATGTTGTACTAAAATCCCCTCCCTCTACATATGTGTTCACTGCCAAGCCCACAACTCTCTTTAATTAACAGGTAGTAGATACCATTCCCCGCTTGGGCTAACACTGAACACAGTTCATGATTTAATTACTATTTAGATTTCGGGATAAGGGCACTTATCCATCTAGCTTTTTACTAATTTTGCGTAGACACACATAGACGTTTCACTTTTTTAAAGGATAAAGATTCAGTTTTAAATATGACAGAATTTACGGGTAGCGAGTGGAAATCCCTCATGGAAGGGTACTTAAAGGAATTTGGTAATAAAGAGGAAATTGAGGCTGAGATTTCATCCCTATTTTTCAAACTATCAAAAACTCTGGAAAAGAAATCCACTCTTTTCTGGCATTCCAGGTCTTTCGAAAATTATATCCAAGAGGACATAAACCCCCTAGGACTCAGAGTCCAGATCTTCCCAACATTGGAAGGTCTGGACTCTGATTTCAAAACGAAATGGGAAGAGATTTTAAAAGTCTGTTCACGCAGTTTGATGGAAACTTTGATAGAGGAATATAACAAGAGATCATCGATCTTAGACCTTGAAATAATTAATATTTGTGGGAAATTACAAAAACTAAAAACCCATAAACCCATAACAAACAGGGAAGAAAAACTAAAAACCCATCTGGAGACTTTCAATAAAGTTATCCTGGGGAAAAAAAGCTTTAAACTTAACCGTGACAGGGACGCCTTCAAAAACGGTAGGGCATATAAATGGACTCAGTACAACTATAAAGGCAGCTTCAATAGGGACGGCTCGAGTTCTGGTAAACCCTGGAATAAAAACCAGGGCACTCTCTCTCATTCAAATACCACTTTGCATACAACCCAGAAAACTAAGACAAATTACAGTAACAAACGCCAATACCAGAGTGATTCGCCGGAAGGCCACCTGGCAAAAAAACCCTCATCAATGACCTCCAACTATAAAACAATACCCACATCCAGTAGTAATAACATAGACACTGATATCACGCCCAACTCTCAGGCACCCATCACTAGGGCGACCAATAAGAAAACACTAGCACTAACCAACAACGGGGGCACAGAATCCTTTGAGACCCTCTCCAGTGATCCCTCTTTTTTAGAGAAGATCCTGGCGGGGGTACAACCATCTCTCACCAACCCAAACACGTATACACAAGTCAATTTATAGATACCAACACTTTCTTTGACACATTCACTGAGTCTGACTTCAATATAATTAATCTCTCATCCCACATACTTTCCACAGATGAGACCTCTGTACTCAAGAGAGGCCTCAACTTTTGCCCACATCAAAACACTAACAAGTTTGAGGTCTATAAAGATTTGCAGTTATATGTTAGAAAATTAATTTAAAAAAAATTATTTGATAAACAGGGGGTCTCCCCAGACCGCACCCCTCAAGAAAATCAAGCACTAAATCACTTGGTGGCACTTCTAGAGGAGAGCGACCCGGCCGATCTCATCGACCGAATCGATCTCCAAAAAATTTTGGAATCTGTGGATAAACAGGATCCGCCGGTTACTAAAAACACGTCAAAACTTAAAAAGAAATCAGATCTCTGTCCAGCACCGAGCACGAACCCTAATGCAGCAGCCTTCCTTAAACTAGTAGATAAAGATCTAAATAGATTAAAAATCTCCACCCCTGCAAAAACCAATCTAACAAAAAATGAAAATATAGCCCTAGGAAATTTGGCCAAAAATATCAACATTGTAATAAAATCGTCAGATAAAGGGGGCAATGTTGTTCTTATGGACAACGAACAATACACCAATATGTGCACTGATATCTTAAAAAACCATAACTGGTATAGACGCATGCCCAATAGCATCATTAATAAATTTAATGGAGAATTCTATGAAATTGTCGACTCCGCCCTTAGAAACAATACCATCACAAAACAAATATGGAAGTTTATCCGGAATGACTTCCCCAAAACACCTACATTCTATGCTCTTCCCAAAGTCCACAAAAATAGAGATAAACCACCTGGGAGACCAATAATTTCAGGGGTGGGATCTATAAGTGAGAACGCCAGTCGACTAATTGATGAATTCCTCAAACCTTTTGTCATGAATCTACCGTCATACGTGAAGGACACCATGCACTTTCTGCAAATCATAGATGGTCTTGTTATACCGGATCATATACTCTTAGTAACTGTTGATGTGGAGGCACTTTATAGTTCCATTCCCCACAGTAAGGGTATAGCAGCAATTAAACATATTTTATCAAGTGACATTGGTGTCGATCCCGCATACGGCGAATTCATGACTACCCTACTTGAATTCATATTGGAACACAATGTCTTTACCTTTAATGGCTCCCACTACCTCCAGGTACAGGGGGTAGCGATGGGGACTTGTTGTGCCCCATCCTACGCCAACCTGTACCTGGGGGAGTGGGAGAAAACTGTCCTAGACGATGAAGACTTGTCGATGTACACGGACCACATTTTGGGGTGGTACCGGTACATCGACGACATCTTCATCGTCTGGGACGGCCCATCTGACCTGTTGCAACAATGCCTATTTAGGATGAACAGGAATGAATTCAATCTAAACTTTACTATGTCATTCAGCCCCACTAATATTGCGTTTTTGGATGTAGAAGTTTATAAGGGTGAGGAAGGCAATTTACTCACCAAGCTTTATAGAAAACCAACAGCTGGAAATGCAATTTTGCATGCGACCAGCTTTCATCCAAAACCCTTATTAAACTCGATACCATACGGTCAGTTCTTAAGAATCAGACGCAACTGTGCGGATGATAACATCTTCAAACAAGAGGCCGACAATCTTCGTGACCGGCTCCTGGAAAGGGGATACTCACATGCCTCATTGAAAAGGGCTTTTCAACAGGCCTGCTTACGTAGTAGGGACCATCTCCTACACTCAAAAAAACCCAAAAACGATAATAATTCGTTGAGAATTATATCCAGATATGGTAATCAGGAACAGCAGATTAGAAAAATAATACAGAAATATTGGCATCTTTTAACTGAGGACCCCACTCTAGGCCCATACGTTACAGAAAAACCTCTATTTACCTACAGGAGAACTTCCTCCCTGAGAGATCAAATAACCAGCAGTGAATTCAATGTCGACACCAAGACACACTGCAAATATAAGGGTACTTACACATGTGGGTCCTGTAGATACTGCAGATATATGTGGGTGGAGAAGAATCCGAAACTACCAGATGGCCAAATATTTAAAGCTAGACACTTCGCTAACTGTAAAACGTTAGGAGTCATCTATTTACTACAATGTGACTGTTCCTGTTTCTATATAGGGAAAACCAAGCTGGAGTTTTGGAAAAGGGCCTATAGACATATCCACAGTATGAAAACATGTGACCCAGATCTCCCCCTTGGGAGACATACCACCACCGTACATGCGGGTAAATTTCCAAACATCAAATTTCTTATTTTGGACCGTATCCATCCCAATCCAAGAGGAGGAGATTGGAACAAATCTCTCCTCCAATTGGAAGCACGATGGATTTTCAAGCTTAGGGCAACCCATACCCCAGGCCTCAATGAGGCAATTTGGTTTAAGCCATTTCTGGAAGGCTTTTCCTCCGGTGGGATGGAAAAATAAATAATTCCACCACCCCCTTCGGCAATTACAATTCAGCCACCCCCTTTTTTTTTTTTCTTTTTTTTTTTGCCCTAGACGTGTTTTATTATCACATGTTTGGGACTATACACAACAACTCCCCACACACTAATACTGTGAATGTGACTATATGCCTGTTTTAGGGACAATACATCAATCCCATCAAAATACTCCAGTTTGTTCTCCCTGACCTTATATATGGTGTATGATGTCTATAATATATAATGTACAATTTGGGTATAAAAAAGATCTGTTTCTCCAGAAATATTCCTTCTATACATATGGTATCCAGTTTTTCTAACTTGGGTATGAATGAATAAAGTAATAGATGACGGCCCTTTATTTTCCTTTGTGACATTATATAATTGAGTTATGTTCTGAGTTTACATGAACTTCCAGGCACCAATCTGTTTTGCAAATGTCATTTGTTGCGGTATATTAATACATTTGTTCCTTTTTTCCTTTGCTTTCCCTTCCCCTTTTTCTATGTTTCAGATCCGCTGTAAAATGCCTGGTTGGAGGAGCTTTTCATGACGTCAGCCCCCCGTTCTTACATATACATGGCAGTGACGAGGGATGAGGGGCCGTCTAGTGAGCCGCCCAGCACGCCCAGCCACCCGCCCATTGTTCAATGGACGGAGCGGCATACAGGGGATTTCCGGCGTCAGTGTCTGGCGCCGGGACCCCATATTGCTTCACCTGGCGAGCACACGTTGCTCGCCGTTGAAGCTTGACGTGCCGGCGGGAGCTGTGGGCGTGTCCGGGCCACAATGCGTGACCATTGATTGGTGCGCGGGACCCGGATGCGCGCGCAGCACTCGGGGGGCCGAGTGAGAAAGGCGCTGATACACCTCCTCGCCATACGGCAATCAGCTGTATTGTGAACAGCTGATTGCCAGGCGGGGAATCTGACTCAAATAGCCCGCTCGTCCCACTCAATAGACTGCAGTTGTCGGTCTGAGGAGGAGACGAGCGGCTCATAAACAAACACAGGGGTAAATATAACCTTATTTTTTGTCTTTCAAAACCAAATTCTAGTAATGTGAAAAAATATCTATCTTTGGTATTGGGTGGTACTTATTGTTGATACATACATGCTCTATCTGGCACCATAGTTAGTGCTGATTTAAGAGCTAAATGCTGAGGAGATTTTTTCATTATGTCCTATACCTGCCACTGGACCGGAGGTTACAAGCTCCTGTTTGTCCAGCGGGGGAGCCAATAGAGAATCGAATACCCTATATATAAATAAAAATAAAAATAAAATACAGTCATACTCTTTAGTTATACCTTAATGGTTTAAAGCTATAGATTTGGGAATCATCCCCCGGGGGGGCTACTCCTTGATAACTAGGATTTCTCTCACCATGGACATTTTTTTGATCAATTCTCTTCTCAGATCTACCGAATCATTAATGACATTATAAACACCAGTTTAACCCAACGAAGATTCACCCACAAACACAGAATACAGGTCTGTGCAAAATATATATAATATATCTTGAGTGGTGTTTTCTATCTTACTGTACACTCATTTAACCCTTCATATATAAATATTTATAAACATTTTGATTTATCAGGGCTTCTATACCCGACCCCAGTGTGTTTCACAGACGACTCTCGTCTCTATCACGCCAGAACAAATAGTCCAGGGACTCCAGCCACTTGGGACACAGGATACAATCCCAGTGAGCCATCGAATCCAACACAAAAATCTCCGACTAAATTATACCATCCAAGAAAGTTCTGACTAAGAAGCTCCTCCTCCCAGCCATTATTTTTAATCATATTGGAATATTCTTGAAAACGGTATGTGAATTCATTTCGTCTATGTGTGTGTATATATATATGCAAAAAATTATTTTATGTTGTAAACTTTCGTATATATATTAAGGCTCACCTTTTTGACAAATTGTTCTATCACAATGTCTCTTAGATATTAGGATTGTTGCGCTCCTACCTCTGAAGAAGGAGAAAGGGTTTTTTTTTTTAGAAAAACCTCCAAAACGCGTCAGGTGTGAGTCAACGCCTACAATACATATCTATACAATACATTGTATTTTCCAAATCCAGTATTGTTCAAATATTTCAAAAAGTTTTTTATTGTAACATTGTCAAAAATTTCCTTTTTTTGTATACAATTTTTGTAATAAACATTTTCTACTATATACAATCTTATGTTCTATCTGGGGTCATATATTTAGCATGCCTTAAAAGTCCAAACCCTTAGGGGACCCCCCATTTTCTTCAGAGTATGGCACAACTGCAAACCTACCAAGACATGGCCGTCCACCTAAACTGAGAGCATTAATCAGAAAAACAGCCAAGAAGCCCATGGTAACTCTGGAGGAGATGCAGAGATCCACAGCTCAGGTGGGAGAATCTGTCCACAGGACAACTATTAGATGTGCCCTCCACAAATCTGGCCTTTATTGAAGAGTGGAAAGAAAAAAGTCATTGTTGAATGAATGAATGACTTGTATAGCGCAACCTATGCGAACTGAATCGCCTCAGGGCGCTTTTTAGCCACTGGTGTCCATCTGTGGTATAGTGCGGTCCTTGCCCTGTGGGGTCCCGACACGCTTACAAACACATATTTGGCCAATTTGTTGAAAGAAAGCCATACGAAGTCCCGTTTGCAGTTTGCGAGAAGCCATGTGGGGGACACAGCAAACATGTGAAAGAAGGTGCTCTGGTCAGAAAAGACCAAAATTGAACTTTTTGGCATAAAAGCAAAACACTATGGGGGTTATTTACTAAAGGAAAATCCACTTTGCACTGCAAGTGCATTTGAAAATGCACTTGGAAGTGCAGTCACTGTAGATCCGAGGGGGACATGCAAGGAATATAAAAAACAGCATTTTAGCTTGCACATGATTGGATGATAAAATCAGCAGAGCTTCCCCTCATTTTAGATCTACCCCTCAGATTTACAGAGACCGCACTTCCAAGTGCACTTTCATTGCACTTTCAAGTTCACTTGTAGTGCAAAGTGGATTTGCCTTTCGTAAATAACCCCCTATGTGTGGTGAAAAACCAACACTACACATAACCCTAAACACACCATTCCCACCGTGAAACATGGTGATGGCAGCATCATGTTGTGAGGATGCTTTTCTTCAGCAGGGACAAGGAAGCTGGTCATAGGTGATAAGAAGATGGATGGAGCCAAATACAGGGCAGTCTAAAGCCCCATACACACGGTCGGATTTTTCGATGGAAAATGTCCTATCGGACAATGTTGTCGGAAATTCCGACCGTGTGTAGGCTCCATCGGACATTTTCCATCGGATTTTCCGACGGACAAAGTTTTATCTCCTGCTCTCAAATTTTCCGACAACAAAGTCTGATCACACAAATTCCGATCGTGTGTAGCCTAGTCCGACGGACAAAGTGCCACGCATGCTCAGACGAAATTCTGTGACGGAAGCGCTCGGTCAGATAAAACTGCCGTTCCTAATCGAAGAATACAAGAAGAATGACGTGTTTTAGCTGCTCCTATTCACACTGACTTCTCACAAACTTCTTTCTTTATTCTTTTTCATGATTTCTTGGCTAGATGTTTTTTATTCGTCAGATCTTAAGAATGTTTTTTATATTTTTTGGAGGATTTGTCATTTCAATTTTTTTTTTTTTAATACATATTTCCTTTATTACTTTTTTTTTTTTTTTTTTTTGAGGGGGGTTGTGTGTCTCAACTTATCCAAACACCATAATTATCATTTGTATTTGTAGCCTAAATTCACTAGGAGGTTGTTTGTTGTTGGTGCCCCTTGTTAATTGGACTTTATGATTTGTGAAATGTACCTGCCGACTCACAAATAAACTGTCATTGTTGAAAAGTAAAACACATAGGCAATGATTTGTTGAAATCAAAAATACCTTTATTTAGGTCTCAGCAACAAACCAAAGAGGAATGCAGCGATGGAGAAACTTGGGAAATTAGCAAAGCCCTGGACCCCCAAGGCAAACATCATTTTTTTATGTTCAAAAATTGGTGGCCTGAGGAGTACGTATCTTAATAAGGGAGTGCTATCTGGTCCTGAAGTCCAAAACATCCGGAACTGCAGCAGATGCCATCTAGGTCCCCAGGCTCTGGTCATAGGAGAGGCTCCATCTTCTCTCAGACCAGACTGAATCCATGTCGTCACACTGTGGTCTTCCTTCCACGCTTCCTTCCAGGCTGTGGCTGTGGTGCTGGAGGTGTGGCAGAAGGAGGAGGAGGAGGAGGCGGAGCATGGTGACTCTCGCAAACATGTGTTGCTGGGGTCATCTCCCCAGCCACCCCCTTATTTAGTACCTTGAGGATGACCTCCTCAAACATGCTGCGTTGCCCCGCCTCCATATCCTTGAGTTTAGTGGCAACCAAGGAGCCAAAGGCCTCCTCATAGGTGGGTGTGGCATGTAGTGACGCTGAAGCCTCTCTTATCAGCCGGAGCGCTGACTCCCCCACATCCCCCCCTTTCTCGCCCTTTTGTAGGGAAGGCGGAGGGGAGGGACTTGGGATACAGTCAGGCTCCTAGGCCTACCCACCTCTTGGCTGCCACTAACCCCTGCCTCCTCCTGACTGCCACATTCCACAGCTACCTCCTGGCTGAGGTCTTCCTGTGTATGAAAAAGGGACATAGTTTGAGTTATTTGTTCATCAAACACACACAATTTTCATCTATTGACTGTTGCAAAATGTTTACAAATAGAAAACCATACAATTCTCAGCCCAGCAGTTTAGATTCTTGCCCCAAATGTCTCCAACACTACTGTCTGTTGATATGTCAAACACGTTAGGAAATAAGCAATTGGGGATCCTGAATTAAGTGAACATCATTAATTTTTCACAAAAATGGGTACAAAACTACTATACCTGGCTCAAGCTGGGCTCCTCCACCTCTTCCTGACTGGAAGGCCCAGGTTGGTCCTCGGAAGCCTCATCAGGGGTGGCATGCGTGGAAGGACGCGTGGAAGGAAGAGTCGAGAGTGACTCCCTGACATCAGCCTGGTCTTTGAGAAAATGGAGCCTGTCGTTGTACCAGAGCCTCGGGACATAGACCTGATCTGCTCCAGATGCTTGGGACTTCAGGACCTTATTGCGCTCCCTGAAATACGTACTCCTCAGGCTGCCAATTTTTGTTCTTAACTTCTCAATGGTTGCCTTGGGGATCACCGGCTTTACAAATTCAAGAAGTTTCTTCATCGCTGCGTACCTCTTTGGTTTGTTGCTGTATTCCGGGTGTTTTGCCTGCCACAAAAGGGTCAATTCCCGATATTTATCAATGAAGAGGGGGAGAAAACTGACGTCATTGAAGCCATCCATCTTCTCTGCAAGACACAACACCACACAAAACACTAAATAATGTCAGGCTAAACTCTCCTAATCTTCTCCATAAATAAGCCTCAAGGTCTAAGCAGTCTAGGCTAGTGATGTACCAAGTTCAAATTGTACCTTTGTTATAGCGATCGTCTTGTGTGTCAGCTCTCTCTCCCCTCGGCTCACAGATCGTCGCTACGACACACGCGTGTGACGTTTTATATACAGTGCGCATGCGTGAAACTCCGCCCGCCCCTGACGATCTTTCTCGTCTATTCCCCACCCCTTCTCTTTACGGCGCAGTGGGGAGATCACATGGCGGGGACACAGCAGGTGCACCCTAAATATTACAGCAACGAGGAGGAGGACGAGGAAAGGCCGGAAGCAGAAACGTCCCGATCCCGGAGGCTTAAATTTAAGGCCTCCAATATGTCTTTTGGAGAAATGTTGGAGATAGTGGACATATTGAAGAGGAGCGACTATGATGGGAAGTATGGGCCTTACCTCAACCCAAATGTCAGAAAGTCAAAGATCATGTCTAAAGTTGTGAGGAGGCTGTACAATAATTTTGGGGTACAACGATCCAAGGAACAACTGAGGAAACACTGGTCAGACCTGAAACTGAGGGAGCCCGATCAGTACAGAAAGATCAAGCGAGTTCTTCAAAAAAGTAAGTAGTTGTCGTGTTTTTTTTTTTTTTTTCTTGCATACTGCTCCATGTGGTTGTTTTTTTCAACTTTCATGTTCGTGTGTCCATTCGATCGTACTCAACCTCGATCTTTCGGCCACTGTCATGTTCGTGTGTCCATTCGATCGTACTCAACCTCGATCGTTTGGCCACTTATAATACGATGTTTGGTGAAGTTTTTAGTGAAAGGAAGTTTGTTGTCAATAGAGATGTCATCAAGAATGTAAAGCAAATTTCTTCAATGTAAAGGAGAGGTCACTCAGTAGCTGTTTACCCATCTGGACTCTAGAGCACTAGTGCTGGGACACCCAAACCCCCTTTTTATTATGTTGTTCCACACATGTGCTCCAGTGGATACTATAGGGGTGTCTCCATCTGACAAACTTCAACCAAAAAGGTAGTAAGTTTTGCACCTTTACAAAGTGACTACATTAATGTTGTTGTCATTTCAACCTGGCCACAAACAACTATTGTCCGTCACTTCCAAGCAATGTTTGACATTTCCTATTTCTGCCCTCAATAGATTGTTGTGCTAAATATTCCTTTTGTACATTCTCATAGGGGAGCGAAGACTCGGGACGTCTGAGGACACCAGGAAACCCACACCTCCCAAAGAAGGGGAAATACCAACACCAGAAGCAGAGGAGGAGGAGGAAGGAGAGATCATCGAACTTGGAGAACTTGTCACAACAACAGGTGAGTGTGGGAGAACACAGCTACTGGTAAGCTAATCAATGTATGCCTGCCTCTTTTACAATAGCCATTTTTTTGTGTTTTTTTTTAGGTGATGTGGATGTTGTGGAAGAAGAATCGCACTTTACCACTGAAAGTGCACACGTACTCATCGGGGAGATAATGGTGTGCAATCGAGATCTAGATGAGATCAAGAAAAACATCAATGATGTTCAACAAAATATGATTGATCATTGATGTTTTAGCGAAAATCTGAAAATGCACAAAGTAATTATCACACATTTGTGGCTGTTTCTCACAAAAATTTTAACTTAATAACTGTGCCAAATTTGGAAGATGCACACATTGTGTCAACATGTGCTAGCTCCCATCATGGTGGAGTAATGACAACGTTTTGGGGGTGCAACCACTTTACTAACTACTAAAGTGGGTGAGGTGAAGGGGTTGCCCCCCCAAAACACGTCCATTTATCCCCATGATGGGAGATTGCACATTTGACCATTCTAGGCATGTTTTTTACCATCAAATGCCCATTTTGATACCCAAATTGTGTGCATGTTCTAAATTTCACTTTTCCAGGGGTGACACCCCATGTGATGAAGGCACGTTCAAACACACTTTGAACATATAGTCATGTCTGATCTTGTCTTCACTTTTGAAAGTTGAACTTTGCAAGTTCCTATGTTCAGTGTGTTATGTTTTGCTACATGCCTGGTTTTCCCAAATGCGCAATGTTAGTAAACAATGTTCTAAAGAACAAAGATCTTTTCAGTTTCCAAAAGCATTTTTGAAAGGCACTTGTGAATGTGTTGTAAGTAAAATTTTTACATCTAAAAAATGTGTGGCTTCCTTATTTCAAAACACATAAGCATTATTTATGTCAAAAGTAAATGATTTTGGTGACAATAGGTGTTATTTACTAAAGGCTATTCCAGTTTGCACTGCAAGTGTATTTTCCAGGGCACTTTTGCAGTGCACTTGTAGTGCATAGTGGATTTGGCTTTTGTAAATGACACCCACAGTGCTTTGTAATAAAACACGTAGCACACCATTTTCGGGAATACACACATTTCTGTCATGGTGATGAAAAGGAGTATTTTCGGGGGTCAGTTATGCACTACAAACCTTATCTAGACAAAATATTAGGTATCACACACACAACATGAGAAGATTATTTTTGGGAAGAAGAGACTGTAACCTCCTTTTGCCCAGAAAGTGCATTCCCACTGTTGAAGATAAAGGGCCCAAATTGAAAAGACAAATAAGCTAGAACACACCTACAAGAAACACAAGCAGTAAATGACAAGAAATCCTAGGTCTGGTTAAAAAATATATTTATTAAAAAATGCCTCTCACACATCGTCAGGCAGAGCAATGGCCCCCCTACCCACAAAGTAGTTCATATATCTCTTGCGGACCTCGCAGCATTTAGAGGGGGCAAGCCAGGACGTGCAGCTTGAAGGGCTGTGAGGTCGGCATTGGAAGGCCCGTCCACACCCGGGCCAACGGGCACAACATAGTTGCTGCTATGTCTTTTGAGAAAGTTGTGCAATATGCAGCAGGAAAGAACTATGTGGTTGAGTTTATATTCCGCCAAGTTAATAGCCATCAAAAAGAGGCGGAAGCGGCTGGCCAGGATTCCGAAGGTGTTCTCCACCACTCTGCGGGCTCTCGACAGCCTGTAATTGAAGACCCTCTGGTCTGGGGTGAGGGTCCTCATTGGGAAGGGCCTCATCAGATGGGTTGTCAGCGCAAACGGTTCATCCGCGACAAAGACAAAAGGGAGTCCTTCAGCATTCTCCTCTGGAGGTGGCAAGCACAGACTGCCACTCTGGAGATGCCAGTAGAACTCCGTGTGCGCAATGGCACCACCATCCGAGATCCGGCCATTCATCCCCACGTCCACATACAAAAACTCGTATGTCGCCGACACCACCGCCAACATCACTACGCTATTAAACCCCTTGTAATTATAATAGTATGACCCCGAGTTGGGGGGAGGGATGATGCGGAGGTGTTTCTCATCAATTGCACCTCCGCAATTAGGAAAGTCCCAACGGCTGGCAAAGTGGGAGGCCACAGTCTGCCATTCCTGTGGCGTGGAAGGGAACTGTGGAGTCAAAAAAGAAAAAAAAAATAGTCACTTTGCACATAAACATTGCAAGCAGATTAGACACTAACATCTTGGAACAAGATCAGACTTAAATTGGAACCTGGAAAGTATTTGCACCCCAAAGTACAAGGTCTCCTTAGCATATTACTCACCCCCCCATCAATCCCCCCACTTCTGATGGGCCATTGACAATAACTATGGGTTTGGGGGGGGGATTGGAGAGGTAACCCTCTCCACTTCATTGCTAGCCAAATGGCTCAATAATGTGTGCTAGTTTGGCCAGACCCTCCTTACCTAACACTATTGGCAGCCCACAGGAAAGATAAAAGAAGCTTCCTAATCCCCCCCCCCCAAAACAAAACAAAAAAAAATAAAGGGAAGCACATTTTGACATTCTGCAATTACCTATCAAGCTAATAATAGGAGGAAAATACAAAAAAACATCTAAAAAAAACATTGTAAAGTATTGAGCCGGCCCCTTGCACTACATGCTTTGCTGAATTCATCCCTAAATATGACCACTATAAAGAGGTAGGTATATAGTGTGTATTGAGCTCGGCAAAGCCAGCAGATAGAGGATTGTTAGCATCTGACAGAGCAGTTGGGGAGGGGGGTTCCTAATGAGTTTGGCACCCCAAAAAAATAAAAAGTCAAAGGGACTCTGCATGAAGTCAAACACACAGCAAACATTTGTGCATATTTTAGGGGGTGTTTGGGGGAAAACAATACTATAGAGCAGACAAAATACATTGCTTAAGTGACTAGGCCATAGGTGTCTATTGGGCCAGAAGAGCATGCTGGGGAGGTAAGTGAAGGGAAAAATGCATGAAGGACAAAAGGGGCACAGCATATTAGAGCATATTGCAATCATGGTAATTAGGGAAGGAGGTCAAAAATACAAGACATTAGCAAACAGAGCATACATAGGAGGAAATAGTAAAGGAGAAATGTTACCTTAATATAGTCCTCCTGCAGGACCTGGATTATGGCAGAACAGGTCTCTGGAATAATGTTCCCAGAGCCTAGGGAGAGATACCTGTGGAGAACTTCAGATCCTGAAGGCTTCTCCCTGTCGCCAAGTACCTCAACGTGGCAACAAGCCTCTGCTCCGGAGTGATGGCTTGTCTCATGCAGGTATCCTGCCGGCTGATAAAAGGGTCAGCAAAGCCAAAAGACGGTGAAAAACGGGGTCCGTCATCCGGAGAAAGTTCCTGAAATCATCAGGATTATTCTCCCGGATCTCACAAAGCAAAGGCATGTGCGAGAATTGGTCACGCTGAAGCAACCAATTCTTAGTCCACATACTCCTCCTCGCTCTGTTCATGGACGGGTCTTGGCTCAAAGCTAAAAGCCCGACACCAAGTCCCTGTACAGCACGAACTCGGTGACGAGTACGTACAGGAAACATCGTTCACAAACGGTCGGCTGGTCAGAACGGACAAACAGAAAGCACCGATAAACAGCAAGGCCTGAAAGAACGAAATGAATACCAGAAACGAGCAGACAATAAGCAGTGACAATCAAAGCGTCCTATATCAAGATATAGGCCGCAATGACCAACAAATGCGAACTGACTACACGCACTAATAAACAGATACGCACGACAAGCACAAACTGAAGAGCAGTAAGGATCTGAGTCACAAAACTGAGAAGCGCAAATCGTAAGTCCCCAAACTTCTACTAAAACGCGATAAACACGGAATCAGCAGAAGGAGCCCAACAGGTGCCGGACGTGGTGCTGAACTTCCTTTTTACTAGTCTTGTGGAAGACGACTTACGTCCCGGCGTTCTTGAAGACCGGAAATTCCGACAACGTTGTCCGACTGTGTGTACGCAACACCAGCTTCGGACAAATTCCGGCGGAAATGATCCGACGGAACTAGTCATCGGAAAATCCGAGCGTGTGTACGGGCCATTACAAGAAAATCTGTTGGAGTCTGCAAAAGACTTGAGATTGGGGCAGAGGTTAACCTTCCAGAAGGACAACAACCCTAAATATACAGCCAGAGCTACAATGGAATGGTTTAGATCAAAGCATATTCATGTGTTAGATTGACCAAAGTCCAGACCTAAATCCAATTAAGAATCTGTGGCAAGACTTGAAAATTGCTGTTGTTTATAGATGCTCTCCATCCAATTTGACAGAGCTTGAACTATTTTGCAAAGAATGGGCAAAAATTTCACTCTCTAGATGTGCAAAGCTGGTAGAGACATACCCAAAAAGACTTGCAGCTGTAATTGCAGCCAAAGGTGGTTCTACAAGGTATTGACTTGATACAAATCCACGCTACACTTTACAGATATTTATTTGTAAAACATTTTGAAAACCATTTATCATTTTCCTTTCACTGCACAATTACTGTATATACTCGAGTATAAGCCGAGTTTTTCAGCAATTTTTTTGTGCTGAAAATGCCCCCCTCAGCTTATACTCGAGTCAAGCACTTTTCTGCAGAAGAGAATGACATTTTCCGACCTGACTTTGGGGCCCTGTATATTGGGCCACTTGGTGCTAGGAACCCCCAGTGGAACTAGCACTACAAAATATCCAAAAATGGGGTTTCTAGGACCAAGTGGCCCCGATATACAGGGCCCCAAAGTCGGTCAACTGTGTCCATCTGCAGCAATGTCATTTCGGGACCCTTTGGGATTTCAAGGGATATGAATACTTTTTCCAGTGGCGGAATTACCAGGGTCGCACCAGTCGCATTTGCGACTGGGCCCTCTGGTTCCGCCACTGTAGGGGGGCCCGCTGCTGCCCGGGAAATAGTACAGTGTATGGTCATTCACGGGGAGTTCGCCCCGCCCATCCTTTCCGGCCGCTCCGCCCATCCTCCCCGAGCGCACTGTGCACACTGCACAGGCTCCGCCCATCCTCCCCACCCATCCTCTCAGCCCGCTTCGCTCCGCCCGCTCCGCCCAACGTCTCCGCCCATACTCTTCACCTGCACTCACAGCAGGCACAGTCCCCGCCCATCTTCTCTAGCTCCGCCTGCACTCACAGGCCCCGCCCATCCCCTCTGTTCACCCAAGAAAGACCCAGAAAGGAGGGGGATTCGGAACCAAGTGATCTGCAAGTGAGTGGCACCCATCCCTGATCCCCACACCACCACTACTGCACTAATCCCCCCCACACCACCACTACTGCACTAATCCCCCCCCCACACCACCACTACTGCACTGACCCCCCCCCCCACACCACCACTACTGCACTGATCCCCCCCACACCACCACTACTGCACTGATCCCCCCCCCACACCACCACTACTGCACTGATCCCACCCCCCCACACACCACCACTACTGCACTGATCCCCCCCCACACCACCACTACTGCACTGATCCCCCCCACACCACCCCGCCCCACCACCACCACTACTGCACTGATCCCCCCCCCCCCACACCACCACTACTGCACTGATCCCCCCCCCCACACCACCACTACTGCACTGATCCCCCCCCCACACCACCACTACTGCACTGATCCCCCCCCCCACACCACCACTACTGCACTGCACTGATCCCCCCCCCCCCCACCACCACCACTACTGCACTGATCCCCCCCCCCCCCACAACCACCACTACTGCACTGATCCCCCCCCCACTCCACCACTACTGCACTGACCCCCCTCCCCCCCCACACCACCACTACTGCACTGATCACCCCCCCCCCCCACACCACCACTACTGCACTGATCCCCCCCCCACACCACCACTACTGCACTGACCCCCCCCCCCCCCACACCACCACTACTGCACTGATTCCCCCCCCACACCACCACTACTGCACTGATCCCCCCCACACCACCACTACTGCACTGATCCCCCCCCACACCACCACTACTGCACTGATCCCACACCACCACTACTGCACTGATCCCCCCCACACCACCACTACTGCACTGATCCCCCCCCCCCCACACCACCACTACTGCACTGATCCCCCCCCCACACCACCACTACTGCACTGATCCCCCCCCACACCACCACTACTGCACTGATCCCCCCCCCACACCACCACTACTGCACTGATCCCCCCCCCCCCCCCACACCACCACTACTGCACTGATCCCCCCCCCCCCCCACACCACCACTACTGCACTGATCCCCCCCCACACACCACCACTACTGCACTGATCCCCCCCCCACACCACCACTACTGCACTGATCCCCCCCCCACACCACCACTACTGCACTGACCCCCCCCCCCCACACCACCACTACTGCACTAATCCCCCCCCACACCACCACTACTGCACTGATCCCCCCCCCACACCACCACTACTGCACTGACCCCCCCCACCCCACACCACTACTGCACTGATCACCCCCCCCCCACACCACCACTACTGCACTGATCCCCCCCCCCACACCACCACTACTGCACTGACCCACACCACCACTACTGCACTGACCCACACCACCACTACTGCACTGACCCCCCACACCACCACTACTGCACTGATCCCCCCCCCCACACCACCACTACTGCACTGATCCCCCCCCCCACACCACCACTACTGCACTGATTCCCCCCCCCACACCACCACTACTGCACTGATCCCCCCCCCCACACCACCACTACTGCACTGATCCCCCCCCCACACCACCACTACTGCACTGATCCCACACCACCACTACTGCACTGACCCCCCCCCACACCACCACTACTGCACTGATCCCCCCCCCACACCACCACTACTGCACTGACCCCCCCCCCCCCCACACCACCACTACTGCACTGATCCCACACCACCACTACTGCACTGATCCCCCCCCACACCACCACTACTGCACTGATCCCCCCCCCACCCCACCACTACTGCACTGATCCCCCCCCCACACCACCACTACTGCACTGATCCCCCCCCACACCACCACTACTGCACTGATCCCCCCCCCCCACACCACCACTACTGCACTGATCCCCCCCCCCACACCACCACTACTGCACTGATCCCCCCCACACCACCACCACTACTGCACTGATCCCCCCCCCCACACCACCACTACTGCACTGATCCCCCCCCCCACACCACCACTACTGCACTGATCCCCCCCCCCCACACCACCACTACTGCACTGATCCCCCCCCCACACCACCACTACTGCACTAATCCCCCCCCCCCACACCACCACTACTGCACTGATCCCCCCCACACCACCACTACTGCACTGACACCCCCCCCCCCACACCACCACTACTGCACTGATCCCCCCCCCACACCACCACTACTGCACTGATCCCCCCCCCACACCACCACTACTGCACTGATCCCCCCCCCACACCACCACTACTGCACTGATCCCCCCCACACCACCACTACTGCACTGATCCCCCCCCACACCACCACTACTGCACTGATCCCCCCCCCACACCACCACTACTGCACTGATTCCCCCCCCCCCACACCACCACTACTGCACTGATCCCCCCCCACACCACCACTACTGCACTGATCCCCCCCCCCCCACACCACCACTACTGCACTGATTCCCCCCCCCACATCACCACTACTGCACTGATCCCCCCCCCCCCACACATCACCACTACTGCACTGATTCCCCCCCCCCCACATCACCACTACTGCACTGATTCCCCCCCACATCACCACTACTGCACTGACCCCCCCCCCCCCCCACATCACCACTACTGCACTGACCCCCCCCCCCACACCACCACTACTGCACTGATCCCCCCCCCCCCACACCACCACTACTGCACTGATCCCCCCCCCCACATCACCACTACTGCACTGATTCCCCCCCCCCACATCACCACTACTGCACTGATTCCCCCCCCATCACCACTACTGCACTGATTCCCCCCCCCCCACATCACCACTACTGCACTGATTCCCCCCCACATCACCACTACTGCACTGATCCCCCCCCCCCCCCCACATCACCACTACTGCACTGATTCCCCCCCCCCCACATCACCACTACTGCACTGATACCCCCCCCACACCACCACTACTGCACTGATACCCCCCCCCACACCACCACTACTGCACTGATACCCCCCCCCCACACCACCACTACTGCACTGATACCCCCCCACACCACCACTACTGCACCGATACCCCCCACACCACCACTACTGCACTGATACCCCCCACACCACCACTACTGCCACTGGTCCCCCCCACACACACCACTGCTGCCACTGATACCCTCCCACACCACCACTACTGCCACTGATCCCCCACATTACCACCACTACTGCCACTGATACCCTCCCACACCACCACTACTGCCACTGATCCCCCACATTACCACCACTACTGCCACTGATTCCCCCCTCCCCCCACACCAATACCACAACCACTGCTGCCACTGATCCACCCCATCATGACCACTACTGCCACTGATACCATTCTCCTCCCCACCACTCATCCCATCCCACCCACCCCCCCCCCCCCCCAACGACCACCCTCACGACGGATCCCATTCTCCCACCACCGCTGCCACTCATTTCATCCAATGCCCTCCACCGCTGCCACTCATCCCATCCAATCCCCCCTTCCACTACCACTCATCCTATCCAATCCCCCTTCCACTACCACTCATCTCATCCCACCCTCCTCCAACCATCATCCTTGCCACTGATCCCATTCCCCCCCACCACCTTTGCCACTCATCCCATTCAATCCCGCCTACCACTCATCCCACCCCCTCAACCAAAACCCTTGCAGCTGATCCCATCCCCCCTCACTGCTGCCAATGATCCAATCCCTCCTCCACCATCGCTGCCACTGTTCCCATCCCTACCCAACCACCACTGCTGCCACTGATCTCATTCCCCCCACCGATGCCACTCATCCCATCTCTCCCTCACCGCTGCCACTCATCCAACCCCCTACCACCGATGCCACTGATCCTATCCCTCCCCAACCACCACTGATCCCATCCCTCACCAACACCGCTGCCACTCATCCCAGGGGCGTAACTACAGGGGTCACAATTGCAATAGCACACATGTTGCCCCTGAACACCTGGATGGGGGGGGGGGGGGGGCATTTAGAGGAACAAATCCCCTCCATTTTATTTCTGCAGCCACTAAAAGTCTGCTTCTCCTCCTCTCCCTCTGATAGGCATTCAGTGGCTGCAGGAGGAACATGGAGGGGATTTGTTCCCCCTGCTATGCAGGTCCTGCTGCCCCTGGGATCAGTGGGCAGGGCCCTGGCCGGGGGTCAGGGGGGCCCTCCATGGTTTCTTGCACCGGGGCCCTGAAGGTTCTAGTTACGCCACTGACTTTTTCAATGCACTGTATGTATATGCCGGTGAACTAGATTGAGTCCAATAATTAATTTCCTCTTGTAGATATCATAACCAAATATTCCTGAATCTAGCGGACAATTTAATATGCATTAAGCAGACTGTACCCGTTATTCCTCTGCAGTAGGATTAAGGAGCAGAGTCTGCCTATATAGCTAAACTGTATTTATCTAATCCCTAAGGTTATGTTATCATGAGTGGAATATTATGCTGAACAAGCAAAATCTATCGTAAGCAAAATGTTACGATAAACAAGGAAAATAATCCAGATAATAATACACCATTAGTTACCCTCAGAAATAAGATGGTAGTTCTAAAATACTGAGCAAATTATACCATACCTGAGGAGTTATGGATGTTGGGTTAAGAGCCACACCCAGGTATAACTTTTAAGGAGATTAATCGACTGTCTGAGACCGACAGAGCGAGTATGAGAGCATGTTAATAGGAATGATGATGGGAATAGTGATTCATGATGGATCGTGATGAATGGATGGATATGAATGAGGTTCCTTAGATGCAGATGAGGATGGAGCTGGTGTGAACCAAGCTGGGGGACCAAGATAAAGATGAGCCCAAAATCATCAACTGTTTTGTCATCTAAAAAATTTAGAAATTAAATTCACTTTTATAATTCTAAGAAACTTATAGAGATGTTCTTGAATGTTGACTTTTGGTTAATGGTTTAGGATATCTTAAAGTGTTTGTAACCCCACAATTTCATATTCCAGATATGTACCTGCTGTACCATGTACTTGTATGGAAAAGTATCCTGTTCTCTTTGTATTGCTCCCTTGATGTAAAAACCATCATGTTCCTGCCAGTCCCTCTGCTTTTCTATTTAAAAACTGACCACACTAAGCAGGAGAACATACCATGGTCAGTTCTCTAGCTGTGATGGGTACTCAGTGTGCCCCCCCTGCACAGCCTATCACTGGGAATCTCAGTGTACCATTGCTTCTCCTCCCACCAGCTCTTATGCAGCTAAAACCGGAGAGAATGTGATCACTTAAAAAAAAAAAAAGGGGAAATAATGTTTTTATATATATACACAAATCTTTTGTCTTTTATTTCAATTTTAAATTAAACTGGTTGTTTTGCAAGGTGATCGTTTACAATCACTTTAAGAAGGAACAAAAGGAGTCTGTCAATAATGTGCACATATAGAATTGTTGTCTTTTATCAGCTGGGTACATAAACTTTGTCTCTTTACAATTGTAAAACTTGTAAGTTCTGGAGGCCTTGTAAATATAGAAAATTTGTTTTAAAATAGAAGTATGGGATTATCCAATATAATCAATCATACTTACCTAGATGGCTACAGCACAAATCACAGCTGCAGCTGTCCCCCACCACCTCACTGAGAGCTGAGTGATCAAAGACCGCTGCTCGCTCAGCCCCCAGTCTTCAGCATACAGAGAGACGCGACTGTCGATCAGTGTTCTGGAGTGCTGGGCTGTGCAGGGGGCAGGAGCTGCTAACTCAGGCTCTTAGCGGCTCCCTGAGAGGCTGAGCCAACTGCTGATCCAGGAGGCATCTGGGTGGATCACGACCATATGGTCGGATCTTTTCAGAGCCTGGTCTGGGCCTGTGTCGTCAGCTGACTGCAGGCTTTAGCCCGCTGTTGGCTGAAAAAGGGTCATAGCAGTGCAGAACTTACAGCACTCCTATGATTCACTGGAGAAGTATAGGCAAAAAGTCTTTGGCTATACTTCACCTTAAACCGCTTCCAGTCCACCCACAAACTATAAACAGCAGACAGAAAGCAGCGCCGATGTGGGTAACATACCTGTACATCAGCCTGCTTCGTCGACTCCTGCACGGCTCACAGAGCACGTACCCGAGAGGCCGATAATCTGAGTGTACCCTGGACACTGCAGATCACATTACCGCTCCGGATGATCACGTGGTCTTGTACCATGTGTCTGCTGTGTCCAATTACAGCAATTACATAGTACTCAATGGAAACCAAAAGTAAACATCGGTTCTCTCTGCTCTCACATAGATTGGCTGTGAGAGCCAAGATAAGCAATGCTGCAGCCTAAACAAAAAAGACTGACAATTTAAAAGAAAAAAAAAACAAAGTTTTTTACTTTTTGCTATATTATATATCCACAGAAAAATCAAAAAAAAAACGAATTTCTATATCAGTTTAGGCCAATATGTATTCTTCTACATATTTTTGGTAAAAAAAAAACACAATAATTGTATATTGATTGGATTGCGCAAAAGTTATAGCGTCTACAAAATAGAGGCTAGATTTATGGCATTTTTATTATTAATTTTCTCTTTTACTAGTAATGGCGGTGATCAGCGATTTTTAGGACTGCGACATATCAGACACTTTTTTGGGACCAGTGACATTGATACAGCGATCAGTGCTATAAAATTCCACTGACTACAGTACAAAAGACACTGGCAGGGAAGGGGTTTACACTAGTGGTGATCAAGGGGTTAAATGTGTTCCCTGGAAGGTGTTTTTAACTGTGGGGGAGGGGACTGACAGAGAGATCGCTGTTCCTAACCACTAGCAACAGACTATCACTCAGTACTCTACTGTCAGAATGGGCATCTGTTTGTTTACATTCACAGATCCCTGATCTGACTCTTTGTGGGAACGATCATGGGTGGCCGGAGGACATCGCGGCCACCGGCCACATGCATCAGCTCCCCTGCCATGCAGTGGGCGCGCGCCTGCTATAGCTGTAAAATGGACCGACGTACAGCTACCGCGATTCGTGGGAACGAGCCGACCTGCTGCAGTATGACGGCAGCTGATCGGCAAGTGGTTAATGGCTGGGCAGCAATGACTTCACTATTGCGCATGCACACAGAAGTCACTTCATCACACATTAGAGTGGGTGCCATAAATATGGTCTGCGTTGCACATATGCAGCTCAGCTTACATTAATGCTGACAGGCCTGGAGAGGCATTTATAACAGAAGAAACCACTAGGGCAGTGGTCACCAAACTGCAGCCCGGGGGCCGGATGTAGTCCTTTTCTTGCTTTTACCAGTGAAGAGCACAATTCCTCCCAATGACACCAATGATGGGGCAAATTGCCTACTAATGACATCAACTATGGGGCACAGTTCCTCCCATTGACACCAAAAATGGGTCCCAATGACACCAATGATGGGGCACAATGCCTCCCAATGACACCAGTGATGGGAGATTGTTTACTCCCACTGATGCTGGGACATTTTGTAATCCCAAAGGCCACAGTCTGGCCCCCCTAAAGTCTGAAGGACAGTAAACTGGTCCTTTGTTTAGTATGTGTGCAGACCCCTGCACTAGGGTGTCTTCTGTTATAAAAACTCTGCCTGTAAGTGTTTGTTTACATTTTTTACTTCAATACCGTTTTAAATGGTTTGTTTTATCCCTCTAATTGCTACTTTGTTTGGTCAGCTTGTTCTGTTAAAGTAAGTTAAAAAATAACAGATTTACAGGCTGGCATAAAAATCTAAGAATTGGTAAGATGCAATTTAATATATTTTTGTTTTTGTGTTAAAGAAGAACTTCAGGCTTTTTCTCCCCAAAACAACAGATGCACTGTGAATGTAAAGGAATCACAATCCCACTGTTAGTTTGTGTGTAATTTACCTCCTTTAGCTGTATACAGCAAATTTGTGTGTCTGTGATGTCACTCCTCTTTCTGGCTGAATTTCAAAGTTTCTGACTTCCTGCTTCCTTCCTTTTGAAGTCCTGATACTACATGTCCCATCATCCTTTGAGCAGAGGCTGCTCTAGGCTTTCTGAGGCCTTAGGCAAATCTGAGACATGAGGCCCCACTCATATCCATAATGGGAAAAATAATTCAAGCGATAAAAATTAACTGTATAAATTGGATATATTAAGAGTATTAAATTCTATGAACTATGAATTCACCGTTTATAGAATTTTCTCTAACCAATTCTTCTTTAATCAAATATATATAGTACATATTTATCCATTTACATGAAGGTCAGGTTAATATAACCCAGCCAGCACAGAGTTTCCCCATATATCAGAGTCTGCAGGATTCCCCCTTACATTGCAAGGGAACTCTGATAAAGGAGAATGCTGCGGATCTTGATCTAAGGGGGAACCTGCAGACTTTGTTTTAAAGGGGAACTCTAATGTAAGGGAGGGGGAGCACTGGTGACCAAAGATTACCTTTATATCAGAGTCCACTGCATTCCCCTTTACATCACAGAGTTCCAACTTGCATTTAAAATGGAAACTCTAATGTGGAGGGGGCTCTAGAGCACCTTCCGTAGAGTGAGAGAGTTGATACAGGAGATGGTCAAAGACTGCAGATATGATACAGGAGATGATCAGAGATTACAGACATGATACATGAGATGATCAGAGACTGCAGACATGATACAAGAGATGATCAGAGACTGCAGACATGATACAAGAGATGATCAGAGACTGCAGACATGGTACAAGAGCTGATCAGAGACTGCAGACATGATACAGGAGATGATCAGAGATTACAGACATGATACAGTAGATGATCAGAGACTACAGACATGGTACAAGAGATGGTCAGAGACTGCAGACATGGTACAAGAGATGGTCAGAGACTGCAGACATGATACAAGAGATGGCCGGAGACTGCAGACATGGTACAAGAGATGGTCAGAGACTGCAGACATGGTACAAGAGATGGTCAGAGAGTGCAGACATAATACAGGAGATTGTCAGAGACTGCAGACATGATACAGGTGATGGTCAGAGACTGCAGACATGATAAAGAAGATGGTCAGAGACTGCAGACATGATACAGGAGATGATCAGAGATTACAGACATGATACAGGAGATGATCAGAGACTGCAGACATGATACAAGAGATGATCAGAGACTGCAGACATGGTACAAGAGATGATCAGAGACTGCAGACGTGATACAGGTGATGATCAGAGACTGCAGACATGATACAAGAGATGGTCAGAGACTGCAAACATGGTACAAGAGATGGTCAGAGACTGCAGACATGATACAGGAGATGGTCAGAGACTGTGCTGACATACTACAGGAGATGATCAGAGACTGCAGACATAGTACAAGAGATGATCAGAGACTGCAGACATAGTACACAAGATGATTAGAGACTGCAGACATAGTACAGCAGATGATCAGAGACTGCAGACGTGATACAGGACATGGTCAGAGACTGTGCAGACATGATACAGGAGATGGTCAGAGTCAGGGACTGCAGAGTGCAGCCACTGTGCCCATCAAATACAGCCACTGTGCCCATCAAGTGCAGCCACTGTGCCCATCAAGTGCAGCCACTGTACCCATCAAGTTCAGCCACTGTGCCTATCAAGTGCAACCACTGTGCCCATCAAATGCAGCCACTGTGCCCATCAAATGCAGCCACTGTGCAAATCAAATGGATGCCACCCCCTTTGTGTAAGACAGCATCTGTTTGATTGGGGGGAGTATATGTGCTGGGAAGGGAGAAGACGTGCTGGGGGGTGGATTTCATATCCAAGCCCCCTTGTAGCACAAGTCGTAAAGAGTGCCATCTAGCACACAGTGGCGTCACTAGGGTTGGTGTCACCGGGTGTGGTAGAACATGGTGTCACCCCCTGTACTTAGCAGGCTAGTGTGTTGGTGTGGCTCTCCCCCCTTAACCTGCCACAATGGATGGACAGAGGAGGAGGAGGGGCGGGTTCAGTTTGCTCCACTCCGCAGTGCACTCACTGCACTGTGTGTGTGTCAGGCAGCTGGGGAGAGATGTCGGGGCGCCGGCTCAGCTGCCAGCAACGCACAGTGGAGTGGAGCTCGTGGGATGCCTGTGGCCAATTATAGCTCAGGGGGGGTTTAGTACACGCCCCACACTATATAAGGCCGCAGCGCCAGCGGCCTTGTGTTGTGTGTTCCGGCGTTTAGGGAAAGAGGATTGATAGGCAGGGACAGTGTGAACTATTGATCATTCATTTCCGTGTGGGGAAAGGCAGGGAAAAGAGGATTGATAGGCAGGGACAGTGTGAACTATTGATCATTAATTTCCGTGTGGGGAAAGTGCAGGGAAAGAGGAATAATAGGCAGGGATAGTGTTCTTCTCAGGCATTTGCGTGTGGGGAAAGTGCTGTTCTCTATAAATACAGCCATCTGCAGGAGTTAGTGTGTGTGTGCTGTGTGAGTCCAGCACAGCACAGTATAAACCTGCACCTGTATCTACCATTTTGTGCAGTTCTCCATTAATCCAGCCATCTGCAAGAGTAATGCCCCGTACACACGGTCGGATTTTCCGATGGAAAACGTCCTATCGGACAATGTTGTCGGAAATTCCGACCGTGTGTAGGCTCCATCGGACTTTTTCCATCTGATTTTCCAACGGACAACGTTTTATCTCCTGCTCTCAAATTTTCCGACAACAAAGTCCGATCGGACTTTTTCCGATCGTGTGTAGCGAATTCCGACGGACAAAGTGCCACGCATGCTCAGATCAAATTACAAGACCAAAGCTATTGGCTACTAGCCTCTACGTAGTTCCGTCGTACGCAACGAACATCACCACGTTCAGAATGATCGGATTTTCCGACAACTTTGTCCGACCGTGTGTATGCAACACCAGTGTCGGACAAAATTCGTCGGAAAAAATCTGACGGATTTTGTGGTCGGAATTTCTGACCGTGTGTATGGGGCATTAGTGTGTGTGTTGTGTGAGTCTAGCACAGCACAGTATACAACCTGCACCTGTATCTGCCCTTCTGCCCTGGTGCCATCTAATCCAGCCATCTGCAGGAGTTATTGTGTGTGTTGTGTGAGTCTAGCACAGCACAGTATACAACCTGCACCTGTATCTGCCCTGGTATCATCTAATCCAGCCATCTGCAGGAGTTATTGTGTGTGTCTAGCACAGCACAGTATACAACCTGCACCTGTATCTGCCCTTCTGCCCTGGTGTCATCTAATCCAGCCATCTGCAGGAGTTATTGTGTGTGCTGTGTGAATCTAGCACAGCACAGTATACAACCTGCATCTGTATCTGCCCTTCTGCCCTGGTGTCATCTAATCCAGCCATCTGCAGGAGTTATTGTGTGTGTTGTGTGAGTCTAGCACAGCACAGTATACAACCTGCACCTGTATCTGCCCTGGTGTCATCTAATCCAGCCATCTGCAGGAGTTATTGTGCGTGTTGTGTGAGTCTAGCACAGCACAGTATAAAACCTGCACCTGTATCTGCCCTTCTGCCCTGGTGTCATCTAATCCAGCCATCTGCAGGAGTTAGTGTGTGTGTTGTGTGAGTCTAGCACATCACAGTATACAACCGGCACCTGTATCTGCCCTTGTGTCATCTAATCCAGCCATCTGCAGGAGTTAGTGTGTGTGCTGTGTGAGTCTAGCACAGCACAGTATACAACCTGCACCTGTATCTGCCCTTCTGCCCTGGTGTCATCTAATCCAGCCACCTGCAGGAGTTATTGTATGTGTTGTGTGAGTCCAGCACAGCACAGTATACAACCTGCACCTGTATCTGCCCTTCTGCCCTGGTGTCATCTAATCCAGCCATCTGCAGGAGTTAGTGTGTGTGTTGTGTGACTCCAGCACAATATACACTACCCAATTGCTGTTTTCCCATCTCCCTGCAGGCCATTACAATGTCTGGAAGGCCAACAAGGAGAGGCAGACAGTCACGAGCCAAGAAAAGAGGGCAAGCAGGCTCTGTGTCTAGAGACAACAGTGATGGTCGTGGACGCGGTGCATCGTCATCAGCACGTGGCCATGGGACACGCCTGTCCTTATTTTCGGCAGCTGGACATGTTGAGCCGCATCATGCCGAAGACTTGGTAGAGTGGATGACCAAGCCCTCCTCATCCTCTCTCACCCAGGCTCAGGGTACTGGCAAAGCAGCTGCCAACGCGTACTTAATGTCATCAGTCACCCCTTCCCTAGACCCACCATGTCCTCCTGAGAAGTCCCCCGAACAGTTTGAGCACAGTGTTGGGTACATGCTCCAGGAGGATGCCCAGCGTTTTGAAGGCTCTGATGATGATACCCAGCTAGAGGAAGGCACTAGCGTGAGCGCAGAGAGAGGGGATGCTCAAGGACAGCAATCTGGCAGTCATGTTCCACCAGCTGCAGCATACTGCCAGGTTTGCTCCAGTGGTGAAGAGGGAGAGGATGATGAGGTCACTGACTCCACGTGGGTGCCTGAACGGAGAGAGGAGGAGGAGGAGGAGGCGGCACATCTCGAACGAGGCAGGATGCCCTCCAGGGGCCAGCTTGAGGGCAGCACACCAACTGAATCACACCGCAGAGCTCCGCCTGTGCAGGACACTGCCTCTGCGCGTTATTACAAAAGTTCTTTGGTGTGGGCATTTTTTGAGACGAGTGCATCAGATCGCACCGCTGCTATTTGCAACATATGTCTCAAGCGTATCTCGCGTGGCCAAAACATCAGCCATTTGGGCACCACAAGCATGACCAGACATATGTTGACCTGCCATGCAGCTCGTTGCCAAGCGTACCTTAAAGACCCACACCAAAGAACAAAGCGGACCTCTCCTTGCTCCTCATCAGCTGGGATCTTCAACCCCACTATACCTTCAGTCCTCTCTGAAAGCTGCACTGAGAGGAATGAAGGTGTAGAATTAGGTGTGTCACAGCCAAGTACTTGCGGGCACTCTGCTAGCAGTACACCGACGTCCGATTGTACCAGGCAAATTTCCCTGCCCCAGCTGCTGGACCGTCGAAAGAAGTTCACTCCCAGCCATCCACATGCCCAGCGGTTGAATGCTAGCTTGGCTAAATTGCTAGCACTTCAACTACTGCCTTTTCAGTTGGTAGACTCGCCCCCCTTCCGTGAGTTTGTGCAATGTGCGGTTCCTCAGTGGCAGGTTCCCAAATGCCACTTTTTCTCACGAAAGGCGATTCCGGCACTCTACCGGCATGTGGAAGGCAATGTCTTGGCCTCGCTGGACAGGGGGGTCAGCGGTAAGGTGCATATTACCACTGACTCATGGTCCAGCAGGCATGGACAGGGACGTTACCTATCTTTTAACGGCCCATTGGGTCACTCTTTTGGCAGCTGGGAAGGATGCAGGACAAGGTGCAGTAGTGTTGGAGGTTGTTCCGCCACCGCGCCTCCAAAATGCTACTACTGGTTGTGACACACCTCTCTCCTCCACCCCCTCCTCTTCTTCTTCCTCCATGGCCTCTTCGAGTGCTCTGTCCTCGGAACCAGCGGTGCTCCGTAGACATTCAAGGGGCTACGCAAGTACGCAGGCAAAAAGATGCAATGCCGTGCTTGCGCTGGTGTGTTTGGAGGACAGGAGCCACACTGGGGCAGAGGTTCTGTCAGCTCTGCAGTGGCAGGCCGAGAGGTGGTTGACGCCATGCCAGCTTAAGCCAGGAATGGTGGTTTGTGACAATGGCACCAACCTCCTCTCCGCCCTGCGACAGGTACAACTGACCCATGTGCCCTGTATGGCTCACGTCCTTAACCTGGTGGTGCAGCGGTTCTTGGGCAGGTACCCAGGCTTACAGGATGTCCTGAGGCAGGCCAGGAAAGTATGTGTGCATTTCCGCCGATCATATAATGCCAGTGCTCGGCTGGCTGAGCTGCAAAAGGAGTTGAACCTGCCCAAGAACCGCCTTATATGTGACATGCCCACCAGGTGGAACTCCACATTGGCCATGCTGCAGCGACTGCACACGCAGCAGAGGGCCATCAATGAGTACCTGTGCGACTAGGGCACCAGGACAGGGTCAGGAGAGCTCGGATTTTTTTTCATCACGCCAGTGGAGCATGATCAGGGATGCATGCACTGTCCTGTCACCATTTGAGGAGGCCACGAGGATGGTGAGCAGTGACAGTGCATGCATCAGTGACACTGTACCTCTTGTCCACCTGTTGGAGCATACGCTGCATGGAATAATGGACAGGGCACTTGAGGCAGAACAGAGGCAGGAAGAGGAGGACTTCCTTGCCTCTCAAGGCCCCCTTTATCCAGACAGTGTTCCTTCTCCCCCACCCATCACACAGGAAGAGGATGAGGAGGAGGATTGTGTCAGCATGGAGGTGGAGCCTGGCACACAGCATCAGCAGCAGCAGTCTTTTAGGGATGATTTACAGTCCCAAGAAACCGGTGGACTTGTACGTGGCTAGGAGGAGGTGGCTGCGGATCATTTCGTCCTTAGTGACCCAGAAGACTCCGGACCAAATGCCTCAGCTAACCTACGTTGCATCGCCTCCCTGATCCTGCAAAGCCTGCAGGCTTTACTGGCTGGCCACTCTCCTTGATCCACGGTACAAGGGTAAGGTTGCGGACCTTATCTTGCCATCGCAGAGGGAGCAAAGGATGAGACAACTCCGGGAGGCCTTGCAGAAAGGTCTGTGCAACGTGTTCCCAGAGACTGGGAGGTTACAAACTCCTGGTCCTGGACGACTAGTTGCTGAGGCTTCGGTCAGTAGCAGAAGGAGCGGTGGGGAAGGTGGACGTCTGACCGATGCGTTCAGACAATTTTAGTCCGCAGCCCCAAGGTATGATCGGTTCCAGCAACCATCGCCAGCGTCTGATATACATGGTGCAGGAATACCTAGGGGCAAGGTCAGACTTGGACACCTTTCCCACCGAAAATCCTCTGGCTTACTGGGTCTTGAGGATGGATCACTGGCCAGAGCTTGCACAGTATGCAATTGAGCTACTGGCCTGTCCTGCATCTAGCGTTCTTTTGGAACGCACATTCAGTGCTGCTGGAGGCTTTGTCACCGACCACAGGGTGTGCCTGTCCACCGACTCGGTTGATCGACTGACCTTCATAAAGAGGAATCAGCCTTGGATCACCACCAGCTACCAGTCACCTGAAGCTGATATAACTGAATAATTTATTTTAAAATGTCACATCCCTTCAAGACTGCCTATGCTGATGCTGAGTGACTGTCCTGTTATGTTGACTGACTATCCTCTTCCTCCTCAATGATCCTGATGATAGCTTGGAAGAACATTTTTGTTTCTGGGTGCCACCACCATTGGCTAAGGCCCAATTTTTCAGCCCCTATTTAACAGGGGCGTGTAATTAAAAAATGTTATGCAATGCTTTGCAACAGGTCTCATTGCTGTGCTCCAAGTACAGTATCTGTGAGGGGTTGCAGTGTTGTGGCACCAGCACCAGTGGCTAAGGCCCAATTTTTCAGCCCGTTTAACAGGGGAGTGTAATTACAATTTTTCATGCAATGCTTTGCAACAGGTCTCATTGCTGTGCTCCAAGCACAGTATCTGTGAGGGGTTGCAGTGTTATGGCACCAGCACCAGTGCCTAAGGCCCAGTTTTTCAGCCCCTGTTTAACAGGGGCGTGTAATTACAAATCTTGATCTAATAATTCACAGCAGGGCCCCTTCCTGCGCCCACCAAGAGTAACTGTGAGGGCTTACAGTGTTGTGGCAACACCGTCCACCACCACCACCAAAGGCCCAATTTTTCTGCCCCTGTTCAACAGATGCATGCAATTACAATTCTTGATCTAATAATTCACAGCAGGACCCTTTCCTGTGCCCACCAAGAGTAACTGTGAGGGCATACAGTGTTGTGGCAACACTGTTCACCACCACCAAAGGCCCAATTTGTCTGCCCCTGTTCAACAGGTGCATGCAATTACAATTCTTGATCTAATAATTCACAGCAGGGTTTATTCCTGCGCCCACCAAGAGTAACTGTGAGGGCTTACAGTGTTGTGGCAACACCGTCCAACACCACCACCACCACCAAAGGCCCAATTTTTCTGCCCCTGTTCAACAGGGGCATGCAATTACAATTCTTGATCTAATAATTCACAGTAGGGCCCATTCCTGCACCCACCAAGAGTAACTGTGAGGGCTTACAGTGTTGTAGCACCACCACCAAAGGCCCAATTTTTCCTACCACTGTTCAACAATCGCATGTAATTACAATTCCTGATATAATAGTTCACAGCAGGGCGTTCCAGCACCCACCAAGAGTAGCTGTGAGGGCTTACAGTGTTGTGGCAACACCAACATCTAATGGGGCAAATTTCTGCAGAGTATATACGGCAGACCCCTACTTTCAAACATCCAACTTACAAACGACTCCTACTTGCAAACGGAAGGAATTGAGAGGAAATCTACCCCTAGGAAGGAAAATTCTATCCTGTTAGATCTCCCTAATTTGGGAAAAAGGTATCACTAATCCTTGTTTCAATAAAAAAAACCTTTCCTAAAAACATTTGTCATTGGGGCGGAAAGTGAGGTGAAATGTTCTGAACAGGTGCACAGACAGCAAAACAAATGTTACAGGGGTGATAACCCTTCCCTATGTTCTAAAAAAGCTTAAAAATAGATTTTTTTTGGCTGGAGCTACACTTAAAAATGTACCTGTTCAAAATTACAAACAGATTCTACTTAAGAACAAACCTGCAGTCCCTGTCTTGTTTGCACCGCCTGTATACTGCTGTTCAGATTATATAGGGTTGTAGGTATAGGGTTTTATTTTGGGTGCAGAGTTCCCCTTAATATCCATACAAGACCCAAAGGGGCTGGTAATGGACTGGGGTGGGGGGTGATGGGGTAGCCATGCCATTTTTCTTAAAGATTTTCATCCATATTGCCAGGACAAGACATGACATTAAAACCGCAACAGTTTTAAATGGCTTCTTTTTTTCCTTTACAAATGTCATTTTGTGCAGGGACAGTTCTAAACACGGGAAACACATGCCACTTCACAGGCATACTTTAGACACCCCCCAGGTACCATATTTAAAGGAATATTTCACTTTTTTTTTTTCACTTTATGCATCATTAAAATGACTGCTCCAGAAAAAAACATCTGTTTTTAAAACTTCTTTTTGCATTGATACATGTCCCCTGGGGCAGGACCCGGGTCCCCAAACCTTTTTTATGACAGTTCGGCTCATCCCTATTACAGACTGTAGCTGCTACAAGAAGTGGCTGTGGCAGGATATAACACAACTATACTCAGAATAATAGGGGATCTGCAGACAACAGAGCAACACAGTATAGAGGTATGATCTATGCTGGGATTAATCATTCTAATCAGTTCTAGTGAAAAAAAAGAAAGTTGGAATTCAGATTTAAATACCACTTTAAGCATGGTTGATGAAGTACACTGGTACTGGGTTGCTTTACTTCCTTGGTGTCTTGATGGCTTGCAGAGCCACTGATCACTGATAGAGCAATAAGCTATTGAAAGAGGAAATTATAAAACAAATATCAGTCACTCTTATCTAAAATCATAAAGTAGCTTGGTACTGCAGAACGATCCTTAACCACTTCACGCAAAAATCACGTACCTTGTTGAAGAGGTTGTACCAGGGTGAAGAGTACAGTTTTTTAGAGCTGATGGTCGGCTATCTGTTGATAACAGCCGATGCGACTTAGCAGCCATTCGGCCGTTATCACGAGCAGCAGGAGGATGCCTCCCCTCCCGCGGCCTTCAGCCACTCCGGTGGGACGGGAGACCCGAGCGACCAAGCGGCACGTTCGCTGGAAACCCGAATGAAGCTGTAATCGGCTTTGATGGGGGTCTCCATTGTCACTTCCGGTTTACTTGGCTGCCAATGGTGGCGATTTTCATAAAATTACAGTATTCCAAAACTTTGATATTGCCGTTTTGAATACTTTTAAGTACAAAGGAGGGATTTGGGGTCTTTTAGACCCCCGATCCCTCCATAAAGAGTACCTGTCACTGCCTATTACTGTCACAAAGGATGTTTACATTCTTTGTGACAGAAATAAAAGTGATCAGAGTGAACAGAATGGGACAGTGTTAAATAAATAAAGAAGAAAAGAGAGGAAATTTTTAAAGCGCTCCCCTCCCCGCATGCTCGCGCACCAAAGAAAATGCATACGCAAGTCACGCCTGCAAATGTAAACTGTGTTCAAATCACACATGTGCGGTATCTCTGCGGTTAGAGCAAAAGCAGTAATTCTAGCAAAAGACCTCCTCTGTAACGCTAAACTGGTAACTATTAAAAAAATGTAAACGTCGCCTGTGGAGATTTTTAAGTACTGTAAGTTTGTCACCATTCCACGAGTGCGTGCTATTTTAAAGCGTAACATGTTAGGTATCTATTTGCTCAGCATAACATCATCTTTCACAATATTTATATATTATTTTTTAATTCATTGAAGTGTATTTTCTCCATACAAATTGCGTTTTAAGGACGGCTGCACAAATACTGTGTGACAAACAATATTGCAAAAAAAAAAAAATTATATATAATGTTTGGGGGTTCTAAGTAATTTTCTAGCAAAAAATACTGATTTTTTTAAATACATTTTTTATTAAACAAGCCATCAATGACCTTGACTGAGCAATTTTCTTAAAAAGATTTTTTTATGCTTGTTTTATTATTATGGCTTACGTTGTATATGAAGATGAAATCACATTTTAGGAGTCACATTTCTGCCTTGCAGCACTGGGGTCCTTGGTTCCAGTCCAGGTCAGGAAACTATCTGCATTGGGTTTGGGCATGTGTGTAAAGGATGTTGGATTGTAAGCTTTTTGAGGGAAGGGATTCATAAATAAACCAAAGGGCTCCCAAACCTTTTCTCATCAGATGTCTTGTCTATTGTTTCCATATAATGATAGGTAAAAATAGATTGGTTGTTTTTGACTCCCGTCCAGTTTTTTTTATGAGCCATCTCAATAAGTGTTGAATAAAGTAAGGTTGTGTGACTGTTGCAGGACACTACGTTCTATTCTCCCCTGATACAGTAAATGATGAGTTCAATGGTAAAGCGATGTATAAAATGAGAGCTGAAAAAACTGGGCAGTACAATAATTAGTTTTAAACACAGAAAAAAAAAATCTCTATGCTCTATTTTTTTTTTCCTGCAATTATTTTTTGTGATTTTATGGAAATCACATTTATTAGAATGTTAAAACACATGGCATAGCTTAATTAAGTTGCTAGAGAATGTATTGATCATAAGGGATTGCAATGGAAAATAAATTAAATTACTTTTGCTCAGTTCTACTGAGCGCAGTTTGTAGCATGCCTTCCATAACAAGGCCTAAAGTATTTTTCCTGTGTAAAAACAGAGACCAGCGGAACTTAAAGTAAATTCACAGCTGTTTTCATCAGTATTTATTTAATACATGCAGCACCCTCTTGTGGTTCACTGCAGGAAATGAACTGCAGTAGCAAAACAGACAATACAACTTGTATAGTGTATAGAGTTCTAGAACAAGCAAAATCCAGTTAATTATAAAATGTGAACATCTGAATCAAAATAATAATACAAAGAACTTGACAGATCTGGACACCTGAGAAGTGTGTGGAAATCTTACTTCCCATTTACAGAGTGTGGACGCTCTGTTAGAAAACGTTCAAAGCAGGCACTAAACGGTTTGGCATTATAAACCTAGGATAGCATTTCCTATAGTAAAAGCAGAGAATTATCAGGAGTATAAATTTAAAAACTGTAGTACAGAACTACAGTTTTGACTAGAGGTAATGTGCATGTTTTTCTTGAGGTTTTTTTTTTCTACAGCATGTATGGCCATCCCAAGTCTGAATTATTATAAAAGAATGAAATCTGAAGGACATCTATAAATATAATTCCATGTGGTCACTGAAAGGTTTCAGGCTTGGATTGTAAAATGAAAGGGATGACACAGTTGAGATGGTGTAGGCACGAGTGGCTAAATTTGTTCCCCCACGGGGGACATGTGCTCTATTTGTGCAGGCAAATCTTTGGCTTTGACAACTGGATTTGGGAATCCATTGTAGTGGCTTCAGAACAGCCAAGTGCTCTAAACAACATAATGTATCACAATAATGAAGATTTCATGCTTTAAACATAGCAATGAGTCATAACAGTAACCAGTCTTAGTTGTGCATAGTCAATTAGCAATAATGGGGGAAAAGCTTTAAATAGTGGCAAAGGAAACTGTGTACAAAAGGCCATAACCACTAACGTCTCAGTGTATACATTGTGTATACAAAATTGTATGACAGTATCCAAGGTACCCAGAATATATCCATATTTTCAAAAACTTTAAGCCACAGCTTGATCCAGTGATTTCAAAAGAGATGAAAGTGGATTATTCCTTAATATCCAAGGTCTTGATATTGCCAGGTTGACAAATTGTATGGAAAAATCAAGACATAAGCACACATTCCAACGTTTTAAAACAACGTTAACAAAAGAACTGTAACACTCCTTAATTTAAAGAAGGTGTATCTTTGCCGATATACCCAAACTAGTCAAAACCCATATGCAAAATGTTTCTCAGTGAAGGCACTCCAGATTCTTGGCAAGTGTCCCTTGTGCATGCCACAGAGGAAACAGGCAGTGTAGGAGCTGAGGCATCTGTTTGTGACACTCCCGCAGAGATATTAGAAAAATGACGCTGGTGGGAAAGTAGTTATTTAGTACTTCTTTTGAAGATATTCTGATAACAGTGTGTCCAGATGTTATTATTTTACAGGTTTTTCAAAATTCTGAACCATTGCTTTTAAAAGAAAAGGACCTTCCCAAGCCACGATTTATGCATGGTTGCTGGTAAGCACTAGACTATCTGACTATAGTTGCATATTCTCAAGTGCATATAATTTAGTGGTCATGTGCTTCTTTCCAAACTGTCCCATAAATAAGGTAACACGATACCCGGGTCCTAGTTTGCAGTGATGTCATTACCAGTCACTGTACAAAATAAACAAGGATCCCAGGTCTTAGAGTTCATGATGTCACAGACCATCCACTTCATCAATGCTGAAGCTGCTCCTTCTGCTGCTAGCCTTAGAAGTTCCAGGGGAAAGGGTAGACATAAGTGGATCACATGTCATCATGGGATCAGAGCTTAGCATGGTGTCTTCCAGAAGCATAAGATCAAGCTCTGACTTGGAAATTGCAGGGAAAGAAGTGTCTGCGCAGGCACTGTTTTGGTATCCAAGACCTGCAGAAAAGTCCACTGTCTGCTGATATGTAGTTTGCTGAGGAACTGTGAGTTGCTGATGAATACCTAGCATAGGTTCTGATTCTTGCTTGACGGCATCAGTGGGGTTCAAACCATGGGAGGAATTTGCAGAAAGGCCGTGTGCCTGAGCCTGTGCCTGCAGTTCCAGCTCCTTAAACACAAAGTAGAAGTATTATTGTGACATGTTTGTCAGTGATAGTAAAGCCACAACAGATATATTACTATAGGCACTATTTTAACTCCCTTTGCGCCAGCGCCTCCTGGCCCTTTAGGGGTTTCAGATGACGGGAGGCAGTGTTTATGATCATGCGACAGCCATGATTGGCTGTCACATGATCATAAAGCTCCCGATCACAAGTAGTTAGCTGGCAGTAACTGTGCCAGGAGCGTGCAGTGCTCACGCTCTAGACACAGCTACATTTATAATCTGGCACGCAAATATGCTGACACTCTGCATTAAGGCCCACGCGTCGGGAGGCTGCATATTTGTGCACTGACGACGTGAAGGGGTTAATGTGGTAATGTCTTTAGTTTATGTGTGTTTGTAAAAAAAAGGTTGACAGAGATAAGTAGTCTTAAGATAATCATACTTAAAATGGAACCTTACCCAAAAGGGGAAGTTCTGCATTTTTTGCCTACTCCCCATTCTATCACTTTTGGACACCTAATTTTTTTTGGTGGGAGTGGGTACGTGTTTTTGACAGGTACCCGCTCCCACTTCTGCTCGGATTGCCTAAATGATGCCACCAGAAGTTATCCCTCCCCCACCTTTGCCAGCAGCCTTCCATTATGGATCCCAGAAGGCTGCGGGACCATTCAGAAAGCACAGTGTGGCTCGCACATGCACAGTGGGAAGCCGCAAGAAGTCACAGCCAGCTTCCCACAGTTAACATGCCGGCGCAGAGGACCCAAAGACTGGTGAAAGACCAGCTCGGGTGAGGACGGCGCTGGATCCTTGTGTCATTTTTTTAAACAAGGACACTTAGGCCCCATACACACTATTAGATTTTCTGCAGATTTTTGTCTTCAGATTTACCAAAACCATGCAGTGCAAGGGCCTGCCTGATTGCATACAAATTGAAACTCTTAAGATTTGACATCATATTATATGGTTTTGGTATATCCGAAGACAAAAATCTGTAGAAAATTTAATAATGTGTATGGGGCCTTAGGGTTTAAAAATGTTGTAGTATTTGCAGCTACTGACTTTAAAAATTTTTTGGGCTGGACTAAAGATTCTCTTTAGGCTTGGTTCACATATATGCGTTTTGAACCACATCCAATTCACATTACATGTGTACCGGCAGCCTTTTTAAAAAGGGTCCTGAGCATGTTTCAGTCCGGTTATGGTGCGATTTTTAAGTAAAAATTTGCACTTGAATCGGTGAATAAAAGCCTCAATGTAAATGTAATTATATTTACTGCTCTTACCTTGATCCGAAGCCAAAGTTGCTTGTTAGCTTGTTCCAGTTGCTTTGAATGCATCTCCAAGTCTCGGCTCCTTTGTTGTTCTTTCTGCATATGTTTGATATAATCCACAGAGGCTCTCAAGATTGTCCCCTTATTCCACCGTGTTTCACTGAAATCGAATAGAGAGAGGATGGTTTGTTATGCTAAGAATGCATGTGTACAGCAAGCAATACTTGCCTACATTTAGTTTCAGCGCTGGGATGCTTAACTGACCCTTTTTATTGTAATAAAAAAACATTGTGCCTTCCCCAGAGTTCCCAAAGCAACTGAAGCCTATCTAATGATAAGATCCCTCACACCTCTCACAAGTTGTTGAGTAGTGAAGGGGGGAGAACTGTAAGAAACCAAAAGGAGACCTAACAAAGGACTTGCTACGGGATACTTTTAGCTATCACAGGAACATTTAGAGGTAAATTGTAGAAAACCTAGAAATATTTTTTATAAATGTGTCATTTTTATTTTTATTACCCTTTCCACGTTTTACCTGCACACAGAGCAACCCTAAAATCAGTTCAAAAAGGATGGGTTTGCCACAAAGGTCCAGGAGACCAATTACAAGATCCTAACAAGATGGTACAGGGTGCCCATGAATGCATCGCATATTTCCTCAGGTATCAGACACTTAAAAAGTTTTGGCAAGAAGTGGCCGGGACTGTTAAACACCTGACAAATGTTGACCTGGCGGGGAAGCCCACGGCATACTTCACTTGCACCTTCATACTGCACCTCATGGAATGACCCATCAAAAAATATAAGGCTTCCCTTACAATCCAACCGTTGAACGTAGCAAAAGCGTGTATTTCATTGTGCTGGAGGTCTGTGAATCCACCTTCTAAGTCTCTTTGGTTTTCTAAAGTCAGTGAACTTAGGGACATGGAAGACCTCACGGTTACCGTACATAACAGGGAGGAGATCTTTCGTGACACATGGAGGCTGTGCCAATATTTTGTATACACTGATGCCTATTTGCAGGAAGTCTCACAACCCAGCTGAGCCCCGGGGGGGTCAATTAAAATTTGGCCCCAGGCGAGAGAGATTGTTTCTTCCTGCTTTCCCTTTTCTCCCTTTGCTTCCCTTTTTCTTAACCTCTTCTTCTCCCCTCTTCCTGCCCCCTTCCCTTACCTCCCTTATTCCCCTCCTGTACCCTTTATGAAGCTCTGAGATATAACCCTTGCAATTTCAGTTGCAGCCCCTGCTTGGGTCACTATGGCCTACGTGGCCTGACAACCCCAGGTTTTCTTTTTTTCTTTTCTATGAATGTAGTTGCATTCTTATGCTGCAGTTCATCAGTACATGTTGGGGGCTCTCACCACCACCTCTTTCTGAGATGTCCGTGTTTTTGTCGGTAGTCACTTGATTTGCAGATTGTAAATTCTTGAGTGCTCGTTGTTGCTGTGCAGATTTTATTGTATTGCTACTGATTTTGCATGTCTGTCTACTCATGTGACCTTGTTATGCACTACTCTTGCACATGACTGTATAATGCAACTTCTTGTTAAATAAAGGAATTACAAAAAAAAAAAAAGGATGGGGTGAACACCCACTTTTCTGCCTACCAATAAGGCAGAAAGACAACACATAAATACCCCTGCCTGTACTCCATCTTAGACACTGGAGATGCTGAAAAACTGGGTGGTTATCAGCATGGGGCACCAGTATTTTGGGAAGGGCACCTGTACAAGCCAGTGGAAAAAAACACTTAATGCTGCGCACAAGCAAGTATTCCACACACCCAGTAGCGTGGTATATTTGCACCAGCCGGGAAGCATACAGGCTGAAAGCTTTGTAAATGGTTTATTTATAAGTAAATATGATTGCCTCTTGGGAGATTAGAAAATAATCCCCCCCCCCGCTGGAGCAAATTAGACCATGCTTTATTTTTATTTTTTCTTCCTCTGGATCAACTGTGTAGACTAGGATTGTGTATATAGAATTTTTTTATTTGTGTGTGTTTTCTTTTTCCTTTTTTGGGTTGAACTAGATGGACGTGTTTTTTTTTTTTCAACCAAATTAACTATGTAACCATGTTCTGTAAAAACTTGTCAAACACATTGCTTTTATACAAGCTGAAACTTTTATGTACAACAATTAAGCTACACTACCTCAACCCCTATAAAAAGGCCTAGAGAAACGTATAATATACAGTACATATACACTGTATATTACTATATTATTTTTCATTTTTTAAATAAAGATTTGTGAAACTCACAGGTCATTTGTTTTTGGAATTAAATGGCCCAGCTCCTTTATGCGATCATTGATGTTGAATCTTCTCCTTCGTTCAACTGTAAGGCACACAAAACCAACAAATCTTGAAATGGATCATACATGACACAGTATGCCACATAACATAATAAAAGATCATAAATATCTGCACTGAATGAGCCTTGACTGTGACATGGAAATCGGCTAAAGTTATTAGAATGTCATATGAGCTATGTTATACGAGATGTTCAGGACTTACTCATGTTATGTGTATCCTTTTTCTGACGCTCACGAACAAGAGCACGGTTTTCTGCATCTGTGGGATAAACACAGCAAATTTAATTGGCACATTAGTATTTGTACAAACTTTCTCTATAGGCCATTGCTGATGTATACGTGCAAAGAAAGTGTCCAGTTTTAGGCTGAACAAAAAAGAATAACTGAACTGTGTATGGTCAACTTTAGACTAACAGACCCCGCAGGAAGACATGATGTCAGTGATGGGCCCTGACAACAGCATATGAAAATGCATTGCACATATAACAATGTTATTAGTTTACATACTACCTTTAAGACATGTAACTTTGGCACTTTAGGAATTTTGGCTTACTGCTCCATTATAGGCACAGCAAAAGCATAATTTATGTACACATAAGATACACAGTTGTAATGCTATGACAAGGCATTGCATTCCATGGCAGTACTGTCAGCTATTCTCAGGTGTATAATAATTAAGTGTTTACCCATATTGACTTTTCTGTTTGTTTAACTAAAGGGGAGGTTGTATTAAACAAGAATTAGGCCAACAATTGGCCAGTCTTGTCTTTAACTCCAGAATCAATTTGCCCATGCATATGGATAACAAAGAAGCCATCTTTGATGCATTTGGGACCCACAATTGGTTCTTAGTAACTGCCAACATGACATGCAAAAATAGGATTTTTTCATCCTACTTACCTGTAAAATCCTTTTCTTGGAGTACATCACGGGACACAGAGCAACCATAATAATGACTATACAGGTTATACGCCACCTACTGGTGAATGGACACTGGCAGATAGTCAAACAGGAAGTCCTCCCCTATATAACCCCTCCTACACAGGAAGGACCTCAGTTTTGTAGCAAAGCAATGGATATCCGAAAAAAGATGTGAGGAACCTCTGTGTCCCATGATGTACTACAAGAAAATAGGATTTTTTGTACTCACCGTAAAATCGTTTTCTCTGTAGTTCACCGACTGACACAGCTCCTCTCTTAGACCATTGGGTTGTTATGCCCCCTTCAGGAGAAGACTAGGCATTACATGTTAACATGTGATAATAAAACTAGAACTTTCTAGTTCAGCCCAAGGGGCGGTCCCTTAGGTAACAACCCCACAGCATGCTACTGCAGCCTCAGTACGTCAACAAGCAGTATAACGTAGACAAAAATAGGAGGGGCGGGTGCTGTGTCAGTCGGTGAACTACAGAGAAAAGGATTTTACGGTGAGTACAAAAAATCCTATTTTCTCTTACATTCACCGACTGACACAGCTCCTCTCTTAGACCATTGGGACGTCCCCAAGCAGTGCCAAAAAGAGGGGTGGGAAAACAGCATAAAAACTTCACCCACCATGGCAAGTGGGAACTAGTATAACTTTACCCACAAAAAACAACAGCGTGTGGGAACCAAAACACTTTGTTACCCACGAAAAAAAAAAAAAAAAAAAACAACAGAGTGCTCCTCAACTGGGAGTCACTACCTTCAAACCGCCTCAGAACTGCGGTAACAAATGCAACAGTGCATTTACTTAAGGTACTGTGTTTTTACCAAAAAAAAAAAACAGGAAAAAATGTAAGTGTAATTGCAATTATACGGCCGCCTGCAAAACTTTGCTGCCAAAACAGGCATCAGCCGATGCACTGACATCTACCTTGTAGAATTTTGTAAAGGTGTGAACAGACGACCAAGTCGCCGCTTTACACACTTGAGCGACAGACGCTTGATGTCGGAAGGCCCAAACAGTTCCGACTGCCCTTGTGGCGTGGGCTGTGACCGGAAAGGGGGGCACCTGCCCCTTCAAGGCGTAGGCCTGTACTACAATCTGTCTGATCCACCTGGAAATGGTGGCCGACGAGACCGCCATGCCTTTTTTCGGACCAACCACCTAAACAAACAAGGAGTCTGACTTCCGAAAAGGGACTAGTAGCAGACAAATACACCATCAGAGCCCGAACCACTTCCAGGGAATGAAGGGCCACCTCTTTAGGATGTGTCGGTTTAGGACACAAAGATGGTAACACAAGGTCTTCATTGATGTGGAACGCCAAAACCACCTTCGGCAGAAAAGCAGGTTGCGGACGCAACACCACCTTATCCTTGTGGATAACCAGATAGGGCGACTTGCAAGACAAGGCTGCCAGCTCCAAAACCCTCCTAGCCGGAGTAATGGCCACTAAAGAGACCACTTTCTGGGAAAGAGTCAACAGAGGGATCTCCCTGATCTCTTCAAATGACGGTTTTTGAAGTGCCGATAACACCAGGTTCAAAAGCCAAAGCTGATATGTGTCCCTTAAATGGTGCTTAATGCCAGTTTCTGGTCTACTCCTTGCTGTAGAAACAACATGATCCTGGATATAGAAAAAAGGCGCACGGACGCCAACCTTTCTCCTCACACATGGAGATGTAGGCCTTCCAGGTACGATGATATATCTTCCGAGAAGAAGATTTCCGTGTTCTCAACATAGTTGGAATCACCGAGTCCGAAAGACCCCGGTTCCTCAACACCTGGTTCTTAATAGCCATGCCGTTAAAACCAGCTATGGTAAAGCAGGATGGAGGTTTGGACCTTGAGACAAAAAGGTCCTCTCGTAACGGCAGTCGCCATGGGGCGTCCGCCACCAGGCGCACTAGGTCTGCGTACCAGGAACGCTGGGGCCAATCTGAGGCAATCAGTATTACTGGAATCCCCCCGGCCTCCACTCTGCAGAGCAGACGTGGTAACAGTTTCAGCGAAGGAAAAACATAGATCAGCTGGTACTGATCCCACGGAGCCACCGTCTGACGCATCTGCCCAAGGATCGCTTTTCCTGTACACGAATCTCGGCACCTTTTGATTGAGACAGGAGGCCAAAAGATCCACGTCTGGAGTGCCTCATCACAGGCACAGTAGCCGGATGCAACGCCCATTCTCCTGGGTCCAGCATCTGACGACTTAGAGAGTCCGCCTGCCAGTTCGCCACTGCCGGGATGTAAATGGCCGTCAGGGCCGGTACATGTCGCTCTGCCCACTGAAGGATGTGAGCGACCTCCCGTGCGGCGGCTGAGCTTCTTGTTCCTCCTTGGTGATTGACATATGCCACCGCCATGGCGTTGTCTGACTGGATCCTGATCGGACGCTCTTGAAGTCTTATCAACCATGTGAAGAGGCATAGCCTGATCGCTCTCAGCTCGAGCAGATTGATCGGCAACTTGGATTCCTCCACCGACCAGTGGCCCTGGGTCGACCGAACTCCCATTACTCCACCCCAGCCGCTTAGGCTGGCGTCCGTTGTGATCACCGTCCATTTCAGAGGTAGGAAACTACCGATCCAGAGACAACGGAGATTTGTCCCACTTTGTCAAGATCTCCTTCTGTAAGACTCTGGTGTGAAACTGGGCATACGGTACTGCCTCGAAGAAGGCCACCATGAGTCCCAGGACTCGCATGCAGAAGCGTAGCGACGACCACTTGTGGTTCATCAGCAGTTTTACCGCGGCTCTGAGAGACTGCAGCTTGTCTGAAGGGAGAAACACTCTTGCTTCCATGGAGTCCAGCAGTAAGCCTAGGTACTCCAAACGCTGAGTCGGTACAATCACCGACTTTTTTAGGTTCAACAGCCACCCAAATTCCTGCAGGACCTGCATGGTGATCGTCACATCCTCCTCTAACTCTGAGGCGGAAGATGCTCTCAGGAGGAGATCGTGTAGGTAACCCACGATCGCGATCCCACATTGTCGCAGCAATGCCAAAACAGGAGCCAATACCTTGGTAAAGACTCGGGGGGCTGATGCCAAACCAAAGGGCAAAGCCAAACTGGTAGTGTGTTTCCCCAACTGCAAACCGCAGAAACCTGATGCCGAAGGCATATGGGTATGTGCAGGTACGCATCCTGGATGTCCAAAGACGCCAGGGGGTCCCCTTGAGGGAGTACAGCGACTACTGAGCGAACTGATTCCATTCTGAACCTCTGTACTTTTACAAAGTAATTGAGGGCTTTTAGGTCCAAGATTGGACGTACCCCTTCCTTTTTGGGGACTACCAACAGGTTTGAGTAGAACCCCTGGAAACGTTCTGATTCTAGGACAGGTACTATCACCCCGCGACTCAGCAGGTCCCTTGCCACCCCCAATAGGGCCGGGAGTACAGGTATACTGGAGGGAAGAATCTGTTTTGCGGCCAAGAGAGGAACTTATCTTGTAGCCTGAGGAAATCAGATCGCAGACTCATTGGTCAGACAGCCGAGAGACCCACCGGGCTGCAACTCCCGAAGGCGACCTCCCACCCGTGTTGCAGGCAGGGGCAAACCTTCATGCGGTATCGCTTTTGCTCGCAGGCTTGCGGTTCCAGGGACGCTTTTGTCCTTCAGAGTTCGTCCTGTCGGGCTGGGGATGCTTAGCCGAAGCCCCGGGCGGACGAAAAAGTCGGTTGTGAGTGGAAAATGAGGGCCCTTGCCTACGGCGTGGCTCCTTAGCCTTCCTGGCCTGTGGGAGTAGTGTACTCTTACCACCTGTGGCATTTTCAATAATGTCATCTAATGAGGCTCCAAAGAGCTGGTCGCCAAGGAAGGGAAGATCCGTCAGGGCTTTTATAGATGCCTGGTCAGCAGACCAGCATTTTAGCCAAATCAGGCACCTCAGCACCACTGCTGACACTAAAGCCCTGGATAACAGAGGGAGAGTATCCAGGGCCGTGTCACAAATGTACTTAAGGCCTTGCACTAATTGGTCTGCTAGTTCCACGCAGACAGGAGAAGCCTGTTGCTCTCCCAATTCGCGGTGCAAAAGTTTTGCCCGCTCAGTGAGTGTCTGAGACACAAGTGCGGATGCCAGTACTGGTCGCATTGCTGACCCCACAGCCGTAAACAAGGAACGAGCCACTGCCTCGGCCTTCCTGTCCGTGGGATCCTTAAAAAGGCAGGAGTCCCCTCTACTGGGATTGTGGTTACTTTGTTTAACCCGGAAACTGTGGGGGCCACGACCGGAGGAGCCGACCATTTTTTGAGAAGGCCCTCCTCAAAAGGGGTAACACACCGCCATGTATTTGGGGACCGAAAAGGTCCGCTGCGGTCGCCCCCATTCCTTGTAAAAGAACTCATCAAAATAAGTCAGATACGGGAACACCTTAGGTGAATGGGCTGGCTTATGGGACCCAAAAGGGACCGCTACATCAGCAGAGGGATCTGCTGGCTCCTGAATCTTCAGGGTATCATGCACAGCAGTGATAAGTGCTCCAACAAGCGATTTGTCGCGCACGGACCCGGACAGGGACTCATCCTCACTGTCCGATCGGTCCTGGTCAGCGTCATCTGAAACGACAGAACAGGGGTCACCAGCCTCAGCAGGGCCAGAGTCTGCGTCAGAGCTCTCCCCGGAGGATGGGGGGGGGGGCAGGGGCTGTTTACTACCTTTGCGCCCACGCACCGCCTCCATCTTGGCAATGAACGAATTGAGGACCGCCGACAAGGCGTCCAGAGGCACTGCACTGTCTGCAGGTGAACCGGTTGCAATTGCCTGGATTTCGGGGGAAGAAACACCAGTTTCTGAAGCCAAGCTGACCCTACCCTGTCTGCCACCTGTTGGGGACTTAGGACAGTGATGGTCCCACCCTCCTAACTGCTGCTGGCTAAGGGGCTCTTTCCCGCAGGACTCACCGCCCTGACTGGTTTCTGCGCCGTCCAGCTAATAGTGCCTGTAGCCTGTGTCAGCTCCCAGATGCATAGGAGACCACACCGCGCTGTGCAGAGCTGCTCTGAATGGCACTGACACTGACCAAAAACGTGTTCAGGCTTCAAGAAAATGGCCGCCGAGTGTCCAGTATAAAGGACACAATCACAGGGAAAATGGCCACCGGACTACAGGAAAATGGAGACAGAGCATGCTGCTCCCTGGTCACACCAAAAATGGCCGCCGAACACTGTATGCAATGAAGGATAGTGAAACAACAGGCAGAGAAATGGCGGCAAACAGCGCTACATCGATCAGCAGACACAGCCTCCAGACACCCAGGGGAGAGACCTACAGACAACCAAGGCACAGCTACCCAGCGCAGTCCCCACCCCAGGTGAGAGCCCCCTGGGGAGCCCCTGTCTATGGCACACACACCGCTCAGCAGCCCATGCAGCATCCCCCACAGGGAAGGGGGGAGAGGAAGGATAGGGACAGGGAGAGAAGAGAGGGAGGTGAGGGACCCCCGAATCGACCTCCCAGGGAATGCCCAGCTGCTCAGCCCCACCGAGGCAGGGAGAGCTGTACTTACCAGTCCTGAAGAGCTGGGAGACATTCCATTGCAGAACTACTCACTAATCAGTATAGGGTAGCTGCTGGCCCGGCATACTGTGACGCAGACATCAGTAGCCCGGTCATATGTATGCCCCGGAGCATAAAAGCTCACGACCACCTCTGGAGCTGAGGTTTCGTCGTGGCCTGCCGAGCCGTAGCTGCGACCTGCACACGCTCGATGGCCGGACTGGGGAGACTACAAGGATAAGGGTATCCAGCCTGTCACCCAGCCGGCTGTTGATAGCAGATCACAGGATCTATCATCTTGCGCAAAAACCAAGCTTCTGCAGAAACAGACAGACCGATGGGCCCATCAGGGTTCCTAGGTCTTTCTCCTTCACTAGGCAAAATAAAACTGAGGCTGCAGTAGCATGCTGTGGGGTTGTTACCTAAGGGACCGCCCCTTGGGCTGAACTAGAAAGTTCTAGTTTTATTATCACATGTTAACATGTAATGCCTAGTCTTCTCCTGAAGGTGGCATAACAACCCAATGGTCTAAGAGAGGAGCTGTGTCAGTCGGTGAATGTAAGAGAAAAGGATTTTACAGGTAAGTATGACGAAAAAATCCTTTTTTCTTTATTGTACATCACGGGACACAGAGCAACCATAATAATGACTATATGGTATGTCCTAAAGCAATGCACTTAAGGGGAGGGAGACACAATCGCAGAAACTGCCACCTGAGAAGGACTTCTTCTACCGCCCAAAACATACTGTGGCCAAAGCAGTATCCTCCATGGCTTTGATATCCATCTGGTAAAATTCTGTGAATGTATGAACAAAAGACCATGTAATGGCCTTAAAATCCTAAACCACCGACACCTGATGGCCCAAGATGCCTCCACACACCTGGTAGCAAGCGCTTTTACCAAAAAAAAAGGGGTGAGGGACCTTGGCCTTTCAAGCCATAGGCTTGAATAATTAACTGACGAATCCAATGTAAATAGTTAACTTGGATGCTTCCTGCCCATCTTGGGCTCTACCTGCAGCACAAACAGGGATTTCTGACCTGCGCTGACATCTCAAGTAATTCTGACTGCCTGAAATACCTCCAGAGTATGCAGTGATCTTACTCCTGCCAACTGAGGATAAGAAAAGAAGGCAAGACATTGTCTTGATTCCAGTGAAAACTAGACACCACTCTAGGCAAAAAATGGATGAGGATGCAACATCACCTTATCACGATGCCAGACCAAGAACGGCTCCTTGCCTGAAAGAGCCGCCAACTCTGATACTCCACTTAGTAAAGTGATGGCCACCAAAGAAGCCACATTCCGAGATAAAGGACCAACAAAATCCCCTGATTGGTTCAAAAAGTGACCTCTGCAAGGACAGTCACGATCAAATTCAAGTCCCAAGGACACATGAATGGCCTGACAGGTGGGACTGTCTACGTTACACACTGTATGAAGTATGAATCAAGAAGTGAGAAGCAACGGCCTTCTGGAAAAAAAATGTATAGGGATGAACTCTGACCCTTAACGGTACTTAAGGCCACCTTACAGACACTGGCAAAAAAAATTCCTTCCTGTGTAGGAGGGGTAATATAAGGGAGGACTTCCTGTTTGACTATCTGCCAGTATCCATTCACCAGTAGGTGGCGTATAACCCATATAGTCATTATTATGGTTGCTCTGTGTCCCGTGATGTACGATAAAGAAAACAGTAATATATGTGCCAAAATATATCTAAAATTTGCAGGTAAATAGAATAACATCCCAACAGAAATTCAAGCAAGATGAAAATGCAGAAACAAAAAAAAAATCCGACATACTTCCTGTTTCAGGAGTCTGCACTTTTATTTAGATCCTAAAAAAAATGGCGTGATAACATTCTACACAAAGTAGATGACTTCCTGCAGTCATTTATATGGATCTGGTGAAGTTAATGATTTGCAAATAGCACAGGTAAACAACTCTCACTTGTTTATACTCCTTACACTTAACCACATCAATACTGGGCACTTTCGCCCCCTTCCTACCCAGACCAATTTTCAGCGCTCTTGCACTTTCAATAAGAATTGCGCGGTCATGCAATGCTGTACCCATATTAAATTTTTATCATTTTGTTTGCACAAATAAAGCTTTCTTTTGGTGGTATTTATTCACGACTTTGTTTTTAATTTTTTGCGATATAAGCGAAAAAAAGAGTGGAAATTTGGAAAAAAATATATATATTTTCTTTATTCTATTTTAAAAGAAAATATAATAAAATCTAATTTTGTCATAAATTTAAGCCAAAATGTATTCTGCTACATGTTTTTGGTAAAAAAAAATCCCGTTAAGTGTATAATAATTGTTTTGCGTGATTACGGACATATGTACGCAAATGATCATGTACAGATGTGCGCAGGTGATCACGGACATATGTGTGCAAATGATCATTGGGAAGTGTGATTTTACTGTTATATATGTGGGGGACGTGTTTTGGGGATCATTACTATGTGGGGACATGTGTTTTGGGGACTTGTGTATTTACTTTGTGTGTTTTACTGTGGTGACACTAGACTGGTGATCAGTGAGTAAAAAGCTGTAAAAAACAGCTCATACTCACTGATCACCAGCCGGCTGCAGAGATCCGCTCTCCTCTCCTCAGCGACAACTTCCGTGTGAGGAGAGGAGAGACGGCTGTTTGTTTACATCACATGACGGCCGTGATTGGACATGTGATCAGGAGGGCCAATTACAGAGCCCTCCTGCTGATCTAAGATGCGCCGTGTCTGGGTGACACAAGCGCATCGGGATATCGCTGCTGCGCGGGAACGTGCGCAATCCCGCTCCTTCTGAGGGATGTTCCTGAACGTCCACTCAGAAGGAGAGAGTGCTCACCCGGCCATACATGTGCAGTGGCCAGGTGGGAAGTGGTTAAAGTAGAAGTAAAGGCAAAACTTTTCTTTTTAGCTTTGGATAGAGTAGAGAGGGATTAGAATACCTGTCAGGTTTTTTTTCTGTCTGTGACTCTGTTAGGGAGAATCACCTGCTCTATTTGCTCCATTTACTCCCTGAAAGTTCCCATAACAGTAATAGGGGGGGAAATCTTTTTTTTTTCTCTTTTTACCTTTTAAAGGTTGAACTAGATGGACTAGTGTCTTTTTTTCAACCTGACTATGTAACTATGTAAATTGGGACACTAGTTCTGGTGACCCTGGTGACACCCCGGGATTCCCTCACTATAGATGGATTTCCTCTCACTTCTCGTTTTGGCTATGGGACAGGAAATAAATGGAAATCTCCCCAATGGGACACAGATGACAAAAAAATCCTGACAGGGGTTATAATCCTCCCTTACGCTATTCACAATGGAAAAAAAAAAAAAAAAGTTTTGCCTATAGTTCGAATTTAATTAAAATCCAAACTTTGAGCTTTACCATTCCACTACAGTACATAAATATCACACTTATGAGATTTCTTTTAGTCAGAAGAATTTTTTCATTGTATTTTTGGATAAATATCTGGGGGGTTGCACAAATTACGCAAAAGTTATGTTTGGGAAAAATAAAAAACGAGAGAAAGGTATTTTTTTTGCCAAAATGTTCTCTGTTTCTTCTTAATTAGACTAATGAAATAAGAGTATATGTTTCCACATCAAATAGCACATTACATCTCTCTGTGTCCCAAAAAAAAACAATATATAGTACATTGGGACATTTTCTTTAAAAACAATGTAAAACCTATAGCAAAATTAGTCATATAAATATTGTCAAGTTAACTGATGGATACTGACACAATGGCTAAAATTAGTCTGGACATTAGAGATGGGTTTGGGCGTGTTTGAAATCCCACGTGCCCGATCCCTCGGGCGTATTCAAAATCCCATGTGCCCGATCCCGCCAGGAAGCCGACACTGCACACCGCTAATCAAAGGCAGTGAGACATTTCCCGGCTTGCAGCTGCACAGATCGGGAAATGTCTCACTGCATGTGATTAGCCGTGTGCAGTGTCGGCTTCCTGGCGGGATCGGGCACATGGGATTTTGAATACGCTCGAGCCCATCTCTACTGGGCATCTATACAGCAATGACTATTGGTCATTAAAGGTTAAAGAAAGTAAAGCAGAAAGAAAAAGAGATCCCCCATTTTGCAGCTTGGGCAACAACTAACCATGGCAAGTGGAATCTCACCACTGAAGATACTGGAGATATAAAATGACAGTGGTTAGGATGTCAAGTTTTATCTAGGATGGAGTATTGGACTTTCAGTTAACAGAACAGTACTCAGAAAAAAGTTTACCTGATAGTTCTCTCTTTACTGGTAAGTCCGCTGGGCATGAATTGCTGGTCATACCTACAACGGTATCACTAAGCCGTGGACTATCACTATAGAGCCCCAAATGGCTACTGGAAAATGGCAACTGCACAGAAAATGGAGGAGAAAAAAACGAAAAGAATGATTGAATGTAACAGATAAGGAATATGAAAATTACAAGAAAGCACATGAATGGCATAAACATTCATACCGTATTTGGCATGGAGAGGGCAGGTTCAGTGCATCCATACATATCATCTAAGCTAATTATGCTGTCAAGGACATCATCCATCTGCAAAGTAGGAAAACATATGTTTTTATATTTATTACATTTGGTAACAATTTATGATGCATACAGAACAATTAATATTTTCTTTGGCAAAGTTATTTCTATTTATTGAACTGAAGTTTAAACGGTGATGTGGGCATGACTGGCTCCACTTTTTTCCATTTTTATAATTAAAGTGAATTTATTTTATAATGTTTTTTTAAAACATTTCCAGTGAGGGTATTTTCCCTTACTATAGAGAGATTTCCACTTCTTGTATCTCTGAAATGGCAAACTAAATGAAATTGACCAAAGGTGGCAAACAAAAGGTGCGATTAACTATGGTTATATACAGTATATAGGCATTATCATTCTGTCATTTGATGGCCATATGCATATTGATAAATTGTGGATTATACATTTGTTTGTATCAATTGTCCTCTCCATCATTTGCATACAATAATGAAAAAGAATGAATAACTGTTTCATGACCAGAGGTCATAACTCTGCAAATCTGGCCCAAGCCAAATTTAGCAGTGTCGGCATACGTCAGTGATTTGACAATAAGGGCTCGTTTACACTTGCTTCAAAACATGGCTTCGGACACTCTTTTTTAAAGCTCTATGAATGCCAGTCAAAGCTCCTGTCACTAAATAAAATGTTTTTCTTACAGTCCTGTTTACACACTGTTTGCTTTGCTTCAAAAATTATACCCCATGTGGCTTTAGTAGTGCTTCAAAGCGTATTTAAAGCCTCCATAGAAGTCTATGACTAAGCTCGCTTGAAGAGCCTGCAGCTTTTGAGAGGCTTTAATTCAGCTTTAGCTTCGCCTTCTTTTGGATGTATTGCAGGTATGAGATATCAACACATACACAGGGCATCTGCCAAGCTTCATTAATGCACCATCGAAAAATCACCGAAGCATTGCAGAAGCATCAAAAAAGCATGTTGAAGCGGTAAGCGCTTTAATGTGTGTTGAAGTCAAAGCAACTGTAAATAAGCCCTAACAATATTACTAATTTGCATACTATTTTTTTCTTAATAATTTTTTGAAGGAAATTTTTTATTTGGTTCACTGTTTTAATGATATAACGAGAGGAAACTGTGTTTCCCAATGGATCCATAGAAAATGATTCTATGGTGAGTACAAATTTAAAGTGGTAAGTCTTGAACGAGGTATAGACACCACAATTTGCTTCTGTTCAAAACATTAGTAAAACCTTATCTGGAATATGCAGTTCTGTTTGGGCACCAGTTCACAAAAAGGATATCAGAGAACTGGAAAAAGTGCAGAGAAGGACAACCAAACTGATAAGAGGCATGGTGGAGCTGAGCTATGAGGAAAGATTAGCAGAACTGAATTTATTCTCTCGTTAGGAAGAGGCTGTTAAAGGGGGATATAATCAACATGTATAAATACATAAGTGGTCCATATAGGGAACATGGTGTAAAGTTATTCACTTTCAGGTCATTACAGAGGACAACAGGCACTCTACATCTGGAGAAAAATAGATTAACTCCCACATATGAAAAGGCTTGTTCGCAGTAAAAGCTGTGAAAAAGACTCCCTCGACAGCTGGTTCTGCCCAGCTCAGTAGACTTTAGCGGGTTTAAAAAAAAAAAAAAGATCTAGATGCATTCCTAAATGCACAAAATACAACTCTATATATTAAAATGTATAGGTAATAACACCAGAGACTGTTGATCCAGGGAACATCTGATTGCCTCCTGGGGGATCAGGAAGAAATTTTTTCCTTCGCTGGAACAAATTGGACCATGCTTTATTGTGTTTTTATTTTTTTTACTACCTCTGGATTAACTGTGGGTATAGAATTGTGTATATAGAGGTTTTCTATTTGTTTTTGTTTTTCTACTGGTTGAACTAGATGTACTTTTGTGTGGTATTAAGCAATGTAGCCACATCCAAAAGCAGTCCAAGCAGAGCACACCTAAATAACATGCATTTTATCATAAGGCCTCAGTCTAGAAAAAAAAAACAATACCAATAGGAAAAAAACATAGGCATTAAACAAACAAAATTTTAACTGAAAACTAGTGTCTGCAGATGGCAAATACATAAACCTTTTAAAACTTAGAAAACATGTTACAGAAGACCAGATCACAGCCTAAGGCCTCGTACACATGATCGGATTTTCCGACGCGAATTGTGTGATGACAGGCTGTTGGCGCAAAAATCGACCGTTTGTATGCTCCATCGGACAATTGTTGTCGGATTTTCCACGGACAAATGTTGGATAGCAGGCTTTTAAATTTTCTGCGGACAAATGACTGTTGTCGGATTTTCTGAGCTTGTGTACAAAAGTCCGTCGGACAAAAGTACAAACACACATGCTCAGAAGCAAAGACGAGTCAGAAGCGGTCGGTCTTGTAAACCAGCGTTTGTAAGTGAGAATTTACAAATTATGAAATCTCGAAATGCAGCGCACATTCTCTTATTCTTCTTTAACCGCTTCCCGACCGCCCCATGTAGATATACGTCTACAGAATGGCACGGGCAGGCAAAACCACGTACCTGTACGTGGCCCTTTAAATGCCTGCCCGTGGGTCGCGCGCTTGCGACCCGGTCGGGAGCTCCGTGACCCCGGCCGCGGGACCAGCGGACCCGATCGCCGCTGGTGTCCCGCGATCGGGTTACGGAGCTGAAGAACGGGGAGAGGTTTGTGTAAACAAACCTCTCCCCGCGCTTCCTACGCTGCCTGTCATTGATTGGCTGTTCCCGGTCATCGGGAAAGCCAATCAATGACGTCAGACGTCAGCCACGCCCCCTAATGTAAAAAACACAACACACGTCAGAGCCCATAACCCCTCCCCTCCCCCTAGTGGTTAACTCTTTCACTACAACTGTCATTTATACAGGAATCCATGCATTTAAATAGCATTGATTGCTGTATAAATGACAATGGTCCCAAAAATGTGTCAAAAATGTCCGATGTGTCCGCCGTAATGTCGCAGTCACAATAAAAATCGCTGATCATCGCCATTACTAGTAAAAAAAAAAATATTAATAAAAATGCTATAAAACTATCCCCTATTTTGTAAACGCTATAACTTTTGCGCAAACCAATCAATAATCGCTAATTGCGATTTTTTTTTACCAAAAATATGTAGAAGAATACGTATCGGCCTAAACTGAGGAAAAAAAATGTTTTTTTATATATTTTTTGGGGATATTTATTATAGCAAAAAGCAAAAAATATTGCATTTTTTTCAAAATTGTCGCTCTATTTTTGTTTATAGCGCAAAAAAATAAAAACCGCAGGGCCGATCAAATACCACCAAAAGAAAGCTCTATTTGTGGGAAAAAAAGGACGCAGATTTTGTTTTGGAGCCACGTCGCACGACCGCGCAATTGTCAGTTAAAGCGACGCAGTGCCGAATCGCAAAAAGGGGCCTGGTCCTTTGGCTGCCAATTGGTCCGGGGCTGAAGTGGTTAATGGGATAATAATGAAGCTGCTTTGCTGGTGATACTGATGGAGTTATTGCAAACAGATTTTCAAAGGCTTTTTTTTCTAGTGATATCAAGAATATTATTATTATGCTTTTTTTTTTTTTGGGCAAGTTACCACAACACCATTACCCCATAGTTTTTAAGATCAAAGATACAACTATGTTGGTGCCCCTTGTCAATTTTACATTGTATTTTTTTAAATGTAACTACCTACTCGCAATCTGTCATTTGAAGTAAAACACATAGCCAAGTATTATTCTCCACAGTTTTTTTTATTGTGCATTTAAAAAAGAATACAAATACAATTAGACATGCTATCTGCCAATAGAACTTAACCAAAAAGTGCATTCTATGCATCCAAAAATATAGAAAATATACCAAATCAAATCATTATTCAACCAAAAAATAAAATAAAAACCTCATGCATGTGTCCTGCTTCTTAATATAGGGGGTCACCAATGCCGAAAGTTGGTGAAAAAAGGGGTCCATCATCCGGAGATAATTCCGAAAATCTTCCGGATTATTCTCCTGAAGCTCCCACAGCAAAGGCATATGACATAATTGGTCACGATTAATAAAGCAACCAATTTTTGGTCCAAGAAATCCTCCTCCTGTTCCTGGACTGGACTTGGGTCAAAGCAATAACTTCAAGGCCAATAATAAATAACACATTATCTCCTCTGATTCTGCAACATGTCGGGTTGACGAACGGCCATTCAGAAACTAACTGAAAAGCACGAAATGAGAAGCGCTAAATGAAAACGCGAAATGAAAAGCACTAAATGAAAAGCGCAAAATGAAAAGCACTAAATGAAAAGCGCAAAATGAAAAGCGCAAAATGAAAAGCGCAAATCAACACTCACCAAACTTCTACTAACACAAAATTAGCAAAAGGAGCCCAAAGGGTGCCGCTAAAGAGCTGAAAAAACAGGTAGTAGTCACTACGTTTGTGTTTGTTGGCCGACAATTCCTTGCCGTTTGTATGCAAGACAAAATCCAGGCACACGCCTTCAGACAAAAGCTTGAGATTTTGTCTGCGGAAAATACGATCGTGTGTACGAGGCTTTGCGGTTCAGTCACAGATGCCTGATGATGAAATGCACAAGAGGTACTCACCGTTTTATTGGAGCACTCTAAGGCAAGACCCAGGAGGAGCAGACCACTTCTTGAGAAAAACTTCTAGAAAGGGATAGAGTGTCTGGAATAATTTAGGAACAAGGGATTGCTTATCTGGGAATTCCCAATCTTTGTAAATAAATCTATTTAATAGGGGATGAAGAGGAAGAATCTTTGTGACCAGTTGAGATTTATGAGAATAGAGGCTAGACATCGTAGTCGATGTAGTGGTGGATTCCTCTCCATTTTAGGTGGAATGCAATTACCTCTGGCCCTTGCAGATCATAGACAGAGAAGAGTACATCAGGGAAGCAGGGCAAATGGCCATGCGAGCACCTCTTTAATAAAGTTAAGAGCCAGAGCAAAGCAAGGCTGGGAAGCACACATGCTTGCGTACGCACAAAATTAACACCACTTGCTGACCAGTCACATACCTGGTACATCACTAGAGTTCAAGTGGTTTAAGTGGTCTGCAGCTGCAATCATCACCCAGTACCCTTTTTTTTTTTTTTTTAGAGCAGGCGGTCAGCTCTCTTGTAAAAGCAATCCTATTGGCTAACTAGCCACTGGATTGCTTTTACAATCTGCAGTTTTACCTGTATCTCCTGTCCCACCAGAAGTCTCAATCGACCAGCCAGTACTTCCGCTGGCTGATCTCAGAGCCAAACAAATAGCAAAAAAAAGTTTAAGTCTCTTAAGTTCAAACACAGTAGCCAGCTTGTATTAGCAATATTAAGAAAATGCATTATTCTCCAGTAAAGCTGAATAATGAGACATCCGCAGTACATGGTTTGAATCTGCAGCACAGCCTAATGTAACTACTGTATCCACACTCTAAGAAAGTCAGAGATATACTCCTCGAAAGTCTTCAACACAGGTGAAGGTTTCCTAGAGCAGACACTGCGGTGGTAGCTCGCTAAGAGTCCTCGTAAAGTTTAGTCAGTGCCTGAAACAGGGAGGAGACACTGTCAAAAACTTCAGTTCCATGGGGTGAAAAGCCCAGGCTTGAGGCCCCTCCTGAAGGAGGGATATTACAGTATTCACTATGATGTGCTCACCAGCCAAGGTCTTTGGTTGTAGAAAAACAGAGGAGACAAGCATTACAAAAGGACTCAAACTGGCTAATTTCTCTGGGGAAACGATCCAGAAGAGGTAGCTTAGACTTGGAAATGGTAGGCAAAGCAGAGATGATCACGATTTAAAAAGACCGTGGCCGAGCGGGGTTCTGCCTGGCTGCATCACACATTCACAGTTCTCTGTGAATGGCAAACTACAAGGTCCGGCAGCCTTTGTTGCTGTCAGTTTGTAGTTTACAATGAACGACCACGGCGCTGTAAGTGCACATTTTTTCACCTGAAAAAAAATATTTTTTTTCTAAAAAGTGAACTTTAACTTTAAATAACCTTTTGGTCAGTGTTGTTTTACAGAACTCTGTAAGTCCTGGCAGGCAGAGGAGGGCTGGCAGCCTTAGGCCTGGGGGGCAAGTCCAGTCAAGTGGCCCATTGACACCTTGCCGACCAGCCGCCATCATTATACAGCGGCAGATTGGCTCCCCTGCTACGCAGCGTGACGCCAGAGCCGACGCACGTGGTGGCGATATCCGCCGGCAATCCACGATCACTCCTGAATGAGCCAGTCAATTTGGACAGGGGAGTTGGAGAGAGATCTGCTGTTCCTAGTGATCAGAAACAGCAATCTCTCTCTACTCCCTGTCAGTAAATCCCCCCCCCCAGTTAGAAACACCTCCCAGGGAACACAAGTGACCCCTTGATCGCCCCCCTAGTGTTAACCCCTTCCCTTTTAGTTACATTTATACAGTAGTCAGTGGCTATTTTTAGCACTGATCACTGTATAAATGTATAAATGTCAATGGTCCCCAAAAAAGTGTCAAAAGTGTCTGATCTGTCCGCTAAATGTCGCTGATCACTGCATTACTAGAAAAAAATTTTTTTTTTTAAAAATGGCATAAATATATCCCCTAGTTTGTAAATGCTATAACTTTTTCGAAAAGCAATCAATATATACTTATTGTGATTTTTTTTTTTTTACCAAAAATATGTAGAATACATATTGGCCTAAACCAGGAGTCTCCAAACTTTTTGCACAAAGGGCCAGTTTACTGTCCTTCAGGCTTTAGGGGGGTCGGACTGCGGTTAGTGTAAGTAGAAAATGTCCCGACATCACTGGGAATAAACAATTCCCTATCATTGGTTTTCACAGGAGGAACAGTGTACAGTGTACAATTGTATCAGTGGGAGTAATGGTACTCCATCCCTGGTGTCAGTGGGAGGAAGGGTGCCTTATTAATGGTGTCAGTGGGAAGAATGGTGCACCTTAGCAGGAGAAATACTGCCCCATCATTGGTCTTAGCAGGAGGAATAGTTCCCCATTGATAGTGTCGGTGGGAGGAAGGGTGCCCTATTAATGGTGTCATTGGGAGGAATGGTGCCCCATTATTGGTCTTAGCAGAAGGAACAGTGCCCCATGATTGGTATCAATGAGAGGAATAGTGCCCCATCGATGGTGTCAGTGGGAGGAAGGGTGCCCCATTAATGGTATCAGTGGGATAAATAATGCCCCATCATTGGTCTTAGCAGGAGAATTGTGCCCCATCCATGGTGTCAGTGGGAGGAATAATGTCCCAAGGGCCAAGTAGAGGCAAGCAAAGGGCCGCATCTGGCCCCCGGGCCACAGTTTGAAGACCACTGGCCTAAACTGATGAAGAAATACATTTTTTTGGGGGAAATTTATTATAGCAAAGAGTTAAAAATATATATATTTTTTTTGATTATAGCGCAAAAAATAAAAACCGTAGAGGTGATCAAATACCACCAAAAGAAAGTTTTATTTGTGGGGAAAAAAGGCATACCGTATATACTCAAGTATAAGCCGAGTTTTTTAGCACATTTTTTTGTGCTGAAAGAGCCCCCTCGGCTTATACTCGAGTCAAGCACTTTTCTGCAGCAGAGAATGACATTTTCCGACCCGAATTTGGGGCCCCATATCTCGGGGCTGGGAACCCCAAATTGGCGTGCAAACACAGTGGAACCAACACTACAACATATCCAAATTTGGGGTTCCTAGCACCAAGTGGCCCCGAGATACAGGGCCCCAAATTCAGTCAACTGTGTCCATCTGCAGCAATGTCATTTCGGGACCCTTTGGCTGCAGCTAGGGGGCATCTAGGAACCCTTAACTAGAAGTTTGGGGGACCTATGGCTGCAAATGGGCACAGTGAGGCATGCAAATGGACACAGTGAGGCTGCAAATGGGCATTGTTGACCCTCTTTTCCACTTACAGTAGCTGCGCATTTCTCACCCTAGGCTTATACTCGCGTCAATAAGTTTTCCCTGTTTTTTGTGGTAAAATTAGGTGCCTCAGCTTATATTCGGGTCGGCTTATACTCGAGTATATACGGTACATTTTATTTGTGTACAGTGTCACACGACTACACAATTGTCAGTTAAAGCGATGCAGTGCCGTATCGCAAAAAATGGCCTGGTCAGGAAGTTACTAAATCCTTCCGGGGCTGAAGTGGTTAAACCACCGAATCAGCTCACCTTTACCAGTGCCCATCAATGCAGCCTCACCAGTGCAGCCTGATCAGTGCCGTCTCACCAGTGCAGACAGTGCCCAGACATCAGTGCAGCCTGATCAGTGCCCATCAATGCAGTCTCACCAGTGCAGACAGTGCCCAGGCATCAGTGCATCCTGATCAGTGCAGCCACACCAGTGCAGACTGTGCCCATCAGTGCAGCATGATCAGTGCTGATCAATACACCCTCACCAGCGCAGACAGTGCCCAGGTATCAGTGCCCATCAGTGCAGCCTCACCAGTGCAGGCAGTGCCCAGGTATCACTGCAGCCTGATCAGTGCCTATCAGTGCAGCCTCACCAGTGCAGACAGTGCCCATCAGTGCAGACAGTGCCCAGGCATCAGTGCATCCTGATCAGTGCAGCCTGTGCACATTAGTGCAGCCTGATCAGTGCCGCCTCATCAGTGCAGACAGTGCCCAGGCATCAGTGCCAATCAATGCAGCCTCACCAGTGAAGTGTCCATCATCAGTGCAGCTTGATCAGTGCCCATCAGTGCAGCCTCACCAGTGCAGACAGTGCCCAGGCATCAGTGCAGCCGAATCAGTGCCCGTCAAAGCAGCCTCACCAGTGCAAACCCTATCATCAGTGCAGTTTGATAAGTGCCCATCACCAGTGCCCATCAATGCAGCCTCACCAGTGCAGTGCTCATCATCAGTGCAGTTTGATCAGTGCCCATGGGATGTGGGGGGTCAGCTGGGGGTGTGTCAGGGTCTGTCTCACAGTCAGGTCCTTGCATTGCACGGTCTCTTCTTTGCCACTCCTCAAGCCAGCGCCCGACCCCAGCCCACAACTGCTCAGGTCACGTGTGGTGTGACGCACCTCCTCGTCTGGCATGTCATATGCCCTGACGGCTGCCTCTGAGACCCCTGGGAGGTGGGAGTTGTAGTTTGCTGCGCTGTCGAGTTTCTCCCACCGCCAGGAACTGGAGCGCGGCCGGACTACAACTCCCAGAGTGCTGCGCAGCAGCAACCATACAGCCAGTCGGCGGCCGCTGTTCTGCCATAAGTTATAGAATTTGATAAGTTGGAATTTATGACAGAACACTGCCACGGCCATTTTAATGTCAAGGTAGGCGGCCTGGGGGGAAATTTCCACCCTGCCCCCTGTGGTAAGGATACTTGGGGAGAAAGTAGTGTGCGCTGTCAAGCAGAACTAATTGATGGCATGGATACTTTACATGAGCTATGTCTACTGCAGTCCAAAACTCATTGGTGGAATGGATATTGGAAAGTTAGCTTTATATATTGAGAAGCAGATATCACTGGTCCTCTCCTCCTGCCCTTTCCTTCTTTTGTGTGCAAGACATCAATAATTAATAGAAATTAAAGTACTATGGATGCAAACACCGTTATAAATAGTAGGAAGCACGACTCCCCTCAATGTACTTACTTCACGTTCTGGATTGGAGCATAAGTTCATTCTGGCCATGGGACTGTTTGGTGCACTGTTTCCTGCTGAAGATGAAAGGCGAGTAGTACGGTTTGCAGGAGATGGAGGAGCAGGTGGGGGTTTAGGAGACAGCCTGAGTGGACTAAGATGAGAAGCAAATTTGTTGCCATAGGTATCCGACAGATAATCACGAACCTTCTTGTCTCGGGACTGCTGCAGGTGGTAAGATGTTGGGTTCTCAAGGTGTGTCTGCACCTGTATAAAAATATAAATATTTAATGCAAATATACTAAACACACACATATGTTTGTGAACCCTTAAGAAAGGAATGGATAATGATATGAATGGTTTCTAAAATGTGATCTGATATTTACATAAGTCATAATAAAAGTAGTGTTATTTAACAGATGACAGCCATACATCTGTAAACCTTTAGGATCAGGACATCTGGAAAAAGGGGTACCTAGAGTCAGGTATTTCTGTCTACGAGTGTTTTCTATTCATTTGAGCTGTGGTTTTCAACCTGTCCTTCTTAAAAAAAAAAATATATATATATATATATATATATATATATATATATATATATATATATATACACACAGTATCTCACAAAAGTGAGAATATCCCTCACATTTTTGTAAATATTTTATTATATATATCTTTTCGTGTGACAACACTGAAGAAATTACACTTTGCTACAATGTAAAGTAGTGAGTGTACAGCTTGTATAACAGTTTAAATTTCTGTCCCCTCAAAATAACTCAACACACAGCCATTGATGTCTAAAACACTGGCAACAAAAGTGAGTACACCCCTAAGTGGAAATGTCCAAATTGGGCCCAAAGTGTCAATATTTTGTGTGGCCACCATTATTTTCCATCACTGCCTTAACCCTCTTGGGCATGGAGTTCACCAGAACTTCACAGGTTGCCACTGGAGTCCTCTTTCACTCCTCCATAACGGAGCTGGTGGATGTTAGAGACCTTGCGCTCCTCCACCTTCCATTTGAGGATGCCCCACAGATGCTCCATAGGTCTGGAAACATGCTTGGCCAGTCCATCACCTTTACCCTCAGCTTCTTTAGCAAGGCAGTGGTCGTCTTGGAGCTGTGTTTGGGGTCGTTATGTTGGAATACTGCCCTGTGGCCCAGGGGATCATGCTCTGCTTTAGTATGTTACAGTACATGTTGACATTCATGGTTCCCTTAATGAACTGTAGCTACCCAGTGCTGGCAGCACTCAGGCAGCCCCCGACTATGACACTCCCACGACCATGCTTGACTTTAGGCAAGACACACTTGTCTTTGTACGCCTCACCTGGTTATGTTTAATGTTTAATATGTTTATCTTGGTCTCATCAGACCAAAGGACATGGTTACAGTAATCCATGTCCTTAGTCTGCTTGTCTTCTGCAAACTGTTTGCGGTCTTTCTTGTATATTTTCTTTAGAAGAGGCTTCGTTCTGGGACAACAGCCATGCAGACCAATTTGATGCCGTGTGCGGCATATGGTCTGAGCACTGACAGGCTGACTCCCCACCCTTTCAACCTCTGCAGCAATACTGGCAGCACTTATACGTCTCTTTCCCAAAGACAACCTCTGGATATGACGCTGAACACGTGCACTTAACTTCTTTGGTCAACCATGGCGAGGCCTGTTCCAAGTGGAACCCGTCCTGTTAAACCGCTCTATGGTCTTGGCCACTGTGCTGCAGCTCAGTTTCAGGGTCTTGGCAATCTTCTTATAGCCTAGGCCATCTTTATGTAGAGCAACAATTCTTTTTTTCAGATCCTCAGAGAGTTCTTTGCCATGAGGTGATATGTTGAACTTTCCGTGACCACTATGAGAGAGTGAGAGCGATAACACCACATTTAACACACCTGCTCCCCATTCTTCACCTGAGACCTTGTTACACTAACAAGTCACATGACACCTGGGAGGGAAAATGTCTAATCGGCCCAATTTGGACATTTTCACTTAGGGGTGTACTAGCTTTTGTTGCCAGCAATTTAGACATTAATGACTGTGTGTTGAGTTATTGTGAGGGGACAGCAAATTTACATTGTGATACAAGCTGTACACTCACTACTTTACATTGTAGCAAAGTGTAATTTCTTCAGTGTTGTCACATGAAAAGATATAATAAAATATTTACAAAAATGTGAGGGGTGTACTCACTTTTGCAAGATACTATACTGAATATATATATATAGATATATATATATATATATATATATATATATATATATATATATATATATATATATATAGATATATATATATTTTTTTTTTTTTTTTTTATTTATCTTTATTTTTTGGTTTTTTTTTGTTAGAGTGGAACATCAGCCCAGAGACAAATTCAGCACTGTTGCAATTCTGTCAGAACTGAACATTCCACAAGTACAATGCAATTCTCAAGATTAAAAGATCTCAAGAAAAATCCTGCAGATACAGGTTTGCAGCCATTTCTCGCATATATTAAAATCTGTGGTAATGACTCTACCATAAGAAAAAAAAACATTAAATAGGAGTGGTATCTTTCCCTGTGTGTTGCAAAATCATTAGTTCTGAATGTTAATGTATGTACAATGTTATATTTGGAGAAAAACTGTACACTAAACACCAATACCTCATCCCAACTGTGCACGATGAAGCTTTGCTGCCCCATAGGTTGGATGGCTAGTAATCAGTAAACCCTTAGTGAATGCCTAGCTGCAGGACAATACATCTGTCTAAGAATGAAAGTGACACTAAAGCTTCTTTTTTTTAATAAAAAAAAAAAAAAGAGGCTTATACTTACCTACTCTGTGCAATGATATTGCACAAAGTGGTCCCTTAACACTTCTTTTGAGGTCCCCTGCTGATGCAGTTTCCAAAGCAAGTCGTATGTTATTGAGGGGCATCTGTGCAGGTGCACTCCCAATCTAGGCTGTGTCCATGGACACACACAGCCCAGGTCAGCCGCGCCCCCACTCCCTCCTCACAGGATATGACTGACAGCAGTGGGAGCCATTGCCTGAGTCTCCTGTGAGAACAGAAAGCGAAGGGAGAAGACCTGCAGCTGGGCACAGCACTGGATCGAGACAGGTACGTGTTTAGGGGCAAGGATAGAAAAGGTAGCTAAACAATTTTTACAATAATGGAGGGCATACATTAGGGTTTAATCTCCAAAGAAGTTTAGTCATGCAATATGACAAAAGTGTAAGCCACGGGGGCGTGACCGGAAGCCGACCTGGAAGGCAGCACGGACTGAGAGCTCCTCTCCAGCCCACAGCACTAAGGCTAATTTCGGGGGAAAAAAAAAAGCCAGCTTATGGGAGGATCGCGCACCACCCGATCCTCCTCAGCCCGGAGACCTGCACACCCGCCGCCGAGCACCGCAGCATCTTTTAAAAAGCTATTCCAGCCGCCGGCGGCTCCGGGCGGGTGTACCAAGATGGCCGACAACACGAGGCAACAGGCCTCAATCCCGCCGCCTCTCCACAGCGGCGGACCGCAGCAGACCGCTAAGGACCCTGCACAACAGCCCCCGAGCCCCTCCGGGCTCCAACACATGGTGAGTGGAACCCACCAAACACCAGAGGGACACCACAGCCCACAGGGGGACCAGGCCGGAACCCACTCACAAGCGGAGTACACCCAATGCACAGAGGCATTCCCCAAGCTGCTGAGAACAGCCTCTGACCCATGCCTCCATACAGGTACTTTGTCCCCCACAGCACCCGACCCAGCAATGGACTTCCCCCCCCTTCCAGGCCCTGGGCACCCCCGGGCGGACCAACAGCCCCTCACCGAGCAAGGGGCACAGTCCGCATGGCAGACACTACCCCCCCCAGGACCCCAAAGGCCCAGGGACCTCACCCTAAGCAAGGACCCGCGAGCAACCCCTCCCTCACTCCCCCAAGCAACCCAGGGGCACACACGGCACCCAGGATACAGCCCACCGGCCCCCACCCCAAGCTCTCCCCACGCCACATCCTGGGCTGAACCCTGGGCACCCCAACCTCCATGGGACACCCCGCAACCGAGAGAGACCCCAGCAAACGGTCAAGCACCGACCCTACAGCATCTCCACCAGCCCCCAAGTTACAACGGAGACTCATACCCCCCATGGCAAACATACCTGCAAGCCATCCCCACCAAAGAGGACTTTAAGCAGCTGATAGCTGATGTTAAGGCCACCTGCCGCTCCGAGATCCAAACACTTCATGCAGGCCTCAAACACCTCTCAGATAGAGTAGAGATGGCAGAAGAGGAGATCCAAGAGACCAAACTGGCCGTACACCGCACACAACAACAGACATCAGACCACCACATCATGCTCCGCGACATGCAACGCCATGTCGAGGACCTCGATAATAGGGGCCGGAGAAACAATATTAGGGTACGAGGACTCCCCGAAACTGACGACACCGAAGACCTGCAATCCTCTTTACAGACCCTGTTTAACGAGATGCTCGGAGAGGACCCTAACAAGCACATAGAGATGGACAGAGCACACCGGGCTCTCCGCCCTAAAGGTCCCGCATCAAAGCCCCGGGATGTAATATGCAGAGTGCACTCTTACCCACTTAAAGAGGACATCATGCGTAAAGCCCGCCTTATACGCGACCTGCAATTTGATAACGCTCCAGTACAAATATACCCAGACCTCTCCTGGATCACACTTCAAAAAAGGAGACTCCTACAACCCTTACTGCGTGCACTTCAAGATGAGAAAATCACATACAGATGGGGATTCCCCTTCAGTTTAACAGCCAAGCACCTAGGAAAATCGGCAATCCTCCGCTACCCAGATGACCTGGAACCCTTCTGTGACACTTTGGGGATCCCCGTCCCTCAACTCCCCGAATGGGACCTGGTGGCCAACCCCCCACCGCAGCCAGCAATGTGGCAGAAAGCATCCTCGACCAAACGTCCAAGGGGCACAGATCCCAACCGCCGATCCCCCAAACCCAAAATGGGATGACCTCCCCCCCTAGGGGGCCTCTAACTGCGACACCAACATTCACCCCACAAAGATCTCCGCGAAATGACTACTTCCCCCGAAAGCCTATTAATCCAAAAAATTTCACTCCACGGGCTACCCTGGGCAGAGAAGCCGGACAGGTTGCCCCCCCGAATTACGAACCCCCCCCGTGGTTTACCACCTACAAGTTCCTTTCTTGACCCCCCCCCCCCCCCCCTGGTACCTCTCCGACCCGAACTTTCCGGATATCCTAGTCGGAGAGACCTACAGGAACTGTTTGGGCCTTCTGACCTTAATGGCCACCCAGACCCACCAAATGTTGTATAACTGTTTGACTTGTTTTATTTTTTTTCTAACCTCTCTCTCTCCTCCTAGATACCTCACCTCCACCCAACTAATGACCTACTCCTTCCCAGGGCCCCCCTGGGCGTCGAACCTCCTCCCGCGGATGCCACACTCCCGGACCAGACCCACCCACCGACCGGATCAGATAAGTAATGCTACCACCTCCCCCCCCCCCCCCAACACAAACCATGGCTAAGGTAGTAACACTTAATGTGCACGGCCTGAACTCCAATAAAAAAAGGCACCTGGCGCTCCGAGAATTCAGGCAATCTGGGGCAGACATCATAATGATACAGGAAACACATTTTGGTAAGGGCGACTCCTTCACGTTTGCCTCCAAGTTCTACCCCGCAACATTCCAGGCCTTTAACCCACGTAAGAAAGCTGGGGTTGCCATACTCATCAAAAAAGGGTCCCCATTTTCCCACACTGGGACATACATAGATCCGCTAGGCCACTATGTTATTGTACAGGGCACATGGCAATCCCAAGCCATAACCCTGTGCACACTATATGCCCCGAACGTACACCAGCACCGGTTCCTGAACAAGGTCCTTACCCGCCTCTTTAAAACACCCCATAACATGCTAGTAGTGGGAGGGGACTTTAACCTAGCACACTCCACCCAACATGACCGCCTTGTGATCAACCCCCAAGCCCCCCAGACAAGAGCCCTCAGGGACTCTAAACAATTCCGGCAGATCACCAGGAGATATGCTCTATTTGACACATGGCGGGCCCTGCACCCAAAAGACAGGCAATATACCTTTTACTCTGCCCCGCACCACACCCACTCAAGACTGGACTACATCTTCGTCAACAACGCCACGCTTAGAACCATCAAGTCTGCACAAATCCTGCCCATATCTTGGTCAGATCATGCCCCGGTTACAATTTCTCTAGACCTGGGCACCCCCACACGCAGGCCCTACAACTGGAGGCTTAACAACCTCCTCTTACAATATCTTCCATCTAAGACGGAACTAGACACCACGCTACAACACTACTTCGCAGAAAATAACACCCCAGACATAACCCAATCCACCCTCTGGACCGCACACAAAGCGGTAATCAGGGGTAGGTGCATTGCACTCTCCTCTAAAATGAAGAAAGACGCTCAGACTGCCAGAATTCTAGGGGAAAAACGCCTCCGACACCTTGAAAACAAACTACTGACCTCCCCCTCCCTAACGCTGATTAAGCAGATAGTCCAAGTTAGAACAACACTCCGAGACCTGGCGCTAGGGGCAGTAGAAAAATCAATAATAAGATTGAGACAGCTATATTATGATAAAGGCAACAAGGCGCAATCACTCCTAGCCAGAAAACTCGCGGACCAGGCACACATATCCACGCCCGACCAGATTAAAGACAAGAAAGGTGACCTAGTGACCCACCCCCGGGACATCGCGAAAACGTTTGCGGAGTTCTACACAGACCTCTACAACAAACGCGAAATACCCCACAATCCCCCGACAGCAGATCTAACCGACCGCATTACCCAATATCTCGAACAAGCCAGGTTACCACAACTAAAAGAGGCTGACCTCTTAGAACTAAACACCCCCATTACCACAGAGGAACTGACGACGACCATCAAGGCCCTACCAGCACACAAATCCCCGGGTCCAGACGGACTCCCATACGAGTACTACAAGACCTACCTACACATCCTAGGCCCGTACATGACCAGACTATTTAACGCCTTCCTCCGACAGACCCCCATCCCGAACGAGATGCTAGGCTCATACCTAACTTTGATCCCCAAGCCCGACAAAGACCCGACAATATGCGCCAGCTACAGACCCATAGCCCTTTTGAATTCGGACCTTAAGATATTTACAAAAATTCTCTCCACCCGCCTTAACGCAATCCTCCCAACCTTGATACACAAAGACCAAGTGGGATTCGTCCCCATGCGACAGGCGGGGGACAACACCAGAAAAGTCATAGACCTCATAGACGTAGCGAACAGAGAATCCACACAATCCCTGGTCCTCAGTCTAGACGCAGAAAAGGCGTTCGACCGCCTTAGCTGGCCCTTTATGACGGCCACATTACAACACATGGGATTCAAGGGCCCCTTTCTGAACGCAGTCCAGAACCTTTATACACACCCCTCATCGCAAGTTAAGACACCCTTTGCCACATCCCCCATCTTCCCGATTACGAATGGTACCCGCCAGGGATGCCCGCTCTCCCCCTTGCTGTTTGCACTATGTGTAGAACCCCTGGCGGCCACCATTAGGAACAGCCCTGACATTAGGGGCATTCCGGTTAGGGGCAAAGAATTCAAAATATCGTTGTTCGCGGACGACATTATTCTCACCCTGACCAACCCTCGAACCTCCCTACCCAACCTCCACGCCATACTAGACCACTACGGCACGCTGTCGGGCTACAAAACCAACACCTCTAAGTCAGTCGCACTTCCACTCAATATCCCGACAGACGAAACGAACCACCTGAAGTCTACCTTTCCCTATAAATGGGCGAACACCTCACTTAAATACCTAGGGGTATCCATTACCCCATCCTTCCACACCCTATATCAGGCAAACTTCCCACCGATGTTTAGATCAATCCGTGAACTGATCCAAAAATGGAAATCACATCACATCTCCCTGATAGGCCGGATCACCTCCGTCAAAATGGTCATCCTCCCAAAACTGCTATATCTATTCCAAACTCTGCCTATACCCGTTCCCTATATACAACTCCGTAAACTACAAAAAGATCTCCTGAAATATGTTTGGAACTTCAAAAAACACAGAGTACCCAGCTCAGTCCTGACAGCCTCGCGGTCGGATGGGGGCCTGGCATTCCCTGACCTGGTCAGGTACTATCAGGCGACCCAACTCCGCGCACTGACTTCATGGTTCACCCAGAGGTCCTATAGCAAGTGGTCAGAACTGGAAAAAATCTGGCTAGCCCCAGTACACCCAAACAGTATAATATGGAGTGCAAACGTGGAGGTGGACCCTAGACGCATGCTAGGCTCAATGTCACAACTTCACTTACTGTGGCGCAAGGTCTCCCGGGAATATAACCTTAAATCCAACAACTCCCTGATGAACTCGTTCTTATGCAATCCTAAACTACCAACCAGCCTAACACACCAGATGTCGTGGCCCTGGGCCACACGGAACCTGTTCCACTTTGGTCACATTGTGAATCCCAGATCTCGCAGGTTGCTCACATTCTCGGAGCTCCAGTCTAAATATGACATCCCAAAACAAGCGTTCTACAGTTATCTACAGATCAGACACTTTGCCCAAACGATTGCTCCACAACTCCTCTTTTCCCCACCATCCCCATTTGAACAGGTTATATTAGAAGGACGCAACCGCAGGGGCTTGATATCGGACATTTACAAAATTATAAACAAGTACCAATTCCTAACCAAAGGCAAACACTCATACATGTGCAGGTGGGAGAAGGAGCTGGGCGAAGAGCTCCCAATGGAAGCATGGCAGGCGGTCTGGAGACAAGCAACCAAAACCTCTATATGCACTCTATATAAGGAAAACTCCTACAAAATTCTCTTCTGCTGGTACCAGACCCCTGCCATACTCCACAAAATATACCCCTCCACCCCGGACAAGTGTTGGCGCTGCCAACGACAGAAAGGGACACTTTTCCACATATATTGGACATGCCCACTTATAACCCCCTTTTGGGAATCCACCCGACAGCTCCTGACACGGCTATTTGAGATGCCCATACCGTTTACTCCTAAACTCTTCCTGCTAGGCCTGTCCCAACCAAAATTGTCCAAGCCTAGCAAAAAACTGCTCAGGCACATACTGACAGCCGCGAGATGCCTAATAGCCCTAAACTGGAAATCCCCCACCCCACCCTCTCAAGAGGCCCTATACACCAGGGTTAAAGACGTTGAACTCATGGAAAAAATGACGGCCAGGATCCGACAAAAACTGGACGAACACAATGAAGTCTGGGGGAGGTGGCATCGGCGGGAGGACTAAGACAACCCATTATGGCACTTGAGGTGAGAACGTATCTACATCCCCTCTCTTCTTACCACCCCCCCCCCCCCCCCCCACCCTTTCCCAGCCTTTTCTTTACCCTCTCTTCCCACTTTCTCCCCCCCCCCCCCCCCTCCTTTTTCTTCCTTCTTTCCTACCATCTGCAAAGCAGACCAAACCTGCATGTTTTTACATAAACGTCACCATAGGTGTTATATGCTAAAGATCTAACCCCCTACATTTTTGTAGAGGGAATGCTGTTTAAGAAAATAATGTTGCACCTACGGGCATACCCATGGACTAATCAAAACACGCATGAAGCATATTTCTTGACTATGGGAGCTCTTTTCTGCTAAAATGTATGTAAAGTTACATAACCTGTTTGAATATGTTGATAAATAATAAAACGTTAATTGGGAAAAAAAAGTGTAAGCCACAAGGTTAAAAAGAGAAAAAGAAAAATGAGAAGAAATATTTTCTTCTTTAAAACATAAGACCTAATCGCAGTGCTAATTAATAAGGATCTGCTCAGCAACATTAAAAAGCATTTGGTTAAGGGTACCTAATAAAATAGCTTCCACTAATTACTAAAGATAATGCTTTACATACTCTTCCATCAATTACAGCATTTTTTTTAAAAGGATAAGTTCACCTTTAACCACTTCCTGACCGCCCCATGTAGATATACGTCGGCAGAATGGCACGTACAGGCAGAATCACGTACCTGTACGTGCCATTCTTCAGGCGCGTGGGGGGTCCGATCGGACCCCCCCGGCCGGCGGGGACGGTCGGGATCGCTTCAGGAGCGATCCGGGATGAGGGGACGGCCAGTGGTTTCTGGCCACCCCCTCGCGATCGCTCCTGGCGAATCAGATGCTTCCTCTGTCTGTGTCAATCAAAACACAGGCAGAGGAAGTGATGTCACGCTCGGTGCGCCGGTCTATGTGACCGGAACGCCGAGCTGTCAACATGTACAGGTTAGTGCACCAACAGTACACTGACACCAGTACACATAGGCACACAAAACACCCCCCTGTCACCCCCAGATCACCCCCCAGATCACCCCCTCCCCCCCCAGTCACAGTGTCACTAATTGCAGTGATCATTTTTTTACTGATCACTGCATTTAGTGTCAGTGTGACTGTAATAACTGTCAGTGCAGTTAGTTTTAGGTCCAAGGTAGCCCCCTACCCCCCCCTAATAAAGGTTTAACCCCTTGATTGCCCCCCAGGTAACCCTTTCACCCCCTTTTGCCAGTGTCACTAAGCGATCGTTTTTCTGATCGCTGTATTAGTGTCACTGCTGTCGCTAGGTAACCATTTTTTTTTTTTTAGGTAACCGCCATGTTTATATAGGTTCATAAATAGGTTTATAGGTCAGGTACCCCCATATTACAACCTAAATAAAGGTTTTAACCCCTTGATTGCCCCTAGAGTTAACCCTTTCACCAGTGATCACTGTATAACTGTCACTGGTGACGCTGGTTAGCCAGTTAGTTATTTCGTTATTTAGGTTCCCCGTCAGGTTTTTATATAGCGTCAGGTACCCCCATATATTACCTAATAAAGGTTTTAACCCCCTGATTGCCCCTAGTTAACCCTTTCACCCCCTTTTGCCAGTGTCACTAAGCGATCGTTTTTCTGATCGCTGCATTAGTGTCGCTAGGTAACCATTTTTTTTTTTTAGGTAACCGCCATGTTTATATAGGTTCATAAATAGGTTTATAGGTCAGGTACCCCCATATTACAACCTAAATAAAGGTTTTAACCCCCTGATTTCCCCTAGAGTTAACCCTTTCACCAGTGATCACTGTATAACTGTCACTGGTGACGCTGGTTAGCCAGTTAGTTATTTCGTTATTTAGGTTCCCCGTCAGGTTTTTATATAGCGTCAGGTACCCCCATATATTACCTAATAAAGGTTTTAACCCCCTGATTGCCCCTAGTTAACCCTTTCACCCCCTTTTGCCAGTGTCACTAAGCTTGTTCTGATCGCTGCATTAGTGTCGCTAGGTAACCAGTTTTTTTTTGTATTACTGTTACGGGTGACGCTGGTTAGTTAGCTTGTTTTTTATACTGTCAGGGCACCCGCCATTTATTACCCAATAACGGTTTAACCCCCTGATCGCCCGGCGGGTGATATCAATTAGGTTTTAGGGTCAAATAAAGTCTGCGTCGCCCCAGGTTAGTGCCAGTACCGCAAACACCCACGCGCAAAGCATACACCTCCCTTAGTGGCACAGTATCTGAACAGATCAATATCTGATCTGATCAGATCTATACTAGCGTCCCAGCAGTTTAGGGTTCCAAAAAAAACCGCATTGTTAGCGGGATCAGCCCAGATACCTGCTAGCACCTGCGTTTTCCCCCTCCGCCCAGCCCAGCCCACCCAAGTGCAGTATCGATCGATCACTGTCACTTACAAAACACTAAGCACACATAACTGCAGCGTTCGCAGAGTCAGGCCTGATCCCTGCGATCGCTAACATTTTTTTTGTGGTAGCGTTTTGATTCAGTCGCTTCAGTCAGGAGCTTTTTTACCTGTGAATCTCAAAAAAATAAAAAAATAAAAAATAGTTGTCGTTTTATTGTTCTCTCTCTCACTCTATTCTCTCTCTATTGTTGCTCTTTTTTTACTCCATTCTATTCTGCAATGTTTTATCATGTTTTATCATGCTTGCTTTTCAGGTATGTAATTTTGTTTACTGTGTTTTAGTGTTAAGCATTTTTTTGTTTTCAGGTGCGCCATTCAGTTGCAACGCGGATTTATTTATCTTGACAGCAACAGCGTTTGCTCCCACGATACATAAAGCCGCGACTCCAACGCTGTAGGAGGTGATTTCACCACCACAGTTAAAAAAAAGAGCATATATGCCGAAGCATGGGGGCAGCAGGGGGGGGGAGGAGCGATTGGCTCCTAATGCCACGTACATACGGTCGAAATTCCGACCGTGTGTACACGGCATAACTTTTGCGGGAGGATGCCCCCATGCATCGGCATATATAAATGGTGCATGTATGCCCATCATTAGAAGTGGGTGGATGAAGGGAGGTATTCTAATGGTGGGCATACCCACCAATCAATCTCTTTTTTTCGTTCAGCCAAGAGGCTGCATGAAAAAAAAAAAGATTACAATATATGTCCAGTATGTTGCTGGACTTTGAATGGTTATACCAGAATGATGCCTGCAGGTTTAGGTATCATCTTGGTATCATTCTTTTCAGTCAGTGATCGGCTTTCATGTAAAAGCAATTCTAGCGGGTAATTAGCCTCTAGACTGCTTTTACAAGCAGTGGGAGGGAATGTCCCCCCTCCCGGATATAAACCGCGCCATTGGGAAATTGGGAAAGCATTTTATCACACCAATCTTGGTGTGGTCAGATGCTTTGAGGGCAGAGGAAAGATCTAGGGTCTAATAGACCCCAATTTTTTCAAAAAAAGAGTACCTGTCACTGCCTATTGCTATCATAGGGGATATTTACATTCCCTGAGATAACAATAAAAATCATAACAAAGAAAAAAAATGGAAGGAACAGTTTAAAAATAAAATAAAAAAGCTAAATAAATAAAAAAAAAAACAACAAAAAAAAAAAAAAAAAAGCACCCCTGCCCCCCCTTCTCTTGCGCAAAGGCGTACACAAGCGTTGGTCTGGCGTCATATGTAAACAGCAATTGCACCATGCATGTGAGGTATCACCGCGAAGGTCAGATCGAGGGCAGTAATTTTAGCAGTAGACCTCCTCCGTGAATCTAATGTGGTATCATGTAAAGGCTTTTAAAGGCTTTTAAAAATGTATGTAGTTTGTCGCCACTGCGTGTTTGTGCGCAATTTTAAAGCATGTCGTGTTTGGTATCCATGTACTCGGCCTAAGATCATATTTTTTATTTCATCAAAAATTTGAGCAATATAGTGTGTTTTAGTGCATTAAAATAAAAAAAAGTGTATTTTTTCCACAAAAAATGCGTTTGAAAAATCGCTGCGCAAATACTGTGTGGAAAAAAAAAAATGCAACACCCACCATTTTAATCTGTAGGGCCTTTGCTTTAACATTATATATAGTGTTTGGGGGTTCAACGTAATTTTCTTGCAAAAAAAAAATATGTTTTCATGTAAACAAAAAGTGTCAGAAAGGGCTTTGTCTACAAGTGGTTAGAAGAGTGGGTGACGTGTGACATAGGCTTCTAAATGTTGTGCATAAAATGCCAGGACAGTTCAAACCCCCCCCAAATGACCCCATTTTGGAAAGTAGACACCCCAAGCTATTTGATGAGAGCAATGTTGAGCCCATTAAATATTTTTTTTTTTTGTCCCAAGAGATTGAATAATGAAAAAAAAAAAATATATATATATTTTTTTTACAAAAAGTTGTCACTAAATGATATATTGCTCAAACATGTCATGGGCATATGTGGAAATACACCCCAAAATACATTCTGTTGCTTCTCCTGAGTACGGGGATACCACATGTGTGGGACTTTTTGGGAGCCTAGCTGCGTACGGAACCCCAAAAACCAATCACCGCCTTCAGGCTTTCTAAGGGTGTAATTTTTTTATTTCACTTCTCACTGCCAATCACAGTTTCGGAGGCCATGGAATGCCCAGATGGCATAAAACCCCCCAAAATGACCCCATTTTGGAAAGTAGACACCCCAAGCTATTTGCTGAGAGGTATGGTGAGTATTTTGCAGATCTCGCTTTTTGTCACAAAGTTTTGAAAATTGAAAAAAAGAAAAAAAAAATGTTTTTTTTTCTTTACTTTCTTCATTTTCAAAAACAAATGAGAGCTGTAAAATACTCACCATGCCTCTCAACAAATAGCTTGGGGTGTCTACTTTCCAAAATGGGGTCATTTGGGGGGGTTTTGTGCTATTTTGGCATTTTATGGCCTTCGAAACGGTGATAGGTAGTGAGGAGTGAAATCAAAAATTTGCACCCTTAGAAATCCTGAAGGCGGTGCTTGGGTTTCGGGGCCCCGTACGCGGCTAGGCTCCCAAAAAGTCCCACACATGTGGTATCCCCATACTCAGGAGAAGCAGCAAAATGTATTTTGGGGTGCAATTCCACATATAACTATGGCATGTGTGAGCAATATATCATTTAGTGACAACTTTTTGAAAAAAAAAAAAAATCTTTTTTATTTTTGTCTTTATTCAATCACTTGGGACTAAAAAAAAAAATATTCAATGGGCTCAACATGCCTCTCAGCAAATAGCTTGGGGTGTCTACTTTCCAAAATGGGGTCATTTGGGGGGGTTTTGTACTTCTCTGCCATTTTAGCACCTCAAGAAATGAAATAGGCAGTCATAAATTAAAAGCGGTGTAAATTCCAGAAAATGTACTCTAGTTTGTAGACGCTATAACTTTTGCGCAAACCAATAAATATACGCTTATTGGCATTTTTTTTACTAAAGACATGTGGCTGAATACATTTTGGCCCAAATGTTTGACTAAAATTGAGTTTATTAGATTTTTTTTATAACAAAAAGTAGAAAATCTCTTTTTTTTTCAAAATTTTCGCTCTTTTTCCGTTTATATCGCAAAAAATAAAAATCACAGAGGCAATCAAATACCATCAAAAGAAAGCTCTATTTGTGGGAAGAAAAGGACGCAAATTTCGTTTGGTTACAAAATTGCATGACCGCGCAATTACCAGTTAAAGTAGTGCAGTGCGAAATTGAAAAAAGACCTCTGGTCCTTTGGCTGCCAAATGGTCCGGGGCTGAAGTGGTTAAAAAAAGAAAATCCACATCTTTTTGCAGGTAAAAAATGTGCATTTATTATTTTTTTTTACTTCGAGCCTGAAAAGCATCTGCTGATCACGGGTGCCATGCAGGACTCCTGCAGACATATACACACTGACAGGAAGAGTGATCAACAGCGCCATGGTAGTTCTTTAAAACTAGAAGCAGACAGCTGCAAAGGCTGTTGAGACTTGTAGTTACCCATTCACGGAGAACTGTAAATGAATGATGTGGCCGGGCGGAAAGGGACAGCAGGCGCCTGGAGAAGATTCCCGCCCACTGTCACAGGGGGGCGCGGCTGCAGCTTTTGGAACATGTTATGTTCCACCCTAAATACGGTCAGTAGAGCAAACTACTCTTAATGTACTATGGACCATGTTAGCTTTTCAAGAGAAAAAAAGAGGACTTCTTGGCTGATATCTGCTTAACAACATAAAATCTGATGTATAGGTTTTAGTTCAAGAAATGGTCACAAGAAAAAAATTGGGAACATTCTGCATACATCGTTTCTGTTTTCTACCAAAATCCAAAAAGTCCCTGTAGGATTTAAAGTGTACTTGAATTAAAAACAAATATTATTAGCTATGTAATAGGGAACATCTAGAAGTGTTCATTGTGTCTAAGTACTACCCTTAAAAATGTACTTTTTGCCTGGAATTCTTAAAAACTAGCAGTATACTTCCTGGTATGCAAGTGTAATTTTGTACCTACAGCCTTATAATTGAATATCGGCAGTGTAAGATCTTAGGGGCTGCCTCCTGAGTGCTTATCTTTTTTTTTTTTTTAAAACAAGTTTTTATTTCGCACAATTTCCAAGCAAACATACAGTATAACCAACAGGTTAACAATCAGGTGGCAAATTATTTCAGGCATCATATAACAATAAAAGATATACATCCACAGTCCCGACCATGTACATCTACACTGTTATCCAAAGATAGTGCTTTTTTTTTTTTTTTTTTTTTTTTTTAAACAAAAACTCTTATTCCCTCCCCTACCTGTTAACTCCCCCACCCCCTCCCCCCCAACCCGTCTGCTCATTACTTCTTGCATAGTATACTGGGTAATTCCTACTGCACTACTTGCACCCCTATCTACAATAGTTGTACTCCCACATCAATCCACTATACCACCTCTCCATCAGTCTCCTCCTCCATCGTACTCTGGGAATCCATCCACCTAAACCAAACCTTCCTGAACTTCTTGGGAGCCCCCCTGGCTTCATAGGTCATTCTATAGAGCAACATATCTGCATTAATTATTGCCTTCCACATCCCTAACGTCAGTTGTTCTTCATATATCCACCTTCTAGCAACCAATTTTCTCACTCCAAAAAATAGGATCCTGAGAAATATCTTTGTATAATGATTAATTTCTTCCTGTTCAAACACTCCCAGGAGGCATCTCAGGGGTGAGCATATGTTAGGTAGATTGAACTTCTCTGAGATAAAAGCTGTCACCTGAGACCATAGCGGCCTTATTCGTCACATTCCCACACCAAATGTATGAACGTGCCCTCTGCCCCCTTACACCTGTGACAGGTTGCATTTTCCCTCCTCTGCATTCTGTGAAGTCTAGCCGGGGTATAGTATTGCTGATGTAGATATCGGAACTGGATCATTTTATCTGTGGAGGAGATAACCGACACTAAGTACGTGTCAAGCACCTCCGTCCAAATCTCATCAGACAGCTCCGTGACCACCTCTCTCCACCTAGTCCTAGATTTATCAGTTGAGTACCTAATCCCAGGGCCAACTGCACCATAGTATCTAGAAATTCTCTTTGCAGGCTCTGGGTCTATCAGAACCTCTTCCAGCCCCGTATTTTCAACCACAATCTCTTCTCCCCCAAACTGCGCATGCGCAGCATGGGCGAGCTGAGCATATCTAAAATTCCAAGTTCTGGGTATCTCAAACCTTTCCCTCAACTGCTCAAAAGTACACAACCGATCGTCCTGGCAAATCTGGTGTAGATATTTCACACCACACTTAGCCCAGGTTCTATGTCCGTCCTGTAGCTTCTGAAATTCCCCCAACGTCTTATTATACCAAAGTGGGCTATTCGGGGACCTCCAGAGGGGTCCATCCTTCCTCCATTTTGAACAGATATGGAAGATCTTCCCCGGGAGTGCCATCACCGATCCTACCTCTCTCCCCGGTGCCTCCTTTCTGTAGAGTCTCCTGCGAGGTGACAACCGCCGCCTCCAGGAGAGCCGTGGCATTAGGCGTCTGTGGGAAGAGCCTCCAATGCAGAAAGGACCCTGAGTGCTTATCTTAGAAGATTTAGGCCCCTTTCACACTGGGGCGTTTTTCAGGCGGTACAGCGCTAAAAATAGCGCCTGTACAGCGCTGAAAAAATCCGGCCCCATTCACTCCAGTGTGAAAGCCGGCGGGCTTTCACACTGGAGCGGTGCGCTAGCAGGACGGTCAAAAAAGTTTTGCTAGCAGCAGCTTTGGAGCGGTATAGGAGCGGTGTATTCACCACTCCTACCCATTAATTTCAATGGGACACCGCGGTAATACGGCGCTTTGCGGGGGATTTTAACCCTTTTTTGGCCGCTAGCGGGGGTTAAAACCGCACCGATATCGGGTGAATACCGTGGCTAAAACGACGGTAAAGCAGCGCTAAATATAGCGCTGCTTTACCGTCGCCACCGCTGCCGCCCCAGTGTGAAAGGGGCCTTAGAGTGAGATTTGGTGAGGTTACTACTATGCTCCTCACTGTTCTCCTTGCTGGAAACACAGACATGGAGATGCAAAGGCCTGGCTCTACCAAGACGAGTGCCTCAACAAAGCGATGCTGTGCAGAACAAGGCAAGGCAGTAATGGGGGAAAGATCCGTGGTAAGGAGACCACCAGCAAGAATGGTAGCCATTTCTTTGCCCACTGCCTTTTTTTTGCCACAGCTTTCAGAATTCAGATCCTCACACTGGCCAAAATTACCTGAAGGACCTCAACAGGAACAGGTGGTGGTGGCTGAAAGGAAGCAGGTGTGCTGATTGCAGGGGATGCATTGGAAGTCATAAGGTGTTGCCTCTGTATGAAATGTTGCTGATGTTGCAGCTGTATCCGTTCTCGCTGTTCTTCCTGCTGAGCTTGCTCTCTCATCAGCTGCATTCGTAATCCAATCCGAGAAGCCATGACTGCAGGAGCACGGACTGGGTAGCTGTTGACCCCTGCAAAAAACACATATTTATAGCTTAAAATTACAAAATCACTCTCCAACCAATCGTTTTTTCAGGTTATTCAGGGATCTTGCTATGTATAAAGGTTATTCCACCAATAAATAATCACACATATACATGCTACCTTCAGATACTAAAAGATGAATTTTTTTTCATAAACATTAAGGCCCCTTTCACACTGGGGCGTTTTTCAGGCGGTACAGCGCTAAAAATAGCGCCTGTACAGCGCCTGAAAAAATCCGGCCCCATTCACTCCAGTGTGAAAGCCGGCGGGCTTTTACACTGGAGCGGTGCGCTGGCAGGACGGTCAAAAAAGTCCTGCTAGCAGCAGCTTTGGAGCGGTATAGGAGCAATGCGCCGCTACGGCGGTGCTTTGTGGGGGATTTTAACCCATTTTCCGCCACTAGCGGGGGTTAAAACCGCACTGCTAGCGGCCGAATACCGCGGCTAAAACGACGGTAAAGCATTGCTAAATTTAGCGCTGGTTTACCGTCACTGCCGCTCCCTTCCCAGTGTGAAAGGGGCCTAAGAAAAAGTGTCCATTTTCCAAAATCAAGCCAAAACAGCAATAAGAACTTGACCTGATTTTTTTTTTACCACATTTACAAGAAAACCCAAGCTGTCCATCATAATTTATAGGAGGTGGAACAAACTATACCTTTGTCTGGGCCATGCTATACTTTATCTCTGACACTGTGACTTTTCCTGGAAATGTTAAAATTTAAATGTGGAGAAAATATAAAAAAAATGCCATGGGAAAGGTAAAGTAAAATCATATACTAAATATTATTACATACAGTTATTAGAATACAATATTTTTAGCAGTAGCTTTACTTTTAACTCTAGTGTGTTGTATTATAACCTCCCTTTAGTCTTCTCTAACATTGTTCACTGTGCTGAAAACCACCTACTGAGGAAAAGCAAATGACTAGGTCATCTACTGGTTCATAAAGTAGCTCTCAAAATATTGCACTTATCGGCAATATACCTTATCTTATGTTTTCCTTTAAATTAACATTGTTCAACTCATTCACTGTTTTCAGCTAGAGCTTAGGGGAATTTTAAAATAAAAAACACCTAAAAACACTTTGCAAAGAATGCTGAACAAAGTCAGAGTGGTAGGTATCACTTTTATAAGAAAAATATTTTGAAAGTTAAAGGGGTTGCAAAGGCAGAAGGTTTTTTATCTTAACCGCTTCCCGACCGCCTCATGTAGATATACGTCAACAGAATGGCACGGGCAGGCAAAAGCACGTACCTGTACGTCCCCTTTAATTTGCCTGCCCGGGGGGCGCGCACGCGACCCGGTCGGGAGCTCCGTGACCACGGCCGCGGGACCAGCGGACCCGATCGCCGCTGGTATCCCGCGATCGGGTTACGGAGCTGAAGAACGGGGAGAGGTTTGTGTAAACAAACCTCTCCCCGCGCTTCCTACACTGACTGTCAGTGATCGGCGGTTCCCTGTCATCGGGAACGCCGATCAATGACGTCAGACGTACAGCCACGCCCCCCTACTGTAAAAAAACACAATACGTCACACTGACTCCTCCCCGCCCCCTAGTGGTTAACCCTTCACTACAACTGTCATTTACATAGGAATCAGTGCTATTTAAATAGCATTGATTTCTGTATAAATGACAAATGTCCCAAAAATGTGTCAAAAATGTCCGATGTGTCCGCCATAATGTCGCAGTCACAAAAAAAATCACTGATCGCCGCCATTACTAATAAAAAAAAAATATTAATAAAAATGCTATAAAACTATCCCCTATTTTGTAAACGCTATAACTTTTGCGCAAACTAATCAATAATCGCTAATTGCGATTTTTTTTACCAAAAATATGTAGAAGAATACGTATCGGCCTAAACTGAGGAAAAAAAATGTTTTTTTTTATATATTTTTTGGGGATATTTATTATAGCAAAAAGTAAAAAATATTGCATTTTTTTCAAAATTGTCGCTCTATTTTTGTTTATAGCGCAAAAAATAAAAACCGCAGGGGCGATCAAATACCACCGAAAGAAAGCTCTATTTGTGGGAAAAAAAGGACGCCAATTTTGTTTGGGAGCCACGTCGCACGACCGCGCAATTGTCAGTTAAATCAACGCAGTGCCGAATCGCAAAAAGGGGCCTGGTCCTTTGGCTGCCAATTGGTCCGGGGCTGAAGTGGTTAAAGAGGAGCTCCAGTCTCTTTGTCACTTTTCTCCAAAAAGGACCTCAGTGACAGTTCTCGCCCCATTGCTATGGCAACCTGTCAATCAAGATGGAATTCAAGTGCGGTTTAAAGACTCCTGGGAGGGGAATGGACATGCTGACGTAGTACGCGGCATGGAGGGAGGGGTTTGAACCCGCAGGTCGACGAGAGCGGTTGTGAGGCAGGGGAGAGCGCCGGACAGCCACAGAGTGTGAGAGATCTCGTGGACGAGTCCGTCACTCCCCGGGTAAGAAACCTAGGACGCCGCCGACGGATCAGCCATGCAACATCAGCAGGCTGGGAGGACAGAACGGTAAAAGACCCGGCTTTAGCGGCCGGCGGCGACGGAGCTCCCCACATCGTACACCTGTCGTCTCCCTCCCCCTCCACTCCACCACTGGATAAAGAAAGCCTGCTCTGCATTCCAAAGACCCGGGAGGTTGTAACCCATCAGGGACGAGACTGGGGTTCTCGTGAGTATATTGCTGCATTTAAAAGAAGATCTGAGGTACAACTTAATGGAAGTTAATATGGTCTCAAAAGTTCGGAACACGATAGCCTCTTCCTTGATGGTCGCACAGGTCTGTTTTAAACGCTAATTTGGTACTATCCTCATGAAGACTATTGTCTTAGTTGGTGTAATACTCGGATAAGTCTCAGTATGACAGGACCCAGCCCATAGCCCGTTTAAAGCTTAAACCTCTTCTCAGCTTAACGGGGGAAGGAGAAAGAAAATAAGGGGAAATTCCCTGACATTACGAGTCGGATCTGACACAAGAATCACTGGTATCAATTATGCTTTAGTACAAGAAAGTCTCTTTTAACCCCTACTCAGCTGCGTAGTTTTTTTTCTTTTTTTTGGCGTGGAAGGCAGGGGGGAAGGATTAGGGGGAGAAATCAAAACGTTCTTATCTCTCCTTGCTTCTTCGGTGCCCCTCTCCTACTTTCTTTTTTTTTCCCCTTCTATGAAAGAAACGCTCTTTGATTCTGAAACTCATGATTAAATGGCCTGGAAAGGTATTGAGGGACAACCGGCTTTAGTCCATCCTCCCTCTCTCCCTTTTTCCCTGGATCTCTGCTATCTGAAAACAGTTTTTGTCTCCTATTGGTTGCTTGTGGAAAGAAAAATAATAGTACTTTGTAATAGTACTTTTGAGCTGGTCCCTTAGTATTGGCAGTGCGAAAGTGGAGGAAGCGTTTAGGGGAAAAATAAGAGAGATGGTTAAATTAAGCCCACATTTGCTGTGAATATCCTGCGGAGGGGTTTGTAGATCTCACCCAAAGGTACCATATGTAGTCATAAGCACAAGCATTACCAAATCAGGCCAGAGCCTTGCTACAGAAAGAGGACTAGCGGGACAATATTCTTTATAAAAAGAAGAATTAAGCGGACTCATACAGTTCTGGTGCATGAGGAGTGGTGGGCCAAAAGACCGATAAGGGTGCGCATGGTATTCAAGACAACATTGTCAGAGGTGAATACCCCCCGCAGTTGTAAGTCACAGTAGCTAGGGGCTGGTATTTTATCTTTCAGTGGGCCAAGTGTTTGGGGTCCTCTCTCTCTCTCCCCGTTCTCGCTTGAAAATCGCACAAGGGCTCCTGAACACCTTGCCGGCGCCCCGGGCCGCATAAGGAAAAACGCTCTAGGGCACGTCCCCACGATTTCCATATAGTCCCTAAATGTAGAGGGGTCTTAGCATAGCTTGCAACTCTCAGTTCCCGTGGTAAAAGAAAAACAGCAGACAGAGGCTTTACTGGGCAAAAGAGGGGCTTGTACGATAACAAACTGGGTAAAAGGATAAGAGGCAACAAGAAGGACAATATGAGTAAAGATACAAGTAAACCATCAATAAAGCATCATCTCAGACAAGGTGCAAGCCCGACAACTGTGGTGGCGGACCCCTCTTTAAGGGTGAATATGGAAAGGAGCAAGGGGGCAGAAAAGAGAACAGAAGGGACAGGTGATCAATCGAGAGCAGATTGCACAAATGAAAGCGAGATTGACATAAGTAGATCTGATGACCAGCAGGATGGAGCTCATTTGCCCACAAAAATTGAAATGGAAGAGATGCTGTTGAGACTGGAAAACGCAATAAAAACAGAAATCAAGACCTTAAGAGAGGACATGGGCCATTTACTGACCAGGGTGGAGGTGATTGAAGGGAGAGCAGACAATATAGATCAAGAAATTATTGAATTAAAGACCCAATTGAAAAAGACCCAATTAAATCAGAGAGATACTCTATACAGGATTGAAGATCAAGAAAACAGAGATAGAAGGCAAAACCTGAGATTACGAGCGATCCCGGAACACAGGGGAGAAGACCTTGAGAAAATTGTCAGGACTATATTTGGCCCGATTAGCGGAAAAGATGAAGCTCAGTTCCCCAAAATCGATAGGGTGCATCGGGTAGGAAGGATGGAGTATGCTGAACCCGGTAGATCCCGGGATGTCATTGTCATTATAAGATTTCACCACTTCAAAGACAAAGAGGATCTCTGGTTCAAAATTAGAGGAAACCCCCCCCTGAAATATGAGGGCACTGAAATCCAGATTTATGCTGATTTATCCGCACGAACCCTTGAAAGACGAAGGCGCCAAAGACCTTTATTGGAGATCTTACGTAGAGAGAACATCAAATATAATTGGGGCTTTCCATCCTGCCTAATAGGCACTAAAGAAGGTCGATCGGCCAGACTAAGATTCCCTGAGGAGTTGCAGGGTTTTTGTAAGAAGCCGGTTATTCAAGTCCCGGATTTACCGGGCTGGACTGTGACAGGAGGCTTAGATGAAATAACTTAAAATCTGGTGGTGCGGGTGGGGGTGGGGGGGGCGGTGGGAGGAGGGTTCTGAAGAGACAACCTTAAAGAAGATGATGCAAGATCGGCTTGCTCACCACCATGCCCCTGAGAAATCTGGGGCATGGGTGAGTGAGGAAGGACAAACCCCACCTCACCATGGATCTAGAGTCAGGGGAAGACCACGAGAAGATGGCATCCACTGACTCAGAGACCCAGGATGGGCTCAGAGTGGGTGGGGAAGTAGGGGAGGGGGAGGGAGAGAGAGGGGATCTGGGCGAGGGGAGTGGGGAGGAAGGGAGGGGGGATAGGGAAGTGGGGAAGGGGGGGCAGGAAGGGGGGAAGGTTAGGAAACCCCATCAATACCTGTTGCTTAAAGGCTTTAAAAGAAACAGGGAAATGGAGTTAGAAATTAATTTTCTCACTTACAATGTAAGAGGCCTGAACTCATCTGGTAAACGTCATAAGGTTTTAGAGGAGGTTGCGAGATATAGGGCCAGTGTTGTTTTTCTACAGGAGACTCATCTGTCTCACACCTCAAACACCAAATTATATTCAAAACTATATCCAACTTGGTATAATGGTGACACAATCTCAAATAGAGCCAGGGGGGTGGCCATCGGGTTCGCCAGAGATACACACTTCAAGCTAGAAGACAGGAAGGTAGACATTGAGGGGAGGTATCTCTTCTTAAGGGGTTCCCTCTATGGGACAACTTTCACCCTAGCCAATATATATGCCCCCAATATAAGGCCTATAAAATACCTGGAGGAGATATTAACAAAACTAAGGGCCTTTAAGAAGGGATATGTAATTTTAATGGGAGATTTAAACCTCACTATGGATCCCGGCCTAGATAGTACGTCCGGTGTGCAGGGGACAGGGAACGTACAGCTAAAATCCTTAAAAAAAAAGTTAACCAGGGATTAATTGGTTGATATCTGGAGGGTTCAGCACCCTCAAACAAGGGACTATATGTTCTTCTCCCCTGTACATGTGACGTACTCCCGCCTTGACCATATACTCATTGATCATGGGCTATTGGAGAGAGTTATTAAAACTAACATCGAAATAGTGTCATTGTCAGATCATGCCCCCGTTTCCATGAAACTAAATGTACCAGAATTTAAGCAACCCTCGAGCGGGTGGAAGTTAAATGACGAACTACTACAGGACAATGAGATACGGGAATACGTCAGAAAAGAACTCGAATGGTTCTTCCAAACCAATGATAATGGCGAAGTGCGGGGGTCGTATCTTTGGGACGCTCACAAGGGATTTTAATAGCCAAAGCATCCTGGAAGAAAAAGGAAAGGATGAGAAAAGTTCAAGAATTGACGGCGGAAATTAATAAATTAGAACAAAAACATAAGATAGATCCGATTCACAACCAGGGAATACACCAAGAAATGGCAGGAAAGAGGGAGGAACTGAAAGAGCTGGCAGAACAGGAGACTAAACAGGTTTTCAATAGGATTGCCATAGAACGGTACTTATGGGGAAATAAACCAAGTAAATATTTAGCTAGAATGCGTCAAGAAAATAAATTCAAAAATTATATAGAAAAAATACAAACAAAAAATGGAGAAATGAAATACGCGTCTGCAGATATAGCCTCATCTTTTAAGGAATACTATGCAGAATTATACTCTGTGGACCCCAAGGGCAATAAAAAGGGTGATAATAGTGAGAGAATAAATAGCTTCCTGAGTGGGGCAAGGCTGGCCACTCTGGGATCCGAGGAGAGTGAGGCACTTGAAAGACCTATTACTGAGGACGAGATTCTGAGAGCATTAAATAATTCACCTCTGGGCAAGAGTCCGGGTCCCGATGGATTTATGGTGTCTTATTACAAAACCTTCAGAGAGATTCTGATCCCTAGGCTACAGTGGTACATGAATGGCCTGGGGACGGATTTCGGTATGAGTGAGGCCTCCCTGTCGGCGATGATCACGGTGCTGCTGAAAGAGGGTAAGGATGGATCAGTGTGCTCAGGCTATAGGCCCATTTCTTTGTTAAATTTTGATACGAAGCTATATGCTAAGATTTTGGCATAAAGGGGCACCTGGACACACTGATCCATCCGGATCAAGTGGGATTCATACCGGGAAGAGTGGGCAGAGATAATGGTGTTCGGACCCTACTTGCCATGCAGAGGATGAGGGATTCACGAACCCCCAGTCTACTACTGTCTATAGATGCAGAAAAAGCGTTCGACAGGGTAGACTGGGGGTTCCTGTTTAAAACACTAGAGACCATGGGGTTTGGCCCTAAAATTATTCAGAAAATTAAAGTACTATATATGACCATCCAGAAGCTAATATAAAAGTAAATGGTACTGTTTCTTCCCTCTTCGAAATGTGCAACGGGACCAGACAGGGTTGCCCCCTATCCCCTCTTCTTTTTGTTTTATCCTTGGAACCCCTTTTGGCTACAATAAGAGGAAACCCAGGCATAGAAGGTTGTTCGGCTGGGGGTGAGGAACATAAACTGGCAGCATTTGCCGATGATGTTTTATTTTATGTAGGTTCCCCTCAGAAGTCTTTGCCCAATCTCTTAAAAACTTTACTCGAATATGGAAAAATATCTAATTTTAGAATCAATTCTTCCAAGACGTTTATACTAAATATCAATATCAATAAGGCTGAGAAGCAGAAATTACAGAAAGACTTTAGTTTCCCATGGAAAAAACAAATAAAATATTTGGGAATTGATCTGGCTGACACCATAGGAAAAATGTATAAGATAAACTACCTCCCATTATTAGATGAAGTTTAAAAAAAGTGCCAAGAATTTATGTCCAAGCCTCTGTCGTGGCTGGGTCGGATAAATGCTATAAAAATGATGATATTGCCCATCATAACATATAAGTTCCAGATGCTCCCAATTCCTCTTCCAGATCAGTACTTGAGAAAACTTAAAGCCCTGATTATGAATCTGGTATGGAAACATAAGAGGCATAGAAGTTCACTACATGTTTTAAAACAAGATAAAAGCCAGGGGGCCTAGCGGTTCCAGACATTGAGAATTATTACTATGCGATAGTCTTACTTAGAATCCCAGAATGGGTGAATGAGCACAGAAATAAGAGATGGGTGAAAATAGAAGAAACACTTAGCAAAGCACAGTTGGGGGGAGATCCTTTGGAATCCTCCAAAGTTTAGAGCATTAGGAGAAAAAACACACATAATTACACGGAATACACTTAAAATTTGGGACAGGATATACAAAATTTTTGATAGGAAATATAACTCACCTTTAATTGCACTTAAAGAGAATGAACTCTTCCCTCCAGGGAGAAAAGAGATGGGTGGCGATTGGATTATAAACGATAATACACGTTTAGGGGAAGTAATAAGTAAGGGTAAAATATTGACACTTCAGGATCTACAAAAAAAATATGAATTGATTACGATTAACGGATGGCGGTATCTCCAGTTAGGGCACTTTGTGAAGTCGTTACCCCTCCCCTTAAGGGATGCGAACGACTTGACAAGGCTGGAACGTATATTCACAGCAGAAAACACTAAAAAAATAATTTCAAAAATTTACAAATTGCTACTGGAGAAAGACAGACAGGAGATACCGCCATTCCTCAAAAAATGGGAGAGTGAATTGGGGGTACAAATAGACACAAGCACAGTTAAGAAAATATTAAAATTGGCCCATAGTTCTGCGGTAGATATAAAGACTGCTGAGACAAACTACAAGTGTTTGGTTGGGTGGTACGCGACTCCGGAGAAATTAAACAAATTCCAGCAGGGAACTTCGGCAAACTGCTGGCGGGGTTGCAAACAAAGAGAAATAGAAAAATAGTTGGGCTTTTGAAATGCATACACAAGGAAGAGGAAAACAGGGAGTGGAGGTGGAGCAAGCTGATGAATGTCTTGCTGTGTCCACCTTGTTTTAGCTATTTTGTAATGGTTTATCCCCATATACGTGCGTGTTATGTATTATTCTAAGAAGAAGGAAAAAGAGGGAAAAAAAAAAAAAAAGCACAATCCTTAAACGGGAAAATGAAAAGCAGAAAACAAACCACAATGATGTTAAGACAATGTGGGACTGAGACGAGGGTGCAACTGACTAAGTCCTACAAAAGTTTTATCTGAAGTGAAAAAAAAAAAGCACAACCCTTAAACGGGAAAATGAAAAGCAGAAAACAAACCACAATGATGTTAAGACAATATGGGACTGAGACGAGGGTGCAACTGACTAAGTCCTACAAAAGTTTTATCTGAAGTGGAAAAAAAATAAAAAATAAAGACTCCTGGGATAGATGACGCAGACATCCTAGCAGACATCGCCTAGGTGGAAGTGCAGGCTATATAAATAAAAACAAGGTATTTTGAAATAATAAATAAATACAATAATTGCCATTACAGACTGTTCTACGGGTGGGTTATGTGTTTCAAGGAACTTGAAGAAATGGGTGGAACTCTGCTTTAATGCATTCTATACATTAAGATACAAAAACTTTTTGTGTGCAGCAGCCCCCCCCCCCCCCCTCACACTTACCTGAGGTCCCTCTCTGTCCAGCGATGTCCATGAGTGTATCCCGAGATTCTCCCTCCTGATTGGCCAAGACACAGCAGAGGACCATTGGCTCTCGTTGCTGTTAATCAAAGTCAGCAAGCCAATCAGGGGAGAGAGGGGGGGGGGGTCGGGGCTCTGTATCATAAACCGGTGCGACCAGAAATGTGTGGACTGCAGTAGGGAAGACCAAAACGCATGTAAAGGGATAATAATAGGAATTTTATAACAGCTTACCTGTAAAATCCTACATCATGGGACACAGAGCCTTAAGTAATTACTTAATGAGTTATAGGCCACCTTCAGGTGATGGACACTGGTATACCCAATCCAAGAAGTTCACTCCCTATATAACCCCTCCTCCTTCCAGGATCACATCAGTTTTTGTAGCAAAGCAATATACTTAAATCTCAAAAAAGAGGGGAGGGACCTCTGTGTCCCATGATGTACTCCAAGAAAAGGATTGTACAGGTAAGCTATTTTCTTTATCATACATCATGGGACACAGAGCCTTAAGTAATTACTTAATGGGACGTCCCATAGCAATGCTACTTGAGGGGGAGGGAGACACAACCCAGGAGGGTACTCCCAGACTTGAGGACCTATGCTGCTGCCTGCAGCACACTGTGCCCAATGGTGATATCCTCATACCTCCTTACATCCAGCTGATAACATTTTTGTGAATGTATGCACTGAAGACCAAGTTACGGCCTTACAGATCTGAGCCATAGAGGCCTGATGATGCACTGCCCAAGAAGCACTAACCGCCCTAGTATAGTGCGCCTTACTTGAAAAGGGAAATCTTACCCCTTAAATCATAAGTTTGCATTATCACTTGCCGAATCCACTTAGCGACAGTGGATTTCGAAACTGCCTGTCCTTTCTTAGGACCCTCTGGCAGAATAAATAATACATCAGTGTTCAGAATCTGAGCAGTTGCCTTTAAATAGATTTTCACTGCTCTCACCACATCAAGACAGTGTAGTGACTTTTCTTCCCTGGAACATGGTTTTGAAAAAAACGATGGCAGGACAATATCTTGGTTCAGGTGAAAACCTGAAATCACTTTTGGCAAAAAGTCTGGACGAGGGCGTAACACCACTCTGTCCTCATGAAAAATCAAATATGGCGCTTTACAAGAAAGAAATTTTCCTTTGCTGAGGATATAGCAACCAAAAATACCAACTTTCTTGTCAAAAGGACTAAGGGAATATGTTGTATCGGTTAAAATGGCTGTTTTTGTAACACAGACAAAACTAAGTTCAAGTCCCAAGGGTTCAAAGGAGGTTTGACGGGCGGATTAAGCGTTGTTACCCCTTGTATAAAACCCTGGACTAAATAATGAGTAGCAAGTGGTCTTTGAAATAAGACCGATAAAGCTGAGAATAGGCCTTTAATAGTACTCAAGGCCAATTTCATTTCTACCCCTAATTGTAGAAAGGCAAGAATTCTGCCTATGATATATCTCTGAGGGTGCCAACCCTTGATTCACACCATGAAACATAAGCCCTCTAGACCCTAATATATAGTTCTGGAAGCTGGCTTCCTTGCATTAATCAGGGTAGAGATAAATGACCCGGAAAGCCCACGTTTCTTCAGAATGTGGGTTTCAATAGCCAAGCCATTAAATTTAGAGACCGTAAGGAAGGATGGAATATCGGTCCCTGTGAGAGCAGATCTGGCCATAGTGGGAGGGACCATGGGCCCTCCCCTGCCATCTTTACGATTTCTGCATACCATGACCTTCTGGGCCATGCTGGTGCCACCAGAATTACCGGATTTCTTTCCAGCTTGATCCTGCAAAGAAGTTGAGGCAACAACTGTGTAGGGGAGAATGCATAGATCAGTGAGAACTGATCCCATGGCGTCACCAACGCATCCGTTCCACATGTGAATGAATCCCTTGTTCTGGCCACAAAGTTGACTAACTTTATGTTGAACCTGGACGCTAGAAGATCTACGTCCGGAGTCCCCCATCTTTGGCAAACACCCAGAAATAGGTTGGGGTGAAGAGACCATTCCCCTAGGAATAACTGCTGGCAACTCAAGTAGTCCGCCTGCCAATTCTCTACTCCCGGAATGAAGACTGCCGATAGGCACGGAACATTCCTTTCTGCCCAAGTTAGAATATGGTTATCCTCTCTGTGCTGAGAGACTTCTGGTGCCCCCTTGGTGACTGATATAGGCCACAGCTGTGGCATTGTCGGATTGAATCCTGACAGGACAATCCCGTAACCTGAAAGTCCATGCCTTTAGAGCCAGACGTACTGCCTGAATCTCTAGGATATTTGTGGGCAAGGTTCTTTCAGTTCTTGACCACTGTCCCTGGACAGTTGTCTTTTCTAGTACTGCTCCCCATCCTGAAAGGCTGGCATCCATCGTTAACACTTTCCAGATGACTGGTCTGAAGGATTTTCCTTTCAACAGATTCTGGGTTAGTAACCACCAAGTGAGGCTTTGGGACACTCTCAGGGGTAGCTGCAGTGGAAAGTCTAAAGCTTGAATTGTTTTGTTCCAAGCAGACAGGATACTGTTTTGCAACAGTCTTGAAAGAAACTGGGCATAGGTAACTGCTTCGAATGAAGCCACCATGGTTCCTAGCAACCCGCAAAGGCGAATGGAGGGATTGCCATTTGACCTGACCATCCGCACCAGCTCTCTTATGGAGTTGATCTTTGCCTGAGGCAAGAATACCTTTTCCTGGGCTGTGTCTATGATCAGACCCAAGTACTTCAGCCTTTTTAGCGGTATTAAGGAAGATTTCTCTAGGTTGAGAATCCAACCCAAACTTTCCAGATAGTTGGTTGTAGTGCGTACACTTTGCTCCAAACTAGCCACTGACTGATCTATTAGTAATAAATCGTCTAGGTATGCTACGTCTGTTATGCCCTGTGCCCTTAACCTGGCTAGAGGTAGGGCCAGCACTTTTGTGAACACCCGGGGTGCTGTGGCTAGCCTGAAGGGCAGGTCTACAAATTGGAAATGCTGCTGTTCTAACGCGAACTGCAGAAACTTTTGATGAGCGGGAAATATAGGGACATGCAGATATGCATCACTGATGTCGATTGATAATAGAAGTTCTCCTCCTAGAAGGATAGAAACTACTGACCTGATCGTCTCCATGCGAAAGGAGCGGATCTTCAGGAACTGATTTCGATTTTTTAGATCTAGAATGGGCCTGACATCTCCATTTGGTTTTGGTACCATGAAAAGATTTGAATAAAACCCCAGACCTTGCTCTTTGGTGGGGATCTGTATGATCACCCCTTGAGATATTAATCGGTCTAGTGCCTGAAACAGAGATGGTCTTTTCTCTGGATCTTTGGGAACGCTTGACCTCAGGAAGCGAGACAGTGGAAAGTCACGAAATTCCAGCTTGTACCCCAGCGTTACCGTGGAGATGACCCATCTGTCCTGAATTTCCTCTTTCCAGACTTCTGAAAACTGCAGAAGTCTTCCTCCTACCTTGGTGAGGGGGATTGCCTCTTCATGATGAGGCTTTAGGATTCTGCTTTGCAGGTTTCCGACCCCAGGACTTCTTCTGAGCTTGGGTCTGACCCTGAGTCTGACGACGAAGGCTGTCGCCACTGCCTAGAGGTGGAAGCCCCTGGCTCAGGGGAAAGAGCCCATTTAAATAAAGGGCATTTATACTTTCTTTTGACTGGCAAAATAGTACCTTTCCCACTAGAAATTGTTTGAATATATTTGCCCAAGTCTTCTCCAAATAGTCGCTCCCCATGAAAAGGTAACCCAGTTAGGAGGTTTTTACATGGTGCTTCAGCTGACCAATTTTTTAACCACAGGATTATATGCATATGCACAAGCATAAGCGTAAGGCGGGACGCCTGGTGAAAAAAATCTTTAATGGCATCTATGGCAAAGCATAATGATTTTGGTAGTTCAGCCAAATCCCGAGCTTGTTGTGCAGGAAGCTCTCTAAGGGCCTGTTTAAATTGCTCATTTAGGGATTGACAGACGCCTATTGCAGAGACTGCCAGCTGAGTAATGGCACCTGCCATGGAAAAAGAAGATTTAACAGGGATTCCAACTTTTTATCTGTTGGATCCTTAAGCATTTGTGCACTGTCTACAGGACAAGTTAAGCCTTTATTCACATTGGAAATCGCAGCGTCAACTGCTGGTATTTTCCATCTTTTGGAGAATTTCTCCTCCAGGGGATAGAGAATTGAAAATCTCTTAGGACGGAGAAAATGTTTATCCGGGTGATTCCATTCAGCAAAAATAAGCTGTTCTAGTAATGCATGTGCAGGAAACGCATGCAAAGGCTGAAGGTTTTAAGGAACTCAAGGAAGAAATCGAGCTTTCAGGAGACTGCGTTAGGGGCAGCATGAAAGTGGAACGAACCATCTCCATGAGAGTTTGTATCTCAGATTACGAGGCTGAAAAAGGTTCATCTACCGTTGTTGCTACCGCTGTTTCCTCCACAGAGGAATCATCGGTTTGTTTTTCCTCCTGATCGACTGAGGGTAACACCTCATCCTGAGCCCGCTGTTCCCCTTGCAAAGGTTCTGAAGTGGGGGAGGGGGGATCTAGCACGCTTCCTATCCATTTGAATGGAGCATGCGATTAAAGCCGCTAATCTTCCTTCCAGACCCTGCAGGGAGGAGGAAAGGACATCTTCAGTCACGTATAAAGGGGCTGAGATGTGAGAAGCAGCTGCACCATCAATGTGTTCCAATGGCTCACCCTGGCTTGCCATAACTGGTAATTCAGGCGAGGATGACAGCATGACAATGCGACTCGAGATCCTTTACTTTTTTGTAGTGTCTTTTTTGGTAGGCATAGTCCTAAGCACAAAAACAGAGGCACTATACAAATTGCACTTAATCGCTGAAAGTAGTCATGACATTTAAAGCCGCTATAAAGTTCAGCCTAGTGCTGGGAAAAAAAGTGTCCATCCTGTATCAGGAATGCCAGTTTTGCAAACCATACGTGTCTCACAGCTCGTGTCCCTGTGTTGCAGGCTGCTTGTCTCTTCCTCATCAGCCAAGGAGAGACTGTCACAGCTGTAGCTTTATCCGTTTTAGCGGCGGGGGGTGGGTAATGTAAGGGGGGTACAGTCCCCCTAACCCTCTGGTCCCATCAGGGGGGAAAAAGAAAACACTTTGCAGATTTCCTTTTACCTTGAAAAATCTCCCTCCACACGCTGCTGCAACCACACACAGATTGAGATTTACAGTGAAGACAACAGAGTAAGGTATGTGCATAGACTCCCTCTAGTGGAGAATTAAGGCATGACAAAAATGTTTCCCTAATGGTAGAATACCTAGGTGTTTTTAATACCCAAATTTCTTCCCTTACCTTATCCCCGCCGCAGGATTTGCTGAATTAACAGACAATCCAACCTTCATCCATCACGGCAGGCTGCGTTTAGCAAACCTTCAAGGACCGGGTTCCTAAAACGGGGTTCAAACTCCCTTGGACCTGTAAAAGCACCCCACCAGAAAATCTAGGTCATGTATAAAGACCAAAGCCCTGGGTTCCTGGGGTCCAGCCCTTCAAAGAGAGGCATTACAGGCAAAACCTTGTGCTTCGGATACAAGGCCCCAGGTACCATTCTTTTAGGCGAAAAAACTGATGTACTCCTGAAAGGAGGAGGGGTTATATAGGGAGTGAACGTCTTGAACTGGGTATACCAGTGTCCATCACCTGAAGGTGACCTATAACCCATTAAGTAATTACTTAACGCTCTGTGTCCCATGATGTACGATAAAGAAAGTAAGATTTAATAAACGGATAAGTCATAAACAATAAAGCAAACCAGCAAACAACCACGGTGACACACAATAATAACTCTCTAAACCAAATGTGAATACAGGAGTAAGATATAATCATAAACGTAATCAAGCCAGGGTCATACATGAGAGATCAATCAGAAAGAACAGGGAGCAGGACAGGACAAGGAGAGGACAACAGGAGGAAGGGATATGTCTGCAAGACAGGGGTCCAAGGATGGATGCAGGGTTCAGGAACACAGGACACAAGGTACAGGTACAGAATTCAGAATACAGGTCAGGGCTCAAGGAAAATACCAAGGCAAATGTGTGAGCATCTGCCGGGTATATATACACACCTCCTGCAATCAGTCTCAGGTGATGCCGGATTACGGGAGATGATTTCGGCTCCAGACTGCCGGGAGACACCCACTGGTGGACACCAGTACTGCGGCCCAAAGATCTGACAGCGCTACCAGCAGATGAAACCTTTACTGACACTCCGTGTCTGAATGGACACAGGGAGCTGTGACTCAGTTTGAGTGCCCCCCATAGCAAGCTACTTGCTGTGGGGGCACTGAACAGGAGCGCCAAAGAGGGACCCGAGAAGAGGAGGATCTTGGGCTGCTCTGTGCAAATCCACTGCAACAGAGCAGGTAAGTATAACATAGATATAAACAGAAAAACTCTGCGCTTAGGAATAATAACAAAGGTATGCAGCCTCCCCTATTTAGTGTGTGTGTGATAAATTTATATCTGACCAGTCCAATATGATAAGTACTCTTAACCAGAAAAAAATAATATAAAACTAAATAATAATTATGTAGACCCCAAAAAGCGCTATAGAAAGTCCAAAACACCACTAATGGGCATATGCAGAAGGTGTTGAAACTTCAAAATTTCACTAAACGGTGACTTTGGTGCTCATTCAATCAGGTGACTTGGTGCTTCCCCTCAAGGTCCCCCACTCACCAGACTTCACTAACCCTATGCAGAAGGATAGATCTGGGTATGTGAACTCACGCACCTGGGTGTGGCTATGATGGCTGTTGACCAGCTGAGCGGAATAATGGGAGGGTCACACATGATCGCTTGCTTCAAATACTGTGAGGTGTAGTAAGATGGAGTCGCCTTTGAAAACATTCTATGACGAAACGCGCAAGGCGGAGCTACGCACTTACGTCATTTCCGGTACGGAAGTAGAAGCTTGGAACACAGTTGGAGCGCACGCTGCGAACCGGCTTCACTTTATGCAATTGCTGTAGCTTTGCAGGGCCATACCCACTGTAGGGAAGGCCTGTTTTTTAGTCTTTTTATTTTCATTATTTTTTACTGCACATATATTTTTATCTTTTTCTTTTACACAACAGTCACATTCAATTAGTTTGACCATTAGGGAGCACCACTCTCCCCACTTATTATTATAGGTAAGTATAACATGTTTGTTATTTTTATAGGAAAAAAACAAGACTTTACAATCACTTTAAATATGTATACACAACATACTCACTAAAACCTATTATGAATCCATTCTAAATCAATTTTTTGGCCAATATAATTTTTTTGTCTGTCTGTCTACCAGAGCACCAGAAGAGGAGCACCAGTCACAAAGAATGCAACCTGACCTAGTTCTAAGGTTCTTCTTTAGACATCTTGGTTTAACTCACCATACTGGGACTACAGTGTATGTTAACAGGTAGTAGGCGAAAGAGGGATCACTTTGACACACTTGTCCAGATTAAAGCTCAACTTCACCTTTGTAATTTTCTTTAAGGAGCAGCCTAGCAGTGGTAAACAATTAAATTGTTACCTGAAAACTCCCTGCCCAGCAAGCCAGCACCCAATGTCATCAAAGCCACTTCCTGTCAGCGCAAGCCACCATGTACACCCCCCCCCCCGGGGGGGGTGTTATCACATTAGCCTGGCCTCATGAAATTACTAAAACAATGTTCACACAACTTTATGACAGTACAGCTCTTTCGAAGAGTTCGACTGCCTACAGCTGACACTGGAGAGCAAGAGAAAAGACACGGTTTTGCCTGTCGGTCCAGAAGTATGCCTGATTTAGGGTATGTATGATTTTTTTTAAAGCGGTTGTATAGTGTTTTTTTTTACTTTTACCTACAGGTAAGCATACAATAAGGCTTACCTGTAGGTAAAAAAAAAAAAAAATATCTCCTAAACCTGTATGGTTTAGGAGATAATCCCCTGGCAATGAGCGGCGCATGCGCACAGAGGATTCTCAGCTGAGAGCCCGGCAGCCGCCAGACCCTGATGGGAGGAAATCTCCCGTGTGCATGCGCGGGAGTGGCGATATCGCGGCTCCGGCCACTCACAGCGCCGGAGCCGCGATACCCGGAAGACACGCCGAGGGAACATGTCAGCTCCCTCGGGCGTGGATCGGGCGAGATGTCGGGTCCTCGTTTTAAGGTAAGTATTTCATAATGAGCTAGTATGCGGTGAATATCTCATTATACCTTTTCCCTTGCAGGTCTGAAAAAAAAAAAAACATCAGCGGGTATACAACCGCTTTAAATATGTGGGAAGGAGGGGTGGATCTTAAAACCTGGATTTGGGCTTCAGACAAGTGTTTAAATACGTGTGAACCAAGAATCTGTTTTTATGGTAAAGTCTACTAGAACTGTGTTTCAAAAGAAGAAATGGATCTGTACTCGATCAAAATTCTTTTATTGAGAACATCCCAAAGTGTTGACAGAAAGCTGGTAGATGCATTTCACACACTCCAAGTGTGCTTAATCATTACCATTACTAATGATTAAGCACACTTGGATATATAGTCTCCAGACCTAAATCCTATTGAGCATCCTCAAATGGAAGGTGGAGGAGCGTAAGGTCTCCAACATCCACCAGCTTTGTGATGTCGTCTTGGAGGAGTGGAAGACAACTCCAGTGGCAACCTGTGAAGCTCTGGTGAATTCCATGGCCAAGAGGGTTAAGGCAGTGCTGGAAAATAATGGCGGCCACACAAAATATTGACACGTTGGGCCAAATTTGGACATTTTCATGTAGGGGTGTACTCACATTTGTTGCCAGCGGTTTAGACATTAATGGCTGTGTTTTGAGTTATTTTGAGGGGACAGCAAATTTACACTGTTATACAAGCTGTACACTCACTACTTTACATTGTAGCAAAGTGTCATTTTTTCAGTGTTGTCACATGAAAAGATATAATTAAATATTTTTCAAAAATGTGAGGGGTGTACTCACTTTTGTGAGATACTGTATATCTAGCCCCTATAGATCAGCCAAACAGACAACAATGGGGAGCATTTACAGCTGTTCTGTAATATGAACAGCCTCTGCATTGAAAATACATACTTTCTACATAAGACCAATCAGAAAAAGATCTTGAGACCCAAAATAGAATTACAAACAATGAAATAGTTTACATTTGCATCAACAGACGTTGATCTTCGGTACTGCTGGACGTGAGGGTGTATCGTAAAGCAGATATGTGATCTGATCACCACCTCCTACAATCCTCTCTCAAGCTTCATTAAAAATGCAAGAACGACAGCCCTGCTACTCATATACACACTGGAGAAGTTGAAGACACCTGAAATTGAGCAACAATTTCAACTCGACCTGAGAAATCAGTTCCAACTGCTAAAAGGTGTTGCCGATACTGATGACTTATGGGCCCACTTCAAACAAGCAGTTAGGGATAGAGCATGGAAGGAAATTGGAAGTCACCGAAGAACACCAAAAAGAAAGCTGGATACACAATACAACTTGGAAACTGAAAGATTTAAAGAAAAACAAAATACAGAGACAAAGCTAAATCAGAAAAATAACTAAATTGCAACGTTGTTGGCCGGGCTAGCTGAAAGGCGATAATTTGAGGGATCAGGTGAGACATCGTCTTCTGGGAATGTTCTGGTTTTATGCAATGAGTAATGAACAGTAAAGCAAAGCAGTAATAATCCCAAGTATCCCTAAGTACAATAAGGCATTTTTTAATTTACGTTAACATAGCCTAGTCATAGTATGCTGTGCTGGTAATGCAGGCTAGAACAGGCTAGAACAGGGTCTTACCACTGCTGTTTCCAGGGGACCTCCAGACCATCCCTAACAGGGGTCAAGTCTTGGGGAAAAAAGTGTGGGAACTCCCACCCAAGATCCACTCCCCCACCAAAAAAAAATAAAAAATTATACGCTCATATGCATATATATTTCACAGAAAATACAGTGCAAAGTACAGTAAAGTACCAGTTTACAAAAACAAAATAAGTTAACTTGTCAAACTAACAGAATAATCACCACAATGGGTGATGATCTTTCCCTCGTTCGATTCCTCCCACTGACACCAATGATGATGGACTATTCCTTCCACCAGAGAGCAGGTGTTCCCATCAGAGAGCCCCCCCATCAGAGTGTCCCCGTCAGAGTTGTGACTGAGCCAACACAAAGTAGAAAAACGTGTACCTGGATAAGCACAGGTGATGTCATTGGTTGTTAGGACAATGGCAGTTCTAGCAGCCAATGATAGTATTGCAGCGGGGATATATCGCTGCAGCATGGCAGGCCCGGTCCTGTATAGTATAGCCGCGGCTACTGGAGGAGGAGGACCGAGGGAGGGGAGGACGCCGTCCTTCACTATGCGGCGATGCTGGGCATCGCCACTTAGTGAAGGATCAGCTCAAGGGCTGGACTGGGACAAAAATGTGGCCCTGGACTTCATCCAGACCGGCCCAGGGCACAACACATCAGGGTACGGTACATCAGGGCACAGCACATCAGGGTACAGAGTCCAGCACATCAGCGTACAGGGCACATCAGGGCACAACACATCAGGGTACAGGGCACAACACATCAGGGCACGTCAGGGGCCAGGGCACAGTACATCATGGCACAGGACATCGGGGCACATCAGGGCACAGGGCACATCAGGGTACAGGGCACAACACATCAGGGCACATCAGGGCACAGTACATCAGGGCACAGGACATCGGGCACATCAGGGCACAAGGCACATCAGGTCACGGGGCACATCAGGGCATAGGATATCAGGTCATGGGGCCCATCAGGGCATAGGACATCAGGGCACATCGGGGCACGGGGCACATCAGGGCATAGGACATTGGGGCACATCAGGGCAAGGACACATCAGGGCATGGGGCACATCAGGCCACATCGCACATCATGGGAACAGGGCACATGGCACATCACGGCATGGGGCACATCAGGGCACGGGGCCTATCGGGGCACATTATGGCACATTATGGGGCACATCAGGGCATATTATGGGGCACATCAGGGCATATTATGGGGCACATAGCACATCAGGGCACATCAAGGCATGGGGCACATCAGGGCACGGGGCACATTGGGGCACATTATGGCACATCAGGACATAGGACATTGGGGCACAGCACACATCAGGTCATGGGGCCCATCAGGGCATAGGACATCGCGGCACATCAGGGCAAGGGGCACATCAGGCCACATGGCACATCAGGGCATGGGGCACCTCAGGGCATAGGACACATCAGGCCACATGGCACATCAGGGCACGGGGCACATTATGGGGCACATTATGGGGCACATCAGGCCACATGGCACATCAGGGGATGGGGCACATAGCACATCAGGGCACATAGCACATCAGGGCACATCAGAGCATGGGGCACATCAGGGCACATTATGGGGCACATAGCACACCAAGGCACATAGCACATCAGGGCATGGGGCACATTAGGGCACAGGGCATGGGGCACATAGCACATCAGGGGGATCTTACTAGCCAGCATGCAGAGTAGCGCAGGAAGCACTTCTGTAGTCTGTAGTAAGTTTTCTCTCATGTCACGCAGCGCTGTTCGCCCTTCCCAGGCGGCCCCTCCTCTCTACTCATCTATTCCAGATGATGTCACAAGCCAATGGGGATAGACGAGAAGAGAGGAGGGGTCTCCGGGGAGCGAACAGCGCTGCGTGACATGAGAGAAAACTTACTACAGACAAGCGATTCCTGCTCTACTCTGCATGCATCTTGATCTACCCGTCAGGCGACAGCTGTCGGCGGTTGACAGGTAGATCGCCGCGGCTCGGGCGGCTCTAGTCCTGCAAAGGGAACGGCGTTCCTGCTGTGCAAAAAAGTGCAGGGACGCCGTTCCCATGTGTTCCCGCAGGACTTGAGCCCTGATCCCTACACTATCCCTTCTCATCTGGAACCTTTCACTGTAATAGGCCTATCTCTCTCCAGCCAGCATGTGCGATGCCCCTACCTAGGTACTCCCCACACTGTGAGAATGGCAGAGGGCTATATAAAGCCTCCCTGAGGCCAAAATGACTGCCCAAATCTTGGGAGAACTCAGTGTCCAGACACTAGCTTCCCCAAGATGGCCGGTGAAAGCCCAGTAGAGATGATAAGTCAGTTCTCTGCTGGTAAATGGACATTTAGGAGCAGTCGGCCATTTTTTTTCAGCTGCCCCTGAACTCTCCCCTGTTATCTTATCAGTACATGTACACAGGGTCGTTTATAGTCATTTCTAGGTAGTTGAGTATAGAAAAATTTTTTGGAAAGCAAAAAAATGCATTCAGGACAGATGTTCAGAGGCATTTGAAACGCCAAATGCCTGTAACAGCTTGTAAAACATGGTAACTTGCGTTTAGTTTACAGGCGTTTTTATGGAGATACATTTTTGACTATTTGAAAAGCATTTTTTTTAAAAACGCTCCTAAACGCTGCAAAACGGACGTTTTTAAATGCCTAAAGCACATAAAAAGTCCACAGATTTACAATCTGAGTATACAAGGTCCATAATCAATGAACAATCTGTCAGGACACCTGTCTGTGGAGATACAGAAGCACGGTGCTAGGACTACAGTTGGCTGGGCAAGTATATGATATTTTGAAGAAAACTGTTAAGATATACAGTTTTTCCCCAAAAACAAGACCTACTCTGAAAATAAGACCTAGGGTGAATTTCGGGGATGGCTGCAATATAAGCCCTATCCCAAAAATAAGCCCTAGTTAAAGTCCTTGTAAAATCATGTAATCCGTTCTGCAAAAAGATAATAAAATGTGCAGTGTGTCTCCTTGCGTAACTTTATTGTGGAAAATACCTTATTTACAGCGCCACTGGGTGGAAGAAAAGCTTCAGGGGGGTCACGTGAGTGCCCAGTGGCGCTGTAAATAAGGTATTTTCCACAATAAAGTTAAACAAGGAGACACACTGCACATTATATAATCTTTTTACAGAACGATTTACATGATTTTACAAGGACTTTAACTAAGGTTTATTTTTTGGATTACAGAATTTCACAATGATGACTCCTGAGCTGACAGGGGGAGAGTGGGAGAGAAGACAGAGGAACTTTTTTGTACATACCATAAATAAATAACACATCCCCCTGAAAATAAGCCCTAGTGTTGTTTTTTTTGTAGCCAAAATTAATATAAGACCGATCTTATTTTCGGGGAAACACAGTATTCGTTTTTTACAAGAAAGTAACGCAAAGTTCAAAAAGCAATCACTTCCCATATAAGTTTTGCCATAAGTTCCGTAATGTCTAATAACACAGCATGTCTGGCTCAGAGGATCTACCACAGAACAGAAGGTCACTCACTGTACAGAATGAATTGGACTAGTTACATTTTATCCAGAAGATTCTGTCCTTGCTTAAGGCAAGAAACCTTTCCGCTAGCTCAGTGGACCAGAACATATGCACCTGCACCAAATACATTTTAATTTGAGGCCAACAATACTTATGCAAAGGAGAAACTTTGCAGTGGGTGCGCATAGTGAGAGAGATGTTTATCCGCGAGCATTGCTCTCTTCTCTTACACTGCCGAGTATGTTCTGTCAGGATTCCAAATCCCCATCTGTCCCCTGCCGTAACGAAAGCCAGTGTAATGTAACCAGAAAGTGTTGCCCTTATGTTGGTCATCTGACCACTTGGTGTGTCTTTTTGTGTGTATCCTACCTCTATGGCCGGATGTGTACAGTGTGCTTAGGTCCAGGTAGGTGTTTACCTATATATCCCTGGATGCGTGTCAGCTGAATCTTTCTTCATACCAAGGGGTCTGTCTGATGCTCTGGGCGGGGAATCAATACCCCGAAATAGCTCTCTTCTGCTTTAGCTCAGCCTGTTTGTGTGTGACTTCTGCTTTCTTTTTGACTCACTTGTTTATCTACAGTAACAGGAGTGAGATTCGAAAATCTGGAGAAAACTAAAAGCTGAGGTGTAACACAGAAACCAAGGGGTTTCAAGGTGATATTTTGCTACTGCCGTTTTAAAAAAAATAATAAATAACCAGCAAAACAGTTGCTATAGACAATTAGCTACCTTAGCCCCCAATTATACTATACATTTTGTGTCAACTTTAAATAAGACAGACACTGAACAAACAACAGCTGGACCATGAGGTAAATACACAGTGACAAGAAGCTGAGCTTTAGCAGACACTGAAAGTTACTTTGTTCTGTTATGAACACAATGTTCTTCCTTTGATTCCCCTTGAAGTATCTTTTTAAGTCTATGCAAGATGCTCATATAAATTGGAACTCCTGTATTTATTTACTTTTTTTCTTAATGAAGCCCAACACGAAAAAAAAAAAAAAAAGCAACTTTCTCTGCAATGCTCATCTCTTATTTAGTGCCATCCCATGCGGACCTACCTCTCTAAAGTCCAGTGCAACTCCTCTTTTGGGTTGGATGAAGGCCAGTGACACTCAACCCATTACATGTGAGCCCAGGCAATCATACAGACACCCCCTGGGCTTAGGATAACTATACAACACTTCAGACACCACATCGGCAGCTCCACTTTCTGGGGTTTGAAAATGTCACTAAACCCACATCATAAAAAACAAGCAATAAATATTGTATTATATGCTGTTTATACTCGCTCAGTCACAAAAAAATGGTTCTCTATCTCCCCACTCTATTAATGCCCCCAATTCAGCTACGGATTTTGCAGAGCTGTGGTGGCAAATCTGCACACGCTCAGTTTTCAGTGAGTTTCTATACTGAGCATTTCCTCCCGATCACATCTGAGCAGCCCATGTGACTATAGAGTCACACATGTGGGTGTATTTATGGTGGTAAACGACAGCTCACTCCCTCTCTCCTCATCCATGCCCACTAACCACCTAAACACATGCAAAAAAAAAGTAGTGGCTTCACCTCCCTCTTATTCTAAGACACAGGCTGGAGTCGCGTGACACACCCTGTGACTGACAGAAATCCACCCACACCATATTATTTTCACAAAATACAATTTGATTTCAAATTTATATTTGTATGGCAATTTAAAACAGTTTATTGATATAATTTTTTTTTTTTACTCTGTATTCCAAAAAGCTGTTTTTTTTTTTTTTAACATGTGACCAGCAGCAGAGGACTAGAGGCTCTTACTGCTTATGTTTCCCTGCAGACAGGCTAGGAGAGAGCTGGGTCATGACAGCTATCGCATAGGAATAAGGTACTTTTTTTTTTTTTCAATAAAACAATGAGTGTCATCATCCACATACAGAAAAAGAAGGGACATTGTAAATTTAACCGTGTGTTTGGTATCACTTTAATGTCCACCCATTGCTGCAACCAAGAGAAGAGGACCCATGATTTAGAGTCCATTTACACCAGGATCTGTAGAAAATAAGGTATGTGAACAGGAACAGTTCACACTGGTGCATTGCTATGTGCTGGTTTGCAGTAAAAACAAAAGTAGACAAAGCCCTATTTTTTTTTTTTTTAAGAACAATGCATGGTAACGTGTCATAGCAGACCACAGCGCATTAACACAAAGGAAAAACAGTAAAGGAAAAAACAGCAGGCCAGCATAAATTCCAGGAAGAGAAGGAAAAAAAGTGCATGTTAAAATTCAACGTACCGCAGCATGCCAAAGCACACGTTGCGGTATGACTGGACCATAAGACCCCTTTCACACTGAGGCAATTTTCAGGTGTTTTAGCTCTAAAAATAGGGCCTGAAAACCGCCTCCCATTCATTTGAATAAGTGGGGCAGTGCACTTACAGGGCGGTAGAAAAAGTCCTGCAAGCAGCATCCTTGGGGCATGTTTGGAGTGCTGTAAAAAGCTTTTCAAAAATGGCACTGCCCATTGAAATGAATGGGCAGCGCTTCCAAAAAGCTTTAAAAGAGCTTTGAATGCACCGTAAAACTGTCTTTTTTTTTTTTTTTTTTTTTAAATACTTGCTAGCACCCGAAAAGCACAGCTAAGGCACCGCAAAAATGACTGGTGCTTTAGTGGCTGTTTTAGCAACAGTATTTCCAGGAACCTTCCAGGACAGCTACTTGAGAGATGATTGGCTCCGCCCTCTACAGGAAACACAACTCAGATACAATTCAAAAGGCCCCTCCCTTTCCTCTGACCCTCAGTTGTTTAGAAGATCAAGTAAACCTCCACCAAAGGTGCACTGGGCAGAGGAAAAAAAATGAAATCTCATATAAAAAAAACACCGCCACCAGGTAAATAAGGTCGACCAGTGAAAAAACTGAATAGGGTGGGAATAAAGACGCTGTCCTGGAAGGTTCCAGGAAATAACGTTACCGGTAAGTCTAACGGGGGTTTTCCCCCTCACCTTCCAGGTCAGCTACTTGAGAGGATAAGCAAGATTCTATACTTTAGGGAGGGACAACAGCCTGAAGCACTTTCCTACCAAAGGAGAGGTCCTGGCTGAAAAGCATCTGTACTCTATAATGTTTGACAAATGCATGAGAGGAGGACCAGATGGCAGCTTTAGAAATTTCTTAACATGAAGCCCCCACTCTTTCTGCCCATGACGTGGCCATGGATCTAGTTGAATGAGCCCTAATTCTAGAAGAAGGGGTGCGACCTGAAGCTTTGTATGCCTCACAAATAACTCCCCTAATCCACCTAGCAATAGAACTTTTTGATGCTTTGGAACCCTTCTTGGGACCACTGAACAATACAGTTGGGAGGAACACCTAAAACTACTGGACTTTTCTAGATAACGCAGAAGACATCTCTTCACATCTAAAAGACGAAAACTTTCCTCATCCACATTCTTGGGAGAGGTGCAGAAACTAGGAAGGACTACCTCCTTGGACCTATGAAAGTTGGAAGAAACTTTGGGTAAATAAAAAGGATCAGGCCTATTCACTACCGGGCTACCCTGTACTCTAGAATCAGGAAGAGGTCTTTACAGGAAAGAGACTCTAGATCAGAAATCCTTCTCCCTGACATAATAGCTAAAAGGAAGGAAATCTTCAAAGAAATACTTTTCAGGGAAGCCTCGTGCAAAGGCTCAAAAGGAGTCCTTGTTAGCGCATTTAACACTAACGACAGATCCCAGGGAGGAATATGTTTGATGACCTTGGGAGCATGTCTAGATCTGGCTGAAAGGAACCTCCTGACTAAAGGATCCTCCGCTAGCCTTCTCTCTGTAAACAAAGATAGGGCAGCAATCTGAACCCTTATGCCGCGTACACACCGTCGGAATTCTCGTTGGAAAAAGCTCTGATGGTTTTCCCTGCCTACACACGGTCACACCAAATTCCGACGGTCTGTAACACAGCGGCATAAAACACGTTCGACAGCACTATAGAAGAGAAGTTTAATGCTTCCGAGCATGCGTCGAATTGTTTCCGAGCATGCGTCGGAATTTTATGTGTCGGAATTGCATACACACGATCGGAAAATCCGATAGAAAGGTTCTCAATCCAAAGTCCGTCGGAAATTCCGACAGAAAAAGACCGATGGGCATACACACGGTCGGAAAATCCATTGAAAAGCTCCCATCGGACTGTTTCCATCGGAAATTCCGACCGTGTGTACGCCGCATAAGGGTGCTGACAGAGTCCCTTTTCTACTCCCCCCTGCAAAAAAAATCCAATATACAGGAAGTTGAAAAAGAATATAAACCGGTTTTCCTTTGCCAGGAAATAGTTTACCAAACGTTCCCATAGATTCTTCTCGTGACTAACTTACGGATGTCCGGGATAGTTTGAATAACCTTCTCTGAACACCCCCTCAACTGTAAGATGCATCGCTCAGCCTCCAGGCCGTCAAATGGAAGGTCTGAGGGTTTGGATGCAACACTGGTTCCTGATGGAACAGATCCTTCCGAACTGGTAGGGGCCAGGGACGATCCACAGAGAGGGCCTTCAGAGAGGAAAACCAACTTCTCCTGGGCCACCAGGGGGCAATCAGAACAACTTCTGCCCAGTCCTGAATAATTTTCCGAACTACTAGAGGTAAGAAGAGAAGAAGAGGAGGGAAGGCGTAGGCCAGAGTGAAATCCCACGGGTAGGAGAGAGCATCCATCCCCAAGGACCCTGCCTCTCTCTCCAGTGAGAAGAACGCCAGCAGTTTTCTGTTGAGACTGGAGGCAAAAAGATCCACTGTGGGAAGACCCCATCTTAGCACAACCTCCCGGAACGTGCCTTGATGTAGTTCCCAACCACTGGAACTGATGCTCACCCTGCTCAAATAGTCCACCAGCACATTCTCTGACCACCTGATGTGGACTGCCCTGACTAAGGTGACAATGATCTCCGCCCAGGACAGAATTTGCTGTGTTAACGTTAGAAGCGACTTTGAACGAGTGTCCCCTTGCTTGTTTAGGTACGCCACAGTTGTGGCATTGTCTGAGAAAATTAATAGGTCTCTCGAATAGACCCTCCTTTCCAGAGACACAAGGGCTTTCCCCACAGCTAGAAGTTTTCTGAAATTTGAGGAGCGGCCTGCCTCCTTTGGCAACCAGGCTCCCTGGGGCTGCCAGTCCTGTGAGTGAGCACCCCAGCACCATTATTGTGCCCAATCCTTCCCTCCCTGCAGATGTTCTCGCTGCTCCCACTAGGAGAGATTGAGAAAATCCAATCTTGGCAGCTGCACCAGCCGATCTAGAGAATTCTTCCTGCGATCCCAATGGAGTAAAAGTAACGCCTGATGGGGTCTGGAGTGTAATTGGGCCCAAGGCACCCCTGGAATGGCCATAGTCATCAGCCCTAGCAACTGCATAATCCGCCAAAGGGAGGTCTGAGGGAGCAACTTGAAGGCCTGCATGGAGAGAAGAGTCTATTAGATAACCCAGGAAAAGTATGCTCTGGGAGGGCACCAGACAAGACTTTCGCTGGTTGACTTTCCACCCCAATTTCTGAAAGGTCCGTAAAACCAACTGCAGATCCCGAACCAGGGACTCCTTGTCTCAAGCAAAGATCAAAAAATCGTCCAGATATGGGACAATCGACACACTTTGTAACCGAAAAAAAGGCCATGACTTCGGCCCTACCCCTATCCTCGCGTCACTGGGGATTTTTGGAAGCGGTTGAAGGAGCAAAGAGAGTCCCTGTTTTTTGCTTGTCTGTTAAGAGACCATTTCTTCTTTGCCTTTTGCCTGTTGGCCTTAAAATTAGCCTGGTTTTGGAAGCCACGAAAAGGCCTCTTATTCTGGGGTTTATCTCTTTGGGAAGAAGGGAACCGTTTACTTTTCTCAGAGGAACGAGCTAGGACCTTCACTAAGGAGGAACCGAATAAGAGCTTGCCTTCAAAGGGAATGCCGCAGAGCTTATTCTTGGAGGTAAGATCACCTTCCCAATATTTAAGCCAGATAGCTCGCCTAGCTGAACTAATGAGAGCAGAAGTCCTGGCTGCAGATTTTACAGAATCTGCTGCTGCATCAGCCAAAAAGGCAACTGACTTGGCAATGAGTGGGAGAGATTCCTTAATCCTGAACCCATACGTCTAAATTCCTAGCCACACAGGTGGATGCTACCGTCGGACCTAAAGAAATAGCTGAAGTATCCCAGGCCTTACGTAGCAATGAGTCAGCCTTTCTATCCATTTAATCCTTGAGGACCCCAGAGTCTTCAAAAGAAAGATCTGACCTCTTGGACACCTGCGACATAGGGGCATCTAATCTAGGGCACTTAAAAAAACCTCCTCAAACTCAGACTGAAAAGGAAACCTTCTTTTGTGTTCCCTAGACTGGAACAGCCTTTTTTTAGGTTCTCTCCACTCAGAAAGAATCATGTCTTTAAGTGAATGGTGTAATGGAAAGGATCTCGATTTACCTCAACAGTGGTGGAGGAAAAAAATGCTGCAGTGTCAGTGGAGTCAGTGGAGTGAAATAATGTCCCAGCATCAGCAGTGTCAGTGGAATTAACTATCGTATATACTCGAGTATAAGCCGAGGCACCTAATTTTACCACAAAAAAATGGGAAAACGTATTGACTCGAGTATAAGCCTAGGGTGATAAATGCGCAGCTACTGTAAGTGGAAAAGAGGGTCAACAATACCCATTTGCAGCCTCACTGTGCCCATTTGCAGCCATAGGTCCCCGAACTTCAAACTCGGTAGTTAAGGGTTCCTAGATGCTCCCTAGGTGCAGCCAAAGGGTCCCGAAATGACATTGCTGCAAATGGACACAATTGACCGACTTTGGGGCCCCGTATCTCTGGGCCACTTGGTGCTAGGAACCCAACTTTTGGTGTGCAAACCCAGTGGAACCAGCACTACATTATATCCAAAGATACGGGGCCCTAAAGTCGGTTCGGAAAATGTCAAGCACTTTTCTGCAGCAGAGAAAGACATTTTCTGAACTGACTTTGGTGCCCCGTATCTCAGGGCCACTTGGTGCTAGAAACCCCAGCTACACTAGCAACTTGTAGTTCCACTGGGTTTGCACACCAAATTTGGGGTTCCTAGCCCCAAGTGGCCCCGAGATACGAGGCCCCAAAGCCGGTTCGGAAAATGTCATTCTCTGCTGCAGAAAAGTGCTTGACTCGAGTATAAGCTGGGGGGGGCATTTTCAGCACAAAAAAAAATGTGCTGAGAAACTCGGCTTATACTCGAGTATATATGGTAAATGACCCAGTGCAGGCGGTGTCAATGGGAGGAATGAAATGCCCCAGTGTCGGGCAGTGTCTCTTCTGACCCCGGATCTACTGGGCAGGATTTTAAAAAAAAAGGTCCCAATGCGACCGTGGCAGTTTATGTTGCCTTACTATGGCAGTGAGTGGTGAGCAAAAGAAGAGAGGAATAAGTAAGCAATAAAGCCTCACAAAAGTGTGGAACCCATTTCATCTTTGACTGTACCTTAGGCCTGGCTCACATCTATGTGTTTTTTTTTTTGGTGCTTTTTGCCGAAACCACTACAGTCCATTTAACATGGTTTCCTATGGGACACGTTCACGTCAATGCTTTTTTCAGCTGCTGTGTTTTTGGAAAGGGTCAGGAGCTTTTTTTAAATGCAAAACAGTGTTCCAATGGAGACGCTGCAGATAAGCATGTACGTTTTTGACAAGTTTTTTATTTTTTTTAATCTGCCCAACAACAAACTGCATAAAAATAAAAATAAATTAAATAAAAATAAAACAAAATAAAGCATAAAAAACACGTTCAAAATTTGTGCAAAAACGCACCCCAAAAAGCACTGCAGAAATGGATCAAAAGTAAACGTCATGTACACCAGGCCTTAGACGTGATGCCTTGTGGGTAATATGACCCTGCCTTTATATGACCAGACTTCTTTTTTTAGGGTTTGGCTTTGGCCTGGTTTACACCTATGCAGTTTTATTTTGATTCATTTCTGCAGTGCTTTTTGTGGTGCATTTTTGCACACACGTTTTTTGATGCGTTTTTATGCTTTTTTGGCCAATTTGTTGTTGGACAGATTATAAAAAAGCAAAACGCGTTGAACGCATCAAAAGCATGTTAAAAATGTACTATATGCTTTTCTGCAGCATCTCCATTGAAGTCTGTTGAACCATAATGCACTGTTTTGTGTTAAAAAAAAGTCCCTGACCCTTTCCAAAAACGCAGCAGCTGAAAAAGCATAGATGTGGACGTGTCCATAGGAAACCATGTTAAAGAGGAAGTAAACCCTGGTGGGTTTTACTTCCTCTTTATTTCCCTGCAAAGGTAAAGCATAACGGGCTACTATGCATTGCATAGTAGCCCATTATGTGTCATATACCTAAAACCGAAGCCTGCGATGTCGCCGCTGTACCCACTAGCAGTGAGCGTCCATCTTCACCCCTCTTCCTTCCGGGACCGCGAACTCCGGCTTTGTGACTGGCCGGAATCGCGTGACGTCACTCCCGCGCATACGCACATGACCCCTATTAGAAACGGCCCGACCTGCCCTCTCCAAAGTGCGCATGCACCGTAGTCATCGGCGCACAGCTTTTTTGTAAATATCTCCTAAACCGTGGAGGTTTAGGAGATATTTCTAGCACCTACAGGTAAGCTTTAACCACTCAAGCCCCGGACCAATTTGCAGCCAAAAGACCAGGCCCCTTTTTGCGATTCGGCACTGTGTCGCTTTAACTGACAATTGCGCGGTCGTGCCTCCCAAACAAAATTGGCGTCCTTTTTTTACCACAAATAGAGCTTTCTTTGGTGGTATTTGATCACCTCTGCGGTTTTTATTTTTTGCGCTATAAACAAAAATAGAGCGACAATTTTGAAAACAATGCAATATTTTTTTTACTTTTAGCTATAATAAATATCCCCAAAAAATATATAAAAAAAACTTTTTTTTTCCTCAGTTTAGGCCGATACATATTCTTCTACATATTTTTGGTTAAAAAAAAATTGCAATTAGTGATTATTGATTGGTTTGCGCAAAAGTTATAGCGTTTACAAAATAGGGGATAGTTTTATAGCATTTTTATTAATATTTTTTTTTTTTTACTAGTAATGGCGATTTTTATTGTGACTGCGACATTATGGCGGACACATCGGACATTTTTGACACATTTTTGGGACCATTGTCATTTATACAGCAATTAGTGCTATTTGAATGCACGGATTCCTGTGTAAATGACACTGGCAATGAAGGAGTTAACCACTAGGGGGCGGGGAGGGGTTAAGCCCTATGTGTTTTTTCTAACTGTCTGGGGGCGTGGCTTGGCGTGTGACGTCACTGATCGTCTTTCCCTATGACAGGGAACAGACGATCAGTGACAGTGTCACTAGGAAGCACAGGTTTACACACACCTCTCCCCGTTCTTCAGCTCTGTGACCCGATCGCGGGACACCAGCGGCGATCGGGTCCGCGCTCACGGAGCTCAGGACTGGGTCGTGAGCGCCCCGCCGGCGGCGCGCGCGCGACCCACAGCTGGCTCTTAAAGGGCAACGTACCTGTATGTTGATGTGCCCAGCCGTGCCATTCTGCCAACGTATATGTGCAGGAGGCGGTCCTTAAGCGGTTAAAGAGGAAGTAAACCCAGATGGGTTTTACTTCCTCTTTGTTTCCCTGCAAAGGTAAAGCATTATGGGCTACTATGCATCGCATAGTAGCCCATTATGTGTCACTTACCTGACACCGGAGCCTGCGATGTCATTGCTGTCCCCTCTTCCACGAAGCGTCCATCTTCCTTCCGGGTATCGCGGCTCCGGCGTTGTGATTGGCTGGAGCCGCGATGACGTCACTCCCGCGAATGCGCATAACAGTGGTCTGTAAGGGTTTACAACCACTTTACTATAGGCTTACCTGTAGGTAAAAGTTGTTGCACAGGGTGTACAACCACTTTAAGTGCGTTTATGCAAAAAGCAATAAAAAAAAAACGCATAGGTGTGAACCAGGCCTAAGACTAAGGTTAGCATTAGTTTGACCAATACAGTTAAAATTATTTTGTGGTAAAGCAAAAAATTAAAAATTTTAAATTCCATTTCATGTAAATGTTGCCCTTATTAATACATACAGATACTAAAGATACAAAATCCTAGAGATACATACTGAAATAAAATAGATGTGCACCGTGTTACAAAAAAAAAAGAGATAGAGAGAGAGAGAAAAGTAGGACACTGCTGCCTATGGGGCCGTCTATCTGAATTGTATGCATCTAAACGTGTCCGCGAGTACTATAGGCGCATATTTAATGCTGGATCTCATCTAGTTCAGCCAGCAAGAGCCTGTGTTCCATGCAAAGAATACGCATATGTCTATGCAAATGAGCCCCAACATGGAAAAGGCCATGAGGAAAGTGAAATAGAATTCTGCGAATTCACATTAATTGTGCGCTTCCATGGGAACGATATTGTTTACACATTACCCTTTATTATGCCCCTCCTATTCATTCCTTTATCATATAGTATTTATTGGTTGTAGCTGACTTACACCCTCACTGGTATTCACCAAACATACCGTAACGCTCCATTCACACTAGTGCGACTTGGGACATGACAAGTCGCACCCCATTCTTTTCAATGGCACCCCTGCAGATCGGTGAGACTTAAAGACTACTTTGGTGTGACTTTTGATTCGACTTAGGTCCAGAGAGTGTAAAGTCTGGTCAAAGTAGCACTGAAAAGCGCGCGACTTTGGAGTCGCTCTAGTGTGAATGGAGCCTAATGATGAGCACACACCATACCCAACACACACCATTAAACAACAATATAGGCCAAACCAGGCACAGCACAAAAAAAAAAAAAAAAAAAAAACGCACACATCACAGCACACAAACCATGACAACAATCACAGTACACAACAGTCACAGCTGTGTGCACCATACCCAACACACAAACCACACACAGCAGCATGGTCCATACCCAGAGCTGCAATACAATTACTGTGTATTAACATTCTTTTTATCCACCTCCGCACAGTCCTTAACTGTGCACTTTCATTTCCCTTTTTTAAACCCTTTATTAACACTTTCCAGCAACTTTACTCATTAACTCTTTCTTGTACTCCTCTAATTTGAGATATCTTGTAACGTCAATCATTGAACATTTGAATGTGTAAGAAAGTCCCTTGCGCTACTGGGGGTAAACAATAAAATGTGCATATACAGAACGAGTGATGATAAATATATAAAACCAGCAGCAAAACCTAATAGTGTTCACAGGACACAAAATAAACCAATTGAATGTAAATAAAGTGATCTTGCGCAGTGATAGATATAATCACTCAGAAAGTGTTTCTGAGTGATTATCTCCATCACTGCGCAAAATCACTTTATTTACAATCATTGAACATTTCCTGTTTTCTGAACACTCTCTGGTTAATAAATATTAAGCCTAATAATGGCACTCTATTCAATCTACAATGACCCTTTACTGTGCAGACCCCATTTACGGCACATTGACCCTTTACTGTGGTACTAAAGCTTTGTTTGTTTTGTAAATAACAAACATCCATCTAGGGAACAACAAATTAATAAATCAAAAACATCTAAATCCAAGACCATCCCCCTTGGTGAATGGGGTTAACATCCCCCCAACAAGGTCGAGGTCATGGAAAACAAAAGTGGAATTGGGCTAGTAGGGGATCAGTTTAACAGGACAATAAGAAACGCACAGTGGATACTGATCCTGAGTATGCGCGCTCCACTCAAAAGTGACGTGCATACTGATCCACCTGCAGATAAGGATCACACATCTACCCCCGGCCTTAGCGAATCAGATTCCTCGCTATTAGATATTCCCACAAACACCACTCCATCCTTGAGCCGACTAAAACCAACCCTACAGAAACCTTTAAACCTCACACGGGGACAATGTTACCCCCAAACAAACAGAGGAGGCAAAGGCTTGGATCCATTTGTCATACGGATACAACTCAGCACCTAAGTGTGATCAATTTATCATCTCATGAACTATCCTTAGCAGAAACTCAGGTTTTGTCTTGAGGACTAACCTTTTGTCCCGAACAAAAATTATGTTTTTGAAGCTATCACAGACTTACAACTTTTTGCACGCAGGCTACTTCTCAAGTGCCTATATGCGAAAAGCAACTCGGATGACGACACTTTTGATTGGTCTACGTGCAGTATGAGGGGATTCAAAGCTCTACGAGACTTAACCCTCCTGTATCAGGAAAACAGTACGGTTGATCTGATAGATCAAATTGATTTAGACACCTTGTTAAATGATGTTGAGAAGTCAACACAAAATCACATTACTAGGTTTAAAAAGGCCTCCACTAAATTTCCTCCCTTGAATACCAACCCTAATGTAGCTATTTTTCTCAAACAGACCATGCACGATATATGCAAACTACCACGCACCAAGTGCAACCCTCATAATCTAACCTTTGAGGAGAACAAAGCCCTTAATTATCTATGCAAAAATGCTAAAATCGTAGTGAAACCCTCTGACAAGGGTGGCAAGGTGGTCATTATGGATAATTCGGATTATATAACGATGTGTTTAGACATTCTAAATAACAAAGATTGGTATAAACACGTTTCTATTCTAAGTGTTAGTCAATACAACAACACTTTACAATTTGGTAGATCGAGCCTTCAATAATGGCGCTATCACCAAGGACCTACACAATTTTGTTAGAACCAGACACCCTAAAGTGGCTACATTTTATAGCCTACCAAAAATCCATAAGAACCCTTTGAACCCATCCGGCCATCCTATTGTTTCCGGCAATGGGGCTATATCTGAAAATCTTAGCCGAGTTATTGATGCATACCTTCAGCCTTACGTCCTTTCGTTGACATCCTTTGTCAGAGACACAATACAATTTTTGCAGATGACCGAAGACCTTACCTTATCGGATCATTCAATCCTTGTAACCATTGATGTTAAGGGCTCTTTAAAGCAGCATCCCCCACGCTTTGGGTTTGGCTACTGTACAGAAGGTCCTCCAACAAGGCTCACGTTATGATCAAGCACTTAAAGCGGGACTGTACTGTAAAAAAAAAAGTTAAAAGCCAGCAGCTACAAATACTGCAGCTGCTGACTTTTAAAAAATGGACACTTACCTGTCCCTGGTTCCAGCGGTGTCGGCAGCAGAAGCCGATCGCTCGCTCGGCTCTCTGCTGTAGCCGGCGCCATTCTCGGTGAGGGAATCAGGAAGTGGCTTCACTTCCCGATTCCCTACTGCGCATGCGCGAGTCGCGCGGCGCAATGAGAATCTTCAGCGCTGTCTGCCGGGACACGTGTGTGTCCCGGCAGACAGCGCGCCGGGACAGGAACTTGCGTAAACTCCCACGGGAGTTTATGCCGGAAGTGGGTGCAGATACCTGTCTTAGACAGGTATCTGCACCCCCTCCCCCCTGAAAGGTGCCAAATGTGACACCAGAGGGGGGGAGGGTTCCGAAAAGTGGGAGTTCCACTTTAGGGTGGAATCCCGCTTTAATACATTTATTTTGAATGGCCCGAAGTATAAACTGCATCATAACCATTTCAGCTTCAATGACTCCCACTACCTCCAGGTGCAAGGCATAGCGATGGGGACATGTTGTGCCCCATCCTACGCCAACCTGTACCTGGGGGAGTGGGAGCAGTCCCTACTGGGTGATGAGGACCTTGTCGAATACACCAGCCACATTACCAAGTGGCTGTGGTATATCAACGACGTCTTCGTCATCTAGGAGGGACCAGAGGCCAAGCTCATAGAATTCTTTAATATAATCAGCCTGAACGACCGTAACCTGAAATTCACCATGACCTATAATCATGACAGGGTCACTTTCCTAGATGTTTTGGTCAACACTACCCCTGAAAACAAGCTATCAAGCACCCTGTTCCGTAAAAGCACCGCTGGGAACACGGTGCTTCACGCCAATAGTTTCCACCCAGCACCACTCAAGAACTCCATCCCATATGGGCAATATTTGCGACTTCATTTGCGAAAGCATACAACAAAACTGTGAAAAAAAATCTCGATCAAACTTATTATTTAAACGAAAACCTCATAGACATCCCGATTTTGATCTCACCCGCATCATCATGCGTTTCTTACGTCAACATGTGGCCATCGAAAACATTTTTCAGAGACATTGGACCATCCTAGCCAATGATCCAAGATAAAAAATCAATCGTCCCCAGGCAGCCATCGATAACCTACAAATGAGCCACCTCAGTCAAAGATAGGCTTGTACAAAGCGAGTTCAGAAATTAACAAAAAAGATTAAAACACTGTCCCACTGTTGGTTCTTTCCCATGTGGGCATTGCTCGCATTGCCCAAAAAAATTTGAAAAACATTTAGGATTTTCCTTGCACCTCACAATTATGTGCCATTTTGTGTTGGTCTATCACATAAAATCCCAATAAAATACATTTACATTTTTGGTTGTAACATGACAAAATGTGGAAAATGTCAAGGGGTATGAATACTTTTTCAAGGCACTGTATTTACATTATGTAAAGCAGGCGCTGCTTTACATTATATACCCCATATTGCTTCGCTTTACTAAGTGTGCTGTATATTATATACTCCATCCTGCTTAGCTGTATGTACAGTGCTGCACACCACATACCCCAAACTGCTTGGCTGTATACACTGTACTTTGCATTATATACTCTGCACAGACCTCTTTCCTCTCAAATTGGGTCTGCCTGCTTTCACCTCTTCAGACTTTTTATACTTATTCTGGGTCAGGCATAATTTGGAAAATATTTTTGCCCGAAATATATCTGTGGGTAATTCCCACATCACACAATCCTGCTTCCTCAATATATGTTACCATACTGTTACCAGGAAGTTGGTGACACACAAACACATACAATATGCTCACACCCAGTCACCCAGCACAAAAAGACAAAACCTTCAAAATAAAAATACGTAAAAAAAGTTCTTTACAGCCAGATATTTAGGGAGCTTTCACCATGGTTCGCTTTAACTGCCAGGAAACTGCCTATGCGTTAATCAAGCGTTTTTGCTGGACTTTTGCAGCGCTTGCGGTGTGTTTTTCAATCTCTTCCTGCCCGCGCTATAGCCGAATGACGGCTACAACGCAGGCTTACTTTGCTCGCGTTGGGTGCGCTAATGACGTCCTCCTATGATCGCGCTTCCCGTGAGCCTCCTGAGGCACACTCTGTGCTCGCTAATTCCTTAGAATCCAGCTGATCACAGATCAGGATAAAGGACCAATCACAGTGGCCCTTTACCACATGATAAGCTGTCAGCCAATGACAGCTGGTCACTGTTGTCAACACAAGCCAGTTATCGGCTTTTCTTTCCTCACACTGACAGCATGAGGAGAGGAGAGAGCCAATAACTGGCTTTTGTTAACCACTTGACCACTGTTCACTTAAACCCCCTTCCTAACCAGGACAATTTTCAGCTTTCGGTGCTCTCACACTTTGAATGATATATGAAAAAATATTTGTTCTTTTTTTCATACAAATAGAGCTTTCTTTTGGTGTTATTTAATCACCTCTGTGTTTTTTATTTTTTGCGCTATTAATCTAAAAAGACTGAAAATTCGGTAAAAAAAAAAAATGAGTTTTCTTTTAAAATGTATTGCAGAGTATGTTCCCGGTGCGTGGGAGCAAGATTCAGAATAAGCCGACCAAGCTGTAGCCGTCTTTTGGCTATGGCCCGGTCAGCATGTGGTTAAAGGGACACCCGATTATCAGTGTCCTGATTGTCAGTTCAGTCCCATCAGTGCCCACCAGTGCCCCCTTATCAGTGTCACCCATCGGTGCTGCCTAAAAGTGCCCATCAGTACCGCTTACAGGTTCGTTTTTTATGTGGTTCCTATTCATTTCAATGAAGAGGAGTGTTTTTGGTGCATTTTTTTTTTTTTAACTCCCCAAACATACTCCAAGAACGCGGCAAAACAGGATTTTTTACACTGCAACGGAAGTGCACCGCCTCAGTGTGAACACATTCATAGAAGGAAGTACTTTTCTTGAGCTTTTCAGGCACTGGGGGACGATCGCTGTTTGAGTGCATGAGGAACCAGCACGAGCGTTTAGCCTTTGCACGCGAGCACCTAACTTTTTTTTGTAATTGTTAATTTTGTTTTTTTATTACTTTTTTTTGTCACACTGTTCCAGTGGTACAGGAAAGCCCAAGCAAGCCACGGAAGGGCCTGAGGACGTCACCTCCCATTGAATGTAATAGCAATTGAGTGGCTGGTTAGCCACTCGATTGCTATTACAAGAAAGATGATCACTGGCTCTAAAAAACGATACCGGAGTGACCAGTATAAGCACCAAAAGTCCAGCAACATAAAGTAGTTAAAACGCATTACTACAACTGGATTGCATTGCATCCGATGCAGGCAGGTGCAGGTATACGCACTGTGTTTGCGACCTGCGTTTGGGGTGCAGATCACAAATGAACTGCGTTTTGCTTGCGGTGTGCATGCATTGTGTTAACCGGCCCTTAGGCCCCTTTCACACTGGGGAGGGAGCGGCGTCCGCGGTAAAGCAGCGATATATTTAGCGCTGCTTTAACGTCATCTTATCGGCGCTATTCGGCCGCTAGCGGGGCGGTTTTAACCCCCGCTAGCAGCCCAAAAAGGGTTAAAACCGCCCGCAAAGCGTCGCTGCATTAGTTGCCATTAGTTAACAGAACACCAGAACACAGAAGCAAACACATTTTGCCATGTGAAAAAATGAGCAACAAACACATCAAAATGCACAGTAAAAAATGTGCAAACTAGAACATACCAAAATGTCCCATGAGCTACTTTGCCACGTGTAGCGCAGCCCATTGAAATCAACGGGCTGCCCTATGCGTGCCACAGGAAAAAATATGCCACTATGCTAGGTGTGAATGGGGCCCGAAAGTGAAACTGGTGTGTTTACACAAGAACAATAAGGTTCCATTTACATCTGCGTGTTTCCAAAGGCATGGCAAACTGCACAGAAATTGCACGCTTTGCTGTGTGTTTTTTGAAACGCACTGCAAACGCACCAAAAAGCGTTTGGGGCTTCTATAGGGCTTTCTATTCAAGTGAATGGGCTGCCCTACGTGTGACGAGCAAAAACGCTCCAAAACGCATGCAAGTTCCCACTATGATATAGAGATGTAAATGGGGATTGACAGCTAAGTGTCTCCATCAACACCCTACTATGTACTTGTGTAAAGCTGGCCATACACTATGCAATCTGATTGTACAGGTTGCTCAGCTCCTGCACACTCTGCCAAATGAATGATGAAAAAGTGGTAGGAAAAAATGAATAAAAAAAAAATCACTGCCCGTCTATTTAGTGAGATCATTGGTTCGATTAGGGTGATTACTGATTGCATTGGAAAAATGTGCACCCGCAGAGGTGGGTTGGAGTGATCTCCTGGAGTAGGAGGACACATGTGTGTTAATGAGGCCAGCTGGTGAACTTCTTTCTGTGTCTTCACATCCTAAGGTCTGTCCAGGAAGTAACAGAGACGTTTTTTTTACACAACAAGCTGGACAATGGCACTGCACAGAACTGCATGCGAATCGCACAGCGCATTCATGTGCAAGCATGGTGTGAACCAAGTCCATCCAGGAAGTAATGAAGACATTTTTTTATACAACAAGCACTGACACTGAGGTAAGGGCCATGTAGGATAAAGAGAAAAAACTTTTTTATTTCTGCAAAAGAAATACATTAAGGCTAGTTTCACACTGGGGCGTTGGGGGTGCTGGCGGTAAAGCGGCGCTATATTTAGCGCCGCTTTACCGTCGTTTTAGCGGCGCATTTCGGCCGCTAGCGGGGCAGTTTTACCCCCCGCGAGCAGACGAAAAAGGGTTAATACCGCCCGCAAACCGCCGCTGCAGCGGCGTTTTGCGGGTGGGTTCGGAGCGCTGCCCCATTGTTTTCAATGGGAAGGGGCGCTATAGGAGCGGTAAATATACCGCTCCTACAGCGCACCAAAGATGCAGCTTGCAGGACATTTTTCAGCGTCCTGCAAGCGCACCGCTTCAGTGTGAAAGACCTCACACTGAAGACACAGCAACAGCTGTTTCGGGTCGGTTTGCAGTCGCTATTTTTAGCGCAATAGCGCCTGCAAACCGCCCCAGTGTGAAAGGGGCCTAATGCTGTATTGGTACATAGGGGAGCTGGAATTTAGAATAAAAAAGAAATTGAACTGAGCCTTTAAAACTGATGATTGGTCTATACAGCTTAAAGCGGAGTTCCACCCAAAAATGAAACTTCCACTTTCTGGATTCCTCTCCCCCTCCGGTGTCACATTTTGCACCTTTCAGGGGGGAGGGGGGGAGTATAATACAGGTATTTGCTCCCACTACTGGGCATAGATCACTGCAGGCTTCACGGTGATCTACGACATGTCCGGCCCCTCCTCCATCCCCCTGCTGTCTTCTGGGAGACACACAGGTCCCAGAAGACAGCAAGGACCAGTGAGGATGCGCAGCGCGACTCACGCATGCGCAGGGAACCAGGCTGTGAAGCCGCAAGGCTTCACTTTCTAATTCCCTTACGGAAGATGCCGGAACCTCCACCCGAGAGCCGAGGGACAGATCGGCTTTGGGTGAGGACATCGTGGGTGCTGTTCATTTCAAAAGTCCGGCGGACTAGCCTACTAACGGCGGGTTTGTCCGCCGGAGTGCCAAGTCCAGCGGACAATTTTAAAACAAAACTTAAAACCTAGTCCGCCGGACTTTTGGCGCCAAAAAGTCTGCCGGTGCCCACACACGAGGGGATTGTCCGGTGGACTTGAGTCCAGCGGACAATCCCGCGGGATAGTCCCTTCGTGTGTACGCGGCATAAGTGTCCATATCTTAAAAGTCAGCAGCTGCAGTATTTGTAGCTGCTGACTTTAAAAAAAAAAAAAATTGGGCTGAACTCTGCTTTAACACGAACCTGTGCTTTGCCCAGGCAGCATATACTTCCCTTCTTTCACTCTCCGGCCACTCAATTCAGCCACTACCAGCTAAAGCGAAGCCCTGTTCAATTTAGGAGTTGCTGAAGTTAGATAAGGCTATGTCTTACCCATTTGATAGCATTGATTAATTCAGCACTATCACATGGAATAAGTTATGTACCCCTTCATACCTGAACATACTAGGTATGGCTTCCAGTGTTAAATAGTGCATCTGGGGCACAAAGGAACGATACAGTGCCTTGAAAAAGTATTCACACCCCTTGAAATTTTCCACATTTTGTCACGTTACAACCAAAAACATAAATGTAATTTATTGGGATGTTATGTGATAGACCAACACAAACTGGCACATAATTGTGAAGTAGATGGAAAATGATAAATGGTTTTCAATTTTTTTTTACAAATAAATATCTGAAAAGTGTGGCATGCATTTGTATTCAGCCCCCTTCACTCTGATAGCCCTAACTAAAATCTAGTGGAACTAATTGCCTTCAGAAGTCACCTAATTAGTAAATAGAGTCCACCTGTGTGCAATTTAATCTCAATATATATACAGCTGTTCTGTGAAGCCCTCAGAGGCTTGTTAGAGACCCTTAGTGAACAAACAGCATCATGAAGGCCAAGGAACACACAAGACAGGTCAGGGATAAAGTTGTGGAGAAGTTTAAAGCAGGGTTAGGTTAAAAAAAATGAAATAATAATAATATCCCAAGCTTTGAACATATCACGGAGCACTGTTCATCATCCGAAAATGGAAAGAGCATGGCACAACTGCAAACTTACCAAGACATAGCTGTCCACCTAAACTGACAGGCCGGACGAGGAGAGCATTAATCAGAGAAGCAGGCCTTTATGGAAGAGTGGCAAGAAGAAAGCCATTGTTGACAGAAAGCCATAAGAAGTCCCATTCGCAGTTTGTGAGAAGCCATGTGGGGGACACAGCAAACATGTGGAAGAAAGTGCTCCGGTCAGATGAGACCAAAATTTTTTGGCCTAAAAGGAAAAACGCTGTGTGGCAGAAAACTAACATTGCACATCACCCTGAACACACCATCCCCACCGTGAAACATGGTGGTGGCAGCATCATGTTGTGGGGATGCTTTTCTTCAGCAGGGACAGGGAAGCTGGTCAGAGTTGATGGGAAGATGGATGGAGCCAAATACAAGATAATCTTAGAAGAAAACCTGTTAGAGTCTGCAAAAGACTTGAGACTGGGGCGGAGGTTCAGCTTCCAGAAGGACAACGACCCTAAACATACAGCCAGAGCTACAATGGAATGGTTTAGATCAAAGCATCTTCATGTTAGAATGGCCCAGTCAAAGTCCAGACCTAAATCCAATTGAGGATCTGTGGCAAGACTTGAAAATTGCTGTTCAGACGCTCTCCATCCAATCTTACAGAGCTTGAGCTATTTTGCAAAGAATGGGCAAAAATGTCACACTCTAGATGTGCAAAGCTGGTAGAGACATCCCCAAAAAGCTGTAATTGCAGTGAAAGGTGGTTCTACAAAGTATTGACTCAGGGGGGCTGAAAAAAAAATGCACGCCACACTTTTCAGACTATTGTAAAAAAAATTGAAAACCATTTATCATTTTCATTCCACTTCACAATTATGTGCCACTTTGTGTTGGTCTATCACATAAAATACATTTACGTTTTTGGTTGTAACATGACAAAATGTGGAAAATTGAGGGGTATGAATACTTTTTCAAGGCACGGTAAGTAGATGCTGGGGGTATATGGAGGATTACAGCAGAATTCCAGGCAAAACCTAATTAGTCTTAAAAATGTCCCCTCCCTCGTCGCTCCTAACACCTATGCTTACTAACCTGTGTAAGAAAGATCTGTATTACTTACCTGTTTTCAGCTCAGTCCCGTACAGTCACATTATACAGGTCCCCTGTGTCAGTCAACATTAGCTGCAGGGGAGCAGAGGGAGCACCAACAACAGATGGGCCATGGGAGCCTATGGGGGATGTCATTGCTCCCAGGCATTCCCAGCCGTTGTTGAGCGCTCTCTTTCCTCTCCCCAGCAGCTGCCGCTAGTTGACACAGGCGATCATGTGACTGGATGAGATCGAGCTGAAAATAGGTGGGCATTGACATATTTCTTATACATGCTAGTCGGCATAGGTGATAGGAGGGGAGAGGGAACATTTTTTGGGCGAGTTAGGTTTAGTCTGAAATTCTAAATCAAAGCCCATTGCTTTTTCCCTGAATGGGTAAAGGTTTTTCACAAAGCTGAACAAATGTTATCTAAATAAAAGACGCATGTGCATTCTGTAATAAAAAACAGTCACTGTTGCTCTCTCTCTCCTTAGGCAGGATGACTGGTCTTGTATCCGCCCCCTCCAGTAGTTTTCTGCAGGTAGTGGGTGGGGCCTCCTGAGTTCCTCCCGCAACTCTGCTCACTACATAGTGATGATGCCACTGCTACTTTACAAGATAATGTCTGTGTTTGCAAAGGCATTAAGTGCACACAAAGTGGATTCATTTCCTTTGTGGCTATTGAGGATTATATTTGAATGAAAGTTTTTGAGTGCAGAGTTTAGCTTAAAGCTACTTTTACACTGAGGGGCTTTGCAGGCACTACAGCGCTAAAAATAGCACCTCTCCTGTGTCTCCAGTGTGAAAGCCCGAGAGCTTTCACACTGGAGCGGTGCGCTTGCAGGACGGTCAAAAAAGTCCTGCAAGCTGCATCTTTGGTGCGCTGTAGGAGCGGTGTATTCACCGCTCCTAAAGCGCCCCTTCCCATTGAAAATAACGGGGCAGCGCCACTAAACCGCCCGCATGCAGGAGGTTTTAACCATTTTTCGGCCCCTAGCGGGGGTTAAAACTGCCCCGCTAGCGGCCAAATAGAGCAGCTAAAAGGATGGTAAAGCACCGCTAAAAATAGCGCCACTTTACCGCCAACGCCGGCCCCAGTGTGAAAGTAGCCTTAATCCCTTCCCTACCGTCCTCGGCTTCCCGGCGGTAAATTGGAATATTTATTATAGCCAAAAGTAAAAAATTGTGTGTTTTTTTTTTCAAAATTGTCGCTCTTTTTTTGGTTATAGCGCAAAAAATAAAAACCGCAGGAGGTGATCAAACACCACCATAAGAAAGCTCCATTTGTGGGGAAAAAAATTATAAAAATGTAATTTGGGTGTAGTGTTGCATGACAGCGCAATTGTCATGTTACAGCGCTGAAAGCTAAAAATTTGCCTGGGCAGGAAGGGGGTGAAAATGCCCTGTATTGAAGTGGTTAACCACATGCCGACCGGCCATAGCCGAAAGACGGCTTATCCTGGGAGGGCGTCCATGAACATTCTCACAGAATCGCGCCCCCTGGGGAGCGCACCCAGGAATATCCGTGACCGTCCCCTGGACCCGCCGTCTCGTGGAACGGAGTAAAGGGCCAATGACAGCGGCCCTTTACCACGTGATCGCTCCGTTCAATGACAGAGCGATCACTTGTCAACAAACCAGAGCTTGTTCGGTGCAGCTCCTCCTCTCTCCTCACACCGATCGGCACAGTGTGCAAGGAGAGGAGGGAGCCGGGTGCAGCAGCGCTGTGGGCCATCTCTGGAGTGCCCACAGTGCTGATCTGTGCCCATCCATGCTCCATCCATTCATCCATCTCTGGCTCATCCATGCTCCATATGTTCTCATACATGCCTCATATGTGCCCATCCATGCTCCATATGTGTCCATCTATACTTTATCCATCCTTGGCTCATCCGTGCTCCATCCATCCCTGGCTCATCCGTGCTCAATCCATGCTCAATCCGTGCTCCATCCCTGGGTCATCCATGCTCCATCTATCCGTGCTCATCTATGCTCCATCCATCCCTGACTCATCCATGCTCCATTCATCCCTGGCTCATCCATGCTCCATCCATCCCTGGCTTGTCTGTGCTGCATCCATCCCTGATGTTCAAAACCACTGACTGGGTTATTTTTACCAAAGATATGAGGCAGTATAAATTTTGGCCAAAATGTATGAAGAAAAATGACTAATTTGCTAAATTTTATAACTGAAACAAAGAAAATGCATTTTTTTTTTTTACAGGTTTTCAGTCTTTTTTTATTTATAGCGCAAAAAAAAAATATATTATTTAGGGTATATGGGTAGCATGTTGCCTGACTAAGTAATTGTCATTCAAAATGTGAGAGCACTGAAAGCTGAAAATTGGTCTGGTTAGGAAGGGGTGCCCAGTGGTCTAGTGGTTAAAGCCGAGTTCCGCTTAAAAAAAAAAGCTACAAATACTGCAGATGCTGACTTTTAATAAATCAGACACCTGTCCCAGGGTCCAGCGGTGCGGCGCCGGCATTGTCACTGTGGGCGCCTGGCTGTGGCTTCTCAGCCGGGCACGCACTGCGCATGCGCGTGCCGTGACTGGCCGGGCAATCATCTTGGACCTGTGACGTGTCGCAGATAATTGCCGATAGGGAGGGGGGGAGAGTTGATCTCCCTTCTGGTGCGCCGGGAGGAAGTGGGGGCTGGATCCCTCTAAAAAGAGGGTATCCACTCCCCCTCCCCCAAAAAAATGACATGCCAAATGTGGCATGTCAGGGGGGTCACCTTCCCTTAAAGCGAAAGTTCCATTTTTGGGTGGAACTGCACTTTAAGGTTACCAATTTTGTGATACAACCCTATTTCATACAATTAACAACTGCAGACTATGAGACACAAAGAACTGATTCTGACCATTTTAATAAATGATATATCTTGTGTTTTCCCCAAACTGAACCACTAGTATATTTTCACAAAGGAGCAATGATTAAAACCCGACAATGGTCTCCCACTCTAACCAAAATTTTGACTGTAGGTTCACCCCAATTGATGTCTTCTCAAACTGGAGGGATGCTAGTTGACCCACTAGTCACCTGTCTAGAAATTGACCTGTAGATATAACTGTCCTGATCTCAGGTACAGGCATTTAGCTAATGAATGATGGTCATATATTACAAAACGTTCCTCAAATTGTCTACACCTTTTTATATCGGTCTTAAAGCGGGGTTTCACCTTCAAAAAAAAAAGTTGCTGCTGACTTTTAATAAGTACACTTACCCTCCCAGGGCGCCCGCGATGCTGTTCGTGGATGCCGAGATGTCCCTCGGCTATCCGGATCCAGCGCCGCCATCCTCCGTAAGGGAAACGGCTTCACGCGGCCTACTGCGCATGCGCGAGTCGGCGCGCGGCCTACTGCGCATGCGCGAGTCGGCGCGCGGCCTACTGCGCATGCGTGAGTCGGCGCGCGGCCTACTGCGCATGCGCGAGTGTCATTTGTGAATGGGGAACGCGGTGTGTTGTGGGACACAGTTCCCATAACACACTGCGCCCCATTCACCTGAAGACGGAAGAAGAGAAGATCACCGCGGCGCTGGAGGAGGCAGATTAGGACGATCTGCCTAGCAACAGCCATTTCTGGTAAGTAAAAAAAAAATATATTTTTTTTTTTAATTGTTACTAACATTTTTTCTAGTTTTCATTTTCAGGGTGTTCCACCACTTTAACTCTAAAGAATCACCAATTATCTCATAGTTCCCAGAATACCTACAGATCTGGACCAGCTACACTTTTGCCATCAGCTGAAAAAAAAAACAGCCTCTCTTTGGCCCAGCTTTAAGAATAATACACGCAGGTCCTATAATTAAACACAATGGGGGTTATTTACTAAAAGGCAAGTCCACTTTTCACTACAAATGCACTGCAATTGCAGTTGCCGTAGATTTGAGGGGAAGATCTGAAATGAGGGGAAGCTCTGCTGATTTTATCATCCAATCATGTACAAGCTAAAATGCTGTTTTTTATTTTCCTTGCATGTCCCCCTCAGATCTACAGCGACTGCACTTCCAAGTGCACTTGTAGTGCAAAGTGGATTAGCCTTTAGTAAATCACCCCCACTGGGTTTGATTTACTAAAGTCAAATAGGTTCTCTACTTTGCAAGTTCAGTTCCACTCTGCAAGGCAATTTTCCTCAGAGCTTGGTGAATGTGGTGAAGCTTTGTCGACTTCCATCAACCAATCTTGTGCAATCAAAATATTTTTTTTACCTTGCACATGATTGAGTATTCTTTGCAAAGTAAAGCTTTACCACATTTACTATGTTCTGGGGAAAAATCCCTTGTAAATAGCCTTTTTGCCTTTAGTATAACAACCCCCTTATGCCAGCTGCTAGGGAATTTGAGGGGAAATTACAAGTGAACGGAGACAGACATTTTTAAAATGAACCATTACATTGCACAGCAAAGTCTTCCTCTATATTGCACTATCCAGCTGACCACAACAGAACAGAGGACATGACAGTACCAGGAATGCATGCTTCGAGCTCCCTTGTGCACAAAGTGTAAGTTGCAAGTATTCTTTCTTATCTTAATGTTTGTTGATAAGCTTTTCAGCAGTGATGTTTGCATTATTTGCACATATAAAAATTTTGGGGTTGATTTACTAAAGGCAAATCCACTTTGCACTACAAGTGCACTTGGAAGTGCAGTCGCTTTAGATCTGAGGGGTAGATCTAAAATGAGGGGAAGCTCCGCTGATTTTATCATCCAATCATATCCAAGAAAAAATGCTGTTTTTTATCTTCCTTGCATGTCCCCCTCAGATCTACAGCGACTGCTTTTCCAAGTGCACTTGTAGTGCAAAGTGGATTTGCCTTTAGTAAATAAACCCCAATGCAGACCACATAGGCCTCATGCACACTTGGTGTTTTAAAAAAAAAAATTTCTAGAGGCGTCTTGCATTTTATTTTCTGTCTCTAAACACCCCTCAATGTTTGCCTATGTGTCCATGCACACATAGGTGTTTACAGGCGTTTAGAGGCCAAAAAAAAAAAAAACCTTACCAGCGCATTCAGGTGCAGCAGCGTTTTGGCAGAAAACGCGTGTAAGCGCACTTAAGTGCTAGGCGTGTCAACTTGGGTGTTGATTTATTTCAATGGCTAGAATTCATTAATATTCTGACCAATGAAATTAAATGAATAGGCGACCAAACACTTGACACGCCAAAAAGCATTTCGCAAAAACACGGCTTTAGATGTTGCTTTTCTCCTGCCAAGAGAAAGGCATTTAGAAGACCTGGGCAAGTGCCCAGTGTGCATGAGGCCTTAACAAAACATTAAGAATGTTGTTTGCAGAACACTTTAGAAAGGGAGACAGTACAGTAACATTACAATTCAACACAAGAGGGTTAAGAGGGCTCTGCTTATGAGAGCTTCCTATACAAAAAGGAAAAGCCAAGTGGTACAAAAGGTAATAACTGTAAGGGATGAGCTAAGAGAAAGTAAAAGACAAGTTTGTTCGATAAAGGCAAGATAGGCTTCCCTAAGGGCTTATGCACACTGCAGCTCAAAGAAGAAGTGATGGCGAACCTTGGCACCCCAGATGTTTTGGAACTACATTTCCCATGATGCTCATGCACTCTGCAGTGTAGTTCAGCATCATGAGCAATGTAGTTCTAAAACATCTGGGGTGCCAAGGTTCGCCATCACTGTCCTAGAGGCTTATTTTTTCTGCCTGGAAACTCCCCTCCATGTTAGCCAATGTGTCCATGCACACTATGGCTTTTCACAGGTATATGATTTTACAGGCAGAAAAAAAAACACTAAACTCAAGTTTTTGAGAGGATTTTTCAAGCAGAAAAGACGCCTAAGTGCCCAAAAACATGCAAAAAAGCATGAAAAAGCTTGAAATACACACACAAAATTGTTTCAGAAAAATTAGCTGAGGGGAGGGTTGATGAAAAAAAAGCTCAAAAAAGCTTAAAAGGAGCTCAAAGAAGCTCAATAAAAACATGTGAAAGAGCCCAAAAAAGTTCAAACTTCTTCAAGCTAAAATAAAAACTCAAATGCCTGTAAAAGCAGCTTTTTCTTTGAGCTGCAGTGTGCATGAACCCTAAAAGCCGGTTCACACCAGGGCAACTCAGGATCCGACTTCAGGTCGCCCCGAGACGCCCCAAGTCGCGCTGTAATGTTAGTCTATGGAGCTGTCTCAATGTACACTACAGAAGTCGCTCCGACTTCAAAAAAGGTTCCTGTACTACTTCAAAACGACTTCTAGGCGACTTGTACCCATTGATTTCAATGGAAGTTGCCCCCAAGTCGGATCTCCATCTATATTGAAGCGACAGTGTCGCCTGGAGGGGAAACTCCACGCCAAATTTTAAATAAAAAACCGTCAGGAGCATACCAGGCCCTTAGGTCTGGTATGGATTTTAAGGGGAACCCCCTACGCCAAAAAAACGGCGTCGGAGTCCCCCCAAAATCCATACCAGACCCCTATCCGAGCATGCAGCCTGGCCGGTCAGGAGAGGGGGTGGGGACGAGCAAGCGCCCCCCTCCTGAACCGTACCAGGCCGCATGCCCTCAACATGGGGGGTGGGTGCTTTGGGGAAGGGGGGGCGCCCTGCGGCCGCCCGCCCCAAAGCACCTTGTCCCCATGTTGATGAGGACAAGGGCCTCTTCCCGACAACCATGGCCGTTGGTTGTCGGGGTCTGGGGGCGGGGGGCTTATCAGAATCCGGGAGCCCCCTTTAATAAGGGGGCCCCAGATCCCGGCCCCCCACCCTATGTGAATGAGTATGGGGTACACCGTACCCCTACCCATTCACCTGGGGAAAAAAAGGGTCAATAAAAAAAAACACAACACAGGTTTTTAAAGTAATTTATTAATCAGCTCCGGAGGTCTTCTTCTGACTTCGGGGATCTTCTTCCGACTTCTCCGCTCTGTTCGGCCTCTTCTCCCACTCTCCGGCATCGTCTCTCGCTCTGCTGCCGGCTCCTCCACTATCTTCTTGCAGCTCTTTTACCAGCAAAGGAGCCGGTCTCCTCTGTCCTTCTTCCTTCTTCTCTCTTCTTTCTTCTTCCGTTGTTGACACAACGCTCTCTCCCGCTGTAATGCCGTCTGAGCGCTGCACAATGACTCGTATAGGAATGGGGCGGGGTCACCGGGTGATGTCACACGGTGGACCCGCCCCGTATGGCGTCAGGTCCCGAGGCATGCTGGGACTGTGACATCACCCGGTGACCCCGCCCCATTCCTATACAAGTCATCGCGCAGCGCTCACACGGCATTACATCGGTAGACGACGCCGGAGAGCGGGAGAAGAGGCCGAACAGAGTGGAGAAGTCGGAAGAAGACCCCCGAAGTCGGAAGAAGACCCCCGGAGCTGATTAATAAAAACCTGTGTTGTGTTTTTTTTTATCGACGCTTTTTTTCCCCAGGTGAATGGGTAGGGGTACGATGTACCCCATACTCATTCACATAGGGTGGGGGGCCGGGATCTGGGGCCCCCTTATTAAAGGGGGCTCCCGGATTCCGATAAGCCCCCCACCCGCAGACCCCGACAACCAATGGCCAGGGTTGTCGGGAAGAGGCCCTTGTCCTCATCAACATGGGGACAAGGTGCTTTGGGGCGGGGGGCTGCAGGGCGCCCCCCTTCCCCAAAGCACCCACCCCCATGTTGAGGGCATGTGGCCTGGTACAGTTCAGGAGGGGGGGGGGGCTCGCTCGTCCCCACCCCCTTTCCTGACCGGCCAGACTGCATGCTCGGATAAGGGTCTGGTATGGATTTTGGGGGGACCCCCACGCCGTCTTTTCGGCGTAGGGGCTTCCCCTTAAAATCCATACCAGCCCTAAGGGCCTGGTATGCTCCTGGAGGGGGAACCTATGCCGTTTTTTTATTTAAAATTTAGCGTGGACTTCCCCCTCGAGAGCTGAATATTCTCTGATTGGCCACGGCCAAAGTCGCCTGACCTGGGGCGACTTAAAGTCGTGTTGTAAGTTGCCCCAAGTCATGTTGAAGTCGCTCCAAGTCACGCCACATCAGCTCTAAGACCAAGAAATGTGGCCCGCTCAATTCTTGGTCTGCTCAGAGCGGACAGTAGTGACTGTCAGTCACCGCTCTTTGCACTGCCCATCCTGCACCGGGCTGGAGAGAGAATGGGTGCAGCTGGCTTCGGCTCTCAGCCACATGCTGAGACCTGGAGCCATCTGTCAATCAGACAGCTAAGTGGATCTCAACAATATGGTCGGGATCCTTTCAGAGCCTGGTGCAGCTCTGCCATGTCAGCCGATCGCAGGCAATAGCTCGCTATAAGCTGACTCTGGGTCAGAGGATAAGTGTACTCCTGTGACCCACAAGAGAAGTATGGGCAAAAAAGATTTGGAGCATACTTCTCTTTTAAAGGGCCACTGAGAAGTGGTGCAGCTTCCCGATCATGTGACCACTTTGATTGGCTCTCACAGCAGTAGCATGATCAGGAGCCCATCCCACTGGCTCCTGATCAGTAACCATGGCAGCTCAGTCAGCGAGTACGCTCTCAGATGCTTATGCGCAACGGCTGAGCTTTAAATCCCACTTTTCCTGATACTGCATATATACATTACAAGGACAGCAAACAGATACAAATTTTGGAAAATTAGATGCAGGTGAAAGCAGAAAGACTTGGGCCCGGTTCAGACTGGTGCGACACGAAAGTCGCACTACTTTCGAGCTGACTTTGCCCTGCAACTTCGGTCCCACTTCCATGCGACTAATGAACAGGATGTGATTTTGATCCGACTTGGAGATGAGTGCGACTTGTCCTTTGAACAATCAAAACAATTCCTTTGGTTCTGGTATGGATGAAACCTCACCCCGAAATGTATGAAAAACAAAACAAAGAAAAAAGAAAAACGGCAGCAGCAGAAGACATTGTGATTGATGTTGGAGCTACCACGGGAGACATTAGTCATTTTTTTATAACAGATTGTCCAAAAAAACTGTCTCCTGTTTTTTTTACACTACACTGTTTTTTTGGGGGGGTAAATACCCAATACTCATGCACATTGGCGGGGTTGGGATCTTGTCCACCCTTTTCCTGACCTGCCGGAGCTACATGTTCGGATAAGGGTCTGGTATGGATTTTGGAGAAGACCCGATGGCATTTTTATTTTTTTCAATTTTGGCGTGGGGTTTCCCCTCAAAATCCATATCAGACCCTTATCCGAGCATGTACCCCCGGCAGGTCAGGAAAGGGGGGATGGGACGATCAAGGGCCTCTTCCATGTAAACCTGGGCTGTGGTTATGGGTGTTTGCACGGGCAGGGGCTTATCGGAAACAGGAAGCCCCCTTTAACAAGGGGGCCCCAGATCCCGCCCCCCGCCATGTGCATGAGTATGGGGTATTCACCCAAAAAAAAACAACAGTGTAGTGTAAGGGTAAAGAAAAAACCTTGGGGTCTGGTATGGATTTTGAGGGGGGGGGGGGAAAAAAAAAAAACAAAAAAAACAAAAAAAAAAACCCTTGGGATCTGGTATGGATTTTGAGGGGAAACCCCACGCCAAAATTGAAAAAATAAAAATAAAAAAATCCATTTTGGAGAAGACCCAACACCATTTTTTTTTCAATTTTGGCGTGGGGGTTCCCCCTCAAAATCCATACCAGATCCCGAGGGTTTTTTTTTTCCCCCCCCCCCAATACATTTTGCATTGCTAACATTGCCTTTGATCCAACTTGTATGCAACTTCAATTAAATTCAATGGCCTGAAATCGGAACTCAAATCAGACCAAAGTAGTGCAGGAACCTTTTCAAAAGTCGGACCGACACAAGTCCAACCAGTTAAGATAGCTCTCATAGGGAAACATTGATTTCTACATGTCATGCGACTTGTGCTCTCAAAGTCGGAGCGATTGTCGCACCAGTGTGAACAAGGTCTTAGACAGTGATATGGAGCTGAAAGGAGCGGTCAGAGTCCAGGATCACCTAGCACCCTGATATATGCACAGGGACTGATAGGTGTGCTATTGAACTCGATAGAAAAGTCCGGGAACAATGGGGTGAAGTAAAGTAAAATCTCAGTTATAGAAAGAGTATGAAAAAGTCAGGACATCAATACTTATATGTTCAATAGCTGTTTTGAATATGTAAATCAATCTCTATACACTGAAACATGTATAATAAAAAATAAAAAAAAAAGGGTCTATATTGTTCCTGTATTAACATAAGGCATTTGTCTACTGAATGAGTGCCCTAATGGTACTGGTTATCACAGACTGAACTGAGCAGCTATGAAAGACAGGCCAGTTGATGTGAGTCACAAGCCCTATTTAGCTCAGCGGATACAGAAGCATGGAGGCTGTGTTTGTGTTTTGGTGTGTAGTGTGCGGGGAGGGGGAATCGAGCTTAGCAGTGAAATTTAAGTGATGTATTCGACAGCTGAAAACAGGAGGACAGTGCGCGGTAAGAGTGATCTTTACTGGACGGCTGCTTAACAGGGCTACTGTATTTCAGCCTAGAACTAATCTGTTATTTTACAGGTGTACTTGTATTAACTACATGTCTCATGGTTAAGATAAGTGTCATTTATACAGAAAACCTTCCAAAAATGCAATAATTACAATGAACAACCTTTGCTACAACAGAAGAAAAAAAAAAAAAAACAAAACAAAAAAAAAAAAATCGAACCAAACTTTTATTAAATAAAATGTGTACGTGCCCCTTTGGCTTTTCTCTCCACTGTAGCAGACAAGGCCCCGCACACATTTCTTTCTGTGACCCATTCACCCAGCACATAGCTATAAATCAAACAATGACCCATTATTAACACGCTCACCAGTGTCACTGCACATTTCTGTGAAGTAACAAGCTTGTCCAACTTAACTGTACGACTGGAAAAGAAAGGACCGAAATAATAAAACAATAATTATACAAGACAGGTACAGCAATTCACTCACAACTTATAGCAACCACCAAACCGATGTGGCGTTTTAAAGGTTAAGTCTACCCCAGCACTAAAATCTCGACATCTACAGGCACCCACGATCTAACACTAACCTATCCGTACAGAAGAAATCAGTATACATATCGAAAACGATCCAACCCGATCACGCGCTGAGCTGTCAGTGGCGGCTTCGCTGTGTAGGCGGGTGCAGAGGACACATCAGACAACGGAAGCCCCATAGTTACTCTATGGGTGACATTACTCCCCATTCTTTTCACAGCCACCGGCTGTGTCCACTGCCGAGCTTCCGCCGCTGGAGACCGTATCGGCTTCCAAAAAAAAGGTATGTATGCTGATTTCTTCTTTACAGGGCTAGATAGGTTAGTGTTAGATCGTGGATGTCTGTAGATGCAGGGATTTTAGTGTTAGGGCTCATTTACACTTGCTTCGGCTTCAACGCAAATTAAGGGCTAGTTTACACTTGCTTCAAAACAAGGCTTTGGACAGACAGGCTTTGTTAAAGCTCTCTGAATGCTAGTCAAAGCCCCTGTCACTAAATAAAATGGTTAGCTTACAGTCCTGTTTACACCTTGCTTTTGCTTTGCTTCAAAAGTTATACCCCCATGTAGCTTTAGTTGTGCTTCAAAGCCTCCACAGAAGTCTATGGCAAAGCTCGCTTGAAGCCCCACCGAAGCCTCATCAAAGCCCCACAAAGCCTCACCAAGGCCTCATTGAAGCCTCATCGAAGCACCAAGCAAAAGTAAACAGGACTGTAAGCTAACCATTTTATTTAGTGACGGGAGCTTTGACTGGCATTCAGAGAGCTTTACCAAAGCCTGTCCAAAGCCTTGTTTTAAAGCAATTGTAAACTAGCCCTTAGGGTGGACTTCCCCTTTAAGCTTAAAGGTAATGGGTATGTTGTGAGCTAGCTGCATATATTTATTAGAGCTGGCCCATCCACAGTGCAAATTCACTCAGTGGGGTAAAGTATACATTGCAAGCATACTAGAGATCATCAAATAGCATCCAAAAAAGTTCATTAAAAAGTGATCACATAACCGCAAAGGGTTGCAACATTTGGGGCCAAAAAGGACCCCTTCATCAAGCGTGAATGAAAGTCAAACAGTGGCTTTATCCAATCCATGTAACCAACCATCAACCACAATTGTATTATATAGCAGCATGTAGCCCTTAGATATGGTGGCTGCATTACTTTACTTTTTTTTCAGCAAAAGCAGAAAATTACTGCTGATCTTGCTAGAAATTCAAAGAGAAGTTCAGGTTTAAAAAAAAACAAGAAAAAAAAAATTCTACCAACTTAGGTGGATGCAGCATCGATCCAATGTTGCATCTGTCCCCACCGCCTCTACGCTGAGAACTGAGCAATTAAACACAGCTGATCACTCAGTTCTCCCCTCTGCTCTGAGCAGATAGCCGTGTCCTTCAGTCATTAGCTCTCTGCTCTGCCTGGAGCACCAAGCTGTGTAGGGGGTGAGAGGGGCTGGCTCAGGTTCTCAGTGGCTCACAGAGGCTGAGAAAACCGCTGGTCCAGGCTTCTTGGTGGATCCGGACTGTAAAGTCGGGAACGATCCAGAGTCTGGACCGGCTGAGTGACGTCAGCCGACAGTAGACTTTACCCCAATGTCGGCTGAAAACGGGTCTCAGGAGTACAGAATGAACTGCACTCCTGTGATCCTTAGGAGAAATAGCCAAAAAAGCTTTGGCTATATTCCTCCCTTAAGCGCCCTTGTTACTTCCTGTGAGCTACACAGAATATCTTCCTTCCTAGCTATCTGCAAATCTACCAAGTACCCTGCCCTCCAAAGCAATGGAGATGAAGAGATATGGACATATTTGTAGTCCATATCAGCAGAGCAGCCTAGGGTAACAACCATGCTCCGCCATTGATACTGTGAAAAAGTGATGCAGCAACCCAAGTACTTGAGGTGCGTTTTTTGTATAATTACCAGGTAAAAATAAAGCAAAAGAAGCTTAAAAAATAAATAAAACAAATGTAGTCATCACACAATGGACCAGTAAGTGTAACATTGCAGAGTATAACAGTGAACAGATGGCAATAGAAATTAAATCAAATATACGTTTTTTGGTTTGGGTTTGGATATACCTTTTTCACATCCACGTTCATTTGTGCAGACCTCAGTGCACATTCTGAATGACAGTTCAGCACAAATGCAATGCATGTCAACACACTAGTCTACCACTAGGTGGCTCTGTCTTAAAATAGTGTGGCAATAGGGAATTATGCAATTGGGTTAGGCCCGGTCCTTAAGTGGGTATTCTGTGCGAAAAACGCAAAAATGTCTCTGGCTGTGAAAGGGTCAAAAGGATAATTTCACCTTACGAAACATGATACATAAGCTTTGTTAGTTAAAAAAACTGGCTCCTAACTTTTTTAGTAGGCTCCTAGATTCAAAACAAAATTTGTCAATCCCTGTCTTAGCCCCCTTTCACACTTGTGCGACTTTTTCTGCGACTTTGGACATGGGGTACAAGTCGTACCTCATGATTTCCAATGATAACCATTCTTATCTCTGCGACTTCAAGTGGCACCAACTTCAAAGTAGTCCCTGTACTACTTTGGTCCAACTTTGATGCGAGATGAGATCCACAGACCTCAAGTTTACACAGGCACTCCCTGAAATTGCATCAATATCGCGCGACTTTTAAGTCGCGGCAGTGTGACAGGGGCCTTTATACACTTTTTTTAGGCAAAGCAGCACACAACAATGCAGAGTGCTTTCACATTTGTACATTGTGGATCTCTGAAGGGCAGATGCATTTGTTTAAACTGTATATGGACAGTAGGGTTCTATTCAGAACAGAATGTAAATATACAGTATGAAGGTATAGCAATACCACTGTGTCAAATTCTAATAAAATAATTTATTACGTGTATTCCACTTTACTCACTTGGCTCCCCCAGGCGCTGCGACATACCCATACATTGAGGCGCATAAGTAAAAAACTAGTTAAAATGTTTTGTTTTTGTTTTGTTGTTTTTTTTACTGTCACTAATCAGTATCCCTGATCCCTTACTAAATACCTTGGATGGTCTACTTTCCAAAAATGGGTCATTTGGGGGAGTATTTGTACTGTCCTGACATTTTAGAGCCTCAAGAAATGACATAGTCAGAATTTTTAAATATATAAAAAAAAAATATATATATATATATATATATATATATATATAAATAGATATTTGTAGACTCTACAACTTTTGCACAGACTAAATAATATGCACTGATTTAGGTTATTTTTACCAAGGAAAAGTAGCAGAATACATGTTGGCCTAAATTTATATAGAAAATGTATTTGTTTGCAAAACAGAAACGAAGGGCCCCCCAAGTGTCCATGAACGGGCTCCGCTTTGCTCAGCGGGTGATCACCCTGTCGATCCCCGAAGAGCAGATAACAGGTCTGTCTCTGTACACTGTGCAGGGACGGACCTGTCAGAGCGCTGCTCTCCTCTATGGGGGATCAGATGAAGAAGGACCGTAGAGTCCGTTTTCATCTGACCCGATGACAGATGGAAAAATAGGGTTTTCCTCCATCAGACTTTTGCGGATCGGAGCGGGTCGGATGTCAGCTGACATGTCACCGCTGACATCCGTCGCTCCATAGAGATCTATGGAGCGTCCGTTCAGGTCCGCCTAAAAAAAACTGACAATTTTCAATTTTTTTGGGTTTACAAATAGAAAACCCAGTGGTAATTAAATGCAACTAAAAGAAAGCTATTTTTGTGTGAAAACAGCAGCAGCCTCACTGTGCCCCATCGTATGCAGCCACTGCGCCCCATTGTAGCCAGCCACTGTGCCCCATCGTAGGCAGCCACTGCGCCCCCTCGTAGGCAGCCACTGCGCCCCCTCGTAGGCAGCCACTGCGCCCCATCGTAGGCAGCCACTGCGCCCCATCGTAGGCAGCCACTGCGCCCAATCGTAGGCAGCCACTGCGCCCCATCGTAGGCAGCCATTGCGCCCCCATCGTAGGCAGCCTCACTGTGACCCCCCTGCCCCGCTTGCTGTCTGACTGGCACTTATCCCATCTTGGTGGCGGGTCAGGCAGCGGGTGACGCGGCGAGCTGTGGGATGGGCCATGGGTCAGGCGACGGCTCCTGTCCTGTGTCCTCCATTCTTCCCGTGCATCTCTTCTTCCCTTCTGCTTCGTCCAATAGGTCCAATACTGCCTTCAGCCAATCAGGTGATGGGTATTAGACCCGTGCTTCCTGATTGGCTGAAAGGCGGTTCAGTGTTAAATATTCATTTGCTTTTCTAACATACCTCTGTGGGCTTCGAGCACAATGCTCTCCTCTTCGAGTCCACCTTTTTTGAAGCCTATTAGAGCTTGAATAGGGGGTGGCCACGGCGGCCATGGATAGATTAATGCTAGGCATGAATCTATCTATTCAACATATAGGGGGGTGGTGGGAGAGAGGGGGGGGGCACCCGTGCACCCTTAAATTCATTGTAAGGGTTTTTTTATTTTATTTAAAATAACAAACACATCATACTTACCTCCACTGTGCAGCTCGTTCTGCACAGAGTGGCCCCTAACCTGCTCTTCTGGGGTTCCAGGGCGGCTCCTCTCCACATAAGATAACCCCCTAGGGGGAAGCGCTTCCCCAAGGGGGTTACCTTGCGGGCGCACTTCCGAGTCCAGCATTCGGTGTCCAGAGCCGCTGAATGTATGACTCGGCCCCACCTTTTGGCGCACGCGTCATTGGATTTGATTGACAGCAGCGGGAGCCAATAGCTGCGCTGCTATCAATCTATCCAATCAGGACACGAGACACCAGCCGGAGCTGGTGTGCTCGTTCCTGTCGTGCAAATTTCAGGGGCTCAGATAAGTATAAGGGGGGCTCGGAGGCACTGCTGCATTGAAAAATGTTTTTTCACCATAGAATGTATTAAGGTGAAAAACGCCCTTTAATGGATGGGCTGCCCCTGGAAAACAGTGATATAAATGTAATTTGTTTACAGGGTTGCATGACTGCGCAATTGCCAGTTAAAATAGCTCAGTTCTGAATAGCAAAAAAATACCCTGGTCATGAAGAGGGTAAAACCTTTCCAGATGTCAAGTGGTTGAAATAATTTATAAGTGAAAATATTATATATATATATAATATATGCAATGTTCCATTAAATACTAAACCAGATGGATTTCCTCCTGCTTTTTTGAGACACCTTGCATAGCACACACATTAACGAAGGGGTAGGAGGGGAGGGGGCTCACAATAATCCCAGCTATGTTGCAATCATTAGCTCGCTGATGTTACAACACTCCAGTTCTGCAAATATTCCTCGCATCTCACAAACAAACTGTTTCCATATTTTACTAATCAAAAATTTGTGAAAATTAACAGGATAGAATTTCGACATAGAAAGCTCAAAAAGAAAGCGAACGTGTGCAAGCCGGCAGACAATTCAATACTTATCATTATGAGAAAGGGGAATCTAAAGGTAACCACCAAAGTTACAGTCTCATTGTACATCTCCCTAGATTCCAGCTGAATTATGCAAAAACTGTTATGTGTGTGGGAGGTGCACATGACACTGTGCGGTTGATTTATTAAAGGAGTAGATGCTCGCTTACAATAGTGAAGGGTGAAGCTGGTTATTTGAATACCCCATATGCAAGAGAATTAAAATCTGGATTTTTTGCTTGCCTGTGATTGTATAACTGAAGTAAATATATCCCCACCCAAGCTATATAAACATTCTTTACAAAGTAAAAATTCTCTACTCCTTTAGTCATGAAACTAAATCATAGGATAAATGACCATCTAGTTTGTGGGTAGCAATTGATCTTTTGTTTTAATAGAAGAAACACTAGTGGTGGCCATACACCGTACCATCTGATTGAACAATTCTTTATAAAATCAGATAATATGATTGGATCTATGCATCTAAACTGAAAACATGGTTTTAGGGAAGTAGATAATTTAAGATGATCGTTGTTTAGTCAATGGCGCATCAAACAGTCTTCCAATCAGATTTCCCATTGGTCAGTAAGTCTATTGACAATAAGATCATATATGAAATAATTCCAAGTATGGTTACCATTAAACATTAATAACGTTAGACAACAGTAGAACCTCCAGATTAGGAGATGATTTAATGTCCATAAACTCCATAAATCACCATTGGGCAAGGGTGTTTGGGTGGAGGGCATACTGTATGACCAGAGATGTTGGAAACCTTGTCCAATATATTTAATATAAACCTGATAAACTGGCACCAGAGGTTTCTGTAGCACACCTTCCTCCCCCTTCTTTATAGACTAAGGCCCCTTTCACACTTGTGACTTCAAAGTCGCGCGATTTTGCTGCGATTCGCGGCCGCAATCTCAAGGAATGCCTGTGTAAGTGGCATCAAAATCGGACCAAAGTAGTGCAGGGACTACTTTGAAGTCGGAATGACTTGAAGTCGTACTAATATGAATGGCTGTCATTGGAAATCATGGGGAACGACTTATCATTGCTACTTTGCAGTCCCAAATCGTGGGACAAGTCGTATAAGTGTGAAAGGGGCCTAAATATGTTTAGGGACCTGGTGGCTAAAAGCAGTCAAATTGTGCCTAAACAGCTAACTGCCCTCTAACATCTTTATCATCCTTAGGCTAGCCATAGATGGATGCAAGAATGAAAATCGCTTGATTCCCCCATCAACACTGGGATGAATCCCTCCCGCAGTGCTATTGTCTTTGACTTTAGTACAACCAGCCCGTCGATCAATGGATCGACTTCAGTGCAACCAGCCTCCCCATAGCAGTATCCCTGTTGAACCGGCCAAGATTGAATCCATCTATGGCCCACTTTAATGTAACTGCTCTTTTAGTGCAGTTACAATAATTGGGCTTTGATATCCATCCTTACCCCCTCATCCAAGTCATATGCTTGCCGACACCTTCACTGTATGACCTACTCGAAGACACACAGCCTCTTCTTCAAAATTCTTCACTGTCAAGTCCAACTCCACCTGCTCATGCGTACCCCAATCTCCATTTAGCGCTTTGAGAGTTCATACTCCGACTGTCCTGACAGAGTTTGTAGAAGATGATGTGTGGGGGAGGGCAAGGTGTGAAGATCTAAGCAGAGTGGAGAGTGGGGAATGAAGCCCAATAAGTATAATTACAGTTTATTCAATAATTCATAAGTGTTAATTGTTTTTGCAGGTAAGATGATGCAACATCTGTGGGGCACATCAATGGGGCCTACCATATTTATGAGTGTTCATTTTTAAGCACGGTAACTCACAGAAGAAAAGAATTCCCAACATGAAGCCAAGCAGAACTCATTCAGTTTAAATCAAGAGACCAGTGCAAGATGGATTCTAGTTTGTTGCTGTAAGTTTGTCTATGGGAATGTAAAACCTGCTTGAAGCAGGTCATATTCAAGTCAGAATGAGATTGACTGCAGGTAAAATGTAGCTATCAGTGAATTCTGAATGATCTCAGACATAGTTTCATAGTTAGTAAGGTTGAATAAAGACATCAGTCCATCCAGTTCAACCTGAGTGTCTACAATTGTCCCTACCCCTGTACATTGCACACTCACATTAGTCCCTACCCTTAAGGAGCCCACAATCCAAGGTCCCCATTCATATACTAGGGCCAATTTTTGGACAGAAGCCAATTACCCTACCTGCTTGTCTTTGGATTGTGGGAGGAAACTGGAGTACCCGGAGGAAACCCACTTAGGCACAGGGAGAACATGCAAACTCCAGGCAGGTAGTGTCGTGGTTGGGATTCAAACCAGCGACCCTTTTTACTGCTAGGTGAGAGTGCTAACCACTACACCACTGTGCTGCCCAGACATGTCCCAAACTGATGCCACTGACACAAGCCCAAAGCCCATGGACACATGACCTTTGCAGAAAATTCTCCTTTCTGAACCACACTGAAACCAGTATCACTACTTCTTTCAGGTCTAAGCGACACTTGGGAGTAATGGCAGCAGCCTGCAACTCCTCATTGGCAATGTCAACCATTAGGAATTTCCGATTCTAAGCATCAGACATAGGGGTTTATTTACTAAAGCTGGAGTGTGAAAAATCAGGCTCACTTCTGCATAGAAACCAATCAGCTTCCAGGTTTTATTGCCAAAGCTTAATTGAACATACAGTAGGATAAAGCTGCGCCAATGTGAAAAGAAAATAAACATATAAAAAATGTGTAAACCATGATAAACATATAAAAAATCTCATACAGAACAGTCCAGATCAAAATGAGTAAGTCCAGAACGATTCCTCTAAGCATCAGACATGGGGTAAATTAAATCCACCAATCAAACGTGTTCAAAAATGACACCCCCGTGCTCGTGCTAAAGACATCCACTGTGACATGGAAAACGGTGCTTTATCCCGACCACCTAATGAATGGGAGGCTTACCAGAAGGTATAAATAATCAAGCATTGGATATGAGCTTGTAGTGTATCCAGTAGACCAGCGTTGGTAGGGTTAACGGCCACTCCAGGAAGGAAACAATCCAAATGCAAACAGGGAGGGAGGGGAGGGATCCGTCCTGAGATCCGTTCACAGACTAGATAGCCAGCCAAATCCTAGTATAATCCTCCGTTTGGGGAGAAAGCACAAAAGGGGCCACCCATAGCGTAATACTGATAATAATATGTTTAATAAAAAGCGGATTAAAAATGACTTACATAAAAGAAGAGAAATTTGGGCAACAAAGATGACAACATAAACACTGCCGGCCGGTCAGTGTGATCCCGTCCCTTGATCCAAAGTCAGTCTGTAGTGGTGGCGTCGCTGCGTGCCTTCCCATACGACGTTTCGTCATAAATGACGTTTTCAATGGGGAACGGGAACCCCCATATTACGCTATGGGTGGCCCCTTTTGTGCTTTCTCCCCAAACGGAGGATTATACTAGGATTTGGCTGGCTATCTAGTCTGTGAACGGATCTCAGGACGGATCCCTCCCCTCCCTCCCTGTTTGCATTTGGATTGTTTCCTTCCTGGAGTGGCCGTTAACCCTACCAACGCTGGTCTACTGGATACACTACAAGCTCATATCCAATGCTTGATTATTTATACCTTCTGGTAAGCCTCCCATTCATTAGGTGGTCGGGATAAAGCACCGTTTTCCATGTCACAGTGGATGTCTTTAGCACGAGCACGGGGGTGTCATTTTTGAACACGTTTGATTGGTGGATTTAATTTACCCCATGTCTGATGCTTAGAGGAATCGTTCTGGACTTACTCATTTTGATCTGGACTGTTCTGTATGAGATTTTTTATATGTTTATCATAGTTTACACATTTTTTATATGTTTATTTTCTTTTCACATTGGCGCAGCTTTATCCTACTGTATATTTGCTTAGTGTGAAGTATCCCACTTTTTAGCAGCAGCCTTTATATTTAATATATATGGTATATATTTTATATTTTATATATATTATATATATTTTTTTATTTTTTATTTTTTATTTTTATTTTATTTTTTTCAGATTTTTTCATTCATTGGTTGTATCTCCCTTCAATCCTTTCCCTCACACCCTTTTTTCTCCCAAGCGCGGCTTACTTCTTTCCTTAATTGAACATGCTGAGGTTAGAAGCTGATTGGCTACCAGGCACAGCTGCACTACATTCTGAGTGCACCAGTTTTAGTAAATCTACCCCAAAGTTTCTGCAGCCAAACACATAACGATTGTGCTGGGGTGGAGGTCCGCTTAGGTCCTCTGTGGTCAGAGAAAGCAATCCAGATTGCAACTTGGCCCATGAAATCCTGCATAAATGTGGTAAAATCCTTCCAGGATAAGGGAAGGGGGTCAGGCCTAACAGAGGAGTGCAGAGGACAACATTCCAGGCTGTCAGTGTCAGGCACTACAGGCAGCCCTGGTGTTGTTTGTGGATCCTGACCTGAGAGGACCCTTTACAGCCAAACCGCTCCCTGTAAACCTGGGATCTGACATGTTGTGCTGCAACAATGGAACATCGTTGCTCAAGGTATCCAGCTAGGCCTTGAATACTTACAAACTGAAAGCAGGAAAGGATCAGAATGATGAAGACGGGCAACAAAGACCAACAGAGTCACGGATAATGAGGAGCAGTGGCAGCAATTACTTCATAAGTATTGGTGGTGGGAGGAGCACAAAGCGCATGTGTGCGACATTCCACCTAAAGGATTACATCAGTGCTCAACCCTTCAGCATTAACCTGAAGACTACAATCCAGGTTAGCCTTACAATTGTCAGGTTTGGGTATGACTTCCAAAGCTTTTGCTTTAGCCCCGGTTCACACTGCCACGACTTGTCATGCAAATTTGAACTCTTAAGTCGCATGACAAGTCACGCCCCATTAATGGCAATGGAATCGTTCTAATTGGTGCGACTTGCATTTGATGTTAAAGAAGTGGTATGCAAGCCACGATAAAATCGCGCAGGGATGTCGGATTGAAAGTCGTGCAACTTTGAAGCCACGCCAGTGTGAACAAGGGCTTAACCAACCTGGATAGCTGCGCATAGACCAGCTGAAGCAGCAGGTAGTAGAATCTTGATTAAAGTAAATAAATAATAATAATAATAATGATCTTGAATGCAGGAAAATATAGCTAGAAAAAAAAAACAGTTACACTTTACTCACTAATGAAAAGATGTCCATCCTCATAAGACTAGCAAAAAACTGAGGCATGCTGGGAGTAGAAGTGGCTATATAGTGCTGATCACTGTTTTTAGGTTTGACAGTGTCCAAAATCTTCTGTAGGTAGCAGTATACCCAATAGTCTCTGAATCCTATGTCCCTGACTGGGAGAAGCTAGAAGTGAATCAATCAGGTTCTGATGCCATATACCAGTGATGGCGAACCTTGGCACCCCAGATGTTTTGGAACTACATTTCCCATGACGCTCATGCACTCTGCAGTGTAGTTGAGCATCATGGGAATTGTACTTCCAAAATATCTGGGGTGCCATCGCTGCCATATACAGTGCTGTAAATCCCATAAGGGCAGAAGTGATAGTGATACTCCATTGTCCAATCCACTGACTGGGGTGGGTTAGTGACCAAGCTACAGTAATTAATCAACCACAGAGGGTAAAAGTGAGGTCACTGACCTGGTTGTACTGCCTGGCAGGAATGTATGGATTACAAGAATATATACCTGTCTGCCTTGAGTTACTCTATAAGACAGTGCAAGTTCTGTTCTCAAAGTGCCAATAGATGCATTAAGTAAAGTAGAACTATAAGCAAAACTTTTTAAAATTTTGGATAGAGAAAGGGAGGGTTATATCCCCTGCAAGGTTTATTTTTGCCATCATTTGGGGGGGGGGGGTTTACATTTACTTCCTGTCCTGTGGCCAAAACAGGAAATTAGGGGAAATCCCTACTAATTAAGGTAATCTCTTACCTCCCAGGTCACCAGAACTAGTGTCCCCATTGGAAAATTTCCCTCCTACTACTTTTCTGGGGAAAGAATAAAAAAATTGTGGATTTTCTTTTACTTTCACTTATGATGACATAGGCAAACAGGACAAATGCAGAGGGTGAATCTCCTTAATAGGAGCACAGACAGCAATAGAAATCTGACAAGGGCTCTAGGCCCTCTCCATGGCCTCCAAAACAAAAATGTTTGCCTTCAGTAATACTTTAAATTATCATAGTTATCATAGTTGTCACCAGATCAGTAATAGAGGGGAAACATCCCACTGGGGACAACTGTCAGGTCAGGTGACTTACACTCACATTGGAGAGACTTCCTTTCACTACTTGTAGTGTCTCCAGAACAGGAATCGAGAGGAAATCGACTTAATGAGTACCTGGACAGCAATAAAACCTGACAGGGGTCCTTACCCTTCCCTATCTACTCCAATAATTAAAAAAACAAAAAAGTTTCACTTTAATTCGCAAACCAGATGAACGTGACATTGTGGGGTTTATTTACTAAAACTGGAGAATGCTAAATCTGGTGCAGCTGTGTATGGTAGCCAATCAGCTTCTTCTTTTTTTTTTTTTTTTTATTTATTTATTTTTTTTATTTATAACAGAGCACGGGTCCACATGGACCACAGCAACAATATTACAAAACAATAATGCAACAGTAACAAAATCCATAACATATATAGGAATTAACACTTGTGTTTACGATTGGGGAAATGACTTGTAGCTGTTTACAGTATGATCAGTTGTCGTGTCCCTGTGGACCCCACTTCCTGGTTTTTCTAGGGAGGAGGAGGGAACAGAAAAGTCTATCCGGAGCTCCCGAGGGGGGGGGGGGGGTGTGGGGATATCTATAAGAAGGGCGTGGTAGGGGGAAAAGAGGGTCAAGTTAGGTGGATATGGATTGGGAGGGGTGGAGAGGGGGGGGGGGTGGAGTGTAGTGATATAGAGGGTGTAGGGGGGGTTAGTGGTCTGGCAACTTCCCCTCTTGGTTTATGCAATAGGGGGACAACAGCCTGGTGTGGAGGGTGAACCGCCCTTTATCGTGTAGCCATAGGCAGTTCAGGTAGTTACCTGCTGTCGGGGTTCTCTGAGGGCCTGACCTTCGTCTGAGTATTGGAAAATGTTCCATAATTGCCATGTTTTGGTGTATGTCTCTGCTCTGTTCTGGCTTGTGAGGATTAGGTCTTCCATTTTATTAATGTCATCAATTTTCCTAAGCCAGAGATCTATCGTCGGCAGGGTCGTTGACTTCCAGTACAGGGGAATGCAAGTCTTGGCTGCATCTACCAGCCAATCAGCTTCTAACTTCAACTTATACCATTAAGCCTTGACAAAAAAAAAAAAACCTGGAAGCCGATTGGTTTCTATGCAGAGCTGTACCAGATTTTCCACTCTCCAGCTTTAGTAAATCAACTCCTATGCCACACGATTTTGTGACTAAAGCATATTATCTGGACCGCTAATTTTTTTAGCCATTCTAGGTCCGCACAGCGGCTTAGTGCTTAGCACTCTTGGGGCACTGGGGTCCCCGAGTCAAATTGTGGCCAGGACACTATCTGCATATTCTCAATCCATGTACTTCTGTGGGTCAGACATGCATGTGTGACAAGGACTTTATGGTGGTCACACGCAGAATGATTTATATACAAAAAATACGATAGGAAAAAATATCACGAGATAGAAAAGATTGTTCAATGCACAATAAACTTTAAAGTCATATCAGTTGTTTTTGTTTGCTTTAATAGACCAATCCAAATAATTTTGATGAAATTGATTGGTTTTGTTTGAAATCAGTTCATGACACATTGTGTGACTTTTCACCAATTTACACATCTAATTATATTATCAGATTCTGTGAAGAATACATCTGGCCACACACTAAATAACCTCATTGTACAATCCCCTTCAGATCTACCGTCAATTGTGTAGTGCAAGGGCCTGCCGAAGTACATACAAATTGAACGCATATTTAGGTAGGTCCCATAGTGGTGATAAATCAAAAAGTGATTAGCCAGAGATTGTACAATGTAATTGAATAAAGTATGATCAGCTTTAGAAAAAGACTATACAATCTGATTGTGCAATCTCATTTAGCTTTACTAAAACCAAATAATATGGAGACAAACCTAAACAACACTTTCAATTCGTATCTAATCAGGCAGGCCCTCATTCTACATAGTTAATGGTAGATTGTACAATCAGAATGTATAGTGTGTGTTCAGTTTTGGATTTACCGTAAATTATATAGTACAAGGGCCTGTCGGATTTGGATACTAATTGGATGGATAACGTATAACTAAAAGGCAAAACTTTAGTGGAGAGGGATTAGAACACCTGTCAGGTTTTAACCGCTGTCTGTGCCCCCATTAGGGAGATTCTCCTGGTCAACAATTTTACCGAGAATGAAAGTGAAAGAAAAAAAAAAAATCACACATTTTGGGTTGTCATCAGAGCAGGAATACAAAGGAAACCTTCCAATGGGGATACCTTGGAAATACCTCACTTTGGAGAGATTTTCCTGTTTTGGCTATGGGACAGGAAGTGAAGGGAAATCTCCCCTAGAGAAAACGGATAACAAAAAAAAATTGGCAGGGGTTATAACCCTTCCTTACGCTAACCAAAATAAAAAATAAAATAAAAAAAGTTTTGCCTTTAGTTGAACTTTAAAGTAGAGCTAAAGGCAAAACTTTTTTGGGGGATATAGTAAAAGAGGATTATAACCCCCGTCTGTGTCCCATAGGGGAGATTTCTCTTCACTTCCTGTCCCATAATCGAAACAGCTCTAAAAGGTTGGAGACCGCGCTGGACTGACTATGAGTGGGTGATAACGGGGGCGGGTTGGAAGAGTTTGCTCTCGATGAATCCAGCCCAACTCGACAAAAGGGTGGCAGTGAGCAAATACTTGTGAGGCTAGGTAAAAGGAGCGCTTGGTATTCAAATTAGAAGCAAACTGAAGTTGAATATGTAGTCGTTTTATTAAAAGTAGCAATAACATGATAAAGCCAACGTGTTTCTGGGAACAAAGACTCCCCCCCCTCTTCAGGTATTGTTGCTCTTTATTCCAGCGGTGGCAGCATAGGGGCCCTATGCTGCCACCGCCAGAATAAACAGCAACATTCCAGTGTTCGGTGTCACAGACACCAGTTTGGGATACATCCTCACCTACCACTAGCATATAGCAGCAGCCCTGAAGAAGGGGGAGTCTTTGTTCCCCGAAACACATTGACTTTATCGTCTTTTGCTACTTTCAATAAAATGACTGCATATTCACCTTCATTTTGCTTCTAATTGGATATCGGGGGCTCCTTTTACCTACCCTCACATAGCCAAAACAGGAAGTGAGAAGAAATCCCTCCAAAGTGAGGAAATCTCCGTGTGTCACCAGAACTAGTGTCCCCACTGGAAGATTCCCTCTCTTTTCCTGTTCTGGTGACAGCCCACAGTTTGGGGTTTTTCTTTCAGTTTCACTTAAGACAAATAGAGAGGGAAAATATCCTTATCAAGGACACAGACAGCCATAAAAGCGTTGGCAGGGGCTCTAATCCCTCTCCACCCTGTTCAAAACTTAACAAAAAAAGTTTTGCCTTTGGTTACACTTTAACCACTTCCATACTGCAGTCCGTCATATGACGTCCTGGGCTTTCAGTGGTGATATCTGAATGATGCCTGCAGCTACAGGCATCATTCAGATTATGTTTTTTTTTCAGCCGGCGATTCCCTTCATCGTAAGAACAATTGTAGCGCCTGTTCAGCCATTTGATCGCTCTTACAGGCAGCGGGAGGGGACGTCTCCTCCCGCCGCAATCCGGTGCTTCTCCCGGCTGGCCGATCTTTGTTTTTAAACGCGTTTGAAAAATTGCTGCGCAAATACTGTGTGACATAAAAAGTTGCAATGACCGCCATTTTATTCCCAGGGGTCTTTGCTAAAATACACTCGAGTGTGGTGGATGACTAGAGCAATTCTACACTTAATCAACAATTGCATCAAGTTTATGGACTTTATTTTCTATATTATACATATTATATTTTTCACTACTGGCACAGGTTGATTTATGTGATGTATTATTAGTTTGTTTATGTTGTAGGTCTGTGAAAATAGGCATTCACTTTATCACTTTAGAAGTGTTATTTAAAGAGAAGTATCCATTAAAAAAAAAAATAAAATAAAAGTCAGCAGCTACAATTACTGCAGCTGCTAACTTTTAATAATCGGACACTTACCTGTTCCAGGGTCCAGCGATGCGGGGGGTCGAAGCTCCGCTCGTCCCCCCATCCGCTCGGCAGCGCCGGTATTGCAACTGTGGCCACAGCCGGGCACCCACTGCGCATGCGCTAGCGGCGCCGCGATTGGGCACGCAGTCATCTGGGACCTGTCACGTGTCCCAGATGACTGACAGGAGGGAGGGAGCCCTTCCTGCGCCAAGGGGAAGTGATGTCACCAGCCCAGGCACTAAAGGAGGCAGACTACTAGGGACCCCCTAGCAACAGGCATTTAGAGGTGAGTTAAAAAAAAAATTCCAATTATATTTTTTTAGGAATTTTAAGCATTTTTTTTTTTTTGAGTGCAACACCACTTTAAGCTCCCCTTATATTGATTTTTTACACTATTGTATTAGCGTTCAAATTAATATATTATTTTTACATTTATTTATTTAAAGTGGCAGCTTCACTGAAATATTACTTTTATCTGTAAGCGCAGTGGTGGGAACTCAAGAGGGGCAGATTTTTGCTTGGTTGCCATTGGTTTTTCACCCACACACACACACACACGTATATATATATATATATATATATATATATATATATATACATATACATATATGTTTGGGAGTTATGAGTAATTTTCTAGCAAAAAAAAAAAGATGATTACTACAAGTAGAAAAGGAGTGCTGGAATTTGCGCAGTATGGAAGTGGTTAAGGTTTGTCCTCCTATTACCTGGTTTTGGTAAATCTAAAAAGGTGATTGTATAGTGTATGGCTAATCTGCCCATACAATCTTTGTATGATCAACTTTAGATGTATGTAATTTGAGCACCTACCAAATGAACTTGTATCCAATCAGGAAAGTTGTTGGTAGATCCAAAGGAGATTGTACAATCAGATGTTCTAATGTTTGAGGGCAGGGACTGGTGTGGGTAAATAGTATGTAACTAGGTGGCACTGTATCCACAAATACAATGTATTGTCATGCTGGCTGCGACACCTGCTGTGCCCTCAGTACTGGAGATGCCACCCCTCCAGGATGTATAGAATAGAAGTAGTGGTACTCTATTAGAAGTCAGGGCACTGGAAACACAGAGTGGGCTTAGATGGACACCAGGGATGGGATTGCACTCTTCCTGTCACCAGCACTCAGGTACAGAGGCGACTGTGACCTCAATAACCTCCCGCTGGCCGGATGTGCCCGACCACTGACAGGTGTCACCGGAGCTCCGCCCACTCAGGCACTCCCCGGTACTCTGTGGGTGTCGTCGTTGCCCCCCTTCTTCTCCCCCTCCCGGGTGCCCGGCTCCCGTGTCCTCCTGAAGGTCACCCAGTGTGTCTCACCTCGGCTGGCACGTGTCCCTTCTATTGATGTCGGTGGAGGTTGGCAGGCGCACCCAGTAAATGTTGCCTCTGTAAACTCCAAAGCCCGCTACGCAGTCCGCACGTCAACTGCTGTCATCGGCTCCTGTCACAGCGGACTGCAATTCGGTCACCAGGGGGAGCCCTCGAGCCTTAGAGGAGACCGGGAGATGGAGTTCCCCGCCGGAGAGGCTCATGGGAGAACACACACTCATACGAGTGCGCCATGTTTGTTAAGGGCAACGTTAGTTTTATGTGGCCTATTTTTATGTTGTTTGTGTATAAGTGTGAGGACAAAAACGGTTCATATATTTACTTAGGGACCGATAAAAATGAAAACTGGCCGTTACGCTATACAGGGAGACGAGTCTGCGCAGTTTACAGCTACGCGAATTCAGTACTGTATATCAATCAGTGTGAACCCCCTCGAGTGGAAAATACGTGTAATTACATTGGACAGAGCTGAGAGCTGGTCTCTTCTCGTGAGGATGACTGGACTCGTTTGTTTCCGAGTTTCTTCCTTGTCCTCTTTAGTTTTAAAGGCACAGTGACCACAAATCAAACAGAAAACAAAACAAAGTACATATAGCTTGGAGCACGTCAGGGATTCTGTGTACAAAAGTAGCTGAAACAGTAGTAGAGTATTGGACGGTTTTAAAAATCGATTGATACAAAAAGTTTGGGTCCTTTGTCAGATATTTAACGGCTTATTTCATAGCTCCCAACTGTCCCTGATTTCGAGCAATGTCCCTCTTTGGCCCTCATTTTGGTCTGATCTATATAGTTTGTATATAAAATGCACTTTTTATCTTTCAAAATTGTTTCCCAGTGCTAAACCTTTCATCCAAATTCTAAATTGCTGCATTTGTACATTTAAAAGCCAATATAAAGGAATAGTAGTGGTAAAAAAAAGTCCTTGTGGATTTTAATTAAACCTTTTTTTGGTTAATTCTCCTTAAAGGGGGTGTGTCAGGGGGGCGTGTCCTATGCCTACATACGTTTGCATGTAGGTGTCCCTCGTTCCCATCTCAAAATGTTGGGAGGTATGCTATTTGTACAACAAAGATGGGTTGCCACCTCATCCCTTATTAAAACCAAACATATAATAATTACACAGGTTCTGTGGCTGATTAAGGCAATAATTAAGGCTCCGTTCAAACGCCTGCCCACGATCCCAAATCGTGGCAAATCGTGGGAAGTCCTTGCGATCCTCGTCACTTCCAATGGCACACCGATCACGGCGTGATTTTGCCACGATTGTCACCCAAAGAATCATGGTAAAATCGTGCAAACAGAATTGCGGTACCTCTGTCACCCAAAAGACGTTCTGGGCTAACTCACTTGGTGCCTTATCTGCATGGTGGCTTAAAAACCAATGATTTTTTTTTTTTTTTTTAAATCAGATTTTTTTTAACCATTTCAGCCCCGGAAGGATTTGCCCCCTTAATGACCAGGCCGTTTTTTGCGATACGGCACTGCTTCACTTAACTGACAATTGCGTGGTCGTGCGATGCTGTACCCAAACAAAATTGTGTATGTTTCTGTAATCTATTTGTGATAAATACATTCGTTACAGCACGCACAGTGCTCAGCTTATCCCCCGCTGTCAGCTGTCCTCGAAGCGGAGAAGACAGCTCAGATGGGCCATGGAAATGCCGAGTGGGGCTCAGCTAATCCCCCGCTGCTCTCCTCTTCTGCCAACTTTTAGCGGGGGACCTCTGGCCCCCCTCCCTCTGTCCCTTTGCAGGTTACGGCGCTATAAGAAGGTATTTATTACAAATAGATTACAGAAACATGCACAGTTTACATTATATAATACATAATAATAATAATAATAATAATATACAGTGGATTTTACAAGCACATTTACTCAGTGCCACTGGGGATTCCTGACAGGCAGGGATGTAGATGGGGAGAAAAGACTGCACATGACAAGCCCTACCCCAAAAATAAGCTCTACTTTGTTGCCAAAATTAATATAAGACCCAGGCTTATTTTCGGGAAGACACGGTAGTAATGGCAGCGATCTGCGGTTTCTAGCGGGACTGCGACATTGCAGCGGACAGATCGGACACTTTTGACACATTTTTGGAACCATTAATACAGCGATCAGTGCTATGAAAATGCACTGATTACTGTGTAAATGACACTGGCAGGGACGGGGTTAACACTAGGGGCGATCAAGGGGTTAAGTATGTTCCCTAGGTGCGTTTCTAACTGTGAGGGGATGTGAATGACTAGAGGAGGAGACAGATCATTGTTCCTACTTAGTAGGAACAGACGATCTGTTTCTTCTCCCCTGTCAGAACAGGGATTTGTGTGCGGCGGCTGGTCGGCAAGTAGTTAAACCACAATTTAAATCACTAGTAAAAAGGCTTGATTTACCATGATCCGGGCAATCCCCTCAATTCGTTCAGGTTTGCTGATCTTTGAAGGGGGTTATTAGGGTGCGCGGAGCCTTGCCACAGCATGATCCCACTCGGGGTGGCGGGGATCCTCTCGCTCTATAGTTGTTCCCCTCCACAGGACTCGACTTTTGAGTAAGTGACCCTGGGGATCCACACGCAGCCCAACATCCTGGATCGTTCAGTTCCTCTGGTTCTGATCCTCACCTTTCTCTATTTTGGCCTACCTCGCTTGTTCCATATTTGTTTAACTAGTGTCTGTTACTGTCATATTTGGGCTGTTAGCCCCCACTGTTTTGATGCATTAACATGCACTGTTGTACCTTTCTTTTCTTGAAAAATAAAACATATTTGAGATTGTAAAAAAGGCTTGATTTAAATCAAGTCTATTTAAATCATAATTTTTAAAGAGCAACTGTCATCTCTGTCCATCAGCTCCTCCTCTGACACGCCATGCTCATCGGGCCCCTGCCATGCAGCACTGATCAATGTAATAATGTCACTGGTCCCCAAAAAGTGGCATTTAGATTTGTCTGCCGCAACGTTGCAGTCCCGCTAAAAATCGCAGATCTCCACCATTACTAGTAAAAACAATAAAAAATAATAAAAGTCCCTAAATCTATCCCATAGTTTTTAGACGCGATAACTTTTGCACAAAGCAATCAATATATGCATATTTTTACCAAAAATATGTAGAAGAATACATATTGGCCTAAACTGATGAATACATTTGTTTTTTTTATATATTTTTTTGGATACATTATAGCAGAAAGTAAAAAAAAAAATGTTTTTTCAAAATTGTCGCTCTTTTTTTGTTCATAGCGCAAAAAATAAAAACCGCAGAGGTGATCAAATACCACCAAAAGAAAGCTCTATTTGTGGAAAAAAAAGGACATCGATTTTGTTTGGGTACAGTGTCGCATGACCACGTAATTGTCAGTTAAATGGACGCAGTGCTGTATCGCAAAAAATGGCCTGGTCATTAAGGGGGGAAATCTTTCGGTCCTTAAGTGGTTAATCTATACCAGCCAGGCTGAGTTTTCCTGTCCAGTGCCCATCCACCAGGTGCTATTCCCTACCCCATCTAATAACCCCGATTTCTATATACACTGCCATATACAGATATCAGTGTTATATATATGGAATATCACTCTGTGTACAGATATCAGTGTTATATATAGGGAACAGTGGCGGCTGGTGCTCAAAATTTTTTGGGGGGGGCGCAAACTGAAAAAAAAAAAAAAATACATCAATTGCAGCCTCACTGTGCCCATCAAATGCAGTTACTGTGCCCATCAATTGCCGCCACTATGCCCATCAAACGCAGCCATTGTGCCATCAAATGCAGCCACTGTACCCATAAATTGCCACCACTGTGCCCATCAAATGCAGCCAATGTGCCATCAAACGCAGCCACTGTACCCATGAATTGCCAACCCTGTGCCATCAAACGCAGCCACTGTGCCATCAAATGCAGCCACTGTACCCATAAATTGCCACCACTGTGCCCATCAAATGCAGTCACTGTGCCATCAAACGTAGCCACTGTGCCATCAAATGCAGCCACTGTACCCATAAATTGCCACCCCTGTGCCCATCAAATGCAGCCACCGTGCCATCAAATGCTGCCACTGTATCCGTAAATTGCTGCCACTGTGCCATCAAGCGCAGCCACTGTAACCATCAATTGCCGCCAGTGTGTCCCATCAATTGCTCCCAGTGTCCCCCCCGCTCGGCACTTACCTGTATCGGGTCAGCGGCCCATTCCTCCACGCTCCCTCTTCTGCTATGATTGGACGCCCGATAGGCATCCAATCACAGTGCCTGCCGCTTCACCCAATCAGGTGATAGGTAACCAGACCCGGTGCACCTGATTGGCTGAGAGGCGGGTCAGTGTTAGGGAAGCGATTTATTTGATTCCCTAACACAGCACTATGTAAGCAGCGAACGCACAGCAGTGCGTCCGCTGTTTACCAATTTGGAAGCCTATTAGAGCCCACGGTTCTAATCAGGATGCCTATTAGAGCCGGCAGCTCTAATCAGGCACTTCTGAAAACACCCCCGCCACTGTAATTCAGATGCCTGGCGCCCGACAAGGGACACCTGAATAGGGGGCGGCAGCGGCGACAATAGATAGATTCATGCACAAATAGGGGGCCAATAGGGGGTCCCATGAGAGGCTCCTGTCCTAGACTTTACTCACTCCTACTTTGTATAGAGAGGGTCAAGGTGAGGAGGAGCGGGCTTACATGGGATGGGTGTGGAGTGTACATGGAGGGCACAGTCTGTACAGCTGGGGACAGTGTACACGCTCGGGGTGCACGGCTCCACCACAGGTGAGGGGTCCTGTGATGAGGAGGGAGCCCAGTCATTGTCCTATGTGGTGTCCAGGGACAGCTCCGCTCATTTCCTTTCCTCTCCAGGCTGGATCCGATCACACTGTCAGCCCAATCTGGGCTCCGCTTCCCCCGCCTGTCTTTTTCTTTCTCTATTTGACTCGGGACTATGTGGCAGGGGAAAGCCTCTGCTATGCCTGAGCTGGGGGACAACCCAGGGGCCCAGCCTAACCCCTAAAGCCACACAGCACTGCTCACTATCGACAATGGCTTGCTTACTGAGCGCTGCACTCCACAGTAAGTGCTGGGCGTACCCATGTCCCACCCCTCTGTCTCTCACCCCTCTTTCTCTTTCATCCACTCTCTCTTTCACACCCCCCTCTCTCTCTCTCTTTCTCATCCCCCTTTCTCTCACACCCCCTCTCTCTCTTTCCCACCCCCTTTCACCCCCCTCTCTCTTTCTCACCCCCCCTTTCTCTCACACCACCTCTTTCTCTTTCCCACCCCCTTTCCCACCCCCCCTCTCTCTCTCTCTCCTCTCTCTCTCTTTCTCACCCCATTTCTCTCACACCCCTCTCTCTCTCTCTCTTTCTCTCTTTTCATCCCTCTCTCTCTCCCTTTCACACCTCTCTCTCTCTCTCTCTCTCGCTCTCTTTCTCTCACATCCCCTCTCTTTCACCCCCCCTTTTCACTCCCCTCCCTCTCTCTCTTCCACTCCCCTCTCTCTCTTTCACTCCGTCTCTCTCACCCCCTCACTCTTGTACCTCCTTCTCTCTCTCCCTCCTCTCTCTCAAATCTCCCTCTCTCTCTCTCAAATCTCCCTCTCTCTAACCCCTCTCTCTCAACCCCCTCTTTCACCACCCCCCTCTCTCATCCTTCCTCTCTCTCACCCCCCCCCCCTATTTCTATCTCTCTTCCCTCTCCTCTTCTGTCTCTATCCTTCCACTCCTTCTTCCCCTCTTAGTTTCTAATAGGAGTTTCTGTCATATTTCAGGACCTCAGTAAAAAAATATGTTCTTTTCAGTAGATTTTCCATGTTTTCTCAGTGTAAAAAAAAAGAGTGGGAGCCGAACAGCTGCACATGGCAATTAACCTTTCAATCATTGGGCATCTTAACTGTACTAACTACAGCCTCTGAAAACCACACCCAGTTTTTCCTGTGGCGAACTGCGCATGCCGCACTTCCTTCTCTGAAGTTGGGGGCTAAATTATGATCTTGCACACAGACCCACTGCTTTTGGCTTTCATAAAATTCCCCTGGTTGTGTCATAAAGATGGCTGCCACACAGCAGCTGATTCTACAAAAAGAAGCTTGGAACTTTCATGCAGGCTATGCTGCAGTGTATATTTAAATGCCCCCTCTATGCAGCTGAGCTGTAATATGTAGGTGTGGCTTTGTGTGGGTGTGACTTGAGTGTGGGCAGGGACACAGGGGCCCCCATGATCTCCTATTGCCCGGGGTCCCCATAAGTTGTCAGTCCGCCCCTGGCCACAAGCCGCAATGAAATCGGAGGTGCAAATCGCACTGACCTGTGGGTTTGAAATCGTGCTGAAGTAGCATGATTTCTGGTTCCATCATTTTTATTGCAGGTATATCGGTAAAACATACAGTAATATCAAAAGCACCTAGTCCGCCCATGCAGGGGCTATGACTGGCGACATAAGGAGCATAAAACAAACTAGTTTGCAAAAGTAGCCAGGACGAGTATGCCATTAACCCCATTTTTAAGTAGTTCTGGGTATCAATAGACAACTAAAGAGGGCTTATGAGTAGGGATGAGCCGAACACCCCCGGGTTCGGTCGCACCAGAACCTTCGAACCGACCAAATGATCACAGTAAACTTGAATGGGTAAACCCACTATAGTTTGCAAAAGTAGCCAGGACGAGTATGCCATTAACCCCAGTATGCCTGTGAAGTGGCATGTGTTTCGTGTTTAGAACTGTCCTTGCACAAAAAGACAATTTAAAACCACTTGCGGCTTTAGGTTTGTTCTAAGTAGAATCTGAACAGGTACATTATGAAGTGTAGCTCCATCCCAAAAAAAATCTATTTTTAAGCTTTTTGGAGAACAGGGAGGGGTTATCACCCCTGTAACATTTGCTGTCTGCACATCTGTTCAGAACATGTCAACTTTCCGTCCCAATGACAAATGTTTTTGGAAAAGTGAAACAAGGATTGGTGATAAAGTATCAGTAGAGAAGATACCTTTTTCCCAAATTAAATCTAACAGGATAGAATTTCCTTCCTAGGGGTAGATTTCCTCTCACTTCCTGTTTTCTCTTCCATTTGCAAGTAGGAGTCGTTTGTAAGTTGGATGTTTGAAAGTAGGGCCCTATATACTCTGCAGAAATTTGCCCTATTAGATGTTGGTGGACACAGGAATGGGCCCTGCTATGAGTTAATAGATCAAGAGTAAACTGTTTGCTCTCACAGTTACTCTTGGTGGCGCAGGAATGGGCCCTGCTGTGAGTTATTAGATCAAGATTTGATGAACAGGGCAGAAAATTGGGGCCTTTGGCGGTGGTGGACGGTGTTGCCACAAGACTGTAGACCCTCATAGTTACTCTTGGTGGGCGCAGGAATGGGCCCTGCTGTGAGTTATTAGATCAAGATTTGTATTGCAAGCACCTGATGAACAGGGCAGAAAAATGGGGCCTTTGGCGGTGTTGCCACAAGACTGCAGGCCCTCATAGTTACTCTTGGTGGGCGCAGGAATGGGCCCTGCTGTGTCAAATTTGTAATTACCCGCCCCTTAGGCACTGGTGCTGGTGCCACAACACTGCAACCCCTCACTGTACTTGGAGCACAGCAGTCACACGTGTTGGAAGCATTTTTTTAAAAAAAGTACACGCCCCTGTTAACAGGGGCTGAAAAATTGTGCCTTAGGCACTGGTGCTGGCACACAGTCACACGTGTTGCGAACCATTTTTTTAAAAAATTGTAGTACCCGCCCCTGTTAAACAGGGGCTGAAAAATTGTGCCTTAGGCACTGGTGCTGGTGCCACAACACTGCAACCCCTCACAGATACTGTACTTGGAGCACAGCAGTCACACGTGTTGCGAAGCATTTTTTTAAAAAATTGTAAGTACACGCCCCTGTTAAACAGGGGCTGAAAAATTGTGCCTTTGGTGCTGGTGCCACAACACTGCACCCCTCACAGATACTGTACTTGGGCACAGCAGTCACACGTGTTGCGAAGCATTTTTTTAAAAAAAAAACGCCCCTGTTAAACAGGGGTGAAAAATTGTGCCTTAGCCACAACACTGCAACCCCTCATAGATACTGTACTTGGAGCACAGCAGTGTGTGCGAAGCTTCACTGGGTGCTGGTGAATACTGTACTTGGAGCACAGGTCACACGTGTTGCGAAGCATTTGAAAAATTCGTGCCTTCGTTAAGCATCATGGCCGTCAAACAGTCTTTCACTCCCTGGATCGGCCACACCTTCTGGCCTGCCTCAGGACTCCTGTAATCCTGCCAAGAACCGCTGCACCACCAGGTTGAGGACGTGAGCCATGCGGGCCTCCCCTGTCGCAGGGCGGAGAGGAGGTTGGTGCCATTGTCAGTCGACCATTTCCCTTAAGCTGACCGGAGCCCTGCAGAGCTGCCAGAACCTCTGGCCCAGTTTCTCAGGGCATTCAACGCGTTGCCACGGAAGGCAAGCCTGGAGGAAGAAGAAGTGGAGGGGGTGGAGGAGAGAGGTGTGTCCCTGAGATGGTCTCCATCCTCTGCTGCATCCCTCTGCGACGGCTGTAGGTCCGAAGAACACGAGGAGCCTTCCAGCAGCCTGGACGATCATGAAGTAGCGCGATGCCGACGGGCAAGATAAGGTCCGCAACCTTACCCTTGTTTTTCAAAGTGTGAACCAGAAGGGCTAAATCTGAGAGGCATCTTCACTGCTCACCATCCTCGTGGCCTCCTCAAATGGTGAGAGGACAGTGCATGCATCCCTGATCATGCTCCACTGACGTGGGGAAAAAAAAACAAGCTCCCCTGACCCTGTCCTGGTGCCGTAGTCGCAAAGGTACTCATTGATGGCCCTCTGCTGCGTGTGCAGTCGCTGCAGCATGGCCAACGTTGAGTTCCACCTGGTGGGCATGTCAGATATTAGGCGGTTCTTGGGCAGGTTGAGGACGTGAGGCAGGGCACCCCCCCGCAGGCCATTGTCAGAAACGACCATTCCTGGCTTAAGCTGACGTGGCGTCAACCACCTCTCGGCCTGCCCCTGCAGAGCTGCCAGAACCTCTGGCCCAGTGTGGCTCCTGTCCCCCAAACACACCAGCGCAAGCACGGCATGGCATCATTTTGCCTGCGTACTTGCGTAGCCCCTTGTACGCCTACGGAGCACCGCTGGTTCCAAGGACAGAGCACTGGAGGAAGAAGAAGAGGAGGGGGTGGAGGAGAGAGGTGTGTCACAACCAGTAGCAGTAGTAGCGTTTTGGAGGCGTGGTGGCGGAACAACCTCCAACACTACTGCACCTTGTCCTGCATCCCTCCCAGCTGCCAATAGAGTGACCCAATGGGCCGTGAAAGAAAGGTACCGTCCCTGTCCATGCCTGCTGGACCATGAGTCAGCGGTAATATGCACCTTACCGCTGACCGCCCTGTCCAGCGAGGCATGGACATTGCCCCCCACATGCCGGTAGAGAGACGGAATCGCCTTCCGTGAGAAAAAGTGGCGTTTGGGAACCTGCCACTGAGGAACCGCACTTTGAACAAACTCACGGAAGGGGGGCCGAGTCTACCAACTGAAAAGGCAGCAGTTGAAGTGCTAGCAATTTAGCCAGGCTAGCATTCAACCGCTGGGCATGTGGATGGCTGGGAGTGTACTTCTTTCTACGGTCCAGCAGCTGGGGCAGGGAAATTTGCCTGCTGCAATCGGACGTCGGTGTACTGCAAGTACTTGGTTGTGACACACCTAATTCTACACCTTCAGTCCTCTCAGAGCAGCTTTCAGAGAGGACTGAAGGTGTAGTGGGGATGGAGATCCCAGCTGAGGAGGAGCAAGGAGAGGTCCGCTTAGTTTCTTTGGTGTGGGTCTTTTATGTGTGCCTGCCAACGAGCTGCATGGCAGGTCGCCATATGTCTGGTCATGCTTGTGGTGCCCAAGCGGCTGATGTTTTGGCCACGCGAGATACGCTTGAGACAAATATTGCAAATAGCAGTGGTGCGATCTGCTGCACTCGTCTCAAAAAAGGCCCACACCAAAGAACTTTTCTGATAACGTGCAGAGGCAGCGCCCTGCACAGGCGGAGCTCTGCGGTGTTGTACAGTTGCTGTGCTGGCCTCTACCTGGCCTCCAGGGGGCATCCTGCCTCGTTGGACATGTGACGCCGCATCCTCCTCCTCCTCCTCCTCCTCTCTCATCCTCTCTCCCTTCAGGCACTCACGTGGAGTCAGTGACCTCATCATCCCCTCCCTCTTCACCACTAGAGCAAACCTGGCAGTAAGCTGCAGCTGGTGGAACAGTACTGCCAGATTCCTCAAGCTGGGTATCATCATCCGAGCCTTCGAATCGTTGGGCATCCTCCTGGAGCATGTACCCAACACTGTGCTCAAAGAGTTCGGGGACTCCTCAGGAGGACATGGTGGGTCTAGGGAAGGGGTGGCTGATGATGCTCTGTCAGTACCCTGAGCCTGGGTGAGAGAGGATGAGGAGGATGAGGAGGGCTTGGTCATCCATTCTACCAAGCCTTCAGCATGATGCGGCTCCACATGTCCAGCTGCCGAAAACAAAGACGCGCGTGTCCCATGGCCACGTGCTGATGACGATGCACGACCACGTCCACGTCCACGGCCACGTCCACTAAAAAACAGAGCCTGCCTGCCCTGTGTTCTTGGCTCTGCACGCTCTGCCTCCCCTTGGCGGTCTTCCAGCCATTGTAGTCGGTAGTCCTGTGGGTGCTGCTGAGAAGAATATATAGGAGCTCTGTGTGATGCCACTAACACACTAGAAGTCCTATGGGTGCTTCTGCAAAGAAAATAGAGGAGCTCTGTGTGATGCCACTAACACACTAGAAGTCCTGTGGGTGCTGCTGAGAAGAAAATATAGGAGCTCTGTGTGATGCCACTAACACACTAGAAGTCCTGTGGGTGCTGCTGAGAAGAAAATATAGGAGCTCTGCGTGATGCCACTAACACACTAGAAGTCCTATGGGTGCTTCTGCAAAGAAAATAGAGGAGCTCTGTGTGATGCCACTAACACACTAGAAGTCCTGTGGGTGCTTCTGCAAAGAAAATAGAGGAGCTCTGTGTGATGCCACTAACACACTAGAAGTCCTGTGGGTGCTGCTGAGAAGAAAATATAGGAGCTCTGTGTGATGCCACTAACACACTAGAAGTCCTATGGGTGCTTCTGCAAAGAAAATAGAGGAGCTCTGTGTGATGCCACTAACACACTAGAAGTCCTGTGGGTGCTGCTGAGAAGAAAATATAGGAGCTCTGTGTGATGCCACTAACACACTAGAAGTCCTATGGGTGCTTCTGCAAAGAAAATAGAGGAGCTCTGTGTGATGCCACTAACACACTAGAAGTCCTATGGGTGCTTCTGCAAAGAAAATAGAGGAGCTCTGTGTGATGCCACTAACACACTAGAAGTCCTGTGGGTGCTGCTGAGAAGAAAATATAGGAGCTCTGTGTGATGCCACTAACACACTAGAAGTCCTATGGGTGCTTCTGCAAAGAAAATAGAGGAGCTCTGTGTGATGCCACTAACACACTAGAAGTCCTGTGGGTGCTGCTGAGAAGAAAATATAGGAGCTCTGTGTGATGCCACTAACACACTAGAAGTCCTATGGGTGCTTCTGCAAAGAAAATAGAGGAGCTCTGTGTGATGCCACTAACACACTAGAAGTCCTATGGGTGCTTCTGCAAAGGAAATAGAGGAGCTCTGTGTGATGCCACTAACACACTAGAAGTTCTGTGGGTGCTGCTGAGAAGAAAATATAGGAGCTCTGTGTGATGCCACTAACACACTAGAAGTCCTGTGGGTGCTGCTGAGAAGAAAATATAGGAGCTCTGCGTGATGCCACTAACACACTAGAAGTCCTATGGGTGCTTCTGCAAAGAAAATAGAGGAGCTCTGTGTGATGCCACTAACACACTAGAAGTCCTGTGGGTGCTTCTGCAAAGAAAATAGAGGAGCTCTGTGTGATGCCACTAACACACTAGAAGTCCTGTGGGTGCTGCTGAGAAGAAATATAGGAGCTCTGTGTGATGCCACTAACACACTAGAAGTCCTATGGGTGCTTCTGCAAAGAAAATAGAGGAGCTCTGTGTGATGCCACTAACACACTAGAAGTCCTGTGGGTGCTGCTGAGAAGAAAATATAGGAGCTCTGTGTGATGCCACTAACACACTAGAAGTCCTATGGGTGCTTCTGCAAAGAAAATAGAGGAGCTCTGTGTGATGCCACTAACACACTAGAAGTCCTATGGGTGCTTCTGCAAAGGAAATAGAGGAGCTCTGTGTGATGCCACTAACACACTAGAAGTTCTGTGGGTGCTGCTGAGAAGAAAATATAGGAGCTCTGTGTGATGCCACTAACACACTAGAAGTCCTGTGGGTGCTGCTGAGAAGAAAATATAGGAGCTCTGCGTGATGCCACTAACACACTAGAAGTCCTATGGGTGCTTCTGCAAAGAAAATAGAGGAGCTCTGTGTGATGCCACTAACACACTAGAAGTCCTGTGGGTGCTTCTGCAAAGAAAATAGAGGAGCTCTGTGTGATGCCACTAACACACTAGAAGTCCTGTGGGTGCTGCTGAGAAGAAAATATAGGAGCTCTGTGTGATGCCACTAACACACTAGAAGTCCTATGGGTGCTTCTGCAAAGAAAATAGAGGAGCTCTGTGTGATGCCACTAACACACTAGAAGTCCTGTGGGTGCTGCTGAGAAGAAAATATAGGAGCTCTGTGTGATGCCACTAACACACTAGAAGTCCTATGGGTGCTTCTGCAAAGAAAATAGAGGAGCTCTGTGTGATGCCACTAACACACTAGAAGTCCTGTGGGTGCTTCTGCAAAGAAAATAGAGGAGCTCTGTGTGATGCCACTAACACACTAGAAGTCCTGTGGGTGCTGCTGAGAAGAAAATATAGGAGCTCTGCGTGATGCCACTAACACACTAGAAGTCCTATGGGTGCTTCTGCAAAGAAAATAGAGGAGCTCTGATGCCACTAACACACTAGTCCTATGGGTGCTTCTGCAAAGAAAATAGAGGAGCTCTGTGTGATGCCACTAACACACTAGAAGTCCTGTGGGTGCTTCTGCAAAGAAAATAGAGGAGCTCTGTATGATGCCACTAACACACTAGATGTCCTGTGGGTGCTGCTGAGAAGAAAATAGAGGAGCTCTGTGTGATGCACTAACACACTAGAAGTCCCTATGGGTGCTTCTGCAAAGAAAATAGAGGAGCTCTGTGTGATGCCACTAACACACTAGAAGTCCTGTGGGTGCTTCTGAGAAGAAAATAGAGGAGCTCTGTGTGATGCCACTAACACACACTAACACACTAGAAGTCCTGTGGGTGCTTCTGAGAAGAAAATATAGGAGCTCTGTGTGATGCCACTAACACACTAGAAGTCCTATGGGTGCTTCTGCAAAGAAAATAGGAGCTCTGTGTGATGCCACTAACAACTAGAAGTCCTGTGGGTGCTTCTACAAAGAAAATAGAGGAGCTCTGTGTGATGACTAACACACTTCAAGTCCTATGGGTGCTGCTGGGAAGAAAATATAGGTCTGTGTGATGCCACTAACACACTTCAAGTCCTATGGGGTGCTTCTGGGAAGAAAATAGAGTAGGTCTGTGTGATGCCACTAACACACTTCAAGTCCTGTGGGTGCTTCTGGGAACAAAATAGATGATCTCTGTGTGATGGGACTAACACACTTCTGGGAAGAAAATATAGGTCTGTGTGATGGGACTAACACACTTCAAGTCCTATAGGTGCTTCTGGGAACAAAATATATGATCTCTGTGTGATGGGACTAACACACTTCAAGTCCTATAGGTGCTTCTGGAAGAAAATGTAGGTCTGTGTGATGGGACTAACACACTTCAAGTCCTATGGGTGCTTCTCTGAAGAAAATATAGGACTGTGTGATGGGACTAACACACTAGAAGTCCTATGTGGTGCTTCTGGGAACAAAATATAGGAGCTCTGTGTGATGGGACTAACACACTTCAAGTCCTATAGGTGCTTCTGGGAACAAAATATATGATCTCTGTGTGATGGGACTAACACACTTCAAGTCCTATAGGTGCTTCTGGGCACAAAATATATGATCTCTGTGTGATGGGACTACATACTTCAAGTCCTATAGGTGCTTCTGTGTGATGGGACTAACACACTTCAAGTCCTATGGGTGCTTCTGAGAACAAAATGTATGATCTCTGTGTGATGGGACTAACACACTTCAAGTCCTATAGGTGCTTCTGGGAAGAAAATGTAGGTCTGTGTGATGGGACTAACACATCAAGTCCTATAGGTGCTTCTGGGAACAAAATATATGATCTCTGTGTGATGGGACTAACACACTTCAAGTCCTATAGGTGCTTCTGGGAACAAAATATAGGTCTGTGTGATGGGACTAACACACTTCAAGTCCTATAGGTGCTTCTGGGAACAAAATATATGATCTCTGTGTGATGGGACTAACACACTTCAAGTCATATAGGTGCTTCTGGGAACAAAATATAGATCTGTGTGATGGGACTAACACACTTCAAGTCCTATAGGTGCTTCTGGGAAGAAAATATAGGTGCTCTGTGTGATGGGACTAACACACTTCAAGTCATAGGTGCTTCTGGGAAGAAAATATAGGTCTGTGTGATGGGACTAACACACTTCAAGTCCTATAGGTGCTTCTGGGAAGAAAATGTAGGTCTGTGTGATGGGACTAACACACTTCAAGTCCTATAGGTGCTTCTGGGAACAAAATATATGATCTCTGTGTGATGGGACTAACACACTTCAAGTCCTATAGGTGCTTCTGGGAACAAATATAGTATCTCTGTGTGATGGGACTAACACACTTCAAGTCCTATAGGTGCTTCTGGGAACAAAATATATGATCTCTGTGTGATGGGACTAACACACTTCAAGTCCTATAGGTGCTTCTGGGAAGAAAATATAGGTCTGTGTGATGGGACTAACACACTTCAAGTCCTATAGGTGCTTCTGGGAACAAAATATATGATCTCTGTGTCTGTGATGGGACTAACACACTTCAAGTTCTATAGGTGCTTCTGGGAACAAAATATATGATCTCTGTGTGATGGGACTAACACACTTCAAGTCCTATAGGTGCTTCTGGGAAAAATATATGATCTCTGTGTGATGGGACTAACACACTTCAAGTCCTATAGGTGCTTCTGGGAAGAAATGTAGGTCTGTGTGATGGGACTAACACACTTCAAGTCCTATAGGTGCTTCTGGGACAAAATATATGATCTCTGTGTGATGGGACTAACACACTTCAAGTCCTATAGGTGCTTCTGGGATCTCTGTGTGATGGGACTAACACATTCAAGTCCTATAGGTGCTTCTGGGAACAAAATATATGATCTCTGTGTGATGGGACTAACACACTTCAAGTCCTATAGGTGCTTCTGGGAAGAAAATGTAGGTCTGTGTGATGGGACTAACACACTTCAAGTCCTATAGGTGCTTCTGGGAACAAAATATATGATCTCTGTGTGATGGGACTAACACACTTCAAGTCCTATAGGTGCTTCTGGGAAGGAAATATAGGTCTGTGTGATGGGACTAACACACTTCAAGTCCTATAGGTGCTTCTGGGAACAAAATATATGATCTCTGTGTGATGGGACTAACACACTTCAAGTCCTATAGGTGCTTCTTGTGAAGGAAATATAGGTCTGTGTGATGGGAGTAACACACTTCAAGTCCTATGGTGCTTCTGGGAACAAAATATATGATCTCTGGGATGGGACAAACACACTTCAAGTCCTATGGGTGCTTCTGGGAACAAATGTAGGTCTGTGTGATGGGACTAACACAAAACAAAACACTATAGGTGCTTCTGGGAACAAAATATATGAACTCTGTGTGATGGGACAAACACACTTCAAGTCCTATAGGTGCTCTGGGAAGAAAATGTAGGTCTGTGTGATGGGACTAACACACTTCAAGTCCTATAGGTGCTTCTGGGAACAAAATATATGATCTCTGTGTGATGGGACTAACGCACTTCAAGTCCTATAGGTGCTTCTGGGAAGGAAATATAGGTCTGTGTGATGGGACTAACACAAATCAAGTCCTATAGGTGCTTCTGGGAACAAAATATCTGATCTCTGTGTGATGGGACTAACACACTTCAAGTCCTATAGTGCTTCTGGGAACAAAATATATGATCTCTGTGTGATGGGACTAAACACACTTCAAGTCCTATAGGTGCTTCTGGAAGAAAATGTAGGTCTGTGTGATGGGACTAACACACTTCAAGTCCTATAGGTGCTTCTGGGAACAAAATATATGATCTCTGTGTGATGGGACTAACACACTTCAAGTCCTATAGGTGCTTCTGGGAAGAAAATGTAGGTCTGTGTGATGGGACTAACACACTTCAAGTCCTATAGGTGCTTCTGGGAACAAAATATATATGATCTCTGTGTGATGGGGACTAACACACTTCAAGTCCTATAGGTGCTTCTGGGAACAAAATATATGATCTCTGTGTGATGGGACTAACACACTTCAAGTCCTATAGGTGCTTCTGGGAAGAAAATGTAGGTCTGTGTGATGGGACTAACACACTTCAAGTCCTATAGGTGCTTCTGGGAACAAAATATAGGAGCTCTGCCTCTGCCACTAACACACTACAAGTCCTATAGGTGCTTCTGGGAACAAAATATAGGAGCTCTGCCTGCCTGCCACGAACACACTACAAGTCCTATAGGTGCTTCTGGAACAAAATATAGGAGCTCTGCCTGCCTGCCACGAACACACTACAAGTCCTATAGGTGCTTCTGGAACAAAATATAGGAGCTCTGCCTCCTGCCACGAACACACTACAAGTCCTATAGGTGCTTCTGGGAACAAAATATAGGAGCTCTGCCGTCCTGCCACGAACACACTACAAGTCCTATAGGTGCTTCTGGAACAAAATATAGGAGCTCTGCATGCCTGCCACGAACACACTACAAGCCCCTCTTTCTAAATCAATCTAAATGAATGAATCTATCTAACTCGATCTCTCTAAGTAAATCTCTCTAACTAACTAAATCCAGCAGAGTGTCACAGATCTAGCCTGCTCTATCTGCGCCGGAACAGCATGTGACCGGCGCAGACGGCGTGGCGGCCTTTTATAGGGGGGGCGTGTACTACAGCCCCTGAGCTGTAATTGGCTACAGGCGTCCTGCCTGTAGCCAATTATGGCTCTTCGAGTTTCCGGGGCTGTGATTGGCCAAGCATGCGGGGTCACAGTGCATGCTTGGCCAATCATCAGCCAGCAATGCACTGCGCCGGCCGCAATGCATTGCGGGCCGCTCGCATCACACGAACGTGATGCGAGCGGCCAAAATAGTTCTGGGCTCGCCGAGCGAGCGAACGCCCGGTACGTGGGTTTGCATCGAGCACCGGGCCCATCCCTACTTATGAGCCCATCAAGAGAGAGAAGAACAAAAAAGGACAAAGAAGAAAGGTAGGGGTAGGATAAGGGGGAGAAAGGAAGAGTAAGGACACGGAATCGCTAGAAACACCAGTCAGAGCTGACCCATGCTTGTCAAAGGGAGATCAGGGAAGGCATACATCAACCATGGTTCCCAAATTTTAAGGAACTTAGTGTGTGTGTCTTCAAGAATACTGGACATTTGTTCGTTAAGCATCATGGCCGTCAAACAGTCTTTCACTCCCTGGAAGGGGACTGTAGGTTTCTTCCAGGCCTGGACGATCATGAATTAGCGCGATTTCAAAGTGTGAACCAGGGCTAAATCTCATCTTCTAGTGAAAGGAAAAATGCTTGCTTGCATTGGGGCAACCCCCCCCCCCACACTGCAAGGGTTAGATGATGGTTTACATATAGGAGGGTGAAAAAATCTGTTTACTTACCCGATCCCCCACTACCCAGGAAGATGTACTCTCCTCTACACACAGACAGTGGACTGTCATTTGGTGGCATCACTTCCAGTGCAGGGCTATGGGCTCTACATTGGACTTAATGGCATCAGAAGACCATCAGAGTATAGGGAAGAAGAGGCTGCCAGGACCAGTCTTACAGCCTGGAGGAAGTTTGTGTGAGTAGAGGAGCGGGTATGTAAAACTGCTTTTTGTGGCCCCCTAGATCATACTTGCCAACAGTCCCGATTTTCCCAGGACAATCCCAATTTTTGGACCCTCGTTACGATCTGAGCCTGTCCCGATCTAAATCCCAGGATTTTGCTTTTGTCCCGGGAAATCAGGACTGTTTTTGGCACTGCAGCTTCTGGCTCCTGATGTAAGGAGGCACTCCGCTGGGGACACCTGACGTAAGGAGGGACTCCACTGGGGACACCTTACATAGGGAGGGACTCCGCTGGGGACACCTGACGTAAGGAGGGACTCTACTGGGGACACCTGATGTAATGTTGTAAGGAGGGACTCTGCTGGGGACACCTGATGTAAGGAGGGACTCTGCTGTGGATGCCTGATGTAAGGAGGGACTCCGCTGGGGACACCTGGCGTAAGGAGGGACTCTGTTGGGGACACCTTATGTGAGGAGGGACTACGCTGGGGACACTTGACGTATGGAGGGACTCTGCTTGGGACACCTGATGTGAAGGGACTCCGCTGGGGATACCTGACGTAAGGAGGGACTCTGCTGGGGACACCTGACTTAAGGAGGGACTCCGCTGGGAACACCTGATGTAAGGAGGGACTCTGCTGGGGATGCCTGATGTAAGGAGGGACTCTGCTGGGGGCATGGGTGTCTGAAGGTAGGGGCAAGGGGTGGCAATTGCCCCCACTGGAATCATCAAGAAGGTGTTGCAGTTGCCAGCTGCAGTGTCCGCCATGGCCGACGCTGACTTTTTCTGAGTTAGCCGGCTGTTCTCTGTTCTGACACATCTGATGTCCCTTCCACACCTAGGGCCCGATCATTGGATGAGATGGCTCGGCCGCTCTGCAGCTTGGCCGTTCCGCTGTTCCTCTTCAGTCATTGGCTGCCTGCCTTTGTATGTGTTGTGTAGATCCAGCCGGTGCCACCCACTCAGTGCAGTCAGTGGTCAAGCCGCAGAGTGATATGCTGCCAGAGCCTACTCATCAACACATCACAGGAAATCCTATCCTGAAGTGAATGGCATATACAGTTGCAAGCAACAGAAGAAGAACCACAGATAACAGCAGTTAGGAGGAGCATTTTGATTTATATATTGCTAGAAAGTTGGACAGCTATTACTGGAAAGATATGTCTGTGTATTTTAAGAGATAATTTGTCTTCTTCACTTTGTATAGTCTGTTTTCATCCAGATCAAAATATGGCCACCAGATGTATTACAATATAAAAAGATGTACATTCTCTAGGCTATATGTATATGGGCATGGACTGGGGGTACGCCTGGCCTGAGTAACTTCCAATACAAAGTGAAGCTAAATTATCTCTGATATAACACATATATCTTTCCACTGGTAAGATATATGTGTTATATAATAGATAATTCAGCGTCACTTTGTATTGGAAATTACTCAGGCCAGGCATACCATGCCCATATAACTATAGCCTAGAGAATGTACATCTTTCTATATTGCATGGGGTACCTTAAAATTGTGCCCCCCCCCCCCAAAAAAGTTCTGCGGACGCCCATGGCTGGGGGCACCTGATGTAGGGAGGGACTCTGCTGGGGACACCTGATGGCATCTGGTGGCAGGCGACGTGACAAGTGACATGCTCAGGGCTCCCACTGATTCTGCACTGTGACGAAACGCTCCCACACTCCTCTTGAGTGCTTTCGTCATATACCACTTCCTCCCAGTCTGAATATGGATCTCAGATATTCCAACCGCTCCCAAGCACTAAACGAGACAAAACTTGCTTAGTGCCAACATGGACTGATTTATTAGAACCAAAATGACAGTATTTATAATAAAGTAGAAGAGGAGATCCCCCCTCCTGCTCATATTACTCTAACAATACACCTGTAACAAATTAACATAAACTAATAACTAATCCCTTTAAGCAGCCAATGTGACTCTGTGCCCATCAGGATTTCACTACAGGTCAGACTTGTTGTCACCGAGCTTCACACATGTTAGATGCTAATATCATCAACTCCAGCCACCTGTCTGTTGTCTTGTATAATGCAAATGAGGCTAATCTGTCTTGACACAGATTCTAAAGAGTATTTCACCTATTGTTGTATGTGCTAATTAACCCTGCAATTGAATCTGACTAGCACAGATTATTGATGGTTGGGGTTCTCCTTCACCCTGTGCCCCTTAAAATCCAGGGCCCATAATCGGTTGGCAGGAGGCTCGCATTTAGTCCTCTCAAAAAGCATGTGTCCTGGCTAGGTCTGTCACATGCACTATGATGAGTTGAACTATTTCATTTTATATTACAATGAAATAATAGAAATAATGTGCTTCAATCATACTGACACCATACCAACCATGGTGCCGGGATGATTGAAGTGCTAACACCAGATGTTATCTGGTGTCTTTATCTGCTGATTGTTAAATTTTCTGGAATACACATATTTCTATTGTGGTGTAGGACCTGGACCTGCTGTCCCTCCACCCCTCTCTCTCCTTCCCTCCCTATTTCTTTATTTCTCCCTCCATCCCTCGTTCATCTCAGACTCGGACCACATCCCCTTTGAGTCACGCTGCCTTTAAGCAACACCTACTATTTAGTTTAAACCACGCCCATTTTTCGCAGCTGCACTCTGCATTTCTTTCTTTAAATACACAGTGTAAGCACACTCTATAAATATGCAGTGGTGTGTTTACTCTGTTTATTTAAAAATGATTGTACTAGCAGATTGATACACTGGGAAGGGGTTGAAGCACCTTAAGAGCTCATTCACACTAGCAGTTGGGGGGTGGTGGTATCCCATGGTTATGTTGCATTTTTACGACTCCCCTTTAGCAGAGGCAACAGCCAGGAATTATACCCCCTCTTGCTTTCCCGGGCACTACCACCCACTCAATGTGGCCCATTCAGGTGAATGAGCTGCTCTGCAACCACCTTGGAACCGCTTGGTTTCGTGGTTAAGGCAGGCAGTGAGAAGTCCATAGAATGCCTCTTCACTGCCTGTCAGAGAGCAGTGCTACTGTGAACCAGGCCTAAAAAAAATTTGATTGCAAAGTAGTGCAAATAATAGTGGTGTGCACTGTGCATAATTTTATTGTTATTTACATGTAAACTAGCATTTACCCTTTGCAGTATATGGGCAGCGCCACTGCAATGGAGCATTTTTCTTTTACTGGAGTTCAGTTTTACTTTTTGAAAATGTAGAAGTGCATTCTAATTATGTGTAGTTTAAAAAGGAAAAACAAACTATATAACCACAGTATCTACAAATCCTTACAGGCAAGTTTACATTAGGCATTTATCAAGGAAAAGATGCCACACCCACACAGCAAATAAATGTCATGTGCATATGCATCTGGCAGAGGCATGGGGGCATAATAACTTGTTTTTGGATGTTTTTTTTTTTTTTTGCAAGGAAAAATTTCCTGTAATTTCTATAGGGTTGGGCTACATTGCTATTTTAACAGTACTTAGAAAATCCTTTTATTTGGTTTGTAATGGCTGGGAGCTACCTGGTGTGTATAAATGTTATCATAGTTACATAGTAGGTGAGGTCGAAAAAAGACACAAGTCCATCAAGTCTAACCTATGTGTGTGATTATATGTCAGTATTACATTGTATACCCCTGTATGTTGCGGTCGTTCAGGTGCTTATCTAATAGTTTCTTGAAACTATCAATGCCCCCCACTGAGACCACTGCCTGAATTCCACATCCTTGCCACTCTGATCATGTAATATGTACATTGATACTAATCATTTGTGTCTTCGCTTAAAGCCAGTATTCGTTATGAATGATTATTGGTCTGAATCAACCTGTTTCTTCTTCAAACTGTAAGCTGAGAGAAATGATGGGAATCAATTACAACCTATGGGGCTACAGGACACAATGCTGAAGCTGGATGGTTCGAATCTCAGCAGGTTCAGCAGGAACCGTCTGGGATTCAAACCACGTATGGGCAGGCTGAATGCACTCAAGTTGATCGATTAATCAACTTGGGTACAACTTGGCTTACCCTGCCCCCTCCGGGAAAACACTATGGCTCTGTGGGAGGGATTACCCCATCAACACTAACATGGCAGGCAATCAGCATCCTCACTTACAATGCCAAATTGATGGTCCTGCATTGTACATAGTGACAGAGTGCTGCTTCCCGGGACCAGTCGCATGGAACAGAAGAGCCTGCTAGTGTGATTTATAAGGGAAGTCAAAGTGCTTTTTAATGGTCCCCTAGCTAAAAATTAGCAGTTCAGCTTTAACAGTGTGGGGATTTGGTGGGGGGTTCATAATGTTGTAGGTGAACTGATTCTTCAATAAACTAGCTGGTATGATATCACCTTTTTATATGCAAGGCCTAGCCACAGCAAATTTAGGAAAAAAGAACTCTATAGGACTTAAATAAATTATTAAATGCATTGCTTTATTTTTGTGTTTGATGTTCCTGAAGTAATTATCTTAAGCATGAGAAAGAATAATTCATCAGACAATAGTAATGGCTATCTTATGCTGCTTGAGCAAAACCGATTCTGTTGTTGCTCATGTCATAGACAGAATAGTACTGCCTCAAAAATACATCTCCCAGGATCCAGAGAGGCTGGCCGTTCTGTGATGGAAGGTAGGTTTCCTCAACGCTAACAACACAATAACCGTTATTCTAGAAGAAAAAATACATACATTATTATTATTATTATACAAGATTTATATCACGCCAACAGTTTGCGCAGTGCTTGAATGGCAGACAGTACAGGTAAAATACAATTCAATACGATAGGAATCAGAGGGTACATACATATATATACAGTATTAATTCAAACCTGACAGCAGTATTTCAAAAGAAATCATAGTGTTCAGTTAAAAGCTCTACTACTGTGCATCATCCCACATGAAGCTATATGTAAAAATAGATAGACAGACAGACAGATACTGTAGATAGATAGATAGATAGGTCTATGGGTATAAAGGCTTGATAATAAAAGTTGTACTCCACAGCTTACTTACCTACTTACTGTCTGTTGGTTTAGAGGGCAGGACTGAAGGAAAAAAAAAAACTGACATCTCAGCCTCTGTACTAACTATTCGACATTAGTACAGCGATCTCCCCTGCTGTTCTAATGTGTTCCAACAGGGGGACAACCCCCCTGCCAGAACACTCCAGTCAGCGGTCCCAGCCATTGGCTGAGAGCACTAATTGGGAGTCGATCGGCAGACGTGCAGTCATGCCCCTTCAACAGAAGCCGGTTCAAAGGCCAGCTTCTGTTGGACAGACAGACTGTACACACGAGCTGAATGTCAGCCGGTTTCTACTGAACTAGCCGATGCCACCCAACATTTGGCCCATGTGTACTAGGCTTAAGGCTGGCCATACATGAGTCAGTTTTTTCATTTAGCCAGCAGGTTGAATGAAAAAAATTGACCTGATTCCACTAGCCACATATTTGAGGTGGATGGAGAGTGTCTTTGTATTCTGACAGCAGGGAAACTTCCCAGCCATTAGAATACATTGATCAGTGCTGCAATCTATTTAACTGAATGAACATTGTACAACATTCGGAATTTATTGATGAAGCCTTGCTTGGAGTAGAAGGATGTCTCAATGGAGGAGGAGAAGTGTGTGCCCAGGGGTGAGCTCCTGTGTCGGACGCAGTGTATACACTGTACATGGCCAGTCTAAAGAGGGATTTAAGCTTGACCTCCTGGCAGAGCACACTGTGCGAAGGGGTAGCTGGGGTAGTAAGCCGCACGCCACTGCCTCCCTAGATGTGGTGAAGATTCTTACATAAGTGGGCACTTTCCACTACAAGCAAGGCTTCCTCAATACATTCCAACTGTTATATAAGGCAGAGGGACTCCAAGCGTTCTTGAAGGGAAACCTGGCTGCATGTGTGCGCTTATTCCCTTACAGTGTGGTTCAGCTGTCAGCCTATCACAGTGATACTGGCAAGTTTCCTGGAGCTGTGTCTATGGCTTCATGTATACTTGGCCGTCATTTACCATGGCCACAGGAAAACGCAAAACATTGTGCTAAAGTTTTGCCTCATTTTGCGTTTTTCCACGGCCGGTCAAAACATTCCAATCCTGAATGGGAATCTTCCGCATTCAGGAGAGGAATGAATGAATGAATAACTTATATAGCGCTACAATGCGAACTGAATCGCCTCAAGGCGCTGAAGGTTGAGGAAGGTTGAGTGAAGTTAAACCTCACCTAACTGCAGCAGCTCCTAAACTCTGCTACAATGTACAATGACACATAGGCTTTTATGGAGTTGGCAAAAAAGCTTTGGAGCTTTGGGTAAAAAGCTTTGGCAAAAAAAAAAAAAAAAACTTCAAAAGCTCCTAAACTCAAGTTTATAAGCTGCTAGTGTACATGGAGCCTAAGGGGAACGGTGTCTGTGGCATGTCCGAGAGGAACATGTGGCATGTTCCTCTCGATTTTGAACTGATGCCTGGGGGATTTTGATTATTTATGCTTGCCTAATAATGAATGATGCTCTTATAATGTGGAGGTTAACCTTCTGGTAAGCAGCACCCCTCTTCTATGGTGGTGAGCTTACACTCCCAAGTGATGCCATACCATATAGCATCTGTGGTGAAGCAGCAAATGCACTTTTATATATGTATGCATGGACATTTATTATATGAATTCTGGTCTTTGCACTTAATTGAATCGATTGCTGTGTGAGACACTTTGGTGGATTATTGGGATTTTGTTTCATAGCACATACAGCACTTAATTTAAAGAGATTGAACAATATCAGCTACTGTTATTTATTGTTTTTGATGTGTTATAGTGCATTAGCACTTTATTTCAAGAGATAGTACTTTGGTGTCCGTTTATGAAGCAGTGAAAACATTTCACTGCTTCATTCTCCGTCATTCTCAGAGGAGATTGTTCTCCTCTGGATGCCAGTTTATGAAGCTTTGTAGATTGCTTCTCCTTTGGAGGAGTGAAGTGATCTACAAACGCTTCAAACAGTGGAGAACGGCCCCTGATACTGGAATCTCATGAGACTTTACGAGATTACAGTACCAGAGATTCACAGAAACTGAGATGTCAGTTTATTAAGTTGTGATAAATTATTACTGTTCAGTACACGGACAGACGGCGTGGTTAATGCTAAAAAATAAAGAGTTCCCCTACATATTATATATATATATATATATATATATATATATATATATATATATATATATATACATACATACACACATTATTTATTTATTTATATATATATATATATATATACACATACGCACATTATATATACATACACATAAATATGACAGGGGGACATTGTTACTGTATTGGGGGGTCTGATCGAGGTAGAAGGAAGTTAAAGGGGCGGTCCACCCTAAAAAAAAAAAAAATTACATAAAAACGCTCCTAAAAATCTGAAAAAAAAAATTTTTTACTTACCAGAAATGCCTGTTGCTAGGCAGTTCGTCCTAATCTGCCACTTCCTACTCTGCGGTGATCTTCATTCTTCTCCTTCTCGCGTTGTCTTCTGGGGAATAGGGAGCGTTGTGTTCTGGGAACTGTGTGTGTCCCAGAACACAGCCGATAATTCACAAAGCGCCGCGCAACTCGCGCATGCGCAGTAGGAAACGGGCAGTGAAGCCGCAAGGTTCCACTGCCTGTTTCCCTTAGTTCGAATGGTGGCGTCGGGACCCGATCCGATGGACGGATCGGCCTTGGGTGGCCGACATTGCGGGACAGGTAAGTGTGCTTATTAAAAATCAGCAGCTACAGTGTTTGTACAGGAACCAATGCATTTAAATAGCATTGATTGCTAAATGACAATGGTCCCAAAAATGTGTCAAAAATGTCCGATGTGTCCGCCATAATGTCGCAGTCACAATAAAAATCGCTGATCGCCGCCATTACTAGTAAAAAAAAAAATATTAATAAAAATGCTATAAAACTATCCCCTATTTTGTAAACGCTATAACTTTTGCGCAAACCAATCAATAATCGCTAATTGCGATTTTTTTTACCAAAAATATGTCGAAGAATACGTATCGGCCTAAACTGAGAAAAAAAAAATTTATATATTTTTTGGGGATATTTCTTATAGCAAAAAGTAAAAAATATTGCATTTTTTTCAAAATTGTCGCTCTATTTTTGTTTATAGCGCAAAAAATAAAAACCGCAGGGGCGATCAAATACCACCAAAAGAAAGCTCTATTTGTGGGAAAAAAAGGACGCCAATTTTGTTTTGGAGCCACGTCGCACGACCGCGCAATTGTCAGTTAAATCGACGCAGTGCCGAATCGCAAAAAGGGGCCTGGTCCTTTGGCTGCCAATTTGTCCGGGGCTGAAGTGGTTAAAAAAAAAAAATTTCAGCTGGACCTCTGCTTTAATAATCTTCCTCTTTCCTCCTCAGATCCCCTGGGATTCTCTTTTCACTCCCTGATTCTCCACCTCTGAGCTGGTGGAGTGTGAATTCTGACTCAGATTGCCAGTGAAGTCCTGAGATCGCAGCTTCATAAACTGGCCTTTTCTGTGTCAGTCAATGAGGATTCTCAGTGTGCAGAGATCATTGGCGGAAGAATATGTTCAAACTTGTACTTCCCGATTATCTCTGGTTCATAAACCGTTTATGGACTGTGATCAGTGGTGCTCCTCGGGATCTGATCACTGCTTCATAAACGGACACCTTTATGTTTTTATGTCAAAATAGCACTTTATTTTAAGAATTAGTACAATTGGTACTAAACAATTGGTCATTGTTTTTAACCACTTCAATACAGGGCATTTATACACCCTTCCTTTCCAGACCAATTTTTAGCTTTCAGCGCTCTCACACTTTGAATGCCAATTACTCAGTCATGCAACACTATACCCAAACAAATTTTTTATAATTTTTTTCATACAAATAGAGCTTTCTTTTGGTGGTATTTAATCACCACTGGGTTTTTTTTTTTTTTTTTGCGACATTTTTTGTGAAAAAAGAGTAAAAATTTTGAAAAAAACAAAACACTTTTTTTTAGTTTCTATGATGACATTTTGCAAATAAGTCATTTTTGTTCATAAATTTGGGTCAAAATTTATACTGCTACATCTCTTTGGTAAAAATAACCCAAATTAGTGGATATTATTTAGTCTCTTTGAAAGTTATAGTGTCTACAAGCTATGGTGCAAATCATTGAAAATTGATCACATCTGATCACACCTGATGCACTGAAGGCCTATCTCAGTTCTTGAGGCTCTGAAATGTCAGAAAAGTACAAATACCCCCCAAATTACCCCTTTTTGAAAAGTAGACAGTTCAAGGTGTTTAGTAAGATGCATGGTGAGTTTTTTGAAGTTGTAATTTTTTCCCACAAATTTTAGGAAAATTAAGAATTTTTATTTTATTTTTTTCACAAAATTGTCATAATAACAAGTTATTTCTCACACACAGCATATGCATACTTCCAATTACACCCCAAAATACATTCTGCTACTCCTCCAGAGTATGGTGATACCACATGTGTGGGACTTTTACACAGCCTGGCCACACAGAGAGGTCCAACATGCAGGGAGCACCGTCAGTCGTTCTTGGAGCATAAATGACACCTCTAATTTCCTAACGACCTATTACATTTGTGAAGGCCCTGGAGCACCAGGACAGTGGAATTACCCACAAAATGACCCCATTTTGGAAAACAAACACCCCAAAGTATATTCTATGAAGCATTATGAGTCTTTTGAACGGTTAATTTTTTTTACACAAGTCTTCAGAAAACATGGAAAGAAAATTTAAATCTTTTTTTTTTTTTACACAAAGTTGTCCATTTATAAGATATTTCTAACACATAGCATGTATATAGCAAAAATTACACCCCAAAACACATTCTTCTACTCCTCCTGAGTATGGACAGGTACTCGGTTACTCTGATGGGTTGGTGACAGGTACTCAGGTACTCCGATGGGCTGATGACAGGTACTCGGGTACTCCGATGGGCTGGTGACAGGTACTCGGGTACTCTGATGGCCTGGTGTCGGGTACTCAGATGGACTGTGATAGGCATTCGGGTACTCAGATGAACTGTGACAGGTACTCAGATGGACTGTGACAGGTACTCAGATGAACTGTGACAGGTACTCAGATGGACTGTGACAGGTACTCAGGTACTCGGGTAATCAGATGGGCTTGGACAGGTACTCGGGTACTCAGATGAACTGTGACAGGTATTCAGGTACTCAGATGGACTGTGATAGGTACTTAGGTACTCAGATGAACTGTGACAGGTACTCAGGTACTCAGATGGGCTGTGACAGGTACTCAGGTACTCAGATGGGCTGTGACAGGTACTCAGATGACAGGTACTTTGATGGCTGGTGACAGGTCCTCTTTATTGGGGGGGTAATCAGTGTGTATTGGTGTAACTAAGCGGTAAGGAGATGTTACCGCAATCTCCTTCTCACACGATCGGTGTGTGAGGAAGAGAACGCGGTAACATCTCGTTACCGCGGTTTGTTGACATTCTGTGACCGGCTGTGATTGGACACAGCCGGTCACGTGGTAAAGAGCTAATTTCATTGGCTCTTTACTGCGATCGGGGTTGGGCTGTGTCAGGGTGACAAGCCTCGTCCCCGATCGCCGCTCTGCATGCGCCCTAGGGGCATGCACGAGCGCCGTGCGTGTAGACAGTACATGTGACCGACTGTGATTGGACACAGCCGGTCACATGGATCGGGGGTGCGGATCACACGGATTGGGGATGGGCTGTGTCCGAGGGACACATCTCATCCACGATCGCCATGCTGCGAGGTACCGAGGACGTCATATGACGCCCACCCAGGATGGGAGATCCCATCTGTGGGCATCATTTGACTATGGCCTGGTATTGAAGTGGTAAATATATTGTTTATTATTATTATTTCTTTATTCGATTGGACAGCGCACCATTTTTCATAAGTTTTTTTGGTTATCTAGTATTCAGAGATAGTGGTTGCAGCAGTCTGGACCTCTGATAGACACCAAGCGCAGTTTGCTTTTCTGTTTTAATTTTACCTCAATCTTTTGCCTGCGGCACTGATCAAGCAATAGAATGCAGGCAGGACAGTTGAACAGAAGTCAGTTGGCAGGTCTACTTCTGTTCAACCACAATGGCCATGCATGAATAAAAATTTGTTTGGTCCCTGCTGAAGCAATCCATGTATGGCCAGCTTGAGGAAAATCAAGTCAAGTGACTACATCTATTGTTACAGAACAATAATTGGTAACCTTGCCTATCTTGGAAAAAAGGCTGTTAAAACAGGCATATTAAGGTTCTCTATGTACACTGGAAATAATATACATGCATCCAGGTGCATTTGGGTCTAATTTCTGGAAACATGTTCATTTTTTTTTGTTGTGGTTGAATGCACACCTAGACTTTCAGCAGCATCCCAGGAGCTGCACTGAACAGTCGCATGACAAGTCGTACCCCATGATTTCCAATAAGTACCGTTCATATCTGTGCGACTTCAAGACGCAGCGACTTCAAAGTAGTCCCTGCACTACTTTGGTCGCACTTTGATGCGACTTGAGGTCCATAGACCTCAAGAATACACAGGCATTGCTTCAAGTCGCCAGAAAAAATTGCGGCAAAATTGCGCAACTTTGGGGACGCAATAGTGGAAACATAGCCTAAAGGTAGCAAAACTCAGGAACATTTAAATAGAGGAAAAATTTATTTGGAATGCATAAAGGCTGTTTATACTTAGCAGATAACTTCTCCTGTGTGTATAGGGCCTAATGTTCAGATGAGCAGTTTACTGTGCGCGGAGCTGTTAGTGTGAGCTCTGGCTGTGCATTTTAATGCTTCACACTGCCTACTTTTTTCTTTTTTTGCTTTATCTGAAGTGTCACATGTAAAATGTATGTCATGTCTACGCACAGCAGCTGGGAGCAATGGATTAACATAGGGGCTATTGGAGCTGCAGCTCCGGGCCCCTTACCTTAAGATAGGCCCATTTAAAAAAAGAAAAAAAAAGAAAAGAAGATTGACTTCGAGGGTCGTGGCTTGGAAACCAGGGTCACATAAAGCCTAAATTTAGGGGGTATGTAGCTGCAGGTCTATCCCACTACTGGTCAAAATTGGGGCTCCTATCACCTTTGGTCCTGGAGATATGGAGCTCCTTGCGCAGCCTGTCAGAGGCTAAATAGGGAGCGGTCAGTATATATACAAGCTGGCACACTCTGTTTGCAGTTGACTGAGAAGTAGAGCTCACAGTGCCCCTCCTCACTTCTTGTCAGAGGCACTGAGCTCAATGGACAGCTTGGTGCCTGCAGAGTTTGACAGGCAGCACCGCCTGTCAAACTTGCTTGCAGTAGCAGCATAGTCCAACAATGTAAAACTGCCATTCTGCAATGTAAAAAAAAAAGGAGACAGCAGTAGCACCTCATGAACGCCTGTCGGCCGCTGCTATACCACTCGTTGAAAAGCAATACACCACAGATCACTTTTCAGAGGGCAGTAAGCATTACTGCAAATGTGAAAGAATCTTGAAACACATTATCCATTTCACACTCACCACCAACCAGGTCACTCCCCAGTCACTCACATGTTAGCCACCTCCCTTCACAGGTGACCATTTCCCAACCTGCAGATGACAGGCCCTACTCCAAAAGATATCACTCCCAGTTACTCCCCCCACCTGCTGATTGATATCCCTCCATGACCACCTCACACCCACCTGCTGACAGACCTCTCTCCCCAGCCTGTCCCCACACACCCTCTCTCCTGCTGACCTGTGGATGGGGGAATCAATCCTGCAGTTGTTATTATTGTGTTCTACCAGTGGGGAGCCTTCCCTACCCACAGAATACAATGATCAGTGTTGCTAACAATAGCTGGCAGCACTGACTGTTTTGGAAAAAACCTGACAGGCTGGTTGTACTCAAGTCGATTAATAGATTGACCTGTGTACAACCAGCTAGCCCATACATAGATCGACTATAGCTGGTCTCTGCTTAACTGGCTTAATTTCAATCCATGTATGGCCCGCTTAACCACTACACAGTCCCTAAACATCCTTCCACAAACCTTTACAATTTTCCTTCCCAGATTCCTACATCCTCCTCACCTGTACATAGTGCCCACTGTCATACCCTCCACACTCCTCTCCTATACATAGTGAGTGCCCACTGTCATACCCTCCACACTTCTCTCCTATACATAGTGCCCACTGTCATACCCTCCACACTCCTCTCCTGTACATACTGTTCACTGTCATACCCTTCACACTCCTCTCCTGTACATACTGCTCACTGCCATACCCTCCACACTCCTCTCCTGTACATACTGCCCACGGCCATACCCTCCATACTCCTCTCCTGTACATACTGCCCACTGTCATACCATTCACACTCCTCTCCTGTACATAGTACCCACTGTTATACCCTCCACATTCCTCTCCATCACCTGCACATACTTCTCACTTTTATACCATCCATACTCCTCCCCTATGCCTCTTACACACAAAAACAGTTCTTTAAAATGATATTGAATATCCTCAATGTTACCAGCTCTAGAATGGGCACACTTTTGTTCCATCTTCACCCTGTCTTCCTAGCGGGTTATGTGCCTTCGGTCACTTGCCTTGCCCCGGGCCTTGTTGCTGTCACTTCCACGCATGCTCATTCCCATCCTATCTCTCTCTCTCTCTCTCTAATCCCCCCTCTATCTCTCACCCTCCCTCCCTTACCCCTCAACCCTCTCTCATCCCCTTTCTCTCTCTCTCATCCTCCCTCTCTCTATTTAATTTAATTTGTTATAACAAAAAATTGTTTGCATTTTTAATTATTATTATTTGTATTTTGTTTATAAAAAGCCCCACCATAATCCTCAGCACCAGGCCCATGATGTTCTTAATACAGCCCTTGCTATAGTGCCGTGACATATGGTGCCACCCAGTCCACTGCAGACAATTGCAGACATGCTGGTGAGATCAGGACACATTTTCAGTTGTTTTCTAACAGCTTAGAAATGTCTGCTGTGTGTTTACATTAGAAGAATTTCAGGCCAAAATTTTGCTCCATAGAAATTAAAGGGGAGAAGAGATATGATTTTAGTGCTGTGAACTTTGACAAATTTCTCCACATTGCTAAAGTTATAGAGGTGAATGAGGGCTTGTTTTAACTTCTTTCACTGCTTGTTCAGAATATGTAAATACTTTACAGTGGATAGTCTAGGCACATTAAAAGAGAAGTAGGGATTTAAAAAAAATAAATAAACATTTATACTCACCTAGGTGGATGCACCATCGATCTCAGAATTGAGCGATCAAACACCGCTGATGACTCAGTTCTTCCCTACTCTCTGAGCAGTGAGCTGAGACTGTCAGTCTCTGGCTCTCTGCTCTGCCCTCCAGCACTCACTGGAGTGTTTGGCTGTGAAGGGGGTGGGAAGGGCTGGCTCAGGTTCTCGGCAGATCGCTGAGCCAGGTGCCGATCCAGGGTTCTGGATGGATCCCAACCATTTGGTTGGAATCTTTTCAGAGCCTGGACTGACTCTGTGACATCAGTGAGGCTTTAGCCCGCTGTCAGCTGAAAATTGGTCATAGAAGTGCAGAACAAACTGCACTTCTGTGACCTACAGGAGAAGTATAGCCAACATAGTTTTGGCTATACTTTTCCTTTAATTTTAATCACTTTGGAGTTTATGCTGTGAATTTGAGAATGAATTGCTCCACAGTCCCTGCAGCTACAGAGGTCAGCAAGGGCTAGTTTATTTATTGCTTCTAAGGAAACGTTAATACTTGAATGTCCATAGCCTGGCCACTTCACTTTTGTTGCCAGTGGTTTAGACATTAATGGCTGTGTTTTGAGTTATTTTGAGGGGACAGTAAATTTACACTGTACACTCACTACTTTATATTGTAGCAAAGTGTAATTTATTCAGTGTTGTCACATGAAAAGATATAATAAAATATTTACCAAAATGTGATGGGTGTACTCACTTTTGCGAGATACTGTATATACTATATACATACTGTATACTAAGTGCCAGAAAGTTGCTGGAGACAGTAGTGTCAGTTTCTTCTGGTAAAGTGCCCCAGAGTTAAGTGTTAAAGTTAAACTAAACTCTGGTTAAAAAAAATCTATTTAGGTATGTATTCTTAACTCAAAAATTACTTTAGCCTCCTTCAAATCTACAACTCTCTTTTTTTGTTGCTGCTGTGATCCGACTTCCTGTTAGAGGGTAGCTATGTTTGTTTTTCATGGTCCCACTATATGTAGGAATGTAGCCACCCTCTCCTGCTCCCTCTATGGACTATGGATTAATGATAATGGGATTTGTAGTTTGCGTAAAGCAGTGTACATGACCATGACAACTAACATGCACTGCTCATTCGGTAAACGGAAGTGAGGGTTGAGAGGAGACGTTCAGGACCTCATGGAGGATATTGCAAGGAGGCAGCAATACATAGAAAGTAACAATTTCATGAAATATAAATTACAGGGCCATTATAAAGTGAATGTATTTTGATTGTTGTTGGAGAATAAGGATAGTGATTTTGAAGTCAGGTGACATTTTTGTAAGGAAAAGGCAAAGTAGAATTTTAACGAATTTTATCCGCAGTACAATAAAACAAATTATTTGAAATTTACAATGTTTCTTTTAGCTATCAATAATATGAAAACCAATTTTTCATTACCTGGATTATGTATCCCGAGGGTGGGATGGGGAACTGGACTCCATTGATGGTGAAACTGATTGTTGGCAAGTTCTGTACATTGTTACAGTTTACTAGGAACTGAAAGACAAAATAATTGATATAGACTTATATTAATATACATCATAAAACGTTTAGTATTAGCCTTTGATCTCTTTTTGTCATGTTATCTGTATGTATATTATATTATTTATTTATTTTTTACTGTATGTTCCTTTGCTCTGCTGAATAATTGATTTATAACTCCTGCTTGAGACTTTCCCTGGGCATTCATCTATGTACAAGCTCCAACTTCCTCTTCTCGTGATATTGAAGCTTATGGTCAAAGTCTCTAGTAGACATGTGCACTGACAAAAAATGTGTTCGTTTTTGTTTCATTCTTTTTTTGGAAATTTGAAAATCCGAAAATTTGGATTTTCACATTTCCGAATTTGGAATTTTCGAAATTCGGAAATTAAAAAATTAGAAATAAAAAAATTAGAAAATTAGAAAATCTGAAAAAAAAGAAAGAAAATCAGTAAAATTCTAAATAATAACTAATTATTAAATTATCGGTATTGGAATTTTAAATACAAATTTATCTGAAGTTACAAATTATCCAAAATAATGAATGCGGCATCTAAACATGGAATGGAACAAATTAATAATAAATAATAATAATAAAAAGGTTCCATTCATTTATAAACTGCATTAGTTATTTCAGATAATTCGTAACTTCGGATAAATTTCTACTCGTTACGTTCACTAACAGCCAAATTTGAAGGAAAATTCCAATACCTATAATTTAATAGTTATTATTAGTTAGTTATTATTTTAGATTTTCGGGTTTTCGGATTTTCATTCTTTTGAATTTTCAGATTTCCATTCTTATTTTTGGATTTCAAATTTCCAAATTTTTTAATTTCTAAAATTTCTAAATTACGAATTTCCGAAATTTCGAATTTCCGAAATTTCGAATTTCCGAAATTTCGAATTTCGCAAATTTCGAATTTCGCAAATTTTGAATTTCTGAAATTTAGAATTTCCGAAATTTAGAATTTCTGAAATCTCGGATTTTCAAATTTCTGAAATCTCGGATTTTCAAATTTCTGAAATTTAGATTTTTCAAATTTCGGAAATTTAGAATTTTCAAATTTCGGAAATGTAGAATTTTCAAATTTCGGAAATGTAGAATTTTCAAATTTCGGAAATGTAGAATTTTCAAATTTCGGAAATGTAGAATTTTCAAATTTCGGAAATTTAGAATTTTCAAATTTCGGAAATTTAGAATTTAAAAATTTCGGAAATTTAGAATTTTCAAATTTCGGAAATTTTGAATTTTCAAATTTCGGAAATTTAGAATTTTCAAATTTCGAATTTCCAAAATTTAGAATTTCCAAAATTTCCAATTTCCAAAATTTCCAATTTCCAATTTCCGAAATAAAAAATTTCTGAATTTCCAAAGTTCCGATTTTCCGAAATGTAAAAATTCGGAAATTTGAAAATTCGGAAATTCGAAATTCAGAATTTTGGAAATTAAAAAATTTGGACATTCGGTAATTTTGGAATTAACAAATTTGTCAAAATTCGTTAAAAAACTAATTTGAAACTAAACAAATTGCATATGTCTAGTCTCTAGTGACAGCTGCCGGAATGAGCACTAACTGAGCTATGTAAGATTAACACCTCAGGTGAACAGCCTACAGCAGCAACCAGTAGATGATCAGATATCTCATTGTTGGATCCTCTTTGACAGCCACTACTGCCACTTTGTTTCCTACACAACTGATTTATATAAGACCACTGATCACATTCATAACTATATAGTTAGTCAGGTTGACAAAAGAAACAACTTCAACCATTAGAAAAAATAACTAAATAAAGAACCTCCATATACAGAACCCTATACCTACATTTGATCTAAAGGTAGCCAAAAAAACACATCAAAGATAGCTTGACACCGGTACAGTAATGTCATATTTTTAATCTCATATAAACTCACCTGTCCATTCTGGCCTTGCTGGGCTCCCATGTACTGCAACAGAGTACCCATATACTGTTGAGGGATTGTCAGGGGAGACGTTCCAGTATCTACAATTGCCTGGCAACCTTGGCTGCACCATCCTGTTGCTTGTCCATTGACTGAGAAGCTGTGTGATACATTGATAGCATATAAGGGTAAATAGTATGGATTAACAACTGAATTAACCAAAGATAAAAACAAGACTATTATGGTTAACCTGGTGTTTACATTGGTAAAAAGCGGTTTGTTAAAAAAAAAAACATAGTAAGACTGGTCATGTTAAGAAGACAATTTAGAGGTGATCTAATTAAAATATATACATATATATATGTATCTGTTGTGGAAATTTTATGAAGATGTATTTTAATATGTATTGTCATAGCGTCTCCCAGTGTTAGTTTTCCCGCAACCCGCTCTAAAGAGCTGACTGGGGCAGACTGATGCTGGTTGAGGGGTATTTTGGGGTACTTTGTCGCAGTAAGTGGGCTTAGCACTATATAACCATATAGTGTGACCAAACCCCCGTATTGTTTGAATATGTTCAGGTGTTTTTAACTAGCCCTGCAGGAAACGTCATTCTTGAATGTGTGCGCTGTAATATGTTCGCTATTGCTTGTTGGTCTTATGGAAGCACCATCTTCAATTTAAACGCATTGGTGAGTGCTTCCCAAATATGTTTTTGTATGATGCTGGTTGAGATCCCTTAGGTAGTGGAAAACTTCCTGAGGTTGGAGAGAGGTGTTTGCAGAGTGAGGATATGTCTGCCGGTGAAAGGGCCCCTGTGCGATGCACAGACGTTCGTCTGGGGGGCATGTATTTGCTCTGCAAAGACATTATCGGTTTAGCGGATGTGCGCTCGTGTCAGCCCTGTATGCCTGATCAACATATTTGGGGTGCCATGGCGTACACCTGCAGATGGTATCCCATCAGCAGGAACGGTAGTCATTGGTTGTTGTATAAACTCATATCCTTGTTTGGTCATATCCTTGTTTGATCATATCCTGTGGAAGAAGCAATTGGCTGTTGGGGTCAGGGCTGCCTGTTTGTGACTTCCTTTTTGTGACTTCCTTTGTGTGTGTGAATAAAAGACGAGAGCCTCTGCCCAGCAGGGCAGATGAAGGAACGATGGAGCTAAGATGGTGATTATGTCAGTTTACTGGGGAAATGCGGGAGACATGGGTTATTTAAAGATGCATTATACCATTAGACTGAAAAGGTGCGTATTAGCGCAGGTGAGATTGATTATGTATAGCGTATAGCGAAATCTCCACATCATATCCAAAACATGTATTAAAGCAGAACTGAGCAACTATTCCAGTGCCAGTCTACAAAGAGTTCAATATGTGTGATCACTGTTTTGTCTGAATCCATTTAAATTTTAATCCATTAAGCTTTACAGGTGCTATTTTTTAGCCCAAAAGGACCTGAAAAACGCCCAGTGTGAAAGTGGCCTTAATTATTAGTTACTGAATTCATGTTGTAAAGGTTGGCCTCTGAAGATACAATATTAGCAATATCAGGTTTTTTTTTTTCTCAGAGAATAGGTGCAGAAACTTACCCTCCCCAGCCAACTCCCCGTCCCCAACCTCATTTTGCGGGGAGAGTAAAGTAAAGCACACCAAATATTCATATTGCTCAAGGCCCAAGAGGCACAGAGTACAGCACTTAGGAGTGCATAATCCACAGGGCTCAGGAAAGCCTACTATTCAGTGATCAGGTGTAAAAAATAAAAAATAAATCAACACAAGGCACAGTACCTACATATTTAACCATCTATTGCTCACCTTTGCCTCCCATCCATAGTTCACCTCTTCTTCCCCCTGTCCATAGTTCACCACTTCTTCCCCTCGTCCGCAGCTTACCACTTCTTCCCCCATCCGCTGCTCACTACTTCTTCCCCTGTCTGCAGCTTACCACTTCTTCCCCCCATCCGCAGCTTACCACTTCTTCCCCCATCCGCTGTTCACTGCTTCTTCCCCTGTCCACAGCTTACCACTTCTTCCCCCCCATCTGCAGCTCACCACTTCTTCCCCCCATCTGCAGTTTACCACTTTTTCTCCTCGTCCACAGCACACCTCTGTACCTCCACCCAGAGCTCAATTCTGCACCCCTATCCAGAGTTCACCTTAGCACCCCCCACAACTCACCTTTGAACGCCCTGGCAGCAACTCAACTCTGCACCCCCACCTGCCCCCATCCACAGCTTACACTCCGAGTCCACAACTACAACTTGTCTCTACGCCCTTCCATATGTCACTTCTGCACCCCCCTGTCTACAGATTACCCCTATCCACAGCTCTCATCTCTTCACCCCCTGCCACCTCTAAACAACCTGCCAACCCCTCTTCCTAGCTCTTTCCACTGTACCACCTGCCCCCCTCCCCACTACTCAGTTCTCACTTTGCACAACCTCTCCCCCTCTCCAACTCTCACCTCTTTCCACAACTTCATCCCCTCTTCACAAATTCACCCCCACGGCGGTTCACAGCTGTCATTTCCCCCACAGATGCCTCTCTGCACAACCACTGGCCCCCCTCTCCCTTCTCCCTTTCCCTCCACATCTTTTACTCACCACCTCTCAAAAGCTTAATAACAGTGCAGCTGCCAATGGTCTGTTAAGAGTGCCTGGGCTCCAATGGTCTGTTAAGAGTGCCTGGGCTTTCTTCTTTTCCAACACAGTGCAAGAGCCAAGGAGGAGTCTTAGAACACTTCACTTGGCTCTGTGCTACACAGGTCTGATAGGCGAGGACGGGACAGGAGCACCTCTCAATGCACCAGAGGAATAAAAAAAAATGCAGTGTTTTTTGCGTGGACACTGACTTATGCACTGCTCTACACATGCCCTGAGTGCCCAGGATTAAGACACAGAAGCCGGTGGAGGAAGTGAGTAGTGCAAAAACTTCCTCTACCGCCTTCTGTGTTCAGTGACAGGATGGAGGGTACAGGGTTGCCGGAGGTGGCGGTTAGGCCGTTCCAGCAGAAAAAAAAGCACTGGACAATATATAAAACGCTAACGAAAGCCAAGAATTATCAATTACTTACGCATCAACACCAATCTGCCAGTAAACTTCTTGTGTGACTGGAGCCCATTGGATCTGCCCAGAATACAAGCTGTTATCAACCCCACCGAAAATCACCTCACCAGATTGACTAAACAGAGGAGAAAAACAAAAAATATTTTCATGAATATTGCATAAATGATTAAATTGAACTCCCCTAGCTGAGTCTCATTCAATATCATAATCATATATTTATGTTCTCATTTCCATCATGTGCCATTCTCTATTCTGCCTGCGTTATAAGTCTGGTCCATCTTCCTCCAGATATTCCATAGACCTAAATGATGGTGACTTGAGTAGAGTAGCCCAGATGGGCGGCACAGTGGTGTAGTGGTTAGCACCACTACAAGGGTCGCTGGTTCAAATCCCAACCATGACACTACCTGCCTGGAGTTTGCATGTTCTCCCTGTGCCTGCGTGGGTTTCCTCCGGGTACTCCAGTTTCCTCCCACAATCCAAAGACATGCAGGTAGGCTAATTGGCTTCTGTCCAAAAAAATTGGCCCTAGTATATGAATGGGGACATTGGATTGTGGGCTCCTTGAGGGTAGGGACTGATGTGAGTGTGCAATGTACAGGGATAGGGACAATTGTAGACACTCACTCAGGTTGAACTGGATGGACCGAGGTCTTTATTCAACCTTACTAACTATGAAACTATGAAACTATGAAACTATGATTGGTGCAGGATTAGTAGGAAAGAGGCCATTAAAGTTCAGTATATGATAGTAGCAGCAACCACCCCAGTCAAAATGTTTTAATGTACTGTAAATCTTTCATGATCAGTCACTTATTTAATTCATTGTATTGGTAAATCATACAGGTTTATGCGTGCTGCTGGTATATTATTCACCTGTTCATATAGACGCTGAAGATAGGATTATTAAGTACGTTCTGTTGCAACATTCCTTGCATTGCAGTGGTGGCACCTCCTGCAGACATGGCAGGATATGCCATTCCAAATATACCATCAAACTTAGAATAGTAAAAACTGCTGCCACTCTCTGAGTAAGTCAGTCCAAATTCCTGGTTTGTGAGAGTTAGTCCTTGAACCTGTGTTGTCAAATAAGTTGTGTTAGAAAGCATTAGTGTATAATTACATTTAGTAATGTACATAGAGCAAGTACAGCTGCTGAACCTTTAAAAACTATAATAGTTTATGCAGAAGATATTAAAGGATAGCTGAACTGAGGGTACAAATGTGTGCAACTACACCCTCTGTTTTTACCATAAATTGTGAGACAGGGTCATTTTGTTTTTTTTTTTCTTTGTTTTTGTTTTGATTTTTGCAGGCTAGCTGGTAAGTGTGCTGGGAAATGTTTATTTGTTTGTTATGTGCATTTCCCTTCCATGTGCACCCTACTGCAAAGGCTAGTTATATATTAGGGTAGTTGCCATCTTTTTGTATATCTTGTATGATGGATTTGGAGTGGGGATACATTGGAAGCCTTCATCTGTCATTGTGCTCTTGCTCAGCGTCCAATGTGTCCCTGTGCCTTTAACCTCTTCCCGCTGACATGGCACATATATGCAACCTCTTGGCGGGTGTGCTTTAACCCTGTGTAAACACTTTTCTGTGCTGGGAGTGCGCAGGGCACACCTGTGGGGTCGTAAAAGCTACCGATGCATACTAGCGATCAGCACCTTTCCAATCATGTGACTGCTGTGACAGCCAATCACAGTGGTCACGTGACCCGAATGCCCACCCCCCCCCCCCAGCATTTAGAAGCTCTTAAAAGGGCCAGGAGGCGGCAGCAGAAGAGGATAAGGATGAGTGGGGCTCCTCCAAGCAAACCTGGTCTTAATTTATCCACTGCTATATATATGCTCCAACTTGGAGACTCTCAAATATATAGAGTTAGGACCACAGAGGAGCCTAGGCATAGGCACTGTGGCTTCCACTTATATTTGCAAATATGTTCAACTAAACCCTCTGTTTTTAATGTGAATAGTTAAACAAAACTTTTGTTTGTGATGTTACTATGTAACTATGTAACTATGTGATGTGCATTGCCCTTCTATGTGCATCATACTGCATAAGTTAGTTATAAATTGGGGTGGTTGCCATCTTTTTTTTTTTTTTTTAGCTTGTGCACTGAGTGTACATTTAGGCTGTCATTACTGACCCCTTAATCTAAAATTATAAATTGCCTGGTTTCCTTGAGGACCCAACTGACCCAACATCTTCAATACTCTTTTATGTTGCTGAAGAATTAAAAATCAAGAGTTCTGATCCTAATTTTTTTAATCTGCATGTTTGTTCTAGATCGGTGGTTTAAAGTAATGAAGTTAGAAACCTCAAAGTAACTAGCATTTTAAGAAGAAGGTCAGCAATGGGTGCCTACAAGTTTTTGTCAGTACATATGAATGTTAATATTAACCTTTAATATCAGTTTACTTACAGACACAGTGTCATAACCAAAGATACCACTGACGCTGCCACTGCCATAAGACATAGTGAATTGCTGGCCATTGGAGGAATATGTGGAGGACTGGCTGGGATTAAACATATTGTGGTTGCCTGCATACAATTGAATAAGGTAAAATTAAGTTTGTTATTTATTAGAAACAACTCCCTAAAAATGTTTTAAGATGGTTACTTTATGAATTATAGAGCAACTCCAGGCAAACATATAAATACAGTGAAGAAACATAAGCCTACTGATTGCACAGTGAAGAAGCAACATTCTGATAAGGGCCATTCCTCTGATCTCTCATCTTGTCAATTTGTTCTTTGTCAGCATATTTGCTGACAGCTTATCTAATTGGCTCCCAGTGATGTGCTTTCCTGGCCCAGTCTGAGTATGTATGCATAGGGTATAATGTACAGATGAGATTAATAATATTACAGTATGATTTATCATAACAATTTTTTTTTTTCTCCTGGCTTAATGTCTGTTGTAGAACAAGCACATGCTAATATTAAAAATAATAAAAAGAAGTTCAGGATCAGTTACATACAGTATATGTTTGTTACCTATAACTATATCTGTGTCTATGTCTGTCCATTATTTTTTTTAGGTATATTAGATCTTATCTAAAAGGGGCAATAAGCCCAACCTAGGGTATATATGTATACTACATTGAAGGGAAATTATAATGTGGGGTTTTGGATAGTCTCAGGCATTCATACAGTTGTCATGAATAATCCCCACAATTTGTGGAATATGTTTACTTTCTATGTCCATCAGCTCCATCTAATGGCCATATTGCAGTTATTTACTGAAATACCCCAATCAGGAAAATACTGAGCTATAGCCAATAGATGGTGCTAATGACCATACAAACATGTTAAATTGATCAAACATATTACACAATTATGGGGATTTTTAAGTTGCCCAGGTGTTAAATAAACTAGAAGGCCAAGAGTTGTTTAAATACTTTAAAACTAAGGCCACTTTCACTGAAGCGCTTCTAAACTGCCAGTAAAAACACTGAGCGCTTTTGAAGAGCTTTTCAGGTGCTTTTGAAGAGCTTTCCATTCATTTCAATGGGCAGGGGAGTTTTTCACAGCCCTGCTAGCACACTGCCCCAGTGTGAAAGCGTTCATTGATTTTAATGGAATTTAGTTTTCGTGAGCTTTTTAGGCGCTGTTTTAAGCGTGAAAGCGCCTGAAAAGCGCCTCAGTGTGAAAGTGGTCTAACGCTTACTTTTTTACAAAACGAAACTCTCTCTATCAACATTAGCTGGATATAGTAAAGTATCACACTTGCTAGGGCTTAATTTTATACATACATCATAAGTCACCATTTGTTAATTATCATGAAATTATAGTATATACAGTTCAGTGACCTCACTGCAAAATGAGATAAAGGAAAGGAATTACAATTATTTTGTTAGTTGTTTGTCTTAGAACAATGCTTGTTTCAAAACTGAAACTGCCTTTAAGAAGACATTGGAGAGCAAAAGAGCTCAATAATTGTTTTGTTATGGGGCCCAAGTACATGTAGTTACTATCCTAGAAGGTAGCAGAGGTTGTTTACAAAACTGATCATTTATTTCATTTGCCTTAACATGTTGCATATAATCTATATTTTCAAAAGTAGTGGGACACCTGCCTTTACATGCCCATGAACTTTTATGGCATCCCAGGGTTCAATATTGAGTTGGCCTACCTTTTGCAGCTCTTCTGGGAAGGCTGTCCACAAAATTTAGGAGTGTGTCTATGTTTGACAATTCTTCCAGCAACACATTTGTGAGGTTGGGCACTGATGTTGGACGAGAAGGCCTGGCTCGCAGTCTCCACTCTAATTTATCTCAAAGGTGTTCTATCTGGTTGAGGCCAGTTAAGTTCCTCCACCCCAAACTTGCTCATCAATGTCTTTATGGACCTTGCTTTGTGCACTGGTCCAAATCATTGGGTGGAGGGAGGATTATGGTGGAGGGGGATTATGGTGTGGGGTTGTTTTTCAGGGGTTGGGCTTAGCCCCTTAGTTCCAGTGAAGGTAACTCTTAAGGTGTAACCATACCAAGACATTTTGGACAATTTCATGCTCTCAACTTTGTGGAACAGTTTGGGGGTGGCCCCTTCCTGTTGCAATATTACTGTGCACCAGTCACAAGGCAAGGTCTATAAAGACATGGATGAGCAAGTTTGGGGTTAAGAAACGTGACTGAGTCCTGACCTTAACCTGATAGAACACCTTTGGGATGAATTAGAGAGAGAACTACGAGCCAGGCCTTCTTGTCCAACATCAGTGCCTGACCTCACAAATGTGCTTCTGGAACATTCACATAGACAGACTTTTAAACTTTTAAACCTTGTTGACAGCCTTCCCAGAAGAGTTGAAGCTGTTATAGCTGTAAAACACAATATTGAACCATACAGACTAAGACAAGGAAGTCATTAAAGTTCATGCGAGTGTAAAGGCAGGCGTCCCAATACTTTTGACAATATAGTGTATGCATTTCATATATGGTCAGAGTCATGTGAAAGCAAACTTGAAGCTATGTGAAAAAACACCAAATCCACCTTTCTGATAAATTGCCAGCCTGACATCCCGAGCATCAAGGGGGTTGAGCGACTATTGCATGTAATTATAGACATACTGATTTCAAAGCCCCTCAGTTGACTAAAATTGTACTGGCTATTTTCATTTTACAATTGGAAATGCAAGTTTCATAACACTTTTATGAAATGTAAGAAGCAGAATATTCTATAGTCTATTTTTTTGGGGGTTCAATAGTAATTTTTGCTCTTTTTTAACTGCACTATTATACTTTACTCACTGCAAGCAGAACTTTGACAGTTGACAGATGGAACCCAGAGGTTGGATGATCCAGTATCAAACAGAACCAAGAAGTTTTGGGGTGGTGTTCCTATGCTGATCTCTCCATAGTAATATGTCTAAAGATAAAAATAATTTGTAACAAAATATTCATTATGTTTCATTATTATTAATTATGAGTGATCTGCTAATAATCATTTTACTGTACACAAACATAGAGAACTTACATCCATATACATTGGCTCGTAAGCTACAGCAAAATCGAATTTTTGATTGAAGTTGTACTTAAGTGCAGGGTCTCTTTTGTGTGTCTTCATATATTCATCCAGGACTCCTTTTTCCTGCATGATTTCTCGAGCTGACTTGTATCTTTTCAGAGGGACCCTAAAAGAAACAGTTGTGAGTTGCTTAGTGTTGTATTTTGAAATTTCTCTGGCCTATTTATATACTGCGGTTTGGAAGCGTGGGATAACTTTATGTGCGCTTCAGCACAGATTTTTTTTATATATATTTAAAATATTAGTATTTTTGCTGTCTGCTTTTTGTTTAAATTTTCAGTCACATAAAAAATATACATATACAGTATTTCAATTTAAATATGAAAAAGGTCTTTTTAGTGGGAGAGTATTTAAAATAATGACTAATCCTGAGACAGTGCCTAGAGCAGATGGGTAAGAGAGTCTCAAAATTTGCAGTGAGCATTACTTATTTTGTTTTCCTCTTCTGTTCATTTGTAAACATTTTTACTACATTCTGAAAAGAATCTATGGGAATGGATGGAGTGTATACAGAGAATGCAATAAGGCATCAGTACACTCCCTATACAGTAGTTCAAGTAGGATTATACAATCCCTCCTTTTCTTTTTCTCTATCCAGTTAAAGACACTAGATGAAAATGTAAAGCAGACCTTATACAATCGCCAATAGCACATTCTAGCATCAGCAGTAAAATATACATGATAGAAAAAGGGAAGCTTGTACAAAATGTTGTATTCATTTAAGTGAGCCTAAGGCCTTAACCCCTTAACAAGTGTACACATATGCAGCCTCACGGAAGTGGTTCTTCTTCCATGGGGCTGCATATGTGCGCCACTGTGTTTGTACTGAGGGCATGCTCCTGGCAAAAAGATTGAGCTCTCATTAAAAGCCCCCAGTCTTGCACTAACGATCGAGAATTGGGATGCCTGGTTCCCAATCACCTGATTGCTGTGATAGTCTCTGACTGGTTATCACAGTGATCACTGTAAAGCCTGCCTCATTGTTTTTTTCTTTTCTTCTCTTGAATGGAGAAAAAGATACATTTCTATCTTTTTTCGCTTGCTAGAAGAGAAAAGTAAATACCCGTTCCTTTTCCTAATGTGACAATAAAGCATTTTTTATTGTCACACAGGGAATTGAGTATCTGATGTGGCCTTGACCCTTACAGTGTTTCTGGGGCCTAAGAGTGGTACTAAAGAGTCTAGAACCGGTGTGGATATCTCTGACCTGTCCCCCCTTCCTGTTACACCTACCCCCCCACCTACCACCTATCACACTCCGTCAAATCACAGTATTCTGTTATCTGTTGGTCTACGGTTGCCCCGCAGGATACTGATACTCACTAGATACTACCACTTAAATTGGTTCTTGATTCCTATTTTTTCTGTATGTCATAAAGCATTGGCTTCCCTGCTCCCCTTGCACAGCTAGCTCCCTTTGGGGTGTAAGGCTGGAGCAGGTAAGGCCGTGAGTTCTCATATAATAGGTTTCACATGCTACATAGATATGTAAGAGTGTTAACGTCAAGTTTGAAACTGATTAATAATTGACCTGTTTTCTTATTTTTGTTCATATACTTCATTAGCTCAGGTTCTTCCCCCACTTGAAGTATTTAGTTTACAGATTTGTATATCTGGACTTGTTTCTTAGACTGTTCGGTTCATTATAATCTGTTGCTCCAGATATAAATGTCAGTGCCTACAATATATTGCTGTTATTGTAATGTCGACATACTCTTGTATTTGCCTTTAATTTCTCAATAAAAATTGTTTGAAACAAAAAAAAAAAAAAAAAAAAAAAAGAACCGGTGTGGGTTCCCATTGGTTCTGGGCAGTGATTATAGCCCTGGGTGGAGAGTTGCCCCGCTTTATATCTGTGCCTGCCTTCGGCGGTGTATTGCAGATTGGACATGCTGACCTGACTGCCTCTTTTTGCTGCCAACATGCTCAATCTTTTGCATAGATTTACCAGCTCACAATAAGTGGCTCCTGATGAAGCTTTCAAAGCAAAATGTGTAGAGATTTTGTTCTCCTTCTAGCCTTCACTTTTTGAGTGTTCCATCGTGTAATGTAAAGATGATATTGTTATTTATATTTTTTACTATCATTCAGTCTGGGCCGAAGGCTATAAAGTATGTGTCTGGTATCATTCTTTTTAAAATTGTTATTGTACTGAAAAAATTATTAATTTTTTTTGTATTGAATAGAGCTGCACGATTAATAGTTAAGAATCAAGATTGCAATTCTTTTCCCCTCGCGATCTTAAAGCGGAGTTCCACCCAAAAGTGGAACTTCTGCTCATTGTTCTCCTCCCCCCCTCCAGTGCCACATTTGACACCTTTCGGGGGAGGGGGGCAGGATACCTGTCTTTCACAGGTATGCTGTCCCCACTCCCGGGAGTCTCAGCCGCAGGTATTGACGTCACGTGGGGCTCCCTCCTCCTCCCTCCTCCTTCCCCGGCCGCTGGGCCAGTAGAGAGAGTAGAGAGAGGAGCGGCACCTTGTGCATGTGCAGTAGGGTTCCCGGCGTGAAGCTGTAAGGCTACACTGCTGGATTCCCTTACTCGCAATGGAGGTGACAGCACCCGACTGCTGATGGAAACATCATCTGCGGTGACGACATCGCTGGACTCCAGAACAGGTAAGTGTCCAATTTATTAAAAGTCAGCAGCTGCAGTATGTGCAGCTGCTGGCTTTTAATTGTTGCAGTAGTTGTTAACAAAGCATTTTCCCGATTGTATGCAGATTTCTCTGCTCAAGCCGACAGCTGTAAAAAAACGAACAAAAAAAAACAGGCAGTCTGCCAAGTCTCACAACATTCCTTAGCTGCTGAGCTAACTATAAACATTGTAACGTTTTGTTCTTTAGATCAAAGGAATGAACTTTGGTCTGCAAATGAGGTAAGTTTAACCACTTAAAGGCTTAACCTTTTTCTGAAACTTGTTGGTTTCAAGTTAAAATCATTATTTTTTGCTAGAAAATTACTTAGAACCCCCAAACATTATATATATATATATATATATATATATATATATATATATATATATATTTTGCACAGACCCTAGAAAATAAATAAATAAAATAGTGGTTGTTGCAATATACTGTATTTGCGCAGCGGTCTTTCAAATGCATTTTTTTTGGGGAAAAAAATACACTTTAAAAATACACTTTAATGAATAGAAAAAAAACGAAACAGTAAAGTTGTTGTATAATGTAAAAGATGATGTTACGCCACGAGAACCATGATCTTTATTCTAAGCAAAAAAATAATGATTCTCATTTTTCCCAGAATTGTGCAGCTCTAGTATGGAAAAATAATGATATTTTAAGAAAGACATTTTCTCTCTGTGTATATACTCCTGAGTAGGGATGGGCTGGGTGTTCAAGTCGAACGCATGTTCGACACGAATATCGGCTGTTCGCCCGTTCGGTGAAGCCAGAACTTTGTGGGCCGTTCGCGCCATATTCGTGTGGTGTGAACACCCCACAATGCACTGCGCCATCGCAGTGCATTGCTGGCTGATGATTGGCCAAGCATGCACTGTGACCCACATGCTTGGCCAATCACAGCACCGGCAGCAAGGAGAGTCATAATTGGCCACAGGCAGGATGAGGAGGAGGCACATCTCCAACAAGGCAGGATGTCCTCCGGGGGCCAGCTTAAGGGCAGCACACCGACTGAATCACACCGCAGAGCTCCCATTATGCTCATGCACTCTGCAGTGTAGTTGAGCATCATGTAAAATGTAGTTCCAAGACATCTGGGGTGCCAAGGTTCGCCATCACTGGCCTAGGCTATAACAAGATTGCCAAGACCTTGAAACTGAACTGCAGCACGGTGGCCATGATAACGACCCCAAACACACCTCTAAGACGACCACTGCCTTGCTGTGGGTAAAGGTGATGGACTGATCAAGCATGTCTCCAGACCTAAACCCGATTGAGCATCTTTGGGGCATCCTCAAATGAAAGGTGGAGAAGCACAAGGTCTCTAACATCCACCCGCTCTGTGATGTGATCATGGAGGAGTGGAAGAGGACTCCAGTGGCAACCTGTGAAGCTCTGGGGAACTCCATGCCCAAGAAGGTTAAGGCAGTGCTGGAAAATAATGGTGGCCACACAAAATATTGAAAGTTTGGGCCCAATTTGGACATTTTCACTTAGGGGTGTACTCACTTTTTTTGTCTTGTTGAGTAGTAGTGTCAGGAAGCTAGTTGTTAGGTAATTTGGACTGGGTATAATCTCTAATCCTCATTAAATTTATAGGTACGATGCCCGGCGGGTGTGGAGAGGCGACTCGGTGTACATCTTGCAGCATGTATGCGTTCCTTGATTATCTGATCGAGGGTGAATACTGCTGTGCAAAATGTAAGCACATTGTTTCCCTGGAAGCCCAGGTTCTGAATCTGGGGAAGCAACTGTCAGCACTGAGAAGTCCCTCCATAATAAAGGAGAGCCAGGAACGTACATGGCAGGTGCCAGCAGGGGCCAGCACAGAGGTGGGTGGAGACAAAGAGGTGCAGGCACTAGAAAATAGTAGATTGGTGACAATCAGGAAGGGTAGAGGGGGAAGTGCCAGGGAGGCCGATCCAGGGCTCGAGCATCCCAATAAGTATGCTCCATTGAGTGACATTGGTGAAACTAGTCAGGGACCAGCACTTCTGGAGCTGAGGGACTCTCCTAGCTGCCGGGGGAAGAACTCCTCCAGTGAGATTGGGGGGGGGGGGGGGAGCAAAGGGAAAGGAAAGACAGATTCTGGTGGTAGGGGACTCAATTCTTAGAAGGACAGAGAGGGCAATCTGTAACAAAGACCTGAAGCACCGAACTGTATGTTGTCTACTGGGAGCTCGGGTTCTGCACATCACGGATCTGGTGGACAGATTACTGGGAGGGGCTGGGGAAGACCCAGCTGTCATGGTGCACGTTGGCACCAATGACAAAGTCAGAGGCAGATGGAGTGTCCTAAAGAACGATTTTAGGGACTTGGGAGCTAAATTGAGGAAAAGGACCTCCAAGGTAGTATTCTCAGGAATACTACCGGTACATCGAGCCACACCAGAAAGGGAGAGGGAGATTAGGGAAGTAAACAAGTGGCTGAAGAGCTGGTGTAGTAAGGAGGGTTTTGGGTTCCTGGAGGACTGGGGCGACTTCTCAGTCGATAACTGGTACTATAGAAGGGACGGACTGCACCTAAATGAGGAGGGTGCAGATCAGCTGGGAATAAGGATGGCCAAAAAGTTAGAGGGGATTTTAAACTAGGCGATGGGGGGAGGGTCCAGAGATAGAAATAGTCAGCGTGGAACATATTCCAGAGGGTAGGGCTCAAGTCCTGCGGGAACGCATGGGAACGAAGTTCCTGTACTTTTTCCACAACAGGAACTCAGTTCCCGTTAGCAGCTGTGTCCTGCAAGACTTTGAAGTATGCGAGCTGTATGGCAGGTGCTACACCAGCAGCTGCCGACACAGCTCGCAATAGTAAGTAGGGGGCCCCATGACAGCTTTCGTTTCGATCTACCTGTCAATCACAGAGGGTAGATCAGGTCCCTGCTGCTAAGAGTTTGTATTTAGTCAGACATCTCGTGATGCGCTCCTCCCCGCCGGCCCCTCCTGATTTTCTTTCTCCTCATCCCCCCCCAGTCTCCTGCATACTTGCTCTGTGTGTCCCGCTGAATCCCCCCTCCTCTATCTTCAGTGCCATATGATGGGAGAACCCAGAGGAGGAACCCAGAGGAAGAGCACAGCTATTCTGCTCACAGGACATGCAGGGAGAGAGGTGAGCTGAGGGAGGAACATCAGTTTGAGGTGGTAAACTGAGCACAATACCTGGCAAAGTTTAATTCCAGGAGGGGAGTTTATGTGGAAATATGTGAATGGTTGGAATAGCAGCGAGTGTGTGTTGGAGCCCTGCAAAGTTTGCAGCCCCCCAAGCTAACATACATCTCCTAAGCAGGAACACATCACTATCTCCCCAAGCATTCTGTCCAGATAATGTGCAGTTAATTTATGACCTTTCCATTTAACCCTATGTTATTCAAACTCTGTTCAATGAAAAGTGTAAACTCACCACAAAAACACTCTATATCCAAAATAAAATTCCCTAATAAAGATCAGAACATGATGTTCACATTTGCATGGAAGCACAATTGAATGAATGCTGATTATTCAGAGAATTACCGTATTTATGTTTATTGAGGATTGTTTTTTTTAATGTACTAACAGTTAAGCTTCAAACACACAATACGAAAATTGGATGAAAAATACCACGTTTGAAGCGTTCGTGCATATGAGCGCATAATTTTTTTTTTTTTTTTTTTTGGTGTGCGAGTAGATCTTGGGTGGGAGTTTCCACACTTTTTTCCCCAGGACTTGACCCCTGATTAGGGGCATTAGTGGTAGGGTAACCAAAGCACATAAACCCAAGGTAAGTATAGTAGAAAGTCCTAGTGGCAATTTCGGAACACCCAAGAGGATAGTATGTGACCGGTCAAAATATAGTAATGCATTAAAGTGTTTGTTCACCAATGCCAGAAGTCTGCCAAGCAAAATAGGTGAGTTGGAAGCTCTGGTGCATCAGGAGAGCTATGAAGTAATCGGTATTGCTGAAACTTGGCTTCATTCCTCACATGAATGGGCTATTAATATTCCTGGCTTTGCACTCTTTCGGAAGGACAGAGTAAAAAGGAAAGGTGGAGGGGTCTGTCTGTATGTGAGAAGTGATCTCAAAGCGAGTGTGAAAGAGGACCTGGTGGATATAGAGTGTGATGAGTCTGAAGCATTATGGGTGGAACTGCATACAGATGTGCGTAGTTCAAAGTTAATCATTGGAGTTTATTATAGACCACCCAATGTTAATGAGGAGGTGGAGACTCAGCTCCTTGCACAGATGGAAAGGGCTGCAAGGGCTGGGACAGTGATAATAATGGGGGATTTTAACTACCCAGAAATTGACTGGAGTAATGGCACTGCTGGGACAGTTAAAGGGCAAAAATGTATAAACCTATTACAGGACAATTTTATGGTCCAGTTTATTGAGGCCCCAACTAGGAATGATGCTCTGCTGGATCTGGTAATCTCAAACCATGCAGAGCGTATTAAGCCCCATACACACGGTCGGAAAATCCGACCACCAAATCCATCGGATTTGGTCCGACGGATTTAGTCCGACACTGGTGTTGCATACACACGGTCGGACAATGTTGTCGGAAAATCCGATCATTCTGAACGTGGTGACGTTTGTTGCCTACGATGGGACTACGTAGAGGCTAGTAGCCAATAGCTTTGGTCTTGTAATGTGATCTGAGCATGCGTAGCACTTTGTCCGTCGGAATTCGCTACACACGATCGGAATTGGTGTGAGCGGACTTTGTTGTCGGAATATTTATAGAGCAGGAGATAGAACTTTGTCCGTCGGACAATCCGATGGAAACTGTCCGATGGTGCCTACACACGGTCGGAATTTCCGACAACATTGTCTGATAGGACAGAATCCATCGGAAAATCCGACCGTGTGTATGGGGCTTTACTAATGTTGAGATAAAGGAACATCTGGGTAGCAGTGACCATAACATGATTTCATTTGATGTTAGCTATAAGAAAAAAATCACATACGGGAAAGATAAAAACACTTAATATCAAGAGTGCAAATTTTCCAAGGATGAGGGCTGCTCTCCAGGACTTGGACGGGGAGGGAATATTGGCATCAATAAGCACAGAACAGAAATGGGAATTCTTCAAAAAGACTGTTTGTGAACTCACTGCAAAGTATATTCCCATGGGCAATAAGTTTAAAGGCTAAAAATAAAACCTATGTGGCTCACGGCGAAAGTTAAAAAAAAGCTATAAACAATAAGAAAAGAACTTTTAAAAAATATAAAAATGAAGGATCACTAGTGTCATTTAAATGTTACAAAGAATATAACAGAATATTTAAAAAGGAAATTAAGGATGCAAAAGTTCTAAACGAAAGACAGATTGCAAAAGATAGTAGGACAAACCCCCAAAAAATCTTCAAATATACTAATAGTAAAAAGTTCAAGTCTGAGCATGTAGGCCCTTTACAAAATAATCTAGAGTGGGTGACTGGAGACAAAGAGAAGGCTAATTTATTAAATACTTTCTTCAGCTCTGTGTATACAAAGGAGCATGGGTGAGCTCATGTCCATAATGGGGGTGGTAGTGACACAGCCCCAAATCCACAATGGCTCAAAAGTGATATGGTCCAGAAATATGTAGACAGAATAAAGGTGGATAAAGCACCTGGACCTGATGGCATCCACCCATGGATCCTAAAAGAATTGAGCTCTGTAATTTCAAAGCCATTGTATCTAATTTTTAGGGACTTATTAATGACAGGAATAGTGCCACTGGATTGGCGCAGGGCCAATGTGGTGCCTATATTTAAAAAGGGAACAAAGTCTTTACCAAGTAACTATAGACCTATTAGTTTAACTTCTATAGTTGGGAAGATACTGGAGAGATTAATAAAAGACCACATAGACGAGTTCTTGCTGGAAAAAAATATTTTAAGCAACAGACAGCATGGTTTCATGAAAGACAGAAGTTGTCAGACAAACCTGATTTCTTTTTATGAGGAGGTAAGTAAAACCTTGGACAGAGGGGTGGCGGTGGACGTGGTATACTTGGATTTTGCAAAAGCGTTTGATACAGTTCCGCACACATGGCTCATGTGTAAGGTAAAGTCTACAGGTTTGGAAATATCGGTTTGTAAATGGATAGAAAAGTGGCTAAAAGACAGAATCAGAGAGTAGTGGTAAATGATTCTTATGCCCCATTCACACGGTCGGATTTTCCGACGGAAAATGTCCTATCGGACAATGTTGTCGGAAATTCCGACCGTGTGTAGGCTCCATCGGACTTTTTCCGTCGGATTTTCAGACGGACAAAGTTTTATCTCCTGCTCTCAAATTTTCAGACAACAAAGTCCTATCGGACTTTTTCCGATCGTGTGTAGCGAATTCCGACAGACAAAGTGCCACGCATGCTCAGATCACATTACAAGACCAAAGCTATTGGCTACTAGCCTCTACGTAGTCCCGTCGTATGCAACGAACGTCACCACGTTCAGGATGATCGGATTTTCCGAAAACTTTGTCCGACCGTGTGTATGCAACACCAGTGTCGGACAAAATCTGTCGGAAAAAATCCGACGGATTTTGTGGTCGGAATTTCCGACCGTGTGTACGGGGCATTACTCTGAATGGTCTAAGGTTATCAGTGGTGTACCCCAAGGTTCAGTGCTGGGACCCTTACTTTTTAATATCTTTATAAATGATATTGGGTCTGGGATTAAAAGTAACATTTCTGTCTTTGCAGATGACACCAAGCTATGCAGTGGAATAATGTCCTTACAGGAGGTCTCCAATTTACAAGCCGACCTCAATGCTCTGTCTAATTGGGCGACTATGTGGCAGATGAGGTTTAATGTTGATAAATGTAAAGTTATGCACTTGGGGGCTAAGAATATGCATGCATCATACATGCTAGGGGGAGTACAACTGGGGGGGATCCATAGTGGAGAAGGAATTGGGGGTTTTGGTAGATCATAAGCTCAATAATAGCATGCAATGCCAAGCTGCGGTTTCCAAAGCGAGCAAAGTCCTTTCTTGTATTAAGAGAGGTATGGACTCCAGAGAGAGAGATATAATTTTGCCCCTGTTCAAATCATTAGTAAGACCACATCTGCAATATGCAGTTCAGTTTTGGGCACCAGTTCTCAAAAAGGATATTGGGGAACTGGAGAAAGTGCAGAGAAGGGCAACCAAACTGATAAGAGGCATGGAGGAGCTCAGCTATGAGGAAAGATTAGAGGAACTGAATTTATTCACTCTTGATAAGAGGAGATTAAGGGGGGATATGATCAACATGTACAAATATATAAGGGGTCCATATAGTGAACTTGGTGTTGAGTTATTCACTTTACAGTCAACAAAGAGGCCAAGGGGGCACTCTTTACGTCTAGAGGAAAAGAGATTTCATCTCCAAATATGGAAAGGTTTCTTCACAGTAAGAGCTGTGAAAATGTGGAATAGACTCCCTGCAGAGGTGGTTCTGGCCAGATCAGTAGATTGCTTTAAGAAAGGCCTGGATACTTTCCTAAATGTACATAATATAACTGGGTACCAACATTTATAGGTAAAGTTGATCCGGGGAAAATCCGATTGCCTCTCGGGGGATCAGGAAGGAATTTTTTCCCCTCCTTTAGCAAATTGGAGCATGCGCTGCTGGGGTTTTTTGCCTTCCTCTGGATCAACTGTGGGTATATAATGGGGTATATGGGATTGTATGATATTATTTTTTTTTTATTTGTGGTTGAACTGGATGGACTTGTGTCTTTTTTCAACCTAACTAACTATGTAACTATGTAACTTTTGTTGCCAGCGGTTTAGACATCAATGGCTGTGTGTTGAGTTATTTTGAGAGGACAGCAAATTCACACTATTATACAAGCTGTACACTCACTACTTTACATTGTAGCAAAGTGTAATTTCTTCAGTGTTGTCACATGAAAAGATATAAAAAAATATTTGAGGGGTGTACTCACTTTTGTGAGATACTATATGTTAAGATTTTAGCATTAGTAGATTCCCTCAGCCATGCTGAATCTCAATTGCTGGCTATCATATTCTACCAACAGTTGCTCCTGAAGCTGCCATAATACCTAAACAATTATCTCATTGGCTAATTTAACTTTTCAATTTCAGATCGAAAAATCTTAGATTTAAGCTCTTAATGGAAGCAATAAAAGAATTATGACATGGAAAAACACTTTCATTTTTTTTCTCAGTGCAGAAACAATGGAAGTGGAAGAGCAGGATCATTTTCATCGATAACTGTGACACGGCAGTGCACAGAAAACTTTCAAATAACCACTGCATGGGAGCAGAGTGTCTTGCCACTTGTTGCACCCAATGCAATAAATCATACACCTGCTTGGCCATTCACAAATAAATGCATTATCGTTCAAGTCACTGTAGCTGAAATATGAAACACTTTTTGTCATCATGCATTATTACCCTTTACCAATAAACTCAAACAATAAAATAAAAAATGTATTTATATTATAATAGGGGAAAATATGCCCTCTTTGGCTAGCTTAAGACATTCTCTGTTCATGCTAAGGGAACGTTCTATACAATATGGGTGGGACTCACCTTACCAGCCCCTCTGACAGCTGAAGGCATATAAACGTGAACACCACCCACTTCATGATTTGTCTCTTCTCACTTTGGAAAGATATGAGATCAACTATCTGAAATGATTCTTTTTATATTGTAAGACTGCAAGTTTCTTGGTCACCTTTAGACCAATCAAAGGCTTTATCTCAAAGATGCAATATTTCTGTATAAATTTCCAAATGATAAGAGAGTTTTGTTTGACTGAGTGACACTACATGTATGCCAAGAATTACTTTTCTGTTGGCTTTAACTTCGAAGTGTCCTTTTAAGATTTCTTTCTTTGAGGTACTGAGCTGGGATAATACAGATTAAGATTTGAATATTTGTTTTACAATATAAATAGCTGATTGTGTGATTATAATTTTATGCCCTTGCAAAATGTTTATTTTTTGATGACAGCCATTCAAATTTAGATGTTTGGAATACACAATGATTTAAAAAGCTAGTTGTATGTAAACATGTTTATGAATCAAAAATTTGTATTTATCGTTTGTCATTATATATTTTTTTATATTATAATTATTTATTTTTTTTATTTTTTTTTTTTTTTTGTTAGTGTATAGTATGGTAAAGTTGGGGGCAGAGGTGTGGAAAAATACAGATGGCTGTGGGGAGAAATGCAAACATGGCAGGGGAAGGTGGAGAACATAAGAATGTAGCTGTAAGTGAAAAATTTGAAGACTTAGCAAGAATTGAAGCAAAAAGTTAGGTAGCTGGGGTCAACACAGGCAATTGGATGGTTGTGAGAAGGAACACAGGCAGGGTGGGGAGAAGTTGGCAGTGTTGGTATAGTATACAAATATAAAGTATAAAAATATAAGTATAAAAATACTGAATACTGTATATGTACATACAGTGTATTTATTTATTTTGGAGGTTAATGTAATGTTCAGTTTTTCCAGTGGAAAATAAGACTTGCACAGCAATAATATTGATTCTATATGTTGTCTGTACCAGTTTTTGAAACCAATTACTGCTCATGCAGTTTGTTATTTTCCCATTAAGAACACAGAAAACACTATTTTAACGTGTTTGAATTTCAGCCATAATAGTAAAATGAATATTGCCATTAATTTGCACATCTATGGGTGTTGTGGCAGCTTTTCTATCAGAACTCTGTAAAATAAGTATCATGTGTTGGTAATTTAAAGGAGCAGTGAAAAGAAGTGGGAGTTGAGGTGGGCCAAAGGTTATTGATAACACTCCAATTAGCACATGCCTTATTTCCTTTTCATTACTGACTAAACAGTTGCAGCAGGTCACCTTTGGATAGGTAAATAAATGTGGAAGGATTATTCAACTTTTATTTACTTTTATGGAGACTTACAGCACCTTTCCTGGCACACATTCCACTTCATAACCAGTAGTCATTTTCTTTTATTGCTTTTTTCCTTTTTATCATAGAGCACATTCCGTTATACAGTTAGAAATATAATTCTGAGTTCATTACATAGTACTTTATATTTTATCAAAAATGTTTTCTTGTTGTTGTTATGTGTTAAATCATCATTTTCATATTTTATGTTCATATTTTATTTGCTAAGGGCAAATGTTAGCCATAAATTTTAAATATATTCACCAAATTTTGCAATGCCAAATAGAGAAATAATAGCTAAACAATGAGGCAGTATACTGGATAGTGAAGATAAATTACTTTTTAATAATTAGAATATAGATAAAATTGCACTTACAATGAAACAACTCAATCCAAGCATATCACCAGGCAACATAACTCCTGTCTAGCAGTAGGTCACAAATACATTTTTAAGGGAATCTCATCAAACAAGTAGACTGAAGTAGAAATACAGTGCCTTGAAAAAGTATTCACCCCCCTTGGCTTTTTACCTATTTTGTTACATTACAGCCTTTAGTTCAATGTTTTTTTTAATCTGAATTATATATGATGGATCAGAACACAATAGTCTAAGTTGGTGAAGTAAAATTAGAACAATATATACATAAAACTATTTTTCAGAAATAATAAAATGATAATTGGCATGTGTATATGTATTCACCCCCCTTTGTTATGAAGCCCATTAAGAGCTCTGGTGCAACCAATTACCTTCAGAAGTCACATAATTAGTGAAAAGATGTCCACCTGTGTGCAATCTAAAGCCCCATACACACGGTCGGATTTTCGCATGGATTCTGTCCGATCGGACAATGTTGTCGAAAAATCCGACCGTGTGTATGCACCATCGGACAGTGTACGTCGGATTGTCCGACGGACAAAGTCCTATCTCCTGCTGGATAGATTTTTGGACAACAAGGTCCGATCACACCAAATCAGATCGTGTGTATGGTAGTCCGACGGACAAAGTGCTACGCATGCTCAGATCACATTAGAAGACCAAAGCTATTGGCTACTAGCCTCTACGTAGTCCCGTCGTAGGCAACAAACGTCACCACGTTCAGAATGATCGGATTTTCCGACAACTTTGTCCGACCGTGTGTACGCAAAACCAACATCGGACAAAGTACGACGGACATGATCCGACGGACCTGGTCCTCGGATAATCCGCGCGTGTGTATGGGGCCTAAGTGTCACATGATCTGTCATTACCTATACATACCTTTTTGAAAGGCCACAGAGGCTGCAACACCTAAGCAAGAGGCACCACTAAGCAAACACTGCCATGAAGACCAAGGAACTCTCCAAACAAGTAAGGACCAATGTTGTTGAGAAGTAACCAAATGGAAAGAACATGGCACAACAGCAAACCTGCCAAGAGATGGCCGCACACCAATACTTACGGACCGGGCAAGGAGGGCATTAATCAGAGAGGCAGCACAGAGACCTAAGGTAACTCTGGAGGAGCTGCAGAGTTCCACAGCAGAGACTGGAGTATCTGTACATAGGACAACAATAAGCCGTACGCTCCATAGAGTTGGGATTTATGTCAGAGTGACCAGAAGAAAGCCATTACTTTTAGCAAAAAAACTAAATGGCATGTTTTGAGTTTGCATGTGGGAGACTCACAAATGTATGGAGGAAGGTGCTCTGGTCTAATGAGACTAAAATTTTACTTTTTGGCCATCAAAAAAAACTCTATGTCTGGCGCAAACCCAACACATCACATCACCCAAAGAACACCATCCCCACAGTGAAACATGGTGGTGGCAGCATCATGCTGTGAGGATGTTTTTTAGCAGTCAGGACTGGGAAACTGGTCAGAGTTGAGGGAAAGGTGGATGGTGCTAAATACAGTGATATTCTTGAGAAAAACCTGTACCAGTCTGTATGTAATTTGAAGCTAGGACAGAGGTTCACCTTCCAGCAGGACAATGACCCCAAACACACTGCTAAAGCAACACTTGAGTGGTTTAGGGGAAAAATGTAAATGGGATGGCCTAGTCCAGGGGTGCCCAACCTTTTGAAGAGTGGGGGCCACTGAAGCGACTTGGTAACCGGTCGCAGGCCAAAATAAGTGGAATGGGTGGATGACAGGTCTGTCTCCACGCTACATATGCTGAACGGACACAGGCACAGCCCATGCTACTCTATGGGCCCTCCAATTCAATCTGCACAGATGGAAGGGGACAGATCCCCTTCTGTTTTTTTTTTAGCGGATCAGATTCGAGGCAAGCGGGGGTAAATGGACATAGAGGTGAATGGAGGGTCCGATTGGGTCCTAAGGCTGCTTTCACACTGATGCACCACATGCACCTCTGACTTTCCTGCAGGTTAGCTGCACTTTGCCATAGACTTCTATTATATCCTGCAGGTGTGGTGCAATTTCTGAAAGCGCACCAACCCACAGGTAATAAACAGAAGTCTATGGCTCAGTGCAGGTAACCTGTAGGTGCACTGCACCTGCGGATTAGTTTGAATGCAGCCTAGTAACCACTGCAAAACAGATATGCCCATATATGCACTGTGATTTCAGTTATAAACTTACCTTTAATAACAGTCTTCTATTCAGTTTTCCCCGGCTGTTGCTGTCCCATGCAGAATGCATTTGGTATTGATTGTGACAGGAGCTGGTGCTATACAGGAAGCATCGGCTTATGTGGCTCTGCTCTGCTTCTGCTTGCTTTCTCTACCGCCAGCTTCATTCACAACACTGATCTGGGATGGCGGGTCGGTAATCTGTGATCTGGGCTTGCCAAACCACCATCCCAGAGCAAGAGGGCACGGGCCACATTAGAGGGCTCCACGGGCCACATGTGGCCCCCGGGCCACTGGTTGGGCACCCATGGCCTAGTCAAAGCCCAGACCTCAATCCAATAGAAAATCAGTCAGACTTAAAGATTGCTGTTCACAGACGCAAACCATCCAACTCGAAGGAGCTGGAGCAGTTTTGCAAGAAGGAATGGTCAAAAATCCCAGTGGTAAGATGTGGCAAGCTCATAGAGACTTATCCAAAGCGACTTGAAGCTGTGATAGCCGCAAAAGGTGGCTCTACAAAGTATTGACTTTAGGGGGTGAATAGTTATGCACATTGACTTTTTGTTGTTTGTTTCACAATAAAAAAAAAAAACATCTTCAAAGTTGTGGGCATGTTCTGTAAATTAAATGATGCAAATTCTCAAACAATCCATGTTAATTCCAGGTTGTGAGGCAAAAAAAACACGAAAAATGCCATATGGGGTGAATACTTTTGCAAGGCACTGTAGGATGCAGAGATGGCACTGTGGTAATGGACACTGAGTAGACCAGGGAAAAAAAGGTAGGTACATTTTTTTCACAGGGTACCAGCTAAGTCCCTTTTAGTATTATCATTTCCGGACAATTTATTCCAGCTTGCTTGATAAACTAGAATTGTACGTGTATTTGTGACCTGATATTGGATGGGAGTTGTTTTGCCTGGTGTTATGTAGTTGTACTTACATTCCATCTATTAGCTCTGTTTGCTTCATCTTCATGTAGTTATTTTTCTTTTGTATAAACGTCAAGCTGGCATAAATGAGCAGTTTGCCTAGACACCTGTAAAGCGTGTTACACATAGGTGTGCGGAGGGTGTGTGACGGGTGTGCCTGGGCATATCATAATCATCCTGTGCACTGCAGATTTCCCCAAAGTCCACTGCGCTACTGACACCGTCCATGTTTTAAAGTGTTTGTTTACTTTTATTTATAAGAGTGTTTGTGTGTGTGTGTGTGTTTGTGTATATACACTGAGAAAAATTATAAACGCAACACTTTTGTGTTTGCCCCTATTTATCATGAGCTGAACGCAAAGATCTATGGCTTTTTCTATGTACAGAAAAGCCCTATTTCTTTCAAATATTGATCACAAATCTGTATAAATCTGTGTTAGTGAGCACTTCTCCTTTGCCGAGATAATCCATCCCCCTCACAGGTGTGGCATATCAAGATGCTGATTAGACAATATAGGTGTGCCTTATGCCGTGTACACACAATCAGATTTTCCGTCGGAAAAAACTTGGATGGTTTTTCCGACGGAATTCCGCTCAAGCTTCACATAAAAGTTCTCGGAACTTTTGACCGTCAAGAACGCGGTGACGTACAACACTACGACGAGCCGAGAAATCGAAGTTCAATGCTTCAGAGCATGCGTCAAATTGTTTCCGAGCATGCGTAGGAATTTTGCGAGTCGGAATTAGTACAGACGATCGGAACAGACGAAAAATTGAGAACCTGCTCTCAATCTTTTGCTGGTGGGAATTCCGCCAGCAAAAGTCCGATAGAGAATACACACGGTCGGAATTTCCAACCAAAAGCTCACATCGGACTTTTGCTGGCGGAATTTCCGATTGTGTGTATGGGGCATTAGGTTGGCCACAATAAAAGGCCACTCTAAAATGTGCAGTTTTATCACATAGCACAATGTCGCAAGTTTTGAGGGAGCGTGCAATTGGCATGCTGACTGCAGGAATGTCCACTAGAGCTGTTGCCCTTGAACTGAATGTTCATTTCTCTAATATAAGCCGTCTCCAAAGGCGTGTCAGAGAATTTGGCAGTACATCCAACCGGCCTCACAATCACAGACCGCGTGTAACCACACCAGCCCAGGACCTCCACATCCAGCATCTTCACCTCCAAGATCGTCTGAGACCAGACACCCGGACAGCTGCTGCAACAATCAGTTTGCATAACCAAAGAATTTCTGCACAAACTGTCAGAAACCGTCTCAGGGAAGCTCATCTGCATGCTCGTTGTCCTCATCGGGGTCTTGACCTGACTGCAGTTTGTCCTCGTAACTGACCTGAGTGGGCAAATGCTCACATTCGATGGCGTCTGGCACTTTGGAGAGGTGTTCTCTTCACGGATGAATCCCGGTTTCACTGTACAGGGCAGATGACAGACAGCGTGTATGGCATTGTGTGGGTGAGCAGTTTGCTGATGTCCACATTGTGGATCAAGTGGCCCATGGTGGCGGTGGGGTTATGGTATGGGCAGGTGTATGCTATGGACAATGAACACAGGTGCAATTTATTGATGGCATTTTGAATGCACAGAGATACAGTGATGAGATCCTTATGCCCATTGTTGTGCTATTCATCCATGACCATCACCTCATGTTGCAGCATGATAATGCACGGCCCCATGTTGCAAGGATCTGTACACAATTCCTGGAAGCTGAAAACATCTCAGTTCTTGCATGGCCAGCATACTCACCGGACATGTCACCCATTGAGCATGTTTGGGATGCTCTGGATCGGCGTATACGACAGCGTGTTCCAGTTCCTGCCAATTTCCAGCAACTTCGCACATCCATTAAAGAGGAATGGACCAACATTCCACAGGCCACAATCGACAACCTGACTGGGTTTTGGACCCCCCCCCCCCCCAAACTGTAAAACTGCACATTTTAGAGTTGCCTTTTATTGTGACCAGCCTAAGCCACACCTGTGCAATCATCATGCTGTCTAATCAGCATCTTGATATGCCACACCTGTGAGGTGGATGGATTATCTTGGCAAAGGAGAAATGCTCACTAACACAGATTTAGACAGATTTGTTAACAATATTTGAGAGAAATAGGCCTTTTGTGTGCATAGAAAAAGTCGTAGATCTTTGAGTTCAGCTCATGATAAATAGAGGCAAACACAAAAGTGTTGCGTTTATAATTTTGCTCAGTGTGTGTATATATATATATATATATACAGTGTATATATATATATATATATATATATATATATATATATATATATACAGTATCTTACAAAAGTGAGTACACCCCTCACATTTTTGTAAATATTTTATTATATCTTTTCATGTGAGAACAGTGAAGAAATGACACTTTACTACAATGTAAAGTAGTGAGTGAACAGCTTGTATAACAGTGTCAATTTGCTGTCCCCTCCAAATAACTCAACACACAGCCATTAATGTCTAAACCACTGGCAACAAAAGTGAGTACACCCCTAAGTGAAAATGTCCAAATTGGGCCCAAAGTGTCAATATTTTGTGTGGCCACCATTATTTCCAGCACTGCCTTAACCACTAGGCGTCCGCGCTATAGACGAAAGACAGCTGCAGCGCGGACGCCAATTGCCGGGAGGGCATCCCTGGACGTCCTCTTGTTTACTTCCGCAATGCGCGCTCCCGTGGGCGCGCATTGGGGAAGTTCTGTGCTGGCCATGTTCCTTGGACACAGCCAGTCACAGATTGCTGTAAATGGCCAACCACAGCAGCTGTTTACAGCGCGATTGCAGTGTCCAATGAGAGATGATCTCGTATGTAAACATATGAGATCATCTCTCATCGCCGGCTCTCCCTCCTCACACAGAGACAGCGTGTGAGGAGGGAGAGATGAACAGCTGCAGATCTGTGAGTGTACACAAAAAAAAAAACGAAAATAAAGTGCAATGTCAGTGCCATCTGTCCCCAGTGCCACCTGTCCCCACTGCCACCTGTCAGTGCCATCTGTCCCCAGTGCTACCTGTCAGTGCCATCTATCCCCAGTGCCACCTGTCAGTGCCATGCTGTCAGCGCGAGGAGAAAAAATAGACGATTACCGGCTCTGTTTACATCACATGATCAGCTGTCATTGACTGACAGCTGATCACATGGTAAGGGGTCGGGACCGACCCCTTACTCCGATCTGTGATCCAGCGAGCTTCATAGACTCGCTGATCACAGAGCGCACCGCACGCACCCTATAGGGCGTGCGCAGGCTACTTGGGCACGGGAGGACGTCAATAGACGTACTCCCGGCAAAGCAGGTCTGCGCTGTAGTGGTCATTCGGCTATAGCGCAGATCTGAACTAGTTAACCCTCTTGGACATGGATTTCACTAGAGCTTCACAAGTTGCTACCGGAGTTGCCACTCCTCCATGATGACATCACGGAGTTGGTGGAAACCTTGCGCTCCTCCACCTTTTGTTTGAAGATGCCCCACAGATGCACAATAGGGTTTAGGTCTGGAGACATGCTTGGCCAGTCCATCACCTTTACCCTCAGCTACTTTATCAAGGCAGTGGTAGTCTTGGGGGTGTGTTTGGGGTTGTTATCATGTTGGAATACAGCCCTACTGCCTAGTCTCTGAATGGAGGGGATCATGCTCTGTTCAGTATGTCACAGTACATGTTGGAATTCATGGTTCCCTCAATGAACTCTAGTTCACCAGCGCCAGCAGCACTCATTAAGCCCCAGACCATGACACTCCCACCACCATGCTTGACTGTAGGCAAGACACACTTTTGTTTGTACTCCTCACCTGGTTGACACCATCTGAACCAAATACGTTTATCTTGGTCTCATCAGACCACAGGACATGGTTCCAGTAATCCATTTTCTTAGTCTGTTTGTAGGCTTTCTTGTGCATCATCTTTAGAATAGGCAAAAGCTATGCAGACCAATTTGAAGCAGTGTGCGGCGTATGGTCTGAGCACTGACAGTCTGACTCCCCACACTTTCAACCTCTGCAGCAATGCTGGCAGCACTTATACGTCTATTTCCCAAAGACAACCTCTGGATATGATATTGAGCATGTGCGCTCAACTTCTTTGGTCGACCATGGCAAGGCCTGTTCTGAGTGGAACCTGTCCTGTTAAACAGCTGTATGGTCTTTGCCACCGTGCTGCAGCTCAATTTCAGGGTCTTGGCAATCTTCTTATAGCCTAGGCCATCTTTATGTAGAGCAACCATTCTTTTTTCAGATCCTCAGAGAGTTGTGTGCCATGAGTTGCCATGTTGAACTTCCAGCGACCAATATGAGAGAGTGAGAGCGATAATACCACATTTAACACACCTGCTTCCCATTCACACCTGAGACCTTGTAACACTAACGGGTCACATGACACCGGGAAGGGAGAATGGCTAATTGGGCCCAATTCTGACATTTTTCACTTAGGGGTGTACTCACTTTTGTTGCCAGCGTTTTAGACATTAATGGCTGCGTGTTGAGTTATTTTGAGGGGACAGCAAATTTACACTGTTATACAAGTTGTACACTCACTACTTTACAGTGTAGCAAAGTGTAATTTCTTCAGTGTTGTCACATGAAAAGGTATAATAAAATATTTACAAAAATGTGAGGGGTGTACTCACTTTTGTGAGATACTGTACATACATATATACATACATACACATACACACACACACACACACACACAAATGTGTGTTTGCACTTAGGGGTGCACACCCTAATGCAATAGGCTTCGCACACCTATGGTGCTACATTTGAAAATGTTATCAAATGGAAAAACAATGTCTGTAAATTAAAATCAAACCCATATGTTTACGCTACAGTGGCTATTGGTTTATTAAAGGTGGCCTGATTAAAACCAAGGACCTTTCTAATGTCATGACATTAGAAAGTATGGGAATAGGGCAAAGAATGATCCAGTGGATTAAAACACTGTACCACCACCCTACAGCAATTATAAAAGTAAATGGAAGACCGTCCTCCTCCTTCAAGATGAAAAATGGGACGATACAGGGCTGTCCCTTATCTCCCTTATTATTCGTTTTATCCTTAGAGCCATTGCTCGCTACGATACTAAATAATCCGGATATAAGTGGAATTATGGTAGGAGAGGAAGAACATAAACTAGCTGCATTTGCAGATCACGTGCTGTTCTATATAGGGAAGCCCAAGTTTACAAAGCCTAATTTACTAAAGGTATTAAAACAATATGGTGAAATATCAAACTTTAAACTAAACCTTGCTAAATCCGAGATATTAAACATAAATGTAAGTAAACCGGAAGAACAAAACCTGCAAAGTGTATTTAATTTCCCCTGGCGGAAAGAACTAAAATATTTGGGAATAAAATTAGTGAACTCAACGAAGAAAATATATAAAATAAATGACATACCGATATTAGATGAAATTAAAACAGAATGTAAAAAATGTATAAATAGGCCACTATCATGGATGGGCAGGATTAATACCTTAAAGATGGCCCTCCTCCCCAAGATCACATACAAATTCCAGATGCTACCAATAGCACTACCACAAATATATTTTAGAAAATTCAAAACTATAACAATGATATTTATATGGAAAAATAAAAAACCCAGAGTATCTTTTCAAATATTAAAACAGGAAAAAAAAAAAGAGGAGGACTGGCAGTCCCCGAATTCAAAAGTACTATAAAGCGATAGTGATGTCAAGAGTGGTTGAATGGGTTAGGGGAAAAAAATGAAAAGAGATGGGTAAACATAGAAAACACAATAAGTAAGGCATGCCTGAGAAATATAATATAGAATCCACCATGTCACAGGACACTCGACGAGAATACGCACGAACTGACATGGAGCGCACTAAAAATTTGGGATACGATGTACAAACAATTAAACGGTAAATATAATTCACCGTTAATAGCACTAAAGGAAAACAATTATTTTGCACCAGGGAAAAAGATAATAGGAGGAAATTGGATAAGAAATGAAAGGGCACAAGTAAGGGATGTAATAAAAAATGGAAACATTTTAACACTTCAAGAATTGAAACACATAATGATTCAATGGTGATTGACGAGTGGCGGTAGCTCCAGTTGAGTCACTTTTTTAAGAAGCTGCCTCAACCATTAAGATCAGGTGAAGATTTACCTCCGTTGGAACGGATAAGTACAGCAGAAAACACAAAAAACATAATTTCAAGGATGTATAAATTACTGCTGACAGTGGAAGAACTGTAAAGATATGCGTGAAAGGACGGTTGGCGCTCCCTATATATTTGTGAAATGGATAATAGGTTGCCCTATTATGAATGTGTTAGAAAATGGTGGTCCTTATACTAGATACCCACAAGCTCCCAATAATTAAGGTGAAAGGTGAATGAGGGTAAAAGTAAAAATAAAAATAAATAGAACAATCCAGTATCTAGTGCTAGCTGGGAGGGACAGGGTATAATTCCAGCCCCTCTACGTGGGCTAAGTGACAGAAACAGTGTATGAGCTGATTGGCTCGTGGGTTAATTATAAAATTAGATTAGATTAGATAAATCCTATATGCCATATATCACACCATATGTGAAACAGTGCAACCTGTTATAAACAGTGATGACGAGATGACAAATACAAACAAATTTTTTAGATTAAATTAGATTAAATCCTATGTACCATAATCATACCATATGTGAAACAGTAAACCTGTTATAGACAGTGATAACAAGATGACAAATACCAAAAAATGGCCCATGCAGGGCTGATGTATGAAAAATTAATATAGAGGTGATTAAACTAAAAAATATTAATAAAAAAGACCATGGAGGCCCCAATAGAAAATCCCAAGGGAACGTTAATGTAATAGTCCAACAGATAAAAATAGATGAAAAAATGTGAAACTGTAATGAGACTGCCAGTCCACAGTGTATTCCTGAATATATAGGTATATCTATACAGGGAATTTCCACATTAAATCAGACAGGCTTCATGGCTGCAGTTCCAATGGTGATGCATAGAAGGTGATTCTGAGAAGTGACTTTTGTGCTTCAAGAGATAACGGTGACTTTGTGGTGTCCCCTTTTGCTCCCACACTCACCAGAAGTAGATACCCCTGCAGGGGTGAACAGCTTTGCAAGTTATCAATTCCAGGTCCTCCTCGGGGTCCCCACTGAAGAGATGTCCTAGCTGATCGAGTTTATCCAGCTAATCCACCTGGAACTCCTAGGATGGGGAAGTCCAGCAGCGGTCCCCAAAGGGGGGGTATACCTCACAAGGAAGCAAGGAAAAACGGAGATCCCATGTGCATTACCAGATGTTGAATAAAATGGTGTTTATTAAAAGTTGTAAAATTAAAATAACGTAAAATTAAAAAGCAGGGTATCCTTCAAGGTACTCCTGTTTCCACCATACAGGTTAAGAAGACAGCACAAAAAGCGGAGGGGTATAGGGCGGTTTGCACTCCAGATGCGCTCCACGCCTCGATATCCCGCACCGGAAGTGACGTCACTACGCCTTACGCGTTTCGTCGTCAGACGTTTTCAAAGGCTACGTCAACGTCTGACGACGAAACGCGTAAGGCGTAGTGACGTCACTTCCGGTGCGGGATATCGAGGCGTGGAGCGCATCTGGAGTGCAAACCGCCCTATACCCCTCCGCTTTTTGTGCTGTCTTCTTAACCTGTATGGTGGAAACAGGAGTACCTTGAAGGATACCCTGCTTTTTAATTTTGCGTTATTTTAATTTTACAACTTTTAATAAACACCATTTTATTCAACATCTGGTAATGCACATGGGATCTCCGTTTTTCCTTGCTTCCTTGTGAGGTATACCCCCCCTTGGGGACCGCTGCTGGACTTCCCCATCCTAGGAGTTCCAGGTGGATTAGCTGGATAAACTCGATCAGCTAGGACATCTCTTCAGTGGGGACCCCGAGGAGGACCTGGAATTGATAACTTGCAAAGCTGTTCACCCCTGCAGGGGTATCTACTTCTGGTGAGTGTGGGAGCAAAAGGGGACACCACAAAGTCACCGTTATCTCTTGAAGCACAAAAGTCACTTCTCAGAATCACCTTCTATGCATCACCATTGGAACTGCAGCCATGAAGCCTGTCTGATTTAATGTGGAAATTCCCTGTATAGATATACCTATATATTCAGGAATACACTGTGGACTGGCAGTCTCATTACAGTTTCACATTTTTTCATCTATTTTTATTTGTTGGACTATTATATTAACGTTCCCTTGGGATTTTCTATTGGGGCCTCCATGGTCTTTTTTATTAATATTTTTTAGTTTAATCACCTCTATATTAATTTTTCATACATCAGCCCTGCATGGGCCATTTTTTGGTATTTGTCATCTTGTTATCACTGTCTATAACAGGTTTACTGTTTCACATATGGTATGAATATGGTACATAGGATTTAATCTAATTTAATCTAAAAAATTTGTTTGCATTTGTTATCTCGTCATCACTGTTTATAACAGGTTGCACTGTTTCACATATGGTGTGATATATGGCATATAGGATTTATCTAATCTAATCTAATTTTATAATTAACCCACGAGCCAATCAGCTCATACACTGTTTCTGTCACTTAGCTCACGTAGAGGGGCTGGAATTATACCCTGTCCCTCCCAGCTAGCACTAGATACTGGATTGTTCTATTTATTTTTATTTTTACTTTTACCCTCATTCACCTTTCACCTTAATTATTGGGAGCCTGTGGGTATCTAGTATAAGGACCACCATTTTCTAACACATTCATAATAGGGCAACCTATTATCCATTTCACAAATATATAGGGAGCGCCAACCGTCCTTTCACGCATATCTTTACACTTAATTTACCTCCTAGGGGGTTAAATTCTTCCTGGACGGGCTGCACACCTGATCTTTTAACCATCCTAAGCGCGGAGTTGCCTTCTAATTACATTCAGTGGAAGAACTGTAGATCCCGCCATTTATTAAAAAAATGGGAAAGGGAATTAGAAAAATTAAAGGATAAAACCACTATTGGAAAAATCTTAAAATTAACTCATAGTTTAGCAGTGGACAGTAAAACAGTGGAAATGAATTATAAATGTATAACTGGGTGGTATGTAACTCCAGATAAACTAATTAAATACCAACCAGGTAGATCAGCAGAATGTTGGAGAGGTAGGAACGATGGCCCACATGCGGTGGGGATGCCCTAAAATGAATAAATATTGGAAAAAGATTCTATATTATATAAAAGGAGTCACTAAAAAAGATTTACTAGAAGATCCATGGGTAGTTTTGCTGCACGGAATGGAAGAAGGGGTAGAACAATATAAAGAGTCACTGATACCACATCTATTGAATGCAGCAAAAAGACTTATCCCTAAGAAATGGAAAGAGATAGAAAGCCCATTAATCTGGGAGTAGATTGATATGGTAGAAGAAACATATAATATGGAATGCTTGAGGGATGATATGAACGGACAAAAAAAGAGCTGGGATAAAATAAAAATGGAAAAGTTGGAAAGAGTTAAAAAAAAACATGGAGTTATGCGGAAGAATTAAGGGTATAGATTAACAACAGTGATAGGAAAAGATAAAGAATAAGATTAATTGGAGAACTAATACTTGAGCGTTGAGGAAGGGGGGGGGGGAGAGAAGGAGGGTGGGAGGGGGAATTAGGTCCTGAGATTTAGTTTAAAAGGTGTTTGTATGTTTTTTCTTGCTGTTGGATGAAAATAAGTGGAATGGACTTAAAAAAAAAAAAAAGTGAAAGAGTGTATAAGAGACTCAAAATAATTTATAATAGCAACAGATAAATGCTACTGTGATGTGAAAATGAGATGGGACAAAAAATGAACTGCAAAGTTGAATTTAGTCTCCAATAAGAATTCGCTGAAGTGGCAAAAAAAGAAAAAAAACAAGGACCTGATTTACAAAAATCCAACTGATGTTCCCAATAAGGGTGAATAGTTTCCTTTGTTTCTTAGATGCTTGCTTGTCTATGTGTATTTTGTATGGATAGTGAAACTGTGCTCAATGGACAATCTACTGGATGTACTGTAGCTTACTGTAGAAAATCAGCTGGCAATGAGTTAAATGTGTATGTAAATCCCAACAATCATCTTCATAGCTATGAATAAGCACCAAAGTCAGTGTGAAACGCGTCTGTATTCTTGTAAACACCCGTTTGTTGTGGATGATTTGATGTGATCTTCGTTTTGGAATAAACAACACAAGAAATCAATTTCGGTGTGCAGCTATCCAGAGTTCTTTCTATAATTTTCTACCTTACATGTATTAGCCAGCACCTGAGGCTCTCTGACGGGAAGACAAGCACTTGCCTTGGCGGGCTGACCTAGAGCGGTGACTCTTTCTCTCAATCATCTTCTTGTATTTGCTTTCTTTCAGTCTATTAAATATACTATTGAGTGGTTTTGTATTTCTGATTGTTAAGTGCAAAAAATTACCTAATAAATAATCTATATGTATTTATATATAATATACAGCACCATAAATAAAAAAAACCTGCACAATGTATAAATAACAAAAATAAGTATACAGTGCATCATTATCCCAAACAATGCTTAAGCCCCATACACACGGTCGGATTATCCGCGGACCAGGTCGGTCGAATCCTGTCCGTCGTACTTTGTCCGATGTTGGTGTTGCGTACACACGGTCGGACTGCGTTGTCGGAATATCCGGTCTGCAAGAACGTCGTGGCGTAAGTCGTCTTCCACGAGATTAGAAAAGGGAAGTTCAGCACCACGTCAGGCACCCGTTGGGCTCCTTCTGCTGATCCCGTGTTTATCGCGAGTTAGTCGAAGTTTGGTGACTTAAGATTCGCGCTTCTCAGTTTTCTGACTCAGATCGTTACTGCTCTTCAGTTTGTGCTTGTCATGCGTATCTGTTTATTAGTGCGTGTAGTCAGTTCGCATTTGTTGGTCATTGCGGCCTATATCTTGATATAGGACGCTTTGATTTGCACTGCTTATTGTCTGCTCGTTTCTGGTATTCATTTCGTTCTTTCAGGCCTTGCTGTTTATCGGTGCTTTCTGTTTGTCCGTTCTGACCAGCCGACCTTTTGTGACCTTGTGAGCGATGTTTCCCGTGCGTACTCGTCGCCGAGTTCGTGCTGTACGCGGAATTGGTGTCGGGCTTTTAGCTTTGACCCAAGACCCGTCCATGAACAGAGTGACGAGGAGGATGTGGACCAAGAATTGGTTGCTTCAGCGTGACCAATGCTCGCACATGCCTTTGCTTCGTGAGATCCGGGAGAATAATCCTGATGATTTCAGGAACTTTCTCCGGATGACGGACCCCGATTTTCACCGTCTTTTGGCTTTGCTGACCCCCTTTATCAGCCGGCAGGATACCTGCATGAGACAAGCCATTACTCCGGAGCAGAGGCTTGTTACCACGTTGAGGTACTTGGCGACAGGGAGAAGTCTTCAGGATTTGAAGTTCTCTTCAGGTATCTCTCCCCAGGCCCTGGGAATCATTATTCCAGAGACCTGTTCTGCCATCATCGAGGTCCTGCAGGAGGACTATATTAAGGTAACATTTCTCCTTTACTCTTCCCTTCTATGTATGCTCTGTTTGCTAATGTCTTGTATTTTTGACCTCCTTCCCTAATTACCATGATTGCAATATGTTCTAATATGCTGTGCCCCTTTTCTCCTTCATGCATTTTTCCCTTCACTTACCTCCCCAGCATGCTCTTCTGCCCCAATAGACACCTTTGGCCTAGTCACTTAATCAATGTCTTTTGTCTGCTGCATAGTATTGTTTGCCCCCAAAACACCCCCTAAAATACGCACTAATGTTTGCTGTGTGGTTTACTTCATGTAGAGCCCCTTTTTTTTGGGGGGGGGGGCAAACTCATTAGGAACCCCCTCCCCCAACTGTTCTGTCAGATGGTACCAATCCTCTATCTGCTGGCTTTCCCAAGGTCAATACACACGATATACCTACCTCTTTATAGTGGGCATCTTTACGGATGAATTCATCAAAGCATGTAGTGCAAGGGGCTGTCTCCCTACTTTCCATTTCCTTTTTTTTTGTGTTCTTTCCCTCCTATTAGCTTGCTTGGTAATTTCATAATGTCCCAATGTGCTTTCCTTTTTTTGGTGGGGGGGGGGGGGGTGTTTGAAATGTTATTTTAGCTTTCCTGGGGGCTGCCAATAGTGTTAAGTGAGGGTCTGGCCAAACTAGCACACATTATTGAGCCATTTGCCAATCAATGAAGTGCAGAGGGTTACCTGTCCAACCCCCCCCCCCAAACCCTAGTTATTGCCAATGGCCTATCAGAAGTGTGGGGATTGATGGGGGGTGATTAATCTGTGAAGGGGAGCCTCTACTTTTCTGTGCAAATACTTTCCAGCCTCAAATTTTAAACAATGCTCTTGTTCCAAGATGTTGATTGTCTAATCTGCTTGCACTGTTTATGTGCAAAGTGACAAATTTTTTTTTCTGGTTTCACTCCACAGTTCCCTTCCACGCCACAGGAATGGCAGACTGTGGCCTCCCACTTTGCCAGCCGTTGGGACTTTCCTAACTGCGGAGGGGCAATTGATGGGAAACACGTCTGCATCGTCCCACCGCCCAACTCGGGGTCCTACTATTATAATTATAAAGGGTTTAATAGTGTAGTGATGTTGGCGGTGGTGTCGGCGACATATGAATTTATGTATGTGGACGTGGGGATGAACGGCCGGATCTCGGATGGTGGTGCCATTGCGCACACGGAGTTCTACTGGCGTCTCCAAAGTGGCAGTCTGTGCTTGCCACCTCCAGAGGAGAATGCAGAAGGACTCCCCTTCGTCTTTGTCGCAGATGAAGCGTTTGCGTTGACTCCCCATCTGATGAGGCCGTTCCCGATGAGGACCCTCACCCCAGACCAGAGGGTCTTCAACTACAGGCTGTCCAGAGCCCGAAGAGTTGTTGAGAACACTTTTGGCATCCTGGCCAGCCGCTTCCGCCTGTTCTTGACGGCTATTAACTTGGCGGAATACAAACTGAACCACATAGTTCTTGCCTGTTGCATATTGCACAACTTCCTCAAAAGACATAACAGGAACTATGTGGTGCCCGTTGGCCCAGATGTGGAGGGCCCTCCAAATGCTGACCTCACAGCCCTTCAAGTGGCACGTCCAGGCTTGCCCCCTCTAAATGCCCACGCGGTCCGCGAGCAATATATGGACTACTTTGTGGGTAGGGGGGCCATTGCTCTGCCTGACGATGTGTGAGAGGCATTTTTTAATAAATCTTAGTTTTCAACCAACCTATGATTTCTTGTAATTTCCGTATTCTTTTTAGCTTATTTGACCTTGAATTTTTTTCCCTTTGCCTTCGACAGTGGGAATGCACTTTCTGGGCAAAAGGAGGTAACAGTCTCTTCTTCCCAAAAAGATTATTCTCATGTTGTGTGTTTGATACCTAATCTTTGGTCTAGAGAAGGTTTGTAGTGCATAACTGACACCCAAAATACTCCTTTTCAGCACCAGGTCAGACATGTGTGTATTCTCAAAAATGCTGTGCTCCGTGTTTTCGTACAAAGCACTGTGGGTGTCATTTACATAAGTCAAATCGACTATGCTCTACAAGTGCAGTGAAAAAGTGCCCTGGAAAAGAAACTTGCAGTGCAAAGTGGACTTGCCTTTAGTAAATAACACCCATTGCCCCCCATATCCTTTACATTTGACATACATAATGCATTGTGTTTTTTAAATAAGGAAGCCACACATTTAGAAAAGTAAAAAAGTTTACTTGGAAAACATTCACAAGTGCATTTACAATCTTCTTGCCCAAACTGACAACATCTTGGTTATTTACAACATTGTTTACAAACATTCCGCAATTGGTAAAACCAGGCATGGAGCAAAACCGAACCTATGAACTAGGAAAGTTCAACTTTGTAAAGTGAAGACAAGATCAGACATGACTATATGTTCAAAGTGTGTTTGATCTTGCCTTCATCACATGGGGGGTCACCCCTGGAAAGTGGAAATTTAGAACATGCACACAATTTGGGTCTGAAAATGGTCATTAGATGGTAAAACACATGCCTAGAAGCTTCAAAAGTGCCATTTTCCATCATGGGGATGAATGGACGTTTTTTGGGGGTGCAACCCCTTCACCACAACCACTTTCATAGTTCGTAAAGTGGTTGCACCCCCAAAAAAACGTTGTCATTCATCCACCATGATGGGAGCTAGCACATGTGGACACAATGTGTGCATGTTCCAAATTTCACACAGTTCTTAAGTTGCAAATGTGTTCAGAAGCAGGCACAAATGTGTGTTAATTACTTGGTGCGTTTTCATATTTTCCCTAAAACATCAATGATGTTCTTCAATTTTTGTTGAACATCATTGATGTTTTGCTTTATGTAATCTAGATCTCTATTGCAGACCATTATCTCCCCGATGAGTACGTGGGCACTCTCTGTGGTAAAGTGCGATTTTTCTTCCACAACATCCACGTCACCTAAAAACCACAAACAAACAAAAATCGGGTGTTGGAAATGAGGCAGCCATACATTGATTAGCTTACCAGTAGCTGTGTTCTCCCACACTCACCTGTTGTGGTGACAAGTTCTCCAAGTTCGATGATCTCTCCTTCCTCCTCCTCCTCCTCTGCTTCTGCTCTTTCCCCTTTTTTGGGAGGTGTTGGTTTTGGGGTTTCCTCAGACAGCCCAAGTTTTCGCTCCCCTATGAGAATGTACAAAAGGAAGATTTAGCAACACAATCTATTGAGGGCAGAAATAGGAAATGACAAACATTGCTTGAAAGTGACGGACACTATTTTTGTTTCGCCAGTTACAAATGCCAACTACATGAATGTAGTCACTTTGTAAAGGTGCTAAACTTACTAGCTTTTTGGTAGAAGTTTGTCTGATGGAGACCCCCCTCTAGTATCCACTGGAGCACATGTGTGGAAAAGCATAATAAAAAGGGGGTTTGGGTGTCCCAGCACTAGTGCTCTAGAGTCCAGATGGGTAAACAGCTACTGAGTGACCTCTCCTTTACATTGAATAAATTTGGTTTACGCTCTTGCTGACATCTCTAGTGAGGACAAACTTCCTTTCAATAAAAACTTCACCAAACCTCGTATTATAAGTGGCCGAACGATCGAGGTTGCGTACGATCGAATGGACACACACGATCATGATCGAGGCTGAGTACGATCGAATGCACAGACGAACCTGAAAGTGGCCATTTTGGAATGTACAACTTTGTAAAAATCAAACCACATGGAGCAGTATGCAAGCAAGAAATCAAACACAAAACACAACTACTTACTTTTTTGAAGAACTCGCTTGATCTTTCTGTACTGATCGGCCTCCCTAAGTTTCAGGTCTGACCAGCGTTTCCTGAGTTGCTCCTTGGATCGTTGTACCCCAAAATGATTTTACAGCCTTCTCACAACTTTAGACATGATCTTGGCCTTGCGGACATTGGGGTTGAGGTAAGGCCCATACTTCCCATCATAGTCGCTCCTCTTTAATATGTCCACCATCTCCAACATTTCTCCAAATGACATATTGGAGGCCTTGAATTTCAGGCTTCGGGATCGGGACGTTTCTGCCTCCGGACTTTCCTCGTCCTCCTCCTCGTTGGTGGGATATTTGGGGCGCACCTGCTGTGTCCCCGCCATGTGCTCTCCCCACTGCGCCGTAAAGAGAAGGGGTGGGGAATAGACGAGAAAGATCGTCAGGGGCGGGCGGAGTTTGACGCATGCGCACTGTATATAAAACGTCACACGCCTGTGTCGTAGCCACGATCTGGGAGACGAGGGGAGAGAAAGCTCACGCACGAGACGATCGCTAGAAACGAAGGTACAATTTGACGTTGGTACATAACTAGCCTAGACTGATTAGAACTTGAGGCTTCTTTATGGAGAAGATTAGGAGAGTTTAGGCTGACATTATTTATATTGTTTTGTGTGGTGTTGTGTCTTGCAGAGGTGATGGAGGGCTTCTACGACGTGAGTTTTCTCCCCCTCTTCATTGATAAATACAGGGAATTTCCCCTATTATGGCAAGCAAAGCACCGCGACTACAGCAACAGACCAAAGAGATACGCAGCCATGCTGAAACTTGTGGCATTTGTAAAGCCAAACCTGCCCACGGCAACCGTGGCGAACTTAAAAGTCAAAATTAATAACATGAGGAGTACCTATTTCCGGGAGCGCAATAAGGTCCGGAAGTCCATAGCATCTGGAGCTGCAGCAGCTGATGTCTATGTCCCCACGCTCTGGTACTATGAGAGGCTCCACTTTCTCAAAGACCAGGCTAATGTCAGGAAGTCACTCTCGACTCTTCCTTGCACGCGTCCTTCCACGCACGCCACCCCTGATGAGGCTTCCGAGGACCAACCTGGGCCTTCCAGTATGGAAGATGTGCAGGAGCCCAGCTTGTTCCAGGTATAGTAGTTTTGTAACCATTTTTGGGAATAATGAATGATGTTCAGTTAATTCAGGATCCCCAATTGCTTAGTTCCTAACGTGATTGACATATCAACAGACAGTGGTGTTGGAGACATTTTTGGGAAGAATCTAAACTGCAGGCTGAGAATTGTATGGTTTTCTATTTGTAAACATTTTGCAACAGTCACTAGATGAAAATTGTGTGTGTTTGATGAACAAATAACTGAAACTATGTCCCTTTTTCATACACAGGAAGACCTCAGCCAGGAGGTGGCTGTGGAATGTGGCAGTCAGGAGGAGGCAGGGGTTAGTGGCAGCCAACAGGGGGGTAGGCGTAGGAGCCTGACTGTCTCCCAAGTCCCTCCCCTCCGCCTTCCCTACAGAAGGGCGAAAAGCATGGGGGAGGTGGGAGAGTCAGCACTCCAGCTGATACGAGATGCTTCAGCCTCCCTATATGCCACACCCACCTACGAGGAGGCCTTTGCCTCCTTGGTTGCCAATAAAATGACGGGTATGGAGGCGGGGCAACGCAGCATGTGTGAGGAGGTCATCCTCAAAATCCTAAATGAGGGGATGGCTGGGGAGATGACATGTTTGCGAGAGTGACCTTGCTCCGCCTCCTCCTCCTCCTTCTGCCACCCCACCAGCACCAGCACCACTGCGTGGAAGGAAGAGTACAAGGAAGACAAGAGAGTGATGACCTTGATTCAGTCTGGTCTGAGAGAAGATGGAGCCTCTCGTAGGACCAGAGCCTGGGGACCTAGATGGCATCTGCTGCAGTTTCGGATGTTTTGGACTTCAGGACCAGATTGCACTCCCTTATTATTTAGATAGGTACTCCTCAGGCCCCCAATGCTTTGCAAATTCCCCAAGTTTCACCATGGCTGCGTTCCTCTTTGGTTTGTTGCTGAGACCTAAATAAATGTTTTTTGGATTTGAAATAATCATTGACTATTGTGTTTTACTTTTCTACAATGACAGGTTTTCTTTAAAGTGGGGTTGCAACCAAAAAACAAAAAGGGGCTTAAAAATCATAAAAAAAATTAAAAAAAAATAATTGGAAAAAAAAAATTTTTACTCACCTCTAAATGCCTGTTGCTAGGGGGTCCCTCGAAGTCTGCCACCTTCATTGCCCGGGCTAAAAGTCACTTCCTGTAGGCAACGCACAGTCATCTGGGACATGTCATGTGTCCCAGATGAGTGAGCGTCGAATCACGGCGCACGGCGCCGCTCGCGCATGCGCAGTGGGTGCCCGGCTGTGAAGCCCAGCCGGGTTCCCACAGTAAGAATGCCGGCGTCGTGAGCGGAGCGGGGAACGAGGGGGGGGGGTCTCGTTCCCCCGCATCGCTGGACCCCGGGACAGGTAAGTGTCCGATTATTAAAAGTCAGCAGCTGCAGTATTTGTAGCTGCTGACTTTTAATTTTTTTTTTTGCCCGGCCCTCCACTTTAAATAGGCAGGTAGATTTCACTAATCCTAAAGTAGAATTAACAAGGGGCACCAACAACCAACAAACTCCTAGTAAATTTAAGCAACAAATACAAATGTTAATAATGTGGTTTTGCTAAGTTGAGACACACAACCCCCCTCCAAAAAAAAAAATCTCCTTCAAATATGTTTTCCCCCCAAAAAAAAAAAAAAAAAGACAAATCATGCTAAAAATATAACAAAGATTCTTTTACGATCTGAGTAAAAATAAACATGTAGTGTATAAATCCTGAAAAGTAATAAAGAATTAAGTTTGTGAGAAGTGCGGGTGAATAGGAGCAGCTAAAACATGTCATTCTTGTTGCATTGTAAAGAAAAAGAGAATGCGCTGCATTAAAGACATTTTAACATTGCAGCGTGACGAATGTGCTGTGTCGATTAGGAAAGGTAGTTTTACCTGACCGAGCGCTTCCGTCACAGAATTTCTTCTGAGCATGCGTAGCACTTTGTCCGTCGGACAACCGTACACACGATCGGATTTGGTGTGATCGGACCGTGTTGTCGGAAAATCTATCCAGCAGGAGATAGGACTTTGTCCGTCGGACAATACGACGTACACTGTCCGATGGTGCATACACACGGTCTGATTTTTCAACAACATTGTGCGATCGGACCGAATCCATGCAAAAATCCGACCGTGTGTATGGGGCTTTAGAGTTAATCAATCAGTAATGCAGGGCTCAAAATTTCAAGTCCTGAGCCACTAGCCAGGCCTCAAGGGTTACTCGCCACCAGTTTCCCCACCCAACCCCTACCATGCCCTGCCCCTACTTCTGCCACTAATCACGCCCTCACAAATGATCTTGTGAAATGACACCTAAATGTTTTATGCAGAATTAAGTTACAAAAATAAATATTAACAACTTTATTAGTTCCCCTCAGCACAGCCTCATCAGTGTCCATCAATGCAGGCTCACCTGTGCCCATCATTGCAGCGTGACCCATGCCCACCATTGCAGCCTCACCGTGCCCACCATTGCAGCCTCACCGTGCCCACCATTGCAGCCTCACCGTGCCCACCATTGCAACCTCACCATGCCCACCATTGCAACCTCACCGTGCCCGCCATTGCAACCTCACCGTGCCCGCCATTGCAGCCACACCGTGCCCCCCTTTGCAGCCTCCCCGTGCCCACCATTGCAGCCTCACCGTGCCCCCCTTTGCAGACTCACCGCGCCCCCCTTTGCAGACTCACCGTGCCCCCCTTTGCAGACTCACCGTGCCCCCCTTTGCAGACTCACCGTGCCCCCCTTTGCAGACTCACCGTGCCCCCTCTTTGCAGACTCACCGTGCCCCCTTTGCAGACTCACCGTGCCCCCCTTTGCAGACTCATTGTGCCCCCTTTGCAGACTTATTGTGCCCCCATTACAGATTCATTGTGCCCCCATTGCAGATTCATTGTGCCCCCATTGCAGACTCATTGTGCCCAGCATTGCAGACTCATTGTGCCCAGCATTGCAGATTCATTGTACCCCCATTGGAGATTAATTGTGCCCCCATTGCCGACTCAGTGTGCCCCCATTGCCGACTCAGTGTGCCCCCATTGCCGACTCAGTGTGCCCCCATTGCCGACTCACTGTGTCCCCATTGGTGGCCGGATCATAACAGGAGGAAGAGGAGACCTGCGGGTCCAATACTGGGATGCATTCTGTATATCACAGGCGCGGGGTCAGGAGGAGGAGGGGCTGTGTGTCACGGCGAGCGGAGCAGAGCAGATTTAAATGTAAGCTGTTATAGCGTGCTATACCGCTCAGCGATCCCGCGGGTCTCCTCTTCCTCCATGCTCTCTATCGGAGCGATCACTGGGAGAACGGCTCCCAATCAACCCCACCTGCCAGCAGTGCTCGCCCCACCACTCCCAAGCAGCCCAGCTCGCAAGCCCTCATTTTCCACTCGCAAAATGCGAGTAGGCGAGTGGAAAATTTGAGGGCTGAGTAATGTATATAAAAACAAATGTGTTTGTATAAACCAATCAGTGCATAATACCCACCCACTAATAAACTGTGCACAAAAAACATACATTAATGCTCATAAAACCAATGTGTTGTCTGCAGAAAAAAATGTCAACGTTTAAAGAACTAATTTAAGAAAAATAAAACATTTAATTGCCTTAAAATGTTGTGAAAATTATGGGATCATAGACAGAACATTCATACTAATAAAACACAATACTGCAGCACCTGTGATGTAATAGGCCATGGGCCTTTATTATAGGTATAATATATTTAAAATTATTAACATCTTTTACTTAAATTTATTAAGTGCAACTTATAATATGTATCATATATGTAATACTAAATATAGCTCAGCTATATATAATTTCAAGCTATTACATAACTTAATAAAACAACATCCCACAACATACAAGTAGCAATAATCAAATGAACATCCCCTTTCAGGGAAAGGGACAAAACCTCATAAATAGGGCCACAACAAAAAGGGGGGTTAGGGTGAGACAAGTTATCTTCTGTCTTCTTCTTTCCTCTGCCTGCTAGTGGCGCATCTCCTTCTTTATAAAGATACCTGCTCGTGACAGCCAGTATTTAATTGGTTAATTGAAAATCAACTGCCAATCAGGTAAGTATTTTTTTTTTTTTTTTATTAAACTTTAACTAAATGTATTATTTGTCTGTCATGGTCCCATAGGTATTGGGATGGGGACATTCTGCCCCATCTTTCACCTTTAATCTAGTACCCCTACTGTATTTCCTAACACTATAGACCTAGCAGGTGAGCATGTATTATTTTTACCTTAGACCGTAATAAATCCACAGATGACATGACATACTTATAAGTAACAACTAAAAATATACATATTTATTATTCAGAAATATTTTTCTTTGTGCAGGACATTTTTGCTAAGGAACATATATATTATTATTGATTGTTATTGATTAATTGCCAGCCATGAAGAAAATTATGCAGTTGACCAAACCTATGTAAATAGGCAGTACAGAAACTCAGAAATTCTCATATTGTTGGAGACAAATTATTCATAAACTGTTATCATTCACAGTACAATGCATTTCAAATTTGTTTAAATTAATAAAACAATATGTGTATGATTTGATTTGAAATATATTTGAAATATTGGATACATCAAATGAGTGCTAGAATCATACCCAGATTCTATGTCAGAAGGGGCAACAAACCTGTACTTATTTTTTTAATCTAGTGGCTTATGATGTTCTGCTGAATGAATTCAAACCTCTCCTCTCCACTAGGAAAGAGGCTCAGGATTGCTGCTACCATACGTTCAAGACAAATCCTGTGGGATTGAGTTTCATGATCATGGCAAAAGTTTTTTGTACAGTTTTATCTTGGAGATTTTTTTAAAACCCATAATGCAGGAGCATAGTAGTAACCTCACCAAATCTCACTCTAAATCTTCTAAGATAAGCACTCAGGAGGCAGCGCCTTAGATCTTACATTGCCAATATTCAATTATAAGGCTGTAGGTACAAAATTACATTTGCATACCAGGAAGTATACTGCTAGTTTTTAAGAATTCCAGGCAAAAAGTAAATTTTTCAGGGTAGTACTTAGACACAGTGAACACTTCTAGATGTTCCCTATTACATAGCAAATAATATTTTTTTTAATTCAAGTACACTTTAAATCCTACGGGGACTTTTTGGATTTTGGTAGAAAACAGAAACGATGTATGCAGAATGTTCCCAATGTTTTTCTTGTGACCATTTCTAGAACTAAAACCTATACATCAGATTTTATGTTGCTAAGCAGATGGCAGCCAAGAAGTCCCCTTTTTCTCTTGAAAAGCTAACATGGTCTGCAGTACATTAAGAGTAGTTTGCTCTACTGACCGTATTTAGGGTGGAACATAACATGTTCCAGAAGCTGCAGCCGCGCCCCCTTGCCCCAGTGACCGTGGGCAGGCATCTTCTCCAGGCACCTGCTGTCACTGTCCGCCCGGCCACATCATTCATTCACAGTTCTCTGTGAATGGGGAACTACAAGTCCCTACAGCCTTTGCAGCTGTCTGCTTCTAGTTTTAAAGAACTACCATGGCGCTGTTGATCGCTCTGGTAGTTCATTCATTTTTCCTGTCAGTGTGTATATGTCTGCAGGAGTCCTGCATGGCACCCGTGATCAGCAGATGCTTTTCAGGCTCAAAGTAAAAAAAAAAATAACTGCACATTTTTTTACCAGCAAAAAGATGTGGATTTTTTTTTTTTTTTTAAAGATGAACTTATTCTTTAAGCAAAGGATAGCTGTAATTGAAGGAAGAGTATGTAAAGCATTATCTTTAGTAATTAGTGGAAGCTATTTTATTGGGTACCCTTAACCGAATGCTTTTTAATGTTGCTGAGCAGATCTTTACAGCATTAATTAGCACTGAGATTAGGTCTTATGTTTTAAAGAAGAAAATATTTCTTCTGATTTTTTTTTTCTTTTTAACCTTGTGACTTACACTATTGTCGTATTGCACGTATAATCTCCAAAGAAGTTTGACTAAACTTCTTTGGAGATTAAAGATCTAAAGTCTAAAAGTTTTTTTTTTACCCTAATGCAATCCTAATTGTTTAGCTACCTTTTCTATCCTTTGCCCCTAAACACGTACCTGTCTCGATCCAGTGCTGTGCCCAGCTGCAGGTCTTCTCCCTTCGCTTTCTGTTCTCACAGGAGACTCAGGCAATGGCTCCCACTGCTGTCAGTCATATCCTGTGAGGAGGGAGTGGGGACATGGCTGACCTGGGCTGTGTGTGTCCATGGATGCACACAGCCTGGATTGGGAGTGCACCTGCACAGTTGCCCCTCAATAACATACGACTTGCTTTGGAAACCGCACCAGCAGGGGACCTCTAAAGAAGTGTTAAGGGACCACTTTGTGCGATATCATCAGTAGGTAAGTATAAGCCTTTTTTTTTATTATTAAAAAAAAAGAAGCTTTAGTGTCACTTTCATTCTTAGACAGATGTATTGTCCTGCAGCTAGGCCTTCACTAAGGGTTTACTGATTACTAGCCATCCAACCTATGGGGCAGCAAAGCTTCATCATGCACAGTTGGGATGAGGTATTGGTGTTTAGTGTACAGTTTTTCTCCAAACATAACATTGTACATATATTAACATTCAGAACTAATAATTTTGCAACACACAGGGAAAGATACCACTCTTATTTAATGTTTTTTTTCCTATGGTAGAGTCATTAACACAGATTTTAATATATGCGAGAAATGGCTGCAAATCTGTATCTGAAGGGTTTTTTGTAATCTTGAGAATTGCATTGTACTTTGTGGAATGTTCAGTTCTGACAGAATTGCAACAGTGCTGAATTTGTCTCTGGGCTGCAATATTCCACTCTAACAAAAAACCCACAAAAAATAAAGATACATAAATACATATATATATATATATATATATATATATATATATATATATATATATATACACACACAGTATAGTATCTCGCAAAAGTGAGTGCACCCTCACATTTTTGTAAATATTTTATTATATCTTTTCATGTGACAACACTGAAGAAATGACACTTTGCTACAATGTAAAGTAGTGAGTGTACAGCTTGTATAACAGTGTAAATTTGCTGTCCCCTCAGAATAACTCAACACACAGCCATTAATGTCTAAATTGCTGGCAACAAAAGCTTGTACATCCCTAAGTGAAAATGTCCAAATTGGGCCGATTAGCCATTTTCCCTTCCAGGTGTCATGTGACTCGTTAGTGTTACAAGGTCTCAGGTGAAGAATGGGAAGCAGGTGTGTTAAATTTGGTGTTATTGCTCTCACTCTCTCATAATGGTCACTGGAAGTTCAACATGGCACCTCATAGTTACATAGTTAGTCAGTTGAAAAAAGACACAAGTCCACCCAGTTCAACCACAAAAAAAAAAAAAAAAAAATATCATACAATCCCATATACCCAATTCTATACCCACAGTTGATCCAGAGGAAAGTGAAAAACCCCAGCAGAGCATGATCCAATTTGCTAAAGCAGGGTAAAAAATTCCTTCCTGATCCCCCAAGAGGCAATCGGATTTTCCCCGGATCAACTTTACCTATAAATGTTAGTACCCAGTTATATTCTTTACATTTAGGAAAGTATCCAGGCCTTTCTTGGCAATCTACTGAGCTGGCCAGAACCACCTCTGCAGGGAGTCTATTCCACATTTTCACAGATCTTACTGTGAAGAAACCTTTCCGTATTTGGAGATGAAATCTCTTTTCCTCTAGACAAAAAGAGTGCCCCCTTGTCCTCTGTGTTGACTGTAAAGTGAATAACTCAACACCAAGTTCACTATATGGACTCCTTATATATTTGTACATATTGATCATATGCCCCCTTAATCTCTTCTTATCAAGAGTGAATAAAGTCAATTCCTATAATCTTTCCTCATAGCTGAGCTCCTCCATGCCTCTTACCATTTTGGTTGCCCTTCTCTGCACTTTCTCCAGTTTCCCAATATCCTTTTTGAGAACTGGTGCCCAAAACTGAACTGCATATTCCAGATGAGGTCTTACTAATGATTTGAACAGGGGCAAAATTATATCTCTCTCTCTGGAGTCCATACCTCTCTTAATACAAGAAAGGACTTTGCTCGCTTTGAAAACCGCAGGTTGGCATTGCATGCTATTATTGAGCTTATGATCTACCAAAACCCCCAGATCCTAGTCCACTATCGATCCCCCCAGTTGTACTCCCCCTAGTATGTATGATGCATGCATATTCTTAGCCCCCAAGTGCATAACTTTAGATTTATCAACATTAAACCTCATCTGCCACATAGTCGCCCAGATGGACAGAGCACTGAGGTCGGCTTGTAAATTGAAGACATCATGTAAGGACGTTATTCCACTGCATAGCTTGGTGTCATCTGCAAAGACAGAAATGTTACTTTTGATCCCAGACCCTATATCATTTATAAAGATGTTAAAAAGTAAGGGTCCCAGCACTGAACCTTGGGGTACACCACTGATAACCTTAGACCATTCAGAGTAAGAATCATTAACCACTACTCTCTGAATTCTGTCTTTTAGACAGTTTTCTATCCATTTACAAACTGATATTTCCAAACCTGTAGACCTTACCTTACACATGGAGTGTGTGTGCGGAACTGTATCGAACGCTTTTGCAAAATCCAAGTATACCACGTCCACCGCCACCCCTCTGACCAAGATTTTACTTACCTCCTCATGAAAAGAAATCATGTTTGTCTGACAACTTCTGTCTGTCATGAATCCATGCTGTCTGTTGTTAAAATATTTTTTTCCTGCAAGAACTCGTCTATGTGGTCTTTTATTAATCTCTCCAGTATCTTCCCAACTATAGAATTTAAACTAACAGGTTTATAGTTACTTGGTAAAGACTTTGTTCCCTTTTTAAATATAGGCACCACGTTCGCCCTGCGCCAATCCAGTGGTACTATTCCTGTCATTAATGAGTCTCTAAAAATGAGATACAATGGCTTTGAAATTACAGAGCTCAATTCTTTTAGGATCCATGGGTGGATGCCATCAGGTCCAGGTGCTTTATCCACCTTTATTCTGTCTAAATATTTCTGGACCATATCACTTTTGAGCCATTGTGGATTTGGGGCTGTGTCACTACCACCCCCATTATGGAAATCAGCTCCCCCATGCTCCTTTGTATACACAGAGCTGAAGAAAGTATTTATTAAATTAGCCTTCTCTTTGTCCCCAGTCACCCACTCTAGATTATTTTGTAAAGGGCCTACATGCTCAGACTTGACCTTTTTACTATTAATATATTTGAAGAATTTTTTGGGGTTTTTCTTACTATCTTTTTTTAATCTGTCTTTCGTTTTGAATTTTTGCATCCTTGATTTCCTTTTTACATATTCTGTTATATTCTTTGTAACATTTAAATGACACTAGTGTTCCTTCATTTTTATATTTTTTAAAAGCTCTTTTATTATAGTTTATAGCTTTTTTAACTTTGGCCGTGAGCCACATAGGTTTTATTTTTAGCCTTTTAAACTTATTGCCCATGGGAATATACTTTGCATTGAGTTCACAAACAGTCTTTTTGAAGAATTCCCATTTCTGTTCTGTGCTCATTGATGCCAATATTCTCTCCCAGTCTAAGTCCTGGAGAGCAACCCTCATCCTTGGAAAATTTGCTCTCTTGAAATTAAGGGTTTTAATCTTTCCCATATGTGATTTTTGCTTACAGCTAACATCAAATGAAATCATGTTATGGTCACTGCTACCCAGGTGTTCCTTTATCTGAACATTAGTAATATGCTCTGCATGGTTTGAGATTACCAGGTCCAACAGAGCATCATTGCTAGTTGGGGCCTTAATAAACTGGACCATAAAATTATCCTGTAATAGGCAGGGCTCAAGTCCTGGGGGAACGCATGGGAACGGAGTTCATGTACTTTTTCCACAACAGGAACTCAGTTCCTATTAGCAGCCGTGTCCTGCAAGACTTTGAAGTATGCGAGCTGTGTGGCAGGTGCTACACCAGCAGCTGCCGACACAGCTTGCAATAGTAAGTGCCGCACACCTGACCATTCAGGCATTGCCAGTAGGGGGCCCCATGACAGCTTCTGCTTCGATTTACCTTTCAATCACAGCTAGCTGACGGGTAGATCAGGTCCCTGCTGCTAAGAGATTGCATTTAGTCAGACCTCTCGTGATGCGCTCCTCCCGCCGGCCCCTCCTGATTTTCTGTCTCCTCAACCCCCCCCCCCCCCAGTCTCCTGCATACTTGCTCTGTGTGTCCCGCTGAATCCCCCCCTCCTCTATCTTCAGTGCCATATGATGAGAGAACCCAGAGGAGGAGCACAGCTATTCTGCTCACAGGACATGCAGAGAGAGAGGTGAGCTGAGGGAGGAACATCAGTTTGGGGTGGTAAGCTGAGCACAATACCTGGCAAAGTTTAATGCCAGGAGGGAAGTTTGTGTGGAAATATGTGAAGGGCTGCAATAGCAGCAAGTGTGTGTTGGTGCCCTGCAGAGTTTTCAGCCCCCCAAGCTAACATACATCTCCTAAGCAGGAACACATCACTATCTCCCTAAGCAATCTGTCCAGATAATGTGCAGTTAATTTATGACCTTTCTGTTTAACCCTGTGTTATCCAAACTCTGTTCAATGAAAAGTGTAAGCCACGTAAACTCTATATACAAAATAAAATTCCCCAATAAAGATCAGAACATGATGTTCACATTTGCATGGAAGCACAATTGAATGAATGCTGAATATTCAGAGAATTACCGTATTTATATTTATTGAGGATTGTTTTTTTTTATGTACTAACAGTTAAGCTTCATACACACATTACGAAAATTGGATGAAAAATACCACTTTTGAAGCGTTCGTGCATATGAGCGTATCATTTTTTTTTTTTTGGTGGGGGGGAGTGGATCTTGGATGGGAGTTCCTACACTTTTTTCCCCAGGACTTGAACCCTGGTAATAGGTTTATACATTTTTGCCCTTTAACTGTCCCAGCAGTGCCATTACTCCAGTCAATTTCTGGGTAGATAAAATCCCCCATTATTATCACTGTCCCAGCCCTTGCAGCCCTTTCCATCTGTGCAAGGAGCTGAGTCTCCACCTCCTCATTAACATTGGGTGGTCTATAACAAACTCCAACGATTAACTTTGAACTACGCACATCTGTATGCAGTTCCACCCATAATGCTTCAGACTCATCACACTCTCCATCCACAGGTCCTCTTTCACACTCGCTTTGAGATCACTTCTCACATACATACAGACAGACCCCTCCACTTTTCCTTTTAACTCTGTCTTTCCGAAAGAGTGCATAGCCAGGAATATTAATAGCCCAGTCATGTGAGGAATGAAGCCAAGTTTCAGCAATACCGATTACATCATAGCTCTCCTGATGCGCCAGAGCTTCCAACTCACCTATTTTGCTTGGCAGACTTCTGGCATTGGTAAATAAACACTTAAAGCGGAGCTCCACCCTAAAATAGAACTTCCGCTTATCCGGTGCCACAATTGGCACCTTTCAGGGGGGAGGGGGGTGCAGATACCTGTATAATACAGGTATCTGCACCCACTTCCGGGACTAGCTAGCCGCAGCTGTCCCGCCCCTATCCGCAGCTGCCCGCCTCTATCCGCAGATGCCCCGTTGTGTCTTGGGAAACACACAGTTCCCAGGACACAACGGGGACCAATAAAGACGCGCAGCGCGACTCGCGCATGCGCAGTAGGGAACCGGGCAGTGAAGCCGTTGCGGCTTCACTTCCTGATTCCCTGACAGAGGATGGCGGTGGGGGCAGCTGAGAGACGAGCGGTTGCTCGTCATCTTCTGCCGACACCGCTGGAACCTGGAACAGGTAAGTGTCCATTTATTAAAAGTCAGCAGCTGCAGTATTTGTAGCTGCTGACTTTTAATAATTTTTGTGCTGGTGGACCACCTCTTTAAATGCATTAATATATTTTGACCGGTCACATACTATCCTCTTGGGTGTTCCGAGATTGCAACTAGGACATGCTACTATACTTACCTTGGGTTTATGTGCTTTGGTTACCCTACCACTAATGCCCCTAATATTACCCTCTGGAATATGTTCCACACTGACTATCTCTATCTCTGGACCCTCCCCCCATTGCCTAGTTTAAAAACCCCTCTAACTTTTTGGCTATAATTATTCCCAGCTGATCTGCACCCTCCTCATTTACTATTTTCTAGTGCCTGCACCTCTTTGTCTCCACCCACCTCTGTGCTGGCCCCTGCAGGCACCTGCCGTGTACTTTCCTGGCTCTCCTTTAGTGTGGAGGGTCTTTTCAGTGCTGACAGTTGCTTCCTCAGATTCAGAACCTGGGCTTCCAGGGAAACAATGTGCTTACATTTTGCACAGCAGTATTCGCCCTTGATCAGATGATCAAGGAATGCATACATGCCGCAAGATGTACACTGAGTCGCCTCTCTACACCTGCCGGGCATCGTACCTATTAATTTAATGAGGATTAGAGATTATACCCAGTCCAAATTACCTAACAACTAGCTTCCTGACACTAATACTCAACAAGACCATACACAGGTACTCAACAAGACAATACACAGGTATTCGCAGACCAGCGTGCACCCACAATACACAAGTACTAACGATCCACACACACTACTCAGACAACACTCAGGTACTCACACTACCCAGGTACTATGACCCCTGTTATAACCTCCTGTTTTAACTCACCACTTAGACCAATTCTACTTGGACAGAGTTCCAGCAGACTCAAAGATGAGCAGGCTCACAATGAGTTCGACAAAAGTTTATATAGGCCTCATGCACCTGTGACCAATTAACCACTCCCCTTAATTAGTAGGCTGAGGAAAAAAAAAGGTTTAAAAGGTGTCAGAAAAAAGGTGTTAAAAAGCTACAAGGAAAAGCCCCAAAAAGAACCTAAAAATGCAAACCAGCAATCACCAGCAAGACTTGTTCGCTCTGTTAGCTCTGTTTAGCTTCCAACCAGCAGTTTGGCAATTTCACATGTGCTCTACACAAGGTTATATAGGCCTCATGCACCTGTGATCAATTAACCACTCCCCTTAATTAGTAGGCTGAAGGAAGCAAGGAAAAAAAAATGTTTAAAAGAACCTAAAAATGCAAACCAGCAATCACCAGCAGTCAAAAGCAAGACTTGTTCGCTCTCCACTCCAGGTCCCCCTCTGTTTAGCTTCCAACCAGCAGTTTGGCAAAGAACTCTCTGAGGATCTGAAAAAAAGAATTGTTGCTCTACATAAAGATGGCCTAGGCTATAAGAAGATTGCCAAGACCCTGAAACTGAGCTGCAGCACGGTGGCCAAGACCATAGTGCAGTTTAACAGGACAGGTTCCACTCGGAACAGGCCTCGCCATGGTCGACCAAAGAAGTTGAGTGCCCGTGTTCAGCATCATATCCAGAGGTTGTCTTTGGGAAAGAGACGTATGAGTGCTGCCAGCATTGCTGCAGAGGTTGAAAGGGTGGGGAGCCAGCCTGTCAGTGCCGCACACTGCATCAAATTGGTCTGCATGGCTGTTGTCCCAGAAGGAAGCCTCTTCTAAAGAAGATATACAAGAAAGACCGCAAACAGTTTGCAGAAGACAAGCAGACTAAGGACATGGATTACTGTAACCATGTCCTTTGGTCTGATGAGACCAAGATAAACTTATTTTGGTTCAGATGGTGTCAAGCGTGTGTCGCGGCAACTAGGTAAGGTGTACAAAGACAAGTGTGTTTTGCCTACAGTCAAGCATGGTGGTGGGAGTGTCATAGTCTGGGGCTGCATGAGTGCTGCCGGCACTGGGTAGCTACAGTTCATTGAGGGAACCATGAATGCCAACATGTAGGGTGACATACTGAAGCAGAGCATGATCTCCTCCCTTCGGAGACTGGGCCGCAGGGCAGTATTCCAACATAACGAATCCCCAAACACAGCTCCAAGATGACCACTGCCTCGCTAAAGAAGCTGAGGGTAAAGGTGATGGACTGGCCAAGCATGTTTCCAGACCTATTGAGCATCTGTGGGGCATCCTCAAACGTAAGGTGGAGGAGCTCAAGGTCTCTAACATCCACCAGCTCTGTTAGGGAGGAGTGGAAGAGGACTCGCGGTGAAGAGGTGAAGCGCTGGTCAACTCTATGCCCAAGAAGGTTAAGGCAGTGCTGGAAAATAATGGTGGCCACACATAATATTGACACTTTGGACATTTCCCCTTAGGGGTGTACTCACTTTTTTCCAGTGGTTTAGACATTAATGGCTGTGTGTTGAGTTATTTTGAGGGGACAGAAATGTACACTGTTTTACAAGCTGTACACTCACTACTTTACATTGTAGCAAAGTGCTATTTCTTCAGTGTTGTCCTCTGACGTCACGGGGAAAGCCATAGGGAAGTCCCCATGACGTCCCCATGCGTCAGAGGGGGGCGGGGTTACCAGGTGGCCCCGCCCTCCGTTATAAAAGACCTGTCAGCCGAAGCGAAGCCTCACACACCGGGAGCCTCCCATTGCGAGGAGTGGCCCAAGAAGAGACCGACGCCCTGGAAGAAGATACCGGAGAGAAGTCTCAGGGACCGACGCCGTGGAAGAAGATACCGGAGAGAAGCCTCACACAGCGGGAGCCTCCCATTGCGCGGAGCGGCCCAGAAGAGACACCGATGCTGGACGAGAAGGCCAAGAAGAAGCGGATCGGAGGAAGAAGAAGATGGAAGAAGAAGATGCCGGAAGGAGAAGATGAAGAAACCAAAGGATGAAGAAAGGAAGACAAGAAGAAAGAAGATTTTAATAAAGGAATTGTCAAAGACCGTCTCCTGTCATTTTTACCATTTTTGACACTTTTTTGGTGAAATGGTAGGGGTAAGTACCCCTTTACCATTTCACACGGGGGGCGGGATCTGGGGGTCCCCTTGTTAAAGGGGGCTTCCAGATTCCGATAAGCCCCCCGCCCGCAGACCCCCACAACCACCGGGCACGGTTGTGGGGACGAGGCCCTTGTCCTCATCAACATGGGGACAAGGTGCTTTGGGGGTCTCAGACCCCCAAAGCACCCTCCCAGTGTTGAGGGCATGTGGCCTGGTACGGTTAAGGTGGGAGGGGGGGCCGCTCTCATCCCCCCTCTTTTCCTGCGGCCTGCCAGGTTGCGTGCTCGGATAAGGGTCTGGTATGGATTTTGAGGGGGACCCCACGCCATTTTTTTGGCTGGGTTTCCCCTTAAAATCCATCCCAGACCTCAAGGGTCTGGTATGGATTTTGAGGGGGACCCTACGCCATTTTTTTTTTTTTTTTTTGGCTGGGGCCCCCCTTAATATCCATCCCAGACATAAAGGGCCTGGTTATTGAATTTGGGGGGACCCCCACGCTTTTTTTTGTTGTTTTTTTTATTTTTTATCAATGACTTTTTTTTTATGAATGGCTTTCAATGAATGACTGTTCTCTGTGTTACGGGAGCCGTCAATTCACATTAGCTGCGAGTTATTTTAAATAGCTTTTTTTCCGGCAAAAATTACACTTTTTGCAGAGACAGTTCTAAGCACTGGAAACATGTGCCCCTTCACATGCATACTATAGACACCCCCCCAGGTACGAAATTTAAAGGAATATTACACTTTTATTGTTTCACTTTAAGCATTATTAAAATCACTGCTCCCGAAAAAAACGGCCGTTTTTAAAAGTTTTTTTTTGCATTGATACATGTCCCCTGGGGCAGGACCCGGGTCCCCAAACACTTTTTATGACTAACTTTTTAAAAATAAATGACTTCAATGACTGATCTCTGTATTAAGGGGGACGGGAGCCAACACTTTATTATAGCCGTTCGGGTCCCCATTGACTTCAATGGGGTTTCGGTGTTCGGGGTCAAGTTCGGTCCCGAACCCGAACTTTTTTCTGAAGTTCGGCCGAACCCGAACATCCAGGTGTCCGCTCAACTCTAATCATTATCCATTCCTTTCTTAAGGGTTCACAAACATATGTGTGTGTTAGTATATATTTGCATTAAATATTTATATTTTTATACAGGTGCAGACACACCTTGAGAACCCAACATCTTACCACCTGCAGCAGTCCCGAGACAAGAAGGTTCGTGATTATCTGTCGGATACCTATGGCAACAAATTTGCTTCTCATCTTAGTCCACTCAGGCTGTCTCCTAAACCCCCACCTGCTCCTCCATCTCCTGCAAACCGAACTACTCGCCTTTCATCTTCAGCAGGAAACAGTGCACCAAACAGTCCCATGGCCAGAATGAACTTATGCTCCAATCCAGAACGTGAAGTAAGTACATTGAGGGGAGTCGTGCTTCCTACTATTTATAACGGTGTTTGCATCCATAGTACTTTCATTTCTATTAATTATTGATGTCTTTCACACAGAAGAAGGAAAGGGCAGGAGGAGAGGACCAGTGATATCTGCTTCTCAATATATACAGCTAACTTTCCAATACCCATTCCACCAATGAGTTTTGGACTGCAGTAGACATAGCTCATGTAAAGTATCCATGCCAACAATTAGATCTGCTTGACAGCGCACACTACTTTCTCCCCAAGTATCCTTACCACAGGTGAGATCTGCAATAGCATACACAAGCCATTCCTCTGGTCCTCATAATCCTATCCTACTTTATTGAGGAGAAAATGAGGTCACCTTTCCTGAGATCTGTGATTGGCCATCCAACATACTTGTGTGATTTTCTGGCATTGTTCCACCTTCCCCACCTTACTGTCACTTTATTTCTACTGCATGTATCTCCCCTGTGAAACTGGTCTCTAAGAGCTTAGGGATTTTTAATACATCTAGGTTATACACAGCTCTTCATACCACTCTATTACACACACCACTATACCTTTCATTTACAAGTAGTGTCCGTGCCTGTGGATGTCACTATCATTCCCACACATTCAACCCCTTCTGTCTTCCTCAGCAGAAGAGAATGACTGGTTATGCACTGTGGATTCAACCAAAATCTGTGACATACCCCTTAGAGAAAATAGGATGACCTTCTGCTGTGTCCATCTCTGTTACAGTTGGTGCCTCATGCACCCATAGTAAATGCAATACTTCTCACCTCCTCAGGGACGGACTAACCATTCAGTGATTCGGTGGCCGCCCGTGCCGGCTCAGTCCGCCCCTGGAGGTGCCAGTCCTGGGGCCGCTTTAAACTCGGGGCTTGGTTACACAGCAGCAGCGGCCGCCGCACGTTGCAATGCATGCATACGGCGCCGCCCACTGAAATGCCTGTCTGCCTGAGTGAGGGGAGGAGCATGCATGAGAAGGCCGAGTTCCTTTCGGCCCGTGCGGCGCCAGCACCGCTGATTTCTCCTTCCATTCGCCCCGCCCACTGCACGAGGAGAATAGGAGAAGTGGACGGCCGCCCGTGGATCTGAAGAATTAAGGTCGGTCTCTCTCTCCCCCCCTCTCTCTATCCCCCTCCGCCCCCTCTCTCTCTCCCCCTATCCCCCTCTCTCTCTCCCCCCTCTCTCCCTAACCCTCCCTCTTTCCGCCCCTCCCCCCCCCCCCCTCTCTCTCTCTCTCTCTCTCTCTTTTTCCATGTAAAAAAGTGCATTTTTAAAATTTGTTTTTGCCTGCAGAGCGTTGCAGTTTTTTTTTTTGGGGGGGGCGCAGCCACTGTGCCCTCAATCGCAGCCATTGTGCCCATAAATTGCCACCACTGTGCCCCTCAAACGCAGCCACTGTGCCCATAAATTGCCACCACTGTGCCCATCAAAGCAACCACTGTGCCCATAAATTGCCACCACTGTGCTCTCAAACGCAGCCACTGTGCCCATAAATTGCCACCACTGTGCCCATCAAACGCAGCCACTGTGCCATCAAACGCAGCCACTGTGCCCATCAAACGCTGCCACTGTGCCCATCAAACGCTGCCACTGTGCCATCAAACGCAGCCACTGTGCCCAGCAAACACAACCACTGTTCCCAGCCACTGTACCCATAAATTGCGTTTGATATCAGTGTTATATAGGGAATAGAACTTAGCCCTGGTTCACATTTGAGCAATTTGGCATGTGATTTGACATGTCAAATCGCATGACAAATGATCAGCAACTGCACTACCGAAATGGTGCGATGCCACATTTGTGGCACCGCACTGATTCCCAAAAGTAGTCTCTGTACAACTTTTGGCGACTTCTGGGTGCGATTTCTATAGACATCTGTGCACAGATGTCTCTGAAATCGCTGCCAAACTCGCACTGACATGCTGGTATGAAATCGTGCGAGATTAGCTGAACTTGCACGATTTAATTTCCTCTGTCAGTGTGAACCTGGGCTAAGTAAGTTTAATCCCTATCTATCTATCTATCTATCTATCTATCTATCTATCTATATATATATATATATATATATATATATATATATATATATATATATATATATATATATGTGGTCAGTGAGAAGAATGTTCCTTACATTGGTGATCAGTGGGAAGAATGTTCCTTACATTGGTGGTCAGTGAGAAAAATGTTCCTTATATTGGTGATCAGTGAGAAGAATGTTCCTTACATTGGTGATCAGTGGGAAGAATGTCTCTTACATTGGTGATCAGTGAGAAGAATGTTCCTTACATTGGTGATCAGTGAGAAGAATGTTCCTTATATTGGTGATCAGTGAGAAGAATGTTCCTTACATTGGTGGTCAGTGAGAAGAATGTTCCTTATATTGGTGATCAGTGAGAAGAATGTTCCTTACATTGGTGATCAGTGGGAAGAATGTCTCTTACATTGGTGATCAGTGAGAAGAATGTTCCTTACATTGGTGATCAGTGAGAAGAATGTTCCTTACATTGGTGATCAGTGGGAAGAATGTCCCTTACATTGGTGGTCAGTGGGAAGAATGCTCCTTACTTAAATGCCTCACACAGACCTTCCATGTCTACTGGAGAAATTGATACTAGGCTCATAAAAACTGAAGAACTGCCCCTTTAAGGTTATAACCCCTCTTACCGCACAACATGCCAGTTAGGCTTAATCAAGGGCCGGACTGGCCTAACGGGACATTTCTGCCCTGGGGCCGCAGCTGCAGCGTAACTCAAAGCACAGTGCAGCGGTGTCACGGAACTCAGCGCGAAGTCGCGCTGTGACAAAAGTCCCGCCCTCCTCCTTGACCATCTTGTGTGATAGACGCAGTGTTCTGTCTATCACACGAGCTGGTCTAGGAGGAGGGCGGGACTTTTGTCACAGCGCGACTTCACACTGAGCTCCGTGACACCGCGTGAGATGCGCGCTGTGCTGTACATAATCCACTGGCCCTAACTGTGAGGCGGCAATAAGTAGCACGGTAAGACAGCAATGATGGGCACGGTGATGTTACATTGATTGGCATGGTGAGGCGGCAATGGTTAGCATGGTAAGGTGGCAATGATGGGCAAAGTAAGGCTGCAATGATGGGTACAGTAAGGCAGCAATGATGGGCATAGTGATGCTACATTCAGAGGCGGCTCTCTAATTAGGCAAATTAGGCGGCCGCTTAAGGCCTCGCACTCACAGGGGCCTCGCAGCTGCCTAATTTGCCTGTGATCAATACTAATGGAGCCAGTGGCTCCGCCTCTCTTCCCCTCGCCGCTGCCGGGACTCCATGGCACAGGGGCAGACTGACCAATCGGGCACTGCCTGAGGGCCCCCTGGGCCAATCATGGAGCATCCCGGTCTGGTGGCAAAGCCCTCTAGATCTCAGCAAGGCGTGCGGTGTAGACGTAGGTCTGCGCCGCTCACCCGTGACCCGACCGCCAATTCAGTTCGGCAGCCCGGCCAGGAACAGAAAATACACTGCAGCGCAGCCCCATGACTGTGAAGGGGAAGGAGTGGATCCGATCTTCTGATACCGCCTGGAGACAGGGTAAAGTGCCTGACCATGCAGCCCTCCTGTGCTCCTGGATAGGAGGAGAGGCAGAGCCGCTGCATATTGAAGAATTGCTCTTTCCATATTCCTCCTGCAGCCGCTAAATGTTTGTGGGGGAAAGCTGAAACGAGCATTCACCGGCTGCAGGAGGAATATGGAAAGATCAATTCTTCTATATGCAGCGGCTCCGCCGCTCCTCCTATCCAGTTTTTTTTTTTTGCTTCACCCCTGGCCCCGCCCCCTCCAGATTTCCTCCGGCCCGACTCTGTGCTCTCCACCCTACACTCTCGGCTCCCCCATGCAATGCTCTCTGTCCCCCCATGCGCTCCCTTGCTCCGCCCCATGATCTTCTCCACCCCATGCTCTCAGCCCCCCCCCCATCTGCTCTCCACCCCACCCTATACACTCAGTCCCCCCATCTGCTCCCCACCATGCTCTCAGTCCCCCTATCTGCTCCCCACCATGCTCTCAGTCCCCCCATTTGCTCCCCACCATGCTTTCAGTCCCCCCATCTGCTCTCCACCCCACCCTATGCTCTCAGTCCCCACCATCAGCTCCCCACCATGCTCTCAGTCCACCCATCTGCTCTCCACCCCACCCTATGCTCTCAGTCCCCCCATCTGCTCTCCACCCCACCCTATGCTCTCAGTCCCCACATCTGCTCCCCACCCCACCCTATGCTCTCAGTCTCCCCATCTGCTCCCCACCATGCTCTCAGTCCCCCCATCTGCTCTCCACCCCACCCTATGCTCTCAGTCCCCCCATCTGCTCCCCACCATGCTCTCAGTCCCCCACCTGCTCCCCACCCCACCATGCTCTCTGTCCCCCCCATCTGCTCCCCATCCCACCATGCTCTCAGTCCCCCCTATCTGCTCCCCACAACACCATGCTCTCAGTCCCCCCTATCTGCTCCCCACCCTACCATGCTCTCTGTCCCCCCCATCTGCTCCCCACCCCACCATGCTCTCAGTCCCCCCTATCTGCTCCCCACCCCACCATGCTCTCTGTCCCCCCCATCTGCTCCCCACCCCACCATGCTCTCAGTCCCCCCTATCTGCTCCCCACCCCACCATGCTCTCAGTCCCCCCTATCTGCTCCCCACCCCACCATGCTCTCAGTCCCCCCACCTGCTCTCCACCCCACCATGCTCTGACTCTCAGTCCCCCCCATCTGCTCTCCAGAATGTGCGCTGCATTTCGAGATTTCATTATTTGCAGCATCACAAATGTCAATTCTCCCTTACAAATGCTAGTTTACAAGACCGACCGCTTCTGACTCTTCTTTGCTTCCCAGCATGCGTGTTTGTACTTTTGTCCGACGGACTTGTGTACACACGCTCGGAAAATCCGACAACAGACATTTGTCCGCAGAAAATTTTAAAGCCTGCCATCCAACATTTGTTCGTGGAAAATCCGACAACAATTGTCCGATGGAGCATACAGACAGCCTGTCATCACACAATTCCCGTGTGATCTGTTTTCTACATTTTAAAAGGTTTATGTATTTTCCATTTGCAGGCACTAGTTTTCAGCTAAAATGTTGTTTGTTTAATGCCTATGTTTTTTTCCTATTGGTATTGTTTTTTTTTTTTCTAGACAGAGGCCTTATGATAAAATGCATGTTATTTAGGTGTGCTCTGCTTGGACTGCTTTTGGATGTGTCTACATTGCTTAATACCACACAAAAGTACATCTAGTTCAACCAGTAAAAAAACAAATAGAAAACCTCGATATACACAATTCTATACCCACAGTTAATCCAGAGGTAGTAAAAAAAATAAAAACACAATAAAGCATGGTCCAATTTGTTCCAGCGAAGGAAAACATTTCTTCCTGATCCCCCAGGAGGCAATCAGATGTTCCCTGGATCAACAGTCTCTGGTGTTATTACCTATACATTTTAATATATAGAGTTGTATTTTGTGCATTTAGGAATGCATCTAGATCTTCTTTTTTTTTTTTTTAAACCCGCTAAAGTCTACTGAGCTGGGCAGAACCAGCTGTCGAGGGAGTCTATTTCACATTTTCACAGCTTTTACTGCGAACAAGCTTTTTCATATGTGGGGGTTAATCTATTTTTCTCCAGATGTAGAGTGCCTGTTGTCCTCTGTAATGACCTGAAAGTGAATAACTTTACACCATGTTCCCTATATGGACCACTTATGTATTTATACATGTTGATTATATCCCCCTTTAACAGCCTCTTCCTAACGAGAGAATAAATTCAGTTCCTCTAATCTTTCCTCATAGCTGAGCTCCACCATGCCTCTTATCAGTTTGGTTGTCCTTCTCTGCACTTTTTCCAGTTCTCCGATATCCTTTTTGTGAACTGGTGCCCAAACAGAACTGCATATTCCAGATGAGGTTTTACTAATGTTTTGAACAGAAGCAAATTGTGGTGTCTATACCGCGTTCAAGACTTACCACTTTAAATTTGTACTCACCATAGAATCCTTTCTCTGGATCCATTGGGAAACACAGTTTCCTCTCGTTATATCTTTAAAACAGTGAACCAAATAAAAAATGTCCTTCAAAAAATATTTAAAAAAATTAGTATGCAAATTAGAAATATCCTTAGGGCTTATTTACAGTTGCTTTGACTTCAACACACATTAAAGCGCCTACCGCTTTAACATGCTTTTTTGATGTGTTTTTGATGCTTCTGCAATGCTTCAGTGATTTTTCGATGATGCATTAATGAAGCTTGGCAGATGCCCTGTGTATGTGTTGATATCTCATACCTGCAATACCTCCAAAAGAAGGCGAAGCTAAAGCTGAATTAAAGCCTCTCAAAAGCTGCAGGCTCTTCAAGCGAGCTTTGTCATAGACTTCTATGGAGGCTTTGAAGACGCTTTGAAGCTCCACTAAAGCGACATGGGGTATAAAGCAAATCAAACACAGTGTGTAAACAGGACTGTAAGAAAACCATTTTATTTAGTGACAGGAGCTTTGACTGGCTTTCATAGAGCTTTAAAAAAAGAGTGTCCGAAGCCATGTTTTGAAGCAAGTGTAAACGAGCCCTTATTGTCAAATCACTGACGTATGCCGACACTGCTAAATTTGGCTTGGGACAGATTTGCAGAGTCATGACCTCTGGTCATGAAACAGTTATTCATTCTTTTTCATTATTGTATGCAAATGATGGAGAGGACAATTGATACAAACAAATGTATAATCCACAATTTATCAATATGCATATGGCCATCAAATGACAGAATGATGATGCCTATATACTGTATATAACCATAGTTAATCGCACCTTTTGTTTGCCACCTTTGGTCAATTTCATTTAATTTGACGTTTCAGAGATACAAGAAGTGGAAATCTCTCTATAGTAAGGGAAAATACCCTCACTGGAAATGTTTTAAAAAAAGATTCACTTTAATTATAAAAATGGAAAAAAGTGGAGCCAGTCATGCCCACATCACCGTTTAAACTTCAGTTCAATAAATAGAAATAACTTTGCCAAAGAAAATATTAATTTTTCTGTATGCATCATAAATTGTTACCAAATGTAATAAATATAAAAACATATGTTTTCCTACTTTGCAGATGGATGATGTCCTTGACAGCATAATTAGCTTAGATGATATGCATGGATGCACTGAACCTGCCCTCTCCATGCCAAATACGGTATGAATGTTTATGCCATTCATGTGTTTTCTTGTAATTTTCATATTCCTTATCTGTTACATTCAATCATTCTTTTCGTTTTTTTCCCTCCATTTTCTGTGCAGTTGCCATTTTCCAGTAGCCATTTGGGGCTCAATAGTGATAGTCCACGGCTTAGTGATACCGTTGTAGGTATGACCAGCAATTCATGCCCAGCGGACTTACCAGTAAAGAGAGAACTATCAGGTAAACTTTTTTCTGAGTACTGTTCTGTTAACTGAAAGTCCAATACTCCCTCCTAGGTAAAACTTGATATCCTAACCACTGTCATTTTATATCTCAGTATCTTCAGTGGTGAGATTCCACTTGCCATGGTTAGTTGTTGCCCAAGCTGCAAAATGGGGGATCTCTTTATTTCTGCTTTACTTTCTTTAACCTTTAATGACCAATAGTCATTGCTGTATAGATGCCCAGTAGAGATTGGCTCGGGCTTATTCGAAATCCCATGTGCCCGATCCCGCCAGGAAGCCGACACTGCACACGGTCAATCACAGGCAGTGAGACATTTCCCGATCTGTGCAGCTGCGAGCCGGGAAATGTCTCACTGCCTGTGATTAGCGGTGTGCAGTGTCGGCTTCCTTGTGGGATCGGGCACGTGGGATTTTGAACACGCCCGAGCCCATCTCTAATGTCCAGACTAATTGTAGCCATTGTGTCAGTATCCATCAGTTAACTTGACAATATTTATATGACTAATTTTGCTATAAGTTTTACATTGTTTTTTAAGGATACTATACTATATATTGTTTTTTTGGGACACAGAGAGATGTAATGTGGAAACATATACTCTTATTTCATTAGTCAATTTAAGAAGAAACAGAGAACATTTTGGGAAAAAAAATACCTTTGTCTCGTTTTTTATTTTTCCCAAACATAGCTTTTGTGTAATTTGTGCAACCCCCCAGATATTTATGAAAAAATTCTTCTGACTAAATGGATATCTCATAAGTGTGATATTTATGTACTGTAGTGAAATGGTAAAGCTCAAAGTTTGGATTTTAATTAAATTAGAACTACAGGGGGTCTCCAAGTTACAAACTCGTTAGGGACTGTCCGCCTGTTCTTAACTCGGAAATGTTCGTAAGTCGGCCGCGCATGCGCAGACCGACAATTACGGACATTTACAATGTTCCGTCAAATGCCATTCTGCGCATGCGCGGCAAATTACGGACATTTCCGATGTTTGCCGTCATTTTCCGAGGCTCCGTCTGGACGCGCATGCGCAGAATGGCCGAAGGACGACGGAAAATGGCGGAGGGTCCCCGCAGCGCCCTGTTCGTAAGTAGGAGATGTTCGTACGTCGGGCGTTCGTAAGTCGGGGACCCCCTGTATAGGCAAAACATTATTTTTTTCCATTGTGGATAGCGTAAGGGAGGATTATAACCCCTGTCAGGTTTTTTTTTGTCATCTGTGTCCCATTGGGGAGATTTCCATTTACTTCCTGTCCCAAAACGAGTGAGAGGAGAGGAAATCCATCTATAGTGAGGGAATCCCGTGGTGTCACCAGGGTCACCAGAACTAGTGTCCCAATTTACATAGTTACATAGTCAGGTTGGAAAAAAGACACTAGTCCATCTAGTTCAACCTTTAAAAGGTAAAAAGAGAAAAAAAAGAGTAAATGGAGCAAATAGGTGAGTCTCCCTAACAGTGTCACAGACAGAAAAAAAACCTGACAGGTGTTCTAATCCCTCTCTACTCTATCCAAAGCTAAAAAACTGAAAATTGTATACTCACCTTTCCGTAATTTTCCTTTCCTGACGCACCCCATGGCAGCACACACATTGGGTTGTGACTCCGCCTCCACAACCTGATAGGACTGGTTAGCTATAAGATTTGAAGAGGAGTCCCCTGTTGCATTCTCGGTAACTATCACCTTAGAGGGGTGGGTCCTGTGTGCTGCCATGGGGTGCATCAGGAAAGGAAAATTACGGAAAGGTGAGTATACAATTTTCCGTTTTCCTGACGCACCATGGCAGCACACACATTGGGAAATAACTCGCTACATGGGTGGTTGCTTGCAAGAAAAAAATTTATTAACTTAGGTACAAGGTATGGATGAATTTGTTTGGATAATTGATTTTCCGAACTCGGCTGTAGTTAACTGAGCCGGGTCTATACGGTAGTGAGCCATGAAGGTGGTCTTTGAGGACCAGGTTGCTGCCCTGCAAATGGTCTCTGGTGAAACCTTACAATATGCTGCCCAGGAGGTTGCTACTGCTCTTGTCGAGTGGGCCTTCAGCTGTTCTGGTATTGGGAGATGCTGAACGGAGTAGGCTTTTTTTTATAACCTTCACCAGCCAAGATGCTATGGTTCTTGAGGATGCTGCCTGGCCTTTCTTTGTGCCGTGTGGTATGACCAGGAGGCGTTCCGTTTTTCTAAATGTACGCGTAATCTCCAGGTAGGAGGAGATGGCTGACTTGACGTCTAAGGGATGGGGATTCCCTTCACCGTTAAGGAGTACTGGAAGGTTGATTTCCGATCTGAAATGGAATGTAGTTGCCACTTTGGGCACAAATTGCTCCGATGGTCTGAGGATGACTCTGTCTGGGTAAAATACCAGATGTGGCTCTTTGATTAACAGGGCCTGGAGTTCCGAGACCCTCCTGGCCGACGTTATTGCCAGTAGGAAAGCTACTTTTAGAGTTAAGTCCCACAGGGATGTTAAATCCAGAGGAAAGAAAGGTTCTTTTGAGAGTGCTTCTAGTACAATTGGTAGGTCCCAAGTCGGGAAGATTGGTTTTCTGGGAGGCTTGATCTTCAGACATGCTTTTTGGAATTGAATCACTAGAGGATTTGCGGCCCATTTGACGCCTGTCATGGCGGACAGCGCAGAGACCTGGACTTTCAAGGTGCTAGAACTTAGGCCCTTTTCTAGTCCTAGTTGTAGGAATTCTAGGACTTGAGAGACAGAAGGGGATACCGGATCCAAGGATTGCTGGAGAGAAAAGGTGGAAAATCTCTCCCAGATTTTACTGTATACATTGTTGGTTGACTTTTTCCTGGCTTGCTGTAATGTGGATATTACTCTAAGCGAGCACCCTTGATCCAACAACCTCTCCCTCTCAACCTCCAAGCCACTAGATGAAGGCGTTCTGGGGATGGATGCAGGAACTGTCCCTGCGAGAGTAGGTCCGGGTATAGTGGAAGCGGAAGAGGCTCTTCGGTGTTGAGTTGCAGGATGGTTGCAAACCAAGGCCTCCTCGGCCAGAATGGTAGTACCGCCACTACCGTGGACGTCGAGTTCCTCAATCTGGCCAAGAATCTGGCTATTAGAGGGACTGGAGGGAATATGTACCCTAGCTGGAATTCCCAAGGATGGTGTAGGCAATCGATCCCAGTTGCTGTCAGGTATGCTATTCTGGCTAGAAAGCGAGGACATTTGCTGTTCTCTGGTGTTGCTGCTAAGTCTATATCCGGCGTTCCCCATCTGCGTGTTAACAGAGCAAAAGCCTGATTGCTGAGGGACCACTCGTTGTTTGAAACAAACACACGACTTAGGTCGTCCGCGAGTTGGTTTTGTGCCGCTGGGACGTATATTGCTCTCAGATCCGTTAGATGGATTTGTGCCCATTCGAGTATGGGTCGCAGTTCCTGCATGAGAGTGTTGCTTCGGGTACCTCCCTGTCTCTGCACGTAGTTTACTGCTACCGTGTTGTCCATTCGGAGAAGGACGCTTTTCCCTGTGAGGAGGTGTGAAAAGGTTCGAAGGGCTTGCCAGGCGGCCCTGAGCTCTAGGACATTGGAAACTGTGCCCTGTGGTCGAAAGGGCCAGTGGCCTTGTACTCCCTGGTGTTGGTAATGTGCACCCCACCCATGGAAGCTGGCATCCGTCGTTACTACTTCTGGTAGTGGGGGTACAATAGGACGATGACGTGTCAGGTTGGTGGTTTTGGTCCACCACCTTGCAGAATTCTTCACTGCCTGCGTGATCACTATTCGTTGATTCATCGAATGACCTTTCCATTGCTTCAGGAACGAGTTCTGGAAAGTCCTCGAGTTCCACTGGGACCACTGGATCATTAGGAAGGTGGAGGACATTGACCCCAGAATGCTTAGGCATGATCTTGCAGATAAGTAGTCTGTTGTCAGGAGTCTTCCTACTTTGCCGATAAGTGGGTGCAGTTTCTCTTGGGGAAGGCCCACCGTGTTGGAACTGGTGTCTAATTCGGCTCCTAAGAAGACCATCTTCTGTGTTGGTGTCAGGCTGCTCTTTTTCCAGTTTATTAGCCAACCAAACTGTTGGAGCGTAGAGATTAATACGGCTCGATGTTGTAAAAGCATTTCCTGACTGTCCGCCAGGAGGATAATGTCGTCTAAATAGTGTAGGGCTCTTAGTCCCTTCTCCCTCAGATGAGCTATAACTGGAAGCAGTACCTTCGTGAAGGTCCTGGGTGCCGTTGAAATCCCGAATGGGAGACTTTGAAACTGGAAATGTTGTTGGCCGATAGCGAAGCGCAGGTATTTTTGAAATGTTTTATGGACTGGTATGTGTAAATAAGCGTCGGACAAATCGACTGAGAGCATCCAGTCTCCTACCCCTATTGCTAGCAGTATGGACTGAAGACTCTCCATCTTGAATGATTCGACTTGTATTGATCGATTGAGTCGTTTCAGGTCTAGCACTGGTCTTAGATCGCCCGTTTTTTTTGTAACTAGAAAAAGGGGGGAGTAGAAACCTGCACCTCTCTGTTCCTTTGGAACTTCTGTAATTGCTTGCTTCTGTAGAAGCTCTATGATGTATTTGACTAGAAGCTTGCGCTTCAGGATTGAAGATGGAAGTCTGGTGACCCTGTAATAATTTTGAGGAGGAGTGTGTTTGAACCTCCACCTGTGGCCTTCTTGAATGGTGGTGATCGTCCAATGATCTTGAATGTGATCTATCCAAATTTTGGCGAATAGCCTCAGCCTCGCTCCTACTATTGCGGGCTGGGCGGTCGTGGCATCAAAAGGACTTTGGTTGGTCCCCGGGGGTTGTGCCCTTAGCCTTTTGTAATCTGACAAAGGATGGCTGCGTACCCCGCCAGTTCCGCTTGAACTCCTTGCCTGGTCTGTATGCTCTTGCATCTCGGTACCTCTCGGGCAGATGGCGTCTGAAGGGGGGGTTTTTTTGCTTTGGCCTTCTATCCGACGGGATAAGGCCTGATTTTCCTCCCGTGACCTTAGAAATTGCCGAGTCCAGCTTGGGGCCGAAAAGGTTGATACCGTCGTAGGGGATCCTACACCAGCTGGACTTAGAAGTTGTGTCCGCCACCCAGGGCTTTAACCATAGTGCTCTTCGAGCGGTCACGGAGGACAACATTGCTCTCGCTGAGGACCTGATTACATCCACCGCTGCTTCTGCTACAAAGTCCCCTGCCAGGTTAAGTTCTTGTAGGGCGGATATGATCTTTTCTTGATCTGCCGCCTCCAGTAGCAGTTTCTCTGTGCTGGTGGCCCAGCATGAGATGGCTCTACCTACTGCTGCCAAAGTGATTGCTGGCCTGCAAGCTCCCCCTGCCGCTGAATAGGTCTTTTTAAGGTCGAGGTCTATCTTGCGGTCCATCACGTCCTTAAATGTTACTGCGTCTTCTATTGGCAGGGTTACGTGGCGTGCTAATCGCATAAGTGAGGAATCCACTACCGGGGCTGTAACGAGGGGACTCACCGATGTTTCCTTCAGCGGGTAGAGCTTATTTAGCCTATTGTTTAACCCTGATTTTTTATCTGGTTTCTGCCACTCGTCTTTTATGAGTTCGTCGAGTTCCTCGATGAACGGGAATGTTTCCGGGTCCTTCTTGAGGTTTGGAAAATATTTTCTGAGCTTCGGGGGGGGATTCCCCCTGCTCCTCCCATCCAATCGCCTCCTTTACCGATTTTGCGAACGGTTCTATGAACGTAAAATCAAAGGCCGTGGGTGGTAACACTTCCTCTTCCTCTGGGGAATCCTCCTGTTCTTGTTGGGAATAGGAGGTAGAGGCTGAATTAGCGGGTCCGACCGGCTCGTAGGCTGCTACTTGCATAATTGATTCCTTTACTGATTCCCTTATTATATTGGATGCCTCTCTTGCATCGGATTCCTTGTCCCGGGTTGCTTCCTCTAAACATGCTTGGCATGCTAGTTTGCCTGGTAGGGCTTGCGCTCCGCAGACCCAACAGGTGTTAGGCGCAGGACGTGTATGTCCTCCGTCGCGCTGTGGGTGAGCAGAAGATGAGCTTCTGTGGTGAGAGGATCTTGGCCGACTCCTATGGGAGTGTGAATGCCTTGAGGGGGAGCGCTCTTTTCTTTTAGAATGCGATGACCCTGATGATCTGCCGGAACTGCCAGAGAAAGAATGGCGTTAGTGGCAATGCTCTCTTTTTCTCCTCTTCTTTACTTACCTAGTGTTGCCCCCTTACCTTGTAGTTCGCGGCTGGTCTGCTGGAGCAGCGGCCTCCATAGGAAGAGGTAAGGTATACCTGAGAGAGTAAAAGGTGTTTTTTTTTTTTTTTTTTTTTTTTAAATGCATTGCAGAGTATGCGGCAGGTGCTGGTTTAAGTAACAGAGAGATAAGGTATTGCTTACCAGAGACTGAAGGAAATGTAGCCAACAGGACAGCGTTTTGGAGCGAAAAACCGAGATGAAGAGTGTTTGTTTGCAGCATGTCAGTGCAAAGAAGGCTCAGATCGCTTTTTAAATTTGCCGCCGTCGCGGGAGTGATGACGGCACTGCCGCGCATGCGCCGTAGCGGTCCGCGACGCTTGGCGCCATTTTGGAAGCTGGCAGCTATGGGGATAGCGCTTGTGTCACTTCCTGAGCGCCGAGGGAGTACTGTGCGGTCGCCATGATGGAGGAGGCAAGCCGGCCGAGGCACTACAAGGCCCAGCGCGGCCGAGAGGGGGATTTAGAACACAGGATGCAGAGGTGAACTTGCAGTAATGTAAACAATAGATAAGAGAGAAAAAAGTAAGACAGGATGACCGCTGCATACCGTATAAAACCTATTTAAGGTTTGTCAGGCATCCACTTCTTTTTAGCCCCTGAGACCACCAGAGTGGGGCTTCCCTTCGTTTTAGCTCATTTAGAGACTGTACAGATAGGGCTTCCAGCTAGGAGAGGCTGAACCTAGTGGGGCGAAGCGGTAAGGGGGGTCCCATATTCTAACCGATCCTTCTTGATCAAAAACGATCGACTATCAGGTGAGGAAAAAAAGGAGAATGCAACAGGGGACTCCTCTTCAAATCTTATAGCTAACCAGTCCTATCAGGTTGTGGAGGCGGAGTCACAACCCAATGTGTGTGCTGCCATGGTGCGTCAGGAAAGAAAAGTTTTGCCTTTACTTCTACTTTAACCACTTCCCACTCGGCCACTGCACATGTACGGCCAGGTGGGCGCTGTCTCCTTCTGAGTGGACTATCAGGAACATCCCTCAGAAGGAGCAGGATCACGCGCATTCCCGTGCAGCGGCGTGATCCCGATGCGCTGGTGTCACCCGGACACGGCGCATCTTAGATCGGCAGGAGGGCTCTGTAATTGGCCCTCCTGATCACATGACGGCCTTGTCCAATCACGGCCGTCATTTGATGTAAAAAAAACAGCCGGTTGCTAGGCGATCGGCTCTCCTCACACGGAAGTTGTCGCTGAGGAGAGGAGAGCGGATCTCTGCAGCCAGCTGGTGATCAGTGAGTATGAGCAGTTTTTTACAGCTTTTTACTCACTGATCACCAGTCTAGTGTCACCACAGTAAAACACACAAAGTAAACACACAAGTCCCCACATAGTAATGATCCCCAAAACACATGTCCCCCACATATATAACAGTAAAATCACATGTCCCAATTATCATTTGCACACATATGTCCGTGATCACCTGCGCACATCTGTACATGATCATTTGCGTACATATGTCCGTGATCACGCGAACCAATTATTATACACTTAACGGGATTTTTTTTACCAAAAACATGTAGCAGAATACATTTTGGCTTAAATTTATGACAAAATTTGATTTTATTGGATTTCTTTTAAAATAGAATAAAGAAAATATAGTGTTTTTTTTCCAAATTTCCACTCTTTTTTCACTTATATGGCAAAAAAAAAAGCGAAGTCGTGAATAAATACCACCAAAAGAAAGCTCTATTTGTGCGAACAAAATAATAAAAATTAAATTTGGGTACAGCATTGCATGACCTCGCAATTCTTCATGAATATTGGTCTGGGAAGGAAGTGCCCAGTATTGATGTGGTTAAGTGTAAGGAGTATAAACAAGTGAATATTGTTATCAAAAATGTTTTACCTGTGCTATTTGCAAATCATTACCTTCACCAGATCCATATAAATGACTGCAGGAAGTCATCTACTTTGTGTAGAATGTTATCACGCCATTATTTTTAGGATCTAAATAAAAGTGCAGACTCCTGAAACAGGAAGTATGTCGGATTTTTTTTTTTGTTTCTGCATTCTCATCTTGCTTGAATTTCTGTTGGGATGTTATTCTATTTACCTGCAAATTTTAGATATATTTTGGCACATATATCACTTTGGTATGTTACTATGAGATATGTGAAGGATTTTGGAAAGCTGTTTTCTTTATCGTACATCACGGCACACAGAGCAACCATAATAATGACTACATGGGTTATACGCCACCTACTGGTGAATGGATACTGGCAGATAGTCAAACAGGAAGTCCTCCCTTATATTACCCCTCCTACACAGGAAGGAATTTTTTTTTTCCAGTGTCTGTAAGGTGGTGGTCACTGATGTGATACATGTGCTTTTGGATCATGCTTGGAGGTCTGGAATGGTTCTACTGAGAATCAAGGACTTCAGTCGGATCCATTCGAAAAAGCTGTCAGCCAAAATGGATTGTACCCGAGCCTCGTGCGAAGGAGAGAAGATTCCTTGAGGTTTGCCTGTAATGCAGCCTTACAGCACTGGACCCTGCGTAATGGAACCTTGTGCAGTGTTTGTTCTGACCAAAGTGCTTTCCTGCAGGGTGCTATACAGGTCCAGTGGAGTGGACCCCACATTAACGGGGACCCAGTCCCTGAAGGTTTTTTATGACAGCCTGTCGTGATGGGTGAAGATTGGACTCCTGTTTTGCTCAGAGTCCTGCAGCAGGAATGGTAAGCCTGCATTTTTTTCCAGTTTCTGTTTAAAAAAAAGAAAAAAGAGATCTGACTGGTCTTCTCTTAGTAGCCCCTAGGGCAGTGTGCTGTTTAAAACATGCTCTGTGCACTTATTAGGAGTATGGGCTTCAGTTTCTCCTCTAGCCACTAGAGGGCACAGGGGCCTATTTCTATATAGGCAGGAAGTGGAGGGGCAGCCATGTTTGCCATGTGGACGGCAGGTTAAACAGGGCCTCTTAAACATAACAGCAGTCCATGGATGCTAATGACGAGTACTTACTATGGGAGAAATGTTTGGCCAGACAAGTCTTGATTATATACTGCAAACATACTGCTTAATCCAGGGGGGCCTGTACAACTGTAAGTCGATACAACACTAGCAGTGCACTTCAAAGTGTTGTGTCTCCAGAATGGCACAAAAATTGTATGGGGCCTGGTGCAGTTGTGCATTATTGCAATCTGGCTTTAGTTCATGTTTGCTAAAAGCTCATATCAAATGTCGGCGGGGCGGGGGAGGCGGCTCTTGTGTGACGACGTTATACGACGGACTCCCAGAACGGCCGCTCTTGCGCACCCGCGGGGGCACGCAGCATGGCGATCGTGGCTGCTCCGTATTACTAGGATGCGGCACAACCCCGATCTCTGTGAAGAGCCGGATACGCGGCTCTTTAACCATGTGATCAGCTGTGTACAATCACATGTAAACACGGAGATGCCGGTAATCATAGTCCTCGCTTCACACTGACAGAGTGTGTGGCAAGTTCAGCCGATCAGCGGCATCTCCTCACAGGAGACATCTACACATGTAATCAGGGCACTGATCATCAGTGCCCTGATTACAATAGAAAAACACAAGGAGAGGGGCGCCTCTGAGTATATATCAATTTGACATTTATTAAAGAGATAATATCCACTCACATGTTAAAAAGCAATCTTGCATTTTGGCACATCTCTGGATAAGGAGGTCCAACAGGACTACAGGTCTCAGCAGAATCCACTCTAAGCTGGCGTATCTTATCCCGGTGGAGATGGTATGAGGAGATGGGCACAGCAGGTGGGTGTTCTTAGGTCCTCCAGGGGGGGGGGTTGTTCACATCCAATAGTAATCCAGTCCGTTTAGGTCTCTGAATTTGAATGGGTTCCAAAGTGGGGTAGGGTACAATTACAGTATGGGGAGTAAGATAGAGGTGGGGAGGGACGTCAGCACAGTCACCCACTGTGCTGTGGGATCAATAGAGCCAAGAGCGCTTCCGTGTGATGGTAAACACGGCCGTGTACAGGAAGCTAGGAACGAGGCTTGGCCCGCACAGCAGAGTCAGGCGCAGCGGTGTGACGTCATCATTCAGCGACGCGTTTCCGAGCATGCATCGCTATTGGTATTGTGAATAGCGGCGCTCCTTTGTCAAGCATGAGGGAAGTAGGGGCAGGGCGGGGATTACTTATATTCTGTACGGGGGGAGGGCCGGGGGGCGGAGAAGCAAATAGCAGCAATAGGAAAAGGGGGGATATTTAAAATAAAAAGATCAAAGGCAATGGATCATTGTGAAAAACAAAACATTAAAAACGGCATAGCACACTAGAAGGTTAATTATGGATACTACAGGAGGTCATAAGATGTTACATGGGGGCAAGTATACATACTGATAAAAGGTGTATAAATATATATGGGTAAGTATACAGCAGAAATATGGAGAATAACACACCAACATCGAGCATCAATTTTGGGTGTAGGAAGATATATACATGTATCTACAAACCAGAATACATAAATATATAAATACATATAAAAAAACATAAAAAATATATATATAGGAGAAAGAAATCATCATATAAATATGCGTGATCATGAGTATACACAGATGCATATAAAAAATATATATAAAAATTATACATATAAATATATGAACGCATAAAAATAAAGATATATAAATAGAAAGAGGTTAAGGATAGGGGGGGGGAAAGAGGGGGGGGGAGAGGGGGGAGGGGGGGGAGAGGAAGGTTAAATGGGGAGGGAAGGGTATGTACTTACAGAAGGACGACCAAGCCACCCCCATTATTATTACTATATATGGGACGGTTATATGAGATCTGTGGTAAGATGACAAAAAGGTATACAGATATGTATATTAGATTAATAAAGAACTCATGGATAAAAAAAAAAAAAATACATTTATAGCTGGGAGGCAGGGGGGGGGGGGTGTTTAGAAGATATAGGAAAGGCAAATAAGAATGGCAGATAAAATGACAAATAGGATGGCACATAGATGAGTAAATAGGAAATATGGTGGAAAGTAAAGTGATCAGGCAAGTAAAATAAACAGTCAAGTAAAATAATCATAGAACGGTGGCAATCTCGATACCTTCATTCAGGCCTCCGGGCGAGAGGACGTCCAGAGAGTAGATCCAGAACGTCTCTCTCGCACACACAATTTTTTTTTTTTTTGTTACAATAGCAACACCAGTGCCACAAATCAGTGCCAACGATGAGTGCCCACCAGTGCCAGCAATCGGTGCCCACCACTGCCCACAAGTGCCACCAATCAGTGCCCATTAGTGATGTCAGTCCGTGCTGGCTATCAGTCCTGCCTATCAGTGCTGCCCATCAATGCCCATCACTGCTGTCCATCAATGCCCATCAGTGCCCATCAATACCACCTATCTGTGCTGCCTATCAGTACCCATAAGTGCGGCATATTAGTGCCTCCTCATCAGTGCCACCTCATCAGTACCCATAAGTGGCACCTCATCAATGCCCATCAGCGCCGCCTCATCAGCTCACATCAGTGAAGGAGAAAAATTTAAAACCCAGCAGTGATTAATTACCACTAAAAGAAAACTATTTGTGTGAAGAAAATTATAAAAATGTCATCTATGTACAGTGTAGCATGACCGCGCAATTATCATTCAAAGTGCGACAGCGCTAAAAGCTGAAAAATGGCCTGGGCAGGAAGGGGGTGTAAGTGCCCTGTAGGCAAGTGGTAAAACTTATGTTTGCTAAAAGCTTATTATTGCTAAAAACTCATGCTTGCTAAAGGCTTATGTTTGCTAAAAGTTCATGCTTGCTAAAGCTTATGTTTACTAAAAGCACATGCTTGCTGAAAGCGCATGCTTGCTAAAAGCTCATGTTTGCTAAAAGCTCATGTCTGCTTTTAAGCTTATGCTTTATTTAAGCTTATGTTTTATTTAAGCTTATGCTTGCTTTAAGCTTATGTATGCTAAAAGCTTTATCTCAGAAGGTGGAACTCATGTTTGCTAAAAGCTTAGGTTTTCTAAAAGCTCATGTTTGCTTAAAGGCAGTTGCAAATGACACATTTTTGCATAGATACATGTTGCATGTTTGCTTATATACATGGTTACTTGATGCATAGACACATGATTGCTTACTTGCATAAACACATGTTGCATACATGCTTACTAGCATAGAAAGGCAACGTTTACATAAACTTGAACTGCATACATGTGTGTTTTTATTTTTGCATTAAATTGCATAAATATGTGCTTATTACATTAAACTGTATAGATATGTATTTATTTGCATTATACTGCATACATAAATGCATGAACAGCAAGAATACTTGTATACCGGAATGTTTGCATACCGGGGTACCTACATATTTACATACCTACGGGGTTGTTTAGCGGTAGACCAACGTTGTCTATGCCGGCTCTGTTCCTGGGTTGTTGCCCAGCTAAAGATTGGTGTTTGATGGTTCGGAATCTAGAAAGGTTGAATTCTTCCTTTCAGGTATTGAAAGATAACCACTGATGCTAGTTTCTCGATTTGTTTTGAGGGTGGCTACAGTTCAGTGGACTTGGTCTCCACAGAAGAGAATACTGCCCATAATTATCATGGAACTTGTAGTCAGTATGCCTTGTTCTGGATTATGGTACAAACCATTTGTAGGTTCTCTCCGGAAAAGCCTCTGCAGGTACATATATACCAACCATCAGGGTGGCACCAGAAGTCATACGGCTCAGAAAGGTGAACCGCATTCTGTCTGGAACAGCAGAAGTGCTTTCTCTTTTGTCAGTGCATATTCCAGGTATAGAATAGTGGCAGGGGGAACTCTGCAGGTGAATCTACTAGATTCCAAGTTCTAGTTGGGACAGGTTTTGTCCAGGACAAGGGTTCCATTGGCAATGGGGGTAAATGCACTGGTAACGCCTTAGGGACCAATTCTCCCTTATTTGACGCTTTCCTTCTGTTTTGACTTCTGCCACATCTTTTGGGAAGGTAACACTGATCATGTTAGCCGAATTAGCCCAGGAGGGCTTGGTACACTGACAAAGCAAGGCTTGCGGGGGTCGCTTCTTGGACACTCCCAGTCCAGAGGGACCTAATGGTCTTGAGTCCTGTATCTCAGCACCGTTGAGCCCATGAAATCAGCTTTGGGGAACTTCAATTACAGGACTTGGAAATATTTTTTTTGCCTGGGGTAAAGCCAGGAAGTGGCACCCGCAGAAATATTTGAGTGGGAGATTTTTCGACATCAATCGGTAGGGGAAAGGAGATTGGCCTTAAGTACCGTTAAGGGTCAGAGTTCGTCCCTATACATTTTTTTCCAGAAGGCCATTGTTTCTCACTTCTTTATTCATACTTCATACAGTCTGTAACATAGACAGTCCCGCCTGTCAGGCCATTCTTGTGTCCTTGGGACTTGAATTTGATCGTGACTGTCCTTGCAGAGGTCACTTTTTGAACCAATCGAGGGATTCTGTTGGTCCTTTATCCTGGAAAGTGGCTTCTTTGGTGGCAATCACTTTACTAAGTGGAGTATCAGAGTTGGCGGCTCTTTCATGCAAGGAGCCGTTCTTGGTCTTGCATCGTAATAAGGTGATGTTGCATCCTCATCCATTTTTTTGCCTAGAGTGGTGTCTAGTTTTCACTGGAATAAAGATAATGTCTTGCCTTCTTTTCTGATCCTCAGTTGGCAGGAGTAAGATCACTGCATACTTTAGAGGTATTTCAGGCAGTCAGAATTACTTGAAATGTCAGCGCAGGTCAGAAATCCTGGTTTGTGCTGCAGGTAGAGCCCAGGATGGGCAGGAAGCATCCAAGTTAACTATTTACATTGGATTCGCCAGTTAATTATTCAAGCCTGTGGCTTGAAAGGCCAAGGTCCCCCACCCCTTTTTTTTGGGTAAAAGCGCTCGCTACCAGGTGTGTGGAGGCATCAGGTGTCGGTGGCTCAGGATTTTGAGGCCATTGCATGGTCTTTAGTTCATACATTCACAACATTTTACCAGATGGATATCAAAGCCATGGAGGATACTGCTTTGGCCACAGTATGTTTTGGGCAGCAGAAGAAGTCCTTCTCAGGTGGTTGTTTCTGTGATTGTGTCTCCCTCCCCTCAAGTGCATTGCTTTAGGACATCCCATATAGTCATTATTATGGTTGCTCTGTGTCCCGTGATGTACGATAAAAAGTATAGGATTTTTTCGTCATACTTATGCCCCGTACACACGATCGGTCTGGCGGACAAACCGACGGACTTTCCAGCGGGGGGTTCGCCAGACTTTCCGAGCGTGTGACTTGCCCACACACGCCCGGACTTCTCCGGCGGACAATCCGCGGGACTTTTGAAAATGAACGGACTTGCCCACACACGGAGCAGTCGGTTCATTTAGCACGTAACTGCAGGTAGACGGGGCTAGCGAAGGCAGTGAATGCCGCCGCGCTAGCCCCGTCACCTGGCATGGATTTAAAGGGAATCCCCACACCGAAAAAACGTCCCCCCAAATCCATCTCAGACCCTTATCCGAACATGCAGCCCGGCCGGCCAGGAAAGGGGTGGGGACGAGCGAGCGCCCCCCCTCCTGGGCCGTACCAGGCCGCGTGCCCTCAACATGAGGGGTGCCCTGGGGAAAGGGGGGCCGTATGGCCCCCCCACCCCAAAGCACCGTGTCCCCATGTTGATGAGGACAAGGGCCTCTTCCCGACAACCCTGGCCGTTGGTTGTCGGGGTCTGCGGGCGGGGGCTTATCGGAATCCGGAAGCCCCCTTTAATAAGGGGGCCCCCAGATCCCGGCCCCCCACCCTATGTGAATGAGTATGGGGTACGATGTACCCCTACCCATTCACCTAAGTTGTAAAGTGTAAATAAAAAATACAATTTTTTAAAAATATTTTATTGCACTGCTCCGGGGCTCTTCCTCCGTCTTGGGGGGTCTTCTCGCCGGACTCCTCCGCTATTTACCTAGCTCTTTTACCGAGCAGAGGAGCCCAGCTACCTTCTTTGCGTCGTGGCTGCCGTCATCTGGGGGTCATGATCCGCCTTCGGGGGTCTTCCGGGGTCTCTTCTGTTCTTGCCGCTGTCGTCGCTTTCTGCGCCGCCGCCTTCTTCTTCCTCTTCTTCTTCTTCCGATGTTGACTCGTCGCTCTCTCTGGCCGGAATGGCAGAGCCGCGCTGTGCTGGGACTTATATAGGGACAAGGGGACAGGGTCACATGCTCATGTCACATGCTGACCCTGCCCCCTATGATGTCACAGTCCCGGAGGATGCTGGGACTGTGACATCATCGGGGGGCGGGGTCACCATGTGACATGAGCATGTGACCCTGTCCCCTTGTCCCTATATAAGTCCCAGCACAGCGCGGCTCTGCCATTCCGGCCAGAGAGAGCGACAAGTAAACATCGGAAGAAGAAGAGGAAGAAGAAGGCGGCGGCGGCGCAGAAAGCGACGACAGCGCCAAGAACAGAAGAGACCCCGGAAGACCCCCGAAGGCAGATCGAGACCCCCAGACGACGGCGGCGACGACGAAGAAGGTAGCTGGGCTCCTCTGCTGGGTAAAAGAGCTAGGTAAATAGCGGAGGAGTCCGGCGAGAAGACCCCCCAAGACGGAAGAAGACCCCCGGAGCAGTGCAATAAAATATTTAAAAAAAATTGTGTGTTTTTTTTATTTACACTTTACACCTTAGGTGAATGGGTAGGGGTACATCGTACCCCATACTCATTTCACATAGGGTGGGGGGCCGGGATCTGGGGGTCCCCTTATTAAAGGGGGCTCCCGGATTCCGATAAGCCCCCCGCCCGCAGACCCCGACAACCAACGGCCAGGGTTGTCGGGAAGAGGCCCTTGTCCTCATCAACATGGGGACAAGGTGCTTTGGGGTGGGGGGGCCATACGGCCCCCCTTTCCCCAGGGCACCCCCCATGTTGAGGGCACGCGGCCTGGTACGGCTCAGGAGGGGGGGGGCGATCGCTCGTCCCCACCCCTTTCCTGGCCGGCCGGGCTGCGTGTTCGGATAAGGGTCTGAGATGGATTTGGGGGGGACCCCCACGCCGTTTTTTCAGCGTGGGGATTCCCTTTAAATCCATGCCAGGTGATGGGGCTAGCGCAGCGGCATTCACTGCCTTCGCTAGCCCCGTCTACCTGAAGTCACATGCTAAATGAACGGACTTTCCGATGATCGGCAAGTCCGTTAATTTCCAAAAGTCCGGCGGACTAGCATACTAACGGCGGGATTGTCTGCCGGACTGCCAAGTTCAGTGGACAATTTTAAAACAAAACTTAAAACCTAGTCCGCCGGTCTTTTGGTGCCAAAAAGTCAGAGAGTCCAGCGGACAATCCCGCGGGAAAGTACGCTCGTGTTTACGTGGCATTACCTGTAAAATCCTTTTCTTGGAGTACATCATAGGACGCAGAGGTTCCTCCCATCTTTTTCGGATATTCATTGCTTTGCTACAAAACTGAGGTCCTTCCTGTGTAGGAGGGGTTATATAGGGGAGGACTTCCTGTTTGACTATCTGTCAATGTCCATTCACCAGTAGGTGGCGTATAACCCGTATAGTCATTATTATGGTTGCTCTGTGTCACGTGATGTACTCCAAGAAAAGGATTTTACAGGTAAGTAAGATGAAAAAATCCTATTTTTGCATGTCATGTTGGCAATTACTTAGAATCCATTGTAGGTCCCAAAAGCATCAAAGATGGCTTCTTTGTTATCCATATGCATGGCCAAATTGGTTCTGGAGTTAAAGACAAGACTGGCCAATTGTTGGCCTAATTTCTGTTTAATACAACCTCCCCTTTAGTTAAACAAACAGAAAAAAGCCAAACACTTAATTATTATACACCAGAGAATAGCTGATAGTACTGCCATGGAATGCAATGCCTTGTCATAGCGTTACAACTGTGTATCTTATGTGTACATACATTATGCTCTTGCTGTGCCTATAATGGAGCAGTAAGCCCAAATTCCTAAAGTGCCAAAGTGAAATTTCTTAAAGGTAGTGTAAACTAATAACATTGTTATATGTGCAATGCATTTTCATATGCTGTTGTCAGGGCCCATCACTGACATCATGTCTTCCTGCGGGGTCTGTTAGTCTAAAGTTGACCATACACAGTTCCGTTATTCTTTTTTGTTCAGCCTAAAACTGGACACTTTCTTTGCACGTATACATCAGCAATGGCCTATACAGAAAGTTTGTACAAATACTAATGTGCCAATTAAATTTGCTGTGTTTATCCCACAGATGCAGAAAATCGTGCTCTTGTTCGTGAGCGTCAGAAAAGGGATACACATAACATGAGTAAGTCCTGAACATCTCGTATAACATAGCTCATATAACATTCTAATAACTTTAGCCGATTTCCATGTCACAGTCAAGGCTCATTCAGTGCAGATATTTCTGATCTTTTATTATGTTATGTGGCATACTGTGTCATGTATGATCCATTTCAAGATTTGTTGGTTTTGTGTGCCTTACAGTTGAACGAAGGAGAAGAATCAACATCAATGATCGCATAAAGGAGCTGGGCCATTTAATTCCAAAAACAAATGACCTGTGAGTTTCACAAACAAATCTTTATTTAAAAAATGAAAAATAATATAGTAATATACACTGCATATGTACTGTATATTATACGTTTCTCTAGGCCTTTTTAAAGGGGTTGAGGTAGTGTAGCTTAATTGTTGTACATAAAAGTTTCAGCTTGTATAAAAGCAATGTGTTTGACAAGTTTTTACAGAACATGGTTACATAGTTAAATTGGTTGAAAAAAAAAACACGTCCATTTAGTTCAACCCAAAAAAGGAAAAAGAAAACACACACAAATCAAAAACTTCCATATACACAATTCTAGTCTAGACAGTTGATCCAGAGGAAGAAAAACAAACAAACAATAAAGCATAGTCTAATTTGCTCCAGCGGGGGGGGGGGGGGGGGGGGGGGGGGATTATTTTCTGATCCCCCAAGAGGCAATCATATTTACTTACTTACAATAAACCATTTACAAAGCTTTCAGCCAAGCAACTTCTTTAATGTGACCCTCTCAGTACAGGGTCACTTGTATGCTTCCCGGCTTCTGCAAATATACCACACTACTGGGTGTGTGGAATACTTGCTTGTGCGTGGCATGAAGTGGTTTCTTCCACTGGCTTGTACAGGTGCCCTTCCCAAAATACTGGTGCCCCATGCTGATAACCACCCAGTTTTTCAGCATCTCCAGTGTCTAAGATGGAGTACAGGCAGGGGGATTTATGTGTTGTCTTTCTGTCTTATTGGTAGGCAGAAAAGTGGGTGTTCACCCCATACTTTTTTTTTTGTAATTCCTTTATTTAACAAGAAGTTGCATTATACAGTCATGTGCAAGAGTAGTGCATAACAAGGTCACATGAGTAGACAGACATGCAAAATCAGTAGCAATACAATAAAATCTGCACAGCAACAATGAGCATTCAAGAAATTACAATCTGCAAATCAAGTGACTATCGACAAAAACATGGACATCTCAGAAAGAGGTGGTGGTGAGAGCCTCCAACATGTACAGATGAAGTGCAGCATAAGAATGCAACTACATTCAATAGAAAAGAAAAAAAGAAAACCTGGGGTCGTCAGGCCACGTAGGCCATAGTGACCCAAGCAGGGCCTGCAACCAAATGGACAAAATGTAATGGCCAGATAACTACTGAAACTGCAAGGGTTATATCTCAGAGCTTCATAAAGGGTACAGAAGGGGAATAAGGGAGGTAAGGGGGCAGGAAGAGGGGAGAAGAAGAGGTTAAGAAAAAGGGAAGCAAAGGGAGAAAAGGTAAACCAGGAAGAAACGATCTCTCTCGCCTGGGGCCAAATTTTAATTGACCCCCTGGGGCTCAGCTGGGTTGTGAGACTTCCTGCAAATAGGCATCAGTGTATACAACATATTGGCACGGCCTCCATGTGTCACGAAAGATCTCCTCCCTGTTATGTACGGTAACGGTGAGGTCTTCCATGTCCCTTTAGAAAACCAAAGAGACTTAGAAGGTGGATTCACAGACCTCCAGCACAAAGAGATACACGCTTTTGCCACGTTCAACAGTTGGAATGTAAGGGAAGCCTTATATTTTTTAAAGGGTCGTTCCGTGAGGTGCAGTATGAAGGTGCAAGTGAAGTATGCTGTGGGCTTCCCCGCCAGGTTAACATTTGTCAGGTGTTTAACAGTCCCGGCCACTTCTTGCCAAAACTGTTTAATTTTCAGGCAATCCCCAAAAATGTGTAGCCTAGTGCCCTGTCCAGCACCACATCGCCAGCAAGTGTCTGATACCTGAGGAAATATGCGATGCAGTCATGGGCACCCTGTACCATCTAGTTAGGATCTTGTTATTGGTCTCCTGGGCCTTTGTGGCAAACCCATCCTTTTTGAACTGGTTTTAGGGTTGCTCTGTGTGCAGGTAAAACGTTGAAAGGGTAAAAAAAATGAAAATAAAACTGACACATTATAAAAAATATTTCTAGGTTTTCTACAATTTACCTCTAAATGTTCCTGTGATAGCTAAAAGTATCCCGTAGCAAGTCCTTTGTTAGGTCTCCTTTGGTTTCTTACAGTTCTCCCCCCTTCGCTACTCAACAACTTGTGAGAGGTGAGGGATCTTATCATTAGATAGGCTTCAGTTGCTTTGGGAACTCTGGGAAGGCACAATGTTTTTTTTATTACAATAAAAAAGGGTCAGCTAAGCATCCCAGCGCTGAAACTAAATGTAGGCAAGTATTGCTTGCTGTACACATGCATGCTTAGGATAACAAACCATCCTCTCTCTATTCGATTTTAGTAAAAAAAGGTGGAATAAGGGGACAATCTTGAGAGCCTCTGTGGATTATATCAAACATATGCAAAAAGAACAACAAAGGAGCCAAGACTTGGAGATGCATTCAAAGCAACTGGAACAAGCTAACAAGCAACTTTGGCTTCGGATCAAGGTAAGAGCAGTAAATATAATTACATTTACATTGAGGCATGAGACATGTCATGTGAATTGGATGTGGTTCAAAACGCATATATGTGAACCAAGCCTAAAGAGAATCTTCAGTCCAGCCCAAAAAATTTTTAAAGTCAGCAGCTGCAAATACTGTAGCTACTGAATTTTAAAACCCTAAGGCCCCATACACATTATTAGATTCTCTGCAGATTTTTGTCTTCAGATTTACCAAACCATATAATATGAGGTCAAATCTTAAGAGTTTTTATTTGTATGCAATAAGGCAGGCCCTTGCACTACATGGTTTTGGTAAATCTGAAGACAAAGTTGGCTGGAGGAGAGAGTGGCCCTCTACGCGGATGATCTACTGCTTTTTTTTTAATTATGCTGGTGACTCTCTGCGGGGCGCACTCGGAATCATGGACGCCTTCTCTGACTTCACCGGGTTGAAGGTGAATTGGCATAAGTCTCAGCTTTTTCCAGTGGACGAGGGGGCCAGGACCTCCTCACCCTCCTCTACCCCGCTTCAATGGGTTGACAAGTTTACCTATTTAGGAATTATTATTTCAAGAGAGAGTTGGGAATTTGTCCGGCTCAATCTTGAACCTGTTCTGATAGGGATCAAATCCAAACTGAGGGCCTGGGGCAATCTTCCACGCTCCCTCATTGGGCCTTCTAAAAATGAAAGTCCTCCCTAAACTTACGTATATATTTAGGAATTCCCCACAATGGCTGACTAAAACCTTATTTAACTCTCTTAAGCAACTTTTCCTCTCCTTTATTTGGGTGTCTAAATCACCTAGATTCAAATACACCACTCTGACCAGGCCTGTGGATAGTGGGGGTTTGGCTCTCCCTGATTGCCATAAATATTTCTTGGCCACTCAGCTTGTAACCGCCCATTGGTGGTTGCAGCCAGACCTGACCAACTCTGCAACGGTGCTGGAGGCAGCTATAGTGGGGTCTCTGGAGGCCTTGAAGGGATTGATATTCAGGGGGCAAAAAACACCTTACTGCCTCACCCCTTCTATGCGCACCACTATGAGGGCGTGGAAGGTGGGAGAGGCACTGAGGGCATCCCTGGCGAACTCCTGATCTCTTCACACCCCCCTGTGGCTGAATCCTAACCTATCACAGTTCAATACCATCCCGGATCCACAGGCCTGGGCCAAATACAAAATACTGACTCTTGAGCATGTTATCACCAACGGGGAGCTCACTCCCTTTCATGTATTGCGTACTAAATTTAATGTACCTGCACAGGCCCATTTCAGGTATCTTTAAATTGCACACGCTTATAGGTGTCAATTCTTAGGTCAACCGATCATATTGGAATATTCTGAGCTCGAATCCACCCTTCGGGTGAAGGATTTGGAGAAACCCACGTCTCAGATTTACGGGTCCCTGCTGGTTGCTGCCACCCCCGAGCTGTCCTCCCTCCGCAGGCAATGGGTGGGGGACATACCGGAGCTGGATGAAAATGATTGGAGAGAGATTTGGGATTTTCCATTCTCCCCTCTGGTCTCAGCCAGGGACAAACTGGTCCAATACAAAATTATACACAGAGCTCACTACACACCCCATAGGCTGCACCAGATATCGCTGGCACATTCCCCGGCATTGCTCTTATCAACCAGGGGATTTCTTTCACATTTTCTGGGCTTGCCCAGCAATTGTACATTATTGGAAGGAAGTTCTCCATGTGATAGTTAAGATCATCAAGACTAGTGTCCCCTATGATCTTAAATAATGTCAATCCTCTGAGCTAGGAAATTACTCATATACCTATTATTGTATTATGCACGCAAGGCCATCACAATGAGCTGGAAACAATCATCTCCCCCTTCTGTCAGGTTCTGGAAAAACCTAGTGAACGCCAGTTTGCCCCTGTATAAAGCCACCTACTTGGGCAGGGGTTGCCCACAAAAATTTGAAAAGGTGTGGACCTGTTGGTTAGATGATAATACTACGGCAACTGATGCAGTAAATAATCCCTAGATTAACATTACGGTTATAGTATGATAGTAAATTGACCGAAGTACCCTCACGTCACATTATCCTGTCATTACAATATCGAGCACAGACTCTCCTGAACTAAACCTCTCCCCACATTGGGGTATAGATAAGTAAGGTTGTGTTTTTATGGGTCTGCCCTGTTGCGGTCTGTTGCTGCTTTAGAGGCAGCCTGTCTATGTTATATGATGTACCCTGTTGTGGTTGTTGCCGCATCAGAGGATTTGCCCCTGCGTGGGCAAGTTTATGTGCTAATGAAAAACTCAATAAAAAAGATTTTACAAAAAAAAAAAAAGACATTACCACATTAACCCCTTCACATCGACAGTACACAAATATGCAGCCTCCCGACGCGTGGGCCTTAATGCAGAGTGTCAGCATATTTGCGTGCCAGATTATAAATGTAGCTGTGTCTAGAGCGTGAGCACTGCATGCTCCTGGCACAGTTACTGCCAGCTAACTACTTGCGATCGGAAGCTTTACGATCATGTGACAGCCAATCATGGCTGTCACATGTTTATAAACACCGCCTCCCGGCATCTGAAACCCCTAAAGGGCCAGGAGGCGCTGGCGCAAAGGGGGTTAAAATAGTGCCTATAGTAATATAAATCTGTTGTGGCTTTACTATCACTGACAAACATGTCACAATAATACTTCTACTTTGTGTTTAAGGAGCTGGAACTGCAGGCACAGGCTCAGGCACACGGCCTTGCTGCAAATTCCTCCCATGGTTTGAACCCCACTGATGCCGTCAAGCAAGAATCAGATCCTATGCTAGGTATTCATCAGCAACTCACAGTTCCTCAGAAAACTACATATCAGAAGACAGTGTACTTTTCTGCAGGCCTTGGATACCAAAACAGTGCCTGCGCAGACACTTCTTTCCCTGCAATTTCCAAGTCAGAGCTTGATCTTATTCTTATGGAAGACACCATGCTAAACTCTGATCCCATGATGACATGTGATCCACTTATGTCTACCCTTTCCCCTGAAACTTCTAAGGCTAGCAGCAGAAGGAGCAGCTTCAGCATTGATGAAGTGGATGGTCTGTGACATCATGAACTCTAAGACCTGGGATCCTTGTTTATTTTGTACAGTGACTGGTAAACTAGGACCCGGGTATCATGTTACCTTATTTATGGGACAGTTTGGAAAGAAGCACATGACCACTAAATTATATGCACTTGAGAATATGCAACTATATAGTCAGATAGTCTAGTGCTTACCAGCAACCATGCATAAATCGTGGCTTGGGAAGGTCCTTTTCTTTTAAAAGCAATAGTTCAGAATTTTAAAAAACCTGTAAAATAATAACATCTGGACACACTTATCAGAATATCTTCAAAAGAAGTACTAAATAACTACTTTCCCACCAGCTTAATTTTTCTAAAAACTCTGCGGGAGTGTCACAAACAGATGCCTCAGCTCCTACACTGCCTGTTTCCTCTGTGGCATGCACAAGGGACACTTGCCAAGAATCTGGAGTGCCTTCACTGAGAAACATTTTGCATATGGGTTTTGACTAGTTTGGGTATATCGGCAAAGATACACCTTCTTTAAATTAAGGAGTGTTACAGTTCTTTTGTTAACGTTGTTTTAAAACGTTGGAATGTGTGCTTATGTTTTGATTTTTCCATACAATTTGTCAACCTGGCAATATCAAGACCTTGGATATTAAGGAATAATCCACTTTCATCTCTTTTGAAATCACTGGATCAAGCTGTGGCTTAAAGTTTTTGAAAATACGGATATATTCTGGGTACCTTGGATACTGTCATACAATTTTGTATACACAATGTATACACTGAGATGTTAGTGGTTATGGCCTTTTGTACACAGTTTCCTTTGCCACTATTTAAAGCTTTTCCCCCATTATTGCTAATTGACTATGCACAACTAAGACTGGTTACTGTTATGACTCATTGTTATGTTTAAAGCACGAAATCTTCATTATTGTGAGACATTATGTTGTTTAGAGCACTTGGCTGTTCTGAAGCCACTACAATGGATTCCCAAATCCAGTTGTCAAAGCCAAAGATTTACCTGCACAAATAGAGCACATGTCCCCCGTGGGGGAACAAATTTAGCCACTCGTGCCTACACCATCTCAACTGTGTCATCCCTTTCATTTTACAATCCAAGCCTGAAACCTTTCAGTGACCACATGGAATTATATTTATAGATGTCCTTCAGATTTCATTCTTTTATAATAATTCAGACTTGGGATGGCCATACATGCTGTAGAAAAAAAAAACATATTACCTCAAAACTGTAGTTCTGTGCCACAGTTTTTAAATTTATACTCCTGATAATTATCTGCTTTTACTATAGGAAATGCTATCCTAGGTTTATAATGCCAAACCATTTAGTGCCTGCTTTGAACGTTTTCTAACAGAGCGTCCACACTCTGTAAATGGGAAGTAAGATTTCCACACACTTCTCAGGTGTCCAGATCTGTCAAGTTCTTTGTATTATTATTTTGATTCAGATGTTCACATTTTATAATTAACTGGATTTTGCTTGTTCTAGAACTCTATACACTATACAAGTTGTATTGTCTGTTTTGCTACTGCAGTTCATTTCCTGCAGTGAACCACAAGAGGGTGCTGCATGTAATAAATAAATACTGATGAAAACAGCTGTGAATTTACTTTAAGTTCCGCTGGTCTCTGTTTTTACACAGGAAAAATACTTTAGGTCTTGTTATGGAAGGCATGCTACAAACTGCGCTCAGTAGAACTGAGCAAAAGTAATTTATTTTCCATTGCAATCCCTTATGATCACGACATTTTCTAGCAACTTAATTAAGCTATGCCATGTGTTTTAACATTCTAATAAATGTGATTTCCATAAAATCACAAAAAATAATTGCAGGAAAAATAAAATAGAGCATAGAGATTTTTGTTTTCTGTGTTTAAAACTAATTATTGTACTGCCCAGTTTTTTCAGCTCTCAGTTTATACATCGCTTTACCATTTAACTCATCGTTTACTGTATCAGGGGAGAATAGAACGTAGTGTCCTGCAACAGTCACACAAACTTACTTTATTCAACACTTATTGAGATGGCTCATAAAAAAACTGGACGGGAGTCAAAAACAACCAATCAAATTTTACCTATCATTATATGGAAACAATAGACAAGACGAGATGAGAAAAGGTTTTGGAGTTTATTTATGAATCCCTTCCCTCAAAAAGCTTACAATCCAACATCCTTTACACACATGCCTAAACACAATGCAGATAGTTTCCTGACCTGGATTGGAACCAAGGACCCCAGTGCTGCAAGGCAGAAATGTGACTCCTAAAATGTGATTTCATCTTCATCTAAAACAAGCATAAAAAAATATTTTTAAGAAAATTGCTCAGTCAAGGTCATTGATGGCTTGTTTAATAAAATATGTATTACTTCTGCTCTTTCTGATCCAGATTAACCACTTCTGGACCGACCCTATTTTTGACACTTGTTTACAAGTTAAAATCAGTATTTTTTGCTAGAAAATTACTTAAAACCCCCAAACATTATATATATAATTTTTTTTAGCAAAGACCCTAGAGAATAATATGGTCGTTGCAATATTGTTTGTCACACAGTATTTGCGCAGCCGTCTTTCAAACGCAATTTGTTTGGAGAAAATACACTTCAATGAATTAAAAAATAATATATAAATATTGTGAAAGATGATGTTATGCTGGGCAAATAGATACCTAACATGTTACGCTTTAAAATAGCACACACTCGTGAAATGGTGACAAACTTACAGTACTTAAAAATCTCCACAGGCGACGTTTATATTTTTTTAACAGTTACCAGTTTAGCGTTACAGAGGAGGTCTTTTGCCAGAATTACTGCTCTTGCTCTAACCGCAGAGATACCGCACATGTGTGATTTGAACACAGTTTACATTTGCAGGCGTGACTTGCGTATGCATTTTCTTTGGTGCGCGAGCATGCGGGGACAGGGGTGCTTTAAAAATTTCCTTTCTTTTCTTCTTTATTTATTTAACACTGTCCCTTTAAAAAAAAAAAAAAAAATGGATCACTTTAATTTCTGTCACAAGGAATGTAAACATCCATTGTGACAGTAATAGGCAGTGACAGGTACTCTTTATGGATGGATCGGGGGTCTAAAAGACCCCAAATCCCTCCTTTGCACTTAAAAGTATTCAAAACGCCAATATTGACTTTTTGGAATACTGTAATTTTACCATTGGCAGCCAAGTAAACCGGAAGTGACAATGGAGACCCCATTAACCACTTGCCTACCCGGCACGAACACCTCCTTCCTGACCAAGCCATTTTTCAGCTTTCAGCGCTGTCGCATTTTGAATGACAATTGCGCGGTCATGCAACGCTGTACCCAAATAAAATTTTTATAATTTTTTCCCCACAGATAGAGCTTTATTTTGGTGGTATTTGATCACCTCTGCGTTTTTTATTTCTTGCGCTATAAACAAAAGAAGAGGGACAAGTTTGAAAAAACATAATATTTTTTACTTTTTATTATAATAAATATCCAATTTTTTTTAAACAAATTTTTTCCTCAGTTTAGGCCGATACGTATTCTTCTACATATTTTTGGTAAAAAAAATCGCAATAAGCGTATATTGATTGGTTTGCACAAAAGTTATAGCATCAACAAAATAGGGGATAGATTTATAGCATTTTTATTATTATTTTTTTTTTACTAGTAATGGCGGCGATTTGCGATTTTTATCGTGACTGCGACATTGCGGTGGACACTTCGGACACTTTTGACACATTTTTGGGACCATTCACATTTATACAGCGATCCGTGCTATAAAAATGCATTGATTACTGTATAAATGTGACTGGCAGGGAAGGGGTTAACGCTAGGGGGCGCTGCAGGGGTTAATGTGTACCCTATCTTGGTGATTCTTACTGTGGGGGGGGGGGACTGACTGGGGGAGGGGACCGATCGGTGTCCCTATGTACAAGGGACACACCATCGGTCTCCTCTCCTCTGACAGGACGTGGATCTGTGTGTTTACACACACAGATCCACGTCCTGCTCGATTACCGGGCAATCGCGGGTGCCTGGCGGTCATCGCGACCGCCGGGCACGCGCACCGGGGCCCCAGCTACGTGGCGGGCGCGCGCCTCCCGCGGCGCGCGCGCCCCCCCCAGTGGCCAAATTGTAGACGACGTCATATGACGGCGGCCCGCCACAGTAGCTGCACCGTCCCGCCGTCATTTGACAGTGGGCGGTCAGCTAGTGGTTAAAGCCGATTCCAGCTTCATTCGGGTTTCTGGCAAACATGCCTGTTGGTCGCTCGGGTCTCCCGTCCCACTGGATCGGCTGAAGGCCGCGGGGGGGCATCCTCCTGCTGCTCGTGATAATGGCTGAGCGGCTGCTAAGTCGCATCGGCTGTTATCAACAGATAGCTGACTGCCATCTCTAAAAAACTGTACTCTTCACTCTTCACTCTTCAATCAACTTGATTTTGCGTGAAGTGGTTAAAGTGGAGTTCCACCCACTTTTACAACTCTTCAGCATCCCTCACTAAACTGTGCACTGTAAACAAATTGGATTTTTTTTTTTTTTTTTTCAGCACAGACTGTATATTTGCTGTATTCATTTTTCACTTCCTCCTCCCTGGCCGCGGCCCATCGCATCATTTCCTGTTTGCAATGCCTCCTGGGAAGGGGCAGCAACTTCCTCTCAAACTGCCGTTGCTATGGAAACCTGACCTGAAACCTATTACACTGCTTATGCTGCACTGAGCATGTACGAGATCTGCAAGGATGAGATCCAAGAAGAAATACAGTCTGGCTTCAGATGCCCACACTTAAGATGGCCACGGCCTGCTGCAAGTTTATAAAATAACAAACTACTGCTAAAAACTAACAAAACAGACCATAGTTTACAGACTAACTTTACTAGAATACATTAAGCTTGTGTATTATAGGGGTATTTTTATTTAAAAAGTATAATTTCGGCTGGAACACCGCTTGAAGGATCGTTCTGCAGTACCAAGCTACTTTATGATTTTAGATAAGAGTGGCTGATATTTGTTTTAGAATTTCCTCTTTCAATAGCTTATTGCTCTATCAGTGATCAGTGGCTCTGCAAGCCATCAAGACACCAAGGAAGTAAAGCAACCCAGTACCAGTGTACTTCATCAACCATGCTTAAAGTGGTATTTAAAGCTGAATTCCAACTTTCTTTTTTTTCACTAGAACTGATTAGAATGATCAATCCCAGCATAGATCATAGCTCTATACCGTGTTGCTCTGTTGTCTGCAGATCCCCTATTCTGAGTATAGTTGTGGCCTTGTATCATGTGACACTTTGTATATCCTGCTGATAGACTCTGTCCCTTCCACAGCCACTTCTTGTAGCAGCTAAAGTCTCTAACACTCCCTTTTGTAGTCTTTCACACTCTGCAAATGATGTAACTTCCTTCAGCTCTGATGGTGGGTGAGATTGAATACATCTGTAGCGGCCACAACCCCGAGGGGCGGCCTTGACTTTCTGGGCTTACCAGTTACCTCCTCGTGGCTTGTCGGTTGTTGTCTAGGGGTTCCCAGGGTTAGTACCCAGTGACTTCAGATGCTGACACATAAAAGTCCTTTTCAAGTTTTTTTTTTTTTGCAGTGGTAATATCCAACATAACACAGTCTCTGATGGGAATAGAGGGCACGGGTGATGAAACTCAGGCACTTTGAACTGCTGACATCCACTGAATGTCTCTAATTAACCCAGAGAGTAGCCACTCGCAGCTGGGTGCTTCACTGCCGGATAAACCTCTAGCCAGAGATTTAGCAGCCAACATGTGATCTGGAAACTTTGCAAAGTCTCTGCCACAGACTAAATTGTAACAGAAAATAGATAGGAACCTTTCCCACAGTACCTGGATCTCTCAGCCTTCTTGACGATACTGTGTGAAGTGTAGATTCTTTAGTGTCCATACAACTCAGCTCCCAGGCTCTTACTGAGCAGCCAGCTTGTTGGCCCTCCTCTGAAGTGTCCTCTCCTGGTCACTTGTACGAGTTGCCGTGTCCCTCAAATACCGAGAGCACACCGGGACGCCTTTGAATCCTCCTTCAGTTACTGGACCTCGGACTAGCCAGTTCCGAGGCTCAGGAACAGACGGAGGGCCTCTGGGGCTGGTCGGATTGACCATGCTTGCGGGACGGCAAACACTCCTAGGCCCGGGTCCCCTCGCGGGGCTTCCCCCGGACCAGGACCAGGAATCAAAGCCGCAGCCGAACCCTGAACACGTGACGCCAGCACCTTAAATACCCCTTCCCAGACTACGCAGTGGGGCCAGAAGCGCCCACTGATTGGCTCCGGGAAAGATTGGTACCCAAGATGTCCAACCAGGCCTGGTTCTCAGCCTGTCATGTGTGCCTCACTGCATCTATGACCAGGCGGAACTTTAGTACAGCCCAGCCAGACTGATGCCAAAGCAAATCCTGTACATTTAACCCCCAGAACTCTATTACAGTTCTGGGAAAAAAATAAATTTGCACTGATAGCGCACACTTAGTGAAGTGTGACCATTACACATCCTAATTAGCATTCAATTCCGCCCAGTCACACCTACAGGAAGAGTCCGAAATTCTCAAGTCCCACCTCATAGATCTCAGCATTATTCACAAAGGAAACCCCTTCGTACACAGCCTGTTCTGAAAACTAGCTGTGCTGCTGCTGGGCAGGATTAAATGGATCGCAATTAGAATTCAATCCTGCCCAGTTAAATATGCCGACCAGTATGAACATGAAGAGTCCCACCCCTCAGATCCCGCCCTCCCAGAGCCCTGCTCTCTGTGAAGTGATTCACTTACATATGAAGGAAACACCTTCATAATAACCTCCCATAGCCCTTTCTCTGTAGTCTTGCAGTAAACCATTATTCTTTGGCATGCTGCAAGGCAGGAACGACACAGGAAGAGGTATGACTTATACAACTTTCACCACATGGAAGTCCAGAAACACCCACAGTAGCCCTAGGACCCACCTACATCAGCTCTCAGAACTGCTACAAGTGCCCGCTCTGAAGCTACAGAGGCTCAAAGGATGATGGGACATGTAGTATCAGGACTTCAAAAGGAAGGAAGCAGGAAGTCAGAGAACTTTGAAATTCAGCCAGAAGGAGGAGTGACATCACAGACACACAGATTGAAATTCAGCCAGAAGGAGGAGTGACATCACAAACATACAGATTTGCTGTATACAGCTAAAGGAGGTAAATTACACACAAACTAACAGTGGGGTTGTGATTCCTTTACATTCACAGTTCATCTGTTGTTTTGGGGAGGAAAAGCCTGGAGTTCTTCTTTAACAAAAAAACAAAAATATATTAAATTGCATCTTACCAATTCTTAGATGTGATTTTCTTTTAATGCCTTTTTCCTTTATGTTCACCTGGCGATCCAGCCTGTAAATCTGTTGATTTTTAACTTACTTTAACAGAACGAGCTGACCAAACCATTTAAAACGGTATTGAAGTAAACAATTTAAAGAAACACATACAGGCAGAGTTTTTATAACAGAAGACACCCTAGTGCAGGGGTCTGCAAACCTACTTAACAAAGGACCAGTTTACTGTCCTTCAGACTTTAGGGGGGCCAGACTGTGGCCATTGGGATTACAAAATGTTCCAGCATCAGTGGGAGTAAACAATCTCTCATCACTGGTGTCATTGGGAGGCATTGTGTCCCATCATTGGTGTCATTGGGACCCATTTTTGGTGTCAATGGGAGGAACTGTGCCCCATAGTTGATGTCATTAGTAGGCAATTTGCCCAATCATTGGTTTCATTGGGAGGAACTGTGCTCTTCACTGGTAAAAGCAAGAAAAGGACTACATCCGGCCACCGGGCTGCAGTTTGGAGACCACTGCCCTAGTGGTTTCTTCTGTTATAAATGCCTCTCCAGGCCTGTCAGCATTAATGTAAGCTGAGCTCCATATGTGCAACGCAGACCATATTTATGGCACCCACTCTAATGTGTGATGAAGTGACTCCTGTGTGCATGCGCGGTAGTGACGTCATTGCAGCCCAGCCATTAACCACTTGCCGATCAGGTCGGCTTGTTCCCACGAATCACTGTAGCTGTACGTCGGTCCATTTTACAGCTATAGCAGGCGCGCGCCCACTGCATGGCGGGGGAGCGGATGCGCGTGCCCGGCGGCCGCAATGTCCTCTGGCCACCCACAATCGTTCCCACAAAGAGCCAGATCAGGGATCTGTGAATGTAAAGTAACAGATGCCCGTTCTGACAGTAGAGTACTGAGTGATCGTCTGTTCCTATTGGTTACGAACAGGATCTCTCTGTCAGTCCCCACCCCCACAGTTAGAAACTCCTCCCAGGGAACACATTTAACCCCTTGATCACCACTAGTGTTAACCCCTTCCCTGACAGTGTCTTTTGTACAGTAATCAGTGCAATTTTATAACACTGATCGCTGTTTCAATTGCACTGGTCCCAAAAAAGTGTCTGATCTGTCCGCCTCAATGTCACAATCCTAAAAATCGCTAAACACCGACATTACTAGTAAAAAAGAAAATTAATAATAAAAATGCCATAAATCTAGCCTCTATTTTGTAGACGCCATAACTTTTACGCGATCCAATCAATATGCGATTATTGTGTTTTTTTTTTTTAACAAAAATATGTAGTAGAATACGTATCGGCCTAAACTGATATGGAAATTTTGTTTTTTTCATTTTTTTGTGGATATTTAATATAGCAAAAAGTTAAAAACATTGTTTTGTTTGTTTTGTTTTGTTTTTGTTTACCTAACAGGCTGCAGCATTGGTTCTCTCTGCTCTCACACGTGATCGCCCGGACGCAGCACTAATGTGATCTGCAGTGTCCAGGGTACACTCAGATTATCGGCCTCTCGGGTACGTGCTCTGTGAGCCGTGCAGGAGTCGACGAAGCAGGCTGATGTACAGGTATGTTACCCACCTCGGCTCTGCTTTCTGTCTGCTGTTTATAGTTTGTGGGTGGACTGGAAGCGGTTTAAGGTTAAGTATAGCCAAAGACTTTTTTGCCTATACTTCTCCAATGAATCATAGGAGTGCTGTTAGTTCTGCACTGTTATGACCCTTTTTCAGCCAACAGCGGGCTAAAGCCTGCAGTCAGCTGATGACAAAGGGCCAGTCCAGGCTCTGAAAAGATCTCGAAAATATGGTCGGAATCCATCCAGATGCCTCCAGGACCAGCAGTTGGCTCAGCCTCTCAGCGAGCTGCTAAGAGCCTGAGTTAGCAGCTCCCCTGCACAGCCCAGCACTCCAGAACACTCATCTTTAGTCACGTCTCTCTGTATGCTGAAGACTGAGAGCTGAGCGAGCAGCGGTCTTTGATCACTCAGCTCTCGGTGAGGTGGAGGGGGACAGCTGCAGCTGGGATTGGTGCTGCAGCCATCTAGGTAAATTAGATTGTTTTATAATCCCATACTTCTCTTTTAAAACTATTTTTTTTATATTTACAAGGCCTCCAGAACTTACAAGTTTTACAATTGTGAAGAGACAAAGTTTATGTACCCAGCTGATAAAAGACAACAATTCTATATGTGCACATTATTGACAGACTCCTTTTGTTCCTTCTTAAAGTGATTGTAAACGATCACCTTGCAAAACAACCAATTCAATTTAAAATTGAAATGAAAGACAAAAGATATATATATATATATATATATATATATATATATATATATATATAAAACATTATAAATACCTTTTTTTTTTCCCTTATCTTTTTTTATAAGTGATCACATTCCCTCTGGTTTTAGCTTTATAAGAGCTGGTGGGAGGAGAAGCAATGGTACACTGAGCTTCCCAGTGATAGGCTGTGCAGGGGGGGGGGGGGGGGGGGCACACTGAGTACCCATCACAGCTAGAGAACTGACCATGGTATGGTCTCCTGCTTAGTGTGGTCAGTTTTTAATAGGAAAGCAGAGGGACTGGCAGGAACATGAGGGATTTCACATCAAGGGAGCAATACAAAGAGAACAGGATACTTTTCCATACAAGTACATGGTACAGCAGGTACATATCTGGAATATGAAATTGTGGGGTTACAAACACTTTAAGATATCCTGAACCATTAACCAAAAGTCAACATTCAAGAACATCTCTATAAGTTTCTTAGAATTATAAAAGTGAATTTCATTTCTAAATATTTTAATATTGCTTTTTGGCTCATCTTCATCTCGGTCCCCAGCTTGGTTCACACCAGCTCCATCCTCATCTGCATCTAAGGAACCTCATTCATATCCATCCATTCATCACGATCCATCATGAATCACTATTCCCATCATCATCCCTATTAACATGCTCTCATACTCGCTCTGTCGGTCTCAGACAGTCGATTAATTCCCTTAAAAGTTATACCTGGGTGTGGCTCTCAACCCAACATCCATAACTCCTCGGGTATGGTATAATTTGCTCAGTATTTTAGAACTACCATCTTATTTCTGAGGGTAACTAATGGTGTATTATTATCTGGATGATTTTCCTTGTTTATCGTAACATTTTGCTTAGGGTAGATTTTGCTTGTTCAGCATAATATTTCACTCATGATATCATAACCTTAGGGATTAGATAAATACAGTTTAGCTATATTGGCACAGCTCATAGGCAGACTCTGCTCCTTAATCCTACTGCAGAGGAATAACGGGTACAGTCTGCTTACTGCATATTAAATTGTCTGCTAGATTCAGTAAGAGGAAATTAATTATTGGACTCAATCTAGTTCACCGGCATATACATACAGTGCATTGAAAAAGTATTCATATCCCTTGAAATTTTCCAAATTTTGTCATGTTACAACCAATAACATAAATGTATTTTATTGGGATTTTATGTGATAGACCAACACAACGTGGCACATAATTGTGCAGTGAAAGAAAAATGTTAAATGGTTTTCAAAATGTTTTACAAATAAATATCTGAAAAGTGTAGCGTGGATTTGTATCAAGTCAATACCTTGTAGAACCACCTTTGGCTGCAATTACAGCTGCAAGTCTTTTTGGGTATGTCTCTACCAGCTTTGCACATCTAGAGAGTGACATGTTTGCCCATTTTTTGCAAAATAGCTCAAGCTCTGTCAGATTGGATGGAGAGCATCTATAAACAACAGCAATTTTCAAGTCTTGCCACAGATTCTTAATTGGATTTAGGTCTGGATTTTGACTGGTCAGTCTAACACATGAATATGCTTTGATCTAAACCATTCCATTGTAGCTTTGGTTGAATTTTTACTGTTGTTGTCCTTCTGGAAGGTGAACCTCTGCCCCAATCTCAAGTCTTTTGCAAACTCTTACTTTGTAAGACTGCCCTGTATTTTGCTCCATCCATCTTCTTATCACCTATGACCAGCTTCCCTGTCCGTGCTGAAGAAAAGCATCCTCACAACATGATGCTGCCATCACCATGTTTCACGGTGGGGATGGTGTGTTTAGGGTTATGTGTAGTGTTCGTTTTTCACCACACATAGGGGGTTATTTACGAAAGGCAAATCCACTTTGCACTACAAGTGAACTTGAAAGTACAATGAAAGTGCACTTGGAAGTGCAGTCACTGTAAATCTGAGTGGTATATCTGAAGTGAGGGGAAGCTCTGCTGATTTTATCATCCAATCATGTGCAAGCTAAAATGCTGTTTTTTATTTTCCCCCTCGGATCTACAGTGACTGCACTTCCAAGTGCATTTTCAATTGCACTTGCAGTGCAAAGTGGATTTTCCTTTAGTAAATAACCCCCATAGTGTTTTGTTTTTATGCCAAAAAGTTACATTTTGGTCTTATCGGACCAGAGCACCTTCTTTCACATGTTTGCTGTGTCCCCCACATGGCTTCTCGCAAACTGCAAATGGGACTTCGTATGGCTTTCTTTCAACAATGGCTTTCTTATTGCCACTCTTCCACAAAGGCCAGATTTGTGGAGGACACTTCTAAAGCCCCATACACACTATCAGTTTTTCTGCTGAGTTTTTCCTTCAGATTTACCAAAACCATATACCGTATTTTTCGGACCATAAGACGCACCTGACCATAAGACGCACCTGGGTTTTAGAGGAGGAAAACAAGAAAAAAAAATATTCTGACCCAAATGGTGTACTGAAATATTTAATAAAGTATAACAGAACAATATTTTTTGCACATGTCTACAGAAGACTGGGTAGTCCTCCTTCCGAAATCTACAGACGACAAAGCGCCTGGGTCGATTCTATAATGTCTTAAGAACGTACTTCGCAAAGACCAAGATGCTGCACTACAGATAGTTTCCATAGATACATTCAAATGAGCCGCTGCAACCGCTATGGTGGAGTGTACAGTCACCACTGTAGGAAGATCGCCGCCCCTCGCTCTGTACGCTCTACGTATAAGTTTGACAATCCATCCTGCCAAAGTTCTTGCAGAGTGGCTTCCTTCCCCCGGGTACCTCCCTGTTGGGACTATAAAGAGTTTCTCCGAAGACCTAAATGGGGCAGTAACAGATAGGTATGTCTTTAACGTTCTGGAGACATCCATTTCATGCAGAATTCCTGAACTGTCTTCTGGGAAGTTGGGTAAGGCCCAAATACCAGTTTGGTGGAAAGGTGTTGCCACCTTTGGAATGAAATGGTCGACTGGCCTTAGTTCGACCCGATCTGGAAAGAATCTTTTTTGCCTCTCTGAGGCTCCCAGGGCTTGAAGCTCCGACACTCTCCTACCAGAGGTAATTGCTGTTAAGAAAACTGCCTTGTACGTTTTGTCCCAAAGGGAACAATCCTCAGTTGGAGAAAAGGGATGGGCTGAAAGAAAGTCTAGTAGGAAAGAGTCTTATTTGGTGGGCGAATTTTGATAACTGCTTTTAAGAATTGTTTGATTAGCAATTGCAGATATTTGCACCTTTAATAAACTGAGGCTAAGGCCCATGTCTAGGCCCAACTGAAGGAAGTCCAACACCGCCTATAGAGGTGGGGTTGCTGGATCAAGACCCCTCTCAGTTAGTAAGAGTGTAAATCTGTCCCAGATTTTGTTGTAGACTTTATTAGTAGTGGGTTTTCTGGCCCTCGGTAATGTGGCAATAACTACAGAGGAGCACCCTAAGTTCTCCAGTCTCCCCCTCTCAATAGCCAAACCCGAAGATCCAGCCTGCTTATGTTCGGGTGCAGGAACTTGCCTTGTACTAGTAGGGGTGGAAATGCCAGCAGGGGGATTGGATGTTGTTTGCTGTGGGTGTATCACCAAAGGGAACCAGGGCCTCCGCGGCCAGAATGGGAGGATGGCTATGATTGTCACCTGCTCTCTCAGTAACCTCAGGAGGAACCTCATGATTAGAGCTGTTGGAGGAAAGGCGTAAGCCAGGCTGCAATTCCAGGGTGTGACTAGAGCATCCGTTCCTTCCGCCTGGGGAATGTGGAAATCTGGACAAGAATCTCTGAAGCTTGCTGTTGCTGTGAGAAGCAAAGCGGATGATTTGCGGTAGACCCCACTTGTGGACCAATTGAGCGAATACTCTGGGATGTAAGGCCCATTCTGTCTGATCTGGGAATTTCTGTGAAAGATGATTCGCCTGCACATTCAACCTCCCCGGAAAGTAGACTGCTCTTAAAGACTGTAGGTGTATTTCCGCCTAGGTCATTATGGGTTCTACTTCCATCATCATGTGCTGCTGCGAGTTCCTCCCTGGTGTTGAATCTAGACCACTGCGACCATGTTGTCCATTTATAGAGTAACTGGGCGATTCTTGATTCTGTGGCATAGAGCCTGGAGAGCCATAAATGCTGCTCAAATCTCCAGTACTTTCTAGACCAATCCCCTGGCGGGGAAGCTCCACCTGCCCTGGACTGACTGACCTTCGCAGTGCGCCCCCCAGCCTGCCTCACTGGCATCGGTCCTAACAATGGTCCAACTTAAAGTACCCAAGGGACGTGACTTCTTTAGGGATTCCACTCTCAGCCACCACTGCAGGCTCTTCCTCATAATGACGGATACCATTATCAGTTGTGTTAAGCTCTGCTTCCTCCAGTGTGATAGGAAGCCTAGCTGAAACTGACAAAGATGCCAGTGGGCCCATAGAACCATTGGAATGCACAATGACATGGTGCCTAGAAGACTGAGACACAGAGAGGCTGAAAGGGAAATGGAAGTTGCTTCTGCTAAAATTCTCTTCCTGATCACCTTCACCTTCTCTGGAGAAATAGACACGGATGCCTTCTTCATGCCTTCTTCAAGTGCTCCCTGGTACACCAACTGTTGAGTTGGGATGAGATCGCTCTTTTTCAAGTTGATGATCCACCCAAACTTCTGCAGAGTGTGGACGAGGATCTCTCTGTGTGTTATTAATTCTTCTTGATCCCTTGCCAGTAGTAGGACATCGTCCAAGTAGTGGTGGACTCGAAGTCCCTGCACCCTGAGCGGGGCTAGCATGGCAATGAGGACCTTCGTGAAGGTTCTCGGGGATGTGCACAGACCAAAGGGAAGGCTTGTAAACGGTAAATGCGTCTGGCCGACTGCAAACCTTAGGTACCTCTGGAAGGCTGGCAAGATTGGAATATGCAGGTAAGCATCCTGTAGATCCACGGAGAGCATCCAGTCGCCCGGCTGTATGGTCTGAATGATGGTGTGAATGGACTCCATTTTGAATTTTGCCAACAGAATAAAATGATATAGACCCTTCAAGTCGATAATTGGGTGCCACCTTCTGTCCTTCTTGCGTACCATGAATAGGGTGGAGTAAAATCCTGAGTACTTTTCCGAGGAGGGAACCGGTGTTACTGCTTTATGCTTTTGGAGGGAATGAACGTACTGCAGGACAGTTGCTTTCTGCTGCGTCTCTGGAATCTTGGTGGGTAGAAAGCGATCTGGAGGGGGTGTGCTGAGAAACCTCCAGGAATGGCCCTGCGAGACCGTGGATCTTACCCAGGCGCCTGTACAGTTTTTTGCCCAGATGTTTGCAAAGTGCGCCAGTCTGGCCCCTATTGGAAGCATCTGGGACTGCGCACCGTCAACAAGATTTACCAGGCTTCTGCTGGGCACTTGGTGTCTTCTGCTTGTGGGCTCTAGGAAAAGATGATTGTGCCCCCTCCAGCCGCCAGCCAGGGCCCTGGACTGCCGAGAGAATCTAGAGTCTCTGGATCTGTAGGAATGAAACCTACTGAAAAAAGGCTTTGACCTTCGCTGTTTTCTGTCTTGTGGGAGTAGACCAGACTTGCCCCCCAACATTCTCGAGATGGCCGACTCCATCTTGGAACCAAGGATGAACTTGCCATCGTAAGGTATCTTACACCAAGATTGTTTCCAAGAAGGATCCGCTGACCATGGTTTTAGCCATAGGGCCCTCTTTGCTGTTACTGTATGCAACATAGCCCTGGCAGAGCACTTGACCGTGTCTATTGCTGCTTCCCCTATAAAATCAGTGGACACCTTCAGTTCATCCAGAGCTTGAACGATATCTGCCCTTAGCGTTCCCAATTTCACTGCCGACTCGATGTTCTGAATCCAAACTTTCAGGGCGTTAGCCATTGAGGTGAGGGTTACCAGCTGGACGGCAGGCTGCCCCAGCTGCCTGATAGGCTTTTTTAAGATCTAAGTCTATTTTTCTGTCCATCAAATCCTTGAAAGAGGAAGAATCCTCCATAGGTAAAGTCACATTCTTTGCCAAGCGGACGACTTCGGCATCGACCACAGGTGGTGAGTCAAGTGATATTCCCTCTATCTCCTGTAGAGGATATCATTTCTGCATACGGTTGAGTGAAAACCTCCTTTAGTTTTTTTGCCACTCCTGCTTTAGGACGTCTTTGATTTTGTTCATGAATGGAAAATAAGTTTGACGTTTCTGTAAAAAAGGGTAATAGGATTTTGCCTTCTTTGGCACTTCCTCCTCTTCCCATACGATCACCTGTTTTATTGCCAGAATAAAGGGTTCCACCAGAAAGAAACTGAGCCCAAGTTTTTCTGGATCCTCCTCTGATGAGGAGGAACTATCCTTCTCCAATGGCTGAGCAGACTGGATTTTTTTCCGGGAGCGACGTCTGGCGCTATGCTCCTTTGAAGAACGCCTGTCCTCTCTTGTTCTTGAACTCCGAGAGCGTGAGCGCGCTGGGCTGAAACAGATCAAAGTAAACCGCATTAGAGGGCACTCTTTTAAGGTCACCTGAAAACTTACCAACTAGTGGTCCCCCTACCTTAAGTATTGAGGGTCTTGCATAAGTGGTGACTGACTCATGGTAGTAGAGAATAAGGGGTGGCCAGCGGAAAACAGAGAGATAGCTGAAAAGAGAAACAGAAGGATGGAGATTGCCCGTAATCTTCTAACAAGAAAGTCTGAAAACTACAACAAAGCAAACAGCTGGAACAAACCAAAGGAAAAGAATGTACTTTTTATTTAAAACAGAAAACTTTCCTACCAGCAGATGGCATCACAGAAGATTGCTGAGACTGGATCCAGGAACAAACTTCAAAGTCAGGAGACACAGTCAGGAGGCTGTATATTGCCCATCCCACAGCAGTCCATTGACACTTTTAAGTGATCCTGGGACAGGCAGAACCCGCCCCCAGGCTCCTCCTGTTGTTGTGGGCAAAACTAATAATTTTACCCAGAACCAAAATGGTGCCCAGAGCTTCCATAGGCCAGTGCGCATTTGTGAACCGGGCGCAGACCTCTGACAATATCGGGAGCGACCTAGGCCGGTAAATACAGCGCTCACCGGCCGCCCCATGCATATAGGGAGACCCAGACACCTACTGCACGGTGCAACCTGCTCCTCGCTCACCTGAAACCTACCTAAAGCCAGATAAGAAGGGAGAAGAGACAGAACTAAATAAAAACAGGTAAAGTCATAGCCTAACGGCCAAGAAAGCCCATAGGGAAGGGAATGACAGGCTGGCCCCCCCAAAGTTCTGGAACCAAGTCATGCTGAATGGCAGATTTTGTTCCTAAAGAGGAAACACTGCAGGGACCCATCAAGACCACACAGACAAGGGTTTCTCAGGCTTTTCAGCGCGATGTTAGCAGCCCAAGCACTGAGACTATGCACTGGGAGAGGCTTGAACCCAGCAGGTTACTGCTCAGCGGCAGGGTGGGGGACATAAAATTCCTTACTTCATCACAAGTGTGTGGAGGTATGAGGAAGAAAAGAAGAATGGGGTGGCGGCTATCCATGCCTTCATTTATGCTATTCATTGGTCCTGGGGGAGTGGCCAAGAGGCGGAGCTCTATCACTAGTATGCTGCCATGTTGGCATCAGGAAAGGTGTTATGTTCAGATGAGACAAAAATTTTATTATTTGGCCTCAACACCAAACGATGTCTGGCGGACAAAAAAAGTGTTTACACTTTTTTATTTGTTACCCTTAAAATGTCCTGAGGGCAGTGGGTTCAATTTTAAACTCACTTGTACCACTAGACAGCAGCAGTCCTTAAAAAAAAGTATAGGTTATAGCAAAGAAGGCCAAAACCCTTCATTTTTCAAACGGGCAATGAATTTATTTCCCATTTTGGCTTCAATCCAGCCAAACTAATAATTTTCTGGTTGGCTATAGCTATAGCTTTTATTTGTTACCACAACATCTACAGTAATGCAGGAAATTACATTTTTTTCAACCACTTCTGCTAGATATTAATTTACCATATAATGTAAAATATCCTTTGTAAATCTGCTAAAAACTTTATTTTCTACTTTTTTTTTAGAATCCAGCTGTGTGGAAGAGGAGGCAGTAATGAAGCAGGATAAAATCAAGGCATTAATAAATGACCACACCACAAATGTCAGAAAATAGTGAACCTTTACCAAATATAGGTAAGTGTTAAGATTTTAAATTTTTATTTACCAAGCATATTTTTTCATGTTATATTTCCATATTACAAAGTTCAGATAAATTGAAGGCAGGTGGAGTTAACCAAAATTACAAAATTACTTGGAACCCTCTTATTATTTTTATCCATGGAAGCTGCCATCTTTGCCTCTCTTTAATCTTCAGCAGCCATGAAAGCTTCATTGCTGGTTTCCCTTAGTTGCAATGCCAGCGCCTGCAGCGGAAGCTGATGGAGGAATTGGCTTGGGGGGGGGGGGGGGGGCGTCGCGGGATCCCTGGACATATTATATATATTAAAGGTCAGCAGCTACATTATTTCTAGCTGCTGACTTTTAAATAATTTTTTAGAGGCTGGAACTTCGCTTTAAGTCCTATTTTCCTTCTGTTGGGGTCAGTGAATGGGGGTGTTCTAACATAAAAATACAGACTGTGAGTCATTCTATTTAAGAATTTCCTATTCATAAAATAGGTTTCCATAGTAATTTGTGCTTTGCAGGGTTAAAGTGTATTCCCAAATAAAACTTTGTTTTTACTATTTTTTTACCTATTTTTACGCGTCCTAAGACGCTCCTCAGGAGCTTTCTATATTTAAAAGAAAAACAAATATACAATAAGAGAACAATACATAAAATATGACATAGTCGAATGTAACATTGGATCGAAGGCATCCCGAGGCGTGGGAACGTCGACCGCCATCAAAAAGGGGGGGGGGAAAGGGGGAAAAAGGAAAGAGAAGGAGGGGAAGTAATAGCAGAGCAGAAAAGAAAAAAAGGGGAGGGGGGTTTATGGAAGAGAGGGGGGTTTTTTTGTTTGTGTGGGGTGAGTAGATAGGAAATGAGATTGGGTGAGACAGGAATGAGAACAAGGAGAAGGAGAGATAAGAGAAGATTATTATTCAGCGGAGTGAAAAAGTGTGTGCATTATGGGAACGAGTGCAACATAATCGATTGCATAGTGAGTGTGGTATTAAATGTATACTTACAATCCCTATAGAGGGGAGGGAGTTTAGTAGAGCGGGGAGCCACTCTGGACATATATGTATGTCAGTAGGCCGAGGAGTTCTGTATTAATATTTTATTGGTAGGTTATTTTTTATTATTGTTTATTATTATTATTTTTTGTAGTTACTATATTTGTTTATTCATTTTTTATATATAGAAAAATTATTATCAATATTAGTATGAATATGCCAAAAATCTATGCTTACTCATCAATGTGTACCAGTGCTGGGATAGATATTGAATGGTGCACCAATATTGTGCAATATATATGTAAAAATTAGATAGTTAGAGTCATATATCCTAATATGTGTATAGATACAGCTGTAAATATATAGTGAGCTTTTTAGGGTGCAAGTGCACCTCCACACTCATCCATCCATATAGGAGGGAAAAGTAGACTTGTTACTTGTTGATGCACTAGTATACACATTGATGTTAGCATAGTAAAGGAATCATTCATGATATGAAGAAAAAAAGGGGGGGGAATTAGAAGTTTCTACTTACCCTATGGTGGGGAAATAGCCTAGTAGTTATTGCTGTGAGCCCATACATTGGGGTCAAGAGGTAAGTAGGGGGAAAAGCAGATGCTGCAGAACCCGTTAGCCTAGAGAGCCTCCGACTGACCAATGCTAGTGTGGAGGGGTGGAGAGGGGTTCAGCCCACTTGTCCACAAGTGTCCTACAAGAGGGACACAACAAAAGCATAAAAATAAATGGATTTAACTGATTCCAGGTAGGCCAAGAAGTATCTTGACCGGGTAGGAGTGTCAGTGTATTACCTCGTAACAAAGTGGTTCCGTTATGGTCCCCGCTCTGGCAGCTGTGCGGCTGTGTGGAAAGGCTGCTCTGTCTGACGGCAGCCTGAGCCGTCTTTATAGTGCAGCCGTCCCGGTAGTGACGTCACCGCGCGGACGCGGAGCGTCATACTACCCGGCCGAGTCCTATTGCGCATGCGTCAAAGAACGCAGAGACGCGGCGTCGGTTAAAATAACCAGCGTCGCAATCTCGGCTCATGCGCATGCGCGGGACACGGCTCCAGGAAGAGGAGCGATGATCGCAATCCCCCCTGAGGCCGAAAGCGTCACTAGAGCTGCAGCAAGTGCAGCCAGCGACGCTTTGTGGCCGCATAATACACTACAACAGAACGCTCCATCTGACAATCAGAGAAAGAAAAAAAGGGGGAGAAAAAGAGAAAAAAGAAAGAAAAAAAAAAAAAAAAAAAGGGGATAATTGATTAAGGAAAGGAAGCTCAGCTGAGAAGGAGAAAGGGGGAATAGATAAGAACCATAGGAAAATGACATAATGGGAAAGTGTGACGGGCAACGATCATGTAGCCAGGGGGTGCCCTCCATCCAATGATAAAACTTTTGGAATGGTGTTAATTAGCAGGTGTATCTAGAATATCATAGGTAGACATCCAAGGACAAAAGCCTTGAACTGTAGTTTATAATAATATGGTGTACAGAGAGTGAAAACAATATAGATTAATATGATAAGTGTACACATAAGAATAGGAAAAGGTGTGTATTACATATAGATAAATAAGGTATTGTTTTTTTGAGGTGTTTGATCGAACAGTAACAACGGTTCAGATCATTTGCCTTATTGTGATAGCAACCGCATAGAGTATATAGGCGGGATCTAACACGCTAAAGGCCTATTTGGTGTAAATGTTTAGAAATATATTCAATAGGTCTAAACAGGTGTGTATACCTTGAAAATTACCAACTTATCCAAAAAGGAGGATTAATATACAAAATAATAGGTGAATAACATTACTTATTGAAGTATTGTTTGGGGGGGGAGGGGGGGGTTGGGGGGGTTTTTTATGTGTAGGAAAAGGAAGTTGGAGAAGGCATTTGATAGGTTGGAGAAGTTGTTCTAGGGATTACTTGAAAGGGGTGAGAGTATTTATATTGCATATATATAAAGGAATAATTGAAACTAAGAAAGATCAGTGATTTAATTATAAGTTCAATAACTACAAAAAGGATTTATAAGAGTGTGATTCATTGAGGCCGGGAGCGTGCATGGCGTCCAACCGTTCTATCCATAGTGTTTCCTTTTGTAGGATAAGTCTATCCCATTTTCCACCTCGTGGGTTTTTGGGCACAACTGCTAGTACACTGAAAGAAACACAGGAAGTGTCGAACCTATGATATAGGTCGATGTGCCTACTAACTGTGGTGAGCATCTTTCCATTGGAGGACACATATACATGATCTTTGATACGCTGCCATAGGCAGCGAGCTGTCTTGCCTACATAGAAGGCCCCGCAGGTACACAACATAAGATAGACGACTCCTTGGGTGGTACAATCTGCTCTTGTTTTTAAAGCAAAAGTGTCTCCTTTGGGGAGTCTAATGGTTTTGCTTTGGCATACCCAAGGACAGAAGTCACATTTACCACAACGAAATGTACCATTTGGTTTATGGCCGACCTGTGGTACGTTGGAATAATGGCTTGAGACCAGACGGTCACGAAGTGACGTGGTGCGTCTAAAGGTAAGCTCTGGTCTCAAGCCAATATGTTTCCTCACAGTTGGATCCTGATAAAGTAAATGCCAGTGATTGGTGATGATATTGCCCCCCTGGGGGGGTGGGAACGTCATATCTTCTCCACGGAGGACCTATCTATGTACACCGACCAGATCATGTCTTGGTGGAGGTACATAGACGATATCTTCCTGATCTGGACTGGTACCTCCACCACACTGTCAAATTTCGCTGAAGCACTTAACATCAATTCCTTTAATCTAAAATTTACTGTGAATATGAATCAATCCAGGATTAATTTCTTGGACTTGACCATATTCAAAGATCAAGCAAACTGTTTGGCTACAACCCTCTATAGAAAGGAAACTGCCGGGAATACAATCCTACACGCAGACAGCGCCCACCCTGCAGCCTTATTAAAAAGCATTCCTTATGCCCAGTACATAAGGTTAAGGCGAAATTGTACACACCTTCAAGATTTTATAGTGGAAGCAAAATCACTCCAATCACGTTTGCGAGCAAGAGGATACACGAAATCCACCTTGCGAAAAGCTTACAAGAGGCATTAAAACAGTCGCGAAACACACTCTTATACTCCAAAAAAGAACTCAACCCTGCCGAGATTGCGACGCTGGTTATTTTAACCGACGCCGCGTCTCTACGTTCTTTGACGCATGCGCAATAGGACTCGGCCGGGTAGTATGACGCTCCGCGTCCGCGCGGTGACGTCACTACCGGGTCGGCTGCACTATAAAGACGGCTCAGGCTGCCGTCAGACAGAGCAGCCTTTCCACACAGCCGCACAGCTGCCAGAGCGGGGACCATAACGGAACCACTTTGTTACGAGGTAATACACTGACACTCCTACCGGTCAAGATACTTCTTGGCCTACCTGGAATCAGTTTAAATCCATTTATTTTTATGCTTTTGTTTGTGTCCCTCCTGTAGGACACTTGTGGACAAGTGGGCTGAACCCTCTCCACCCCTCCACACTAGCATTGGTCAGTCGGAGGCTCTATAGGCTAACGGGTTCTGCAGCATCTGCTTTTCCCCCTAATTACCTCTTGACCCCAATGTATGGGCTCACAGCAATAACTACTAGGCTATTTCCCCACCATAGGGTAAGTAGAAACTTCTAATTCCCCCCCCTTTTTTTCTTCATATCATGAATGATTACTTTACTATGCTAACATCAATGTGTATACTAGTGCATCAACAAGTAACAAGTCTACTTTTCCCTCCTATATGGATGGATGAGTGTGGAGGTGCACTTGCACCCTAAAAAGCTCACTATATATTTACAGCTGTATCTATACACATATTAGGATATATGACTCTAACTATCTAATTTTTACATATATATTGCACAATATTGGTGCACCATTCAATATCTATCCCAGCCCTGGTACACATTGATGAGTAAGCATAGATTTTTGGCATATTCATACTAATATTGATAATAATTTTTCTTTATATAAAAAATTTTTAAACAAATATTTTTTCTACAAAAAATAATAATAATAAACAATAATAAAAAATAACCTACCAATAAAATATTAATACAGAACTCCTCGGCCTACTGACATACATATATGTCCAGAGTACCCCTGCTGACAATCGTATTTTGGCTCCCCGCTCTACTAAACTCCCTCCCCTCTATAGGGATTGTAAGTATACATTTAATACCACACTCACTATGCAATTGATTATGTTGCACTCGTTCCCATAATGCACACACTTTTTCACTCCGCTGAATAATAATCTTCTCTTATCTCTCCTTCTCCTTGTTCTCATTCCTGTCTCACCCAATCTCATTTCCTATCTACTCACCCCACACAAACAAAAAAAACCCCCTCTCTTCCATAAACCCCCCTCCCCTTTTTTTCTTTTCTGCTCTGCTATTACTTCCCCTCCTTCTCTTTCCTTTTGCCCCCTTTCCCCCCCCCCTTTTTGATGGCGGTCGACGTTCCCACGCCTCGGGATGCCTTCGATCCAATGTTACATTCGACTATGTCATATTTTATGTATTGTTCTCTTATTGTATATTTGTTTTTCTTTTTATCCCTAATATAGAAAGCTCCTGAGGAAGCTTCTTAGGACGCGTAACATGTAGAGAAATTTCTTGTCCTGTTGACAATATTTTATTAGAAGAGAAGTGAGGTAAAATCTCCAACAGTACATTACAAGTTGAGCCCTCTGCACATTACTGTACAAGTTGTTTCCCTTGATTTAGAGTAGTTTCAAACCATGAATCATACAGGAATGTGCTGATAACTCACTGAGGACATTCATTGTACGGTGTTATAAACCTTTCATGTTGCTGAGTTGCACTTTATATTATTGTTAGTTTGCACTAATATATATATATATATAGTTATATATATATATATATATATATCGTTTTCATAAAAACTTTTATTAATTGTATATATTTCTTGGGTATATATATTTTGATATATTTACCGCACTTGAATTCTTTAGTAATTAATGATTTGGTGATATGGCATGGTGGAGTTAGTATTTAGATGAGTTGGCACAGGTGAAATAGTTGGTACATTTAAAAGTGGTAATAGCGCAATCCACATTTTACACATTTTTTGAAATATTCCCACTCACAGGGTGGCATATACATTTGATTGCAGCAAACCAGGATACATTTAGTTGTTTTTTTTTTGTGCCGGTAGCACATTGTTTTATATAACATGCAGGTATATGCACTACTTTAAAAAATGCACAGAAACCGAATCACATGGTACTACTGTACCACGCGATCTGGTACAGGCAAATGCACTGTGTTTGCAACCTGCATTTGGGGTGTCATTAAGTTAATATTGACACCCATTGCAGATCACAACTGTGGTGCTTTTAAAATGCAATGCGGGAAACGCACACGGAACGCAGGTTTCCCGTGCTGCATTTTGGTGTGAACTAGAAGTTCTTGAGTTACTTATTTTTTATATAATGGGCTTAATTATTATTATTTTTCTGCAGTTTATCTGTATCAGAACAATTGGAAGACGGTTCTTATGATCATCTAATACTTACATAGGTGCAGGGTTACCAAGAAAAAACTGTATGTTTGCAAAACTAGTTTACGTAAGCAAGAATGTAAATCCACCTTTGCTTGTGATAGCAAGCAGCTTATACTCTATTATGAAGTAACTCTCAAACGCTTTCTCTTGCAGGTATTTCTCCTATAGTTCCTCCTGTGACACAAGCTCCAAAAAGTAGCAACAGTCATCCTTATTCAGAGGATAATGTTCCCAAGAACAATTCTCAGAAAAAAAGTCTTCTTAGCAACAGCTAGAGAAACAGTGCAGTCAAACAAGTAAAGATGGAGCTGAGCCTCCTTTCCTCCCACCTGGCGCACAAGAGGGTATGCTGGCTCCATGTAATTTTACTCATTGCAACTATTGCTTCTTTGTATTTATCAACCATCATTTTGTTTGGTCCATGTTCTCTGTTAAAAAATAAATAACTATATATACAGTTGTGCTCATACGTTTACATACTCTGGCAGAATTTAGGATTTCTTTGCCATTCTTCAGAGAATATGAATGATAACACAAAAAAAATTCTTTCACTCATGGTTAGTGTTTGGCTGAAGCCATTTATTATCAATCAACTGTTTACGCTTCTTAAATCATAATGACAACCAAAACTGCCCAAATGACCCTGATCAAAAGTTTACATACCCTGGTGATTTTTGGCCTGATAACATGCACGCAAGTGGACACAAAGAGGTTTAAATGGCTATTAAAGGTATCCATCCTCACCTGTGATCTGTTTGCTTGTAATTAGTGTGTGTGTATAAAAGGTCAATGCGTTTCTATATATTGTAACCTGGGGGATGAGTAGCAGGTACAAAGCTCCCTGGGATGAGCAGTTGTTCAGGCACAGATACCAAATTCAGTGAGGTAGTGACAAACAGTGCTGTGTTCATTTGTGTTATATACAGGGGCTGTACAGTGTTCCAGAAAACAAACAAGAACAGAAATAGCAAAACAAAAATCCTAGCCATGTCTCGACTCTAACTACACAATATGCAGGCCCTAACTACCAGGCTGAGCAAGCCTACCACTTGTCAGTTTCTACATAAACTGCTTAAGAGCTTTTACCAACCTTTTGCTCTTCACAGACCAGCGTTGTCTGTGTTTCCCAGGCAGAGAGCTTAGGTGAGCTTAAATTAGCCCGGGGAAGAGGACCAAGACCCGAACTGGATCATGGATCAGAGATTTCTGAATGTGTAGGAGAGGAGCCTGGGAGACGTATAAACCCAGAACAGGACTTTTCCTGGCTCTCTCTGGGACGCTCTGCTACATAACCTCCCCCCTTGTTTCAACCCCAGGGCATCTACATTCCCCATCTCAACACCTGGCCTGTGTTTTACGGTGAAGGAGTAATCCTGTAGAGCCAAAAAACACTGGTTCACCCTTCTATTAGTCTCCTTCTTTTGGGCCATCCATTTCAGGGTAGCATGGTCATTTATTAACTCAAACTGGCGCCCTAACAAATAGTACTTGAGCACGTCCACGGCCCACTTTATGGCTAAACATTCCTTTTCAATGACTGCATACTTTTTCTCATGGTCATTGAGCTTTCTGCTTAGGTACACCACAGGGTGTTCTTCCCCATTGTGTACCTGTGATAATACTGCCTCGATGCCAACATCAGACGCATCCATCTGAACCAAAAAATCTTTTGAGAAATCTGGGGAGTACAGTACTGGCTGTGCACAAAGAGCCTTCTTCAGGACTTGGAAAGACTCCTCTGCTACTGAGGGCCATTTCACCATTACAGAGTCTTTCCCTTTTGTAAGGTCTGTCAGAGGGGCAGCTATAGTTGCAAAATTTGGGATAAATCTTCTATAATACCCCGCAATGCCAAGAAAGGCCCTGACCTGCTACTTGTTTGCAGGACGTGCCCCCTCCTGGATGGCTTCTATTTTACTCACTTGAGGTTTTATGACACCACGGCCAATAGTGTAGCCCAAATACTTGGCTTCCTCTAGACCAATGGCACATTTTTTTTGGATTTTCCGGAAAACCTTCTTTGAAGAGGGAATCAAGGACAGCCTGGGCACGGGGCAAGTGAGACTCCCAGTCAGTGCTATGTACCACTATGTCATATAAATAGGCTGCTGCATATCGTCGGTGGGGTTTTAGGGTCCTATCCATGGCCCTCTGAAATGTTGCGGGGCATTTTGCAACCCAAAAGGCATTTTTTTATATTGAAAGGAACCCTCCGGGGTCACCAATGCAGTCTTCTCTTTGGTGCTACCAGTGAGGGGTACTTGCCAATACCCTTTTGTCAAGTCCAAAGTGGTAAGATAGCGAGCCTTGCCAAGTCGATCTATAAGTTTGTCTACTCTGGGCATTGGGTATGTGTCAAACTTTGTCACTGCATTAAGGTTCCTGAAGTCGTTACAGAACCTCCAAGTGCCATCTGGTTTTGGGACTAACACGATTAGGCTAGACCAGTCCCTATTGGATTCCTCAATGACATCTAGCTCCAACATTCTTTTAACTTCATTACTGAAGTCCTTTCTCCTCGCTTTAGGAATTCGGTACGGTTTGTGCTTGACACGTACCCCAGGTTCAGAAACAATATCATGCTGAACTGCTGAAGTCGTGCCAGGTAACTCTGAAAATGTCTCTGTATTCCTTATCAGGAGTTCTCTAGCTTCCTGTTTTTGGGAATATGACAGGGTGTCTGGAATCGTGACCTCAGGGATCAGAGGGGACTCAATACCCTTAAGCATTACTGGGAGGGACCTCGCAGTTAACGCCAGTCTATCCTTCCAGAGTTTTAACCGGTTCACATGGTAAACCTGTTCGGGCTTCCTTTTTCCTGGTTGATATACCCTGTAGTTGACCTCCCCAACTCTTTCAATTACTTCAAAGGGACCCTGCCACTTAGCCAGGAACTTGCTCTCAACAGTGGGCACTAACACCAGAACCCTGTCACCAGGTGAGAAAGCACGGAGTTGGGCCCCCCTGTTGTATATTCTCTGTTGGGCTGCCTGGGCCTGCAGTAAGTGTTCTTTTACCATTGGCATGATTGCTGCAATCCTCTCCTGCATTTGAGTGATATGCTCAATGACACTTTTATGGGGTGTCTGCTCCCCCCTCCCAGGTTTCTTTGGCTATGTCTAAGAGTCCCCGAGGGTGTCTCCCATAAAGCAACTCAAATGGAGAGTACCCCGTAGAGGACTGGGGAACCTCCCTGATGGCAAACATCAAGTATGGTATCAGGAAGTCCCAATTTTTCCCATCCTTGTCAACAACCTTTTTTAACATGCTCTATAATGTCTTATTGAAGCGTTCCACCAAGCCATCCGTTTGAGGATGATACACCGAGGTTCGCAACTGCGTCACCTTAAATAACTTGCACAACTACCTGGTTATTCGCAACATAAATGGGGTGCCCTGGTCTGTAAGGACTTATTTAGGGATGCCAACCCGACTGAACACCATAAACAGCTCTTTGGTAGGGATGAGCCAAACACCCCCGGGTTCGGTTCGCACCAGAACCCGTGAACGGAGCTAAAGTCCGTGCAAACTTAAGAACCCTATTAAAGCGGTTCTGCACCCATTTCATTTAGTAAATCTCTTTGCCTTCCAAATCAGGCAAAGAGTACTAAATGAAATGTTTTTTTTTTTTTTTTTTTTACCTTGTAATTGAAGACTTCCGGTCTTCTCTCTCTGCGGCGGCGGGCGGGGTCTCTGCGTCGATCGTCGTCACGGCGCACTGTCTCCTGGGATCTGGTGTCATTGATCCCAGGAGTCAGTGCGGGCATCTTCCGAAATCTCGCGAGATTTCGGCCACATCTTCCGAAATCTCCCGAGATTTCGGCCACATCTGCCGAAATCTCGTGAGATGTCGGCAGATGTGCCGTTACTGCGCACGCGCGAGTAACGGCGGTGCATGCTGGGCCATCTAAAGTTCCTGTGGGTGTTTCACATGCCCACAGGCAAGATGGCCCCCAGCACTAAAGAAGAAGACGAGGAACTTCATCGGACGAAAACCGGCGGCGATCGAGATGGAAGATGGAACAGGTGAGTCCCCTAATAAAGGTAAGCATACTTTATATTACATCCTAAAAAAAAATTTTTTTTTACAGAGTGCAGAACCGCTTTAATTACAATGGATGGCAACGTTCGAAATCCAAAGTGCTAATTTTAAAGGCTAATATGCATGTTATTGTCATAAAAAGTGTTTGGGGACCTGGGTCCTGCCCCAGGGGACATGTATCAATGCAATATTTTTTTTTTAAACTGACGTTTTTTCAGGAGCAGTGATTTTAATAATGCTTAAAGTGAAACAATAAAAGTGTAATATTCCTTTAAATTTCGTACCTGGGGGGTTTCTATAGTATGCCTGTGAAGGGGCGCATGTTTCCCGTGCTTAGAACTGTCCCTGCACAAAGTGTAATTTTTGCAGGAAAAAAAACTATTTAAAATCACTTGCGGCTAATGAATTGTCGGCTCTCGTAAAAAAAAGAGAACAGTCATTCATTGAAAGTCATTGATAAAAAAAAAAAAAAAAAAAAAAAAGCGTGGGGGTCCCCCCAAATTCAATTACCAGGCCCTTCAGGCCTGCTATGGATATTAAGGGGAACCCCGGCCAAAAAAAAAAAAATGGCGTGGGGCCCCCCTCAAAATCCATACCAGACCCTTGAGGTCTGGGATGGATTTTAAGGGGAACCCCGGCCAAAAAATAAAAATAAATGGCGTGGGGTCCCCCTCAAAATCCATAGACCCTTATCCGAGCACGCAACCTGGCAGGCCACAGGAAAAGAGGGGGGACGGGAGTGGCCTCCCTCCCTCCTGAACCGTACCAGGCCACATGCCCTCAACATTGGGAGGGTGCTTTGGGGTCCCCCCCCAAAGCACCTTGTCCCCATGTTGATGAGGACAAGGGCCTCGTCCCCACAACCCTGGCCATTGGTTGTGGGGGTCTGCGGGCGGGGGGCTTATCAGAATCTGGAAGGCCTCTTTAACAAGGGGACCCCCAGATCCCGGCCCCCCCTGTGTGAAATGGTAAGGGGTACCCCTACCATTTCACCAAAAAAGTGACAAAAATTTTAAAAATGACAGGAGACGGTCTTTGACAATTCCTTTCATTTTCATTCCGGCATCTTCTTCCATCTTCTTCTTCCTCCGATCCGCTTCTACTTGCTCTGGTCTTCTCGTCCGGCATCTTCTTCCGCGGCGTTGGTGTCTCTTCTGGGCCGCTCTGCGCAATGGGGGGCTCCCGCTGTGTGAGGCTTCGCTGCGTCTGACAGGTCTTTTATAACGGAGGGCCACCTGGTGACCCCGCCCCCTCTGACGTCATGAAGGAAGCCATAGGGAATTCCCCATGACATCCCCGTGCGTCAGAGGGGGCGGGGTCACCAGGTGGCCCCGCCCTCCATGATAAAAGACTTGTCAGACGCAGGGGAAGAAGATCGGAGGAAGAAGATGGAAGAAGAAGATGGAAGAAGATGCCGGAAGGAGAAGATGAAGAAACCGAAGGATGAAGAAAGGAAGAAGACCAGAAGAAAGAAGATGAAAGAAGATTTTAATAAAGGAATTGTCAAAGACCGTCTCCTGTCATTTTTACAATACAACCCCCCTTACCATTTCACACAGGGGGGGGGGGCGGGACCTGGGGGTCCCCTTGTTAAAGGGGGCTTCCAGATTTCGATAAGCCCCCTGCCCGCAGACCCCCACAACCAATGGCCAGGGTTGTGGGGAAGAGGCCCTTGTCCTCATCAACATGGGGACAAGGTGCATTGGGGGGGACCCCAACGCACCCTCCCAATGTTGAGGGCATGTGGCCTGGTACGGTTCAGGAGGGAGGGGGGGCGCTCTCGTCCCCCCTCTTTTCCTGCGGCCTGCCAGGTTGCGTGCTCGGATAAGGGTCTGGTATGGATTTTGAGGGGGACCCCACGCCATTTTTTTTTTTTTTTTGGCCGGGGTTCCCCTTAAAATCCATCCCAGACCTCAAGGGTCTGGTATGGATTTTGAGGGGGACCCCACGCCATTTTTTTTTTTTGACCGGGGTTCCCCTTAATATCCATAGCAGACCTGAAGGGCCTGGTAATTACCATCACACTTTTTTTTTTTTTAGTTTTTTATCAATGACTTTGTTTTTAGCAATGACTTTCAATGAATGACTGTTCTCTGTGTTACGGGAACCGGCAATTCATTAGCCGCAGATGGCTGCCTTAGATGACACAACAGGCCAGAAGGGTAAAGGTGTTTTAAATGTGATACTGCAATGCTGTACTAACAGCACGCACACACTAATCCCCAGAAACACAGCACAGATAATGTCAGCACTGCAGTCAGCAGCACTGCAGAATGGATCACAGCAGCACATAATGTCAGACTCAGCAGCACATAATGTCACTGTCTGACACGCCGGAACACACTATAAGAGGCCTTTTATAGTGTGGGGCATGTACTAAACCCCCTGAGCTATAATTGGCCACAGGCATCCTGCCTGTGGCCAATTATTGCTCTCCTCGCCGCTGGCTCTATGATTGGCCGAGCATGCGGGGTCACAGTGCATGCTTGGCCAATCATCAGCCAGCAATGCACTGCGACTGGCGCAGTGCATTGCGGGCCGCTCGCATCACACGAATTTCCTGCGAGTGGCCCAAATAGTTCTGGGCTCGCCGAACGGGCGAACGCCTGATGTTCGATTCGAACATGGGTTCGAATCGAACACCGGGCCCATCCCTACTCTTTGGCAATGTTTTTAGCAGACGCCGTGCATAAGGGAACTGCTTTGGGGTAATGGGTAGCATAATCCATGATTACGAGGATATGCTGATGACCCCGGGAAGACTTGGGGAGTCTGCCGGAGGCTCTTTACCAAGATCGGTGTAGCAGTGTGTCAGACTGACCGATTGCCGTGATGCGCACCCCCACAGGCGCGCGGCGGCATGTTATCCTGAAGGACGTCATATGATGCCCAGTCAGGATAACAGAACCACTTCCCGGACGTCAATCTGCTATTGACCGGGCAGGAAGTGGTTAATGTTGGATCTACTTCAGGGGACTTTTTTTTTTCATAGAAATTGTCAAAAACTGTGTGTGTGTTTTAATTTCTTTTTGACACTTTTTTGACTACAATATGGCCCATACTCATTCACATGGGGGGGGAATGGGGATCTGGGGATTCCGATAAGCCCCCCACCAGCAGACACCCACAACCACAGCCCAGGGTTGTGGGAAAGACAAGGGTGGGGAGGGGAGCAGAGTATAACCACATAATCGTTATATTCTTTTGTTAATTGGACTTTATTTTATCGCATGCAATCATTTATGTAAATATGTAAATATTTTTTTATTTTTTTTTACACTGTATTTAGCTGGTTGCTAAGAAGGGGGCCGGGGAGGGGGCCAGGAAGCCGGCCGCTGCGTCGTTAACAATCGATTAATCATCAGCTGTCAGCAGGCTTCTTGGGTCTAGTATGGATTTGGAGGGGACACCCCCACGCCAAAATTATTTTAAAAAATGGTGTGGGGTCCCCCCCAATATCCATACCAGACCCTTATCCAAAAATGCAGTCATCCAGGCAGTCAGGCCAGGAAAGGGAGGGGACGAGTGAGCGCTCTCGTCTGAACCATACCAGACCACATGCCCTCAACATAGGGGGGTGGGTGCTTTGTGACCCCCACCCCGAAGCACCTTGCCCCCATGTTGATAGGGACAAGGTCCACTTGCCGACAACCCTTGCCCGGTGGGTGTTAGGGTCTGCTTTGCGGGTGGGGGGCTTATCGCCCCCAGATCCCGCCCCCCTATGTGAAGGGGTATCGGGTACATTGTACCCCTACTTATTCATCCAAAAAAGTAGTGTAGTGTGACAAAACACAATAGACAGTTTTTGACAAGTCCTTTATTAAAAATGTCTTCTTCTTCCTCCTCCTCCGGGCTTTTCCCGCTTCTTCCTCTGGTCTTCTCCTCCCTCCGGTCTTCTCCTTCTTCCTCAGGTCTTCTTCTTCTCCCACTTCTTCTTCCGGTCTTCTTCTTTCTCCTGTCTTCTTTGTCCGGTCTTCTTCTTCCTCCGCTGCTGCTCCCGCCGATGACCCTCCTCCGATGCTGCGACCCACTGATCCTGACCTGTCCGCACCGATGTGAAGCATTTATTGGATAACGATGGGGGTGTGGCCATCGGATGACCTCATCATGAGTCCCCACCCCTAGTGACGTCACCACCCGGGGCATGAGGGGTCTGTGACATCACAGGGGGCCTCCAGATGACGTCATCTGATGGCCACGCCCCCATAGTTATCTAAGAAAGGCTTGAAATCTGCGCGGACAGATCAGCGGGACGCAGCTTCAGAGGAGGGTCATCGGGAGAAGGAGAAAATCAGAGGAAGAAGCGGGAGAAGCCCAGAGGAGGAAGAAGACATTTTTAATAAAGGACCTGTCAAAAACTGTCTATTGTGTTTTGTCACACTACACTACTTTTTTTTGGTGAATGGGTAGGGGTACAATGTACCTGATACCCATTCACATGGGGGGCGGGATCTGGGGCCCCCTTGTTAAAGGGGACTTCCAGATTCCGATAAGCCCCCAGCCCACAGACCCCAACAACCATTGAGCAAGGGTTGATGGGAAGAGGCCCTTGTCCCCGTCAACATGGGGGCAAGGTGCAGAGCCCCTCCTGCCCCAAAGCATCCACCCCCCATGTTGAGGGCATTCGGTCTGGTATGGTTCAGGGGGGACACTCGCTCGTCCCCTCCCTTTCCTGACCTGCCGGGCTGCATGCTCGGATAAGGGTCTGGTATGGATTTTGGGGGGGGGGGGGGGGGGGGGGGGCACACCATTTTTTTAAAAATGTTGGCATGGGGGGATCCCCTCCGAGTCCATGCTAGACCCAAGGGCCTGGTATGAACCTGGGGGGGACCCCACGCTGTTTTTTTTTTTTATACAGTTTTTTGTTAGCCGGTAGATAATTTTTTTAAATTCAGCTGTCAGTGGGGTAGCCCGCTGACAGCTGATGACTCATCAGTTGTTAAGGATGCAGCGGCCAGCTTCTGACCCCCTCCTTAGCAACTAGCTATATACAGTGTAAGGAAAACGCAAAATCAAATTTGCGGTAAAAACGTGTGACCAAAAAAGAGTCAAGTACCGCAAAAAGCACTGCAGAAACGCTCAAAAGCAACATGCATAGATGTGAATCGAGCCTTGGGGGGGGGGTTTATTTTATCTTATGTTGATAAGGCTTTTTTTAAGTTTGGAGATCTACCGTAGCATTCATTTGTTTCTGACCATCAGTTGTTGAAACTACCTTTTGTTTGCAGTGTGCACCTAAACCACCTCACATTATATTACGTAGATCAACGCACATCTGATAGATAAATTTAATGGTAGGCATATGCCAGTTAAGTCTATTATCTATGATTAAAACTGTTCCCTTGCCCCACCATGTCCACCTGAGGAGTCCCCCGAACTGTTTAAGCACAGTGTTGGGTACATGCTCCATGAGGATGCCCAGCGTTTTGAAGGCTCTGATGATGATACCCAGCTAGAGGAAGGCAGTAACGTGAGCCCACAGAGAGGGGATGCCCAAGAAGGACAGCAATCTGGCAGTCATGTTCCCCCAGCTGCAGCATACTGCGAGGTTTGCTCCAGTAATGAGGAGGGAGGGGATGATGAGGTCACTGACTCCACGTGGGTGCCTGATTGGAGAGAGGAGGAGGAGGAGGAGGAGGAGGAAGCACATCTCCAACGAGGCAGGATGCCCTCCTGGGGCCAGCTTAAGGGCAGCACACCGACTGCATCGCAGTGCTGCGCATGTGCAGGGTGCTGCCTTTGCGCGTTATTCCAAAAGTTCTTTGGTGTGGGCCTTTTTTGAGACGAGTGCATCAGATCGCACCGCTGCTATTTGCAACATGTGTCTCAAGCGTATCACGCGTGGCCAAAACATCAGCCGCTTAGGCACCACATGCTTGACCAAACATATGTCGACCTGCCATGCAGTTCGCTGGCAAGCGTACCTAAAAGACCCACACCAAAGAACAAAGCGGACCTCTCCTTGCTCCTCATCACTATACCTTCAGTCATCTCTGAAACCTGCACTGAGAGGAATGAAGGTGTAGAATTAGGTGTGTCACAGCCAAGTACCCTCAGGCAATCTGCTATCGGTACACCGACGTCCGATTGTACCAGGCAAATTTCCCTGCCCCAGCTGCTGCCCCGTCGAAAGAAGTTCACTCCCAGCCATCCACATGCCCAGCGGTTGAATGCTAGCTTGGCTAAATTGTGGAATGTGCGGTTCCTCAGTGGCAGGTTCCCAAACGCCACTTTTTCTCACGGAAGGTGATTCCGGCTCTCTATTAGCATGTGGAAGGCAAAGTCTTGGCCTCGCTGGACAGGACGGTCAGCGGTAAGGTGCATATTACCTCTGACTCATGGTCCAGGAGGCATGGACAGAGACGTTACCTATCTTTCACGGCGCATTGGGTGACTCTTCTGGCAGCTGGGAAGGATGCAGGACAAGGTGCAGTAGTGTTGGAGGTTTTTCCGCCACCACGCCCCCAAAATGCTACTACTGGTGATTCTGGCACACCTCTCTCCTCCACCCCCTCCTCTTCTTCTTCCTCCATGGCCTCTTCCTGTGCTTTGTCCTCGGAATCAGCGGTGCTCCATAGGCGTTCAAGGGGCTACGCAAGTATGCAGGCAAAAAGATGCCATGCGGTGCTTGCGCTGGTTTGCTTTGGGGACAGGAGCCACACTGGGGCAGAGGTTCTGTCAGCTCTGCAGGGGCAGTCTGAGAGGTGGTTGACGCCACGCCAGCTTAAGCCAGGAATGGTGGTTTGCGACAATGGCACCAGCCTCCTCTCCGCCCTCCGACACGGACAACTGACCTATGTACCCTGTGTGGCTCACGTTCCTTAACTTGGTGGTGCAGCGGTTCTTGGGCAGGTACCCGGGCTTACAGGATGTCCTGAGGCAGGCCAGGAAAGTCTGTGTGCATTTTTGCCGGTCATATAATGCCAGTGCTCAGCTGGCTGACCTCCAAAAGGAATATAACCTGCCCAAGAACCGCCTAATCTGTGACATGCCCACCAGGTGGAACTCAGCGTTGGCCATGCTGCAGCGGCTGCACACGCAGCAGAGGGCCATCAATGAATACCTGTGCGACTACGGCACCAGGACAGGGTCAGGGGCGCTTGATTTCTTTTCCCCACGCCAGTGGGCCATGATCAGGGATGCATGCACTGTCCTGTCACAGTGCATGCATCAGTGACACTGTCCCTCTTGTCCATCTGTTGGAGCACACGCTGCGTGGGATAATGGACAGGGCACTTGAGGCAGAACAGAGGCAGGAAGAGGAGGACTTCCTTACATCTTAAGGCCCCCTTTATCCAGACATTGTTCCTGCTGGCCCAGCAGATCACACACAGGAGGATTGTGTCAGCATGGAGGTGGAGCCTGACACTCAGCATCAGCAGCAGTCTTTTAGGGATCATTCACAGTCCCAAGAAACCCATGGACTTGTACGTGGCTGGGAGGAGGTGGCTGCGGATCATGTCATCCTTAGTGACCCAGAGGACTCTGGATCGAATGCCTCAGCTAACCTACGCTGCATGGCCTCTGTGATCCTGCAAAGCCTGCGGAAGGATCCTTGTATTCGTCGGATCAAGGAGGGGGATCATTACTGGCTGGCAACCCTCCTTGATCCACGTTACAAGGTTAAGGTTGCCGACCTTATCTTGCCATCACAGAGGGAGCAGAGGATGAAACATCTTCGGGAGGCCTTGCAAAAAGGTCTGTGCAACGCATTCCCAGAGACTGGGAGGTTCCAAATTCCTGGTCCTGGAAAACGTGTTGCTGAGGCTTCGGTCAGTCACAGAAGGAGCGGTGGAGAAGGTGGCCGTCTGACCGATGCGTTCAGACAATTTTTTAGTCCGCAGCCCCAAGGTATGATCGGTTCCAGCAACCATCGCCAGCATCTGATTTACATGGTGCAGGAATATCTAGGGGCAAGGTCAGACTTGGACACCTTTCCCACCGAAAATCCTCTGGGTTACTGGGTCTTGAGGATAGATCACTGGCCAGAGCTTGCGCAGTATGCAATTGAGCTACTGGCCTGTGCTGCATCCAGCGTTCTTTCGGAACGCACATTCAGTGCTGCTGGAGGCTTTGAAACTAATCCACTGACTCGGTTGTTCGACTAACTTTCATAAAAATGAATCAGTCTTGGTTCACCACCAGCTACCAAGCACCTGATGCTGACGTAACTGAATAATTTATTTTTAAATGTCAGATCCCTTCAAGACTGCCTATGCTGATGCTGAGTGACTATCCTGTTATGCTGAGTGACTATCCTCTTCCTCCTCAATGATCATGCTGATAGCTTGTAAGAACAATTTTGGTTCTGGGTGCCGCCACCAGTGGCAAAGGCCCAATTTTTCAGCCCCTGTTTAACAGGGGCGTGTAATTAAAATTTTTGATGCAATATTTTGCAGGAGGGTTTGTTGCTGCACTCAACTACAATATTTGTGATTGGTTGCCGTGTTGTGGCACCAGCACCTGTGCCTAAGGCCCAATTTTTCAGCCCCTGTTTAACAGGGGCATGTAATTCCAATTTTTGATGCAATACTTTGCAGCAGGGCTCATTCCTGCACTCCAACTAGAGTATCTGTGAGGGGTTGCAGTGTTGTGGCACCAGTGCCTAAGGCCCAATTTTTCAGCCCCTGTTTAACAGGGGCGTGTAATTACAATTTTTGATGCAATACTTTGCAGCAGGGCTCATTCCTACGCTATAAATAGAGTTTCTGTGAGGTGTTGCAGTGTTGTGGCACCAGTGCCTAAGGCCCAATTTTTCTGCCCCTGTTCAACAGGTGCATGTAATTACAATGCTTGATATAATATTTCACAGCAGGTGCCCGTTCCAGCGCCCCCCAAGAGTAACTGTGAGGACTTACAGTGTTGTGGCACCAGCACCACCACCACCACCAAAGGCCCACTTTTTCTACCACTGTTCTGTGCCTGTTTAACATGGTAGTGTAATTACAATTTTTGATGCAATACTTTGCAGCAGGGCTCATTCCTGCACTATAAATAGAGTTTCTGTGAGGTGTTGCAGTGTTGTGGCACCAGTGCCTAAGGCCCAATTTTTCTGCCCCTGTTCAACTGGTGCATGTATTTAGAATTCTTCATATAATAGTTCACAGCATGGCGTTCCAGCACCCACCAAGAGTCACTTTGAAGGCTTACAGTGTTGTGGCAACACCAACACCTTAGGCCCAAATTTCTGCAGAGCATATAGGGCAGGATCCTACTTTCAAACATCCAACTTACAAATGTCTCCTACTTGCAAACGGAAGGAGACAACAGAAAGTGAGATGAAATCTACCCCTAGGAAGGGAAATTCTCTCCTGTAAGAGTTGATATGGGAAACGGGTGTCTCCTCTCCAGTATCTGATGCTTTATCCCAATCCTTGTTTTACTAAAAACCCCAAATTTTCAAAAAAACATTTGTCATTGGGACAGAAAGTCCGGTGAAATCTTCTGAAGAGGTGCACAGACAGCAAAAAAAATGTTACAGGGGTGATAACCCTTCCCTATGTTTTCCAAAAAGCTTAAAAATAGATTTTTGGACTGGAGCTACACTTTAAAAATGTACCAGTTCAAAATTACAAACAGATTTTACTTAACCACTTCAGCCCCGGACCAATTGGCAGCCAAAGGACCAGGCCCCTTTTTGCAATTCGGCACTGCGTCGCTTTAACTAACAATTGCGCGGTCATGCGACGTGGCTCCAAAACAAAATTGGCGTCCTTTTTTTCCCACAAATAGAGCTTTCTTTTGGTGGTATTTGATCGCCCCTGCGGTTTTTATTTTTTGCGCTATAAACAAAAATAGAGCGACAATTTTGAAAAAAATTACTTTTTGCTATAATAAATATCCCCAAAAAATATATAAAAAAAACATTTTTTTTTCCTCAGTTTAGGCCGATACGTATTCTTCTACATATTTTTGGTAAAAAAAATCGCAATTAGCGATTATTGATTAGTTTGCGCAAAAGTTATAGCGTTTACAAAATAGGGATAGTTTTATAGCATTTTTATTAATATTTTTTTTTTTTATTAGTAATGGCGGCGATCAGCGATTTTTATTGTGACTGCGACATTTTGGCGGACACATCGGACATTTTTGACACATTTTTGGGACATTTGTCATTTATACAGCAATCACTGCTATTTAAATAGCACTGATTCCTATGTAAATGACAGTTGTAGTTAGGGGGTTAACCACTAGGGGGCGGGAGGAGTCAGTGTGACGTGTTGTGTTTTTTTTTACAGTAGGGGGGCGTGGCTGTACGTCTGACGTCATTGATCGGCGTTCCCGATGACAGGGAACCGCCGATCACTGACAGTCAGTGTAGGAAGCGCGGGGAGAGGTTTGTTTACATAGACCTCTCCCCGTTCTTCAGCTCCGTAACCCGATCGCGGGATACCAGCGGCGATCGGGTCCGCTGGTCCCACGGCCGTGGTCACGGAGCTCCCGACCGGGTCGTACAGGTACAGGTACGTGCTTTTGCCTGCCCGTGCCATTCTGTTGACGTATATCTACAGGAGGCGGTCGGGAAGCGGTTAACAACAAACCTACACAGTCCCTGTCTTGTTTGCACCGCCTGTATACTGCTGTTCAGAGTTTATAGGGCCTGGGGGCCCCACACCTTTCCTTATTTAATTTGGGTACAGGGTTCCCCTTAATATCCATACAAGACCCAAAGTGGCTGGTAATGGGCGGGGGGGGGGGGGGTACCCATGCCATTTATCTCACTGATTTTCATCCATATTGCTGGGAGCAGACATTACATTAAAGCCGCAAGCAGTTTTAAATGACATTTATTTCTTTAAAAATGTAATTTTGTGCAGGGACTGTTCTAAGCACGGGAAACATGCGCCAATTTATAGTCATACTATAGACACCCCCAGGTATGATATTTAAAGGAATATTTCACTTTTTATTTTTCACTTTAAGCGTCATTAAAATCAGTGGTCCCGAAAAAACAGGAGTTTTTATAACTTTTTTTGCATTGATACATGTCCCCTGGGGCAGGACCCGGGTCCCCAAACACTTTTTAGGACAATAACTTGCATATTAGCCCTTAAAATTAGCACTTTTGATTTTCAAACGTTCGAGTCCCATAGACTTTAATGGAGTTCTACAGTTCGCACAAATTTTCGGTCCATTCGCAGGTTCTGGTGCGAACCGAACCGGGGGGTGTTCGGCTCATCCCTAATCTTAATTCCTGTGTGCTCTTTGTCTCTAGTAAATTTGGACCTAGCTTTGTTATTTAGAATTAATAGATTAATCAAGGCCAAGGCAGCCAAAAACTAATTCATTTTAGTATGTAGTATGTAGCTAAAGTGGTATTCATCCCATTATAAATGCTTTAAAACATTATTCATCCCAAAAATTGTACCAAACTCAAAAACATTCAATGAAAATAATTGCTCATGTTACTTCTAAATATACACAAAATAAGTGCTTTTTTTTTTTGTAGCGCTACCCCCCGCAGGAGCTGGTGGATCTTGATACCCACTATTCCTGCACAGCCAGGCAACGTGCATTTCTGTCTATCATCCAGACACAAGTATTCAGTCCGTGGGCTTGTGGGCTTGTTTTTGTTGTTTCATTGGGGGAAACAACTCAGATGGGGAATAGAGATTATGGGATGCCCAACTTGACTTGAGAAACAATAGATGAGGAAACACTTCCTTCTCTATGTACATGAAAAATGAAGTTCCTGGACTATACTTCCACCGGAAAAAACACAGTCTCTAGGCATCAGTGGCAGAGTTCTTTATAAACCAGGAGCTCTCAGTCCCCTTTAATGAAGTAGCACAGAGTCCCAAACTGTATGCAGAAGTATCATGTCTCTTTCATAGAACCTTATACCGTTCCGACACTTGCAGAAACTACCAGCCCAACTGGCTGACATGACTACCAGCTCAGCTGACTGCTCCCAAAAATACCCCAGGACAAGGGATTAGGATTTAGCTCAACGCTGTCCCTGGAAAGTATGCTACGTCTGACAGTCTCTCCCCTTGTATGCCCCTGGGTGTTCTGAGGTACTCACACCGCCCTTTGCTCCCAGCTGCACTGGGTAAGACTTTTTTTCAGGCCTCCTGCTGTTCAGTTCTTCCCATGCCCATGCCAAAGGCAATGAAGATACCTTTATTAGGCTTCCTCTTCTTCCTTTCTTCAGCTCCCTGCCTGAAGGCAGAGCTCCGCAGCCCTGGGGTCCCTTCCCAGGCCTAACAACAGCAACCTCAGCACTCCATCTTCCACCCGACTCCCCTGCTGCTCAGCCCCCCCCCCCCCCTCATATTTAAGGAATCACATATAATATATAAACTTTTAAAGATTCCTAAACCTTACAGAGGCATACACATTTTCCTTCTCACAATGGAACTAAGGCAGCCTGCAAGTTGAATGAAAAAAACTGACCCGATTTGACCATTCAGGCACTCAAGGTGGATGGGGGAATCCTCCCCACTAAGCTATTGTATTCTGACAATGGGTAGTAGTGTCGGCAATAGCCTGTGCCGCTGATTGAGCAGGGAAACCCTGACAGAGCGGTTGTACAGAAGTCGATTGGTTGATCCAACTATTCACTTACCATCGCTTACATACTTAATTTTACAAAATGTAAAATGTGTAACTCAAGAGAAAATATGGTTGAAGTTGTGCAGTATTTACTTTATTCTGTTACAGGGCCTTATAAGTTATGTATGTTGTGAGTCTGCCATATATTTCTGTTATGCATACAATCTGGACTGTTTTTTTCTCATGAATAAAAAATGTATTAAAAAAAAAAAAAAAAGGTGCAGGTACGAATCTTTACAATGCCTTTAAAGTGGGAGTAAACCCCCATGCATGTTTTTTAGCTATAGGTAAGCCTATAATAAGGCTTACCTATAGGTACTTTAAAATTCTTCTAATTGTGCACCGTTTAGGAGATATTTACTCTAGATGCAGCCAGTGAGGTTGTGTGCTGTTAAAGAACAGCATACCTGTGCCGTTCCTTCAGAGTCCTGTGCCGTAAATCGCATCATCGCAGCTCCAGCCACTCACACAGCAGACCCGAAAGGAAGACGGGATGAAGATGGAAGCACCTTCAGTGGTGACAGCGCACCACTGGAGGGCTTCGTTCCAAGGTAAGTTTCACATAATGTGCTAGTATGCGATACATACTACCACATTATGACATCGCCCTACCACTTCAAATGTAAACAAGTGGCCTCACAATCTGGTGTTTTAAAAATTGCACTTCTAATCTGCAATTTTCCTTGTGCCAAGTCTATGTGCATCCTATGACATTTACATGAATTGGTACATGTCCCCCATGTGTTTTGGACAGAACTCTTGGTGAATCAAACCTGGGCAGATATACTCATCCCTATTCTCCACCAACTACATGTACCTATGTACAGGTTAGTTAAATTGGGAGACACTGGTGATCTTACTGTACATTCATGCTTCTGTCTATAAAAGTTATCCTTGTGCCTGTACTATTTGGTGTTGAGACAAAGGTCCAAAAAAGGAACATATATGGCCTGGCTTGAATTTTTTTGGTTGTAAAGGGTTTTATCCAATTTCAGTATGGTCTCAATAGCCTCTGCAGTCAATATATCAATAGTAAAAAGGGATGCAACATTGTAGGACATCATCATCTCTGCTACATCTGACTTAAGTTCATTCACATTGATGTAAAATTCTTTAGATTTCTGAATGTGGTGTTTTGTATTGCAAAATACAGTCATTAAAATTGTAGGCGATTATTATTATTATTTTACATTTAGAAAAAAATAAATGTCACAGTCGATAAAGCTGGCAGGCAGGTCTCATCCTGTGTGCCTGACCTATATGTGTCCCAAATGTCTCTCTGCCAGATGCTCCTCCATTCAGCTTTCTAGTCAGGTCTCTCTCTGCCATTATTATATTAGTTCCTTTAATTCGCTATGGTCCAAATTGCACAATCATATCTTTCTCATGAAAGCAAGTTGAAGGAACACAAGCCCTTTTTACTATGAAGGCCCTTACATAATAATTAAGATTTCTCTTTACTTGGAGTCACTTCTCGTGCAAGTACTGTATATTAGGAATGAGCCGAACACCCCCGGGTTCGGTTCGCACCAGAACCTGCGAACGGACCGAAAGTTTGCGCGAACGTTAGAACCCTATTAGTTACAATGGACGCGAACGTTCGAAATCTAAAGTGCTAATTATAACGGCCAATATGCATGTTATTGTCCTAAAAACCCGGGTCCTGCCCCAGGGGACATGTATCAATGCAAAAAGAAGTTTTAAAAACTGACATTTTTTCTGGAGCAGTCATTTTAATTATGCATAAAGTGAAAAAAAAAAGTGAAATATTCCTTTAAATATGTTATCTGGGGGGTGTCTAAAGTATGCCTGTGAAGTGGCATGTGTTTCCCGTGTTTAGAACTGTCCCTGCACAAAATTCTTTATTTATTATTTATTTATTACAGGATTTATATAGCGCCAACAGTTTACGCAGCACTTTACAATATAAAAGGGAGACAATACAGTTATAATACAATAAAATACAAGAGGATTAAGAGGGCCCTACTCAGAAGAGCTTACAATCTAATAGGGTGGGGGAGGTGATACAAAAGGTTGTAACTGTGGGGAATGAGCTGATGGAAGTGGTAAAAGATTAGTTGGAGACGTGATAGGCTTCCCTGAAGAGATGAGTTTTCAGGGATCGCCTGAAGGTAGCTAGAGTACGGGATAGCCGGACAGGTTGAGGCAGCGAGCTCCAGAGGATGGGAGAGGCTCTGGAGAAATCCTGGAGACGAGCATGAGAGGAGGAAACAAGAGAGCTTAACAGGAGGAGGTCTTGAGAAGAGCGGAGAGGACGGTTTGGGATATGTTTGGAGACAAGATTGGCGATGTAGCTCGGGGCAGAGTTGTGGATGGCTTTGTAAGTTGTGGTTAGTATTTTGAATTTAATTTGCTGGGTGATTGGGAGCCAGTGTAGGGATTGGAGGAGAGGGTTGGCAGACACTGAACGGTTGGTAAGGTGGATAAGTCTGGCAGCAGCATTCATGATAGACTGGAGAGGGGATAGCCTATGAAGAGTCCGGCCAGTGAGAAGGGAGTTGCAATGTCAAGGCGAGAGATAACAAGGGAGTGAAAGAGGAGCTTGGTGGTGTCATTTGTTAAAAAGGGGCGAATTTTAGAGATGTTACGAAGGTGAAGTCTACAAACTTTTGACAGCGATTGGACTTGAGGCTGAAATGACAAGTCAGAGTCTAGGATTACAGGGGGGCACGGGCGGGGGCGGGGGGGAATATTAATAGCTCAGTTTTAGAGAGATTTAATTTAAGGAAGTGGTGCGACATCCATGCTGAGATGTCAGTTAGTAAGTTAGTAATGCGAGAGGAGACTGAAGGAGTGAGGGGAGGAGTAGACAGATTGATTTGGGTGTCATCGGCGTATAAGTGGTATTGGAAGCCGTGGGCGGTTATCAAGTGACCAAGGGAGGTATAGATGGAGAAGAGAAGGGGTCCAAGAACAGAGCCTTGGGGGACCCCCACAGAAAGGGGCAATGGAGAGGAGGAGGCAGAGTTGTAGGTAACACTGAAGGAGCGCTGTGATAGATAGGCAGATAGGCATTTACAAAATGACATTTGTAAAGGAAAAAAAACATTTAAAACTGCTTGCGGCTTTAATGTCATATCTTGTCCTGTCAACATGCACAAAGGGTAGATACAGGTGCAGGTTTATACTGTGCTGTGCTGGACTCACACAGCACACACTAACTCCTGCAGATGGCTGTATTTATAGAGAACAGCACCACTGAACAACACCACTAAAGGGTAGATACAGGTGTATACTGCGCTGGAGGCACAGAACACACACTAAGTCCTGCAAATGCCTGGTAATAAAGATTTAAGAATAACTGTCCCTGCCTATCAATGCTCTTTCCCTGCACTTTCCCCACACGCAAATGACTGATAAGAAGTTCACACTGTCCCTGCCTATCAATCCTCTTTCCCTGCACGCCGGAACACACTGCACAAGGCCACCGGCGCGGCGACCTTATATAGTGTGGGGCGTGTACTAAACCCCCTGAGCTATAATTGGCCACAGGCATCCTGCCTGTGGCCAATTATTGCTCTCCTCGCTGCTGGCGCTCTGATTGGCCAAGCATGCAGGGTCACAGTGCATGCTTGACCAATCATCAGCCAGCAATGCACTGCGACTGGTGCAGTGCATTGTGGGCCGTTCGTATCACACGAATTTGATGCGAACGGCCCGCAGAGTTCTGGACTCGATGAACGGACGAACGCCCGATGTTCGATTCGAACATGGGTTCGAATCGAACACCGTGCTCATCCCTACTGTATATGTTAGTTAAAGCGGGATTCCGCCGAAATATGTTTTTTTTTTTTTTTTCAGTTCACTGTGAAATAAAGACATACATAATATCTAACTCACCTGCTGCACTTCTTCTCCCCGCCGATTGCCGATTCCGCCCGTTTTGATAACTTAGAAAATTCCCTGCTGGTCGATTCCATTTTGCTTGTGGGCATTAGAAACCCACAAGCATTTACTTCCGGGATGTGGTGAATGCTGCGCTCCCAGCATTCACCGCTCGATCCCGCGCATGCTCATTTCGCTCAGCGTGCAGCACCGTAAAATTTCTGGTTGCCATCACAGCGGCACGGCGGCGCCGGAAATCTCTTGAGATTTCGTGCTGACGGCGTCCCCCGTGGCTTCATGGGAGGAATGCAAAACAGCTCCCAGAGGTCATTGCGGAGCCGGGGGACAGCCGAAAACACGCCTACTCCCACGGGAGGACAGACCGGAAGCCAGAGGAAAAATCTGTAAGATAAGTTAAATATTTTTTTTTTTTTTTTTTTTTAATGGTCATTGGTGCATCAGCATTGCTAACTGATTTTAATAAGCTAAAGAAGTTTTTTTGCGTACCAAACCTCTTTAAGCCAGCCATACATTGAACACAATTTGGCCTGTCCCTGTTGAACATGCCGAATTCTGAGCCATGTATCTTCTAGCCATTTACTTGTGTACAATCAGCCTGTTATACAATACAATAGCGCAGCAGGAGCGATTCCCCCATCTAGTTTGTGGATGGGTGAATCAAATAATTTTCTTTTGTTCAACCCACAGGTTAAATGAAAAAAAAATGACTTACCATATGTATGACCAACCTTATTATAATTTTTTTTTTTTTAATTGAGAGACCGCAACTGATATAGCAGTGTAAAGTTAGCCAGCGCCTGACAGTTATATAGGCAAGATCAAGACTAAACGTACTATATACAATTGCAGGAAGGTGATTTACTACAAGAAATAAAGACTGCAGATGATACAGCAGTGTAAAATTGACCAGTGACAGGACAGTTTTAATCATGTCACAAGTTTTTCCCCTACTTTATTTTACAATTGGTATGGGGGGTGTGGTGAATGTGATCTACTTTTTTTTTACAATGGACATAAGGGGGTGTGCTGAATGTGACTGATAGAATATGAGGTGGTTTAGGTGCTCAGCTGCAAACAAAAGGCACCTAGAAGGACAGATGGTCAGCAACAACATAATGCTGCACTATAAACACTCAAAACCTGAAAAAGGCCCTATCAACATAGAGTAAAACACAACAAATATATATATATATATATATATATATATATATATATATATATATATATATATAAAAAATAATATAGCGGTTTATTCAAATTCTATTTTTTGCCCTTCAAAGCCTGTTAAGCCATGGTTTAAGGCAAATTTAGTCTGCCAAATTTTCAAATTTCGAACCAATGGGATTAGCTACCAATTACCTACTATGTAACTATGTAGCTGAAAATTCATGGTCACAGCAAATCCAAAACTTGTCCCTAAAGTTCATTAAAAAATGAACCTGTACTTTTAATGTCTAGGTCTGGTTGCATGAGCTAGATAGCCAGAGTAGAAATTATAACCCTATTCAAATTGCACCCTAACCACTTAACCACCAATTAATGTTTATCAACGACAAAGTGGTGGACAGTTATGTAGTCAGTGCCATTTATACACAGCACTGGATAAGATACTATCAAGTTGCCAGTGTGCCCATCAATACCTGTGAACTGAGCCATCCTCATATACAGCCTACAGTGCTGATCAGGCAGATTAAATCTGACAGGGTGATTGTATGGCAGTTGATTGGTAGATTGACTCCTGTTTGACCACAGTGGTCATACATAGATTGAAATTTGTCTGGTCCCTACTGAACCGGATGAATTTTGATCCATGTACGACCAGCTTTAGCAATGGTAGCTCCCATATTTACAGTATGTCATGTCATGAGTCCATTTTAAAGTGAACATGTCAACCTTTCTATTACTATGGTCCTCAATTTGTCCAACTTGGGAGCTACGACTTACTTTTTAACCTCACTTACCTGCCTATACAATGAGAACTCACTTACTGTTAACTGAGGTGCTCTTGTTGGATAGTGGTGTTGAATGGTTTTTGCTCCAGGGCTGAAAGTTATATTTAAAGGAGCAAGAGTAAAGGTCCTTTACTGGCAAAGTGTATCCTGAATCAGAAGGCCGCACAGAAGAGGTTTTCATGATAATAAAGGTATTCGAGGATACAACAAGTTGGATGCGTATCTGCTATAACACTATACCCAAATTGACTTTATACCACTTTTTTGAGACAGATAGAGCTTTCCTTGGTGGTTTTTAATAACCATTTGGTTTATGTTGTACTATCTAAAGGAAAAAAGACAAAAAAATTTTTTACTTTCTTTCTGTTAAAATAAAAATGCCAGAACAGTGCAAATATGATCTCAAAGAAACATATTGGTACTGAATGGGTTAAAACCTGGATCTTGGTAATGGTGTGCTAGACTCAGCACATGCAGGTCATACACAGAAGGAGGATAAAAACGGGTTACAGTACAAGTCACATACAGTGAGAGGATGAAGATGAAAGGGTTACTGTGCAGGATAAGGGCTGAAAATGGTATATATATATATATATATATATATATATATATATATATATGTGTGTGTATTGAAAGGGCTGCTGTGATCTGTGTTTTGCACTGGAACTTCTGAGTGACTCAATCATTCATTAGTTCCATTTTCCTCTGCTTCCTCTGTTGTAAGTAGAAGGGTAATGCTTACAAATGTATACACTACACTGTTTACATAAGTGATATGTGTGACTGGTCTCTCTATGACTAGTGTTGGGTGAACAGTTCGGCCTCAGCATGAGTTTGGGCAAAACATTGGCTGTTGTCAGGGCGTTCGACTGTTTGTTTGACCGGCCGAGTGCCCCACATTGGCCCAATCAGGACACAGAACACTGTCAGAACTGTCAAAAGGTTTTTAGAACTTTTAAAGGACCGGGAGGTGGTCAGCATGAAGACGCTAAGGTTGTAGGCACAGTGGCTGTTATTCTGTTACTCACTTCAGGACCTAGTTGGTCATTAGCTGGAAATAAACATATTAGAAGGAAGTTCAGACTTTTTAGACTCTCTTGGTTGCATGCTAAAGCTGGGCTTAGATGATACAGTTTTTTCATTCAAACAGCCCGAATGTGTGGATGGGGAAATCCTCCTCGCTGTGTATTTGTATTCTGAGAGTGGGAAGAGTTCTCCACCATCAGAATACACAGATCAGAACAGTCTATAGTCTATGGCACTGATTGTGTGGAAAACTTTTTAACAGAGTGGTTGTATCGACTTCTTTTCAACCATAGTGTCGACCATAGTGTCAATACATTGAAATTTGGCCAGTCCCTGCTGACACCACTGAATTTTGATCCATGCATAGCCAGCTTTGTTTATAGATGAGGGTTACAGCCTGATAAGTTGCACCCTTTAAACCAAGTCTGCAATGGTAGCTCCCATAAAGCTATCCTCAAAGGTTAAATTTAAAGAGAAACTTTGAACCATTCTGAAAGAACTACATTTCAGGTAAAAATCGGAATATTGATTTAGAATGATGTTATAATCCTAAATGCAACTTATATTTTCCCCACTTTCCTTTGCAAGGAGGGGATAGTTAATATGCAAATCTGGGGCCCAACTACATTACAAACTATGTTTCTATGCCCCACCTTCTACAGAATCATGCTATATGACAGCACGGGCATAATCAAAGCAGGGAACGTTCCCATAGCACAATAAATCATTAGACCTACTTTACTAAGATATGATGTAAGCTAAAATCCAAGTGCATTGAACCTAACAAGTAGAGGAGTGTTGACATTGTAAAAATAAACTTTTTCACAGAAAGGGTTATAGTTTTTGTTTCCTGAAACTGCATTATTAGGTTATTTGGGACTTTTGATGTAAACAGAATTTAGTAGACTTCATTCATTTACAATAATAATGTTATAATGATTGTTTTATTGTCATATGCATTTATTATTGTTTGTCTGTGCCATTTCAGCTTTGAACAGTAAACAATTTTACCCTCTAATGTAAAACCTTATTTGTGGCATTGTCTTCATTTAACTTTGTGGGATCCTTGATTCATTAGTTGGTTGTGGTGTTCCAGATAGTTTTTTAGTGTTCAGTTTTTACTGCTGTTCAGGCAATGGCTGCAAAGCCAACTTGGTTGTTGCCAAGATCATAAACAGAATAGTACTGCCTAAGAAATACATCCCCCAGAATCCAAAGTGGCTGACCATTCCGTGAAGGTAGGTATGTTGACTCAAATCCAACTACACAGTTTCCATTGATCTGAAAAGAACAGTGATAGATGCATTTATTCAAACACTGCTGACCAAAAACACATTATAAGCATGGTGAAATTAATATTTATAAATACCTGTAGAATGTATCCTGAAGGAGGAATGGAAAACTGATTTCCACTAATGGTAAAGCTGATAGGTGGCAGATTTTGTACATTGTTGCAATTTACATAATACTAGAAAGAAGCAAACTATAATCAGAACCTTGGTTGGGTTTAAGAGAGAAGTTAATGCTTATTTCAAGAAAAGTTAGAGCATTTATAAATATCATTACCTCTCCATTTTGCCCTTGCTGGGCACCTAGAGTCTGTAGAAGGGTATCAAGGTACTGCTGAGGAATAGTAAGAAGAGGAGTTCCTGTATCCACAATGCCCTGGCAGCCCTGACTGCACCAGCCAGTTGGCTGTCCATTAACTGAGAATCTGGAGGGTTAAAAAAAAAAATCTTTAAAGAAGCTATATAGACAAATATACAGTACCCTTTTAGCATCTTCACAAGACCTAAAGTATCTGTGAATTTCTGCATACATTTTTAATGACTATTAATAATATTATTATTTCATTAAGAATTGTAAAGATTATTAACTTTGCTCAAAGGTTAGTAAATGTAAGTTGTCGGGTAGCTTATTGCACTTTCCACTTTTTTTGCCTTAGTGAACATGACAGAAAATGTACAAATATTGTGAAAATGCAATTGCTTCAAATACATTTAGTTCTTCAACAGTCCAAATTTCACCAGGCTGTCATAAAAAAATCTCGTTAACTGATACTCACGCATTAATGGCAATCTGCCAGTAAATCTGCTCAGTAACTGGAGTCCAATAGATCTGGCCTGAATATAAACTGCTGTCCACTCCACCAAATATTACTTCTCCAGATTGACTATAAAGATGAAAGCAGTCAGTTAATGAAACTTTGACATAAAGAACAAGTTCAATAAACTATATTTTGTGTTGGGATTTAGAGTAAAGCATATTGTACTTTCATCTATTTAATAGTTTGAAGTTGTTGCAGACATTTTGGTCTAAGTAATTAATTTGTAAAAGTAAAGAGAGGTGCAGTGAAACAAAAAGTACCCATATCCACTTTAAATATACAATCAAGTGACAGAGAAGCTCAATTGTTTAAAATTTTTCTTGACATGATTGGATGTTTGACATCAACATTTGACGTCAGTGTTCTTTACCTCACATCTTACTCTGATAAATAAGTAGAACTCTAGAATCAGACAAAACAAATCTGTCCTTGCTTTAAAATGGACCTAAAATAAAAATACATCCAGTTTCAGTAGAATATTTGCTTATGTGCCACAATCATAGAAAGTATTAAAATGCTAAATTGTTTTTGGTTGCACCTTAGAACATTCCTTGCATATTTTGGTCTTCCTAAAACAGTTTAGCGATACAAAAAATAAATTGTCGATTTAATGTGTTTGTGTTAATCTAGTATCTGGCATTCTTATTAAACATCTTTATACTACTTCTAAACAAATATTTAGGTTTTGTCTATGTGACATTAAAGTATGTATACAGTATGTATTTATTTTACTAGAAAGCTCTACTACATTCTCTACAAACGTTCTCCTTGAGGACATATGCAACAAAGAAATGTGAAAGCGTTGAAACTAAACTCAGTTTTCTGTCCAGCTAAAACATTGCTTCCAAAGACTATGCTGTCATTTAACAAACCCCCTTTTTTCTCAGTCTCTTTAAGGCTGTAAAATTTCAGTCCATTTCATTACACAGCTGGATGTAAAAATACTAATACTATAATGAAATGATTAAACAACAAGGAAGCATTATACTTGATAAAAACTTGATAATGGCTCATATAAACCTGAAAATCATTGATCCTTTGATAAACACTGCCTAATGGAATTAACCTACAGGCTTATCAAGTAAATATATTGGAATTACCATAAATAATTTATTATACTGGCTTATAAATGTCAGGGAAATGAAAGTATCTGATTGGCTGCCAAGAGTGACAATCCAAGACTAAAACTGGAGCACTCAGAATCTGGTGCAGATGTGGTAGCCAATCAGCTTCTAACTTCAGCTTGTTTATTTAAACTTTTTCAATAAAACCTGGAAGCTGATTGGTTTCTATGCAGAATTGCACTCGATTTTTCAAGTTCCAGTTTTAGTAAATCTCCCCCAGTGTTTCTTGACGTTTTAGGTAGACATGGCTTTGATATATCTTGGCTACCTGGTCTATGTTTAATCTTAATTGATTCTCACCCAGTGAGATAGAAGCTGAACACAGGCTGTGGAATAAGATTTTGCTGTATCAAACCCTGTATGGCGGTTGTGGCACTTTCTGCTGACAATGACTGATAGGCCATTCCAAAAATACCATCAAATTTGGCATAATAGAAAAAGCTGCTTGGTTCAGTGACACTCAGACCCAGCTCTTGGTTTTGAATGGACAGCCCTTGTACCTATAATATAAATACATGGGAATACCTATAAAAGATATATGGTAACTGGTATAAATCTATTGTTACATCACAAAAATAAAATATTGTATAAAAACACAAAAAAATCACAGACAGTACATTTAAATGGTTTAAGTTCGTAGCCTTTATTTTTATCTACAGATAAGGCCCCTTTCACACTGGGGCGGGAGCTATAAAGCAGCGCTATATTTACTGCTGCTTTACCGTCGTTTTAGCCGCGGTATTCGGCCGCTAGCGGTGCGGTTTTAACCCCGCTAGTGGCCGAAAAAGGGTTAAAATCCCCCGCAAAGTGCCACTGTATCGCCGCGGTATTACCGCGGTGTCCCATTGAAATCAATTCACCGCTCCAAAGATGCTGCTAGCAGGACTTTTTTGACCGTCCTGCTAGCGCACCGCTCCAGTGTGAAAGCCCGCCGGCTTTCATACTGGAGTGAATGGGGCCGTATTTTTTCAGGCGGTGTACAGGCGCTATTTTTAGCGCTGTACCGCCTGAAAAACACCCCAGTGTGAAAGGGGCCTAAGGGTGTTGATTGTGGAATAGAGCACACTCATACTGTTCAGGTTTATGCTTGTTAAAGTAGGTCCTACAAGCATTTCCTTTGAATCTAGGCACATGACATTTTCTGTCCCCCATTTCTATGTTTGCTCTCCTTTTTCCCCATGAACCTGTTTATACACTCCAGGTGTTTTATTTTGCATCTAGCTTATTGTCACACTGAAGTTGTTGTCTGCATTGTATTGCTTCCTATATGGATAACATGGCATAGGGCGCACAGGAATTTTTGAAAGGTACTCATGATGGCCCTAAATATATTTAACTGTGTGTTTTCCCTGAATCTGTCATACACTATGCTTGAGATGTGCAATGTACAGCCTGTGTCATTTGTTGATTGTCTAAATCCTGTCAAATTTTAATAAGAATTGATTATATAAAAAAAAGTTTAAGTTATATATTTTGTAGAGCAATAACTAAGTTTCTTTAAAGAGCACTATATTTAGCAAACCTTTTGAAAGTGGAAGTAAACTTCCATCTCTGACTTGTACCTATAGGTAAGCTTATAATAAGGCTTACCTATAGGTACTGTAAATACCTCCTAAACGTGCACTACTTAGGAGATATTTACTGTATATGCAACCGATGATGTCATCAGCGCATGTGCCCTGAAGGAACGGCCACCCAGGCTGTTCCTTCAGAGTCCTGTGCCTTAAACGGCAGCTCCCTGCACATGCGCAGGTATGATGTCATTGCGGCCCCTGACAGTCACACAGCCGAAGTCTGCAGACTTGGAAGGAAAATGGGTAAAGATGGAAGTGGCCTCCAGCAGTGATATTGCATTGCTGGGATGCTTCCCTTTCAGGCCTTTGCCTTTCAGGTAAGAAAATGTTTTAAACTTGCCCAGCGGTTTACAACCGCTTTAAAAACCAAAGTATACAATCTATGAGGCAGATTAAAGTCTAATTCAGACTTTTGAATAAAAAAAATAGTAAATGCACCCACATTATGTAAAAAAATTGCATTTATCATTTAGGGAGGTAATGTCACTACACCTGTCTTTCATTGGAAACTATGAGTCCCTCTGCCATAGTGTTAGATGGGACTTGTAATCTCTCCATTCACAGATTTATGACAGGAGCCTAGGTGAGAAGAACCACCTGGATCCTGTAAAAGAAGGATGGGGAGGAGGCGGTGTTTCAGGGTGGGGGGCTGTGGACTCAGATTTCATGTTACACCCTAAATATTAGGATAGCTTTTAAAACTGATTGATCTCCCAATTAGTAAAACCTGCAAGTTTAAGTTTCTATGGGGAAGGGATTTTAACTAATCATCATATGTTTCATCAATAGAAAGGACATTAAAAAAAAAAGGTACTTACTGTCACTGTGTCATAACCCAGTACTCCAGTCATGCTACCACTACCATACCACATTGAAAATTGTTGATTATTGGAAGTATATGTAGAAGATTGGGTGGGATTGAATAGTGGGTGGTTGGCTAAAAGGTAATGGAAAAGGTGTATTTTATAAAAAGGTGAAGAACAGAATTACATATTTCTAATATTTACAAAATTATAAAGATCACAGGTTTTCCCATTAGTCTATTCCTATCACAGCAACAGGCAGTTTCTGTTTGTGTCGTGGGAATGGATAGGGTTGTTGACAGATGGTCTTGCTCTTCCTGCCCAACAAAATGTATTGGCATTCAATCCTGCTTTATTTCAACAACCTGCTGGTTGGGTCATTTTTATATTTTGTATCTTGTGATTAAATAATTCAATATAAAGAATTGTAGCTTGCATTGAATATTTTAAATTATACACTATTGTGATAAACAGTGCCCATTTTGGCTACTATTTAGTATGTCATATATAATATTTAATAACAATCATACAGCTAAATTTTCAGATGCTTTACAAAATACTACCTACTACAGGCTGAACTTTGACAGTATGTAGAAGCGACCCAAAGATTGGAAGAACCAGTATCAAAGGCAACAAGAAAGTTTTGGGGTGGGGTTCCAATGCTGATCTCACCAAAATAATAGTTCTGGAAGAGAAAGTAATTATGTTTGGTTCATATCTTTTATACGTTATTTACATTATTAAAATATGTAAGCAATGAACACTTACATCCAAATACATAGGTTCATAAGCAACCCCAAAGTTGCTCTGACTGTTTAGGTTGTATTTAATAGCTCGTTCTTTAATGTGGGTTTTCATAAAGTCTTCTAGAACTCCTTCCTCTTTCATGGTTTCTCGGATAGATTTCATTCTTTTCAGGGAAACCCTTCAAGAAAGAACAATATACTTCTTTACATATTTGTGCAATATATTTTCTATTGAACATGAAGTATCGAATATAGTCAAGGCACCATATTTTAGCATTTTGTGGCTATTATAAATAGTATGCAAAATGTTAACTACAGTTAGGTAAAACATATACCACTTATTACAGTACAGGGGGTCCTCGAGTTACAAACTCGTTAGGGACTGCCCGCCTGTTCTTAAGTCGGAAATGTTCGTAAGTCAGCCGCGCATGCGCAGACCGACAAATACAGACATTTCCGGACATTTACGATGTTCCGTCTAATGCCGTTCTGCGCATGCGCAGCAAATTACGGACATTTCCGAAGTTTGCCGGCATTTTCTGAGGCTCCATATGGCCGCGCATGCGCAGAACGGCCGGAATACGGCGGAAAATGGCGGAGGGTCCCCGCAGCGCCCCGTTCGTAAGTAGGGGATGTTCGTAGGTTGGGCGTCCGTAAGTCGGGGACCCCCTGTATAATGATATGTTACTACTATTATATATATAAATGAAATGAAAGAAAGCTTATGTAGCAAATGTAGAGACGTATCACTTTTTTATTGTCACAAGGAGAACATGTAAGGGGGGGCAAACAATGTGCTATTCTATAAGTATATTTCAGTTATGAGAATGTAACAAGCTCCCCCAAGTGTTACAAATTGACCAATGTGTGTATGCAAACAAGTCACCTACCATTTTGTGACAGCTCAATACATTTCTCCAAAAAAAATAAAAAAATGAATTCTCTTGCTTGTGCAATCACTGTGGTTAAATAAGTAAAGCATGTTCATTTTGCAGGGGAATTATAACTTTAAAAGTACATTTTCACTTAGCCTAATGAATATGGTGAAAATTCATATTGCAAAGTGAAAATGCCCTTCTCTTTTAGTAAATCAACCCCAACAGTTCTAAATACTTTTTGAAAAGGAGGTTTTCATGATTTAGCTTTATTAACAGCTGCAGAGTTCATGTATTGATTTTTTAACTTGTTTTGGTTTCTATGTATATACTAGTGTTGTGGACAAAAGGTTCCCATTCTCGGAAGGATAGAATAATATATAGTGAACATTTTATTTGTTTTCTGGAATTCTTATGGACATGCCCCAGATCAGCCTCCATCAATTTCAAAATCAGTTCCTTTTGAGAGACAACTAACAGCTCTTTCCACAAATATTGGAATGTATGTATTAGAATCCAATAGGCCAAGTCCTTCTTAACTCAAAGCAGGTATTATAGTGTAATTGGTCAGCTTGAATAATGCTTTTGTTTGTATTTCTTTTCAGTCATGTTATGTCTAAAGTGTTATCACAGTAATCTTATGACCAATAAAGTGTTTGTTGCCCAACACTTCATATTCCTGATATGTGCCTGCTGTACCATGTACTTGTATAAGAAAGTATCCTGTCCTCCTTGTATTGCTTCCTTTATATTAAATGGTTTTCCTGCCAGTCCCTCTGCTTTCCTATTAAAAACTGACCACACTAAGCAGAAGAGAACATCATGGTCAGTTCTCTAGCTATGCTGGAAACTCGGTGTACTCTCCTCCAATCATCCAACTTGTCCTGACATGCCCCCACTGCACAGCCATTCACTGGCAAGCCCAGTGTGCTGCTGCTTCTCCTCCCCCCAGCCCTTTACAGCTGAGAACAGAGGGAATGTGATAATTTATTAAAAGCTAAAAAATGTATTTATAATGTTTATTTTATTTTATATCTATACAACAATGTTTTGCCTTTCATTTTTATTGTAAACTGAATGGGTTGTTTTATAAGGTGATGGTTACAATCACTTTAAGGCATATGACTATGCTTGGATTATTTGTTTTTACATTCTACTAATGGTGTTATTTTTGTAGCTTTTCTCACAATTCCTAGTCTTTTCCATAAAATGTGATAAAATATGAACTGGGGTTCCCTAGTTTACTTAGGATTAAAGTATAACTAAAGGCAAAACTTTTCTTTTAGTTTTGGATAGAGTAGAGAGGGATTAGTACACTTGTCAGATTTTATTTGCTGTCTGTGCTTTGATTAAGGAGACACATCCTCTCTATTTGTCCTATTTACCATTATCATTTAAAGTCAAATTTTGAGTTGTCCCACGAAAAGTAATAGAGAGGAAATCTTCCAATGGGGGCACTAGTTCTTGTGACCTGGGGGTCCCCAAGGGATTTCCTCTTACTTCCTGTTTGGTTATGGGACAGGAAGTGAAGGTAAATCTCCGCAATCGAACACAAATGGTGAAAAAAAATGTGACAGGGGTTATAACCCCCCCTTGCTCTATCCAAAATGGGAAAAAAAAAGGTTTGCTTATAGTTCTACTTTAAAACCAGCTGGCTCACAGAGCAAGGCACACAACAGATTACAAATGTAATACTTATAGCAGTATTCATTATCTAAAACTATTTTCATTTCAAATGTTTGCATTATTTATTGAACTTACCTAACTTGCCCCTCAGACACTGAGAGACAAACGAATAAAAGAAGCAGCAACTTCATTGTGATGATCTCAGGTAAACTCTGTATCGGAGAAGTAGCAGTTCATATGCCTTTTTATAAACTCAAATATTGCTCAAGGTAACTCCTTCTTACCCAGGAAGACCTTTCTCTTATCTTCTTTTTTTCTGTGCCAAGATTACAGAGATTAGAAGAATTATTAGTAAAAGCAAACAATCCTTAAAGTATCAGAGAAGGTTATACAATTAAGTAATCTTTTCTGCCAATATGCCAAATGCGTTATATAAATATACTTTATGTGCTATAATTCTTGATGCAAATCCAGTCGCTTGAACAAATACTACTAAAACTGGGACACAATAGCTACACCACTATTAGCAAGCCCCAAAATATTACTGTGCATAATTTATGTCTCAACAGCTGGAGATGGCACTGACAACACTACAGATTGGTCAGGCAGGACAGAAATATCCCAGTTATTTTTTATTTGAACTCTATATTGTATGGGTATCATAACCAAAATGAAACATGTGCTGATAGAAACTTGGGGGCACGGTAGTTGCCCGGCTATCACTTGTCTCAGTTCTGAGATACTAACAAGCAGCAAAGTCAACGTGAAGTGAGAACATCTGATCTGTGTACAGTACTTGTTCTGGGTCAGCATTACAGCCAGACAAGCAGTATTTTTTTTTAAATTTACTGTATGTCAGCAATGGCAGCCTACATATTCCCTCACTGCTGGGTTCTTTCTTATCCCATTCTGTTTTCTTTCTATCCTATCATACATAGTAATACAGCTAAGTGCCACTTTCATTTTCACAAAGGGGATTCTGTCCCTAGTCCACCCCAGCACACTATCTGCTTTTTCCCCCCTAATATTGCAACTCCATAACCACGCTCCCCAAAAAAACATACCTAACCTTCCATTTTCTTTGTCAGCAGTAAGACGTATCCTCTAGACCTATGGTTTTAACCACTTCAGGAGGATTTGGCTGGAAGATTTGGCTGCTCAATGACCAGAGCACTTTTTACAATTTGGCACTGCGCTGCTTTAACTGGTATTTGAGCGGTCAAAAATGTATTCAGCCACATCTTTGGTAAAAAAAAATGTCAATAAGCGTATATTTATTGGTTTGCGCAAAAATGTTGGAGCATCTACAAACTAGTTTGCATTTTCTGGAATTTTCTGAAATTTACGTGGCGTTTAGTTTATGACTGCCTATCTCATTTCTTGAGGTGCTAAAATGGCAGGGCAGTACAACCCCCCCCCCCCAAATTACTCCATTTAGAAAAGTAGACACGCCAAGGAAACTGCTGAGAGGCATGTTGAGCCCATTGAAGATTACATTTTTTTGTCACATGTGATTTGAAAAATTACAAAAAAAATTAAAATAAATTACACAAAGTTGTCACTAAATTATATATTGCTCACACATGCCATGGTTATATGTGGAATTACACCCCAAAATACATTCTGCTGCTTATCCTGAGTATGAGGATATCACATGTGTAAGACTTTTTGGTTTCACTCCTCACTACCTATCACAGTTTTGAAGGCCATAAAATGCCAAGATAGCACAAAACCTCCCTAAATTACCCCATTTTGGAAAGTAGACACCCCAAACCAATGCTGAGAGCCATGTTGAGTCCATGGAATATTTTATATTTTGCCACAAGTTGCGGGAAAATTACAAACTTTTTTTTTCACAAAGGTGTCACTAAATTATATATTGCTCAAACATGCCATGGGCATATGTGAAATTACACCCCAAAATACATTCTGCTGCTTCTCCTGAGTACGGGGATACCACATGTGTGAGACTTTTTGGGAGCCTAGCCGTGTACAGGACCCCTTAAACCAATCATCGCCTTCAGGCTTTCTAATGCCGCGTACACACAAAGGGACTTTGTCCGCCGGACCTAGTCCAGCGGACAATCCGCCGGACTTTCCAGCTGGCTTCGGCGGACTTGAAAGCGAACGGACTTGACCACACACAATCACGCTAAAAGTCCGGCCGTTCACGCGATGACGTACAGCACCTACTACGGGACTAGAAATAGAAAAATACTAGAAAAATACTTGCTACTGAGCATGCGTCCTTTTTGGTCCGCCGGACCATACTACAGACGGCCGTATTGACCGCCGGACTGCCAAGTCCAGCGGATAATTTTAAAACAAAACTTAAAACTTTAGTCCGCCAGACTTTTTGGAAAAAAGTCCGTCGAAGGCCCACACACGAGGGGATTATCCGGTGGACTTAGTCCAGCGGACAATCCCGCGGGATAATCCCTTCGTGTGTACGTGGCATTAGGGTGTAAAATGGTGATTTCACTTCCTCACTACCTATCACAGTTTCGGAGGCCATGAAATACCCAGATAGCACTACCCCCCCCCCCCCAAATGACCCCATTTTGAAAATAAGACACTTCAAGCTATTTGCTGAGATGCATGTTGAGTATTTTGCAGATCTCGCTTTTTGTCACAAAGTTTTGAAAATTAAAAAAAAAAAAAAAAAAAAAACATTTTTCCTTTCTTTCTTCATTTTCAAAAACAAATGAGAGCTGCAAAATACTCACCTTGCCTCTTAGCAAATACCTTGGGGTGTCTACTTTCCAAAATGGGGAGAGGGAGTTGTGCTATCTGGGCATTTCAGGGCCTCCTTAACTGTAATTGGTAGTGAGGAGTAAAATCAAGGCAGTGTTTGGTTTTTGGGGTCCTGTACGCAGCCATGCTCCCAAAAAGTCTCACACATGTGTTGTCCCCATACTCAGGAGAAGCAGCAGAATGTATATTGGGGTGTAATTCCACATATAACCATGCCATGTTTGAACAATATATCATTTAGTGACAACTTTGTGTAAAAAAAATATATATTTTTTAATGTTCCCGAATCTTGTGGCAAACTATAAAATATTCCATGAAAACAACATGCCTCTCAGCAAATAGCTTGAAGTGTCTACTTTACAAAATGAGGTAATTTGGGAGGGGGGGGGGTGCTATCTTGACATTTCATGGCCTCCAAAACTGATAGGTAGTGAGGAAGTGAAATCACCATTTTACACCCTTAGGCCCCCTTCACATGGACGGACCGTTCAGATCTGAACGGGCGCTCCATGTTAGTCTATGGAGCGTCGGATGTCAGCTGACATCCGACGCGGTCTGATCCGCCAAAAGCAGACGTATGGCTCTACGTCCAGATCCGTCGCTGGTGGATCGGATCGGGTGAGATCTGTTGAAAACGGACACGCTTTCCGTTTTCATCCGATCTCTCCATAGAGACCAGCGGCGCTCGCAAGCCCCTCCCCGCTCAGTGAGCAGAGAGGGACTTGTCATCTGCCGGCTCAACGGAGAGATCTCCCGCTGAGCCGGCGGACAGAGGCGGACTCCGTGGAAGCGGAGTCCGCCTCGTGTGAAAGGGACCTTAGAAAGCCTGAGGGCGGTGATTGGATTTTGGGGTCCTGTACACGGCTAGCCTCCTAAAAAGTCTCACACATGTGGTATCCCCGTATTCAGGAGAAGCAGCAGAATTTTTTTTTTGGGTGTAATTCCACATATGCCAATGGCATTTTTGAGCAATATATCATTTAGTGACAACTTTGTGCAAACAGTTTTGCGGCGTACACACGCTCTGACTTTCTGGCGGGATTGTCCGCTGGACCTAGTCCAGCTGACAAACCGCCGGACTTTCCAGCGAACGTGTAGACTTGCCCACACACGCCCGCACTTTTCCGGCAGACAATCCGCTGGAGTTTTGGCCAAAGTCTGCGGGACTTTTGAAATGAACGGACTTGCCCACACACGGAGGAAAGTCCGTTCATTTAGAACGAAACTCCAGGTAGACGAAACTAGCGAAGGCAGTCAATGCCGCCGCGCTAGCCCCGTCACCTGGTATGGATTTAAAGGGGAATCCATACGCCGAAAAAACGGCATGGGGGTCCCCCCAAATCCATCTCAGACCCTTATCCGAGCACGCAGCCCGGCCGGTCAGGAAAAGGGGTGGGGACGAGCGAGCCCCCCCCCTCCTGAGCCGTACCAGGCCGCGTGCCCTCAACATGGGGGGTGCCCTGGGGAAATGGGGGCCCTGTGGCCCCCCCACCCCAAAGCACCTTGTCCTAATGTTGATGAGGACAAGGGCATCTTCCCGACAACCCTGGCCGTTGGTTGTCGGGGTCTGCGGGTGGGGGGGCTTATCGGAATCCGGGAGCCCTCTTTAATAAGGGGGCCCCCAGATACCGGCCCCCACCCTATATAAATAAGTATGGGGTACGATGTACCCCTACCCATTCACCTAAGGAAAAAAAGTGTAAATAAAAAAAACACAATTTTTAAAAATACTTTATTGCACAGCTCCGGGGGTCTTCTTCTATCTTGGGGGGTCTTCTCGCCCGACTCCTCCGCTATCTTCTGCTCTTTTACTAGCTCTTTCACTAGCGGAGGAGCCCGGCTTTCTTCTTCGTCGCCGCCGCCGTCTGGGGGTCTTGTTCCGACTTCGGGGGTCTCTTCTGTTCTTCTTGCTGGGCCTCCGCTTTCTTCTTCCAGCTCTTTTACGAGCGGTGGCCCGGGCTGGTGTTGCCGTCACCGTCGCTGTCGTCATTGCTGCCTTCTGCTTCTTGGTCTTCTTTCTTCATCCGATGTTGACACAACGCTCTCTCTGGCCGTAATGGCAGAGACACGCTGTGCTGTGACTTATATAGGGACAAGGGGCGGGGCCACCGGCTCATGTCACATGGCGACCCCGCCCCTATATGATGTCACAGTCCCAGCATCCCCAGGGACTGTGACATCATAAGGGGGCGGGGTCACCATGTGACATGAGCATGTGACCCGCCCCTTGTCCCTATATAAGTCACAGCACAGCGTGTCTCTGCCATTATGGCCAGAGAGAGCGTCGTGTCAACATTGGATGGTTGACAAGGTCAACTCAAAGAAAATCTTACAGTCCAATCAGCTGATTAATTTTGTGCTGGAGGTTGGATTACTGGCAAAGTGCATTCCTGAGAACTGAGTGAGAAGGGTGTTGTATTGTATTTGAGCAGAGCAGAGGAGATATTGTCATTGTGTGTGTTAATAGATTCAATAAACAAACGACTTTCCAAACTACTAATCATTATCATTTATACATACATAAATATCGAATTTCAATTAATACGAAAGAAATTATAGCAGATATAATGAATGAATTCTACATGATTCAGTATAATGAATATCGACACTCTACGAATAATAATGAATTATCCGAAAACTAATTAACGTAACATAACGAATATAACAGAATGAAATTATGCATTTTATGAATGACAACGAACCGAAACTAAACGGAATTTCCCGTTGTGCACAAGTCTATTGCCTGGCCACTGATTCCTCCTCAAATGAGCCTACACTAGCCAATATCATGCTGGCCATACAGGATTGCAAGGCCTCACTCTCAAACCAGATAGCTTCTATCCGTATGGATTTTTCACTCCTGAAACAGGATGTCCAGAATTTACGTGATAGAACTGGGGCCACTGAGAAACACATAAGCTCCTTGGAGGATGTGAGCTGGCAACCATCCGTGCTAAACTCGATGACCTAGAGAACCACTCACGCAGGAACAATCTCTGTTTCGCGGGGTTTCCTGAACGCTCCGAGGGTTCCCACCCTGAAAAGTTTCTATACTCCTGGCTGCCGGACATTTTTGGTACTGATGCGCCATCATTCTCGTATGTCATCGAACGAGCTTACCGTACCCCTCCACGTCCCCCTTCAGAGGGAGCCCCTCCACGCTCCCTTATTGCACGGGTCCTTAACTTTCAAGATAAGGTCACCATTCTATGCCTTGCCAGGGAAAAAGGGACGCTTAAATATAATGGCAATACTATCTCAGTCTATCCTGACTTCTCAGCTGAAGTTCAACGCCAACGCATCTCCTTTGCAGCAGTGAAAGCCTGCCTACGTACAGAAGGCCCACAATATAATATGCTTTTCCCAGGGACAGCCACAGCCGGGCGGGTCTCCAGGAGTGCCACTCTGGTCTGCACCTCTGAGACTGAGGCGGTCAAAGATGACACTAAGGTGTATAGTTGTGATATGGCAGATGAAATGGATTGGAGGGACGCCTGCTGGGTCCTGCTGCGGCTGGTGGAGGGAAGAGAAGCTTGAAGAGCTCGGCCTTCCTAGCTGTATCGGGAAAGGGCACCCCTCTACGCCTCAGTTCTGTGTTCAATTTTGGGGTGTTCCATCCCCTGAGAGACTGTACACTGTCACTCTCTGAGACCGGAGAAGGGGAAAGAGGGGCCGTGAGATCTTCACTGCCAGCCTGGGACATGGTTCTGGTGTTCTAAATGCCCTAGGTACGGTGTCTTGTCCTCGGGGTCGAGTCTTGATTGACCGGAACCTATTGAGGGTGACATGAATTTCAAGTTTGGCTTGTGCTTCTTAACGGCATACGTACCTAGGTGGTGTGTTTTTTTTTTTTACCTGGAGAAATACCGTCCAACCTGGTGCAGGGTGGACCTACTGAACCCGACTGACCTGGAGAAAGATGAAAGGTAAAAACTCATGAAGGACTTGTTTACCTATCTTGAAGGAGTGACTAGAATGGTGACTCGGTCGTGCCGCAGTTGCGACTGACAGCGAACTGGATTCTGGAGCATGTACTGAAATGAGGCAATTGGCGAAATGAAACCAGATAGCTGGGGCACACCGGGACGAATCGATGCATCACGGATGCAACTGGATTTGAATCGGAGCGCGGTACGTGACAGTGAAATGATTTGTTTGCCATGACAGAGGCACGAATCGACCATGCCGCTGTTGCGACTGACCATGAATCAGACTCTGGAGCATGTACTGAAATGTGGCTTAATACCTGGGGCACGCCGAGACTAATTAGTGCATAGGTGTGACTAGATTCATATCGGAGCGTGATACGTGACAAAGAAATGATATGCCATGACAGAGACAAGAATCAGTGACCGAACCCACATCTGACAAGTGAATCCGTCTCTGGAGCATGTACTGAAATGAGGCCAAGAACAACTGGGCACACCGGAGCGAATCGGTGCATCACAGATGCGACTAGATTCGTATCGGAGCGTGATACGTGACAAAGAAATGATATGCCATGACTGAGACAAGAATCGATGATCGAACCCACAACTGACAAGTGAATCCGTCTCTGGAGCATGTACTGAAATGAGGCCGAGAACCACTGGGGCACACCGGAGCGAATTGGTGAATCATATATGCAACTGGATTTGAATCAGAGCGCGGTATGTGACAGAAATTTATGAAATGATTTCAAATGCTTGAAATGGTTAGAAATGATTTGAAATGCTTTGAAATGGTTAGAAATGATTTAAAATGATTGAAATGTTTATGAAATGAATGCCTTGATGTGGCATTTGACCAGTGTGTCACTTGCGAACGACAACGATTCGTATTGTGACGTATGGTGACAACGGTGTTTGGTTATGCAAACACGACGGTGCGAGTGAGAAGTATACGCTACGGATACGTGAAATGTTTGTGAGTAAATTCGTGAGTTCGGATATCACAGTTTAGTGACATGGTAATTGCAATGCGTGAAATTAAAACGTAAGCCGAAGCCCTACCTGCGACAGCCGAACCAGATATGTTGTACGACAACTGTGCCTCGATAACAAGTGCCTCGAAAATTGCGTAGATGATAACTTACGAACACGGAACTCACGAACACGAAAACTCAAGAACACGAAACCCACGAACACATGACTGACGAATACGGGAACTCACGAATACAGGATCTCACAAACGCTTTGTCTCCAATAGTCGGCCTAGTGACGCAATCGTATCACGCACAGGAAACTGACAAAGACCGCAGGCGAGCGGGCTGGTTAAATACCCCCAGACTCCTCCCATAAATTCAGGCCACCATATTGGCCTTCTTATATATGTCTATATCCTTGTTGTGATAATTATACCCAACCTACCTTGATATGGCGAGGCCGTTAAAGATAGTCTCATGGAACAATAGAGGTTTGAACGCACCCCAAAAGCGGTCCCTGGTCTTCTCTGTTTTGAAAAAATATCGCCCTCACATAATATGCCTTCAGGATCACATCTTGTTGGTACTAAGGTGAGGGCCCTCAAGCGCCCATGGTTGGCTCAGTCTTACCATGCTACTCATACGACTTACTCCAGAGGGGTCTCTATTTTACTGGCCAAATCCTTTTCTGCAGAAACTTTACAAGTTAGAACTGACCCTGATGGGAGATTTATTATACTTGCAATACAAATTGCCGCTGTGACACTCACTTTGGTGAATGTTTATCTCCCTCTGCCGTTCTCTATAGATGTGCTATCCAAATCATCACTTATGCTTTTATCCAGGCCCCTGGGACCCTTGATTTATGTGGGCAATTTTAAAGCTATATTGGACCCAGCTGTGGACTGCTTGGGGGTGATAGTAGATCATTCACTTCCTTTACTGACTGGGCACAGGTTTATGGCCTCACCGAAATATGGCACTGGAAACACCTGGATATCTGCCAATACTCCTGTCACTCGGATTCCTTCCGCACCATGTCTCGCATAGACCTGGCGTTTACCACTAGGGACACTCCCCCCATTATCTCTGCTGTATCATACTTACCTAGGGGTGTATCGAACCATTCCCCACTCTCTGTGGATCTCCTCCTCCTTCCAGGCACCGGTTCTACTATCTGGCACCTGAATTCATACTGGTTGGGGGATGAGGTGGTAAAGGGGAATGCAAAAAGGGTATTGTTGATTATTGGACTGTAAACATGGGCAAAGTAGACGTACTAACAGCATGGGAGGCCAAGATGGATTTCCAGCTGAATGGTATGCCCAATTCTTCTACATACTTATAATAGGGCCCTGGAAATTGGAACTCTTACCCCCACTATGAGGGAGGCTCTGATTATCCTATTGTTAAAACCTTGTAAGGACTCTCTTAAATGTGACTAATATCGCCCAATTTCCCTTTTTAACGTGGATGTTAAAATCCTAGCCAAAGTGTTGGCCAATCGTCTAAATGCTGTGGTTGCAAAATTAGTCAAAAGTGACCAGGGAGGCTTTATACCTGGTGGATCTACCAGGATGAACATTCATAGACTGTTCCACAATCTACAGTACCCCATGACTGTTCCCTCCACCCATGCTATTGTGTCCTTGGACACTTGCAAGGCTTTTGACAGTGTGGAATGACCTTATCTATTTCAGGTGTTACAACTATATGGCTTTGGCCCCCACATTATAGCCTGAATACAACTTCTTTATAACTCTCTATTGGCCCGCATACGAGCTAATTCTCATGTTACTGATACATTCCCAATTACCAGGGACACTAGGCAGGGGTGTCCGTTGTCACCTCTCCTTTTCGCCCTGGCTATGGAACCGCTTGATGTGAGCATTGTTCCCCCTTAATTAAAGGTCTTCCTATTGCTACCATAGAAGAGCGAATTTCGCTGTACACGGATGACACCTTGCTTTACCTGACTGACACTCAAGAATCTTTAAAAACTCTACTGTCCGAGATTGCCGATTTTGGCAACTTCTCTGGCTTCCTGGTGAATTGAGACAAATCCAATCTCTTCCCTTTGGATCCCGGTGCAATTACCCTGATTCACCTGGACTCCAGATTACAGATTGTGTCATCCTTTAGGTACCTGGGGGTCATAGTGTAGTGTAGCTACCTCTATCTTCTTATATTGTTAATAATCTGTGTCCTTTATTAACTCACTTACAAGTACAAACCAAGCAATGGATAGATTTACCTCTATATTTTATGGGCAGGGCCAATACCCTTAAAATTATATATCTACCTAAGCTATTGTATGTTCTAGCCAACTCCCACTGTAAAGTCCCTAAATCTATTTTTAAACGAATAGACACAATCTGTACGTGTTGTTATGGAATGGCTGACTCCCCCAAGGTGGCACTTGAAACGCTGAGGTTCCCGACTCATCTGGCAGGTTTGACGCTTCTTGGCGTATTATCTGGCATCCCAACTGGTCCATAATCATGACTGGCTGCACCCGGTTGCAGCAAATGCCTGTACCTCTACAGAGGGAGCTATTGCCTCCTCTCTCGAGACCCTCCATAACATCATCTATAGAGGTCGTGTTCCGGCACATCCATGTACATCTATATTAGACACCTCTCTTTGGTTGTTTAAATATGTCATCTCGAAAGTCTCCAAGGACAAGTGGTTGTCCCCTCCCAATAACCCCCTGTGGTTTAACCCAATATGCAGGAACTGTACTCACTACCTGATCCCAAATGCTGGTACTCTAGAGGGGTTAAATATCTTTGTCACTTATACGATGCACAGGGTTTTAAGTCTTTTTATCAACTGCATATTGACTTTGACCTACCACGCTCTTACCTGTTCTACTATTATCAACTCAGACATGCTGTTCGTGCTCAGTTTGGTACCCTAGACAACCATATAACTGTACCCCTACTGGAGAAAATGCTGCAACATCCTGACCCTATCAAACTTATCTTCACATATTATGCTGCCCTCACAACTGACTATAACCCTAGATTCCGGAAGGGCCAAACAAAATGGACTTCCATGGACATTTCTCTCACGGACGATGACTGGTCCAAATTTTGTGACACATACAAGTCCTCGGTTATATCTTCTATAGACCGCATTATACATGTTAAACATTTTCACCACTCTCACCTTACCCCAGCTAGGCTGCATAGAATGGGGTTGTCTTCTTCTGCTGAATTTTTTAGAGGTCAAATGGCTGTGGTCAAATGGCTTATTTTTTTATTTTATTTATTTATAACGGGGCATAAGTCCACAGAGACCACTACAACAATATATTCAAAATAACAGTGTTATGGATACAGGTAGAGGTACTTGCAAAGAAAATACAGTATGTGGGTGAAGTCGGTTAAATGGCAGCATTTTCCTGTGTGGTCGTCTGTTGGAGAGAAAACATAGCAGACAGGTAATTTCCTTCTCTCTATCTAGCTATGGTTTTTCTGTTAGGTTTCTAATGTAGATTTTTACATATACAAGTTTGTCCTCTTGTATCTGACTGTGGTTAGGCAGGTTGCTATAGCCCAGCGGGCATTGTCCCCTTATTTTTTCTAGTTGGATAAGAGTAAAGTGGGGAAAAGAAAAATTAAATTTGGGTGGTGCTCCAAAGTGTTAGGAGCAGGAAGGCAGAGATAGTAGAAAGGCAAGGGGGAGGGTTGGTGCAGGTGGGTATGGGGAGGGGGGAGTGGGCTCGGAAAATGGGGCTCCAGATCTCCCCACTATAATATGTCATCAGCTTGGTAGTGGGGGAACTATGTAGTTGTGTTCTTGTGGGTTTCTCTGAGTGCTTGTCCGTCCTCTGAGTATTTAAACATATTCCATAGTTGCCAAGTCTTGGAGTATGTCTCCTCTCTGTATTGGCTTGTAAGGATAAGGTCTTCCATTTTGTTAATATCGTCTATTTTTTTGAGCCACAAGTCTATTGTCGTGGGTTTGTTGACTTCCAGTTAAGAGGAATACATGCCTTGGCTGTGTCTAATAAGTGGCGTACTACTAACTTTTTGTAGACCCGTGCAGGGGTGTCATTTTCATGTAGGAGGAAGTATGCTGGATCGTTTGGGACAGTACGGTCTGTAAATTTTTGTATTATCCGGCGGACCTCTCCCCAGAAACTTTGGGCAGGATCAGAAGATGTGTATTAGTGTCCCTCTTTCTTCCTGGCAGCGCCAGCATAAATCTGATGTTGCCGGGAAAATTTTGTTTAGAATCTCTGGTGTTCTGTACCACGTGTGAGGATCTTGTAGTTGGTCTCTTGAATTTTGGTGCATATGGATGATTTGTGTGTGAATGTTAGGATATGCTGTTTTTTGCTGTCGGTAAAGTGGCAGTTCAGGTCTCTTTCCCATTTGTTGAGGCATGGGAGCTAATATTCTTCTGGTGGTGCAATTAGTATGTTGTATGTAAAGGAGAGTATGTGTAAAATGATTCCTGTTTCTGTGCAAAGTTCTTCCAAAGTCATGAGGGATTGGTTTGTAGTGCTAGGAGGAGTCATGGTGTTGAGAAAGTGGTTCAGCTGTATGGCTCTCAAGAAGTCAAGTCTGTATTGGCCTGCGGGGTCTAAGAATTCTGAAATAATTTTCCATCGTCCTATGGTGCTGAAATGAGAGGCTTGGTGTAGTCCCGATTCACTCAGGGTGCGGAATTTCACGTCTCGCATGCCCGGGTTGAATCGAGGGTTGCTCAGAATGGGGCGGAGTGGATAAGAGTAAAGTGGGGAAAAAGAAAAATTAAATTTGGGTGGTGCTCCAAAGTGTTAGGAGCAGGAAGGGAGAGATAGTAGAAAGGCAAGGGGGAGGGTTGGTGCAGGTGGGTATGGGGAGGGGGGAGTGGGCTCGGAAAATGGGTCTCCAGATCTTTCCAGTATATGTAATCATTCCAGTCTATAATATGTCATCAGCTTGGTAGTGGGGGAACTATGTAGTTGTGTTCTTGTGGGTTTCTCTGAGTGCTTGTCCCTCCTCTGAGTATTTGAACATATTCCATAGTTGCCAAGTCTTGGAGTATGTCTCCTCTCTGTCTTGGCTTGTAAGGATAAGGTCTTCCATTTTGTTAATATCGTCAATTTTTTTGAGCCACAAGTCTATAGTCGTGGGTTTGTTGACTTCCAGTTAAGAGGAATACATGCCTTGGCTGTGTCTAATAAGTGGCGTACTACTAACTTTTTGTAGACCCATGCAGGGGTGTCATTTGCTTGTAGGAGGAAGTATGCTGGATCGTTTGGGACAGTATGGTCTGTAATTTTTTGTATTATCCGGCGGACCTCTCCCCAGAAACTTTGGGCAGGATCAGAAGATGTGTATTAGTGTCCCTCTTTCTTCCTGGCAGCGCCAGCATAAATCTGATGTTGCCGGGAAAATTTTGTTTAGAATCTCTGGTGTTCTGTACCACGTGTGAGGATCTTGTAGTTGGTCTCTTGAATTTTGGTGCATATGGATGATTTGTGTGTGAATGTTAGGATATGCTGTTTTTTGCTGTCGGTAAAGTGGCAGTTCAGGTCTCTTTCCCATTTGTTGAGGCATGGGAGCTAATATTCTTCTGGTGGTGCAATTAGTATGTTGTATGTAAAGGAGAGTGTGTGTAAAATGATTCCTGTTTCTGTGCAAAGTTCTTCCAAAGTCATGAGGGATTGGTTTGTAGTGCTAGGAGGAGTCATGGTGTTGAGAAAGTGGTTCAGCTGTATGGCTCTCAAGAAGTCAACTCTGTATTGGCCTGCGGGGTCTAAGAATTCTGAAATAATTTTCCATCGTCCTATGGTGCTGAAATGAGAGGCTTGGTGTAGTCCCGATTCACTCAGGGTGCGGAATTTCACGTCTCGCATGCTGGGGTTGAATCGAGGGTTGCTCAGAATGGGGCGGAGTGGTGAGTTGCCGGAAAATAGGGAGGTTTTGGATATCAGTTGTGCACAGGTTTTGATGGTGTTACCTATCAGTGGTTGTCGTTTAACATCCTATGGCAAGTCTGTGTGGCACCATGGAGCTCTATGTAGAGGAATTTCACTCTGAGCTTGTTCTAGCTCCGTCCAATGTTTGGTCTCACTATGTCGGCACCAGTCAATCAGTCTGCTTAGATGTATCGCGTGGTAATAGGTGCGGACGTCTGGCATTGCCAGGCCTCCGTGTTGTTTTGGGAGGGATAGTATTTTCTTGTGTAGTCTGGGTTTTTTCCCTGCCCAAAGAAATGTTATGAATGTTGAGTACACTATACTTGTTTGAAGTATATCGCGGGGATGTGTATAGGGAGTGCCTGTAGTAGGTAGAGGAATTTGGGTAAGATTGTCATTTTGAGGATGTTACAGCGGCCAAACCAAGAGTATAGGCCGCTGTCCCATTGATTGAGTAATTTTTGGACTTTTTTTAGTAGGGGTGGGAAATTGAGTTTGAACAACTGGGAGAATTTCGGGGGATATGTGTTCCTAGATATTTTAGTGCTGTGTCTGTCCATTGTAAGTTAAAACTGGCTTGGAGATGTGTGAGTTGTGGTAATTGTATTCCTATGCCCATTGCCTCTGATTTATTGAAGTTAATTTTTAAATTGGAGAGTTTCCCATAGATGTCGAATTCACGCATTAGGTTGGGGAGGGAGGTAATTAGGTTTGTTATTGAGAACATCAAGTCATCTGCGTATGCAGATACTTTATATTGTGAGTTTGCAATTTCTATCCCGGCAATATCTGGATTTAGTCGTACATGACATAGGAATGGTTCTAAGGACAGCACAAACAGTAAGGGTGAGAGTGGGCAGCCCTGTCTAGTCGGGAATGGGTCTGAGATTATACTGTTCGCCCTGGCTCTGGCTGTCAGGTTCCAGTATGCCGCTGAAATCCAGTTTAGCATTTTGCTGCCTATTCCTATATGTTTTAATGTCGTAAACATGAATTGCCAGCTCACTCGGTCAAATGCCTTTTCGGCGTCTGTTCCGATGAATATGCATGGTATTTTGTTGTTGTTGGCAATGTGCAGTAAATTTAGGACTTTGATGCTGTCAGTGTTGGTCATCTTACTTTAAAAAAGTAATTAGTTAAGTTACAAATTACTTCTCCCAAAAAGTAATTGCGTTAGTAACTCAGTTACTACATTGGAAAAGTAATTAGTTACGCAGCAAAGTAACTGACTTTTTTTTAAAATATTCTATACGTGTAACTAAGGGGCGGGTCTAGTATTACTGTAACCAAGGGGCGCATTTATTATTATTGATATATATTGTGTAACCAAGGGGCTGCTCTATTATTACTCTAACCAAGGGGCAGATCTGTTATAGTGTGTAAGCAAGTGGCGGGTCTATTATTATTATATCGTGTAAGGGGCGGATGGCTACAGAAGAGGGCGAATGTTAAATTAATGGGCAGAGCTCGATATATAACAATAATAATAAATGTGCCCCTTGGTTACAGTAATACTAGACACGCCCCTTACTTACAAGATAGACGCCCCTTGCAGAGTAGCACGAGCATCAGGAGCGTGCAGCATCGCCTCGTACAATTACATGTTAACTGCACCTGCGCGGTGTAGAGTTCACTCAGAGCTGTTTAGGTTCGGCAATTTTCGGAAGCTCCGTAGTCCTTCGTACTGCGCAAGCGCTGCGCCTGCGCAGTACAGGGGGTCCTTATCCGGCGGGGGAACTTTTTCGGCAGGACACCGGAATTACACTACTGCCATCTAGTGGCGGTAGATGTAATTGGGGTAACTAAGCCAAAGTAATGGGAACTGAGTTACCATGAGGGGAAAAGTAATCAGTTAGATTACTCGTTACCCTCTAAAGTAACTGCGTTAGGTAACTCAGTTTATTTTAACTCAGTTACTTACATCACTGGATGCTGTTGTCCCTGGCTTCTCTGGTTGGAACAAAACTAACCTGGTCTAGATGTATTAGGTAGGGTAGATGTTGTTGTAGTCTGGAGGCTAGGATTTTGGTAAAGAGTTTGAGATCTGTATTTAATAGGGAGATGGGGCGGTAACTCCTGCAATGTGTTGGGTCTTTACCTTCTTTAGATATTACAGCTATCTGTGCTTGTAACGTAGATCCGTGCAGGTTTGATCCTGAGCTAAGGACACTGAATAGGTTGACTATGTGGTTTCCTAGGGAGGGGAGCAAGGTCTTGTAGTATGTGATAGTAAGCCCATCCCGTCCAGGCGCCTTACCTGGTTTGGCATTGCCTTGTGCAATTTGGAGTTCTGGTAGTGTGATGGGTTCTTCTAATAGGTCTTTAACCTCGGTCGTTAAGGTTGGCATGAGGTAGGCGGTTATGTAGTCTGAGGTTGTTTCTTGGGGTGGTGATGGTGTGTTCAGGTTGTATAAGGAGTTATAGAAAGATCTGAACTCCTGTGAAATTTGTTGGAGTAGTGACATTTTTTGGCAGTTGGGGGGAATTATATGTGGAATATAGGATGTTAGTTTTTGTGTTTGTAGGGTCTGGGCTAGTAATCTCCCACATTTATTCCCCGTTTCATATATTCTTTTCCGGCATATTTGAAGTGCCGCTTTAGCCTTGAAATGTAGCAGGTCAGTGATCTGTTTGTGGGTGGTGTCTAGTTCAGTACTTAGTTGCACGGATGGAGTCTGTTTATGTTTTGTTTCAAGGGTTTGTAGTTTATGAAGCAATGCGGTCAGTTGTGCTGTCTTTTGTTGATTGAGTCGAGAGCCGTGTTTGATGAGTACACCGAATGACGGCTTTGTGGGCTTCCCAAACCACCCCCGGTTTACTATCAGGTGTGGAGTTAGAGTTGAAGTATTGTTCTATTTCTTTTATTACGTCTCCTAGTACCTCTGGGTCCTGTAGTAGGCTTTAGTTCAACCTCCATGGTTGTCTCTGTGCTTTGTGGATATCTGTTATAGCGTATCGTAAGGTTATTGGAGCATGGTCTGACCATGTAATTGATCCTTTTGTGGTGTCTTTGATTGCTTGTAAATGTCTGTGAGGGATTAGAAAGTAGTCAATACGTGAGTATATCTGGTGTGGTCTAGAGTACAATGTGTAGTCCCGTTCCCCGGGGTGGAAGAGACGCCATGCATCTATCAGTTGCGTTGTATTAAGTGTAGCAGAGATTCTTTTGCGCATGTCTTGTGAGGTTGAGGACAGCCCAGAAGATGTGTCTTCTTTCGGCTTCAAGGGGATGTTGAGGTCTCCTCCAATGATAAGTTGTCCTTCTGTGTATTGTATGAGATGTTCTAGGTGTCTTTTCAGAAAAACGTCTTGATGGTCATTTGGGGAGTAGAGGTTAGCAAAGGTTACCTTCACTTCTCCAATACGACCTTTTAGAAATAAATATCGTCCCTCTTTGTCGGTCTTTGTGTCTATGTGTGTCCATGGTATCTGAGCTGAGATTAAATTGGAGACCCCTCTGTATTTGGCTTCTGTGTATGTGGAGTGAAACACTGTGGGGTAGTACCTGTTTTTGAGTATTGGCAGGGTATTTTCTCTGAAGTTGGTCTCTTGTAGCATGACAATTGTCTGCTTTCATGCATCGCATGTCATGTAGCTCGTGTTTAGTGAGATTATATTTTGTTAATCCATGTTTGTGAGCTTAAAATTGAGCATTATTATTATTATTATACACGATTTATATAGCGCCAACAGTTTACGCAGCGCTTTACAATGTATAGGGGGACAACACAATTACAGTACAGTTCAATACAAAAGGTACAGGAGGGCCCTGCTCGTAGAGCTTAAATTCTAAAGGGAGGGGGTGGTGGTACAAAAGGTAATAGCTGTAGAGAATGATTTGATGGGGGTGGCAAAAAAAAAGTATGTGTGGGGGTTACAAAAAAAAGGGTGGGGTAAAAGGAAAGATAGGTAGGGGAAAGTGTTAGTCAGGTCGGGCAAGCAAGCCCGGGGGAGGGGTGCTAGTTTTAGAAGGTAGGATGCTGTCACAAATCCGTGCAGCTTCCAAAGAGGGTGCTACTCTAGCTAATTCCAGCTAAAGCGCTCTCCTGTTAAACACTGGGAACTGAGCGCAGTCCTAGGTGGGTTGGTGGATAGATAGAGCCGAGAGGCTAGCTCCCGGGACCCTTTCTCCATCCCCGGCTGTTGTAAATGTGGTTTCTTGAACCTGTATATCACCAAAATATGCATAACTCAATCGATCTCAGGTAGAAAGCATGTAACAAATAATAATGCATTATATGGTATAAACTTTAACGATAATTAGGCAATCAAAGCAATACTGTAGAACATTTATAACTGGTGCTCTGGCTAATTTTTATATCCCTGACCAAGGAACTATGCATGTTTTATAACCCCCCACACTCCCAAATAGTGAGGCAAGTACTGGTGAGGATATCTATAGGTGCCAGTGATCATATAAGTGCCTCCCATTACAATGAATTGTTTGTGGTTGGACTGGATGGACTTGTGTCTTTTTTCAACCTAACTAACTATGTAATAGTTTTAGTGACCCGTATCGGGTCCTGGCACATGTTTGTGCTTGCGGTACATGTTCACTGTTCCCTCCCCCCTCCCCCATCCCTCAAATCCAAACCCATTCTCACCGGGTTCCAGATGATGTGGTGTCCGTTGGGTTATTGGATTAGGGGCTTGGACCAAGACATGTGGGAATGCTCCAGGAGTCTGATGGGGGCCACCAGGAACAATGCCAGTTCCGGTTTCTAATTTCTGGCTTTTGACTGTATGTATACCCTCGAAGTTAGTAGGGGTTCCTCTCCCTCTCTCTCGCTGCCCCAGCTCTCAAGCAGAACCCTTCATGTCAGTGTCAGTATCAACATGGGTGCCGAAAAGCAGAGAGGTCAAAGGTCATAGCCACTTGTTGTGCAGCTTTGGGCGGAGGAAAGGAATAATCCAGTTGACCCTCAGTTGTTCCTCTCAGGGTGTGATTCCCTTCCTGTTATAGGTCTTCGGAAAGTCATGGGTCATTTTTCTTGAGTATGCATATTGGCTTGGAAGCCAAGTATTATTCTAGGTTCCGACCGATCAGTGGCGGGGTTTCTTCGTAGGGTTGCACTCCCTGTCTGCATCTTATGGGGGTTGGTGAGAGGTTCCTTGCTGGGATCCTGGATGTATGCTCAGGGTGTCTCGTTAACCAGATTAGGATGCTGTCTAGGTCAGTGGTCTGTCTGGGTCTCAAACTGTTTCCACTTGCCAGGGGATGTAGGACCCTAGATAAGCGCTATTTCAGCTTTTCGTCAATGAGGGGAGCGGAACAGCTCACAATGCGTGGGGGGGATCGGCAGAGTCACGGTCGATGGTGGTTTCAGTTTAATTCTTATATGATCATTATCATTTAGTCTTGGTGGTATTACTGCAGGGGAGTGTGGACAGCTGTGGGTCTATGTATGGCTATAGTCCTGGTCAGGGTTTATGGCTCAGAGCCTGCTCACGTCGTTCCTCTCCTGGCCCAGCCTGGGGTCTTCTCCTGTTCCTCTGCTTGCATTTGGGGTTGCATTTGCCCTCGGTACGTGGAGTGGCCTGATCTGCCGGTGGGACGAGGGAGTATTTGGAGCCAATCCGGGACTAGGATCGGATCAGAATCGAGGAACCGGAAAAGACCAGGGAGGTCCGCTGGTGTTTGCAGGGTGTAGGCAGACCCGTCCTTCCTGAATGTTACCACAAGTGGGTATCCCCAGCGGTATGTGAACCCTTTCTGTTTTGCCAGGTCTAGGACGGGTCTTAGCATGGCCCTACGCCTCAGGGTTGCCCTGGAGAGATCAGGCAGGATTGTGATGTGTGCGCTGTCCAATTCCACTTCTTGTTCCCAGGCTCTACGCAGGATGGCATCCTTCTGTGGGTAGCGTCTCGCCGTTTTCCCGGGTCTGCTGATCTGAGACCTAGAGCTCTGTGTGCTCTCTCTATGTCGATCGGGCCAGTGGGGTCTTCCAGAATGGTGCGGAAGATCTCCTGTACTGTTTCTCCTAGGTTTTCTGCCTCAGTAGATTCCGGTAATCCTCGGAGTCGTAAATTGTTCCGGCGGCTCCGATCTTCCACGTCCTCCAGATGGAGCTGGAGTGCGATGGCGGTGTCCCGATGGTGGTCTCGATCCCTCTCCAGCTCTGACACTCAGTTCTCTAGGGTTGAGAAGGAGGCTTCTCCCGTGGTCACTCTTTCCGCCAGAGTGTTCACATCATCCCTCACCTCCTGGATGTCCCGGCGGTGGGTTTCTTCTAAGCGGAGGATAAGTGTATCTATGTCAGTCCTTGTGGGGAGGGCCTGTATGAGTATCTGTATGTCCTTTTCTGTCTGGCTTGACCCCGTTGACTGCCAGTGGGTTGCCATGGCCGGCTGTGATGTCTCTGGAGTGCTTGGGGAGCGGTCCGGAGAGGCAGGAAAATCAGGAAAGGGTTGCCACTCGTCCCATTCTTGGGCCTCTGGGGGAGCCCCTCATGGAGTACCTCGTGGTGCCGCCGCTCTAGCTCCGGTGGAGTTCCTCTGTTTAGGTCTGAAGTAGCGTTGTATGTCACCGGAGGGTAAGCTGGACGGGTCTCCCAGGTTGCGGCTCTTGTCCTATGCTTCTTGGTCGTGTGCATTCCGGTTACCGTATTTATCGGCGTATAACACGCACTTTTTCCCCCTTAAAATCGTGAGAAAGTCGTGGGTGCGTGTTACACGCCGATCCCCCAAAAAAAAGTGACAAAAAAAATCAAACGGCGCCGAAAAATGGTGACCGCCGTCAAAAAAAAACCGAGCGCCGCCGAAAAAAACGGGTGCCGGCGAAAAAAACAAGCGCCGCCGAAAAAGACCGATCTGACTGTTCGGCGCCGCTCGCAGTCGAGCCTCCCTGCTCTCGCTTCCGAAACAGCAGGGAGGTGGGACTGCGAGTGGAGCCGAACAGACGGCTCGGGCTTTTCCGGAGGTGCTCGGTCTTTAATGGCGGCGCCCGCTCGTTCTTCTCCGGCGGGAAATTTAAACATGCCACAGACGCTGACAAGCTGCAAATCACACTGGGCAAGGCTGCAAGACACACTGGGCAAGGCTGCAAGACACACTGGGCAAGGCTGCAATACACACTGGGCAAGGCTGCAAATCACGCTGGGCAAGGCTGCAAATCACACTGGGCAAGGCTGCAAATCACACTGGGCAAGGCTGCAAATCACCCTGGGCAAGGCTGCAAATCACGCTGGGCAAGGCTGCAAATCACGCTGGGCAAGGCTGCAAATGGCGCTGGGCAAGCTGCAAATGACGCTGGGCAAGCTGCAAATGACACTGGGCAAGCTGCAAATGACGCTTAAATGTACGTTTTTTTTTCCCCCTAAACTTCCCTCCTAAAACTTTTTTTCCTTAAAATGCCCTCCTAAACTTGGGGTGCGTGTTATACGCCGGTGCGTGTTATACGCCGATAAATACGGTATTTAATGTGATCTTGCCGGGAATGTAAGGCCGGGGCCGGGAGTTCTGAGAAAACACTGCTTCACTCAGCCATGTCCAGGCCACGCCCCCCATGGCTGATTTTATACACTGCTTCTCGTCCTCCCCAGTGTTTCATGACTTCTGGGTGGATGTAGGTTCCTTTATATCCTCAGCAGTGGGTCTCCCTAATATTATTCATTCTAAGAACTGCTTTTTGGGCATTTTTGGTGATTTGCCTATACCCTCTCATGCCAAGAGACTACTCTGCATTTTGTATTTTTATGTAAAGAAATCTATCCTGTTGTCACGTACACCTCTGAGATCCCTCTGGTTGAAGCTGATTAATGACTCTTTGCCATTATATAAGCTTACATTTGAGACTCGAAAGAGAAGTAAAATGTTAAAAAAAATATGGGGCAGGTGGAGGCTAGCCCTCCAACCCTCACCCCAGGGTGAATACATAGTTATGTTATTATTTTGTCAAGCCACGTACCTCACCATGTTGATCTCCATTGCTGCCTTGTAAAGTTTTAACAAAAAATTATTGTTTGGTCAATTCTTTTACCTACACACTTAATAACTACAAATGACATGTGAATTTGATATTTGTTTATTATATATAAAGCAATCAGCGCAAACCAAAAAAGAAACAAAAGCAAAATGACTGTAGAATCTTGATTAATTTCACAGTGACAGATCCTCCACCATACGAAAAAGGTACTCTTATCAGATGTGTAGGACCATATAATGGTCAAAAATGCATGAACCCACTGTAGGGGTAAAGGTGAAACACTGATCCAACCAAAAGGTAACCTGGAGATGTATGATGACCAAGGCACCGGAAGTATCTTTGCAGGATGAGGATGCAAATCCAATCCGGATAATCCACCAGGGAAATGTTCATACAGATATAATACCAAGAAAAAGAGGGGGAAGCGATCTCAGTGCAGACTGCTATGATCGTATTTATTTAAAAAAATATGAAACTGGAACACAAGCTTTGTCATTTGTTATAGCAGATATTGTTGATTATATGGTAAATATTATAGACTATTTTTTAACCACTTCAGCCCCGGACCAATTGTCAGCTTAAGGACCAGAGGTCTTTTTTTAATTTCGCACTGCACTGCTTTAACTGGTAATTGCGCGGTCATGCAATGTTGTAACCAAACGAAATTTGCGTCCTTTTCTTCCCACAAATAGAGCTTTCTTTTGATGGTATTTGATTGCCTCTGTGATTTTTATTTTTTGCGTTATAAACGGAAAAAGACAGAAAATTTGGAAAAAAAATAAAAATTTCTACTTTTTGTTATAAGAAAAATCTAATAAACTCAATTTTAGTCAAACATTTGGGCCAAAATGTATTCAGCCACATGTCTTTAGTAAAAAAAAATGCCAATAAGCGTATATTTATTGGTTTGCGCAAAAGTTATAGCGTCTACAAACTAGAGTACATTTTCTAGAATTTACACTGCTTTTAATTTATGACTGCCTATCTCATTTCTTGAGGTGCTAAAATGGCAGGGAAGTACAAAAGTACAGGGAAGACACCCCAAGCTATTTGCTGAGAGGCATGTTGAGCCCATTGAATATTTTTTTTTTTTTGTCCCCAATTTTTTTTTTTTTGTCCCAAGTGATTGAATAAGGACGAAAACATTTTTTTTTTTTTTTCCTCAAAAAGTTGTCACTAAATTACAAAAGTAGACACCCCAAGCTATTTGTTGAGAGGCATGGTGAATATTTTACAGCTCTCATTTGTTTTTGAAAATGAAGAAAGTAAAGAAAAAAATATTTTTTTTTTTTTTCTTTTCAATTTTCAAAACTTTGTGACAAAAAGCGAGATCTGCAAAATACTCACCATACCTCTCAGCAAATAGCTTGGGGTGTCTACTTTCCAAAATGGGGGGTTTTATGCCATCTGGGCATTCCATGGCCTCCGAAACTGTGATTGGCAGTGAGGAGTGAAATAAAAAAATTACACCCTTAGAAAGCCTGAAGGCGGTGCTTGGTTTTTGGGGTCCCGTACGCAGCTAGGCTCCCAAAAAGTCCCACACATGTGGTATTCCCGTACTCAGGAGATGCAACAGAATGTATTTTGGGGTGTATTTCCACCTATGCCCATGACATGTTTGAGCAATATATAATTTAGTGACAACTTTTTGTAAAAAATATATATATATATTTTTTTTTCATTATTCAATCTCTTGGGACAAAAAAAATAAATATTTAATGGGCTCAACATTGCTCTCAGCAAATAGCTTGGGGTGTATACTTTCCAAAATGGGGTCATTTGGGGGGGTTTGAACTGTCCTGGCATTTTATGCACAACATTTAGAAGCTTATGTCACACATCACCCACTCTTCTAACCACTTGAAGACAAAGCCTTTTCTGACACTTTTTGTTTACATGAAAACATATTTTTTTTTTTGCAAGAAAATTACGTTGAACCCCCAAACACTATATATATTGTTAAAGCAAAGGCCCTACAGATTAAAATGGTGGGTGTTGCATTTTTTTTTCCACACAGTATTTGCGCATTTTTTTTTTTGTGGAAAAAAATACACTTTTTTTAATTTTAATGCACTAAAACACACTATATTGCTCAAATTTTTGATGAAATAAAAAATATGATCTTAGGCCGAGTACATGGACACCAAACACGACATGCTTTAAAATTGCGCACAAACACGCAGTGGCGACAAACTACATACATTTTTAAATGCCTTTAAAAGCCTTTACAGGATACCACATTAGATTCACGGAGGAGGTCTACTGCTAAAATGACTGCCCTCGATCTGACCTTCGCGGTGATACCTCACATGCATGGTGCAATTGCTGTTTACATATGACGCCAGACCAACGCTTGTGTTCACCTTTGCGCAAGAGAAGGGGGGGCAGGGGTGCTTTTTTTTTTTTTTTTTTTTTTTTTTTTATTTATTTAGCTTTTTTTTAGTTTTAAACTGTTCCTTCCATTTTTTTTCTTTGTTATAATTTTTATTGTTATCTCAGGGAATGTAAATATCCCCTATGATAGCAATAGGCAGTGACAGGTACTCTTTTTTTGAAAAAATTGGGGTCTATTAGACCCTAGATCTTTCCTCTGCCCTCAAAGCATCTGACCACACCAAGATCGGTGTGATAAAACGATTTCCCAATTTCCCAATGGCGCGGTTTATATCCGGGAGGGGGAAAATTCCCTCCCACTGCTTGTAAAAGCAGTCTAGAGGCTAATTACCTGCTAGAATTGCTTTTAAATGAAAGCCGATCACTGGCTGAAAAGAATGATACCAAGATGATACCTAAACCTGCAGGCATCATTCTGGTATAACCATTCAAAGTCCAGCAACATACTGGACATATATTGTAATCTTTTTTTTTCATGCAGCCTCTTGGCTGAACGAAAAAAAGAGATTGATTGGTGGGTATGCCCACCATTAGAATACCTCCCTTCATCCACCCACTTCTAATGATGGGCATACATGCACCATTTATATATGCCGAAGCATGGGGGCATCCTCCCGCAAAAGTTATGCCGTGTACACACGGTCGCACTTTTCCACGGGGCAAGCCTCCGTCGGAATTTCGACCGTATGTACGCGGCATTAGGAGCCAATCGCTCCTCCGCCCCTGCTGCCCCCATGCTTCGGCATATATGCTCTTTTTTTTAACTGTGGTGGTGAAATCACCTCCTACAGCGTTGGAGTCGTGGCTTTATGTATCGTGGGAGCAAACGCTGTTGCTGTCAAGATAAATAAATCCGCGCTGCAACTGAATGGCGCACCTGAAAAAAAAAAATGGTTAACAATAAAACACAGTAAACAAAATTACATACCTAAAAAGCAAGCATGATAAAACATAACAAAACATTGCAGAATAGAATGGAGTAAAAAAAGAGCAACAATAGAGAGAGACTAGAGAGAGAGAGAGAGAACAATAAAACGACAACTATTTTTGTTTTTTTTATTTAATATATTTTTTTGAGATTCACAGGTAAAAAAGCTCCTGACCCTGCGAACGCTGCAGTTATGTGTGCTTAGTGTTTTGTAAGTGACAGTGATCGATCGATACTGCACTTGGGTGGGCTGGGCTAGGCTGGGCGGAGGGGGAAAACGCAGGTGCTAGCAGGTATCTGGGCTGATCCCGCTAACAATGCGTTTTTTGGAACCCAGTATAGATCTGATCAGATCAGATATTGATCTGTTCAGATACTGTACTACTAAGGGAGGTGTATGCTTTGCGCGTGGGTGTTTGCGGTACTGGCACTAATCTGGGGCGACGCAGACCTTATTTGACCCTAAAACCTAATTGATATCACCAGCCGGGCGATCAGGGGGTTAAACCGTTATTGGGTAATAAATGGCGGGTGCCCTGACAGTATAAAAAACAAACTAACTAACCAGCGTCACTCGTAACAGTTATACGGTGATCACTGGTGAAAGGGTTAACTAGGGGCAATCAGGGGGTTAAAACCTTTATTAGGTAATATATGGGGGTACCTGACGCTATATAAAAACCTGACGGGGAACCTAAATAACGAAATAACTAACTGGCTAACCAGCGTCACCAGTGACACTTATACAGTGATCACTGGTGAAAGAGTTAACTCTAGGGGCAATCAGGGGGGTTAAAACCTTTATTTAGGTTGTAATATGGGGGTACCTGACCTATAAACCTATTTATGAACCTATATGAACATGGCGGTTAACCTAAAAAAAAAAACTGGCTACCTAGCGGCACCAGTGACACTAATGCAGCGATCAGAAAAACGATCGCTTAGTGACACTGGCAAAAGGGGGAGAAAGGGTTAACTAGGGGCAATCAGGGGGTTAAAACCTTTATTAGGTAATATATGGGGGTACCTGACGCTATATAAAAACCTGACGGGGAACCTAAATAACTAAATAACTAACTGGCTAACCAGCGTCACCAGTGACACTTATACGGTGATCACTGGTGAAAGAGTTAACTCTAGGGGCAATCAGGGGGTTAAAACCTTTATTTAGGATGTAATATGGGGTACCTGACCTATAAACCTTTATATAAACCTGGCGGTTAACTAAAAAAAAACTGGCTACCTAGCGGCACCAGTGACACTAATGCAGCGATCAGAAAAACGATCGCTTAGTGACACTGGCAAAAGGGGGTGAAAGGGTTACCTGGGGGCAATCAAGGGGGTTAAACCTTTATTAGGGGGGGGGTAGGGGGCTACCTTAGACCTAAAGGGGCCTAAAACTAACTTCCCTGACAGTTATTTCAGTCACACTGACACTAAATGCAGTGATCAGTAAATAAATGATCACTGCAATCAGTGACACTGTGACTGGGGGGGCAGGGGGTGATCTGGGGGGTGATCTGGGGGTGACAGGGGGGTGGAATGTGTGCCTATGTGTCCTGGTGTCAGTGTACTGTTTGTGCACTAACCTGGATTTCTTCTCTCCCCGGCATCCAGGTCAGAAAGACCGACACGCCGAGCGTGACATCACTTCCGCCTGCCTGTATTTACAATACAGAGGCAGGGGAAGCTTTTCATTCGCCAGGAACGATCGCGAGGGGGTGGCCAGAAACCACTGGCCGTCCCCTCATCTCGGATCGCTCCTGAAGCGATGCCGACCGTCTCCGCCGGCGGGGGGGTCCGATTGGACCCCCCACCCGCCGGAAGAATGTCACGTACAGGTACAGTATTCTGCTTACGTATATATACATGAGGTGGTCGGCAAGTGATTAATGATTCTATACATTTTACTGAGCACAGACAGTACAGGAACTTCCCATACTAATTCTTAAAGGAGTACACCCCTTTTTCTTGCAGCAGTCAAAACTTAATTTAATTTAAATTCATTTGAGCACATCACAGTGCGAGGACACTCATAGTACTTATTTTTAATGCTTTACATAGCTATACCAAAAAGGGGAGCCTGAAGTGATTTATCAATACTTAATTTTCTGACTAAAGTTCAATTTTAAATGTGCCTTTGTCATAGTTATATACCCTGAGATATTATCTAGTAAGCTGTTCTCTACAGTCTGTACATGACAGTAAAAATGGTGTTTGCATATGAAATGCACACAGTTAATCTTGTACTATGCCCGTGTAGAGATTCCATCTTATATAGCCACTACTGACACCTGCAGAACCAATATATGTACTAAAGCTAATCTGTTACCAAGCTGTTGCCATTTCATGCTTCTACCACAGTGCCCTAATACAATGCCATTTTAACTGCCTATTTTCATCATTCTCATTTTCTACCCTTTTCTTTGCACATTTCCTAAAAGCCTTAGCCAGCATGGCCTCACAAAAAAAAAAATCTTTAAAACTCCATAGGTTATTTTTCTGTTTAGGCAATTTTTGGAGCAAAGTTTCGCCAATGAAATTAGTTTTGAGCCAAAACCAGGAAAACACCCATAGAGCTAATTCTGAAGCACTCACTCATCCGTACATTAAATATTTAATAGGAACAAATTGTACTAATGATTCGTTTGTACTGCAAACAAAAAACAAACATACACAATAGTTTTATGCAGGTTTATTTCAACAATCCATTTTGACACATATAAAGCATTTCTTCTGTTTTTCTAGCTTTTCATACCCAACGTTGCTATTGTATGACATGTATAATGGAAGATATGTGTATAATATTCATTTTTCAGTAACATGCCATTGAGTGATTTAATAGGACTAATGTATGCCAAACAATATTTTGTGTTAAAAAAAAACAAATGTTGATAATCCTCTGAAATCTCCTTGTCAGTTTGGTATGAATCTTGGTTAGTACCTAACATCATTGAATGTTTTTGCTCTTTTCGCCAGGATGGGGGGGAGTGTGTATTGGTATTTGCTACCATGAACTTGACTGATAAAGAATCTCCAATTGCCTCTTGGGGATCAAGAAGGATATTTTCCCCCATCTGGAGCAAATAGCTTTCTAGGTTTTTATTTTTTTATTTCCTCTGGATCAACTGTGGGTATCGTATTGTGTTTATGATGGTGTTATAATTGTTTATTTTTTGTATCGATTTAACTAGATGGACGTGTGTATTTTTTAAACCTGACAAACAATGTTACTTTATCGGTGTTCATTTATGCTTTACATTACTGATGGAACTTTTTAGGGTGAGGTCTATGCTGACTGAGCAAAACCCATCCTATTGTTGCCCATATCGTAGACTGAATAGTATTGCCGCAGGAAGACATCACCGAGAATCCAGAAAGGTTGACCATTTTGGGATGGCAAGTAAGTCACTTCAACTCCAACTGTACAATATCCATTGTTCTGCAAATAAAAACGAGATACATGAAAAGGATGGAAGACTTATAAATTAATAACAGGCAAGAAAAGTTAACTTACAAACTAACATTATGTCATTAAGAAGCAAAGAAGACATACATATTCCAAATAGGGAAATTGAAAAGCAGCAACAAAAATGTAATATATAGTACACTTATAATATGATGAATTAAACTTTGAAAATAATTTTAAAGCCAGATTCCAGGAATTACAAAAAACTTTTCACCCTGCATTGTAATTCATGACATAATTGCGTGACCACAGCTTGGAGTCTCTTTTAAAAGAGGCTTCTGGGGGGCAGTTGCGCAAATGGAGGGGGCCTGCAAGAGGAATTTTTTAAGGAAAGTATTACACCTTATCCTTTAGAGGTGACGAGAATTTAACCCTTGGCAGTGTAGGGGGTCCCAATAGCAAGAGTCATTTTTTTTGTAAATCCTGAAGGTGGGATTTAATTTTTTTTTTTAGGCTGAAACTAAGTACACGTTTTACAGGGCATGGCACTTAGCCAGATGCAATCACTGATACAAATTGTTTTCCATAGTACCATTTTAAATGTAGACATCATATGCCAATCATATGCCAATTAGCAGGCATTTGCATGGGAACTTTACGATGACAGGTATTCATGACCAGATTGGAAATTATAGAAAATTTAACAACATGCATGGCTCTTTCATTATCATCCACACAAAAGTCAATTTATAATTTTGACTAATGTTTTCATTAAATATATTCACTGAATATTAAAAAAAAATCTTTAAGTAATAGTCATAGCATTCTGATCTTTTAGTTGTATATACTAAGACCAGAGCTCAGAATACAGATATGTTTGCTATGCTAACATTCATTTCTCTCACAAGCACATCCTATTTAGCTTTATGTAACCTCAAAACCTGTTTTTCAAATTGGTTGATTGCATTATTAAAGTTTGATGCACTTTTATTACTGGACTGTCATATGCTGTTCAGCATGTATTACCTGCAGAATATAAGCAGATGGAGGCAATGGGAACTGAACTCCATTGATGGTAAAGCTGATGGTAGGAAGGCTCTGTACACTGTTACAGCTCACTATATACTGCAAGACAAACAAGAAGATATAAGTTTAATTTGACAGATATAAAACTGGGTTGCATACAATGTAGTAGTTTACATTAAAGTGGTTCTAAAGCCAAAAGTTTTTTTTAACCTCAATGCATTACCTGCATTAAGGTAAAAAAAACTTCCACCAGCCATTTCCCCCACGCTCCTCACTAAATACTTACCTTAGTCCTCTCTTGATACAGAGCTGTACCCTTCTGCTTCTTCTTTCTCTTCTTGCTCTCACGGGCATAAATGCATGAAGTGGGAGCCATTGACTCCTGCTGCTTCAATCAAATGCTGTAAGGAGGGGGCAGGGGGCGAGCCTGCGCTGGGCTGTATCTATGGATGCACACAGCCTGGCTCAGAAGCGTGCCTGCATGTATGCTCCCCATAGCAATCAGCTTTCTAAGGGAGCACACGAAAAAGAGGAAGAGCAGGGAAAACTGGGGGGGGGGGGACCCCAGAAGAAGTGGTAATGGGCTGCTCTGTGCAATGGGCAAGTATAAACCAATTTTAGAAAAAATGTTTAAGCCTTTAGGATCAATTTAAAGCCCCTGCTTCCTCATCACTGTCTGTGATTGAGCCAATGATTCAGCTGATGGCTCCCACTGCTGTGTCTGAGCCAATGACGAGGGAGAGAGCAGACAGAGCCTCTACTCTTGTGCACATCGCCAGGTCGAGATCGGGCTCAGATAAGTATAAAAGAGGGGCTGGGGGGAGAAATGCATGCAGAAGGTTTTTTACATTAATGCATAGAATGCCTAAGGTAAAAAAAACTTCTACCGTTAGAACACAAAAAACTTAATATCACTTTCCCATTTGACTTCAGTGGATTTTGCCAAAATTTAAAAATTTCACAAAAATCTTCAGATTTTAGCAAAATTTGGTTGAAATGAAAACTCAATTTTTCTCATCTCTGTTTATTAAATAACTTGAAATATCTGTGACGTTAAACTTATTTCAGCTTTCATCAATTTAAAGCAGTCTAAACTAAAGAAAAATTAGCATATTTTTTGCAATGTTTATAGTTTTGTTAGGTACCAGCTTCAGGTTTTTAGTTGGGATTAGTAATATTTAAAACCACTGTCAGTTTTTTTCTGCTGTTTGTTTTCCTGTTGGGGAAATAGGCTTTACTTTATTTTGTTGTTAAATTGTCACCAGGACAGGAATTGAGCAGAAATCTCCCCAATAAGGATACAGACAAAAATGAACACCTGACAGAAGTTCTTACTGTTACCCACTTTATTAAAAATGTAAAAACAAAAGTTTTGGTTGGAGTTGGGATTTAAATTAAAGGTACAGAGCTGGGAGAAAGAACTATATTTATTAAGTACTCCTTAGGATATTAGTATTTCCAAAAGAAGAATGATCCTAATGTTCCTTTCCTTTTTTATACAAGCCTTTAAATTAATGCTCTACCCACATCGTTCTGAAGCTTGAAATAGCGTTTACTGATTTACAGAGTTATGTTCAGACTACCTGTATCAATTTTAGCCTATGGATTAGAGCCCACTGTGTTTCCTATCTACCTTTGTGGGACTGGCATTTATCCAGTGCAGAAAAATGCAGGTCACTCCACATAGGTTGAATGAGCCCTAACTTATGCACAACAAAATTTTAGCATATTGGTCATCATTTACAGAGGGATGGTGGTTCTGGAGAGCACATGAAGCAGTCAGAAGGGACTTCACTTAGGCAATGCTTGGTTAGAAATACATACAAATGAGCTAACAGGCAATGTTTTTTTTTTTCTTTTTGCCTGACAGGCCTTGCAATTAAAATATATTTTTTAAGAATTGCCAGATATTTTCTAAACCAGAATCATGCCCTGTAGGAAATAGATGCAATTATTGAAAACTACCAGTAAAAACCAATGAAAATGTTTCATTTCTCTTCTCTCACCTCTCCATTTTGACTTTCTTGGGCTCCAACATATTGCAGGAAGGTTCCTAAAAATTGTTGGGGAATAGTGAGGAGGGAGGTTCCTGTATCCACCATGGCTTGACATCCCTGGCTACACCAACCGGTTGCCTGTCCATTGATGGAAAACCTAAAATATATCAATGTAAATTATTGCTCCTCACGACTCATTGGATTACATTGAAGGCCAGTACAAAATTGATCAGATTATGTTAATTTTAGAACAGCTAATTGCTGGACTAAAAACTACTCACGCATCAATCGCAATCTGCCAGTACAGCTCTTGAGTGACAGGTGCCCAGTATATCTGTCCAGAATACAGCTGGTTGTCTACACCGCCAAAAATGACTGCTCCTGATTGACTGAACACAAATGGTATGTTAAAAAAACAATTGTTTAGATAAACAAGCTCCACTAGTAGCAAATACAAAACAGCTTACAGTGAAGACATACCTATCCATGTAGACACTGAAAATAGGGTTTGTGAGGAGATTTTGTTGCAACATTCCCTGCATTGCAGTGGTGGCACCCCCTGCGGAAAGAGCAGGATAAGCCATTCCAAAAATACCTTCAAAGGCAGCATACACAAAGTTGGTGCCAGGTTCATTGACACTAAGGCCAAGCTCTTGGTTTGTGATGGTTAGACTTTGAACCTTTGAAACAGAGATTATGTCACTGCATCAGCATTAGTACTAACATTTATGCTAAAAAAGCAGAATAATAGCATAATAAACATATAACGATTTATTAACCACTTGCCCACCGACTCATGCACATTTACGTCTGCAAAGTGGTTCGTTACCGCAAAACAACGTACTGGTACGTCGGGCTCTTTAAAAACCATAACAGGCATGCATGCGCCGCTGCTCGGTGGGGGACCCAATGCGAATGGCCAGCAAGAGCAATCGCCGCTGGCCACCTGTGATCATGGGCACGAGAGACAAAATGGGGATTTGTTTGTGTAAATACACAAATCCCTGTTCTGACAAGGGAGAAGAGACACATGTGCTGTTTGTAGTAATTTCCAAACAGCGATATGTCTCCTCCCTAGTCAGTTCCATCCCCCCACAGTAAGAAACACTCATGAAGGAACACATTTCGCCCCCTAGTGTTAACCTCTTCCCTGCGAGTGACATTTACACAGTAATCAGTGCATTTTTATAGCACTGATCTCTGTATAAATGTCAATATTCCCAAAAATGGGTCAAAAGTGTCTGATCTGTCTGCCACAATGTCACAGTACTGCTAAAAATCGCAGATCACTGCCATAGTTTGTATAACACTATAACATAGTTTCTCATAGTTTGTAGACACTATAACTTTTGCATAAATCAATCACTATACGTTTATTGTGATTTTTTTTACCAAAAATATGTAGAAGAACACATATTGGCCTTAACTAATAAAGAAATTCGTTTTTTAAAAACATTTTTGGGGATATTTATTATAGCAAACAATAAAAAATATTGTTTTTTTCAAAATTTTGGTTTATAGCGCAAAAAAAAGAAAAAAAAACGCAGAGGGGATCCAATACCACCAAAAGAAAGCTCTATTTGTGGGAAAAAAGGATGTAAATTTTGTTTGGGTACAACGTCGCACGACCGCACAATTGTCACATTGTTACAGTGAAGCAGTGCCGTAAAAAATGACCTGGTCATTAAGGGGGCAATTCTTCCGGTCTGTAAGTGGTTAAAAAGACAAAATTCCCCTTGATCATATTAGTTATCACTTAGCAGAAGTTTGAAAAACATTTTTTTCTAGCTTTGGCTAGAGTAAGAAAGAAATAGAACTCCTGTCTGTTTTTTTACTGTTACCCAGGGCTGCATTAGAGAGATTTACCTTTATTTGTATATCTTGCTGGCAACACTGTCAACTAACTGGAAAGTGTAATTTTGTCACAATTTCAACCTAATTTCAATTGTAAAAACATTTCAAGCGGAAGTAAACCCATCCATTAGTTTCATTTCCAGCACGTGCTGGAAATGTAACACTCCCATTGGTTGTGCTCTCAACCAAACTGTCAAACCATCCAATGGCTGGTGTCATAACTGATAACATGTGCAGCATCATGGCAGTTGTAGATTAAACAGAGGCAAAGATGGCGCTTCCTTGCCTAAAAAACGATAGGGGGGTTTATTTACACTTTAAATGGAGGTCAGACATCAACCAACAGTTCTGATCTTTCATAGTTTCAATGGAAATTCTTGTTGGTAAATTGCCTTAATCCGTTCCCTCGTTTTAGTGGTCAAAAGATGGTTAAAAGTAATGGAAACTGTCACATAATTGCAATGTATGTATGACCTGTATAAGTGTACACAATTGGGCAGAGACTTTTACATTTTCAGAGTTAAAGTGACCATGTCACCAAAATATTCCTTGTAGCTTGTAAGAGAAAAGGCAATATACGTATCTTTTTTTTATGATCCGTGTGTGTTGAAATGCTACCGTTTTGGTGATTCTCAGCTGCTGGATGTATTCCTCTCTTCACAGCGTGTAGAATACCTGCTTCTCTATTATATGCACTGGTTCCTCCTGCCAGCTATTATGTCACTACAGGATGTACAAATCAGTGGAAGGAGCAACTCTGTGTAGCAGGGGTAACATGTATTTAACACATCTGAAGTGTCAAACACTTGCTGAAGCAAGGGAGCAGTGAAATGGTGGAATTTCATGAGCTGCCTAGTAAGTATATTGTCCTTTCTATTAGGCCCCTTTCACACTGGGGCGATTTTCAGGCGGTACAGCGCTAAAAATAGCGCCTGTACACCGTCTGAAAAAAAACGGCCCCATTCACTCCAGTGTAAAAGCCGGCGGTGCGGTGCGCTAGCAGGACGGTAAAAAAAGTCCTGCTAGCAGCATCTTTGGAGCGGTATAGGAGCGATGTATTCACCGCTCCTATACCGCTCCTACCCATTGATTTCAATGGGATACTGCGGCAATACCGAAGCAAAGCACCGATACGGCGGCGCTTTGCGGGGGATTTTAACCCTTTTTCGGCCGCATACCGCGGCTAAAACGACGGTAAAGCAGCGCTAAATATAGCGCTGCTTTACCGTCGCCACGGCTCCCGATGCCCCCTTTCACACTGGGGCGGGGGCCGCGGTGACGGTAAAGCAGCGCTATATTTAGCGCTGCTTTACCGTCATTTTAGCCGCGGCATCCGGCCGCTCGCGGTGCGGTTTTACCCCCCGCGAGCGCCCGAAAAAGGGTTAAAATCCCTCGCAAAGCGCCGCAGTAGCGGCGCTTTGCGACGGTATTGCCGTGGCATCACCGCGTTGTCCCATTGAAATCAATGGGTAGGAGCGGTATAGGAGCGGTAAATACACCGCTCCTATACCGCTCCAAAGATGCTGCTAGCAGGACTTTTTTTACCGTCCTGCTAGCGCACCGCTCCAGTGTGAAAGCCCGCCGACTTTCACACTGGAGTGAATGGGGGCGTTTTTTTCAGGCGGTGTACAGGCGCTATTTTTAGCGCTGTACCGCCCCAGTGTGAAAGGGGCCTTACAGGCTTGTTTTTTTTTGTGAAAGAGTCACTTAAAACCTTTCCTATTTGTATATGCTTGTACAGTTTCCACAGGGCAGTGTGAACTGCCTGCAAGTTCTATGCTATGCGGGAACCGGCACTGGAATTGCGCTGGTTCCCGCATCTGCAAAGGGTGCTTACCTTTACAGACCCCCGATCAGTGTTTTGAATAAAAATAATTATAAAAAAGCAGTTGTAGTGCAGAAAGTTGCCAATGAAACATCCAAAGTTGTTTTCTGAGCCAGAGTTGTCAGGGTAAATAAAGCTGAACATGTTTCAGCACTGCAGCATTCTCTAAGCTGCATTTTTAAAAATCTTAACTAAAGAAAGGACATCCTGCTGGTATGCTTTCTTGTTGTTGGTGGGCATGCCTTTAAAAAAATACTATAGTGCTTTTGGTAAATGTTATGTATTTATTTTTTAATAAATATATTTTGTACATATTTATTTTTTACTTTTATTACTTGTATTAAACTACTGTATGCACATATAAACATTTTGAGTGGGTGGTGCTTCCCTAACACTATATGTACAGTATTTGAAAAGCAAATTTTTTGGTTTTTGACAGTCTCTAATGAAACTTACTTACTGAAAAAAAAAGATTTGTCCCTCCTTTGACTTTGTGTGAGTTGTTACTTTCTCTGAACAGGACAGTGATATGAATCAGGGCTAGTAATATTGTCTCAGGATATTGCAGTAATAAACAAAGCATGTTTACCTAAGTGTCATATATCTGCTATTTAGCTGATACCTTAGATTTGTTTATGCCACTTTAAAGTTACACTTACTGTCACAGTGTCATAGCCAAAGACACCAGTGAGACTTCCACTGCCATACTGCATAGAAAACTGCTGATTGTTGGACGTGTATGTGGAGGACTGGCTTGGGTCGAACAATGGATGGTTCTCTAAGGGGTGAAGCAGACAAATAACATCAGCAGGGGTAAGACATTGGTTTCTTCTACCCTGCTTTAAAGTGATACTAAAGTCAAATTTTTTTCACATAAAAATAACATACACGTCATACTTACCTGCTCTGTTGCAGTGAATTTGCACAGAGCAGCCCAGATCCTCCTTTTCTCAGGTCCCTTTTCTGCTCTCCTGGCCCCTCCCTCCTGTTCAGTGCCCCCACAGCAAGCAGGTTGCTATGGGGGCACCCGAGCTGAGTCACAGCTCCCTGTGTCCATTCAGACACAGAGCCCTGACCCGGCCCCACCCCCTCTCTCCCCTGATTGGCTAGCTGACTTTGTTTGACAGCAGCCAATCAGGAAGGAGAATCTCGGACGGCTGAGGCACTCGTGGACATCGCTGGGCAGAGAGGGACCTCAGGTAAGTGTTAGGGGGGCTGCTGCACACAGAAGGCTTTTTATCTAAATGCATAGAATTCATTAGGATAAAAAACATTCTGCCTTTACAAACCCTTTAAAAACTGTATGTTCTTCAATTCAAATCTCTCTCAAAGTCACAATTTTTGTAATTAAATAATAGTTATCAAATGCATGACATTTCAACAAAATTACTGGGCTTTGTGTATATGTATGATCAGCCATTACATTATGACCACCCACCATAACATGAGCACCCACCTAATATTGAGTAGGTCTCCCTTTTGCTAACAAAACAGCCCTGACCCATCAAGGCTTGGACTCCACTAGACGTCTGAAGGTATGCTATGATATCTGGCACCAAGCCATCAGACACAGATCCTTTAGGTTCTGTAAGTTGCAAGGTGGGAACTCTAAAGATCAGACTTGTTTTTCCAGCACATCCCACAAATGCTAAATTGGATTGGTATCCAGAGAATTTGGAGGCCAAGTCGACACCTCATAGACGCATACTTCCATTGCTCCCTGGTCCAGTTCTGATGCTCATATGCCCATTTTTGGCACTTTTGCCTATGGACACAAGTCAGCATGGGCACCTTGACCAGTCTGTGTCTATGCTGCCTCATACACAACAAACTGATGCACTGTGTGTTCTGAAACCTTTTTTTAGCAGAACCAACATTAACGTTTTCAGCATTTTTGACCTACAGTAGCTCCCCACCTGCATCAATGAGCCTTGGCTTCCCATGACCCTGTCTCCGGTTCCCCAGTTTTCCTTCCTTGCACAGCTTTTGGTAGTTCCTGACCACTGCAGACAAGGAACATCCCGCAAGAGCTGCAGTTTTGAAGTTGTTTTGTCCAAGTTATCTAACCATTACAATCTGGCCCTTGTCAAAGTTTCTCAAATCCTTACACTTTGTTCTGCTTTCAACACATCATCTTCAGGGACAACATGTTCACTAGCTGCCATTATCACAAGATAATCAATGTTATTCACTTTACCTGTCAGTGGTAATCAGTCTATATACAGTATATACAGTGTATGTGTGTGTGTATATATATATATATTATATATATATATATATATATATATATATATATATATATATATATACACACCGTATTTATCGGCATATAACACACACTTTTTCCCCCTTAAAATCAGGGGAAATCGTGGGTGCGTGTTATAAGCCAATCCCCGCCTGCTCTCGCCGGCTATTGGCTGCTATCGAATGTTCTCGTCGGCTTTCGCCCGCTCTCGCAGCACCGAGAGCTGCCGAGAATGGCCGAAAGCCATTTTTAAAGCTGCCGAGAATGGCCGAAAGCCATTTTTAAAGTCTGCAAATAACACTGGGACAAGGCTGCATATGGACACTGACAAGGCTGCATTGATAGGCATTTAAATGTAAGTGTTTTTCCTTAACTTCCCTCCTAAAAGTTTTTTTCCTTAAAATTCCCTCCTAAACTTGGGGTGTGTGTTATACGCCAGCGCGTGTTATATGCCGATAAATACGGTATGTATATATATATATATATATATATATATATATATATATATATATATATATATTCTATGAGAAAACCACGGGAATATGTTTTCTTCAACAACACTGTACAAAGATTTGTCAGTTAATTTTACTACAAATTCAATTGTTTAAGATGAATAGATGTGCAAGCAAGGTTTGCCCGTTGTAATGGGGCAGAGAAAAGGCCTTGAGCGTTTATTGCTGTCTTGGCCCGCTCTCTATATTTCTTAGTGACTATAGATAAGATAAGTCAAGTTTTTTAGTGACACTGGCCATACACTGCTAGTTTTTTTTGCTCAGCCCGAAACAAACAAATTCCTCCATCTCCACAAATGAGGCAGATGTAGAATTCTCTCCCACTGGGACATTGTATAATAACAGCGGCACCCGCAGCTGTTAGAACACACTGATCAGCCGCTGATTGACTGTAGCATTAGATTGAGGAAAAACTATCAACACTTGTCAAGTGGGGCCTGCCACACTATGATCGAAATTTGTCTGGATTAGTAAGGTCCAGTTTTAATCAGTGTATGGCCAGCATTAGATTGGATTATTTTTTTGGGAGGTTTAACATTCTATTTTACAACCAATTGATATACGTACGACAGGCTTGACTCTGGCAGTAAGTTGAAGCAACCCAAAGATTGGATGATCCAGTGTCAAAAAGTACCATGAAGTTCTGGGGAGGTGTTCCAACACTAATTTGTCCATAATAGCAGGCCTGAAATGTTCAAAAAACATTACACCAGTTATTAAAAAAAAAAAAAAGAAGAACGAAATTGTATCTCCTTATCTCTCTCTGTAACTAAAACTGCTTATAATAAAGCATATCTTAGCCCAAATTTAAACATTTTATGAATTGCATTGTACCAATCCTAAGATGTCTCGTTGTTGGTTTTTATTTTCACCAGTTGATTTGGCCAGTTAAACATAAACAAATGCACAAGCATTTAGGTAACATCTCGACTAAATCAGAACTTTACTTTATTGGCCTTCACAGCGGCAAATTTGTGAAAAAATCTAAATCAATGTATTTCTCCAACTTAGTCTTAACTGATAATATCGCAAGATAAGTAAGCCTTCATTGTCCCATTATAGAATGCAAATAGTTCTATATAAAATTTCACTTACTGTGCACTTACTGTTCCCCGAGCACAATGAAGAGTTAACAGGACAACAGGAGCAGGGCGGGAGGAAGATTCTTGATAAGCACATTGCGTATATTGTGCAATATGCGTAGTCCAGATTTTGTTTCTTCCTTCTCCCTCCAGGCTCCTCCTCGCCAAGTCTACTATCTAGCATACCACTGAGCCCTGCAGTGAAGACTGAGAAGAGAAGCAGGGTTCTGAGCAGGCTAGTAGTTTATTTTAAGTGTTCACTTCTCCCCCCTAATTAGCCTGCCACTGTGCTCTGTCCTGTCGCTGTGGAGTGACAGCAGGACAGAGCAGTAGACACTGGACAGGCTAGCACATCAGGCTTTCCTGTCTAGCCTGCCACAGTGCCCTGCAGAGCGCTTGGCAGGCTCGCTTCTGGCCGGCAGTGCACAGTGAGCACCCCAAACCGGTCCCTGTAAATAATGCAGTCAGTGCCGGCACGCAGATCTGTACACTGTCACAGATGGGGGGTGACACCGTTGTGGCTGGATATCACTTCCTACTTGATGGTGTCACCCCTCTGGCGGCGACTCCACTGCCTTCAACTCTTGCAAAAAAATACATTGAACGGTACTTTTTTGCCATTACACTAGAGCATAGTGTGATGATACATCACTCGCACATTTTAAAATTGTGCAGGAATTTTTAAAAATAGAAATTGTCTTTGCACATAAATGCATATTTATAGTGAAAATCATACCCTTTTAAGCAATTAACCTCAGTTAATCAATTTATTCTACTTGGCAGCTCCTAAAATAGTCTACTCTGTCTACTCACTTGCAGAATTTCTAAAGTGAGCTACCTACACATTTTCTGTATACCAGTGCTGCAAACGTCAAGCCCTTACCAAGATCTCAGCAGCCAAAATGGTCCCCATCTTTGCATGTGAGATATGTCCACCTCAAAACAGTCAAGATAGTACATATTGATGTGCACATGCTCGTGACTTGTATGGTAGTTTGCAGGATCTAAACAATTTTGCTCATAAACCAACAAACTGGCTGTTAGAAGAAGAAGCTGATAATGATACAAGGAAGGGGGTGTATGTTTTGTCTTTTATGGTATATTTTCTATTAGGACAAAATGTATCTAGGGCACAACCTAGCAGTGATGCCATCACATACGCCAGATCGATCAGTGTGGTTGTCTGTTTTAAACATGCATACCTACACTATCTTGTGAGTAGTTTTACCCTGCTTTTAAAATAAAGGAGGCACAAGGTTTGCTACACTATGGAGGCTCTTATGTGCTTTCTTTACTGCGTGTTACCAATTCTGTTGATGTTGGAAACCATTGTCTCAGGAGGTGTTCAGTGCATAGAAGGTCGCATTTGTCCATCTGGAGTTGGCTGAGGAATGCTGAGCTTGCTTAGACCTCCATGGTATTGGGGTTTGGGAGTCCGGTCCGGTAAATGGCCTTATTAATTTGGTGGAGGCACATAAGACGATTACAACACAGAAGACCTACATGATTGCACATATATCTAACATTATTTTGTGTGATTATTCATTCACCTGTGGGACATGATTTACATCTGTTGGATTTGCTGTTTCACATTTTTAAATATTTGATTAACATATACAATATCATTGTTTTTTGTGAGCACTATTTTTGGCATGATAATTTGATCTGAAAGGGATAGGCTATTTTATTTATTTTTTTGAACATATTTAGACACACAACACAGTTTGTTTTACTATATCAATTGATTAAGTGGAATTTTTGCAAGCCATCTTTTCCAACATATTGCAATTGGTTATTTTTATGAAATATCTCAGTTCATAATGCCTACTACCAAGACGAGCTGTATTCAAAATATATCTTTTTTTTTCCCTCTAATGCCTAATGCCTTCATGTGACTACACTCCTGCAGCCTCTGTTTTTTGGTACTCTGGTTTATAGCAGTAATGTCATCAGGGACTACACAGGACAATCAGCCCTACATTGTAAGTGAGGAGGCTGAGGGCCCACCCACAAGCATAAGTTTAAGAAGTGAGTGCCAGGGGAACAAAGGATAAGGTAAGTTAAAGTGCTTTTTAGTGGTACCCTAGTCAAAAAAAAGCATTTAACCCTTACAATGCAGGGGACAGGGAGGCACTGTAAGGGTAATTTGCTCATATCCCTGGATTTCAGCTTTTTTAAAGCAATTAAAATAGTTGCAAACTACAGAGCAATAAGTAACTGTTGAGACAATAAACACTTAGGCCACATAGTATTTACAGGTGTTAGGTCTGTGTTACATACTACACAGCATATCATATGTAGGGGTCTGGACTATGCAATATACAACATAGTGTATAGAGTACGTTAGTCAGGACTATGTATTATAGGACCCCTTATATTGTTGGCCAATGGGAGTAGAAATGTTCCAGCTATAGGAGGAAGGGGGAGGCCTGCCATCTGTGGCCACTGGTGGTAAAAATGCTTTCCGCAGCTGAAGGAAACAATAGCCAGTATTGATGGTCAGTTTAAAGAAAAATAAATATTGGGTGTTAGTGGGAGGAAAAAATGCTGGTGTCAACAGAGAGTGGGTGGAAAAAATGCCATGCATCTGTGTCCACAGGAGGAATGTGTATTCACATTGACACTGATAGTCAGTGGGAGGACGAATGCCCTCATGTCAGGTCAACGTGCCTGTTGTGCAGGATTTGTTAGCTCTCAACAGAACCTTTTTGCTTTTTATTATTATTATAAAAAAAAGTAAATTCACCTTGAAAGTGTTGAATCTGTATTAAAAAAAACTGATTGAGCACCCTTTGTAGATGAAAATATCCACAGCTCCAAAGCAAGAAGCAATTTAATCACACATTGACCCTCTCCAAAATAATTTTAATATTGAATAAAGCAAAAATTGGCATATATAGGGTGGATTTTGAAGTGAATCTACAAGTGATTTATGATCTATAGTACGGTAAAAAAAACTTTTCTTATTGGAGAAAAGATATGGGTAAATATAGGCAAATGTTGTTTAATTCTATTTTGACCCAGCAAATGTTGAGGGAATCCTATTTTGAACTGTGCTTGATAGTATGAATGTGCAAAATGTTATTTTGACCATAAAAGGAGCAAGTTGGAAAAGTTGCCCATCAAATCTATTGTAAATAGGCCACTAGACTTGTGGGTTTTTTTTTTTTTAGGTACTTACATCCATGTTCATAGGCTCATAGACCACAGCAAAATCATTCTTGTGGTTGAAGCTGTATTTCATGGCAGGATCCCTCTTGTGTGTTTTCATAAACTCTTTTAGTACTCCTTTCTCCTTCATTGTTTCCCGTATGGATTTGAATCTCTTCAGAGGGACTCTGTAACAATTTCATCAACTTAACCAAATGGAATAATTTCTACTACTATGATGTTCACTACTTATATTGCTTTAGATATTTCATCTGAATTGGGTATTAACTGATTAAGAGTATTATGAACTAGAACTAACTATAACTATTAAGTAAATATTGAAGCAGATCCATATTTATATAGGTTGAGTCACAAATCTCTAGTTACTGGAAAAGATAGTGTAGGGATCCACTGCCCTCTACTGTCAGGTTCTAATATCACACTGTAATGTAAAATATGTATGTCACTTCCTGACTCTAGGGTTGTTGGGAAAAGATCCTGCAATGAAGATGTGGAGAGAGAGAAGGTCTCAGCCACATGTTCTGTCAATGCTATGAATACTAGATCAGAAGAGACGATTATTGCAAGATAACTAGGACTGCGTTCCAGACTGGTTGAGTAACGGCGGATGGACCTCCTCATAACTGCAGATCTTGTCTTCAGGTCTCCAGCACAAAGACAAATGCTGCATTATCCTCAGGACCCCCTCCAACAGGACTTTCGTGCAACATTCATCTAGATCTAACATTCATCTACCAATGTAGTGATCTAATCTTAATCGTTCCTTCCTCGTAGATGGAATATAGTTATTAAAAGTATTGTCTCCGCAGCAAAACCCGATTCTCCCAGAGAGAGACAATTTTATTGACTTCCAAACAGAACAGTCTTACAGATGACAAAAAATCCAACAGAGTCCATATCACGACAGTGCTAGTAATATTTAGAGCCCCATGGAACCATGGATCTCTATAAAACACTATATATATATACACTCGGGTATATGCACATAATTCCACCAAGACTCCTATCAGGCCCTTTACTGATAATATCCATTTGTACATTGAATGTACATACTGTTATGAATATTTTCTTATATAAAGCTTGTATTATTTCTATACTGGTGTGAGACTATATGCTTGTGGTTAATGTTATATGCTGGCTGCAGTACTTCTTCCTCTTCCAATCACTTTGATTAGATTACTGGTTAATTTCCAAGGAAGGGAATTTCCTCAATTCACAGAGGCCCTGACCTGGGTAGAGGCACTGCTAATTTTATTATCAATCCCACTCTTCCACTTAGCGGAGGTTCTGGTTCTCTGTTTACCTACAGGTTTAACACAGTATTCTTTTTGGGGAGGGCCGTTTTTCATAACCCTGGTTGAACTGGATGGAATTATGGCTCTTTTAACCAGATTAACTATGTAACTATGTAACCTAATCAAAATGGGGACTACAATAGTTAAGAAAGATATTTTTCCATGTGGTAAGTGCTCAGTCCATAAGAAATTATGTCAGGGCAATTAGGATCATGTCTGGGTTGCATGGACAGTTTACTTCTGCACTCATAATTAGTATTAGCATAAAACGTCTGCCAGTTTACGATTGATCCTCCTAGAGAGAGTTAAGGTTAGGTGAGAAAGTACCTGCACCTCCATACAGAGTGAGCAGTGTTAAGGGAGAGTGCTGCTGTATTACCCCTAGCTATTATGTGAGTATAATGCCTAAATGGTAAAGTTAACAAAATGTTAATATGACTTAAGAAGACACTTTCCAGTAAGCCAGTATACATTTTTGATAAGCCTGTAACCTAGTAACATCTTGTCCATTGACTGAGTAGGCATTCTGAGTGGGGCACACTATAAAAAGTGTTTGGCTCTGGAACGTGTGGTACCCCTCTGCTACAAAAAAGGAAAGCTCTCTCCATTTGTACATAACTATATACTCCCAAACTGTTGGCTACATTTATATACTTACTAAAGCCTCAGGCCAACTTCTGAGATGCATACAACATAACTATAATTGCTTTGGAGTTACAAAACTTATATAGTTTTTAAAGTCGGAGTAAACTCCCATGCTTGAACTTTACCTCGGTAAGCCTATAATTAGAGAAAGTGGGGGTACACAGAATATCATGAATACAACAATTCCCAGAGTCCAATCAATGGCTAATGGTGGCACCTGTCCTCAGAGATAGGCCTTTGGAAGGAGCTGATGCTCCGAGCACATAGCCTTGCCCATCACAACAAACTTTGTCTGTGTGTATCCCGGCTTACTCCCCACCCTCAGTGACGTCACATCTGCCCTGCGTTCCACGGCGGCTCCCCCCCCCCCCCCCCATGCACCAGATGAGCTTTTAATAAATTTTGTCCTGTGAGTGTTTTTAATCTCTGTATGCTATCAAGCCCTGTCTACCAGCAGCAGCAGTCACCGTGTCCCTGATGTGCTGTAAACTGCGGCTCCCATGCGCATGCACGGGAGTGATGTCATTGTGGTTCTAGCCACTCACACAGTCGAAGTCCGCAAACCCGGAAGTAGACTGGGTAAAGATGGAAGCGCCTTCAGTGGTGACAGTGCGCTGCTGGAGGGCTTTGTTCTAAGGTAAGTTTCACATAATGTGCTAGTATGCGATGCATACTAGCACCTTATGACATTGCCTTGCAGGTTTAAAAAAAACAAAATGTCAGCGGTTTACTACCGCTTTAACGTTGATACTGGATTTTTTTTTCATATTTATTTAGAACCTTTACAAGTAAACATTTAATGACACCATATTCCCTGAGCACTGTGGTTTTCTAAAGGCAGAGTACAGCAGAAATAACAGAATACATGGTTTGATTACCTAAATTTAAACAAAAGACATCCCAAAATTGTTCCAAAAGTGCTTTTACAGGTTGAGCAAATAGCCTACTGTTTTGACCCAGTAGCATTCAAACTACTTGCTCAAAAAATGTTTATAAGGCCTCCTTAATTATTTACAGGCATGGGCGTAGCATAAGGGGTTGCAGGGGTCACAATCGCAACACCACCCCTAGCTCCAAGGGGCCCCTGCAGCCTCCCTGTCATATTATCATATCCTCCACAAAATCCAGCTCCGATCTGCCCTAGGGCCCCACAGCCACTCTTAAGTACTGGGCTTCAACTTTGCCTTCCACAATCCACACCCCTTTGTTCCCATTGGCTGGGTAGAGAAGCTGTGAGCCATTTCCCGAATGAAGAGGAGCATGAGGTGAGAACATCCCAGGATGGGGAAGTGTCTGTGCTGTGTGCTGGCAACATGGAATGGTAACCGAGCTCGGCGAGGCAAGAGGAGGAGAGTGCCGTCCTGTAGCCATGATGGGACCAACGTCACTGGTGAGGTATGACACTGCTCAGCATCTCCTAGTCACCAGCTGGGATTCTCTGTCCCCCCCCCCCCCCCCACCCGGGGATGTCTACTTACCCCACTTCCTTGACAACTGGGGAAAAGACATACACCTCCGGGAGGTGACATTCCCAACACCTGCCAACAATGACAGAGAAACCTTCAGAAGTTGCTAAAACAAATCCCTTAACACCTCCTTGGGGGGCCCCTGAAGGGCTGCAGGCTCCAGATTTTGTGTCACATGGCTTTGCCCTCACAGATCTAAGTTGCCCCCCCAAAGCCCCCTGACCACCCCCTCCACTCTGCATGCTATGCCTGGCTGCTGAGCTCCTTACCCATTACAGCACTCTATACTGTTTCTCCTCCAAAGGGCTGAAATCACATTCCTTTACAACACAGCCAGTTAGACATGATCGGCACAGGGTGTATCTGCCTACTGCAACTACACTGCCATTCTGACCAGAGAATTTTACGGGTTTGAAGGGCAACATAAAAGCCAGATACACCCTGTGAAGACTGACAGACTGTGTGTAAAGAAATGTGATTTCATCCCTGTGTAGTGTGTGGGGGGAGCTGTATACAGTGCTGGGATGGGAAAGGAGCTCTGCCAAGTGACCTGCCAGGGGTCCCTGTCCTCTGCTTCTCCAGCGGTAATCCCTGTCCTCTGCGTACAGGGGGGACCAAATGCGCAAACCACCAGGGAGGGATCAATATGAAAAAAACAATATGTAGCTAGATATGAATAGCTGCCGCAGCCACCATTAAAGTTTGTCGTTGTTTAATTTAATCTGCCAGCGCCCCATTTCTTATATATTCTTATATATTTTTTAATCCCTGTCCTCTGATGTAAAGAGGAACTCTGAGAACTCAAAACTCTTAAGCCATTTTGAGTATCTTGACACGCAGTGGATGTATCTGCACGCACGTTGGAAGTAGTGGGGGGGGGCCAGGTCAACTTTTGCATCAGGGCCCACAAGCTTCAAGCTACGCCTCTGTTTACAGGACAGGCACATTTTTCACGTTTTGAGATTGACTTGAGTGCATGTATTTGTACTTCAAATACCATATAGAATATGTAGCTCAGATTTGTGCAGCATCTCAAAAGTGGGTTTATTGAAGCTGCAAGTGTGCAAAGAAGAACATACAAAGTTCTATTACAGAGGAAAAACAAAAAATGAATGAGGAGTATTAGCACCTTATACAAATATATACAAATGATTCCTATAGAAAATTCACTTTAAAGTCAACTTGTACATTATTAAAAAAAAAAGTAAAAAGTTTTTTTTATAGTAAACATCATGTTAAAGAACACACACCACACATGATGGCTGTTATTACTTTTGTTAGCAAGAAAAGCCTCTTCTGTGTCCCTATGTCTCTCTGTTTCACTTCTTTTTTAGAACTTGACTTTTCCTAACTTTAGGGCTTATGTCATTCCACTGTCCAATGGCATGCTTAGTGTCATTGCCCTGACACTGAATGACCAATAAGAGCACTTTTAAGTGAATGGCAACTAATGGAACTTAGCAATGAAGTCAAGTAGAATAAAGACCCAGTGATAAAGTTTAACTATGAAGACTATTTCTAAAGGACTTTGGCTTTCTTTCTCTGCATACTGCAGGACCTCGCAGGAAATACTACATATGCTGACATATTATGTGTAATTTCAAGGTTACATGACAGCCTTCCTCCTGCAACACTTTTTTTCCCTATTAGAATGAATAGGGGCATAGCAGAACATGTGCCAGAGTAACTACTCATAGAAAAGCAATGGTATGGTTACATTTAAGCCAGGCCACTGCCTTTTAAATTGGCCCCTAGCACACAGAAACCTTTTCTGTCCAATAGTAGTCACTTTGTGAAGTGAGTGCTCATAGACAGAATGCTTTTCACATTTGAAAATGTAGTGCAGGTTTACTTTCAATTGAAAATGCAAAAACACCCATTGGTAGGAAAAAAGTCTAAACCGATTATACCGATTATATGTTATATGTGCTTGGTTTCAACCAAACCAAACATGCAACTATAAAATCTGGACTAGATTAAGTGTTTTTGGACTGACAAAAGTTTCCTAAGTGGTTTGGCTTGTAAAAGAACTGGATGTACTTGACTTGATGCTGAGTTTACAGCACAAATATTTTGTGTGTAATATTTGACATAGATTCTAACATTGTAATTCTATATTTTTTAGAAAAATGGTTAGGTTCAGGTCTAGGATTAGGGGCTAGGTTAATGTAAGGCTCAGGCTAAAGCCAAAGTTAAGTGCTTAAATTAGGGTTAGCTTAAGGATTCAAACTGATATTTTATATTTTTTTGCTATGTGTATAAGCCCAGGTTCACACTGACTGCGGGAATGAAATGGTGCGAGTTCAGCTGAACTCGCACCATTTCATTCCCGCATGTCAGTCCCGATTTCAGTGGCAATTTCAGAGACATCTGTGCAGGATTCTCTGTCAATGGAAATCGCGTCCCGAAATCGCAAAGAGTAGTACATAAACTACTTTTTGAAATTGGTGCCGAGCTGCGAATGCATCGTCGCGCCGATTAGCCTTTTCCATTGCCGGAAATTGCGGCCGATTTGACATGTCAAATTACACCAATGTGAACCAGGGCTCAATGTGCTTTTTTTTAGCTGTGTGTATAAATTTCACATTTGTACAATAAAGCACTTATAGACAGGCTAGTATGTAAGAAGAATCATAAGGCTCCTTTCCAATGATGTAAATAAATGCATTAAATATTTGTATGCAATATTTCTTATGACTAAAATATTTTAAAAATGTTGTTTTGTTTTTAACATAATACAGAAAGACATTATATAAAAAGCACTACACAGGGTACTGTGGATGACCAGACAGCCTTATAATGATTTGGCACGTGGCCCCACCATTTATATTTATAGGTATAGACTTAGAAAAGGAGAAGTAATACATAATAAATTACACATTATCAAACATGGCATGCCTGTTCCATGCAGTAAGAAAAAATTCTGCCTGTTTATGTTTCTTGTTCAGATAAATGTCTGTAATAGGAAATTATAAGATGGCAGTCTACATTTATTTAATGTTGCCTATGGACTGTTCACACAATCACAGAATATCAAGGAAATACTTTGAACACAACTGGTTTTACAAAGTACAAATTTAAAAAAAATTGCTTGTCTATAAATAATATTTACAATTTCAACAGTTACATTTACTTAACTAATAGTATCAGAATAGTATCAGTATTTTTCAGAAAAGAAAGGCTTCTTGTTTTAAAGCAAGCCAAATATTGCACAAGCAAAGCAATGCTGTTCCAGGTCCACCTGCTAAAACAGACCCCATACAACTCCCATCTCAGGTGTAAAGTCCAGCTCTACAGGCTGATCAGTAGACCTAGTCCTGATTAGGTGCTAAAGCGCGTTGACTTTGGTAAAATGTTTTATGTTGTTTTGCAACAATAAAAGTGCAGCCATCCGGACTTTCCCTTGTTTCAACAAGCCCAAATATATAATTAACATACATAATTATAACATACTACTCTAACTTTACTTTACTTTATTAAGTGTTTCAAGGCACTCTAGAGCTAGGTTGATGAATAATGGTGTTATTAATCAAAAATATTAACATTTACAAACCTGACCAAACCCTCTGAGAGCTGAAGACAAACCAGCGCAAGAATCAACCACTTCATGGTTCTAAACTTAGGCAACACCAGTCTTCTGGGACTGTGCTGTAAGATGGTGGCTGTGATATTTTATAGAGCTGTTGCATTGACGCAAGAATATAATCTGGAATCTAACCTTCAATCAATGTTTGGGATAAATGTATTTATTTTGGAAGTCCTAAGCATGTATTATCTCAACTAATGTTATAAAAAAGCTGCTTAATATAATATTAAAGGAGATTTAATGGACTGATACATTTTTGCTAGTGGAAACACTATTCTTCAAGCTACAACATAGCTATCAAAAGGAAAATAAAGCTATCAAAAAGAAAATATAATCTTTCACTGTTGTTCTACTGCAGAACATAACACAAAATTAAAACAGAAAATAAGGTCACACTTTTTTTCAGTACCATATCATGCCTAATATTAATATTTTATCATACCTGTGTCCCATACACTGTAAATAAGAAGGAACTCACATAGTTTGCTTTATCCATAGTGTTATTTTAACATCTTGACTTCCAGAAAGGTTTTGCCACCTTCATGTCCTGGGCATTTTTTTCTATTTTTTACTGTGCTACTTTAACCACTTCCTAACCGTGCCATAGCCGAAAGAGGACTACTGCATGGCTCTCTCGTTCTGGGAGGGCATCCATGGACATCCTCCTAAAACCACGCCTCTAGCGCACCCCTGGGGTGAGCATCTAGCATGCTCTGTGATCGCTGTGTCCTTCACAGCTGATCACAATGTAAACAAAGTTGCTGGACGCCTTAAAAATTTACTAAGGACACTTATCCCCCTATTACTTTCCCTTGTGTTATCAACTATTGGTATTATCAGCTAGTAGCTGTGGTAGCTATGGAAGAATGATTTATAGGATGTGTTACATACCTTATCCCCCCCCCTTTGTCTCTATTTCAGTATTTGTTTCTTTTTCTATAGTCAATACTAAAAAGGTAAAAAGGGATAGAATAAGGAGAGAGCGGAGAAAGCCCCCCCCCCCCCCCCGAGTAGAGTTCTTTGAGGTACAAATATGAGGGGCAAACCAAGTAAAACAAGTAAAAGTGTCCCACCAACGTCAAGCCCAGGAGGTATCCAACGGTACATGGCGAACAATACTAGCCTAGTAGAAGAAGCGCAGGGAAGCCCCAGGTTGGGGGCCCACCTGCGCTCAGGGCTAAACAGACAGAAAATTACAGAAGATAACAAATGGGGCAATGTAAATGAAGTAAAATAGGGGGGTCAAAAGGAGAAGGAAACAATGCGCAGGGTAGCGACAAAACTAAACTGGTAGATCAGGAAAATAGACCAGAGGGAGCAGGTCTAACAGGTGGAAGTAGTGTAGAACCCAGAACGCAGGAGGAACCCCCACAAATAAAGGAGATGCTTTCAGAGATGTTTTCAAAAATGGAAGCATCTCTGAAAGTGGAAATCGCCGCAGTAAGAACAGATATTGGGTTAGTCCTAGGGCGAGTAGAGGAGACTGAGAATAGACTTGAATACAGGAGCAAAGACTGGATGAGATAGCTGAACAAGTAACAATACTGCAGAGAGCGAATAGAGCCCTTATGTAAAAGTTAGAAGACCAAGAGAATAGGAGTAGGAGGAAGAACGTGCGTATTAAAGGTTTGCCAGAGACACATAGCAACATAGAGCTGAGCAATATCGCACAACTATTTAATCCGTTGTTAGACAGAGACACCACAGAGATTTTAAAAATAGATAGAATACACAGGGTGAGGCAGCGTGCGGGCGCGGGGTCAGAGAAACCGAGGGATGTAATAGTGAGGTTTCACTATGCAGAAGAAAATACTTTAATTATGAGGAAATTAAGGACATTGCAAGGGGTGACATACTAGGTAGGGGGTGGGGGCTCCCCCTTTTGTTTTCTTTTGGTTTTTTTTTCTGTGCTTTTTTGTCTCGCTCACTTCCCCCCCAGCACCAGAATAGGAGTATCCTGGGTCCCACGAGAGGCTCCTAATGACCAAATCGAAAATTAAGACATGGTGATGGTTAATTTGATCACATACAATATAAGGGGTTTAAATACCAGAAAAATATATATATATAAAATTTAAATAAGGAATTGCAATACAGTAAACCCCCCTCCATCGCTGGGGTTATGTTCCGGACCCACCCGCGAAAAGTGAAAAACTGCGAAATAGAAAGACCCTATTTAAATACACCCTAGGCATGTTTTGTTAATATTTTAATAGCATTTAAAGGTCTTTAAACACACTTTTATGCAATAGAAACACATTAAAGATAGAGAGAGAGATCAAGAGGATTTTTAAAACACAAAAATATTGTCTTAACAGTACAGTATACTGTACAGTACAGTAAAAAATAGCGTACATAACTGCGAAAATGGCTAAATATTACCACAATATCAGAATAACAGGTCCTAATTAAAATACCGCAATATACCGGGACCGCAAAAACTGAACCGCAATATAGCGGGGGTTTACTGTATTTAGAAGCAAGTATCGTGTGCCTCCAGGAGACATACATAACTCAAACATTGGGGATCAGGCTGACCACACACCATTTTCCAGTATGGTTTTATGGAGATACTCCATCCCCTCATTCAAGAGGCATAGCAATTGGCTTCAGTAAGATGTTAAAGTTTGAGGTTTAGGAGCGCCTCGTAGACCCAGAGGGTAGATACTTTTTTTTAAAAGGAAAATTGTTTAATATGAAATGTACGATTGTGAATGTATATGCACCGAATAAGAACCCCGACAAATTTGTTAAGAAAATCTTGAAAGAATTGGAAGGTTTTAAAGAGGGTAAATTGATTGTAGCAGGAGATTTAAACTGGAGTATAGATCCAAGGGTGGATACCTCAGGAGGGAGAAACCGTTCCACAGAACAAAGGCAGAACATTTTTTACAAAAGCATTAGCAAACTGGCAACTACAAGATGCCTGGAGGGTTACTCACTTAAAGGAACGGGGTTATACCTGTTTCTCCCCGGTACACAACTCCTACTCCAGGATTGATTATATCTTTATCGAGCATCAGTTAGCGTCGGCCCTTAAAACAGCAGAAATAAAAACAATCACTCTATCCGATCATGCTCCAGTAAAGATACAATTGGAGATGAAAGGGGATTCTGGACCGGGGTTAAACTGGAGGTTAAACGACTCTCTGATCCAAGAGCAAGAAACAATTAATAGGATTGAGCAGGAATTGGACAGTTTTTTTAAGGTTAATGAGACACCAGGAACATCCAGTGCAATAGTATGGGAGACCCATAAAGTGGTAATCAGAGGGATCTTAATAGGAATTGGAGCAGGAAAGAAGAAGGCAAGGGAAAAAAAAGGAAAAAGGATCTATATAAAGAAATAAATGATGCAGAGCAAAGAACAAGACCTAAAGGGATCTCGGAAAGGCAGGAACTGATGATAAAAAAGAGAGAATTAGAAGATTGTTTAGACCAAGAGGGGAAAGCTGCTTACCATATCATTGATAAGGAAAGGTATCAGTGGGGAAATCGATCGGGTAAATGGATGGCCAGACGGGTGAAGGAAAAACACAATAGGACTTTTATAGCGAAGGTTAGAGATGCAACAGGCAATATACAGATCCCCTCCCTGGACATAGCAAATACATTCCACTCCTATTATAGTACCCTATATAATATTAAGCAGAAGGAGGAAGTGAAGATAAAGCAGAGAGAAGAAACGAGGGAATTTCTTCGGTACCTGGACCTCCCGAGGGGCGAGAAAGAAGAAATGGAGGCCTTAAAGCAGTGGTTCTTAACCTCAGTCCTCATTATTCCCCACCAGGCCATGTTTGCAGGCTTCCCTTTTATCTTGCACAGGTGCTTTAAATCTAAGTCAATGGCTTGGTATTTTGGACAGCCATTTTATCTAAGGGAAATTCCCAAAACATGGCCTGGTGGGGGGGGGTAATGAGGACTGAGGTTAAGAACCACTGCCTTAGAGGCACCCATAGCGGTAGAGGAAGTAGAAAGAGCAATCAAGAATACCGCCCCTGGAGGAAGTCCAGGCCCCGATGGATTCCCCATTGGGTACTACAAAAAGTTTTGTAAGCAGTTAGCCCCGAAATTATGCAATTACTTTAATATGGTAAGGGAAGGAGGGAATTTCAGAGAGGAGACACTTGGCATACATCACCCTGATCTTAAAAGAGGGGAAAGACCCCATGGCAGTAGAGAGTTATAGGCCAATTTGGCCGGTGGTTGTGGGGGTCTGCGGACGGGAGGCTTATCAGAATCTGGAAGCCTCCTTTAACAAGTTGACCCCCAGCTCCCGCCCCCCCTTTTTGAAATGGTAAGGGGGTACAAAAGTACCCCTACCATTTTACAAAGAAAGTATAAAAAATTGTTAAAAAACGCACAGACACTGTTGGGAAAAGTCCTTTATTAAAAATAAAAAAAATTCAAAAAAAAAGAGTCCAGCGGTGGTAATCCACTCTTGCTATCCAGCGATGGCTGATCTCTTCTCCGGGGTCCAGCGATGAGGGATCTCTCCCGATGACGTCCAGCGCAGCGCATCCTGTCTCCATGTCTCGAACCCCCTCTGACGTCCAGCGCAGCGCATCCTGTCTCCATGTCTCGAACCCCCTCTGATGTAACGCAGGTTTCCGTCATCGGGAGAGATCCCTCATCGCTGGACCCCGGAGAAGGCGGAGAAGCCCGGGTTTCCACTTGCGTCAGAGGGGGGTGGGGTCAGGTGACGGGTGGCCCTGTCCTCCTCAGCTAAGACCCGTCAGGCACCGGGATTCCCATATCCAACCAATCGGCGTGCGTTCCACCACTGGAGGACCAGGAAGTTCCACTCTGTAAAACGTGAACGGGATGCGCCTCAAATAGTCACAGCACACTTGGTTGGATACGCCTGTTCCCTCCAGTGCCGAGGCAAGGCACTTTTAAATGTAAGAGGCCATTTGGCGGTTTTATTTTTTGTATGTCTGAAGTTCCATTAAAACAATATTACGCTATGGCCCGCTATGTTTGTATTTTTTATGAGCATCTGTGGATGGAGGTATCCCTGGCTTTGCAAAAGAGAAATCTCCCATCAAAGGCAGCAGTTCCTTAATCTGCCAAAGCTGCACCAGACCTGTCTTTTTAATTAAAGGGGTCATGGTGAGTTGGTGAGTAGGATACCTACTATCTCCCACCTGGTGAAGCATTGTTGTTATTTTCCTCTTCAAGTGGTGAAATCTACTCACTTCAGTATAAAGGAATCCTTTCCAATTTATGGACTTTCTTTATAATTCACTTTGTTGTACTACTTTTATGTTACTTATTTGTTTGCAATGGTGTAATTAACCATTTTTTTATACATAGCACGAGTGTACTTTATATTGGGTTTATTATGGTATAGTACCACCTTATTCCTTACAACTCACCACTTGTATATTTTTACCTCTAAACAACCCAAAGAGACTTATACAGGAAGTGACTGTTTTGATTCAGAAGGTTGACCTTGTTACCCCTTAACACTCTTATACGCAGTACATGCTGGGTAGGAGATAAAAGAAACCAGAGCGGCCATTTTAGGTCTCTTGGGATCGCGTTGCCTGCCTGTGCAGATTTATGAGGAGGCTTCCCGGAGACAGCTGCCTACAGCCATCACGGAGTGCAAACCTGCTTGTTTGTGAAGTGACCTGACGGAGCCAGAGAGACGGTGACCAGATGGAGAAGGTCCAGAGATACTCATCGGAGCATCGGAGGCCTGGATCCACCCAGTGGAGCGGTACAGAGCATCTGGCCCAGCTGACACAGAAGCAAGCTGCAGTCACCTGACCAAGGTTATCACACGGAACTCCGATCCAGTTGGTGAGCGGGTTACGGCCCACCGTTTGTTAACTTTTTACATGCAGTTAGACTCACATACAGGCCTCACTGGTATCTGTAGTTCCACGGAGGAGTAACAGAGCAACTGACACTGAGCAGGCTTGAGGCCTATTTACTCTGGCGCCCCAAGCGCTGTAAATTAGTTATTGGAGTTACACTAGGAGCACCTTAACCTAACCTTCCATAGACTTTGGATTACAAATATCAAAAGGAGTTACTTTAGCTATCGAAGAAAGAAGATCCCGGACAAAGTACTTTAAGTGAGATCTCACGCATAGCCTTTAAAGTAGGGGGAGCTCCGAGTTATATATATACTATTTTAAATTGTTCATATTGAAATTCATTGTGCTGTCGTCCTACGTTGGGATGACAGCATAATTTCTGTAATCACGTTTTGAATATACTGCAGTAAAAATATTTCTGGTTAAATATCCAGTTGTGTGGTGTACTGTTTTTTTCCCCACCAGGTGGAGCCAGTGAATCCTGAGGGTGCAATACAGGTACTTTGCATTGGCTTATATTGTACTGTATTATATTGCACCACAGCTGTGCCAATGGGATTGAGTCAAGTTAGTGGGGTTTCTTGGTAGAGTGCAGGCCCAATTCAAACCAGCAGCTCATTCGGGGGTCAGTGCTACACGTGGGGGCTCGTGCTGCTGTTGGCAGTCACGGACCGACCGCGGGTGGCGAGTGGGACCACATGAATGGGGTCCAGGGGTCGGATACAAGAGTTACTTGAGGGTTTGTGGGTTTTAGTGGGCCATTTTGAAGGTGGACAGGGCCGATCACCAGCAAGTGGGCTAGGAGTCGGCAGTGCTGGAGCAGATGGTGGGGTTGTTGAGGGGGCTTCTGGTGGGGAGACAGTCACAGCAGCCGCAGCGGGTACACCGGCCAATGCGGCGGAGGATAAGACTGATAAGGAGAGTTTTGCGGAAAAAGGGTCTACGGAGCCGACGGTTTGAGCCGACATCGTGAGGATAGCTGATGCGGCAAAATGTGAGGTGAATGTATGCTTCGAGGGACCACTGGGGGCACACCTGAAGCAAGAGGTACGGGAAAAAATTTGGAATGGGGAATACGTGGAGATTTTCTCCTTGTTACCCTTGGAAAAGTTTAATCTGGATAGGGTGAAGCCGGATGACACTAAGAAGGAGGACGAAGAATAGAGGAGATACCGGTTGATCCCCCGTATGTTTGCAAATTGGTTGCAGGCATTCGCCATTTTGGCTGGTGTCATAGGTGAAAAGAACCCCAAGCATTGCTGGGCGTTGTTTTGCTATATGGATGCTGTCAGGAAGGCGTATAGGGTGTACGGAGGCACGGCGTGTTCGAATCGAACATCGGCCGTTCATCCGCTCATTGAGGGCAGAACTCTGAGGGCCGTTCACATCAAATTCGTGTGATGCGAACGGTCCACGATGCACTGCGCCAGTCGCAGTGCATTGCTGGCTGATGATTGGCCAAGCATGCACTGTGACCCTGCATGCTTGGCCAATCATAGAGCCAGCGGCGAGAAGAGCAATAATTGGCCACAGGCAGGATGCCTGTGGCCAATTATAGCTCAGGGGGTTTAGTACACGCGCCACACTATATATGGACGCCACGCCGGCGGCCTCTTGTAGTGTGTTCCGGCTTGAGGAACAGTGACAGTGTACTGTACATGTACACACTATATGTGAATCATTTCTGCGTGGGGAAAGTGTAGGGAAAGAGGAAAAATAGGCAGGGATAGTGTATTCTGCTCAGCCTTTGCTTGTGGGGAAAGTGTAGGGATAGAGGAAAAATAGGCAGGAATAGTGTGTTCTTCTCATTGCTGTTCTCTACCAATCCAGCCATCTGCAGGAGTTAGTGTGTGTGTGCTGTGTGAGTATAGCACAGCAGTAGCACACTAAACCACCTTACACTGTATCTGCCCTGTGTCACCTAAGACAGCCATCTGCAGGAGTTAGTGTGTTTTGTGTGCCCCCAGCACAGCATAGTATACACCAACATTCCATACATACATACATACATACATACATACAGTATATACCTACAGTCCCTGTCTTGTTTGCACCGCCTGTATACTGCGGTTCAGAGTATATAGGGTTTTAGGTATAGGGTTTTATTTTGGGTGCAAGGTTCCCCTTAATATCCATACAAGACCCAAAGGGGCTGGTAATAGGCTGGGGTAGCCGTGACAGTGCATGCATCCCTGATCATGCCCCACTGGCGTGGTGAAAAAAATCCAAGCTCCCCTGACCCTGTCCTGGTGCCGTAGTCGCACAGGTACTCATTGATGGCCCTCTGCTGCGTGTGCAGTCGCTGCAGCATGGCCAACTTTGAGTTCCACCTGGTGGGCATGTCACATATAAGGTGGTTCTTGGGCAGGTTCAACTCCTTTTGCAGCGAAACCAGCCCAGCACTGGCATTATATAATCGGCGGAAATGCACACAGACTTTCCTGGCCTGCCTCAGGACATCCTGTAAGCCTGGGTACCTGCCCAAGAACCACTGCACCACCAGGTTAAGGACATGAGCCACAAAGGGCACATGGGTCAGTTGTCCCTGTCGCAGGGCAGAGAGGAGGTTGGTGCCATTGTCGCAAACCACCATTCCTGGCTTAAGCTGGCATGGCGTCAACCACCTCTCGGCCTGCCCCTGCAGAGCTGACAGAACCTCTGCCCCAGTGTGGCTCCTGTCCCCCAAACACACCAGCGCAAGCACAGCATGGCATCTTTTTGCCTGCGTACTTGCATAGCCCCTTGAACGCCTACGGAGCACCGCTGGTTCCGAGGAAAAAGGACAGGAAGGCTCCATGGAGGAAGAAGAAGAGGAGGGGATGGAGGAGAGAGGTGTGTCACAACCAGTAGTAGCATTTTGGAGGCGTGGTGGTGGAACAACCTCCAACACTACTGCACCTTGTCCTGCATCCTTCCCATCTGCCAAAAGAGTGACCCAATGGGCCGTGAAAGATAGGTAACGTCCCTGTCCATGCCTGCTGGACCATGAGTCAGCATTATATGCACCTTACCGCTGACCGCCCTGTCCAGCGAGGCATGGATATTGCCTTCCACATGCCGGTAGAGAGTCGGAATCGCCTTCCGAGAGAAAAAGTGGCGTTTGGGAACCTGCCACTGAGGAACTGCACATTGCACAAACTCACGGAAGGGGGCCAAGTCTACCAACTGAAAAGGCAGCAGTTAAAATTCTAGCAATTTAGTCAAGCTAGCATTCAATCGCTGGGCATGTGTATGGCTGGGAGTGAACCTTTCGACGGTCCAGCAGCTGGGGCCGGGAAATTTGCCTGGTACAATTGGACGTTGGTGTACTGCTAGCAGAGTGCCCGCAAGTACTTGGCTGTGACACACCTAATTCTACACCTTCATTCCTCTCAGTGCAGCTTTCAGAGAGGACTGAAGGTATAGTGGGGGTGGAGATCCCAGCTGATGAGGACCAAGGAGAGGTCTGCTTTGTTCTTTAAGGTACGCTTGATAACGAGCTGCATGGCAGGTCAACATATGTCTGGTCAAGCATGTGGTGCCCAAGCGGCTGATTTTTTGGCCACGCGAGATATGCGTGAGACATATGTTGCAAATAGCAGTGGTGCGATCTGCTGCACTCGTCTCAAAAAAGGCCCACACCAAAGAACTTTTGGAATAATGAGCAGAGGCAGCGCCCTGCACAGGCGGAGCTCTGCGATGTGATTCAGTCGGTGTGCTGCCCTTAAGCTGGCCCCCAGGGGGCATCCTGCCTCGTTGGAGATGTGCCTCCTCCTCCTCCTCCCCTCTCCTATCAGGGACCCACGTGGAGTCAGTGACCTCATCATCCCCTCCCTCTTCACCACTGGAGCAAACCTGGCAGTATGCTGCAGCTGGTGGAACATGACTGCCAGATTGCTGTCCTTGAGCATCCCCTCTCTCTGCGCTAACACTACTGCCTTCCTATAGCTGGGTATCATAATCAGAGCCTTCAAAACGCTGGGCATCGTCCTGGAGAATGTACCCAACACTGTGGTCAAACAGTTCGGGGGACTCCTCAGGAGGACATGGTGGGTCTAGGGAAGGATTACTTTTCACTGTGCATGCAAACAGGTAAGGTCATATGGTGATATTATGACCATGCCCAATAAAATTGTGCCAACGTCCCGCAGGTAATTGTAAGTGGAGACTAACTAAAGAAAGTGGACTTTATAGGCACAAAAATACATATACTACAAAATATAAAAGAAAGGGTATTTTATTAAAAATATATGTATATATATTGAATCGCGATAAATCAGCGATTACATATGCCCAAAATATATTTAGTAACGTAGTAAACAACATCAGACCTTCTTATCAGTAAACCAACACCCAAACAGTGAGATGTATTGATCTTGATAATATCATAAGCAGTGATGGCACTAACGCCGTTAAAGTAAACAGCGTTACGTAACACCGTTACTTTAGAGGGTAACGAGTAATCTAACTGATTACTCTTCCCCTCGCGGTAACGCCGTTCCCATTACTGGGGCGGCGTTACCGCAATTACCCGCCGCGATCGCGGAGCCGTCCGTGGCCTCAGCCTTAGGAAAGGCCGCGGCTTCGGCCTAGCTCCGGAGCGGCGGCCATATTTGTGCACCCGATGGCCGCAGCTCCGGCCTAGCTCCGGAGCGGCGGCCATCTTGGTGCACCCATCGGCCGTTTACAATGTGATTGCTCCGTCAAATGACGGAGCGATCACTTTGTAAACAAACCGGCGTCAAGATGACGCTGGTCTCCCCTCTGTGTACAGATATGTACAGTGGAGGGGAGAGATCGGATGGCAGCAGCCATCCCTCCATACCCTGCCAATACTCTGCAACACCCTGCCAATACTGTGCAATACTCTGCAACACCCTGCCAATACTGTGCAATACTCTGCAACACCCTGCCAATACTGTGCAATACTCTGCAACACCCTGCAACACCACGAGCTCGAAGGCGTTGCTGTAAAAGCTTAGATTGTTCCTTGAAATCCTTAATACGCCGTAACTGTACACATCTTAAGGATTTCAAGGAACAATCTAAGCTTTTACAGCAACGCCTTCGAGCTTGTGGTTACACAAAGACCTTGCTGCGAAAAGCCTACAATCAGGCCTTATCAAAAAAAACGTGTTGATCTTCTATTTAATGATTCTAAAAAACCAACGCCACAAACCACTCAAATTGTTACTACATTCTCGTCTCAACACGAGGATGTTAGAAAAATATTAATATCACATTGGCCGTTACTCAATGAGGACCCCATTTTGGGAAAATATCTTAGAGATCAACCAGAAATCGTCTTTAGACGGGCAAATTCTTCAAGGGATAAACTGGTAGATAGTCACTACACATCCCCTCACAATGAACAATCTAATTTACCTTCTGGCACATCCCCCTGCGGGGGCTGCACTTTTTGCCCTTGGGTTGTTTCCTCAAAATCTTTTACTCTCCCCAATGGGGAGAGGTTCAGTCCCAGATTTTCAGCTACGTGCCACACACAGGGACTCATATATTTGATGACACGCCAGTGTGGAGTATTCTACGTTGGGAAAACAGCCAGACAGCTAAGGCAAAGGATCAATGATCATGTATACTATTCCGGCAACGGTAAGATGCTGACACCCATTAGTCGCCACCTTGACCTGTATCACTGTTTTGATACTTCATGTATATCCTTTGCTGTCTTGGCTGTCATTCCAAAAAATCCTAGAGGGGGGGAATGGGATAAAATTATTCTTCAAAAAGAAACTTTTTGGATAGAAAGACTTAATGCAGTCCGGCCACCAGGCCTGAATGAAAGTCAATCCTACAAATGTTTTCTATAGCATAACATTTGACTATACATGATGCATGAACATTATTTTCTGCTCCCCCTCCCAACAGTTACTATACATGATGCATGTTGATGCGTTTTTGCCAGCTAACTGGTTGGATGACTATTCGCTTAGCTTGAACATTATTCTCTGCTCCCCCTCCCAACAGTTACCTGGATCCTTTACCCACTATGTTAGTGGACTATCCTTCGAAAGACTTCATTGGTAGAAACACTGAATAGGAATTATATTCCCCTGATATCCATCTAGAAAAATGTGCCCACTATTGCCTAAAGTATGCTACTATTGGCGGCTGTTATTTACTTTGTGGGCTATCAGTGTTTCTCAACTCCAGTCCTCAAGGCGCCCCAACAGGTCATGTTTTCAGGATTTCCCTCAGATGAAATGGCTGTGGTAATTACTAAGGCAGTGAAACTGATCAAATCACCTGTGCAAAATAATGGAAATCCTGAAAACATGACCTGTTGGTGCGCCTTGAGGACTGGAGTTGAGAAACACTGGGCTAGATAATAATAAAATACTATACGTATTTATCCACGATCTCTCTGCTCAGATATAAATATCTAAATATATACATAATGTAATAAACTGAACATTATGATCTGCTGTCTAGAATCCCAATATGGGTAACTATCGAATAATATGTTGTTTTTGTTTATAATTTATTTTTTAACTTTAATATATTGCTGTTTGCTGTGGATTTTCATGTGCATGATTTCCATTAATTTGGAAAGCTGGACATGCCATTTAATAACTGCGAGATAATATGTTTGTTATGTAATAACACATTCTCTGGAGTGCTGAACTGATGCTCAACTACGTTGACCTGCGTTCATTTGGAGATATAGGGACTGACGTGCGCGGTGTGGGGGGTATTAGTATGCGGAATTCAGTGTGGGGACATTTGGTTGCTGGGTATGGCCACACAGCGCTGCACATCCGGCTTCCCTCTTTGACCGGATGTGCGGCGATTGACGGGGACTCAGGCCGCAGTTTTGGGTCTGTTTCCCTGTCTCTGCTCCTGCGCTGTATGTATTCCCAGGCGCCGCTATTACGGCGTCCTGTGTTTAACACATGCGCAGTAGCCATTGGCCTGAGAAGGAGAGGAAGGGGCTGACCTTGGGACACGCCCCTCCCCTCCCTCGGAACCGCCTATTTAGGCACCAAACACCCTGCCATCAATGCCGTAGGATTGAGTGTTGTACAGCACTCACAACAACAAACATTGCAAGGCGCTTCTCTCTCTCTCTCTCTCTCTCTCTCTCTCTCTCTCTCTCTCTCGATACAGGTAGGATATCTTGCGTCCCCCCTTCCTCCTAAACTCTATTATATCCAGCACATTGGTGCTGTAGATACTGCAACCTTTATGCTATTTGATATTCACATTTATACTCTATATGAGATACTTAATACTTAGATACTTTTGTATCTCTACAGGATATTGTGCAGCTATCTATGAGGCAGTGTTTTGCTTCTTTGGCTTTGAAGGACTCCATGTTAATTGAAGGGCTGATCCCCCTCTTTGAACCTCGCAACATATCCACCTGACAAGAGAGATTTTTCTATTACAATTGAGGCTCCTGTGATTTAACTCTTTGATTCCCTACTGGCATGTTTATTTAACATGTCAATGACTGGATACATTTTTATCTACTTGGTATCCCACTTTTTACTGGCCAAATAATAATTTTACGGTAAGACATTTATAACTATATTTAATATGATCTTGCAAGAATATTTTCTCATGCCCCTATTGTTGGTGTTATCTACGTTAATGCTTAGTATAGCCCTATATGAATTTTCGTTTTGGAAACCGGCTTAAATATAGACATTGCATTATATACAGTACATAGATCAACCAAATAACCCCACTATATAGTGGCATCTGCGCCATAATGTATATGTGTGTTGCATGTACACATATTTATATATTTGTCTACATATACTGCCTAGACAGTTTCTATCCTTCAGCTTTGTTCCCCACTGCTTATCGGGCCTGCTATGCACCTTTTTCTCTGCACGCCGCTCCCCCCTCCCCGCAGTGTTCACGGTTCTGCTTGGGCATGAGTCCAGACACTCCATATTATAATAAAATAATACTGTTTCTCTCTTTTCTTTTCATATGTAAAAATGTGCTAGTTAGTATATGTTGTTAAATTTGTAAAAACTTATTGTGATATGTATTACCATAGAATCAATCGCTCCTGAGGAAGCGCTAACTTTAAAAGCGCGGAACATGTCGAGTTAAATCCTTTGACAAGGAAAAACGGACCTCCGCATCAGCATCACCCCAGATCTACAGGACCTAGTTCTATTTTCTATATACACTATTTATGCCAGTGATCAGTATAGAATATCTGGTTTTGTATACTTCTTACATGTGTCTACTTATGATATTATTAAGATCAATACATCTCACTGTTTGGGTGTTGGTTTGCTGATAAGAAGGTCTGATGTTGTTTACTACGTTACTAAATATATCTTGAGCATATGTAATCGCTGATTTATCGCGATTCGATATATATACATATATTTTTAATAAAATACCCTTTCTTTTATATTTTGTAGTATATGTATTTTTGTGCCTATAAAGTCCACTTTCTTTAGTTAGTCTCCACTTACACACGGGTCTAGGGAAGGAGTGACTGATGACATTGAGACGAGGGAAGAGGACGCGTTGGCAGCTGCTTTGCCAGTACCCTGAGCCTGGGTGAGAGAGGATGAGGAGGATGAGGAGGGATTGGTTATCCACTCTACCAAGTCTTCGGTATGATGCGGCTGAACGCATCCAGCTGCCGAAAATAAGGACAAGCGTGTCCCATGGCCACGTGCTGATGATGATGCACCGCGTCAACAACCAGCACTGTTGCCTCTAGACACAGAGCCTGCTTGCCCTCTTTTATTGACTCGTGTCTGCCTCTCCTTGTTGGCCTTCCAGACATACTAATGGCCTGCAGGGAGATGGGAAAACCAGCAATAAGGGGTAACTTCAGGTGTATACTGTGCAGGAGGCACACTACACCCACTGAAGATTACGCAGATGCCTTAGTGTGGCACAACTGAACTACACAGAACCAGCAATGAGGGGGTAGATTCAGGTGTATGCTGTGCAGGAGGCACACTACACCCACTGAAGATTACGCAGATGCCTTAGTGTGGCACAACTGAACTACACAGCACCAGCAATGAGGGGTAGATTCAGGTGTATGCTGTGCAGGAGGCACACTACACCCACTGAAGATTACGCAGATGCCTTAGTGTGGCACACAGTACGCCCACAAAGTTCTGGTTTCGATGAACGGATGAACAGCCGATGTTCGATTCGAACATGAGTTCGAATCAAACACCGAGCTCATCCCTATTCAGGATTTACTGATTCGGGTGAAGGGATCCTCCTGGTAAAGACTAACTAACCCCCTTTTTTCTACTTACAGTGGTGTGAAAAAGTGTTTGCCCCCTTCCTCATTTCCTGTTCCTTTGCATGTTTGTCACACTTAAGTGTTTCGGAACATCAAACCAATTTAAAACAATAGTCAAGGACAACACAAGTAAACACAAAATGCAATTTGTAAATGAAGGTGTTTATTATTAAAGGCGAAAAAAAATCCAAACCATCATGGCCCTGTGTGAAAAAGTGATTGCCCCCCTAAACCTAATAACTGGTTGGGACACCCTTAGCAGCAACAACTGCAACCAAGCGTTTGCGATAACGTGCAATGAGGCTTTTACAGCGTCCTGGAGGAATTTTGGCCCACTCATCTTTGCAGAATTGTCCTAATTCAGTTACATTAGAGGGTTTTCGAGCATGAACGGCCTTTTTAAGGTCATACCACAACATCTCAATAGGATTCAGGTCAGGACTTTGGCTAGGCCACTCCAAAGTCTTCATTTTGTTTTTCTTCAGCCATTCGGTGGTGGACTTGCTGGTGTGTTTAGGATCATTGTCCTGCTGCAGAACCCAAGTTCGTTTCAGCTTGAGTACACGAACAGATGGTCGGACATTCTCCTTCAGGATCTCTTGGTAGACAGCAGAATTCATAGTTCCTTTTATCACGGCAAGTCTTCCAGGTCCTGAAGCAGCAAAACAGCCCCAGACCATCACACTACCACCACCATATTTTACTGTTGGTATAATGTTCTTTTTCTGAAATGCAGTGTTCCTTCTACGCCAGATATACTTGGACACACACCTTCCAAAGAGTTCCACTTTTGTCTCATCGGTCCACAGAATGTTGTCCCAAAAGTCTTGGGGATCATCAAGTGTGTTGTGGAGAAATTGAGACAAGCTTTGATGTTCTTTTTGCTCAGCAGTGGTTTTCTCCTTGGAACTCTGCCATGCAGGCCATTTTTTGCCCAGTCTTTTCCTGATGGTGGAGGCATGAACGCTGACCTTAACTGAGGCAAGTGAGGCCTGCAGTTCCTTGGACGTTGTTGTGGGGTCTTTTGTGACCTCTTGGATGAGTCGTCGCTGCGCTCTTGGGGTAATTTTGGGCGGCCGGCCACTCCTGGGAAGGTTCACCACTGTTCCATGTCTTCGCCATTTGTGGATAATGGCTCTCACTGTGGTTCGCTGGATTCCCAAAGCGTTGGAAATGGCTTTATAACCCTTTCCAGACTGATAGATCTCAATTACTTTCTTTCTCAATTGTTCCTGAATTTCTTTGGGTCTCGGCATGATGTGTAGCTTTTAAGGATCTTCTGGTGGACCTTACTGTGTCAAGCAGCTCCTATTTAAGTGATGCCTTGATTGTGAACAGGTGTGGCAATAATCAGGCCTGGGTGTGGCTAGAGAAATTGAACTCAGGTGTGGACAACCACAGTTATAGTATGTTTTAACAAGGGGGGCAATCACTTTTTCACACAGGGCCATGATGGTTTGGATTTTTTTTCACCTTTAATAATAAACACCTTCATTTACAAATTGCATTTTGTGTTTACTTGTGTTGTCCTTGACTATTGTTTAAATTGGTTTGATGTTCCGAAACACTTAAGTGTGACAAACATGCAAAGGAACAGGAAATGAGGAAGGGGGCAAACACTTTTTCACACCACTGTATGTTGCACACTTGTCGACTATTGATTTTATAATTACTCTGGAATAACATTTTGTACTCATACCATACCTGTAAAGTACTGTAAACTGATTTGTATATACTGACTATGAATAAAGTTCATCTTTGTTTAAAAAAAAAGAGTACATCTATGGGGTTATGGTGTGAAGGCACAACCAACACCCAAAGCCCAATTTTTCCACACCTGTTTGATCGGGGCATATCATTTCAATTTTTGACAGCAAGGCCAATTCTTGCTTTCATCAAGAGTACCTCTATAGGGTTATGGTGTGAAGGCACCACCAACATGAAAAGCCCAATGTTTCCACACCTGTTACTTATATCCAAAGTCTGCGAAACAGACACCAGAATTTATCCAAAAAATCTCTAATCTTGTTTCGAGTGCACTAAATTGTGGCCTCAGCATACAGACTGGCTCCCCAAGCCGTTGTTCATAAAATAAAGAAAGCCTGCAGGGAAAATTTAATTTTATTGGCTTTTTAAATGTCATTTGCTGCAGATGTGCCACTTTACAGGCAGACTAAGGGGACAACCCCAGGCACTATATTTAAAGGAATTTTTCATTTTTATTATTTCACTTTAAGCATCAGTCAATCACTGCTCATTTGAAAATTATGTTTTTTACCAACTTGTATTTAATTCATACATGTCCCCCAGGTCAGTACCCAGATCCCCATACCCTTTGTATGCCCAAAAACCTGCATCTAAGCCCTCAAAATTGGCACGTTTGATTTTTCCATAGACTTAAAGCGGAAGTAAACCCATCGATTAACAGTCTAAAAAAAAAAGGCATGCCGTGAATGCTAACTGCACATTGGCTATGCTTTCAACCAAACAGTCAAACCATCCAATGGCTGGTGTCATAACGGATCACATGTGCAGCACTGTGGCAGTTGAAGATTAAACAGAGGCAAAGATGGCAGCTTCCTTGGCTGAAAACGAGAGGGGGGTTTACTTCCACTTTAAATAGGGTTCATTCTGTCCATCTCTAGCCACGGACAGTTCCCTCAGCACTATATCTCCATCTTGACTCATTCATATTTAAGGGCTCACTTAGTCCCCTGCCAGAACCAGCACCTGGGGATTGGCTAAACTCCCTTAAACATGCAGAACAGGCTCTCTCCTCCAGGTTCCAGAATGTTCTTCAACTTTCCAGAACCGGGGGAGGCACCAGAGAGCTGGCTGTATGAATCATTCAGCCCTGAACTCTAATAAACCCTGACCCAATTACAGACTCCAAGGTTTAAGCATGACTCAGGCATAAATATCCTTGCACTCACACTAGCAGCGCACTAGAGGGTGCTAAATACACAACTCCTTAATCCCTTTTGACACAAAGGGTGTCCCTTGATCAGTTAAAAAATGTTTTTCTAGTCCTGTGAGGGTGAACATAAGGAATAGTTTCTGTTTTTTGTCAAGATCTTTCTCAACAGGATGACTTCTGAATAGTAGGTCATGTGATTAAAGATAACAATATATTGGTGATCCCTAGCAGACTTCACCAGGGGGCAGACCAAATCCTATGTGATCCTTTCAAAACGCCCCCCAATAATGGTCACTGGCACCAAAGTACTACAGTAATGGGATGGTGGAGAATGTTTTTTTTTTTTTTTTTTTAACATAAAGTTTATTTATTTATAACAAAACATAACATTTCCAAGTTACAGTACACTTAGACAGATCTTACACATCAAGGTAGAATACAGTAGTTACATATGATACGTATCAGCATAACATAAGGTGAACCTGAGGTCTCGGCGCCCTATAGGCGACCGCAGATGCATAGGAGTAGTAACATCTTTGGGGGAGGGGATGGTCGGTGTTCACATTTATAACCATTGAGTCATTTCATTTCTCCCTTTCCCTTTTCTAGCCATCCCGAGTAGCTAGTGGCAACTTAGGATACCCTATTGGCCTACTCTTCCCATGGTTCCTCGCATCTTACTCGAGGGTCAGGTGTTTGGCTTCCACCCAGGCTGCCCAAATCCTGTCAAACTTTTTTGGGCAGTTTCTATTAAGGTATGTTAATTTGTATAGCGGGAGGACCTTGTTGACCAATGATAGCCATAGCTGTTTCGTGGGCGGTACCGCTTGATTCCAAGTAAGGAATATGGCCTTTCTAGCATACATCGAGGCGTAAAAGACAAACAATTTCTTCTTTTGGGGGGCCTCGAGAAAGTCACACACCCCTAGTAGAAGGGGAATAGGGCTGTTGGGGACTCTTAATTTCCCGATGGAGTTTATATCGTCTAAGACCAGTGACCAAAACCCTTTTATCAATGAACAAGCCCAGACCATATGGAAAAAGTCCGCATCCCCCTCTCCGCATCTGGGGCACGTCGCTAATCTGGATGGATAGATTTTGGACAAGCGCAGTGGGGAGTAGTAGGCTCGGTGCAGAAACTTAAGTTGGGCAAATCTGTCTCTAGCTGAGATTGTCAATTTCAAGAACTGCTGGATCCCCTCCTCCCAGTCGTCGTTCGCTAGTTCGGGTATATCCCTGCGCCAGGTCTCACATAGCTGGGAAACCTTGGAGGTGTCCATCAAGGCTAACTTGTTATAGACATTGGATAGTGTTTTTGCTTTCCCCGGGGATCGGAGCTCTGCCTCTAAGTCTGACATGTGCAGGGTGATTGGTTCAGGAAACTGGGATCGAAATGCGTGTCTAAGTTGAAAAAACCTAAAGAACATCCTATTTGGGAGGCCCTTACTGTCTTTCAAGTCATCAAATGTGCTCAGTTGTCCCCCCGACACTATGTCTCCCAGTGTTACTATCTGGTACCTTACCCATAAAAACGAATCCGGGATTGAGTGGAAGTGAGGAAGCCTTGGGTTGCCCCACAGAGGTGTTTCGGGGGACCAGGTGTCGGGCTGCCCCAGTTTCTTCCTGACCGCATCCCAAACTTTAATTGTTGCCTTCATGGGGGTTGTCACCCTCGCGTTTGATTTGGGCCCCCTGTGGATAAGGCTCCTCAGCTCAGAGTGTGAACCTAATATTGAGGCCTCTACAGCTGACGCCGGATTATCAGGTTCAGCCGCCAGCCACCACTTGAGTGTCACCAGGACCGCTGCCCAGTAATACTTCAGAAAGCACGGGAGGGCAAGACCCCCCAGTGTGATCGGAAGCTGCAAAGTCGTTTTCGCCACCCTGGGGACCCTCCCATTCCAGATGAAGGAGATCACTAGGCTGTCCAGTTTCCTAAAGAAGGACATGGGTATGGATACCGGGGTTTGCCTAAACAGATAGTTAAGTCTAGGAAGAAGTGACATTTTAACTAAGTTAACCCTACCGACAGGGGATAAGGGCAAGGGCCTCCACATCGTACACCTCTGAGTTATCTGAGACATCACCGGGGCAAGGTTGAGAGGGATGAATTGTCGGAGGTCCCTGTGGATCTCCACTCCCAGGTACCGAAACTGGGTCACCCTTTTTAGCTGCAGGTCAGATTCCCGAGGGTCCACTCCAGAGTGTAGTGGGAACAGGACAGATTTCCCCCAGTTCACACACACGCCAGAGAAGCGTCCATATCTGTTGATGATACCCAGGGCCCGGCGCAGGGACTCACCATCATCTCTAAGATATAGGAGAGTGTCATCAGCGTACAATGACACCTTCTCCTGCAGCTGACCTATCACTATACCTCGAACCTGGGCCGTGGATCTAAGGAGGATGGCCATAGGTTCCAATGCGAGCGCGAAGAGTCCCGGCGAGAGGGGGCAGCCCTGCCTCGTCCCCCTCCCAAGTGGGAAGGGTGGAGACAGAACAGCTCCCGTGCGAACCCTGGCCGATGGAGAGCCGTACACGGCCTCAACCCAGGAGACGAAGACAGGGCCAAAGCCGAATCTGCGGAGGACCTCCCATAGATAACCCCATTCCACGGAGTCGAAGGCTTTTTCTGCATCCAGGGAGGCCACTACCGCTTCATCCGTGTCTCCGACCCCCGAGGACAAGACCGCATACAGCCTCCGGAGATTAATATCCGTCCCCTTACCCGGCATGAACCCGGACTGATCTTCGTGAACCAATTTGAGTATTATCTCGTTAAGACGTCTAGCAAGAATTTTAGTCAATATTTTGACATCCGAATTAAGGAGGGAGATGGGCCTGTATGATGAGCAGAGCTGGGGGTCCTTCCCTGGTTTTGGTATCACTACTATTATAGCTTGTGCCATAGAGAGGGGGAGTGTGCTATCAGTCAATGTCTTTGAGAACATGCTGTGTAGTCTAGGAACCAGGCTATCTGCATATTGTTGATAAAATTCAGGTGGAAACCCATCTGTTCCTGGGGTCTTGCCCGGCTGAAGGGAGCCCAGCGCCCCTTTCACCTCCTCCTCTGTAATCGGGCTGTCAAGGGTCTCTCTATCCTCAGGTGTCAGAGTCGGGAACGTGACCTCATCCAGGAAGTCAGTCAGCTCATCAGTCGAGTAGCCCACTTTGGTGGAGTACAGTCTGGTGTAAAAGTCAGCAAAGCACCTATTTATATCTACTGGGTCTGTCTTGATACTGCCATCTACATCTTGTATCCTGGCTATGGTGGAGATCGGAGACTGCTCCGGAGAATGTTTTTTATATATTTTCTGAATATGACAAGTTTCACAGAACTCTTTAATTTACTTATGCACCTCAGGCAAAAATAATCTTGGGGGAATGCATTCTTTGTGACACCCCCTCTTCTCAATGAATGCTGATGCCACCCTTCTATAAGGGCAGGGTACCACAATTTGATAAAACATTTGCCTTTTTTTCCACATGGCACTATAGCTTGTTGATTATCACTATCAGTGGGAACATAGCCTCTGCCCCAGAGACTTAGTGGGACTTTTGTTTTGTAAGTGATTGTAAAGTCTCTGTATTTTTCCTATAAAAATAATAACAAACATGTTATACTTACCTGCTCTTTTGCAGTGGATTTGCACAGAGCAGCCCGGACTCTTCCTCTTCTCAGGTCCCTCTTCTGTGATCCTGGCCCTTCCCTCCTGTTCAGTGCCCCCATAGCAAGCAGCTTGTTATGGGGGCACCCGAGCTGAGTCACAGCTCTGTGTGTCCATTCAGACATGGATTTCTGACCCGGCCCTGCCTTCTCTGTCTCCTGATTGGCTAGCTGACTTTGACAGCAGCGGCAGCCAATGGTGCCGCTGTTGTGTCTCGGCCAATCAGGATGGGTGAATCTCAGACGGCTTAGATACTCGTGGACATCGCTGGACAGAGAAGGACCTCATGTAAGTATCAGGGGGGCTGTGGGGGGCTGCTGCACACAGAAGGCTTTTTATCTTAATGCATAGAATGCATTAAGATAAAAAAACTTCTGACTTTACAATCCCTTTAACATTCTTCTGAGCTTTCTGGAAAGATGGATCACTTAAAGTGGTTCTAAAGCCTAAATATTTTTTACCTTAAAGCAACCTTGCATTAAGGTAAAAAATGTTTAGGCATCAGTATTGGCCACTCACCCGTCCCCCCTTTACTTTCCTGAGCCCACATTCAATCCAGCACTGTGCATGTCTGCAGCTCTTCTCTCCTCCCACTTTAATGTCTCACTGCCTTTGCTGGGGCACCGCTGCTGTCAATCAAGCCAGTGGCGAAGAAGCAGGACGGGGCGGAGTTATGCTGTCTGGGTCAATGGATGCAGCAGCGAGGCTCAGTAGCGAGCATGCACAAGTGCCCCCATGGGGGACTGGACAGAGGGGTGTGGCTAGAAGCGCCATGGGGAGACCTGAGAAGAGGAAGTTTGGGGCTGCTCTCTGCAATTGCATTGCATAGAGCTGGTAAGTATAGACGTGTTTGTTATCTTTTTTTTAAATGGTTTTCTTTATAATCACTTTAAATGGGCAGTACAAAGTCTCCCAAATAGTTGCTAACCACTCTCTGGCTCCGCTACTCTCTGACCTCTTGTCAAATAAATAAATCTAAATTTAATGTTCCAGAGTCCTATCTTTTTCATTATTTCCAACTCTCCCATGCCTTTAGCAGACCATTTTCTCATTCTACTCCCCAAATTATACAATCTACATTAAAGGTTCTCAGACTTGACTGTACAGAGAAACCTACTTCTCAGCTATACTCCCATCTTATCAGGGTATCAATGCCTGTCCTGGAGAGTCTTAGGGCCAGATGGCAACTTGACATTCCCGATCTAGACAATGATGACTGGGACGATATTTGGGACTTTCCTATTCGGTCCTTAGTTTCCCTCAGAGACCGTCTGGTTCAGGTTAAATTGGTCCAACGTACTTACTTTACACCATAAGGATTGAATAAAATGAACCCCAGCTCTCCTCCGGAGTGCTGGCTATGTGGGTGGATCTCGGGAGACTTTACTCATGTTTTCTGGACCTGCCCAGTCATAGCTGGGTTCTGGGAGGAAGCCATCATACATTTGGTCAGTGCTATAGCTCTGCAGCCCTCCATGTCTGTCTGTTTATTGGGGCTCATTAAACACCTAATTCCCACTGTGGCAGGGCATACTTTGGTCAGTTTGCTTTTATTTTATGCCAGGAAAACCATTGCGCTTCACTGGAAAAAGTCAATTCCCCCACCCATCATCTTCTGGAAACATCTGGTCAACAACACTTTATAAATATACATATGCCAACAGAGGCTGCCCTAAAAAATACGACAAGACTTGTTCCAATTGGTTAGCAGAGCTGTCAACGGCTTAAAATATGTCGGTAGTTTGATGTGACCTTCCCCTGCCTCCTTGGTAACGACTTCCTTCCTGTCATGTTCTTTATTTCTAGCTATCTTGGCTTTGTGGGTTTAACATTTGTAATAGCTAATGACCTAAGGGAGCCCTACCAATGTTTTATTAAGGTGCCTTTCACAATATCCCACTGTTGGATTATATTGTTACATGTTATATTACAGTACCTGTGTGTGGGTTACTGCGTTACTTACCATTCTGTATGCATGTTTGTTACTTTTTTGTGGCATCAAAACCAATAAAAATATATTTTTTTTAATATGGGCATTACAAAAACTTTCTCAAGGGGTGACCTTTAAAAGCAGTGGGAGGGAATGTCCCCCCTCCCGGATATAAACCGCGCCATGGGAAATTGGGAAAGCATTTTATCACACCAATCTTGGTGTGGTCAGATGCTTTGAGGGCAGAGGAAAGATCTAGGGTCTAATAGACCCAATTTTTTCTAAAAAAAGAGTACCTGTCACTGCCTATTGCTATCATAGGGGATATTTACATTCCCTGAGATAACAATAAAAATCATAACAAAGAAAAAAAATGGAAGGAACAGTTTAAAAATAAAATAAAAAAGCTAAATAAATAAAAAAAAACCAAAAAAAAAAAAAAAAAGCACCCCTGCCCCCCCTTCTATTGCGCAAAGGCGTACACAAGCGTTGGTCTGGCGTCATATGTAAACAGCAATTGCACCATGCATGTGAGGTATCACGCGAAGGTCAGATCGAGGGCAGTAATTTTAGCAGTAGACCTCCTCCGTGAATCTAATGTGGTATCATGTAAAGGCTTTTAAAGGCTTTTAAAAATGTATGTAGTTTATCTCCACTGCGTGTTTGTGCGCAATTTTAAAGCATGTCGTGTTTGTTATCCATGTACTCGGCCTAAGATCATATTTTTTTATTTCATTTAAAAATTTGAGCAATATAGTGTGTTTTAGTGCATTAAAATAAAAAAAAAGTGTATTTTTTCCACAAAAAATGCGTTTGAAAAATCGCTGCGCAAATACTGTGTGGAAAAAAAAAAATGCAACACCCACCATTTTAATCTGTAGGGCCTTTGCTTTAACATTATATATAGTGTTTGGGGGTTCAACGTAATTTTCTTGCAAAAAAAAATATGTTTTCATGTAAACAAAAGTGTCAGAAAGGGCTTTGTCTACAAGTGGTTAGAAGAGTGGGTGACGTGTGACATAGGCTTCTAAATGTTGTGCATAAAATGCCAGGACAGTTCAAACCCCCCCCCCCCAAATGACCCCATTTTGGAAAGTAGACACCCCAAGCTATTTGATGAGAGCAATGTTGAGCCCATTAAATATTTTTTTTTTTGTCCCAAGAGATTGAATAATGAAAAAAAAAAAAATATATATATTTTTTTTACAAAAAGTTGTCACTAAATGATATATTGCTCAAACATGTCATGGGCATATGTAGAAATACACCCCAAAATACATTCTGTTGCTTCTCCTGAGTACGGGGATACCACATGTGTGGGACTTTTTGGGAGCCTAGCTGCGTACGGAACCCCAAAAACCAATCACCGCCTTCAGGCTTTCTAAGGGTGTAATTTTTTTATTTCACTTCTCACTGCCAATCACAGTTTCGGAGGCATGGAATGCCCAGATGGCATAAAACCCCCAAAATGACCCCATTTTGGAAAGTAGACACCCAAGCTATTTGCTGAGAGGTATTGTGAGTATTTTGCAGATGTCGCTTTTTGTCACAAAGTTTTGAAAATTGAAAAAAGAAAAAAAAAATTTTTTTTTCTTTACTTTCTTCATTTTCAAAAACAAATGAGAGCTGTAAAATACTCACCATGCCTCTCAACAAATAGCTTGGGGTGTCTACTTTCCAAAATGGGGTCATTTGGGGGGGTTTTGTGCTATTTTGGCATTTTATGGCCTCAACATGCCTCTCAGCAAATAGCTTGGGGTGTCTACTTTCCAAAATGGGGTCATTTGGGGGGGGTTTTGTACTTCTCTGCCATTTTAGCACCTCAAGAAATGAAATAGGCAGTCATAAATTAAAAGCGGTGTAAATTCCAGAAAATGTACTCTAGTTTGTAGACGCTATAACTTTTGCGCAAACCAATAAATATACGCTTATTGGCATTTTTTTTACTAAAGACATGTGGCTGAATACATTTTGGCCCAAATGTTTGACTAAAATTGAGTTTATTAGATTTTTTTTATAACAAAAAAGTAGAAAATCTCTTTTTTTTCAAAATTTTCGCTCTTTTTTTTTTTACATTTATTCCAAACATCTGATCCTCTGTACTGCATACCAAAGGCTTAGGAGTAAGCCTGGAGACATAGTATTAACGCCTTTTTCCTTTTTTTTTGTAATTTCTTTATTGAACCATAAGTTGCATTATACATACCAAAACAAGAGTACTGCAAAATTACAATTACAAAGTTATGCTGGTAGCATACACAGGGGTTATGAATATATAAGAGAATGCGCAGTGAAAAACATCTCCAGGATTCCCAACATAAATAGGATAGCCTCAACTTAGTGATGCAATCTTATGGAAAATATACTGAGAGAATACCTGGCTTGGGAGAGAACCCCCGGTGGCTAGTATATCCCAATAAGAACTTGAAGTCTAAACAACTTAATCAGGTACACAATAACAGCAAAGAACAAATATTTCAGACATCACCTTTTTGACATAATTACAACCCTAGCACTTTGGTGGGTTGCCAACCTGGGTCCCAACATCCCACTGCATACTGGTCATCTTTGGGAGGTCTGGTGATCCCTCTGACCCCTGGTTTCAACACAAATGAGGCATTCTCTCATAATCTCTAAAACAAAGGCAAGTCTCTTCCAATGATAGTTTTATGTACTAAGCCAGGGACCACAAGTACTTCATAGGTAATGTCCACAACAGCCATTTGCAGAGCCCCCAGTGTCTTCAACTGTAGCCATGAATACAGATAACCCTAACACTATGGCCTTGCAAGCCTCTGGGAGTCAGCAGTCCCACATCAACCAAGTTGATTAAACTGACAAAAGCGGCAGAGCAGACTTGCCAGTGATTTTATTACACAACCAGGCTGGTCAGGATGATGTTACACACTGGTTGGTCATACAATGAGTCACGACTGGTCATGCTTCAGTCAATAGTCTTCCCCAGTTTGAACAGTTGGCTGGAACATGACCAGGCTCACCTGTCCACAGTGCCAATAATTCATGCAGGGTTTAGGCCGGTGCTCAGCCAGTGACACGATCCAGTTCAGCCACATTGTGTCTTGGGTACGGAGTGGTTCACCCCTGTGTGATCCCTGTCTTTTTCGCACAAAAATGATCATATGTTCTTCTACATAGTTCTGTTTTTGTATTATAACATTAGCAGCAACATAAGCAGCGATTGCATTCACAGAGTATTAAATAGATAACCCTCGCCAACTGCCAAAATGTTTTGGCATATATATATAATATATATATAAATTTGGAAGTCAAATTTTTGGGGATGTTTAAATACTATACATTTACATTGGCTACACTTAGAGGTTCCTTTGAATATACAAATATCATTGTTTCTATCTGTCTCATAACTACTATGTACCAATGAATTTTTCAGAAGTCAAGATTTTTCATCTGTTATACTAGGATGTTTGCTTAAAAATTTACCCAAAATTGGATTACTTGTTAAAAATGAGTTGCATGCATACCACAACTATAATATACCGTACAGGTTTTTCCTACATACTACGTTTTTGAAAAAAATAAAAGATTTGGGGACATAGGTATGTAAATAAGTAAAGTTATTTCCTTGGATTTCCCACCAAATTATTTTTCTTTGAATTAAGCTTTTACATAATTTATAGAAATCAGTTTTAAATAGGTTGTTTCTGGGACGTGGTGGCAGCATTTTAATAATGGATTAAAGGACTACTTTTGTCTTTGTCTTGATCTCACTAATCTCACCATTAACTAGGATTTTAATTTTATCATAGATTTACCCCTTTCTCGACATAACTTTGCCTTGGTCTTGAATATCGTTATGTCTTTTACACAAAAGGCTATTCAAATAGCAACGGTGAGACTCCATTTGTAGTAATCCTTTTCAATTTACTGATCAAGTGGATCTTTTTTCCATGTCTCTTTTTAATATCTTTTCCCTGTAATTATGTTTTTAGACTAATTTCTGAGAATGTCTATATTATTTATTTTTCACTTTGATTTTTATTGAGGTTTTGAATCAATATTACCACAAACACAATCTTTCACTTAATCTTCAGTTAAGTGTCTCTCTATTTCTAAATAAATCTACCACATTCTATATTACCATAGAGAGGCCTGCATATACATTTATAGTCTCCCATAAGGGAGAAATTGTTAAACATCTCCTCCTCCATAAACCCAACCCCCAGGCACTCAGAGAATAGAGAAAAAAAAAAGAAAAAGGAAAATAGTTCTCTCTCCTCTCTCTCCCATCATTTCCCCCACATGCCCCCTGCCCCAATTAAATAATTTACTATGTTTACCCCCTTTCTAACAACTCCTTCATCTTCAAGGAAGTACAGAAAGATTTCCCTGGGGACCATACTGTGAGAAATGTCTCGCTGTTGTCATTTATCATTGTGGTCAATTCTTCCATTCTCCGTAAATATTGCATTTCCTCTACCCACTCTACTATTCCTGGGGTGTTAGTAGATCTCCAAAATCTTGATATTACAGCCCTTGTGGCCGACAAACAAAAGCATAATTGTCCCTTCTTGGTCTCCCTAGCAGAGCCTGGAAGGATCGACAGCAATGCTACCTGCGGCGCAAAAGCAGCTTCTCTACTTGTTATACTAATATATACGTTGAGTATAGTTGTCCAAAAGGGCATTCTTGGGCATGTCCATCACAAATGGAGCAATGTGCCCAAGTGTGTTTGACATCTCCAGCAGATGTTTGACTTTTAAGGAAATATTCTGTGCAGCCTATCCGGATATTGATACCATCTTGCTATTGGTTTAAAGGTTTTTTTCTTGTACTTTACTATTTAGGACATTTTGTCCACATGAATGCTTTCTGGAGTCTTCCTTTGAGACTGTACTCCCCAATTCCCTTTCCCACTCAGCCTACTCATGCAGTATGGTACTCTTGGAGTTAAGACAGACAGCGATAGAGCATAAATGGTTGAGATTGGGCGAGAAGGAGCCTGCGACCCCCAGCATAGTTTTTCAAAAGGTGTAAAAGGTCTGTGTATTGGTCCCTTCTTTAATAAGTTCTATATTATTTGATTACATGGTGTGTTCTGTTGCCTTATGAGTTTATGTGAAATCTCCATTAACCACTTCAGTCCCGGAAGAATTTACCCCCTTCCTGACCAGAGCACTATTTGCAATTCAGCACTGCGTCAATTTAACTGACAATTGCGCGGTCATGTGACGTGGCTCCCAAACAAAATTGACTTCCTTTTTTTCCCACAAATAGAGCTTTCTTTTGGTGGTATTTGATCACCTCTGCAGTTTTTTTTTTTTGTGCTATGAACAAAAAAATAGCGACAATTTTGAAAAAAACACATTATTTTTAACTTTTTGCTATAATAAATATCCCCAAAAAAATATATAAAAAACATTTTGTTCCTCAGTTTAGGCCGATACTTATTCTTCTACATATTTTTGGTAAAAAAAAATCGCAATAAGCGTTTATTGATTGGTTTGCGCAAAAATTATAGCGTCTACAAAATAGGGGATAGTTTTATGGCATTTTTATTGATAATTTTTTTTACTAGTAGTGGTGGCGATCAGCGATTTTTATTGTGACTGCTACATTATGGCGGACACATCGGACAATTTTGACACATTTTTGGGACCATTGGCATTAATACAGCGATCAATGCTAAAAATTTGCATTGATTACTGTAAAAATGTCACTGGCAGTGAAGGGGTTAACCACTAGGTGGGGCTGTAGGGGTTAAGTGTGTCCTAGGGAGTGATTCTAACTGTGGGGGTGAGGGGCTGTGTCTGACACATCACTGATCACTGCTCCCGATCACATGGTGATCAGTGTCAGTGACATTAGGCAGAAAGGGGAGATGCTTGTTTTTCCTCACTGTGAGATGATTGCGGGTATGCCCGTGGACATCGAGTCTGCGGGACCCGTAATCACGGTCACGGAGCTCCCGGGCGGGCGCGTTATAGCTGCGTGAGGCAGTCAGGAAGCGGTTAATATCTGTAAAATATTGTAATTAGGAATATATTTAATTTAGCTTGTATCTATGCAGGCCAGAACATGTTATCTTCACATATATCTCTGGTAAGACCAGACAAGTCGGTGCCCAGGCTTTTGTATACAAACAATGGGATCCAAACCTTATTGTTTTACACATACTCACTTCAAAGGATCCCATGCTGGAATATGCAATGAAGGGAGGCCAACCCAGAATCAATACTTAAGTTCATGGGAACATTTAAGTTAATCTACTGCTCAAAATAGTCACAAGGATTTGCATTAAAGGGGGCTGACTTATGCAAAGTATAGGGATTGGAGATGTAGCCAGTCCTTAACCAGCAATAGGGAAGCTCACCAATCAGAAGCCACGCTATGCCAACCAATGAAGCATCAGCCTGTAATGATATAAACAGACTAGATGGGAGGGAGAAACACACTTTATGGGAGAGCAGCCATTAGAATTGAACCTTGGTGGAAAGGGTAATTATGGGAAAGGTCTGCCCTTTAACTAAATATGTTTGTAGATTAATGTTTTAAGGAATATACTCTGTATTCCTTCATGTAATTCTTTTATTTTAACCTAATATTTTCTTCCTTGCTGTAGACTATAGATAGATGGTTGTGTATTAATTGGACTTCCAACTACTCACCAATAAATGTTGTTATTGTGTTAAAGCTTTCACTCATGGTCAAAGAACTCTCATTTAGCCCAAATCATATCTGAGAGATATTAAATCTTAAATATTGTACATGGGTAATAGATCAGTAGTCACAGCTCTGAACTTTGTAGTCACTATCTGTATATGTACTGGGATATTTTTTTTTTTTCAGGGCCAGTTTTGAAAATTTGACAAACATAATGGATGAGAGGCCATCCATTTCTATTAATGATAATAGGAAACAAAAAGAAAAAACACAATTAATTGTATAGCCAATTTATTGTCAGAAACAGCATAGAACATATAAAGAACTATGTAAAGTAACATGATCTGACAGGTTGTCCTGCATCTTTCAAGGGGTTATGATGTAATTTGCCATTTCAAAGCATCATTATACAATCTATGCCACAGCAGCAAAGCCAATTTGGTTGTTCCCAAAGTCATAGATTGAATAATATTCCCTCAGGAAAACATCTCCCAGAATCCAGAGTGGATCTCCATTCGAAGCTGGCAAGCTGATGCTAAGGAAGTTGGCATAGCAATATCCGTTCTCCTAGAAAGATTAAAAGAAGAATGTAATCATTTTTTATAAACATTACCAGACCTCAGCATATGAAAAACAATGCAGAGATAGCTGTTAAAAAGTCAGAATGTGGTGCCTACACACTGGAATACCTTGACCGTATGCATACATGTAATGTGATGAAAGTTTTTCTAAATATGTTAACCCCCCTGGCATAAACCCCTAAGGATTTAATTGTACTTCAAGCATTACTTGGGTAACCTTTTAAACATTTCATTCTTGGCCTGTAAAAAAGTTTTAAGTTACGGCCAAGGACTCAGGAGGGTGAATTTCATTCAGGATGGCTGAGCAAAGAAAAAATCAGTAGGTGTATAAAAAAAAATATGTATATATATATATATATATATATATATATATATATATATATATATATATATATATATATAATTAAAAAACAAAGTTGAATAAAATACAAAAAAAAAAAAAATGAAAACAATTGATACACCATACACATACATAGGTAACCCCAGGATACACATCAGAGGGAGAGGTGTAATTTTGGGGCCATTATTTATGGTTATATCTAAAATGAGGAGCTGTATAGGTATTGAAGGTGTTGCCAATGGTAGACTTTGAATACCATAATTTGTTTTGTCACTTTGGCATTTCGAACAAATTTTAAACTTAACAAACTTTGTATCTATTTACTCAAAACACTGTTGTCTTTAAATTTTCAAAAAATATGAATTACATTGTGATCATGCACAATATAGTTTTAGTATTGTAAAATGTGTGCTAAAAAGCCAACTTTTTTGTTTTTCTTGGGTGGGAAATGTAATGTTAAGGATGTGAAATATATAGATCTGTGTTGCAGATGTTTGCAGGAGAAAAGGTGCTGCAGGAAACTATTTAGGTAGTTTGGTTGTATGAAGGAATAGAGAAAACCATACTTTCGTAGCAAATATTGGTTGAAGTATATACCTTCTGATCCCATTAGGTTGTGACTTTTACAACCTCTGTTTGCAAATCACAAACATAAATATGGTACGTTTTTCATGTATCAGGAGAGGCCTGATAAATCCCAACATATAATGGCAAGAACTATGTCAGGGACCTCATCAAGGTGTAATGGCATAAATACACATTTTTTGTCTTCATTTTCCATTTAATTAGTGATGTCTTGTTCTGCATGCACAAATGTTCTAGCAAAAATATAATACATACCTGAATAATATAAGCTGAAGGAGACAATGGGAAGGAAACACCATTGATGGTGAAGCTAAGAGTAGGCATACTCTGAAGGTTGTTGCAGTTCACAGCATACTTAAAAAAGAGAAAAAAACAGACACAATGTAAGGCAATTGTATGCAAATACAATTAAATAATATTAAAAGCTAAGCCAATCCAACTGATTTTGCAGAAGTACAATTAATTTTATAGCATATAAACTACATTTCTTTAAATAGGGACATAAAAATATATTTTTTCTATCAATGCTTTTTATTGAACCAAGGATTAGGACAACAGCAAAAAATATTTGTAAGACTAAAATTATGAATTGCCTATTTTATATTTCCTATTAAATGTATTCTTACATTTCCATTCTGTGTCTGAATGCCAAGGTATGGAAGCAGTTGTTGCATGTATGGATCAGGGATATTCAGCTGGGTGGTTCCAGTATCAACAATGGCCTCGCAGCCATTGCTACACCAGCCAGTAGCTTGTCCATTAATGGAGAATCTGTACAAATAAACATCATGTCAATAAAAACAAATCATCCTTAATATAATAATGCCTAAGTCATGGTTTAGTTTAACAGCTCAATTAAATTTTCCTATAGAGAATAATAATACCCAAGTCTGAGTTTTATTTTGTCACAAGGGAATTTTGCCACTACCTGGCTCCTTCCCAGTGACATCACACCTCCAGCTCACAAATTGGTCTTCCTTGTAAGATCCCACCTCCAGCACACGCAATGATCATTCTCCTGTAAGATTCCACCTCCACCATATACTTTGGTTGTTCTCTTTTTAGATCCCCCCTCCAGCACATACAATTGTCTTTTCCCTCTAACCTTCTGCACATACTGCCTACTGTCATACCTTTCTCATACTTAAATTTGCCCTGAATTATAATATTATTGTGGTAACTGCTTAATAAGCTTGGCGAATGTTAGACACAGTTAGTTTCCAAAACACTGTAAAGCTCAATAATTGGACCTTAGCAGAACGACTTTTGCTCAACATCTCCATGAAGAGCTAGATAACTAAGAACCTGTGTCGATGGGCTTTGTGCTTATGTAATTTTTTTTAGTTTAGCATCAGTTTAAAGCAGTAGTAAATCGTAGCTTTTAATTTTTTTAAACCTGCAAGACAATGGCATAACGTGCTTGTATGCATTGTATACAAGCACATTAAGAATTACTTACCTTCGAATGAAGCCCTCCAGCAGCACACTGTCACTGCTGACAGGGCTTCCATCTTCACCCAGTCTTCCTTCCGGGTTCAGGTGCTGCGGCCGTCTGATTGACCAAAATGTGATGTCGTCACTCCCATGCATGCCTGTGGGAGTCACGGTCATGGTGGGAGATCTGAAGGGACGGGACAAGTATGCCGCCGCTTCAGAGTACATGCACTGGTGATGTCACCGGCTGCATGCAGTGTGAATATATCCTAAACAGTGCAAGTTTTCAGAGATTCACTATACCTACAGGAAATCCTTATTTAGGTACAAGTAAAAAAAAAAGTCTTTACTGCCACTTTAGGACAGTTCTGAGATCATTCAGATTTCACCAACAGGAGTATTTAACTTGCAGTTAATCTCCTTCTGACCTGCATTTGACCTAGTCCGAGATGTTTCTGCATTTCTAAAGATTTGCATGGGAATGCAAAACCTGCCTAAAATGAACAAACCATCCATCAACCAGTGGCGGCCACTCATGCAAGGCGCTGGGGCACCACCCCCTAATCTATGCGCCCGATCCCTAATCTACATGCAAGGCGCTAGGCGCATGGATTCCAATTTTCTTTCCAAAGCACATGATTAGAGCCAGAGGCTCTAATTGGCTTTAAAAAGGGTGGGCTCGGGGCACTGCACCCAGAGCCCATCGAGTTGTGTGACATTAGCAAATTAATATTCGCTAATGTCTTCCTCATTATCTTCCCAGCCAATGAGGAAGCGGGTCCTGAGACCCTATTGGCTGGGAGTCCTAAGACCCGAATGGCAGCAAGTCCTAACTCCTGATTGGCCAGGAGTCGAAGCAACCGACGGGACTCAGGAGGAGACGCAGGGGAGGAAGCTGCCAAAGCCGTGACCTGGATAGGGTAAATGCGGGGCTGGTGGGGTTGTGTTGATGGTGGATGACAGGCAAGCGATCAAGTAACTGTGGGGCGATGAACAATCGAGCAAGCGACGGGGGGGTTATGTGGTAGGTTGGCTGGCTGAAAATTGAGCACCAGCTTTCACTGCCATCAACACAGGCGCTAAAGCTGGTAAAAAGCAGAGTTCTCTCATAGGCAGACAGCAAACATTAAAAAGAAAACTCACTCTTGAAGAGAAACCTGCCAGTACAGATCATTAGACAATGGAGCCCAGCTGATCTGGCCAGTGTAAAGGTTGGAATCCACACCTCCGAAAATAACCTCACCAGATTGGCTGCAAAAGAAAGACATATAAGCATGGTGTGGCATAATATAACATTAAGTACAATATAACAAAATATAACCATTAAAGTAAAAAAAAAAAAAATAAAATGTGGACACATGAAACAAATAGAGAGAGGAGAGGATAAATACTCCTTTTTTTTGGTTAGTTAAATGTAACAAATTAGTAAAACATGTTTTCTGAAAGCCTCAGGAATTCCCTGTGTGTTAACCCCTACTTTACAGCACTAAACTGAACAACAGTAAAGAAAAAAGAAAATATCTTATTGCATAATGAGAGCTCTATTTTTATTTTTTATGGTTTAGACAAGCTCGTGGGGACTAAAATGTAAAACTCTCCACATATGCAGGAGTAAAGAGTCACAAGGGCAGCCAATTTCATTCACTGAAAAGCATCGTAGCTGTTCCAGAATAAAAAATGATGTTATGACATGGTTTCATCTGGTGCTAGTAAGGAAAGTTTAAGAAAGCAAATAATAAAAAATGTAACAGAATTGTGATGCTTTGCATCAATATTTACACTGTGCATATCAATTGTTGCTGTCAACTGTGCTTTATCCAATATCTTGTTACAGTTTTTCTTTAAAGCAGAGCTCCACTCAAAGGAGGAAGTTCCACTTTAAAACATCCTCCGCCCACTCCTCTTTCAGTAATGGCACTTTTGAGAAGGGGGGACCCAATTTTGACAGGTTCCCACTCTCACTTCCGCTCCTATCCTCTAGGCCAGGGGTCTCCAAACTGCGGCCCTGGGGCCAGATGCTGCCCTTTGCTTGCCTTTATCCGGCCCTTAGAGCACTATTCCATCCACTGACACCAACAATGGGGCACAATTCTTTCCACTGACACCAAAGATATGGTATTGTTTACTCTCATAGTTTCATAGTTAGTAAGGTTGAATAAAGACATCAGTCCATCCAGTTCAACCTGAGTGAGTTACTACAACTGTCCCTATCCCTGTACATATTGCACACTCACATCAGTCCCTACCCTCAAGGAGCCCACAATCCAAGGTCCCCATTCATATACTAGGGCCAATTTTTTATTTTATTTTTTTTCGCTGGACATCTGGACATTTTCTACTCCCAATGGCCATGGTCCGGCCCCCCTAAAGTCTGAATCACAATTAACTGGCCCCTTGTTTAGAAAGTTTGGAGACCCCTGCTCTAGGTGAACACATATTAATTACACAGGTTCTGTGGCTGATTAAGGTGGTAATTAAACTCACTTGCTGCTTTATCTGCATTAAATTAGCCTCAAAACCTGTGTAATTCATGTGTGTTCGGGTTTAAAGGGATGAGGTGGCAACCCTATTGGAAGCAGAAGTTTTTTAGCTGCTGACTTTTAATTTTTACACAGGAGACTGGAGCTCCTCTTTAAGTACTGCTGGCTGATTTCTCAAAAACGAAGAAATGAACATTATATAAAAAAAAAAAACAGAATTGCTACTAGTGATCTAAATATAACATATGCACCATTACTGAGTTTTTATGCTTCACAAATGCACTGATCCATGTTAAAAAGTGCCCATTACTTACTCAGAACTGTTTATTCTGCCCTACAGCACCATGATGCAGGCCTGTGGCACATTGTGAAAGCTTCTACTCAGAGCTGCTTCATTGTTTGGTAGATACCAGCAACAGGTGTTACTGGTGCACAACAATTTGCACCACAAGTATCTAAGGTGGCCTGTAGTTAAGATATCAGTAGGCTTTTGTTCTTTACTTCTTTACTGGATTTGCTGTGTTATTTATTTTCATTTTAGAGGTGTATCATAAAATTAAATAAACATGCATTATTGAAGAGGAATCCTCAAAAATCGGTTAATGCCCTCACCAGAGCTCTTAAAAAATGTTATGAAGAAAATAATTGAATTACCATATGAGCTTTCACCAGATGTCACTTAGGACTTAAAGACATTAAACACACATTCAAACCAAATATAATTTATTTATCCAAGACATGCACGTTCATCATACCTGCCAAGATAGACACTGAAAATAGGCTGATTCAAGAGATTCTCCTGTAGTATTCCTTGCATCACAGTGGTGGCACCACCCACAGAAAGACCAGGATAGGCCAATCCCAATATACCATCAAATGGAGAATAGTAGAAATTACCACTGGGCTCTGTAATGGTCAGTCCAAATTCTTGATTTGTGATGGTTAGTCCTTGAATCTAATGAAAATGCAATGCCATAAAAATCATATGTAAATTATATTCCCACTAACACAAAAAGTACCTGTACGCAGGTAGGAGCCTAATGGTAGATTACACTAAATTTATAGATATACTAGAGGAACTTCAGGGTGTGTATAGGACATAACTATATCAAAGCAGGATGGGGCCCTATCATACCTAGAGCTAGTTACCTATAGATAGTTACAGGGTGCTGTGGCAGTGAAGCCACAGATGGATGGATGGATATGCCACCCATTGGTGCCTATATAGGTTCCAGCACTGACATCAATCCACAGAGCCAATGTTGTTAATGCATCAAATGAAGCGGATTTGTACAAGTTGTTGGTTTTGGCTGTAAACCTGTGACTCCTGGATGCAAAAATATGCTGAATTCTGATGGTTTATGGCCCTCTGTATTCAAATGTGGATAAAACAGGAGGAATATGAATAGTGTACAAAAATCTCACTTTTTATTAGTCAATGCTAATTGTCATCCCAGTTCACCTTACAAACATCCCACTGTGTTACTTAAAACAACATTGTCTTGATAATTATTTAGTCATTACTGTCACTACTGAATATTTAGTTTTAGTTTTATATGTAGTGCTTGGTTTGGTGGTTGCGCATAAAAATTATTTTAAGGAGTGTAGTTATAAAAAATATTGCGTAGCTATTTATCCAGGGAATCTGCCGATACATGTGTGCTGTGCCAAAAGTGCAAAATCAAATGCTCGCCTTCTATTTCCTCTACAGATCATATGTTGTGAGCTTCAGGAAAATACCACATTATAGCCACTAGAAGGAGCTGAGGATCAGTATTAATATTCTATGATCCTTAGCTCCATCTAGTGGCTATAATGCAGTATTTTTCTAAGTTGCTATACTTTATGCATGAATAGCATTTGACCTGTAGAAGAAATAAAAGGAGAATGATCGATTTTACCTCATTCACACAGAACTAATGTACCAGCTGTTTCACTGTAATAGCGATGCAATTTTTATTTTATTTTTTTACACATACACAGAAAAACATAGAAAAATTGTGTGTAGGAAATACTTATTCTTGCACCTAGTTATTCCTGAATGACATGAACAACAAGCAGCACCCCTACCACCTAGGTTTTGGCACAGCCAAAGTGAATATGGAGGTAACATGGACATGTATTTCATTGAAAGGCTCCTGTTTTATGAAATTAATTCTTCCCTAAAAATCTGAGTATGCGTTTTAGTTATTTTTCTCACACTGCCTGTCTACTACTTTCCTTGACCTTCTACCTTTGACTCAGCCTAAATATCAGCCCTGACCTCTGTCTCTTTACGGACTCTTTCCTCTTGGTTTGGTACACTGAATCCAAGGCAGTTCTGAGATTCTGTGCCACAAGGCGTCCACTCTATACTGTGACATAGATGGATGGATAGATAGAGAGATAGATAGATAGATAGATAGATAGATAGATAGATAGATAGATAGATAGATAGATATAGATAGATAGATAGATAGATTAGATATGTGTTACTTACATAGACGGTATCATAACCAAACACTCCAGTAACACTGCTGGCAACATTCCCACCACCATATCCCATGTTGAATCGCTGTCCATTAGAAGAGTAAGTGGAGGACTGGCTTGGGTTAAATGTATGATGGTTTGCTGAAAAGGTTACCACATTATCATAATCATAAACATGTTCCAGTCATATATATTTATAATATTTCTTAAATGCATGCATGCTTTTCACTTGTAAGGCCTCTTGCACATGATACTTCTGTTCGAGCATCTACTTTTTCAGCCTTTTTTTTTTTGTATGTATTTGCACATATTTACGAGCGTTTTCACGTATATGCATTTGCGTGCATGAGTAAATTACTGACTAGAAAAGCAGATTTTTCAATTTTTTTTCTACTGAAGAATGCACAACACTTGTCTACGCGCCTGTATGCATAGGCACATTACAATTAATGGGCTGTATTTTATCTCAGTAAAAAAAAAGCTGTACTGAGCTTTTTCAAGCTGCAGTGTGCAAGAGACCTTATGATCAAAAAGCAAAATTCATAACAAGACTGCTGAATCATCAAAGCACAATTCCTATGTGAAATTGTAAAAAAAATATAAGTAAATTATGGTGTTTTTTAACTATACATCCTAGCCATAAAAAAAAAATTGTGATTCTTGTGATTTATTACAGAGAAATCATCTACAACCATAACTTGTATTATTTCAGAGCTATTACTTAAAGTGATTGTAAAGGTCTGTTTTTGTTTTGTTTTTAAATAACAAACATGTCAAACTTACCTGTCCTGTGCAAGGGTTTTGTACAGAGCAGCCATGATCCTCCTCTTCTGGGGTCCCCCAGCGGCGCTCCTGGCTCCTCCTCCCCCCGAAGAGCTGCTTTCCATGGGGGCACTCATGCAGGTGTGCTCCAGAGTCCTGCTGCTGCGTCCATTGACACAGACAGCAGGACTCGGCCCCGCCCCGTGTCACTGGATTTGATTGACAGCAAAGGGAGCCAATGGCTCCTGCTGCTATCAATCTATCCAATGAGGTCCCGTCACAGCGGCTGGAGATGCTGGGCTCGTTCTTGTCGCTGGAACGATCAGGTTCAGGTAAGAAAAAGAGGGGTCTGGGGGGCAGCTGCAGCACAGAAGGTTTTTCACCTTAATGCATAGAATGCATGGAGGGTTTACAACTCCTTTATAGTGGAACTTTAGTCAGAAAATTAAGTCCTGCTAGATCACTTGAGGTTGGTACCTTTTGCAGGTAAAGCTATGTAAAACATAAAAAATAAGTGCCTATACTGTTTCAGATGTTCTAATGTTTCAATGTTCCTCGTTAAAGAACATTATTTTCTATCAAGTTGCTATGGGTTCCACTTTTCAGTTAGAGAGAGAAATATCATTTATTTCCATCTCCCAGCAGTTTTCTATGTTTGAGCTGCTCAGGAAACTGTTGGCTCTTGGGTTCATCACTGAAAACCTGTGCCATTATCCCTATCCTAGTTAAATGAATGCTGAAGTGGAAAAGTTTTCCAACTTTTTACTCATTTCCGGAATCTCTTTTTGTCATCCAAGGCTTTAAAGCAAATCCAAACCCATTGATTTAACAGTTGCAAAAAACAGTTACATTCCCGGTATGCAGAGAATGCTGTCACCTTTGTGTGTGCTGTTGGTCAAACTATCAAATGGCTGGTGTCATAACTGATCAAATATACAGCACCTCCTTGAATGAAAAGGACAGAAGGGTTTAGTTCCACTTTAACCACTTCAGCCCCAGAAGGATTTGCCCCCTTCCTGACCAGGCCATTTTTTTGGGATACGGCACTGCGTCGATTTAACTGACAATTGCGCGGTCGTGCGACGTGGTATCCAAACAAAATTTATGTTCTTTTTTCCCTACAAATAGATTTCTTTTGATGGTATTTGATCACCTGTGCGTTTTTTATTTTTTGCGCTATAAGCAAAAAAAGAGTGCCCATTTAAAAAAAAAAACTATATTTTTAACTTTTTGCTATAAAAAATATCCCCCCAAAAAATTGAAAAAAACTAATTTATTCATCAGTTTAAGCTGATATTTATTCTTCTACATATTTTTGGTAAAATATATTTTACTTGTAATGGCGGCGATCTGCGATTTTTATCGGGACTGCGAAATTGCGGTGGACAGATCGGACACTTTTGACACTATTTTGGGACCATTGACATTTATACAGCAATCAGAGCTAAAAATAGCCATTGATTACTGTATAAATGTCACTGGCAGGGAAGGGGTTAACACTAGGGGGTGATCAAGGGGTTAACTGTGTTCCCTAGGTGTGTTCTAACTGTAGGGGGGATGGGACTGACTAGGGGGGGGTGACCGATCGGTGTTAATACTTAGTATGAACATACTTCAACATTGTATTTAGCAGTTCTCCTGCAGTTCTGCCTTCAAATGGTAGACTAGTAAATCTGTAACTATGGTCTAGTCAACTGCTTTAAAATAAACAATAAATGACTAGAGAATTGTAATACTCACTGCAGGCTGTGCTCTGGCAATAGGTTGATGGAACCCAGAGGTTGGAGGATCCAGTGTCAAAAAGAACCAGGAAACTTTGAGGAGGTGTTCCAATACTTATTGGTCCATAGTAATAAGTCTGCCAATCAAAGATATATGGTACACAAATTCAGTTGCAAACATTAATGTAATTGAACAATACCTGTGTACATTATCCAGTGCATTGCTGAGTTTCTACTAAAAATCTTAAAGAAGAACTTTCCAAAACAACATTTAGGCTACTTTCACACTGAGGTGTTTATCAGGCGCTAAAGGGCTAAAAATATTTCCTATAAAACGCCTGAAGAACGCCTCCCCTGCCACCCCAGTGTGAAAGCCCGAGTGCTTTCACACTGGAGCGGTGCGATTGCAGGACGGGAAAAAAAGTCCTGCAAGCAGCATCTTTGGGGCATTGCGGGAGCGGTGAAAACACCGCTTCTAAAATGCCCCTGCCATCGAAATCAATGGCCAGCGCTGCTGAAGTACCCGCAAAGCGATTCAGCAGCGGCGCCTTGTGGGCGCTTTTAACCCCTGAATTTAAAGATCTGCGACTTTTTCTATGTACACAAAAGGCCTATTTCTCTCTATTGTTCACAAATCTGTCTAAATCTGTGTTAGTGCTATTGGCATACTGACTGCAGGAATGTCCACCAGAGCTCTTGCCCTTGAATTGAATGTTCATTTCTCTACCATAAGCCATCTCCAAAGGTGTTTCAGAGAATTTGGCAGTACATCCAACCAGCCTCACAACCGCAGACCATGTGTAACCACACTAGCCCAAGACTTCCACATCCAGCATCTTCACCTCCAAGATCATCTGAGATCAGCCACCCGGACAGCTGCTGCAACAATCAGTTTGCATAACCAAAGAATTTCTGCACAATCTGTCAGAAACCATCTCAGGGAAGCTCGTCTGCATGCTTGTTGTCCTCATCGGGGTCTCGACCTGACTGCAGTTCATTGTCGTAACCAACTTGAGTGGGCAAATGCTCACATTTAAAGGCGTCTGGCACTTTAGAGAGGTGCTCTCTTCACGGATGAATCCAAGTTTTTACTGTACAGGGCAGATGGCAGACAGGTGAGTGGTTTGCTGATGTCAACGTTGTGGATCGAGTGGCCCATAGTGGCGGTCCGGTTATGGTATGGGCAGGCATATGCTATGGACAATGAACAAAGGTGCATTTTATTGATGGGATTTTGAATGCACAGAGATACCGTGACGAGATCCTGAGGCCCATTGTTGTGCCATTCATCCACGACCATCACCTCGTGTTGCAGCATGATAATGCACGGCCCCATGTTTAAAGGATCTGTACACAATTCCTGGAAGCTGAAAACATCCCAGTTCTTGCATGGCCAGCATACCCTCCGGACATGTCACCCATTGAGCATGTTTGGGATGCTCTGGATCGGCATATACTACAGCGTGTTCCAGTTCCTGCCAATATCCAGCAACTTCGCACAGCCATTGAAGAGGAATAGACCAACATTCCACAGGCCACAATCAACAACCAGATCAACTCTATGCGAAGGAGATGTGCTGCACTGCGTGAAGAAAATGGTGGTCACACCAGATACTGACTGGTTTTCAGGCCCCCCGACCCCCAATACAGTAAAACTGCACATTTTAGAGTGGCCTTTTATTGTGGCCAGCCTAAAGCACACCTGTGCAATAATCATGCTGTCTAATCAGCATCTTGATATGCCACACCTGTGAGGTGGATGGATTATTTCGGCAAAGGAGAAATGCTCACTAACACAGATTTAGATGGATTTGTGAAAAATATTTGAGAGAAATTGGCTTTTTGTATACATAGGAAAAGTCATAGATCTTTAAGTTCAGCTCATTATAAATAAGGGCAAACACAAAAGTGTTGCGTTTATAATTTTTCTCAGTATAGATAGATAGCCATTACAAAGCACACTAAAACACAGTGCATTGTGGTAATTTATCAAAACTGGAACAGACAGAACCTGGAGCAGTTGTGCATAGTAACCAATCAGTTTCTATCATCAACTTCTTCAGTTAAAGTGGTTGTATACCCTGCTTGCACATTTTTACCTACAGGTAAGCCTATAATAAGGCTTACCTGTAGGTAAAATTTATATCTTCTAAACCTATTTGGTTTAGGAGATATTCACCTTGCATGCAGCCGCTGACGTCAGCAGCGCATGCGCTCTGAAGGTCTGGTGGATGCTGCCGGACCTTGCCGGAAAGAGGACTTCAGCGTGCATGCATAGGAGAGAAGTTATCGTGGATCCGGCTACTCACAGCGCCGGAGCCGCAAACCTGGAAGAGACACAGAGGGAACAGGTCAGCTTCCTTAGCGATGACCGGGAGGCAGTGCAGGTGCTTTGTTCTAAGGTAAGTATTTCATAATGAGCTAGTATGCATACTAGCTCATTATGCCTTTTGTCTTTTTTTTTTTCAGGGCATACATTCGCTTGGAAAATTAAAGATACAATAAAAGCTGATTGATTGCCACGTACAGCTGTGTTCACATCAGATAAGTAAAGAATGAATGCTGTTTCTATTGGTATTATATTTTTTCTCAACCTGTCTACTATCTGTGTACCATGGGAAAGATGTCTCTCCATTCTAGCCTTAGACAATTCTCACCTTGAACAAAGATCCCCATTTGGAACATTACACATCTTTTCCTGTTCTGTTGACAACTCTGTCAGACCACTGTCAGCCCTGTGACAGTGGTCACTAAGTCACATAGGGGTATATTTATGAAGCAGTAAATGTGACATTCACTAAATATTCACTGCAAGTGGATCCTTTCATTGAATTTATTTTCATTTACTGTAAATAATGCACTTGCATTGAATGTATGGGGAATGTCACATTTACTATTTTATAAAAATGCCCCATAGAAAGCAAATCTCCTTAACAGAGACACAGGCAGCAATAAAAACCTAGAATATGTATGACTGAGATGGTGGAACCAATAATTCCTGGTTGAAGAAGGTCAAACATCTTTATACAATGTGCAATAGCTCTGGTGAGGCTGCTCTTAGCACAAAACAGGATACCCATTAACCAGGGGACCCAGTGTTTGGAATCCAGGGATAGAAAGTCTAATTAAGGACTAACCAAGGACTAACCAGGGACCTAAAAGTCCAAGAATCTTTACTACTAGTCCTGGTTCATAACAAGAAAACATAAAGCATCAAACAAATGTTGGGGGTTCAGTGATCTCCCCATTTTTCAGGACAACATTGAAAAGTACCCAAGAGCAATGTAGCATAGCAGCTGAGTGTACTTTTCACTGTTCACCCTTCAAATAATTAAAGCGGTATTAAACCCAAAACCAAAAATATATTGCAGCTTACCATTACTACTCATTAGATGTTTTATTTTGATGTCTTTCATTTTTGTAATTTTGCAGTCCTCCTAACTAAATACAATATTTGAGGTTGATCAAGGGGGAGATCTTGGAACCCCAAATTGCATTGGCCTTTTTTTGTTACAAACTAAAACCAGAATTAAAAGTTTTTTGCATCTCTTTGGTCTGGCTTTCTCATTAGGCTTTACTAGCTACACAAACCTGACAGTGGTTGTAACTTCTCATCACTGTATCCAAAATGAAAAAAAAAAAAAAAAATAGGTTGGGCTTTAGATACACTTTAATGAGTTTCGACCTAAAATATTTTATTTCATAAAAATAGTTATTGCCATGACTGTAATGGAAATTGAAAATAGGATCTGTGTGTTCTTAGTTCAGGGCAAGGGCATACAACAATGAATTCTAAGCAATTAAAAAATAAAATGTATATGGAAATTAAACAAGAATACCTTAATGGAGATAGCATGTTGTCTGCTTAAGTCAATGGGAAAAAAAAATCACTTCCATTACAGAATGCCCCCTACAGTGGTTGTCTCCAGAGCTATGCATGAACCATCAAATGGGAGGTGAGCCAGCCATAGCTCAAGGAACCCCTTGCAACTTCTGAAGGAACACTGGTTGAGAATGGCTGGTTTATTATAAAACCTCGTTATTACGCTATAAAAATCACCAATCAACAGCTAACATAAAAATATATAGCTTCATATTGAGCTCTGGAGAGTCCTGTGACTCCTCTCAGTGCTCCATACTGTGCTTCTTTCAACTCTGAAGCTGGAATAGTTTTCAAAATGAAAAGGTAAAGTAAAACAAAGGAAACATAAATGGTAAATTATGCCATTGCATATGTGCAGCTGGAGAGTACAACCCTGGCCATATAAGTCATGAAAATGTTCTACAATAACTATCAGATGTGATTTTTTTTTGTAAACTTACATCGAAATACATAGACTCAGAAGCAACAGCATATCCCCTGTACTTGTCAGACAGGTCAATCTTATGAGACTGCAAATACTTGTCCAGTACTCCATGTTCCCTCATATTCTGTCGGATGGACTTCCCCTTATTCAGAGGAACCCTGAAAAATAGGACAGAAATATTTTTAATAAGAAGAATGGTTTTGAGAATACTTTTTATCTGAAATGTATATATATATATATATATATATATATATATATATGTATATATATATATATATATATATATATATATATATACATATATATAAACAGAACTGATTCACTGAGTTAAAAGAAGTGGAGGTCTTTTTCAGTGTCTTCAGTAGCTTTAAAAAAAAAAAGTATTAATCTTCTACAAATTACTACTACAAAAAACACATTTCCGGAAAGAGGGTGCTAAGGCTGAGTTACTAAAGTTGTTGAGAATCATAAAGCAATCATTTATGTAAATATTTACTTTAATGATCTAATCATGTAAAAAGCTAATTTCTGTTTCACTTATTTCATTTGCATATGATTGGATAGTTAAAAGTAATTATTCACAACTTCTTTAGTAAATCAGCCCAAGGGTGTGCACTCACAGTTCCCTATTAGCAAAGTGAGGAAAATAAATCAAAGAATAACCTTTGAGTTTCCCAATATAAAGCAATATATTTCAGTGCAGATAAACACATAAAAAGATAAATGTACTTGTTCAATTATGGTTTATCTAACATCAAGCTAATGCTTGCTCTATTTTGAATGTATGCCTTAGAAAATACATTTAGTATAAGATTTCGAGATTATATATATAGGATTCTATATATTTATATAGATAGGATTTTGTGCCGTAACCCATCAATGATTGAGTGTATCTATTATTTTCCTATTTAGGGTAAATGCTGGCTTTACCTCTAAAAGCATCGTAAACAACATTTAAGCTCTGAACACCTATAAGATAGAGCACCCATCTACTGCAAATTGTCAGAAGCCATTTGATTCAATGAGCAGGCAGTACAAAGATTTTATTTCAATTATAATTAAGTATTTTTTGTTCAGAAATATAAATATCTATCTAGTGCAAACATGCAAAGTTATTTTTATATGTTAGTACTAAAAGATTGTTAAAGCGGAGTTCCACCCTGAAAAACATTTTTACATTATCATCCTTTACTAGTATTAATAAACATTTGGATTAAAAAAAATGTTTTACTCACCAGAAATGCCCTGTTGCTATGTGGTGGCTCCTAATCTGCCACTTCCATGTCCGCGGCGCTCCACATCACTTTCTCCCTCGCCTGTGCTCCTGGGAAATGTGAGCCATCATTTCCCAGGAGTCAGTGGGCAGGAGTGTGTCCAAAAAATCTTGTTTTTCCCAACAGGAAATTACACGATTTAAGGCGGATCTATCTAGGTTGCCATAACAATGGGTCGGGACTTTACTCCGTCGCCGCCCGTTGTTATGGCAACTTGGTAAACAATCGTCACTATGGCAGCTGGAGCATCGGGCATGCGCGAGATGGAGAGGTGCAAGCTGGTTACTCAGCATGCATCTCTCCATCGCTAATCCAGGAAGAGGTTGCGGTTGGGCTTCACATGCCCATAATCATCATGGCAACAACCAGAAGAGGTTTTTCTAAATAGTAAGTAGAAAAAAAAGATAGAATTCATATACACTAGCAAACACATATATATATTTTATGTGGGTTATTAATGCATTATGATGGGATGCCTGTGAAAAAAAAATGAAAAATACTGTGGCCGGAGAGCTTGAAACCTGGGAGGGCTCAGAAACTATTATGAAAATGTCATGTTGTATTTTAAACCTTGGTCACACCATATGTGCATAATAACTGATGGAAAAAAGGTGCATATTTGACTTGCATTGGCTTCTTCACACCATTTGCAGAGATGTGTGTATTTATTATGTATGTCTCTGTAGGGACACAAAGAAAACAATTGTTTTCTATGTGTCCTGTTCACATCATAACACTGGTTATCACAGGTGGATTTTTTTGCACAGAAATATGTAATATAGATTCTTTGTTTTCTCTGTGCCCTTGCAGAATGCATGCAGAAAAAAATAAATACTTTTCTGTGATCAAGCCCTTAGGAGAACTCATGGTTGCCATCTGCCTGCACTACAGTCCATCTTCACTAGCTTTCAACCCCAGTTATCATACATGCCAGGGAGAAGAGGGTAAAAAAAGATCCATCCAGTTGTTAGGCTGAGTTCTGCTTAAAGGACGTGAGTAGAATTCACATAGCTTGATTATGGTGAAAATATTTAAAGCAATTGTAAAGTCACACAGTTAATTTCGATCTTAAGCCGCACTGTCTGCGTCTGTTGACACAGACAATGCGGCATAGCCCCGCCCCCAGCTCTCTCTTTACAGGATTTCATTGACAGCAGCAGAAGCCAATGGCGAAGAGATCGAAGAGAGACACTGCTCTTGAACACAAAGCTGATTGGAGAATGAGCTCAGGTAAGTATAAGGTGGGGCTGTGGGGGTGGGGGTTTTGCATGGATTGCATTAAGGTAAAAAACCTTCTATCCTTACAACCACTTTAAGCCGACTATACGTGGATTGAATTGTGGCGAGTTAAGCAGGAACCGGTTGAATTTTGGTCCATGTATGGCCACTGTTAGAATACAAAGGTTGGTAGTGATTATTGCTAGCGGCTATAGCAGCTGCTCGCGATAATCGCAAATGAATCCGGCAGGCTGGTTGTACCCAAGTTGATTAATTTGGTACATTCAGCCTGCCCACACATGGTTTGACTCTTGTCCCGTTCCTGCTGAACTGGCCGAGGTTCGAACTGTCTATGGCCAGTCTTAGGTGCTCAAAGCCAACTGTAGTTCTAAGCTGACACTCACCCTTTAAAGAATTTCACAATTAATTTCCCCTTGCTTATCTTAAAGTGTGTATATATATATATATATATATATATATATATATATATATATATATATATATATATATATATATATATATATATAGTATATATATATATATATATATATATATATATATATGTAGCAGGGACACTTTTATAAGGTGTTCGCTATGTTTAAATTTAGTATTTTTTTCTCTCAGAACAGTAAGAAGGTTCTGAGGGCTAATTGTGTAGGTTAACTTTGGCATCAGTTTGGCTGGGCTGTGTAGGGGTTCTGCATGGTCATGTGTACTGTTAGGTGCACATGACAGGCTCAGAACCAGGCCTGGTTGGACAGTTTGGGTATCAACGTTCCCGGAGCCAATCAGCGGGTGCGTTTGGCCCCGCAGAGGAGTCTGGGGGGGTACTTAAGATGCTGAAGTCACGTGTTCGGGGCTCGTTAGGCCGGAGCTGCCTAATCCTGGATCTGGACCGTGGTAGCCCCGCGAGGGGTCCTGGTCACGGAGCAAAGGCCGCCCCGCAACATGGTCGGTTTGACTAACCCCATTGGACCCACTTGTTCTGGGGCAGGGATCCGTCTGTTACCGAGTCTCAGAACCGGCTGGTCCGAGGCGCAGTAACTGAGGGAGAATTCAAGGCGTCCGGGTGTGCTCTCAACTTGGAGGGGCACCGCAGCTCGTGTAAGCGACTGGGGGAGGACTCTTCGGAGGAGGGCCAACAAGCTGGCATCTCAAGAAGTGCCTGGTTGCTGGGTTGTCAAGGACACTGACGAATCCACCTTTTCCCAGTACTGCCAAGGAGGCAGAGAACGTTCCAGGTACTGAGGAAAGGTTCCTGCTCACTTTGCGTGCAACTTTTATTCAAGGTCAGAGACTTTGCAAGTTCCGAATTCAAGTGCTGACTGCCATAATCTCTGGCTAGAGATTTGTTCAGCTTTGAAGCGCCCAGCTGCAAGTGGCTACTCTCTGGGTTTGCATTAGGGACTTTCTAATAGTCTGCAGTTCAAGGTGCCTGAGTTTCTTCACCCTTGCCCTCTATTCCTATATGAGACTATGTCTGTTGGATGTTACCCCTGCAAATAAAAACCTTTCTAAAGGACTTTTATGGTGTCAGCGTCTGAAGTTGTTGGGTATTAACCCTGGGAACCCCTAGACATGGACGAACAAGCCAAGTGGAGGTAACCGGTAAGCCCAAATGTTAAGGCCGCCCCATCAAGGGTTATGGCTGCTACATATATATAAAATTCCTTTTCTAGATTTGGATAGAGTGGGGAATTTTTAAACTGTGTTTTATTGCCTGTGTCCCACTAGGAAGATTCTCTTCACTTCTTGCTCCACAGACAAAACAGAAATTAATTTTAAATTTCTCAAATATGAGAGGAAATACACTCTTTGACCGCTGTTAACAGAACAGGTCTCCCCATTGCAAAATTTCAACTTTTTTTTTCTTCCAATGTCAAATGTATCATTCCTTGCTTTACGGTAAAAAAATGTTTAGGTAAAAGTATCACCCTCTCATCTCTCCACCCACCTTATTGTTACCTGTTACCTCAATCCAGTGCTGTGCCTGTCTGCAGCAGATCTCTCCTCTCACATTGCAATCTCATTGGCTTCCACTGCTGTCAGTCAAATTATGTTATTAGAAGTGAGGGGGGGGGGGTAAAGCCCCGCTGTCTGTGTCTATGATTACTGGCAGCGTGGCTCCCGATCGAGCTCAGAGGTATGCCACCAAAAAAAGGAGTGTCCTATAGTGGCACAACGAGAAGAGTAGGAGCCAGGAGCGCTAGCAAGGGACTCGAGAAGGGGATTTGCAGGGCCGTTCCATTGCATAGAGCAGGTAAGTATAAACCTATTTGTTATTTTTACATCTAAAATTAACTTTTTTTTTTCAGAACTTTCAAAGGACTACAACTTTTATTTATTCTCGCTATTTTTACTAGCAAATTAGTAAAAGTAAATAAATAAGATGGCTTGGAAATGCAGCAGTTCACTAATTACAGTTATATGTTTCTTTTTCAAGTTCCATCTGTATCTGCATTAACGTGACAGTATGATGCTGAGTTTGCTTTGGGTATGGATGTTTTCAAAAGTTTTATACTATAGCATGCTAAAGTGATAGTAACAAAATAAAAATGCATGATTTTCCACCAGTTTATATGACAATACAAAGGCAATATGAATTCAGAAAGTAAAAGTGATATTGACATGTTTTCAGGTGGGTCAATTATAATATGATCTGCCTTGTATGTCATAAATCCCTTTAGGTTACTCTGTCATACTATTTCTTAAAAGTATGCAGTGGTACTTACCTGACAAGCCCATGAGAGAGCTGCAGGCATGCCAGCACAAAGAGGAGAATCTTCATGATTGCAAATTTCCACAACCTCTTACCAAAGAAGCCTGGCTGATTTTTGTAAAATGGGTTCCTTATATATAGTAAGAGAAGGTGTATACTATCACCTACCACCAAACCACAAATTGGCAAAAGGCAGCATTTTCTAAGATAAGCGATACTAATCAGCAATTTTCCAGCATTTAAAACAGTTTAATTAACCTTCAACTCTGTATGCTTGACATCTGTGTTTCCTTGTATAAACACTTTAATAACACAAGTTGATAACACTAGAGAACATTAAGTCACCGACACTGATATGAAAAAGACAAGATTCCAAAGTGATTTTCCCTATTTTAACTTCTAAATACTGTTCTGTCCACATTTTACATTTGAAGATGTTAAGGTAGCCAATATTTCCAAATATCAGTAGATAACACATAAAATAATTTCACTTGCACAGATTGTTTTCTATATATTTTCAGATATAGACTTATTGTTAGATTTAAATGCTGAAATAGCAAGAAACAACTTGTTACAATATGAGCTGATGTGAAATTTCCATTAACAGATGTAAATAATATTGTAAGTAGAGTTGGGCGGACTGTTTGGGCCAAGCAAAAGTTTAGCCAGAAGATCGCCTGTTCACCCATTTGGCTGAATTTGCGAGGCGCTCGGCGAAATGTTCGCCCGCCGAGCACCCCACAATGCACTGCACGCTGCACAGTGCATTCTAGTGCTCTCATTGGATGAAGCCTTGCACTTGACCGCTGGTCTGGTGCAAGGCTTCGCCAACTAGGACACAGAGCACTGTCAGAGCCCTGATTGGACAAAGTGATGATAACTTTGTCCAATCACAGCTCAGTGCTCATAGTCCCACCCCACACTATAAAAGGTTCCTTCCCACAGGAAGCTTTTTGCAGTGTGTTGTTGGAGTGGAGATAGAGCAGGGCTCAGTTTGCTACTAGCGAGTTAGTGTGTTCACATTGTGACTCTGACTGTAGAGTTTTAGTGTAGTGTTAGTATAGTGTGTCAGTATAGTGTAGTGTGAGTATAGTGTGTCAGTATAGTGTAGTGTGAGTATAGTGTGTCAGTATAGTGCGAATATAGTGTAGTGTGTCAGTATAGTGTGCGTGTTTTTGTCTTTTTTTGTCAGCTGCAATTTTTCTGACTGCAACGCTGGTGTCCCCCCCCCCCCCCCCCTTTTTTTTTATAGTTTTTACATTTCTGTCAGCATCAGTCCTCAATTTAAAGTGCACCAAACACCACTTTTCATTCAATTAAGTGCATCCAATCACAAATTTCCCAGCTTCTATAAAATTTGGGTAATAACCCCCCTCCCCATCATGCCTGGGAGGCCAACGGGGAGAGGCAGACGTTTCCATGCCACTATGAACGGGTCAGCAGCATCTTTGTCACAGCAAAGGTGGACGTGATCCGTTTTTAGGCAGGACACAGTTGTCTCTGTTTAGTGATGCTGCCCATGCTATCCAGCCACAGCATGCAGAGGAGGTGGTGAACTGGCTTACTAAACCATCCTCATCCTCCTCATCCTCTGTGACCCAAGCTGACACTTGTGTGCAGTCCACCGCAGCTGCCAGAGCGGCTTATTCTGCATACTCCTACCATAGCCCCAGCATCATGCTTGGAGGAGTCAGCTGAATTATTTTAACACAGTGTCAGCCACCTGCTTCTTGAGGATGCACAGACATTACTTGATTCTGATGTTGGTTCTGATGGGGAGGAAGGGAGTAACATGAGCCTACAGAGAGGGGAGAACACTGATAAACAACAAATTGGCAGTCATGTTCCCCCAGCCGCAGCATATTGCCAAATTGGTTCCAGTGATGATGAGGATGGAGGGGATGATGTTGATGAGGTCGCTGATGGGACTTGGGTTCTGGATAGAGCAGAGGATGAAAGTGAGAGGGAGGCACAAACCCAATGAGGCAGGATGTCCTCCAGAGGCAGCCATCATGGAAGAGTAGAGAGCAGCCACCCTATTCCATCAGGTTGTCAAGCTGTTATCTCCCGGCCCACTTCCCACAACTCAGTTGTGTGGGCCTTTTTTAGCACATGTACAGCCAATCACACTGTTGCAATTTGCAATCTCTGCTGCAAGGGCATTTAACCCCCCACCACCAACTCCCCACCAAGGGACACAATTCTTCTCCTCCTCACCTTTCATATCTAACCCTGCTATATCTCAGAAGCCTCCACTGACAGGTTTGATAGTATAGCAAAGGGTGTCACAGGTCCTTGCAACACATCTGCCAGCAGCACACCACCAGCTGTAAAGTATAGTGTCGGACTTTGTCCCATTGGTGAGAACCACTGCTGAGAGAGAGGAGTATAAGGACATGATTTTAGAGAGTAATTTAGGGACCAAACCTATTTGTTGGAAAGACAGGTGGAGAAATGACCAGTCAACCCTGTTGAATGACTTCTCGGCATCACAAGCTAGAAGGCAAGTTTATATGTGATGTTGATGGGCATATGAAATGAGATGAAGGGTTTTGGTCGTATTGTCCCTTGCCTCTTGCCCTGGGATGAAGCCTACCTGATCTCTATGTATCAAAGCTGGTAAGTGTGGGGCTATACGGTTTGCAATGATTTTTGAAAATAGCTTGAGGTCCACATATAAGAGAGAAATAGGTCTGTAATTCCCGGGACTTACTAAAACATTTAATGTGAAAATGGCTTAATGTAGCTTAACGTGTAATAAAGTGCCTAAACCTCAATCAATTGCCCTGAAACTTTGCACAGCCTAAGAGCTCAACTTCCCAAACCTATCCAAGAAGTTTCATGCGATTCGGAGTTCCACAAGGCAAATTAAGGACATTAAGCTTGTTTTTTGGGGAGCTTAATGTGGCTTAACGTACAAAAAAGACCTTAAATGTTATCCAATTTTCACCAAACTTTACACAATAGAAGACTCTATCCATGCCAACATATTTTGAAAATTGCAGCTCATTTAGTAAATCACACCAAAAGTTATTCACATTAAGCTATATTTTACAATGCTAAAAGGTTTAATGTAAAGAGCTTAACGTACCATAATGTGCCTTAACCTCAATCAATTGTCTTGTAACTTTGCACAGCCTAAGTTCTCAACTTCCCAAACCTATCCAAGAAGTTTCATGCGGTTCGGAGTTCCACAAGGCAAATTAAGGACATTAAGCTTGATTTTTGGGGAGCTTAATGTGGCTTAACGTACAAAAAAGACCTTAAATGTTATCCAATTTTCACCAAACTTTACACAATAGAAGACTCTATCCATGCCAACATATTCTGAAAATTTCAGCTCATTTGGTTAATCACACCAAAAGTTATTCACGTTAAGCTATATTTTACAATACTAAAACATTTAATGTGAAAATGGCTTAATGTAGCTTAACGTGTAATAAAGTGCCTAAACCTCAATCGATTGCCCTGAAACTTTGCACAGCCTAAGATCTCAACTTCCCAAACCTATCCAAGAAGTTTCATGTGATTCGGAGTTCCACAAGGCAAATTAAGGACATTAAGCTTGTTTTTTGGGGAGCTTAATGTGGCTTAACGTACAAAAAAGACCTTAAATGTTAACCAATTTCCTCCAAACTTCACACAATAGAAGACTCTATCCATGCCAACATATTTTGAAAATTGCAGCTCATTTAGTAAATCACAACAAAAGTTATTCACATTAAGCTATATTTTACAATGCTAAAACGTTAAATGTAAAGAGCTTAACGTACCATAATGTGCCTTAACCTCAATCAATTGTCTTGAAACTTTGCACAGCCTAAGTTCTCAACTTCCCAAACCTATCCAAGATGTTTCATGCGATTCGGAGTTCCACAAGGCAAACTAGGCACGTTAAGCTTGTTTTTTGGAGAGCTTAATGTGGCTTAACGTACAAAAAAGACCTTAAATGTTAACCAATTTCCTCCAAACTTCACACAATAGAAGACTCTATCCATGCCAACATAGTCTGAAAGTTTCAGCTGATTTGGTTAATCACACCAAAAGTTATTCACATTAAGCTATATTTTACAATGCTAAAACATTTAATGTGAAAATGGCTTAACCACTTGCCAACCGTTGTCGGCACATATATGTCGGCAGAATGGCACGGCTGGGCAAAGTAACGTACCCGTACGCTACAAGCCCCTTGACAGTGCCCGCGGATCCCGCGGACTCGATCAGTGCGGGGATACCCGCGATCGTGTTACGGAGCTCAAGAATTGGGAGATGCCGATGTAAACAGCATCTCCCCGTTCTGCCTAATGACAGCAAACTGATCGTCTGCTCCCTGTCATCTGGAGCAGCGATCAGTGTGGTGTCACACACAGCCACGCCCTCAGATAGTTAGAAACAAGCCCCCAGGATACACTTAACCCCTTCCCCGCCCCCTAGTGGTTAACCCCTTCCCTGCCAGTGAAATTTTTACAGTAATCAATGCAATTTTATAGCACTGATCACCAATGATCCCAAAAATTTGTCAAAATTGTCCGATGTGTCCGCCTTAATGTCGCAGTCATGATAAAAATCGATGATCGCTGCCATTACTAGTAAAAAAAAAATTATTAATAAAAATGTCATAAAACTATCCCCTATTTTGTAGACGCTATAACCTTTGCGCAAACCAATTAATAAACACTTATTGTGATTTTTTTTTACCAAAAATATGTAGAAGAATACGTATCGGCCTAAACTGAGGAAAAAAAAATGTTTTTTTTATATATTTTTGGAGGATATTTATTATAGAAAAAAGTAAAAAATATTGCTTTTTTTTCAAAATTGTCGCACATTTTTTTGTTTATAGCGCAAAAAATAAAAACCGCAAAGGTGATCAAATACCACCAAAAGAAAGCTCTATTTGTGGGAAAAAAAGGATGCAAATTTTGTTTGGGTACAACATCGCACGACCGCGCAATTGTCATTTAAAGCGACGCAGTTCCAAATTGTAAAAAGTGCTCTGGTCAGGAAGGGGGTAAAATCTTCCGGGGCTACAGCGTTTAAAGGGATTTTAAAGTCAGAAGGTTTATTTATCTTAATGCATTCTATGCATTAAGATCAGAGGCGGCTCTAGGCTTTGTGAGGTCTTAGGCAAAACTTAGACATGAGGCCCTCTCACGCCCATAATTGGAAAAATAATTAAACCGATAAAAAAATAATACTACAGTGCAATGTACAGTATACAATTAACTGATAGCACTCCACCCATGGCCAGTCCTCAAAGATTCTAGCATGTTATTGGATCATATCACACTGGTGAGCTCACCCAGACGGTCCCTTCCCTTGTTTCGTAGGCTGTGCTCTGCACTCCCCTGGAAGTGTCTTGTCAGCAGATTGCCATTTGTGAGTGGTACATAGAGATAACATTGACAGCTCGAGGTGGCAGCGCCATCCTTCTTCCCGATGCTGGGCTCTCCCCTCCAGTGGCATAGCATGGGTTGTCAGTGTTAGGGGCAAGGCAAGTAATCAGAGCTCCCTAACCGTGGACTTTTAGCTCTAGTCTGGTCACATGATCCACTGTGTCAATTAGTATTGGCTGCAGGGGAGAGGAGAGAGCACTTGACAATCACTGGTAAAGCCTGGAGCAGTGACATCACCCACATTTTCCCATGTCCCATCTGTTGTTGGCGGTTGTATGGTCACATACCTCTGAACCCCTAAACCTTAGGTGCTCCATTATGCAAATCTTGACCAGCCACTGTTGTAGAATGCTTGGGCCTGCACTCTACCTTACTGGTAAAGGAGGCCATCCATCAAAGTTATAAGCCAATAACAACCAATGGAGCCTTACCACTTCCTCTGGCTGGTCTAGATCTGTATATGATAGAGTTCTTGGGGACTCAGGTCTCCCGAATTTTCCACCAGGTAGGTAAGAGGAATGCAGCACATATAGGGCCTTTTTTCATGTCCTGAGATAGTTTGGAAGGCTTAAAGAGTAAGTTCACCATTTCACACAAAATGAAAAGCTGAACTAACTCTCAGAAAGGGAGAAGGAGTGGATAGGGGGAGGTGGAGGTTAGCGTGGACAGAGGGAGAGGATATAAGAGGGGGGAGAGGAGAAAGGATAGAGAGAGGGAGGGGGAGAGGATAGCCTGGATAGAAGAGAGTAGAGAGTGGACAGGGGGAGAGGAGAGAGTGGATAGGGGAGGATAGCCTGGACAGTAGGAGGGGGGTGAGGAGAGAGTGGTTAGGGGGAGGATAGCCTGGAGGGGAGAAGGGGGTGAGGAGAGAGTGGGCAGAGGCAGGGGAGGGGGATAGGAGAGAGTGGATAGGGGGGAGAATAGCCTGGAGGGTAGGAGGGGGTGAGTAGAGAGTGGACAGAGGCAGGGGGAGGGGGAGAGGAGAGAGTGGATAGGGGGAGGATAGCCTGGACAGTAGGAGGGGGTGAGTAGAGAGTGGACAGAGGCAGGGGGAGAGGAGAGAGTGGACAGAGGCAGGGGGAGAGGAGAGAGTGGATAGGGGGAGGATAGCCTGAACAGTAGGAGGGGGATGAGTAGAGAGTGGACAGAGGCAGGGGGAGGGGGAGAGGAGAGAGTGGACAGAGGCAGGGGGAGATGAGAGAGTGGATAGGGGGGAGGATAGCCTGGACGATAGGAGGGGGGTGAGGAGAGAGTGGACAGAGGCAGGGGGAGATGAGAGAGTGGATAGGGGGGAGGATAGCCTGGACGATAGGAGGGGGGTGAGGAGAGAGTGGACAGAGGCAGGGGGAGATGAGAGAGTGGATAGGGGGGAGGATAGCCTGGACGATAGGAGGGGGTGAGGAGAGAGTGGACAGAGGCAGGGGGAGATGAGAGAGTGGATAGGGGAGGATGGCCTGGACGATAGGAGGGGGTGAGGAGAGAGTGGACAGAGGCAGGGGGAGGGGGAGAGGATAGAGTGGATAGGGGAGGATAGCCTGGACGATAGGAGGGGGGTGAGGAGAGAGTGGACAGAGGCAGGGGGAGATGAGAGAGTAGATAGGGGAGGATAGCCTGGATGATAGGGGGGTGAGGAGAGAGTGGACAGAGGCAGGGGGAGATGAGAGAGTGGATAGGGGAGGATAGCCTGGACAATAGGAGGGGGTGAGGACAGAGGGATGTAGGTAGAGAGGACAGAGGGAGAGAGAGGATGTGGCAAGTGAGGAGAGAAGAGGAAGACTGTGAAGAAAACAATGGGGGAATGGAAGGGGGAGATAGGAGGGTTAGAGGGCAGAGGGAGTGGGGGTAGAGGGGGCAGAGGGGGGGGCAGGAGGAGTAGAAGGAGGAGGGGGCTAACATGTGGTAATTGGGATATGTGGAAACAGTGTACATATCAGGGTGTTCAGGGCTCCTCCTCACACTGCAAAGCCATCCAGGCATGTTATACTGAGAGTGGGACTGATACGCTATGCTTCCCCCTCCAGCCTCACACTAAGTTAGTTGCTCGTCCTCCACATACACATGCTGGACATTTTAGTCCCACAGACTCCCCTCCACAATGGGGCACACAGACACGCTATCCCGCCCAGCCTCCGTCTCTATCACAAACAAGCTCCACTCACCGAGCATGTATTTCTTCCAGGGCTGCTCCCGAGTCCTGCCTCCCGCCATGAATTGGGGCCGCTGTCGCCGACTTTAGGGGAAGGGCTAGAGGTTGAGCCTGCTATTGGACGCAGGCTGCCTTAGCCACGCCCACCACACTTCCACTATGCTCGTCCGCCGCCACGGATCACAGCGCTGGCTCAGCTAAGCTATTAGCTCACTCTGCCCAGAGCGCCCGCCGCCAGACAGTCTCAACACAGCACCTGAGGCAAATTAGGCAATCGCTCGACGGCGAGGCCCTTCTGTGGGCGAGGCCTAAGGCAATCGCCTAATTTGCCTAATTAAAGAGCCACCTCTGATTAAGGTAAAAAGCCTTCTGTGTGCAGCAGCCCCCCTAACACTACCCTGAGTCCCATCTAGATCCAGTGATGACATTGCAAGACCCTGACAATCACAGGCATGTCTCCTAGAGGCAGAGGCATGATGGGATTTGTAGTTTCACCACAGCTCGAGTTGAGCTTGAGCTTGTCTAAACCCTTAAGTTAACAACGTAATACATGCATTTTTTTTTTAAGGACAAACAAGGCTTTCTTTTTGTGAATATTGTCCTGCAACAATAATTTTTACAATTAACCTCCCTGGCGGTATGATTCTGTCCGGAATTTTGTGCTGAAAGCGGTACAATTATTTTGCATGGAAATTTGGCGTTTTTATATTGTAGGAATGCAATTCTTATGAATAACTCACTTAAATCTGTCCGAACCAGAGTCTAGTAGACATCCCGGGTATGATAAAGTTTGAAACACAAAATAATAAATTATAATATAATAAAAAATATATATAAAAATGATTCAATAATGTAATCAAATCAAAAACACTGAAATTTGCTCAGTTGCAGAATAGTCGCTGTCATTAAATTTATTGTTTGATGATAAATTGTGATTCTAATTTTTTATCGGTGTTTTCTAGCTGGTCTAAAACCACTTTTGACATAAAGGGACACTTTTTGGTTGCTATGGACAATCTCCAGTTTCCAGGCAGAAAAAAAATCTTTTTATTATATAAAATGACATGCAGGGCACTGGGCAGACCACTAGGGACAAAGGGGGTGTGTATTTTTGGTATACAGTACTGTAATCTGTAAGATTACAGTACTGTATGTGTACTGTGTTTTTACACTTTTTTAAATTTGGCGCCGATCTCCGCTCCCGTGCGTCGGAACGACGCAGGGAACGGAGACCGGCACTGTGTGAATCGAGCGAGCGGACGGCTCGCTCACACAGCGGGGAGACATCGCAGGATCCAGGGGAAAAGGTAAGTAACTTCCCCCCTGCATCCTGCACGCAAGCCCGAGTCTGGCTCGGGGTTACCGCTCCCAGCAGAAAAAGCTGGACCCGAGCCAGACTCGGGATTACCGCCCAGCAGGTTAAGTGTAATAAAATTAAACAAAAGGCATTTTTTTTCTTTCTTTCGGTATATATATGTAAAAAGGTGTCAACATTTTTAATAAGCAAAGCAAACAAAAAAAATGAAAAAAAGTTAACTATTAGTTAATAAAATGGAAAAGAAAAAATCACCAGGAAAATTACAATTCAATAGAGAAGGAGAATATAGAGTTAATCAGTGCTGATTATAGAAAACTAAAGGGTTAATTAGGAGTTCAACAGAGGAACATTTAATTAGAAAAAAAAATGTTTTATTTACATGTCAAGGTTGCTTTAACTCTCTTCACCTTCAAAGCGAAGTTCATCCCTTTGATCTGTGAATGCAAAACACAGAAAGTTACAATTGATACAATGTTTCAATGTAACTTTCTGTGATGTGGTTGTTGATAAACATTGCCAGCCTGCTTCTATTATTAGACAGTTCCTGCTGAATTGTTGGGTACAGAGACAGGGAAGGGTCCCAGCAGCAGAGCAGAAGGACTGGATGTACTAGACATGACCTGTGTACATTAATGACATGTTTTTGGGCGTGTCTAATGCGCTCAAAGTCTGCAACTGGTTAAGGATTGTAAAAAAAATGGTGAATAACTTTTGGGGTGATTTACCAAATGAACTGGAATTCTTGAATAGGTTTGGGAAGTTGAGATCTTGGGCTGTGCAAAGTTTCAGGGCAATTGATTGAGGTTTAGGCACTTTATTACATGTTAAGCTACATTAACCACTTTCAGACCGGACCAATTTGCAGCCAAAGGACCAGGCCCCTTTTTGCGATTCGGCACTGCGTCGCTTTAACTGACAATTGCGCAGTCTAGCGACGTGGCTTCCAAACAAAATTGACGTCCTTTTTTTCCCACAAATAGAGCTTTCTTTTGGTGGTATTTGATCGCCCCTGCGGTTTTTATTTTTTGCGCTATAAACAAAAAAGTGCGACAATTTTGAATAAAACGCATTCTTTTTTATTTTTTGCTATAATAAATATCCCCCAAAAATATATAAAAAATATTTTTTTTCCTCAGTTTAGGCCGATACGTATTCTTCTACATATTTTTGGTAAAAAAAATCGTAATAAGCGATTATTGATTGGTTTGCGCAGAAGTTATAGCGTTTACAAGATAGGGGATAGTTTTATAGCATTTTTATTAATATTTTTTTTTTATTAGTAATGGTGGCGATCAGCGATTTTTATTGTGACTGCGACATTATGGCGGACACAACTGCTATTTAAATGCATTGATTCCTGTGTAAATGACACTGGCAGTGAAGGGGTTAACCACTAGGTGGCAGTGTAGGGGTTAAGTGTGCCTAGAGGTGTGTTTCTTACTGTGGGGGGGGCGTGGCTGTCAGCTAGTGAATGCTGATCTCTGCTCCAATCACAGGGAGCAGAGATCAGCATCACTAGTTGCTAGGCAGAATGGGGAGATGCTGTTTTTTTCGCATCTCCCCGTTCAGCCTTCCCGTGAGACGATCTCGGGTATCCCCGCGGCAATCGAGTCTGCGAGACCCGCGACCGGCCTCACGGGGGTCCTGACCGGCGCGAGCGCACGCCCGATGACACGGCGGCCTCTTAAAGGGGACGTACCTGTACGCCCTTATGCCTGTCCGTGCTATTCTGTTGACGTACATCGTCGTGCGCCGGTCGGCAAGTGGTTAAGCCATTTTCACATTAAATGTTTTAGCATTGTAAAATATAGCTTAATGTGAATAACTTTTGGTGTGATTAACCAAATCAGCTGAAACTTTCACTTTTGCGTGAAGTTTGGGGGAAATTGGTTGACATTTAAGGTCTTTTTTGTACGTTAAGCCACATTAAGTTCCCCAAAAATCAAGCCTAATGTCCCTAGTTTACCTTGTGGGACACCGAATCGCATGAAACTTCTTGGATGGGGTTGAGAAGTTGAGAACTTAGGCTGTGCAAAGTTTCAAGACAATTGATGGAGGTTAAGGCACATTATGGTACGTTAAGCTCTTTACATTAAACGTTTTAGCATTGTAAAATATAGCTTAATGTGAATAACTTTTGGTGTGATTTACTAAATGAGCTGCAATTTTCAAAATATGTTGGCATGGATAGAGTCTTCTATTGTGTGAAGTTTGGAGGAAATTGGTTAACATTTAAGGTCTTTTTTGTACATTAAGCCACATTAAGCTCCCCAAAAATCAAGCTTAATGTTCCTCGTTTGCCTTGTGGAACACCGAATCGCATGAAACTTCTCAGATGGGTTTGGGAAGTTGCGATCTTAGGCTGTGCAAAGTTTCAGGGAAATCGATTGAGGTTTAGGCACTTTATTACACGTTAAGCTACATTAAGCTACATTAAGCCATTTTCACATTAAATGTTTTAGCATTGTAAAATATAGCTTAATGTGAATAACTTTTGGTGTGATTAACCAAATCAGCTGAAACTTTCAGAATATGTTGGCATTGATAGAGTCTTCTATTGTGTGAAGTTTGGGGGAAATTGGTTAACATTTAAGGTCTTTTTTGTACGTTAAGCTCTCCAAAAAACAAGCTTAACGTGCCTAGTTTGCCTTGTCGAACACCGAATCGCATGAAACTTCTCGGATGGGTTTGGGAAGTTGAGATCTTAGGCTGTGCAAAGTTTCAGGGCAATTGATTGAGGTTTAGGCACTTTATTACACGTTAAGCTACATTAAGCCATTTTCACATTAAATGTTTTAGTATTGTAAAATATAGCTTAACGTGAATAACTTTTGGTGTGAAATTTTCGGAATATGTAGGCATGGATGGAGTCTTCTATTGTGTGAAGTTTGGAGGAAATTGGTTAACATTTAAGGTCTTTTTTGTACGTTAAGCCACATTAAGCTCCCCAAAAAACAAGCTTAATGTCCTTAATTTGCCTTGTGGAACTCCGAATCGCATGAAACTTCTTGGATAGGTTTGGGAAGTTGAGATCTTAGGCTGTGCAAAGTTTCAGGGCAATCGATTGAGGTTTAGGCACTTTATTACACGTTAAGCTACATTAAGCTACATTAACCACTTCCCGACCGTCGGCCGTCATATGACGGCCTCCGGTTTGCGGGGGTATATCTGAATGATGCCTGTAGCTACAGACATCATTCAGATATTGCCGGTTTCAGCCGGCGATTCCCTGCACCATAGGAATGATCATAGCGGCTGTTCCGCCGCTTGATCGTTCTTATGGGCGGCGGGTGGGGACGCCCCCCCCCCTCCCGCCGCCCTCCGGTGCTTCTACCGACTCACCGCTTCCATCGGTGAGTCGGTCACAGGAACCGCCGGCACCGGATGATCACTATAGAGATTTCCGGCGGACCAGATGGTCGCCGGAGTCTCTATGATCGTTCGGAGGCCGGGCGCGATGTGATGACGTCACGCCCGGCCTCTGCATTCGAATAACGGCGCCGCCTCCGCTGGGAAGCGGTGATCGTTTTTTTTTTTTTTTTTTTTTAATTTTAGGCTTTCCAGCCTAGAGGTGAGATGTGGGGTCTTATTGACCCCATATCTCACTGTTAATAGGTCCGATCAGGTAATATTCCTATTACAAGGGATGTTTACATTCCTTGTAATAGGAATAAAAGTAATCAATTTTTTTTTTTTTTTAAACTGTCAAATTTAAAAAATAAAAGTCAAATTAACAATAATAAAAAAAAAAAAATGTTTAAAGCGCCCCTGTCCCCGTGAGCTCGTACGCAGAAGTGAACGCATACGTAAGCCCCGCCCACATATGAAAACGGTGTTCAAACCACACATGTGAGGTATCGCCGCGAACATTAGAGCGAGAGCAATAATTCTAGCCCTAGACCTCCTCTGTAACTCAAAACATGTAACCAGTAAAAAATGTTAAAGCGTCGCCTATGGGGATATTTAAATACCAAAGTTTGGCGCCATTCCACGAGCGCGTACAATTTTGAAGCGTGACATGTTGGGTATCTATTTACTCGGCGTATCTTCATCTTTCACATTATGCAAAAAAAATTGGGCTAACTTTATTGTTTGTTTTTTTTTTTAAGCATGAAATTGTTTTTTTTCTGAAAAAAACGTGTTAGAAAAATTGCTGCGCAAATACCGTGCGAGATAAAAAGTTGCAACAAGCGTCATTGTATTCTCTAGGGTCTTTGATAAAAAAACATATATAATGTTTGGGGTTCTATGTAATTTTCGAGCAAAAAAATTATGAATTTTACATGTAGGAGAGAAATGTCAGAATTGGCCTGGTTGCGAAGTGGTTAAGCCATTTTTTTAGCATTGTGAAATATAGGTTAATGTGAATAACTTTTGGTGTGATCAACCAAATCACCTGAAACTTTCAGAATATGTTGGCATGGATAGAGTCTTCTATTGTGTGAAGTTTGGGGAAATTGGTTAACATTTAAGGTCTTTTTTGTACGTTAAGCTCTCCAAAAAACAAGCTTAACGTGCCTAGTTTGCCTTGTGGAACACCGAATCGCATGAAACTTCTCGGATGGGTTTGGGAAGTTGAGATCTTAGGCTGTGCAAAGTTTCAGGGCAATTGATTGAGGTCTAGGCACTTTATTACACGTTAAGCTACATTAAGCCATTTTCACATTAAATGTTTTAGTATTGTAAAATATAGCTTAACGTGAATAACTTTTGGTGTGATTAACCAAATGAGCTGAAATTTTCAGAACATGTTGGCATGGATAGAGTCTTCTATTGTGTGAAGTTTGGAGGAAATTGGTTAACATTTAAGGTTTTTTTTGTACGTTAAGCCACATTAAGCTCCCCAAAAAACAAGCTTAATGTCCTTAATTTGCCTTGTGGAACTCCGAATCACATGAAACTTCTTGGATAGGTTTGGGAAGTTGAGATCTTAGGCTGTGAAAAATTTCAGGGAAATTGATTGAGGTTTAGGCACTTTATTACACGTTAAGCTACATTAAGCCATTTTCACATTAAATGTTTTAGTAAGTCCCGTAATTCCCACAGCTGGAGTGGTCCTTCCCTGGTTTGGGTATAACCGTGATCTATGCTTGTAGAATCGCTGAAGAGAGAGGGTGGGAGTCGTCTATCGCTTCAAATGCTTTTTGCCATTATCGGAGCTAAAAGAGGGGCATAGGTCTTATAAAAGCGGTGGGTAAACCCGTCAGGGCCCGTGTCCTTCCCATTTTTTAGACCCTTAATGACCTGTAAGAGTTCCGTAGATTGAAACCGTGCTTCTAGGTCCTCTACATCGCGTTCCGGGATGGTAGGTAAGGCGTTTTAGAATTTGGGATTTTTTATGTAAGGCGTTTTAGGATTTAAAGGAAGGAAGGCAAAAGGAAAAAATGCAGGAAAAACGTATCAGTGTGAAAGGGCCCTAAGAGGACCCTCAGTGCAAGAGTAAGCTCTAAGGACAATATAGGTGAACACAGATTTAAAAAAAAAAAAAGATTAAAAATAAGACAGCTTTCTGGTATTTTAAAGGATGTACTGATATGTTTGTGGAAGGGATTTGTGTACTGTTTTATGCTAGATAAATGCTATTGTGATTAATACAAGTACCTACTACTGATGCTACACAATGTCGTATGCTGTTAAATCTGCCACATAATATGAAGGTAACAGGCCATCCAGTTCAATGTGTGTGTTTGTGTGTGCGTACATGTTTTTAAAATGCATTTTCTATGTCCAAATAATAATAAAGGAAATCCACTATTTATTTGTGACTTTTAACTGCCAGAATAAAGTTATTGGTATTTCACCTACAAATTGTCAGCCCAATAATTCCGCTAATTCAACACCTAGCAAAGAAGTTTCATTATTTTCAATGGCAAGGCTGGGTTCACAATATTGCAAATTGGATGCGGGCATCCAATTCGCATAGCAGGAGATTGTAACCGGCACTCTATGGAGCCGGTTCACATATCTCTGCAGCAGCTTAGGTGTGAATTGCACAGGAGCCCTGTGCATCTTTTGGTCCATTTAAGGTCCAAATTCAGCCCGGGTTTGCACTGAGCTGCAGGAATGAAGCCGTGCGAGTTCAGATGAACTCACACGATTTCACTCCCGTATGTCAGTCCCGATTTCGGCCACAATTTCAGAGACATATGTGCAGGTTTGTAAATGTAAATTGCAGACCGAAATCACAAAAAGTAGTACAGAAACTACTTTCTGAAATTGGTGCGGCGCCGCGAATGCAGTGTAGCACCGATTAGGACGGTGCCATTGCTGGATATTGCCGCTGATTTGACATGCGATTTGACATGTTAAATCGCATGTCAAATCATACCAATGTGAACCAGGGCTGAAATGGTGAATGGAGATGCTGTAAGCATATATTGATTGGTTTGAAAAATTAAAGCGTCTACAAAATGATTTTTATCATGACTGCGACATTGCGGCAGACAGATCGGACACTTTTGACACTTTTTTGGGACCAGTGACATTTATTCAGCGATCAGAGCTATAAATAGCCACTGGTTACTGTGTAAATGTCACTGGCAGGGAAGGGGTTAACACTAGGGGGTGATCAAGGGGTTAACGGTGTTCCCTATGAGTGTTTCTAACTGTGGGGGGATGGGCTTAATGGGACATGACAGCGATCACTGTTCCAGACCACTGGGAACAGTAGATCCCTGTCATGTCTCCTGTCAGAATGAGGAAATGCCTTGTTTCCCCAGTTCTGCCTGTGTTCAAGGCAATCGCGGGCTGTCGGAGGACATTGAGTCCTCCCGACCCGGGGGCACGCTCGCCTGCCCACAACTGAGCCTGCACGAGCCACCGTACACCAATGGCGATTCGCGCAGGAGAGCCATTGTGCCGCCATCAAATGACGGCGGCCGGTCTTTAATCGGTTAATGTCATCTACTATATGTGCTACAGTGTAAGCATAGCCTTTCCATGCAGTTCACTTTGGTTTGTTCCTCACGTGAAGAGGGGGAGGGGGGTGCCTGAATGTCAAGAGTAATTTGATTGTGAATATGAGGTATGACATTGCTAATGGGGCTATTGATGTGGTGTAGTCTTTGCGGCTGGAGCTTCAAAGGGACAAAACAGATAGTAAATTAACTTTGAGGGTTTGCTATAGACCCCCTAATATTAAGGATGAGGAACAGACCCATCTACTTTCACAGTTTGAGATGGCGGGGAAGCAGGGTAATGGTATAATCATGGGAGACTTCAACTATTTTGATATTGATTGGGCATTGGGCAATGGCATGTGGAACTATGCACTCAATAAATGCGCAAATATTTAAAAGAACTTGAGTTAAACTTGGGTGGCTAAATACTAATGCACAAAGGCATACAGTATTAATCAGAAAAGGCTGTTTAAAAAATATAAGGCCAAAGGGTCAACATAAGTATTCCAAAATTACAAAAAATGCAATAAGAAATGCAATAGAACAATCAGAGCAGATAAAATAGACTATGAGAGACAGAATGCTGAGGAGAGTAAAAAAAAAAAATTCTTACGTATTTTTCACACCATAAAATGCACTCCCCCCCCCCCCCAAAATGGGGGAAAATGTCCCTGCGTCTTATGGAGCGAATGCTGACCAGGTGGAGGAGAGAGGACAGGATGTGAGGCGCATCCTGACAGGGGCATACCAAGGGGGAGCGGGGGGAGGTGGTCTGCCCGGGGGCCAAAACATGGGGGAAGGTGTCAGTGGTGTCACTATGGGGGTGCGCTCCGTACCTAAGTCGGGTGACACCTGCCAGAGGTGACACCATCCCGAAAGCAGCGAGAGCCCTGGCTGTTTTTTTTTCCACCAGGAACACCCCCAGCGCTGTGGTCTGGTCCATTCTTACTTCCTGCTCCTTCCACCGGCAGCTGCAAATGCAAACTATGTCCCCAGTCCTCCTTCCTAGCTGCTGCCTGGGTGCATCTGAGGCGAGCTGGTGATAAGGGGCGGGGAGGTGTGGGCTGGCATGGTATCCACTGCCCAGTCACCTGAGTTTTGTGATAAAAGAGGCTGAAGGGTTGTTTGTGTCTGCCCTGCCACCCTGAGCTGATCTGGGAAGGGGGAGAAGGTTGCTGTGTCCACCATCGCCACCACCCAGGTATAGTGTAGCTGAGCTGCTTTGTGTCCACCACCCACCTATAATAGTAGTATAATATTAAATATTTTAGTACACCATTTGGTTCAGAATATTCTTTTCTTGTTTTCCTCCTCTAAAACCTAGGTAAATCTTATGGTCAGGTACGTCTTATGGAGCGAAAAATACGGTAATAGCAAGAAAGCTATGTCAGAACATATTGGCCCCATATAAGATGATCAGGAAAAGTTGATCACAAGTGCCAGTTAGAAGGTAACTGCTGTATTGACAAATTATTAATATTTATACATGAGAAGGAGGTGTATAATAAATGTAGCAAGCATGTTGTAATGCAATTTCTCCTTTTGGCCACGAGATGGAGACAGAGAGATGCTGACTGGTCCTTCCAGAAAAACTGAGAGAGACAGAGAACACTGAAAAAATGGGTGAGCTTCAGGAAGTGCAGAGAACGACAGAAGAGAGGGAAGTACTGAGGTAAAAGAGAGAGAGAGTGCTGACAGGAGACAGAGGAGAGGAGATTGCTTAAAAGGGAGGGAGATACCAAGGCCCAAAAAGTCCTTTGCTGGGACATAGTGACACTTAATAGTGAGGAGAGGAGGAGTGTGTGAGGGGAAGGAACTGAGGTGCCAGAGTGAGGAGAGAGAGACACTGACACCAGTGACTGTGTGCCCCAACAGAGGAGGAGGGATATCCTGAAGCTCTGGAAAAAGAGTATCTGAGGATAATAAGGAGAGCGGTCTGGGGAGAGAGAGGGGGGGGAGAGAGAGAGAGTGCAGTGAGGTGACATGTGTGAGGAAAACCACTGAGACTGAGGAGACTGAGAGAGAGACTCTGGTAGCATCAGAGGGGGAGAAAGCCAAGCTTTTCCAGAGACTGCCAGGAGAGTGTTGCCTGGAGACGGAGGAGTGAGGACACCTGAGGCGAGCCAGGAGCAGAGACAGCCACATGGTCCACTACTATTTAGTCCAGGGACCCTACAGAGCAGCCCAGCACCACTCAGCTCAGCAGAGACGACCCATGCCTTTCAGGGATTGAGATACCCATACGGGTATTGGATCGGCTGCTGCCTGTTCACCTTGAGAGTTTAGCTACCAGTCATCTCGATCGGCCATCAGCAAGAGATCCAGTGCCTTACAACATTGCTAGGAGCATCAGGAGCCTGAACAAGCACACTGGGAGTGAGAGTAAACCCAACATCCTTCTTGACACCATACTGACACTGCATGCAGACACCAATTTCCCTTTTTAGTGTCATGGGATGCTTGCTTGGAGTTGCCATCTCTAGTAGTTTGCCCTTTTAAATCTCTACCTAACGGAACATTCTAGAGGATTACTGCTCCATGCAAGCTTGTTTAAACCTTCTCTTAAAAGAAGGGCCCCACCAGTTGCTAGCAGAACTCACTAGTATTCTTCTCCTCAGGACCTGCAACATTACAGAACTGTGCTTACTGTACTTGTGTAACCCTTTTCTTTTCGTTGTGTGTTTGCCTCTCAAAGGTGTTTGCGGCCCAGAAAGAGCTGAGAAGTTGACAAGTCTTCTCTCCACCCTCTCCGCGCCTGTGTTAAGGGCATATAGATTACTGCCCTTTCTATACCTGCAGTTGCTAAATATTGAAGGTTGTCTTTTCTAATGTATTTGTTATTTGTAGCAAAGTTTAACAGTGTTGTAAGTTTCCATATGCTTTAAACCGTGCTAATATATTCAACTTGTTTATCACTACTAGGTGAGTGTCTATTTTTGGTGATAATCCACAGCCAGGATAACGGTATTTACCACATGTGTCCTTAAATGTGTTTGCAGTAATTTTATTTAACCAGGTGTGCCAGAGGGGCTGAGGTCATTCTTGGAAGTGAGGCGGAGAATCCAAATTCACCAATCAGCTCCTTCAGGGGTGGTGCTACATAAACAAGACAGTATTATTAATAACATTGTTCAGAATGTACCCGTGTGGCAGTCCATCATAGTTACATAGTTAGTCTGGTTAAAAAAATTCCATCTAGTTCAACCAATAAAAAGCTACTTTCTGGCACTTAGTATACTTAGTATGTATATAGTATATACACTATCTAACAAAAGTGAGTACACCCCTCACATTTTTGTAAATATTTTATTATATCTTTTCATGTGACAATGCTGAAGAAATTAAACTTTGCTACAATGTAAAGTAGTGAGTGTACAGCTTGTATAACAGTGTACATTCGCCCCTCAAAATAACTTAACACACAGCCATTAACCTCCCTGGCAGTATGATTCTGGCTGGAATTTTGTGCTGAAAGCGGTACAATTATTTTGCATGGAAATTTGGCGTTTTTATATTGTAGGCATGCAATTCTTATGAATAACTCACCAGAGTCTAGTAGACATCCCGGGTATGATAAAGTTTGAAACACAAAATCATAAATTATAATATAATAAAAAATATATATAAAAATTATTCAATAATGTAATCAAATCAAAAACACTGAAATTTGCTCAGTTGCAGAATAGTCGCTGTCATTAAATTTATTGTTTGATGATAAATTGTGATTCTAATTTATTATCGGTGTTTTCTAGCTGGTCTAAAACCACTTTTGACATAAAAGGACACTTTTTGGTTGCTATGGACAATCTCCAGTTTCCAGGAATTTTATTATATAAAATGACATGCAGGGCACTGGGCAGACCACTAGGGACAAAGGGGGTGTGTATTTTTTGTATACAGTACTGTAATCTGTAAGATTACAGTATTGTATATGTGTTGTGTTTTAAAACTTTTTTAAATTTGGCGCCGATCTCCGCTCCCGTGCGTCATAACGTCGCAGGGAACAGAGATCGGCGGCACTCGGCACTGTGTGAATTGAGCGAGTGGACGGCTCGCACACACAGCGGGGAGACATCGCAGGATCCAGGGGAAACGGTAAGTAACTTCCCCCCTGTATCCTGCACGCAAGCCCGAGTCTGGCTCGGGGTTACCGCTCTCAGCATAAAAAACTGGACCCGAGCCAGACTCGGGATTACCGCTAGACAGTTTAATGTCTAAACCGAAACAAAAGTGAGTACACCCCAAAGTGAAAATATCCAAATTGGACCCCAAGTGTCAATATTTTGTGTGGCCACCATTATTTTCCAGCACTGCCTTAACCCTCTTGGGCATGGAGTTTACCAAAGCTTCACAGGTTGCCTCTGGAGTCCTCTTCCACTCCTCCATGATGACATCACGGAGCTGGTGGATGTTAGAGACCTTGCGTTCCTCCACCTTCCGTTTGAGGATACCCCACAGATGCTCAATAGGGTTTAGGTCTGGAGACATGCTTGGTCAGTCCATCACCTTTACCCTCAGCTTCTTTAGCCAGACAGCGGTCGTCTTGGAGGTGTGTTTGGGGTCATTATCATGTTGGAATACTGCCCTACGGCCTCGACTCCGAAGGGAGGGGATCATGCTTTGCTTCAGTATGTCACAGTACATGTTGGCATTCATGGTCCCCTTAATGAACTGTAGCTCCCCAGTGCCGTCAGCATTCATGCAGCCCCAGACCTTGACACTCCTACTACCATGCTTGACTGTAGGCAAGACACACTTCTTTTTGTACTCCTCACCTGGTTGCTGCCACACAAGCTTGACACCATCTGAACCAAATAAATGTATCTTGTTCTCATCAGACCACAGGACATGGTTTCAGTAATCCATGTCCTTAGTCTGCTTGTCTTCCGCAAACTGTTTGCAGGCATTCTTGTGCATCATTTTTAGAAGAGGCTTCCTTCTGGGACAACAGCCATGCAGACCAATTTGATGCAGTGTGTGGTATATGGTCTAAGGACTGACATGCTGACCCCCCCCCCCCCCCACCCCTTCAACCTCTGCAGCAATGCTGGCAGTACTCATACATCAATTTCCCAAAGACAACCTTTGGATATGACAAGGCCTGTTCTGAGTGGAAACTGTCCTGTTAAACCAGTGTATGGTCTTGGCCACCATGCTCCAGCTCAGTTTCAGGGTCTTGGCAATCTTCTTATAGCCTAGGCCAGTGAAAGCGATAACACCAAATTTAACAAACCTGCTCCCCATTCACACCTGAGACCTTGTAACACTAATGAGTCAAGTGACAACGGGGAGGAAAAATGGCTAATTGGACCCAATTTGGACATTTTCACCTGCTCCCTTGTTGCCAGCGGTTTAGATATTTATGGCCATGTGTTGAGTTTTTTTGAGGGGACAGCAAATGTATGCATTTTCACGGCCTTGAAATTGCAGTCGGGAATGACACAATTTCTTCAATTCACATGCACCACTAGGGCTTAATCACACCAGAATGTCACATTATATGTATTTATGATCGGAGCCCTCCAACTGAGATAGACATGAAACCACATAAAGACACCACAAGACTCACAACATAACATAGAACTGAGGTGTGCCCTGGTCAGCTGGTCGGTACACCAAAAAGGGGACATACCCAAGATAAGTAATGGTTGATTGTAGAAGAGGGATGTGAAGGAAGTGCCCTGTAAAGGGGATGGCAGGGAGGGTATTGTGCACTGGAACCAACAAGGAACACAGATGAGTGTGCTGCTTAAATACCCCCATCTCCCAGGCTCCTCCCATAAACGCAGGCCACCATACCGGCCTTCTGATATATATATATATATATATATATATATATATATATATATATATATATATATATATATATAGTATATATATATATATATATTAGAAGGCCAATATGGTCGCCTGAATTTATGGGGGGATCTCGGAGGGTATTTAAGCAACCCACTGGCCCATGCTCTTTGTTGGTTCAGTGCGCGATACTACACGTCACTGGGCTGACTCTTCCCAGCTCACCTCATTGTTCATGTGTCTGTGCATTTGATCGCAAGTGCTTTGCTGCTTCTCCGTTCGTGGTCTTCGTCAGCGGTTCCCGACCACTGTCGCAGGTAGTATTCAAACCTTTTCGTATCATGTGCAATCTTGCAATTCGTTATTCTTCCTATCCTGCATCCCTTTCCTTCTGCCAAACATATGCAGAAACAAACATACAAACATCCTCCCATGCTCACCTCCAGGACTTTTCCTGAGCCTCTCCCATCCTATGGAACTCCCTACCCCAATCCGTCTCTGTTTGCATTTAGATGATCCCTGAAGACACTTATTTTCTGAGAAGCGTATTCTGCCCCCACCTAACAACTGTACTTTTATTTTCTCCATCAGCTCATCCTCCACAGCTATTATCTTTTGTATCACTTGACCCTCTCTCCTAGATTGTAAGCTCTAACAAACAGGGCCATATGGTTCCTCCTGTATTAATTGTATATTGTAACTGTACTGTCCTCCCTCATGTTGTAATGTGCTGTACTATGGCGCTATATGAATCCTGTATAATGATACTAATAATTAAGTCGATGTTTCAACCAACAGGTTATCTTTAATATAATATGACCATTATCGGTATACCGAGATTTATTAGTAATGTATATTATGCTGTTTGATTACTTTACACCTTTCTCAAAATCAAACATCTAAGCTGATCATAGGTAGGAGATATGTACCCTTAAGAGCAATGAGTGGATATGTATCTTCCCATCCTCACATGACTCCAACAAGTTCCAGGACCTGCTGCAGTACCTGCTTGATTTTGAGAGTGGCACAGGCACTCTTTTTGACATTCTTCTTCTCTATAAAAGGGTAAAGGATAAGCACCTCCCCATAAATCTCAAAACACGAACTGGGTATATGTGCAGTTTGGTCCAGTGTTAAGCAAAAGGGAAGAAAAAAAAATCAAGTTTATAGCTTTCCCATGTATGGGAATATACTGTGCTAAATTAATTATAGTGTGAATATTTTACTTGTGTAGCGGCCATAACCCCTTGAGGGGCGTCCTTGACTTTTGGGCTTACCGGTTACCTCCTCGTGGCTTGTCGATGATTTGTCTAGGGGTTCCCAGGGTTAGTACCCCACAACTTCAGATGCTAACACATAAAAGTCCTTTTCAAGGTTTTCATTTTGCAGTGGTAACATCCAACATAACACAGTCTCTGATGGGAATAGAGGGCACGGGTGATAAAATCAGGCACTTTGAACTGCTGACATCCACTAAATGTCTCTAATAAACCCAGAGAGTAGCCACTCGCAGCTGGGTGCTTCACTGCCGGATAAACCTCTAGCCAGAGGCCTAGCAGCCAACATGTGATCCGGAAACTTTTTAAAGTCTCTGCCACAGACTAGATTGCAACTGAAGATAAATAGGAACCTTTCTCACAGTACCTGGAACTCGCTCTGTCTCCTTGGTGATACTGTGGAAGTGTGGATTCTTTAGTGTCCATACAACTAAGCTCCCAGGCTCTTACCGAGCAGCCAGCTTGTTGGCCCTCCTCCGAAGAGTCCTCCCCTGGTCACTTGTACGAGTTGCCATGTCCCTCCAATATCGAGAGCACACCGGGATGCCTTTGAATCCTCCTTCAGTTACTGGGCCTCGGGCTAGCCAGCTCCGAGACTCGGGAACAGACGGATCCCTGCCCCAGACCATCAGGGCCTCTGGGGGCTGGTCAGATTGACCATGCTTGCGGGACGGCAAACTCTCCTAGGCCCGGGACCCCTCGCGGGGCTACCCCGGACCAGAACCAGGAACCAAACTGCAGCCGAACCCAGAACACATGACTTCAGCACCTTAAGTACCCCTTCCCAGACTACGCAGCAGGGCCAGACGCGCCCACTGATTGGCTCCGGGAAAGATTGGTACCTAAGACGTCCAACCAGGCCTGGTTCTTGGCCTGTCACGGGTGCCTCACTGCACCTATGACCAGGTGGAACCGTAGTACAGCCTAGCCAGACTGATGCCAAAGTAATTCCTGTACAATTAACCCTCAGAACTCCATTACAGTTCTGAGGAAAAAGGAAATTTCTACTGATAGCGCACACTTGGTGAAGTGTGACCGATACACTTATATAATACACATTTATGTTTTTCTAAAAAAGAAATGTGCAAATCATAGATGTGAGCTAGCCATACAGCTAGTAATGAAGAGGATTTCTACTATTTTCATGTTCTTATATGAACTAATATAACATTTTTACAGAAACGTCACACCTTTTTAGGCCATATCAAAGCTATGCCAAAAGAATAGTGTATTGGAACTGGATAGAAATGAAATTTTGCAAAACTTCACAGGCTTTCTATAAAAGGTCTGCCTACAGTTCATTTTTACTGGAAACGTCACTTTAGTTGTCCTTCCAAAAACTGCAACCAAACTTTGTTACCTTTTGATTATCTAATACAAGCCTATGAATGAAGGTAAAAACAACAAACAGCAGCTGAATATCTGAGAAGTTAGCAAAGATGGTAAAATGTATCTCATATGAGTTTATAAATTTGGCAAAACTAAGCCCATGCAGCCTGACAGATGTGTTTGCATCATATGGGCAAATAACGACATTGCTCCAAAAGGCTAGAAAATCTGAGCCAAAGTGGAGCTGCTGCTTGTAGTAATCAGATTTTGGCTGACATTTTAAATAGGTTGACTTTTGTAATTAAACAAATAATGATAAGGCTATTGCTGGATTAACATCAAGGAACTAACCTAAATTAAATAAAATATGACAAACATGTCAAATAAAGCCTGTTGCACATTTCATTATATACCTGTATATGAATCTTCTGTTTTATTGCCCAGTTTCATAGGATGCAATACATTTCCTACCTTTTCCTGCCCCTGTATAACTATAGACCCTATATTTTTGGACCACTTTAGACCCCATATACAGTGGGGATCGAAAGTTTGGGCACCCCAGGTAAAAATGTGTATTAATGTGCATAACAAAGCCAAGGAAAGATGGAAAAATCTCCAAATGGCATCAAATTACAGGTTAGACATTCTTATAATATGTCAAAAAAAGTTAGATTTTATTTCCATCATTTACACTTTCAAAATTACAGAAAACAATAAAATGGCGTCTGCAAAAGTTTGGGCACCCTGCAGAATTTATAGAATGCACTGCCCCCTTTGCAAAGCTGAGACCTGCCAGTGTCATGGATTGTTCTCAATTATCGTCTGGGAAGATCAGGTGATGTCAATCTCAAAGGTTTAAATGGCCAGACTCATCTGACCTTGGCCAGACTCATCTGACCTTGCCCCAACAATCAGCATGGGTTCTTCTAAGCAGTTGTCTAGAAAACTGAAACTGAAAATAGTTGACGCTCACAAAGCTGGAGAAGGCTATAAGAAGATAGCAAAGCGTTTTCAGATGTCAATATCCTCTGTTTGGAATGTAATTAAGAAATGGCAGTCATCAGGAACAGTGGAAGTTAAAGCAAGACCTGGAAGACCAAGAAAAATATCAGACAGAACAGCTCGCAGGATTGTGAGAAAAGCAATTCAAAACCCACGTTTGACTGCACAATCCCTCTAGAAAGATCTGGCAAACACTGGAGTTGTGGTACACTATTCCACTATAAAGAGATACTTGTACAAAATATGGTCTTCATGGAAGAGTCATCAGAAGAAAACCTCTTCTACGTCCTCACCACAAAAATCAGCGTGTGAACTTTGCAAATGAACATATAGACATAACCTTCGTTATGCACATTAATACACATTTTTACCTGGGGTGCCCAAACTTTAGATCCCCACTGTATCTATACTTAATTCGCCAATCTAATTCTTCAGAAACATATTGCCAAACAATGTTCCTTTAATGACAAGAGTGTACTGTAAGACTAATGCCACGTACACACGATCTGACTTTTCGACAGACTAGGTCCAGCGGACCGGAATCCGTCAGATAATTCGATCATGTGTGGGCTCCAGCAGACTTTTCTTTCCCAAAAGTTTCTTTCCTTGATAAGTATCCTTCAAATTGTTCTGTTCCTACCATTGATGCTAAGAAGTTTCTCAATTCTTTGCGATTCATGATCTGATAGACCTCTGGCAAGAATTCCATCACCCTGGGTGGGGATTATACGAACTACTCCCATTCACACCATTCCCATTCCAGAATAGACCACGTATTTATGCTCCGTAAACTCCGTTGAACTGACCATGACCCTATCCTGGTGGTCTTCCGCTCTCTTCTCTTTAAACCCCAATCAGTATAGAATCCCCCTTAGTGCAGACCCCCACAGTATAGAATCCCCCCCCCCCTTAGTGCAGACCCCCACAGTATAGTAGTGCAAACCCCCCCATCAGTATAGAATCCCCCTTAGTGCAGACCCCCCATCAGTATAGAATCCCCCCTTAGTGCAGACCCCCCATCAGTATAGTCCCATGTACTTACCTTGCTGTTGTCCTCTCCTGCGGTGTCTCCTTCCACTGGCATCGCTGATGATACTTCCTGGTTCGGTTCCTCTCCCGGGCGCAATGGGAGACAGAGACAGGAAGTGACATCTAACTGAGGTCAGATGTCAATAAAATCTGAAGCGCCGAAGTAGCTTCCGCCCGGCGCCTGTAGTATATGTTGCTATGGCCTGGCGGATGCTACTTGGCGCTTCAGAAAACGCCACAATGCGGGCTAAACGCCCGCAAATGTAGCGCCACGTCTGCAATCTCGTGATTGCATAGACGTGGCGCATCCCATAAGGGCACTGTGTCCTGCGTCCGAACACAGTGCACTTAAGGAACTTTTTTTTTGTATTTTTTTTTTAAAGGGCCATTTTTTTTTACATTTTTAATTTTTTTTTGTGGCTGCCTGAAGGGGGGGGGGTGCCCCCTATGGACGCGCCACCACTGTGGACCAGGTACATAGCAAACTAGACCTTTGCCTCACTGATGCAGCTGAATGATCTTTGTGTTGTTCTCATCAGAAATGGTACGCTAAAGCATATAAACCAGACACAAGGCTGGCCAACCGGTTATGTACTTTTGCTCCTAAATTTAACCCAATCTCCCTACGTAACCTTTATTATGTTCTCGCCAGTAACTAGGGATGGGCTAAATGGACCCCTGTTCGGTTCGCACCAGAACTTTCGAACACTGCGAAAGTTCGGACCTGAATAACGAACCCCATTAAAGTCAATGGGACTTGAACGTCAAAAATCAAAAGTGCCCACTTTAAAGGCTTAAATAAAAGTAATTGGGCATACAATGGTTATAGGGTTCTGAGTTCTGCCCTGGGGGACATGTATCAATAATAATAAAAATAAAAATAAAAGTTTGTGAAAAACTTCGTTTTTAAATGAGCAGTGATTTTTTTTATTTTTAAAGTGAAAGCATAAAAATTCAAATTCAAAATTCCTTCCAATATAGTGCTGGGGGGGGGTGGTCCCCTTAGTTTACCTGTAAAGTGGCAGATCTGTACCATGTCTAGAATTTGCTGCGGCAATATTTGCATTTATAAAGCCCAAAAAAATGAAATTTTCCCTGCAAGTGTGTGTATGATGAGGCCACAATGTAGTGCACTGGGAACAAGAATAGGTAATGGTAATAAGTAATGGGTGCGTAAAAATTGGTCTTTGGGTGTCGGTGGCACCTTCCCACCGTAACCCTATAGAGGTAATCTTGATGACCTTATTTTTAATAATAATAAATATATGGATTTTAAAAAAACAATCTTTGGTGAATTGTTTTTTTACAGTACCTAAAAATAGTTTTGGGCCGAACACCCCCTACTTTGGTTCGCACCAGAGCTCTCGAACATCTTAAGTTTGGACCCGAACTGTGAACCCTTTTAAAATCTATGGGACCTTAACTTGAAAAATCAACAGTGCCCATTTCCAAGGCTTATATGCAAGTTATTGGCCATAAAAAGGGTATTGGGGCCCGGGTACTGCCCTGGGAGACATGTATCAATGCAAAAATGTTATTTAAAAAGATTGTTTTTAAAGGAGCAGTAATTTTAATGATGCTTAAAGTGTAACAATAAAAATAAAAAAAGTCCTTTAAATATAGTGCCTGGGGGGTCCCCTTAGTCTGCCTGTAAAGTGGGGCATTTGTACCCTCTATAGAACCTGCTGCAGCAAAACTGACATATATAAAGAAAAAAAAAGAAATTTAAATAGATTTTCCCTGCTATCTTGCTTTATTTTGTAAACAACGGCTTGGGGAGCCAGTCTGTATGATGAGGCCACAATTTAGTGCACTCTAAACAAGATTAGAGATTTTTTGGATAGATTATGGTGTCTCTTTGGCAGACTTTGGATGGAGATAACAATTTTTGTTGCACCACAGTGAGCAAGCCTTATGTGAAGAAGCCAAATTATAGTAACTCAGGCCAAGATTAACAATTTTATTTTAGACAAAGTCTTTCGCAGACTTTGGATAGAAGTAACAGGTGCCGAAAAGTTTGGCTTTGGGTGTTGGTGGCGCCTTCCCACTGTAATGCCTTGTACACACGGTCAGAATTTCCGACGGGAAAAGTCCGATCGGATTATGTTGTCGGAAAATCCGATCGTGTGTGGGCTCTAGCAGACTTTTTCCATCGGAATTTCGGACAGAAAATATTTGAGAGCAGGACCTACAAAATGACAACAAAATCCGATCGGACTTTTTCCGATCGTGTGTATAGAATTCCGACGCACAAAGTAGTGTACGTCACCGTGTTCTGAACGATCGGATTTTCCGACAAATTTGTTCGACCGTGTGTATGCAAGTTTCGGCCAAAATTCGTCGGAAAAAAATCTGACGGATTTTGTGGTCGGAATGTCTGACCGTGTGTACAAGGCATAACCCTATAGAGGTAATCTTGATGAAAGCAAGAATTGGCCTTGCTGTAAAAAATTTCAATGATATGCACCTGTCAAACAGGTGCAAAAAAATTGGTCTTTGGGTGTCGGTGGCACCTTCCCACCGTAACCCTATAGAGGTGTTCTTGATGAAGGCAAAAAAAATTGCAATGATATGCACCTGTCAAAGAGTGCTGAAAAAATTGGTCTTTGGTTGATAATTGTGTCCATGAAACTTATACCAAAAACATTCTTCCACATGAAATGATTGAACACCCTCAAAGCTAGGCAGTCTTGAAGTCCTGCAGAGATTCCACATCCCAAAAAGGCTTAATCAGTGACATCGGCATCAGGGGCTTCATAGCTGGTAATCCAGGGCTGATTCATTTCTATAAAAGCCAAACGATCCACGGAGTCTGTGGACAGACGCGTTCTATGATCAGTAACGAAAACCTCCTCCAGCAGTGAATGCCCGTTCTGAAAGCATGCTGGATGCAGGGCAGTCCAACAACTCAATAGCATACTGGGCAAGTTCTGGCCAGTGGTCTATTCTCATGACCCAGTAAGTCAGTGGATCGTCTGCTGGAAAGCTCTCCATCTCTGTTTTGGCCCTGAGGTAATCCACCATGTGACGCAGACACTGCCGATGGGATGTGGAAGCTGACAGCCCTGGGTGGCGAGGACTAAAGAAATTCCAAACAGCCTCACTTGGCTGATGCCTTCTCCAATGCTCCTTTCTTGACCAACAGAAGACTCAAAACTATATTTTCCACGACACTGTAACCTACTGGAGTCAGGAAAAACATTCAATAAAATCATCTTTAACGTATCCTCAAGAGTTTTTATCTTCTGCACTCTCTGTGGGGACGGGATGAGTTCTGAGACCTTCCCCTTATAACAGTGCCAACCAGTAATCATCCTTCTCCTTTATGCCACATGTTCTTGGGTCCTTTCGCAGGCTTAAAAGCATGAGGTTGCCTATGTGCCTCAAATTTGCAGAGGCTTGAGAAGCAGACTCCTCGGGGTCACTCAGAATGACAGCATCTGGAACTTCCTCCTCCCAACCACGTACTACTCCCAAGGGTCCTCGGGTTGGAAAGCCATTCCTTACAGATTGACGCATGTCTTCCTCTCCCTCAAAGCATATGAAAGTGCCAGAATCATCCTCTTCCTCCTCCCCTCTCTCCTCCTGTGCATTCTGTCACAAAGGAACAATGGTGTCTGGATACATTGGGCCTTAAGAGCAAAGGAAGTCCTCCTCTTCCTCCTGCTGCTCTACCTCCAGTGCCTCTACCTCTGTCCATAATGCCACGTAGAGTCTGCTCCAGCAGGTACACAACAGGGATTGTGTCACTGATGCATATACTGTCACGGCTCACCATCCTTGTGGAATCCTCAAATGGTGACAATACAGTGCATGCATCCTTAATGATCAGCCATTGGTATGGGGAAAAAAAATAACGAGGCGGCCTGAGCCTGTCTTCGTGCTCCATTCGCACAGGTACTCGTTAACGACCCTCTGCTGCATGTATAGCCACTGCAGCATTGACAAAATCGACATCCACCTGGTGGGCATGTCACAAATCAGGCGGTTTATGGGCAGGTGGATTTCCCGCTGAATTTCAGCCAACCGTGGCTGTGTATGACCGCCTGAAATGGCAACAGACTCTTCTGGCCAGCTTTAGCACATCTTGCAACCCTGGGTACGTATTTAGGAAACGCTGCACCACCTAATTGAGGACATGTGCCAGGCATGGTAAATGTGTCAACTTTCCCTGTCTAAGGGCGGACAGGAGGTTTGAGCCATTATCTCACACCACCATTCCTGGCTCTAGCTAGCGTGGTGTGAACCACCTCTGGGTCTGTCCCTGCAGAGCTGCAAGAATCTCTGCTCCGGTGAGGTTCCTGTACCTTTAAACACACCAGCTGAAGCACCAGCTGAGATTTTTGAACACATATGGGGTATCTGAAGCACTGCATTGCACCTTTTAGCCTGACTCTGGGAATAGATTTTTGAACACATATGGGGTATCTGATGTTCATAGGACAATTCTGCAGAGGAGAGCATGGAGGTGGCGGAGGAAGAGGAGGGGGGTAGAGCTCACAGGTCTAGAATCATCACTGACAGCTGTATGGAGACGTGGGGGCACAACAAGCTGCAGCACAGAGCCCTGTCCTGCATTCTTTCAAGTTGCAAGCAGCGTTACCCAGTGGGCTGTGAACAAAATATATCATCCCTGCCCATGCTTGCTGGACCACGTGTCAGTAGTAAGGTGGATTTCACAGCTGACTGCTTTGCCCAATGATCCTAGAACATTCCCTTCCACGTGATGGTAGAGAGATGGAATGGTCTTACGTGAAAAGTAGTAGTGACTGGGAACCTGCCATTGTTGTACAGCTGGTGGTGTGCTGCTGGCAGATGTGCTGCTAGGACCTGGGACACCCTGTGCTATACCATCATGCCTGTCAGTGGAGGGTGCTGAGAGGTAATGACTCAGTATAGCAGGGGCAGACTGAAGTGGGTAAGGAGGAGGAGGAGGGACAGATTTGTGCCCCTTTTGTGTGGCTTTTAGGTGCTCTTGCCAATGGGCTGAGTGGTTGGACGTTAAATGCCTTGTTAAGCACGTGGTACCCAAATGGCTGGTGTTTTTGCCACATTTGATGTGCCTGAGACACAGTTTGCAGATAGCAACAGTGCGATCTGCTGAAGATGTGCTGAAAGGCCCAGACAGCCGAGTTTTGGGGAGTGGCCTGGGAGATAACAGCTGCATAATGTGGTGGAATAGGGTGGCTACTCTCTACTATTTCTTGATGTCGGCTTCCTCACCTTCAGTTTCCTCCTCTGCTCTATCTGGCACCCAAGTCGCATCAGTGACCTCATCATCTCCATCTCCTCCATCATCATCATTACCACGGGAGACAAAAAAGGGGCGCTATTGTGCCATATATTAAATAAGTGAGAGTGATACTTTGTCTATACCACAATATTTGAACATTGATTACCATAGAAAAAAATGAATAGAATGGAATATGCTACTTATAATAAATACACGCCTGTAAGGCCAATTAGTTCATATTACAAATTCTTTCACCAACTATGAATAATTGTGCAAAAAAACAGTGACAAAAACAATAGCTAATTCAATGGTCTATAAACATAGTGGATAATTAATGACATAGGCAGTGCTGACTAATTCAATAGTCTGAAATCATAATAGAATGTCTATTTCATTAGTGATCCTCCAGGGGGCAGCTGAGGTGCATACTGGTAGTAGAGTAATAGCCACTGGGTTTCAATAGTAAAGTGCTGTCTTCTAAAGATGAATTAATCCTTCACCACATTTTGAACAAACGTCACCCAAAAGTAATTAATGGTTGTAGTTTCCTTACTGGAACTTGTGTGACTAATTTAATTAAAAACCAGTCAAGCGGGGGGTGTGGCCTGACCTGACTCAGTGATGGACGCTTAACTCCGGAGCTCCCGCTGCCTCACGATCTATAACCTGCTTAACCGAGGTATTTTCGCTCTGAAACCACCAACAACTATGGGGACAGCCTCGCGGAACTCTTCCGCCTCCCGCTCCCGCTCTCATCGTGGTAATTCCGGAGATTTGTCCGGTAACATCCCGGACATGTTCCGTTCCCACAGGGGAAATATGGCACCCACTCACCACAGGCCCCCACAAGCCCAGGCTCCCGCGCTTGACAGCGTTCCTCCCGCACCCCCTCCTACGGGACTCCCAGACCATTCCTGCGGAGCTATATGATGTTAAACTGGCAGTAACGCACACAGAACTATATGGCATTAAACTGGAAGTAACATACACAAAGCTATATAGTAGTAAACTGGCAGTAACGCAAACACAGAAGTAAATGGTGGTTAACTTGCAGTAATGCACAAAACTATATGGCGTTAAACTGGCAGTAATGCAAAAAAGCTATATGGCGTTAAACTGGCAGTAACGCACAGAACTATATGGCATTAAACTGGCAGTAACGCACAAAAAAACGATATAGTCTAAAGCCCCATACACACGGTTGGACTTTTTCATGGATTCTGTCCGATCGGACAATGTTGTTGAAAAATCAGACCGTGTGTATGCACCATCGGACAGTGTACGTCGGATTGTCCGACGGACAAAGTCCTATCTCCTGCTGGAAAGATTTGCCGACAACACGGTCCGATCACACCAAATCCGATCGTGTGTACGGTTGTCCGACCGGACAAAGTGCTACGCATGCTCAGATCACATTACAAGACCAAAGCTATTGGCTACTAGCCTCTACGTAGTCCCGTCGTAGGCAACAAACGTCACCACGTTCAGAATGATCGGATTTTCCGACAACTTTGTCCGACCGTGTGTACGTAAAACCAACATCGGACAAAGTATGACGGACAGGATCCGACCGACCTGGTCCGCGGATTGTCCGACCGTGTGTATGGGGCTTTAAACTGGCAGTAACGCACACAGAAGTAAATGGTGGTAAACTTGCAGTAATGCACAAAACGATATGCCATTAAACTGTCAGTAACGCAAACACAGAAGTAAATGGTGGTAAACTTGCAGTAATGCACAAAACTATATGGCGTTAAACTGGCAGTAATGCAAAAAAGCTATATGGCGTTAAACTGGCAGTAACGCAAAGAACTATATGGCATTAAACTGGCAGTAACGCACAAAAAAATATATGGCATTAAACTGGCAGTAATGCACACAGTACTATATGGCATTAAACTGTCAGTAACGCGCACAATACTATATGGCGGTAAACTGGCAGTAACGCACACAGAAGTAAATTGAGTTAAATTGGCAGTAACGCACACAAAACTATATGGCGTTAAACTGGTAGTAACACACACAGAAGTAAATAGCGTTAAACTGGCAGTAATGCACACAGAAGATAATGGCTTTAAACTTGCAGTAACACAAAACACTATATGGCAACAAGGATGGTGAGCCATGACAATGCATGCATCAGTAACACTATCCCTCTTGTGTTCATGCTGGAGCATACTCTGCGTGGCATTATGGACAGGGCACTCGAGGCAGAGCAGTGGGAAGAAGAGGAGGACTTCCTTTACTCTCAAGGCCATCTTTATGCAGACACCATTCTTGCAATGCTGCAGAACACACAAGAGGAGAGGAAGGAGGATTCTGGCAGTTTTGGAGGCATTGAAGCAGAGGAAGACATTCTTCAAACCTTAAGAGATGGTTTACAGTCCCCAGAAACCTTGGGAGTAGTACATGACTGGGAGGAGTCAATTCCAGACAATGTAATCCTCAGTGACCCGAGGACTCTGCTTTTCATGCCTCTGCAAACTTGCAGTGCATGGGACCTAAAAATTTGTGGCATCAAGGAGAAGGATCATTATTGGCTGGCAACCATCCTTGACCACGATACAAGGGCAAAGTCTCAGAACCTACCCTCGCAAAGGGAGCACAGAATGAAATATCTTGAGCAAACCTTAAAGAGGAGTTTATGTAACACCTTTCCGGACCCTGGTAGGTTGCAGCCTAATGGAAAAGATAGTTTTGAGGTTTCTGTTGGTTAAAGGAGAAGCGGTGGAGAAGGTGTGATGTGATGCTTTAAGAAAATGTTTTAGTCCTTGGCGCCCAGGGCTGTCAGCTTCCACATCCCATTGGCAGCGCCTGCATCATATGGTGGAAGATTATCTAGGGGCGAAAACAGACACGGAGAGCATTCCAGTAGATGATCCACTGGTTAACTGGGTCATGAGATAAGACCACTGGTCAGAACTTGCCCAGTATGCAATTGGGCAATGTAGTTAAACTGGCAGTAACGCACACAAAACTTTATGGTGTTAAACTGGCAGTAACGCACACAGAAGTAAATAACGTTAAACTGGCAGCAACGCACACAGAAGTAAATGGCGATAAACTTGCAATAACACACAAAACTATATGGCGTTAACTGGCAGTAACGCACATAGAACTATATAGCGTTAAACTGGCAGTATGCACACAGAGCTATATGATGTTAAACTGGCAGTAACGCACACAGAACTATATGGCGTTAAACTGGAAGTAACATACACAAAGCTATATAGTGGTAAACAGGCAGTAACGCACACAGAACGATATGACGTTAAACTGGCAGTAACGCAAACACAGAAGTAAATGGTGGTTAACTTGCAGTAATGCACAAAACTATATGGCGTTAAACTGGCAGTAATGCAAAAAAGCTATATGGCGTTAAACTGGCAGTAACGCAAAGAACTATATGGTATTAAACTGGCAGTAACGCACAAAAAACGATATGGCATTAAACTGGCAGTAATGCACACAGTACTATATGGCATTAAACTGTCAGTAACGCGCACAATACTATATGGCGGTAAACTGGCAGTAACGCACACAGAAGTAAATTGAGTTAAATTGGCAGTAACGCACACAAAACTATATGGCGTTAAACTGGCAGTACTGCACACAGAAGTAAATAGCGTTAAACTGGCAGTAATGCACACAGAAGATGATGGAGTTAAACTTGCAGTAACGCAAAACACTATATGGCAACAAGGATGGTGAGCCATGACAATGCATGCATCAGTAACACTATCCCTCTTGTGTTCATGCTGGAGCATACTCTGCGTGGCATTATGGACAGGGCACTTGAGGCAGAGCAGTGGGAAGAAGAGGAGGACTTCCTTTACTCTCAAGGCCCTCTTTATGCAGACACCATTATTGCGATGCTGCAGAACACACAAGAGGAGAGGAAGGAGGATTCTGGCAGTTTTGGAGGCATTGAAGCAGAGGAAGACATTCTTCAAACCTTAAGAGATGGTTTACAGTCCCCAGAAACCTTGGGAGTAGTACGTGACTGGGAGGAGGCAATTCCAGGTAATGTAATCCTCAGTGACCCAAGGACTCTGCTTTCCATGCCTCTGCAAACTTGCAGTGCATGGGACCTAAAAATTTGTGGCATCAAGGAGAAGGATCATTATTGGCTGGCAACCCTCCTTGACCACCGATACAAGGGGAAAGTCTCAGAACCTACCCTCGCAAAGGGAGCACAGAATGAAATATCTTGAGCAAACCTTAAAGAGGAGTTTATGTAACACCTTTCCGGACCCTGGACATGGAGAGCATTCCAGTAGATGATCCACTGGTTAACTGGGTCATGAGATAAGACCACTGGTCAGAACTTGCCCAGTATGCAATTGAGCTGCTGGGCTGCCCTGCATTCAGCGTGCTTTCCAAATAGGCATTCAGTGCTGACAGAGGTTTTGTGACAGATAAAAGAGCGTGTTTGTTCACAGACTCCGTTGACGGGCTGATTGTCAGAAACCATGAATCAGACTGAGACAGTACAGTTAAATCACACTTGTTTATTATTAATAATAATTATAATAATAATAATAATACAAGGTAAACAGAGTAAACGTAGTCAAAACATAGCCAGAGTTTAGGAACCGGAACGGATAGTCAGACAAGCCAAAACGTCAGGGAGCCATAGATGATCCCGGTTATTTATTAATGTTAAGTTTCCCAACTATAATTTTAATTCTGTCTTCTGTTAACCATGGAGGTGCTTCCTGTGATGTGTCATGAGGATAAACACTGCGGTTTTGGTTACTGAAGCCCCCCGATTCCCTCGTGAAGACTGAGGAGAAGAATAAATTCAATACCTTTGCCATCTCCCTATCCTTTGTAACCAGATGTCCTTCCTCATTCTTTATGGGGTCAATATGGTCTGTCCTCCCTTTTTTACTGTTTACATACTTAAAGAATTTCTTGGGATTTTTTTTGCTCTCCTCCGCTATGTGTCTTTCATGTTCTATCTTAGCTGTCCTTATTGCATCCTTACATTTCTTGTTGTATTCTTTATAAAGTCTGAATGCTGATGATGATCCCTCTCTCCTTTGCTTTTATATGCATTTTTACATTGGAGTTAAGCCATCAATGACTTTTGTTCGCTCTTTTAAATGTATTACCCAATGGGATGCATTGGCTAATGCCCTTATTTAATATACTCTTAAAGCAAACCCATCTCTCCTCCGCATTCTTTGTTCCTAAGATTTTATCCCAATTTATGCCTTCTAGTAAGATTCGTAGTTTAGGGAAGTTGGCTCTTTTGAAATTCAGTGAAATTCAGTGCCTTATGGGTCCTATTTGTGTGATTTATACGGAAGCCAATTGACCTGTGATCGCTGTTCCCTAAATTGCCCCATATTTCCACATCCGTGATCAGGTCTGCATTGTTGGTAATCAGTAGATCCAGTAACGCTTTATTTCTAGCTGGTGCGTCTACCATCTGACCCTTAAAATTGTCTTGCCAGACATTTAGGAACTGGCGAGCCTTAGATGAATGCGCGGTTCCCTCCGCACAGTCCATGTCTGGATAATTAAAATCCCCCATTATAATAAAACTTCCCATCCTTGCTGTTAATCCAAATTGTGATAGGAGATCTGTCTCCCCTTCCTCCCTCGGGTTAGGGGGTCTATAGCATACTCCCAGTATTATTTTCCTTTTAGCTTCATCCCTGTGGAGCTCTACCCATAAGGATTCCACTTCCTCCCTAGCTCCCTTAGTGATGTCATTTCTCACATTCACTTGTACATTATTCTTGATATATAGGCATACCCCTTCCCCTTTTTTACCCTCTCTATCCTTGCGATAAAGGGTATAATCTTGAATGTTTGCCAGCCAATCATGAGAGATGTTGAACCAGGTCTCTGATATTCCCACAAAATCCAAATCCTCCTCGTACAATAGTATCTTTAGTCACCCATCTTGTCCGCCAGGCTCATGGCATTGGTGAACATGCCACGTAGTTTAGACCGGTCGCATATTATTTTCTTATTGGGTGTTCCGAGATTGCAACTAGGACTTGCTACTATACTTACCTTGGGTTTATGTGCTTTGGTCAACCTACCACTAATGCCCCCAATACTACCCTCTGGAATATGTTCTGCACTGACTATCTCTACCTCTGTACCCCCCCCCCCCCCCATTGCCTAGTTTAAAAACCCCTCTTACTTTTCAGCCATCTTCATTCCCAGCTGATCTGCACCCTCCTCATTTAGGTGCAGATGAAATCACCAAAGTGAAGGCAGTTGTGCCAATTGATCCTGTTTTGATGAACTTGGCCAACTGGGCCCACAAGCAATCTGGACATTTGGGGCAGAAAGCAACATATGAATGGGCACAGCAGAGAGGATTGCCTATATCCATGGACATGATGAAGACTGTAATAGGGAACTGTACAGTGTGTGGAGAAGTGCGACAATGGCTATTGCAAAAGTACTCTACCGGGTCAATTAGAGGGGTGAGAGGCCTGCAGAGATCTGGCAGATTGACTTCATCTGTCCCCTGCCCTGGTGAAACAATGGACTGAGATATTGTTGCACTGCAGTGGACACATATTCAGGACTTATGCTTGTTCATCCCTGCAAACGTGCAGATTAAGCCGCAATGCTTCAACTGCTCCAGAAACTTGTCGTTGCTTATAGTCCCAAACACACCCAAAGGGTTAACGACTCACACTTCACCGGATCAACAGTACAGCAGTGGGCCAAAGATTCTGGAGTGTACTGGCTTTGCCACATCCAATACCATCCACAGGCAGCTAGTTTGATTGAAAGATACAACGGGCTATTGAAGGACCAGATACACAAACTTACACCCACACATAAACTAAGGGGGTGGGATCGGGTCCTTAAATTCTAGGCCAATAGCCAAAAGCACACCATATGAGAGGATGGTAGTGGCTGGGGCACAGATTCCACAGCTGGAGTGCAGAATTCAGTATTTATGTAAGGTTCCTGAAAAAACAGGGCTTAACAGATACCATGTTACTGCTTCCCATGACATAGAAACCCAGAGTGACGTATCTAAAGCTGAAACCTATCTAGGAATGAGAGGGAATCTGGCAGGAAGGTTTGAAGTTATATTTGCATTGGCAGATGAGCTTCAAGACAGTGGCTGGGACTCTGACTGGTTAGTGGACACTTCTCAGCAAGAGTGGAAAATGAGGCTACATAACCACAAACCTTCCAAAATAAACAGCAGGGATCTTTTGGGAAATATCAGTATATTTCCTCTCCTCCCTATTAATGTTCTTTCTGGTAGGTTCAGAAGTGGGTACAGGCAAGGGGCAAAGTGTTAGTCAGATATTCAGGCATATTTCCTCTCCTCCCTATTGATGTTCTTTCTGGTAGGGTCAGAAGTGGTTACAGGCAAGGGGCAAAGTGTTAGCAGGGCTCAAGTCCTGCGGGAACGCATGGGAACGGAGTTCCTGTACTTTTTCCACAACAGGAACTCAGTTCCCATTAGCAGCCGTGTCCTGCAAGACTTTGAAGTATGCAAGCTGTGTGGCAGGTGCTACACCAGCAGCTGCCGACACAACTCACAATAGTAAGTGCCGCACACCTGACCATTCAGGCATTGCCAGTATGGGTCCCCATTACAGCTGCCGCTTCGATCTACCTGTCAATCACAGCTAGCTGGCAGGTAGATCAGGTCCCTGCTGCTAAGAGATTGTACTTAGTCAGACCTCTCGTGATGTGCTCCTCCCCGCCGGCCCCTCCAGATTTTCTGTCTCCTTATCCCCCCCCCCCCCAGTCAACTGCATACTTGCTCTGTGTGTCCCACTGAATCCCCCCCTCCTCTATCTTCAGTGCCATATGATGAGAGAGCCCAGAGGAGAAGCACAGCTATTCTGCTCACAGGACATGCAGGGAGAGAGGTGAGCTGAGGGAGGAACATCAGTTTGGGGTGGTGAGCTGAGCACAATACCTGGCAAAGTTTAATGCCAGGAGGGAAGTTTATGTGGAAATATGTGAAGGGTTGGAATAGCAGCGAGTGTATGTTGGAGCCCTGCAGAGTTTGCAGCCCCCCAAGCTAACATACATCTCCTAATCAGGAACACATCACTATCTCCCCAAGCATTCTGTCCAGATAATGTGCAGATAATTTATGACCTTTCCGTTTAACCCTGTGTTATCCAAACTCTGTTCAATGAAAAGTGTAAACTCACCACATAAACACTCTATATACAAAATAAAATTCCCCAATAAAGATCAGAACATGATATTCACATTTGCATGGAAGCACAATTGAATGAATGCTGATCATTCAGAGAATTACCGTATTTATGTTTATTGAGGATTGTTTTTTTTTAATGTACTAACAGAATACGAAATTTGGATGAAAAATACCACTTTTGAAGCGTTTGTGCATATGAGCGTATCTTTTTTTTTTTTTTTGGTGGGCGAGTGGATCTTGGGTGGGAGTTCCCACACTTTTTTCCCCAGGACTTGACCCCTGAGTGTTAGTCAGATATTCAGGCAATAAGCCATTTAGAGGAGAGATTGTAGCTTAAGGGCTTGGATCTACTGTTTATGTATTATTAGAAGGAACAGATAATCCACTTTCCTGTTGCATCATCATGGCAGCATATACCTTGGGTTGTGACTCCGCCTCCACAACCTGATAGGACCACATAACTATAAGATGGCGATACGGCCCCCGCCCCAATATTCTCTTATTTTTCCTCACCTGTTGGGACCGCACGGATCATCACCCCCTTACCGCTTTGCCCCAGCCAGGTTCTAGCCTCTCCTGGTTTGGAAGTCCTTGCCGGTACAGCCTCTAAAGGAAGCTAAATGGAAGGAACCCCACTTTGGTGATCTCAGGGGTATCGTATCGTTTGCTTTGTTATTACTGCCTCTGTGTAGAACCTTAAACAGGTTTAAAGCACCGCTGTGATTGCCTCTGTGTAGAACCTTAAACAGGTTTAAAGCACTGTGATGACTGCCTTTGTGTAAAACCTTAAACAGGTTCAAAGCACCATTGTGATTGCCCCAGTGTAGAACCTTAAATAGGTTTAAAGCACTGTCATATTTTTTGGCCTCTGTGTAAAGCCTTAAACAGGCTTAAAGCACCGCATTATTGCCTTTATTATTGCAACACACACTCTTGTATATATAAGCCTTAAACAGGCTTTTCTAATTTGCAGTGGTCTCCCCCCCTCTGGCATCAAAACTTTCCTTGCCTTTTTGTTTTTACCTTCCTTACAGCGCTGCTGGGCCATGTAGTTCCTCTGTCTTTCCCCTCAGGTGCGCCGAGCGTCCTGGCGCTTCCGCGCATGCGCAGTACGGTCATTCGGGCGTCCCTGGATTCCTTTCCAGCTTCCAATATGGCGCCGGTGGTCGCGAGGCGCTTCATGCGCATGCGCAAGCGTGACGCGCGCCCGGCGCCAAATTTAAAAAGGGGAAAAATCCCTTTTTCCTTCTACAAACACTGCAGCACTTAGGAACTTCGCTTTTCTTCACTGCAGATCCTCTCTCAGCTTACCAACAGGTAAGTGCCTTATATTGTTACTGCACTATACCCCCACCCCCCCTTACCCTGCCTTTTCTTCTATCTCATCCTAGGCTGTCTATTCCTCTTCCCATGGAGACCACTGCCCCAGCAGATCACCGCCAAGCCAATAGGTAAGGGGGGAGGACGGATTGGTAAGTAAAAAAAAAAAAAAAAAGAAGAGAGAAAAAAGAGAGCAGAGGTCACTAATGCTACCTAAATGGTCAGCCCCGTCAGGTCCTCAAGATCCTCCAAGTCAGGACGCAGAGGGATCTCGCAGGGAAGGAGCCACTCAGGCCACAGACGAAGCCGCTCAGGTCGGAGCAGGAGAAGTCGCTCGGGTCATAGAGGAAGTCACAGAGGAAGCCGCTCTAGATCCTATTCAAGACGCAGCCGCTCCCGTCGCAGAAGATCGCCTGCATAGACACCGCTCACCAGCGACCCACTCCAGGCCCGCTGCTAACACCTGCTGGGTATGCGGGGCCACCGCTCTCCCGGATAAACTAGCCTGGCGCAGGTGCTTTGAGGAGGCCACCAGAGGGGACCAAGACCCCAGAGAGCCTGCAGGGGCATTAACCCCACAGCCTGCTCCAGACATGGAAACACCCACAAGAAGCGCCTCTCCTGACCCCCTGAGTACGTCTAGGGAGCAGGATTCCCAGTTGGATGGGGACGAATTGGAGGCATCAGCAGGCTTCGACTTCTCCCTTATCGAACCATTCGTGAGGTCTGTGAAGGAGGCAATAAACTGGGATGAACTCCAAGAGATCCAACAAAAACTGAAGAAATACTTCCCCAACCTCAAACGAGATCCGGAGGCCTTTCCCTTCGTCGAAGAGCTTGACGATCTGATCAGGGAAGAATGGCAGAGGCCTGATAGAAAATCAAGTCTTAACAACAGACTTGCTAAACTGTATCCTCTTAAGGAGCCCAAGGTAAAACCGCTGGTGACCCCGCCTGTAGTGGACTCATCCCTCATGCGCCTGGCCAGGCACGTGCCGCTTCCTATCGAGGATGCCGTAACCTTCAGAGACGTCCTAGATAGGAAGATCGATACGGATCTGAAAAGAACCTATCTAGCGGCAGGAGGCGCATGCAGGCAGGCAGTGGCCCTTGCGGCCGTGTGGAAAGCCATCTCCAGCTGGTCGGCCAGCACCGAAAAGCTTGTATCAGAGGGAGCAGACCAGGACAAATTAGTCAAGGCCCTGCAGGAGCTAAGTCTGGCAGGAGACTTTGTGGGAGAGGCCTCTGTAGATGTGATAAAATCTACTTCCAGGGCCATGCTGTCCTCCGTTATGGCCAGACGAGCACTCTGGCTAAAGCCGTGGGCGGCAGACCCGGATTCCTAGTCCAACTGGTGCCGCATCCCTTACGACGGTGAAAACCTTTTTGGGGCAAAGTTGGATTCAGCCATATCCAAAGTGACTGGCGGGAAATCAGGGCTTATCCCCCTCGGATAGAAGGCCAAAACAGCAGAGGCCTCCCCCCTTTAGACTCAATCTTCCCGACAAGTACAGGGACGCTAAGGCCTACAGGCCTGGCAGGGAGTATAGGAGGAACTGGAAGAATCCTCAAGCATCTTTCTCGATGTTCCAGAAACCCAAGACTTCGGCGTCCACCGACCAGAAGTCTTTTTGAAGGTGCGCCCGCCCAGCCAGCAGTAGTGGGAGCCAGACTCTCAAAATTCAGGCTGCTCTGGGCGGAGACCATAAGAGATCCCTGGAAGGTGGCCACCGTCCGGTTCGGGCACAGATGGTCATTCAGGGGACGCCCCCCAGGGATCATTTTTGCCCGACCAGGCTCCCATCCTCTCTGGAAAGAAGGATGCTACTGTTAGACTATGTCCAGGAACTGCTTCAGAAAAGGGCAGTAGTAGAGGTGCCCCGACCACAAAGAGGTCAGGGGTTTTACTCCCCTCTGTTCCTAGTCAGGAAAAAATCTGGGGACTTGCGCCCTGTCCTGGACCTAAAAATTCTCAACCATTCCATCCGGATGGAGTCCTTCAAGATGGAGAGTCTACAGTCGATCCTCCAGGCCATAAACCTGGAGGACTGGATGCTGTCCATAGACCTCCAGGATGCATACCTGCATATTCCCATTCATACAGCATTACAAAAATTTCTCCGATTCTCGATAGATCACCACCATTACCAGTTCCGAAGCCTCCCGTTCGGAATCTCCACCGCTCCCAGGACATTTACGAAGGTCCTTCTTCCGGTCATTGCATCCTTGAGGGAGAAAGGTCTAAGGGTCCACCACTACTTGGACGACATTCTCCTCCTCTCGAACAGCCAGGAGTTCCTTATACAGCAAAGAGAGATCCTAGTCTCCACGCTGCAGGGACTGGGGTGGCTCATAAACTGGGGGAAGAGCAATGCTCAGCCCACCCAGAGGATGGTCTTCCTGGGAGTCTTACTAGACACCCGGCTAAACACCATAGAGCTCGCCCCAGAGAAGGTCCCTCCTCTGGACAGGAAAGTGAGGAGGGCGATTTCAACAACACCTCTATCAGCCAGAGTGTGCCTCAGCCTCCTAGGTTTCCTGTCAGCAACCATTCCGATGGTTCAGTGGGCACAGTGGAACTCGAGACCCCTTCAGATCTCGTTCCTACACCAATGGGACGGCGCGTCCATGTCCCAATTGATCCATATCCCTCGAGAGGTCAAGCGATCCCTAGAGTGGTGGACTCGTCCCCGCAATCTGAGCAGATGCAGACACATTGTCTCTCCCCCTCTAAAAGTAGTCACTTCAGACGCCAGTCTGGAAGGATGGGGGGTACACTATCTTCATCATGCAGCACAGGGTCGCTGGCCGTTCAGAGCACGGGACTCCGTCTCCAATGTGCTGGAGATGAGGGCAGCCTTCCAGGCCCTTCTGGCCTTCAGTCCTCTCCTGAGAGGGAAACAGGTCCTCTTAAGAATAGACAACAAGGTGGCTGTTGCCTATATCAACAGACAGGGGGGCACCAGGAGCTCCACCATGCTGCAGGAGGTTCGCCCCATAATGGAATGGGCACAACAGAACCTTCTGGATCTGAGAGCAGCCTACATCCCGGGCGTCGAGAACCTACTAGCAGACTCTCTCAGCAGAGACTTCATCTCGAACAACGAGTGGTCCCTGAGCCCTCAAGCTTTCACCCTCATTTCCCAAACCTGCGGTCCCCCCGACATAGACCTGGCTGCGACCCCAGCGAACTCGAAATGCCAGAGGTTTCTGTCGAGGGTCCCCTTCCCCGCAGCAGAGGGGACAGACTGCCTCCAACACCCCTGGGATTTTCACCTGGGCTACATTTTCCCTCCGACCCCCCTGATAGCGAGATTCCTCCTGAAACTCAAGGGGACAACGGCACTGGTAGTGGCCGTGATACCATTCTGGCCCAGGGGGCCGTGGTTCACCACCCTTCTACAGCTGAACACGGCAGACCCTCTCCCGCTATCAGCCGTTCTGCTTTCTCAAGGACAGCTGCTCCACCCCAAATCGGGGAAACTACATTTGATGGCCTGGAGACTGAGAGGGCTAGGTATTTAGACCAGGGCTGTTCCCAGAGGGTAGTTGATACACTGCTCCAAGCCAGGAAACCTACCACGAACAGCACCTACCGAAGGGTCTGGGAGAAGTTTGTTTCCTTCGCCCATCAACAAGACTGGGATCCATCCTCCCTACTGTTAGGTGTGACCTGCCAAGGGGCCACTGATACCAGGTTATATTGCCGTTATCCAATCTTATCAAGCTTATATAAAGAATTAAAATACAGAAGCCGATCTCCGTATTCCAGCTCCGAGCTCAAATTGTCCCGTGCTTCTCAAACAGCTTTATTGCATTTATATATGGGTTACAAAAGCTGACAAAAACAACTTCTATATAAGGTAATACAGAACATCACGCGCTATGACTATGTGTCATGTACAATGACTAACCATAAACCACAAGAACAAAAGAACATAATGATGAAAATTTTACATCCTGAGAACATGTTGAGAAAGTGTTCATCACAGAAACAAACAACAAGTAAAGGGTAACTCTAACTTGCGACTTATATATTCAGCTAAACCTGATCTTCTCATTTCCCCCTTTGACATCATCCTTCTCCCAACTCTGGATCCTCACAAGTGGGTTCTAGCTAGTACTTCCCTAGGTACTATCCCCGACCGCGAGTTGTCAGAGGAGAACTGGGTTCTCATCCCCCAGTTTCATACCAGCATCCCAGAAGCGAAGAGAATCAAAGAGGAGGACGATGTCAACCCATTTACAATTCCGTGGAGAACCTTCTCTTTAGTCCTTTGACTTTCTTTTTTATTCTAGCATATATGCAGCAATTAATAATTGTCATTATAGCAAAAGCAAGTATGAGTATCAATATAGAACTAAATATCCAATTGAATATTTTAGTTGCAGTAGGAGACCATCCACTGAAAACATCATACCAGTGGTGGGTGGTCTCTTCCTTGATTTGTGAAGACAGATGAATAAGCTTTCCCTTATCAATAATTACGGATAATAGGTTGTTCTAAAGGGTATGTTCGTGTGTCTCTATGTGTTTTCTAAGTATTTCTGATTCCTTTAAAACCTGTAATAGGGGTTCTAATGATATTACAAAAGGTGTGGTGTCAGTAAGGTTATCTACTGCCCATTCCCTATTAAATGTTTTATCAGCATCTGATTCAAAAAGGAAAGTGTCATTTAACCATTTAAATACTTTAACATTTTCTATACATCCTGCAAAAGGAGCTGTTCTATTTAAACTCCCCATGGTGTTGTTATCATTAGTTATCAAACAAATATATTGTGGTCCTATTTCCATGAATCGATTCCCTACGTGTACGGGCATTCTTTGGAACTTACATATATTGGACTGGTGCTTTAACAGGCAAGGTTCATAGACTGGTGAACTCCTTCCACAAACCATTCCTTTGTTAGTTTTGGTACACAGACTCAGATCATGAGTTCTGTTCTGTGTATCTACATAATGCCCATAAATCTCGGGATACCAAAATTCAGGCGGATCTTCCCCTACTAGGAGTGGCATTACTATTAGTTTACACATTACCTCTATGCCCTCCACCCGATATATGTTAAACCTTCCAGCACACCATTGTTCCTCACATTCTACTTGTCTGCCCGTTACCTCGAACCAGGTGTTTTCTAAGTCTAGGCCCTTAAAGTACTTGAGCCATGTGTGGTAATTCCCTAACTGTAACTCTTCCCTTGCCCTATTTACTTGTATGTGATAGGATAGTGTAGAGAAAGCACACTGAGTGAGATTTATAAATTTCTGATCTCTTTTCCATAGCTCCAAGCTGGCTATCACTGTGTGATTAACCATAGCATTAAGGTATTTGGTTAACTGTACCTGGCTAATCTGTGTTTTAAATGTTGTAGGTAACCATTGACTTGTGATTGTCAGTCCATCAGCTATGTGTCCCCCTGCATGTTTCCATTTATTTTGTATCATTTCCATTTGAATCCCATCCATTACTCCCATTCCTGTTCCTGCTGCTCCTAATGCAGTGTCATACCATTCTCGTTTGTATTTACAATCTGGTAACTTAGGGAAAGTAACATTGAATTTTACTTTGATTTTCTGTTGTGATATGGAAGTGTTTAAACAGGACTTGGGGACAGGGGTTAATACTGAGGACTTGAAAACCAGAGGTGGGGTGTCTTCTATCTTTATACTAAATCCATAATGTTCCCACTGTATATACCCACCTGCTGTGTTATTCGATTTTACGAAAAACCATGATGCGCAAATGTAGGTTGCTGATTGATTTGTGACTATGGGTCCTCTTAGATTGAATGGTTCAGCTCCGCTTACTGGCCTAGAAAAGATGTAGCTGGATAGCCGCACTCCAAATTATTCAACTTTATTTCAAAAGATATAATAAAATCATAGCATCTAGGCTTGTGTACAGACTAACTGCACAGCTGCTGACATGTTTCACACCGAACACGGTGCTTAGTCATAGCTAACTGGCCTAGTACCTGTTCCCTTTGTTTTCTTTTTATATTCCTCAGAATGTGGGGTACGGAGTACTGCCTGAGTTTTATCAAAAACTTCTTTCCATGTTTCTAATGGACCTAATTTATGACACTTATGGGGTGTGTAGTTATAAGGCCATGGTAAATTTTCCCTCCAATGGAAAGTTATGTTTACTAGTGCCGGTGGTCTGGCTTTTACAAATACTACGGGTGAACGTGGGTAATAGTCATTATCTTTTACATAAAAGGGGCTCTCATGTCCTGATACAACAATACTTCCTACAGTATACAATCGTGTCCCATCCTTAGGCCCAAAGCCTACCCATGTTAGGTCTGTATTGTTCTCATGAGTTGTCACATCTATACCAGGAGTAAAAGCATAAATACATCCTAAAAGACATTCTAGTACTGTTATTGTAGCTAAAAAGTTTATCATTCTGTGGCTTGTTCCGGACTTTTTCCTACAATGTGATGCGTGGATCCAAGTGGTCTTTCCTTCCAATTTTTACTGAGGTTGGGGTGCTCAACAGCACTTGGTATGGTCCTTCAAACCGTGGTTCCAAAGTCTTTCTAGTATGTTTCTTTACATAGACCCAATCTCCAGGATTTAATAAGTGAGTACCTGCTACAGAGTCAGGATCTGGAAGGGAAGAATACACATCTCTGTGGATCTTAGTTAAATACTGTTGTAATTGTATCACATATGCAGTCAAGCTTATCACATTGTAATTGCATACTCTGTGATAAATATAAACCTAACCCAGGCGCACTTCCAAAAAGTATCTCACAGGGAGACAATCCTGTCTTCCCTGTGGGAGTGTATCGGATGGAAAACAGAGCCAAAGGTAAAACATTCTGGCCATGGCTTCCCCAATTCTGCCTTCTATATTTTTAATTTTATTGTTCCATTTACTCTTTCTACTGACCCTGAACTTTGAGGATGATAAGGGGTGTGAAAACTTTGCTGGACCCCTAACATTGCCATCACATTCTGCATGATTTCTCCTGTGAAATGTGTTCCCCTATTTGATTCTATGGTTTCAGGAAGACCAAACCTAGGTATTAACTCAGTGATCAGTTTCTTTGCTGTAGCCTTTGCTGTGGCTGATTTGACAGGGTAACTTTCGGCCTAAAACGGAAAATAGATCGATACACACGAGAACAAACTCAAAAGGGCCACTTTTGGGCATTTGTATGTAGTCAATTTGCAGTCTCTGAAAGGGGGTATTGTGCTTGGACCTGATGTCTCCGGGGTGTTTTAACTTTCTGTCCTGGGCTATTCAGGAGACAGATTTGGCAGGCTGCACAGTAGTTTCTAGCAATGCTACTGAATCCAGGGGCGAGCCATCTCTGGCTCACAATCCTATACATAGAATTGGAGCTGATATGCGTGGGAAGGTGAACTGCTGCCGCCATTGCCGGGTACAGAGAAGCTGGCAGACAAACCTTGTCCCCCTCTCTCCATACTCGGTTAGGGTCTGGCGCTGCTCCCATTTTTACCCACCTATCCTTTTCGCTCACCTCTGCTTGTTCCTGTAACTTACTCAGCTTCTGCCATGTTGGTTCTGGGATACTTACCTGTACTGCTGCTACGGTCTCAGAGCTTACTTCCTTTAGAGCTGCTTGTTTTGAAGTTAAATCTGCAAATGTATTTCCTTTTGCTTCAATTGTTTTTGCATTCGTGTGTGCCGCTATCTTCATTATGGCCACCTTTTTGACTTTTTGTAGGTTATCTAGGACTCTTTTTATTCCTTCCTTTGATTTACTGGTGTACCTGCTGCTGTCAGATACCAGCAATCATGATCAGATACACCCTCAAATTGAAGAGTATCAGTACCATTTTCACTATTATTTTTTACTATCATCACCACTATTCCCCCTTGCCAAACCTGTTGACTGAAGAGGCAAATAGGTAGCTAAATTGAGACTGGTGCACCTCTGGAAGGTGACATTTGGTGGCATAAATAAAGTACATTAAGTATAAGTACATTGGTATAGTCATTGGTTAAGTACATTGTTATAGTCTGGTATACCAATAGCTGGTGCAGAAATCAATGACTGTTTTAAAAGGATAAATGATTCCTGAGTGCTTTCAGTAAGTATATAAGGTACGGTTCCTACATAATTCATACAATGGTTGCATCAATGAGGCATGAGGCATGAGGCATCCACTGTCTGCAATAGTGGTTGCAACATTCCCTTTATTACGCACACCCTTTCTGCTGTTAGATGCCTTGTGCTCTGTGATATGCAGTGACAGAGAGAAAAAAAACAAAAAACTTCCTCTTTGCACATTTGAAACTTTTTTCTTATTAACCCCTAACAACCCTTTGTTGCTAAAACTTGTAAAAGATTGAGGGTACTGTCTACACATATTTTTCTCATTGGGGCAACATAACAATAAATCATTCACATATCGTAAAATGCAAACCATAATTGACATTATTCCGCTAGTAGCACAGAAAGGAAAGCATTAGCTAAATTTATCACCGTGAAACACATGCTATTTGAAGGTATCTGGGATAATAAGTACAGAAAAAATTGCGCTGGACTCAAAAAACTAACACGTGAAGCAGCAACAACAAGTGCGATATGACACAAACATGGAAGGAAAATGGAAAAAAGTTGCGCTAAAAGACAAATAAATAATATGGTCGTGACTAGACCAAATACCAGTGACAAAGTAAGTGTGCTAAAATCATTAACACAAATAATTAAAAAACAATCACCACAAAAGTGAAATGTGCATGATGTGATAAATATCCATATGTACAAACCAAGTGTATATATAATATCTCAATAAATGACAAATTTTACTGAAAAAACCTGTGAAAAGAAAATGTTCGACAAAAAAATATAATATAAATATATTTCAAAATAAATCCTGTGAAGAAAAGAAAAGTTCAATCGAAAGTAGATTATGAATTGTCCAATGGAACTCCAAAGATGGACAAATCTGTGCAGTCCGTGTGGGTGATACGCAAATCAAAAGTGACTTTGTGATTTCTAGAGAAGTTCTTTATCCACCACCGTTAAAGTTGTTCTCTTACCAGCTCCAGGAGAAATAACAGCAGGTGGCTAATACCCAGCCAGGGCCTTTTTCCTCCTAGGTCCTCTATTCCTCTGGTGGAACCGTCACCTTCCACTGCTGTGTTGGAATCTCCAAACGGGGAACAGCAGTTTACAGACCCTCTAATTTCCGGTGCCTCAATGTGTGGACAGGGGACACGATCGTAAGATGAAAAATAAAAACACCGAGAGGGGATCATAGATGGGACCCGCTGGGGTATTTATTGGGCAATATAAACACATAAAAAGCACCCTAAGGTGCATAAAAGAAGAGCACTCCAAGGTGCATAAAATAGAAAGTAAAAAATGCGGCCGGCCGGCTGCAACACTAAGCGTCCGTACTTCGTTCGGGAACGCTGACACTCGCGGTGACGTCAGCACGTCACTCCTCCGACGTTTCGTCTCAAAGCGGACGTAATCATGGGGATACGAGTGACGTGCTGGATCACCGCTTATAACACAGATACACAAGCCTCGCTCTGAACCCAGGGGAGACCGTGAGTCTGTAAGCACCATTGTTATAATGGGCAGAAGTAATGGCATACCAAAAGTAATACCATACTATGGTTGTATTCAAATGGAAGGTTAAAAAAGAAGAAAAAAGACGTAGCAAAAAAGAAAAAACATTAACCCCTTAGTAAAATGGCCAGAACTCATGGGAATATGCTTGGTAGTGCTATCTCGGAAATGTCCTGGCCAAAAAGTTGTAATGTTACTATCTCGGAAATATCTTAACCAGAGATTGTGAAAATAATAAAAATAACTGCATCCCGTGATGCTAAGTAACATAAAAGTATATGTAATACTCGCATACCAAAGATAGTGGTATATTGCTCGGAAGGTAAGGCAATTGATTGTCATTACTGATTTTCCGATCATTTGTGGGAAAAGATTCTACTAGCAAGGTAGTGAAATAACAAGGTTAAAAATGGGCCCTAGTAGAGTAAACACAAGGTCCAAATGTGAATCAATAATAGAACAGGACCGATAATCCATATGTGAATATGGGGTTGAATGGTTCACAATGGGTCCTCTACAATAATGATAAAAAATGATATTGTAAAATATATGATAAAATGTAAAAAAATGGAAAAATGTTATTATAAGATATGTAGTATTTTCTGACTTACTACATAGTGTAGCTCCACCCCCAAAGGGGACAGACCAAAAAGTAAACAAACATGGAAAAAGGAGGGACGGGCTCACCTGTACTCAAAGCGAGTTTACACACATAAATATTACCGTATTTATCGGCGTATAACACGCACCGGCGTATAACACGCACCCCAAGTTTAGGAGGGAATTTTAAGGAAAAAAAGTTTTAGGAGAGAAGTTTAGGGAAAAAAAAAAACTTACATTTAAGCGTCATTTGCAGCTTGCCCAGCGTCATTTGCAGCTTGCCCAGCGTCATTTGCAGCTTGCCCAGCGTCATTTGCAGCTTGCCCAGCGTCATTTGCAGCCTTTCCCAGCGTCATTTGCAGCCTTTCCCAGCGTCATTTGCAGCCTTTCCCAGCGTCATTTGCAGCCTTTCCCAGCGTCATTTGCAGCCTTTCCCAGCGTCATTTGCAGCCTTTCCCAGCGTCATTTGCAGCCTTTCCCAGCGTCATTTGCAGCCTTTCCCAGCGTCATTTGCAGCCTTTCCCAGCATCATTTGCAACCTGCCCAGCGTCATTTGCAGCCTGCCCAGCGTCATTTGCAACCTGCCCAGCGTCATTTGCAACCTGCCCAGCGTTATTTGCAACCTGCCCAGCGTCATTTGCAACCTGCCCAGCGTCATTTGTAGCTTGCCCGGCGTCATTTGCAGCTTGCTAGTGTCATTTGCAGCTTCCTAGTGTCATTTGCAGTTCGCCATCATTTAAATTTCCCGCCGCGAGAAATACCGCGCATGCGCGGCCGAAAAAGACCGAACCGCGGCCGAAAAAGGCCGAAGTGCGGCCGAAAAAGACCGAAGCCGGCTGTTCAGCTCCGCTCGTAGTCCCGCCTCCCTGCGCTCGCTTCCGAAACAGCAGGGAGGCGGGACTCCGAGCGGAGCTGAACATTCGGCTCGGTCTTTTTCGGCCGCACTTCGGCCTTTTTCGGCCGCGGTTCGGTCTTTTTCGGCCGCGCATGCGCGGTATTTCTCGCGGCGGGAAATTTAAATGATGGCGAACTGCAAATGACACTAGGAAGCTGCAAATGACACTAGCAAGCTGCAAATGACGCCGGGCAAGCTACAAATGACGCTGGGCAGGTTGCAAATGACGCTGGGCAGGTTGCAAATAACGCTGGGCAGGTTGCAAATGACGCTGGGCAGGTTGCAAATGACGCTGGGCAAGCTGCAAATGACGCTGGGCAGGTTGCAAATGATGCTGGGAAAGGCTGCAAATGACGCTGGGAAAGGCTGCAAATGACGCTGGGAAAGGCTGCAAATGACGCTGGGAAAGGCTGCAAATGACGCTGGGAAAGGCTGCAAATGACGCTGGGAAAGGCTGCAAATGACGCTGGGAAAGGCTGCAAATGACGCTGGGAAAGGCTGCAAATGACGCTGGGAAAGGCTGCAAATGACGCTGGGCAAGCTGCAAATGACGCTGGGCAAGCTGCAAATGACGCTGGGCAAGCTGCAAATGACGCTGGGCAAGCTGCAAATGACGCTTAAATGTAAGTTTTTTTTTTTCCCTAAACTTCTCTTCCCAGTTAAAAAGAAATCAGTGGACGGTGGTCCAATTAAGTATAGGATGGTACAGGACCTTAGGGCAGTAAACAAAATACTAGCGCCAATGACTCCACTAGTGCCAAACCCGCACATCTTATTATCCCAGATAAAATCATTAACACAAATAATTAAAAAACAATCACCACAAAAGTGAAATGTGCATGATGTGATAAATATCCATATGTACAAACCAAGTGTATATATAATATCTCAATAAATGACAAATTTTACTGAAAAAACCTGTGAAAAGAAAATGTTCGACAAAAAAAAAGCCGACTGTTCAGCTCCGCTCGGAGTCCCGCCTCCCTGCTGTTTCGGAAGCGAGCGCAGGGAGGCGGGACTACGAGCGGAGCTGAACAGCCGGCTTCGGTCTTTTTCGGCCGCGCTTCGGCTTTTTCCGGCCTCTTTCGGCCGCGCTTCGGCTTTTTCCGGCCTTTTTCGGCCGCGGTTCGGACTTTTTCGGCCGCGGTCGCCATTTTTCGGCGCCGCAACCGATTTTTGTCATTTTTTTTTTGGGTATCGGCGTATAACACGCACCCACGACTTTCCCCCGATTTTAAGGGGGAAAAAGTGCGTGTTATACGCCGATAAATACGGTATGTAACATACAGAGTAGTACCTCCACTTTCCTAAGAGGGGAAGAACAAAACATGCATGTTTTGTTCTTCCCCTCTTAGGAAAGTGGAGGTACTACTCTGTATGTTACATAATATTTATGTGTGTAAACTCGCTTTGAGTACAGGTGAGCCCGTCCCTCCTTTTTCCATGTTTGTTTACTTTTTGGTCTGTCCCCTTTGGGGGTGGAGCTACACTATGTAGTAAGTCAGAAAATACTACATATCTTATAATAACATTTTTCCATTTTTTTACATTTTATCATATATTTTACAATATCATTTTTTATCATTATTGTAGAGGACCCATTGTGAACCATTCAACCCCATATTCACATATGGATTATCGGTCCTGTTCTATTATTGATTCACATTTGGACCTTGTGTTTACTCTACTAGGGCCCATTTTTAACCTTGTTATTTCACTACCTTGCTAGTAGAATCTTTTCCCACAAATGATCGGAAAATCAGTAATGACAATCAATTGCCTTACCTTCCGAGCAATATACCACTATCTTTGGTATGCGAGTATTACATATACTTTTATGTTACTTAGCATCACGGGATGCAGTTATTTTTATTATTTTCACAATCTCTGGTTAAGATATTTCCGAGATAGTAACATTACAACTTTTTGGCCAGGACATTTCCGAGATAGCACTACCAAGCATATTCCCATGAGTTCTGGCCATCTTACTAAGGGGTTAATGTTTTTTCTTTTTTGCTACGTCTTTTTTCTTCTTTTTTAACCTTCCATTTGAATACAACCATAGTATGGTATTACTTTTGGTATGCCATTACTTCTGCCCATTATAACAATGGTGCTTACAGACTCACGGGCTCCCCTGGGTTCAGAGCGAGGCTTGTGTATCTGTGTTATAAGCGGTGATCCAGCACGTCACTCGTATCCCCATGATTACGTCCGCTTTGAGACGAAACGTCGGAGGAGTGACGTGCTGACGTCACCGCGAGTGTCAGCGTTCCCGAACGAAGTACGGACGCTTAGTGTTGCAGCCGGCCGGCCGCATTTTTTACTTTCTATTTTATGCACCTTGGAGTGCTCTTCTTTTATGCACCTTAGGGTGCTTTTTATGTGTTTATATTGCCCAATAAATACCCCAGCGGGTCCCATCTATGATCCCCTCTCGGTGTTTTTATTTTTCATCTTACGATCGTGTCCCCTGTCCACACATTGAGGCACCGGAAATTAGAGGGTCTGTAAACTGCTGTTCCCCGTTTGGAGATTCCAACACAGCAGTGGAAGGTGACGGTTCCACCAGAGGAATAGAGGACCTAGGAGGAAAAAGGCCCTGGCTGGGTATTAGCCACCTGCTGTTATTTCTCCTGGAGCTGGTAAGAGAACAACTTTAACGGTGGTGGATAAAGAACTTCTCTAGAAATCACAAAGTCACTTTTGATTTGCGTATCACCCACACGGACTGCACAGATTTGTCCATCTTTGGAGTTCCATTGGACAATTCATAATCTACTTTCGATTGAACTTTTCTTTTCTTCACAGGATTTATTTTGAAATATATTTATATTATATTTTTTTGTCGAACATTTTCTTTTCACAGGTTTTTTCAGTAAAATTTGTCATTTATTGAGATATTATATATACACTTGGTTTGTACATATGGATATTTATCACATCATGCACATTTCACTTTTGTGGTGATTGTTTTTTAATTATTTGTGTTAATGATTTTATCTGGGATAATAAGATGTGCGGGTTTGGCACTAGTGGAGTCATTGGCGCTAGTATTTTGTTTACTGCCCTAAGGTCCTGTACCATCCTATACTTAATTGGACCACCGTCCACTGATTTCTTTTTAACTGGGTACAGAGGAGTATTTGCGGGCGATTTTACTTCCCTCAGGGCTCTGTTTTTAAGTAATGACTGTACTTGGGTTTCTATGGCTGCCTCCTGAGGCGCACTAAGTGGATACTGTTTTTGTCGGGGGAGCACTGCTCCTGGAATCAATTCCAGGGTCACTGGAGGAATGGGCAGAAGCCCAACATCAGCTGGATGTTTTTCCCACAGATCCTCTGGGAGAGATGCCAGTAGCTGCTCTAATGCTGGTGAAATTTGGTTAAGTGCCTCAAGTTCTTCTTCTAAACATTGGATCAAATTACACATTTCTATATTTTTCCAGTTTGTCACCTATATTTAAGGCAACGGTACCATCCCATCCGGATGATATGAAACATATATAAACCATATAAAACATATTAGACATATTAAACATATAAGACATGAACTCCAACACTTTCCCTTTGTCTGTCCTTTCTTTCTCATAACATGTCCAACCTTATTGCAGTAATAACAGGTAAAGTTTTTACGAGGGAAAGCCTTGTTTGCTTCTAATGTATTGGTGACAGCATTAACTCCATGATGTCTTCTTCCCTTTATTTCTGAGTCTAAATCTGCTGCTCCTTCTATCTTGAATTTCCGACAGATCTTATCTATATTTCTCTAGCCCCCTCTTCCCCATTTTTGTTTTTGATTTCCTGTGGTATGGTATAGGAACATACCCCTGTTCCTTGACGGGGTTTGGTTTGCTTCTGACCCATTCTAACCCGTTCCCTAGGTAGCGTATTGGGATACTGGAAATATGCCCAAAAAAAACAAAAAAAATATATATATATACCCTTTATGTGTGGGACCCTATACCAGTTCCTCGTTGCCTTCCTCCCAGGGTGCTAGAATACCGAATATCTCTCCTGGATATTCCTTCTGAAACTGCCTTTTGCGTGGCCAGATCCTCAATTAGACCTCCGGGCTTTTTGGAGATCTAGTGGATGGTCTTACTCCCTCCCTGCCCCGTATCTGGGATTCCTCTCGTACTCTCGTACACTCTTTTCCTTCGTTCATGGAGCAGCCAGGGCTTATACTTTCAACCCGTTCTATGGTTTATGAGTCAGATGTGAGGTTACACAATCTCCCTTTTTAACTCATACCATCTCTAACTGACAAGGCTCATTCACTTTCTCAACAGACAGACAAACGGACAATTTAACAAATAACACATAGTTACAGCAATATAAACCGAATGTGTATTAGTTCTAGACTCACCGCTACGGAAGTTGGTACACTTTCCTGGAGACCAATAGAGGACAGAACGGATAGGCACAAATCAGGGGAGTACAGAGCATATAAGAAAAATAAAGCTTTTTCTTACCTGCGCAGTTTTGGTCTGTAGTTCCCAGAATGCCCGTCCTTTTTGTTCCGTCAACTTTGTTCGTCCGCTTCCTGTAGCATCATTGGTGAGTCCCTGTTCCCGGGCGCCAAAATATGTTAGGTGTGACCTGTCAAGGGGCCACTGATACCAGGTTATATTGCCGTTATCCAATCTTATCAAGCTTATATAAAGAATTAAAATACAGAAGCCGATCTCCGTATTCCAGCTCCGAGCTCAAATTGTCCCGTGCTTCTCAAACAGCTTTATTGCATTTATATATGGGTTACAAAAGCTGACAAAAACATAGTTGGCGCACAACTTCTATATAAGGTAATACAGAACATCACGCGCTATGACTATGTGTCGTGTACATTGACTAACCATAAACCACAAGAACAAAAGAACATAATGATGAAAATTTTACATCCTGAGAACATGTTGAGAAAGTGTTCATCACAGAAACAAACAACAAGTAAAGGGTAACTCTAACTTGCGACTTATATATTCAGCTAAACCTGATCTTCTCACTACTGACATCCCAAGTCCTAGAGTTCCTGCAGTCGGGTCTGGACAAGGGCCTCGGCTCCAGCACCCTGAAGGTACAAGTCTCAGCCCTATCCGCCCTGACCGGGGTTAGGTGGGCGCAAGACCCCCTAATCATTCAGTTTCGGAGAGCATGCCTCAAGTTAAGACCTCCTAGGAAGCCTTCATTCCCGGCCTGGGACCTATCGGTTGTTCTGGAGGCCCTATCTAAAGAGCCCTTCTTCCCACTAGAGAACATCACCCTTTGGGATCTGACACTGAAAGTTACCTTTCTAATAGCGATAACATAAGCAAGAAGGGTCTCCGAGATACAAGCCTTGCTAGCCAAGGATCCATACCTGGTCATCTACCCAGACAGGGTAATCCTGAGACCCCCGGACTGCCTTATTCCCAAGGTCTCCTCTTAATTTCATTTCAATCAAGAAATTAGCCTACCAGCACTTGCCACAGACCAGGGTGATCCCCACCCCCTGGACTTCAAGAGCAACATCCTGGAATACCTCTCAGCTTCCAAATCCATCAGGAAGTCTAAAAACCTACTGATTATCCCACATGGCTTTAGGAAAGGCCAGGCAGCATCGTCTCGCACTATTGCTTCATGGCTAGTGAAGACCATCAAGAAGGCCTACTCACTCAGCACCATACAAATTCCTGATGGCTTAAAGGCGCACTCCACCAGGGCAGTGGCAACCTCATGGGCGGCCTATTGTAGGGTCTGCAGAGCCGCCACCTGGTCCTCCAGGAACACCTTCATCTCTCACTATAAAGTGGATTCTGCTTGCCTATCGGCCACAGATTTTGGAAAGTCCATTATCCGAGCCAATTCTTCCATTCCTTGTAAATAAACTTGTCTTCTTGCATATTCCCACCCAGTCTGCGAGTTACTCCACAAGGTATATGCTGCCATGATGCGACAGGAAAATTGTATACTTACCTTTGCGTAATTTTCCTTTCCTGCCGCATCTTCATGGCAGCACACTTCGCCCACCCCTTTTTCCTTTTTAAAGGTGACTCATATATACAGAGAATACTGGGGCGGGGGCCGTATCGCCATCTTATAGTTATGTGGTCCTATCAGGTTGTGGAGGCGAAGTCACAACCCAAGGTATATGCTGCCATGAAGATGCGACAGGAAAGGAAAATTACGGAAAGGTAAGTATAACATTTTCCGTTTTTTTTTTCCACTCCACAGGTTGTCTCCGATTTGATCCATAGGACATGATGAAAAGAATGACGGAAGATCGCAAGAGCTGTGGAGAGCAAGGCCTTTGATGTATTACAAGCCTGGACTTGTTTCTAAAGAACTTTAGAATGGACTTTCTAATGAACTTTTTAGTTAAAGACTGAAACACCTTCTCAATGACAGAAATATGGGAGGTGTCGCATTCAAGGAAAATGATTGTTTAAATTGAGTTTTCTTAGTAATGAAGTGATTTTCTGTATAGAGTCTGAAAGAAAAAAATCTAGGGCGGAATGTGTTGCTTTTGTTTAAAATATGATTTTTTTTTATATTAATCAGACATAACATTACACAATAGTGGTTGCTCATAGAGATACTGTCAGGTTTTGGCTTGAGTAGATTTCTCAAACAAATGCTGTTGCATACAATGGGTACGTAGATACCATTGTTGTATTCAAATTGACAGTTTGAATAGGCTATTGTCTCTATAGCTACAGTAAGTAGGTAAAAGGGGCTCTCAAAATGAAAGAATGACTGTTAGTCGGTTGTTATGTAAACAAGTTTTGTAACCATTAACTTTTGTAAACAAACTTGTACATAAAAGGGGAATTCAGGCATAAGCTAGGAACACACATCATCATGCTTTAAGATCAGAAGCCACTCATGATACAAGAATAGAGCCTGGTCTCTAGAAGAATCTTTGCCAACGGAGATCACGAACATACAGTAACAGATGATAAGTAACTTTTAAGTGTATTTGTACTGTTATAGACCATAGGCTGTTCATTTGCTAGGCATTTTGCTTGTTATAGATATCTGTCAGTCTTGTATTGTATTCCTAATATTTTAATAGTTTTGTATGTACAGAATCTTTGTATAGTAAAAGCACATTTACACACTGCAGAAGTCTTAGCTTCCTTGCTTATACCACAAAGTAACCTTGCTAGATAGACGCAAGCAAAACAGATGTTAATGCATTCATAGACAATTATGGAACATATAGACTGTTTTGTTGTAAACCCGATCTGAGTTTTGGGATGACTGTAGTAATATGACCGAACAACAGTGACTCCATCTTGGCAGCTATAAAGTTTATATACCATTATTTAGGTCCAAAACTAATTTTCATGTTTATTCTGTCATTTTAGTTTTCAGGTACATGTTGCAAATATATACAAGAAACTGCTTGTATAGGCATTAACCACTTAAGCCCCGGACCATTTGGCTGCCCAAAGACCAGAGCACTTTTTGCGATTCGGCACTGCGTTGTTTTAACTGACAATTGCGCGGTTGGACGACGTGGCTCCCAAACAAAATGAACGTCCTTTTTTTCCCACAAATAGAGCTTTCTTTTGGTGGTATTTGATCACCTCTGCGGTTTTTATTTTTTGCGCTATTGATGTTAGACTAACTGGTCTGTAATTCCCAGGGATGTATTTTGGGCTCTTTTTAAATATTAGTGCTACATTGGCTTTTCTCCAATGCTCTGGATTGATTCTTTGGTTGAAGTACTAGTGATGGATCTTGTTGGAACACTTTTTATTCCATTGCTTGTAAATTGCTTAAAAATATTATGTTAAATTGTCCTTTGTGAGATTCCTGCTGAATACCTGACTGAATATTTTTGTATTATGTATGCTTATATTGGTCTTTTTATCATTAGAATGCTAAAATTACCAGGATTATTTCCATTTTTCGACACATCTCGGTAATTAAGCAAGTAAGTCTGAGTGTTGTGTAGTTAGCATTCTACTATACAAAACAGTCAATAGTTACACATAGCTAATTATTTTTAACTAATATTACATACATCAAAAACATTTGCTATAAGAATTAATATTATTAGCCAAATCCTCTTCTGGATTCTAGAGAGCAATACAATTTCAGGTATATGATCTAGTCTCCTAGACTTTAACTTGTTGGCAGATCTAGATAGACATAAATATAGAGGTTCATCTAGATCTGGGCTTATAATTTCTGTTGCATAAAGAGATCACTATGGCAAAGCAGAATAAAAAATAGCCTGATAATTATAAGCAATGGTCCCAATTTCAAGAATCACATAAAAAAACTGGGTCATTTCAACCCTCATATAGAGGATCTAATTCTGAATTTCTTGCCCAATCAGGACTGGTTATACTATATTTAACCACTTGCCCACTGGGCACTTAAACTCCCTTCCTAATCAAATCAATTTTCAGCTTTTGGTGCTCTCACATTTTGAATGACAATAACTCAGTCATGCAATACTGTACCCATATAAGATTTTTGTCCTTTTTTCACAAAAATAGAACTTTCTTTTGGTGGTATTTTCTCACCTCTGGGTTTTTTATTTTTTGTGCTATAAATGAAAAAAGAATGAAAATTTGGTGAAGAAATGCATTTTTCTTTGTTTCTCTTATAAAATTTAGCAAAGTAATAATTTTTCTTCATAAATTTTGGCCAAAATTTATACTGGTACATATCTTTGGTAAAAATAACCCATATCAGTGTAAATTATTTGGTCTTTCTGGAAGTTATAGAGTCTACAAGCTATGGTGCCAATCATTGAAAATTGATCACACCTGATCACACCTGATATACTGAAGGCCTATCTAATTTTGTGAGACACTAATATGGTATCCAGGGCCCACTTCCAAAATGGCGCCGGGTGACTTCCTGCAGCTGTACTGCGGGTTGCCTATTTAATATGGTGTTGGCGGAGATGGACCAAGATGGCATCAAGGTGACTTACGATTCGCCGTGAGCATCCAGAGGCCTCAGAAATCACCAGAGCAGCAACCAGGGGACACCTGGTGGGGGGCAGATATACTGAAGGCCTATCTCATTTCGTGAGGCACTAACACGGTATCCAGGGCCCACTTCCAAAATGGCGCCGGGTGACTTCCTGCAGCTGTACTGCGGGTTGCCTATTTAAAATGGTGTTGGCGGAGATGGACCAAGATGGCATCAAGGTGACTTACGATTCGCCGTGAGCATCCAGAGGCCTCAGAAATCACCAGAGCAGCAACCAGGGGACACCTGGTGGGGGGCAGGCTCCCCTCTCCCCCCCTTATAATGGGGTAAGCAGAGCTGGCCAGTGCACAAACAGGAAGAGAGGCAAACAGCGGATGCCAGGTAAGAGAGGAGAGGACTCAGAGCTGTAGGAGGTGCGGGGGGGGGGGGGGGGGTGATATGACAGTATCAAATACTGAAATGTCCTTATTTAACAGATTGCCTGTTTGTGCCGTGCTGATTCACTGCTCCTATAACAGGTAAGACACATTCCTAGCTTACTATCAGCAGCAGTAATTGTAAGCTATAGTACAAATGTTTGTTTATTGCAGTTTCTAAATGGCACACCATGAGCTTTCCCAGAGACCAGCCACATAATATAAGGTGAGGGTCAGGTAAGTACAGTATCTCACAAAAGTGAGTACACCCCTCACATTTTTGTAAATATTTTATTATATCTTTTCATGTGACAACAGTGAAGAAATTACACTTTTCTACAATGCGTGGCTAAGCGGCAGTCATTAGTATCGAAAGTATAGCGCTGGGAGCCAAAGGAGGAGCGGGACCGTTTGAATTGGACACCGGGACAATAAAGGAGAGGGTGAGAGACATACAGATCCTGTGTGATACACCTCGAGTCCGCCGTGACCATAAAAACAAACAGTGTGGTTTTAAAGTGGAGCGTGCCGTGCAGTGTGGAGTGCTACTATCATTGCTGGCTTTGATTTGGAAAAATGTGAGCGGATTCTTTGGAGTTTTAAGTGTGATTTAAAATAAAAGTTTTAATTGATTTACACTATTGGAAGCACTTTTTTCATTTACATGAGGAGCTACCCTGCTGCACGATTGACGTTGTGAAAGTTCAACTAACCCCCTCCCTTGGTAGGATCTTTATGCGCAGCAGCCTATCTCGAAAGTGTGGGCATTTAAATTTGGTGAGTGCGTTTCTTTTGGGGAGAGGAGACACATATCACAGCGGTGTGGTGGAAGGACTAAGAAGAATTGAATTGATTGAAACACGTTAAAGATTATTTGTGAATTTTTATTCAATATCACTTGGTTTGCGGCAATTAGAATTAATTTTTTATAGTTAGCCGCCATCACTGGAATTAGTCACATCAATTTAATTTATTTATGTGTGTATTATTTATGTAATTTGTATGGCATATATTATCACTGAGCACTTAGTGGTGTGTTATTTTTCATATAGAGTTTAGTTTATTTTCATACATATTTTTTGCACTTCATTGTTTGCACAGATATTATGATACACTTTTAGCGCTACTATTTACTTTGAGTTTTTTTATGTTTAAAGATTTGAATGTAAATTCGTTCGGCAATGTAAATTGAGTGCTCAGCTTGCATAACAGTGTAAATTTGCTGACCCCTCGAAATAACTCAACACAGCCATTAATGTCTAAACCGCTGACAACAAAATTGAGTACACCCCTAAGTGAAAATGTCCAAATTTGGCCCAAAGTGTCAATATTTTGTGTGGCCATCATTATTTGCCAGCACTGCCTTAACCCTTTTGGGCATGGAGTTCACCAGAGCTTCATAGGTTGCCAATGGAGTTCTCTTTCACTTCTCCATGACAACATCACGGAGCTGGTGGATGTTAGAGACCTTGCGCTCCTCCACCTTCCGTTTGAGGATGCCCCACAGATGCTCAATAGGGTTTAGGTCTGCTTGGCCAGTCCATCACCTTTACCCTCAGCTTCCTTAGCAAGGCAGTGGTCGTCTTGGGGGTGTGTTTGGGGTCGTTATTATGTTGGAATACTGCCCTGCGGCCCAGTCTCTGAAGGGAGGGGATCATGCTGTGCTTCAGTATGTCATAGTACATGTTGGCATTCATGGTTCCCCACAATGAACTGTAGTTTCCCAGTGCCGGCAGCACTCATGCAGCCCCAGACCATGACACTCCCATCACTATGCTTGACTGTAGGCAAGACACACTTGTCTTTGTACTCCTCACCTGGTTGCCGCCACGCATGCTTGACTCCATCTGAATCAAATAAGTTTATCTTGGTCTCATCAGACCACAGGACATATATCCATGTCCTTAGTCTGCTTGTCTTCAGCAAACTGCAGGCTTTCTTGTGCATCATCTTAAAAAGAGGCTTCCTTCTGGAACAACAGCCATGCAGACCAATTTGATACAGTGTGCGGCGTATGGTCTGAGCACTGACAGTCTGACTCCCCACCCCTTCAACCTCTGCAGCAATGCTGCCTGCACTCATACGTCTATTTCCCAAAGACAACCTCTGGATATGACGCTGAGCACATGCACTTAACTTCTTTGGTTCACCATGGCTAGGCCTGTTCTGAGTGGAACCTGTCCTGTTAAACCACTGTATGGTCCTTGCCACCGTGCTTCAGCTCAGTTTCAGGGTCTTTGCAATCTTCTTAAGTAGAGCAACAATTCTTTTTTTCAGATCCTCAGAGAGTTCTTTGCCATGAGGTGCTATGTTGAACTTCCAGTGATCAGTATGAGAGAGTGAGAGCGATAACACAAAATTTAACACACCTGCTCCCCATTCACACCTGAGACCTTGTAACACCAGGGAGGGAAAATGGCTAATTGGGCCCAATTTGGACATTTTCACTTAGAGGTGTACTCACTTTTGTTGCCAAAAAGTACTCACTGTGTGTTGAGTTATTTTGAGGAGACAGAAAATTTACACTGTTATACAAGCTGTACACTCACTACTTTACATTGTAGCAAAGTGTCATATTTTCAGTGTTGTCGCATGAAAAGATATAATAAAATGTTTACAAAAATGTGAGGGGTGTACTCACTTTTGTGAAATACTGTAGGTATTAAAATCCATTAAAAAAGAGAGAGCTGGGCTAATCAAATGTAAATCTTTGCAGCCAGTACCGGTCCTCAAGAAGGGCAGACAAAAGCCTGAGCTCGGCTGCAGCCCATTCAAAAACCCGCCAAGATGGCCTGTAGAGAATGGAAGAGACTCAGGATGAGGAAGGGACGGAGGACCAATGTCTAGGTTGTGGTCTAAAGGCATTGCCAAGAAAAATGTTGTACCAAGCCTGTCTGGAAGCAGCAACGGACAAGGAAGCAGAAAAGGCAGACTTGATTGCTTTAATCAAGCAAACAGTGAAAAACTACATAAAAGAAGTTGCAGGTAAAACGAGCCAACCAGGGACAACGGTGTCCAGCCCACCACTAGCACAAAAGAATTCCCCAAGGGACCATCACTAGGGACCGGCTCAGAAGACGAGTCTCTGGAGAAGAATTGTTACCCGTGTTCGACTTTGCTCTAGTGCAACCCCTAGTAAGAGCAATAAGAGAAGTACTTGAATGGGAGGAAGAAATTACACAACCTGCGAAAACGAGAAAATAGTACCCACAGTTAAAGAAATCGTTCCCATTAATTGAGGAGGTAAAGGATATAGTTTATGATGAATAGAAAAAGGTTGACAGGAAACCGTCCCTGTTCAACAGATTTGAGAAAATGTATCCCTTCAAAGAGGAAGAGGTCCAAGCATGGGAGGTACCGCCGATAGAAGATGCAGCTGTCATTAGACTAGCTAGGCACGTCAAATTAACTATGGATGATGCAGATGTCTCAGAGAGGAAAATAGACACAGAACTAAAAAAAATGTATACTTTAGCGGGAAGTGCTTGCAGGCCAGCATTGGCACTAACATTAGTAGCCAAAGCCATAACAACATGGACAGAGAGTGCGGAAGCAGAACTGACATCAGGGACAGGAAGTGCTTCAGTAATGAAGATATTGTGCGAGATCAAGCTGGCAGGCGATTTCCTGGGCGAAGCTGCGATCGCCACGCTTCAATGCTCAGCCAGGGTAATGCTGTCAGTGATGGCGAGAAGAGCGTTATGGCTCAAACCGTGGATGGCAGACGGTTCGACAAAAATGTAACTGGTGCCTTATTCCCTTCGGTGTAACAGCCTTAATTGGTAGCAAATTGGAAGCTGTTATCTCAAAGGTGACGGGGGGGCAAGTCAAGGTTGATCCCACAAGATCTGAAGCCCAGACTCCAGCGTCAACCAGAAAGAAGACAGTTCACAAGTAGACTGAGAGACAGAATATCCTTTTGAACAAACAGAGATGCCAGGATAGGTTGGAGAAACCCCCAGACGTTGGTGGCATGAGTGAACAAGGTGAAACAAAGTGCAGCACAGAAACCCTTTTGAAGGTCCCTCCGTCCAGACTGGCCCAGTTGGTACCCAACTGCCCAAATTTGTGTGAGTCTGGGCAGAGCAAATCGTAGACCCTTGGGTCATGAGGGTAATCCAGAAGGGTCATAATTGGGAGTTTCTGACCCCCTCAGAGTTGCCCCGATTTACCCGCACAAAACTTCATTGATGCCAACACAAGACTTGCATAGTCTTCGAATATGTCTAGTCACTCTTACAAAAGAGAGCAATAGAGCCAGTTCCGAGTCAAGAAAGATATCAGGGGTTCTATTCTCCTGTTTTCTTCATCAAGAAAAAAACAGACGATCTAAGACCAGTATTAGACCTTCGGGAGTTGAACAGGTACATAGGGGTACATAAATTCTGGATGGAGTCACTACAATCGTTCATTCAAACCATCGGACAGGAGGAGTGGATGTTATCCCTAGACTTGAAAGATGCCTATTTACATGTCCCAGTCCATCAGCAGTGCCACAAATATTTTTGCTTTGGGATAATGGAGTACCATTGCAGTTCAGCCTATCAACATCTCCGAGAACATTCTCCAAGGTTCTACTCCCGGTCATAACTATGTACGCAAACAGGGCCTGAAAGTGTTCCACTACTTGGGCAATGTCCTTCTAGTGGCCCGAAGGCCTCAAACTGAATACTGGGAGATCCTAATCAAGACATTATTGAATTTTGGTTGGATAGTCGATTGGCAAAAAAGTCAACAGAGAATGTTATTCTTGGGAGCGATTCTGGAGCAAGAACACGGTGGAACTCCCTTTAGAGGAGATAACAATGTTGGTCTCCCAACTAGAAAAAATAGAAACCTGATCATATGTCTCGGCCTTCCACTGCCTTAGACTGCTGGGGTCGCAAGCAGCCATGATTCCAATGGTGAAGTGGGAAATGTTTCCTCGATTGGTGGCGGAAGCTGGCCAATCTGTTGAATTGTCACCAACTCGATCCACCTATACAAATAGTGGTCACATAGGACGCATCAGCAGTAGTCTGGGGAGCACACTGCAATGGGAATCTAGCTCAAGGTGGATGGGAAAGCAAACAGAGAGGTCATAGAACTGAAAGCAGCCTTTCAGGCGTTGAAGGCATTCCATGACCAAATAAAGGGAGCATACGTGGAGCTTCAAATGCACAACAAGGCGGCAGTCGCCTATGTACGCCGCCAAGGAGGAACGCTGAGTCAAGCACTCCCAGCGGAAGTCTCACCAGTCACTAATTATGAACTGGGCTCAACAGAATTTGATAAATTTATCAGCTTTGTACATTCCAGCCCCACAGAATTACTTAGCAGATGCACTGAGCTGCAATACATTGGACAACAACAAATGAGCATTAAACCAGTCAGTTTTCCAATGGGTTTGCGATCAGTGGTGTCAGTCAGACCTCGATTTAATGGCATCTCTGGCCAACAGCAAGCAAACGATTCCTGGCAAGGGTGAAGTTCCCACAAGTGGAAGCAGTGGATGCACTCAGCTCCGAATGGATCTGCACTCTAGCATACGTATTTCCACCAATAGCTATAATAGCCATTCTACTGCCAGAGGTACCAAACCTCCTCCAACAAGGTCAGTTGTGGCACACAAACCCTCCCAAGCACCATCTGGCAGCCTGGAAATTGAGATGCAAAGGCTATGAGAAGCAGGTTGTTTGGCCTCAGTCATTGAAACCTTACTCAAGGCAAGAGCAGCAAAGATGAACAAAACCTATTCAAAAGTATGGGAAAGGTTTGCCACCTTCGCTGAATCCAGAGGATTCGATCCTTTAGCACTGCAGGAGGCACATTTGTTGGAATTCCTACAAGCAGGTCTGGAGATGGGCCTACAAACAAACACACTCAGGGTGCAAATCTCAGTGCTATCTGCATTGAGAGAGGTAAAATGAGTAGGTGTACGACCTCTAACAAGGTAATTTGTTCCTCCATGGGACTTAGAAGTAGTACTGGAGATGTCCCAATCTTCTTTTTCAGGTACCCAAGCAACCTCGTTATGGGATAGAATGATGAAAGCAGTTTTTCTCACTGCCATCACTTTAGGTAGAAGAATATCAGACATTCAAGCCTTGGGATACAAAGCCCCTTACTGTTGCCACCTACCAGACAGGGTGGTATTGACATTGCCATGACATTGTGCTAAAGTAAACAAATCATTTCATAGAAAGCAGGACAGTGGCGGCTGGTGCTCAAAATTTTTGGGGGGGCGCAAACAAACAGCCTCACTGTGCCATCAAACGCTGCCACTGTGCCCATTAAACGCTGCCACTGTGCCCATCAAACGCTGCCACTGTGCCCATCAAACGCTGCCACTGTGCCCCAAGTTCTGCCACTGTGCCCCAAGTTCTGCCACTGTGCCCCAAGTTCTGCCACTGTGCCCCTTAAGTGCTGCCATTGTGCCCCAAGTTCTGCCATTGTGCCCCTTAAGTGCTGCCATTGTGCCCCTTAAGTGCTGCCATTGTGCCCCTTAAGTGCTGCCACTGTGCCTCTTAAGTGCTGCCATTGTGCCCCAAGTTCTGCCATTGTGCCCCTTAAGTGCTGCCATTGTGCCCCTTAAGTGCTGCCATTGTGCCCCTTAAGTGCTGCCATTGTGCCCCTTAAGTGCTGCCATTGTGCCCCAAGTTCTGCCACAAGTTCTGCCATTGTGCCCCAAGTTCTGCCATTGTGCCCCTTAAGTGCTGCCATTGTGCCCCTTAAGTGCTGCCATTGTGCCCCTTAAGTGCTGCCATTGTGCCCCTTAAGTTCTGCCACTGTGCCCCTTAAGTGCTGCCATTGTGCCCCTTAAGTGCTGCTATTGTGCCCCTTAAGTGCTGCCATTGTGCCCCTTAAGTGCTTCCATTGTGCCCCAAGTTCTGCCACTGTGCCCCTTAAGTGCTGCCACTGTGCCCCCTGCCTGCCCTCTGCACTTACCTTGTCCCGGTGTGCAGCTGGTGACGGCGTCAGGCGACGAGCGGTGTCTCCGTCGGATGTCTTCTCCCGCGCTCCTCCTGTCTTCTTCTGCTGTGATTGGACGCTAGGTGATTGGACGCCTAGCGTCCAATCACAGCGCCTGTGACTTCAGCCAATCAGGTGACAGGTAACAGACCTGGCAACCTGATTGGCTGAGAGGCGGGTCTGTGTTAGGGAAGCGATGTATTCGCTTCTCTAACACAATACTGTGTAATCAGCGAACGCACGGCCGTGCGCCCGCTGTTTACACTTAGGGAAGCCTATTAGAGCACACCGCTCTAATAGGGTCCCCTATTAGAGCTTACAGCTCTAATAGGGGCGCTTCCAGCAACACCCCCCCCCACTGTAATTCAGATGCCCGGCGCCCGATCAGGGGCCGGACACCTGAATAGGGGGCGGCAGAGGTGACCAATAGATAGATTCATGCAATGCATGAATCTATCTATTGGTGATAGAGCGGTGCATACTGCACTGTGCGCCCTTAAAGGGACATGGCGCCCTTAAAGGGACATGTTTAAATACATTTTTTTTTTTTTTTTGAACTTTTTTTTTTATTTATTTATTTATTTTTTTTTAACTGCAAGGAGGGGGGGGGGCGGCGCCCGGGCGCCCCCTATGGACGGGCCGCCACTGAAGCAGGACATTGTCCTCCCAACAATGCAGAAGGATGCATCTAGTCAGACACATGAATTAGATGTTGGAGCTATCGTGGAAGCATACATGCAAAGGACGGCCTCTTTCAGAAGAGCAGAGAACCTGTTCATCATCCCAGCTGGGATAAGAAAAGGGCTAGCAGCATTGACAAGGACACTGGCATTGTGGCTGATTAAGACCATTAAGAGAGCTAAGAAAGCAACAGGCCTGGAACCTCCATGAAATGTGAGAGTGCACTCAACAAGAAGCCTGGCGGCGTTGTGGGCAGAGTTCAGGGGTGTATACCCAGAAATAATTTGCGGGGCTGCAACGTTGTAAACTTATAGCTCTTTCTTGACTCATAAAGTAGATCTGGTAGCCATAACGACTGTAGAGTTTGGTCGTTCTGTACTGATCGGAGTGGATATTTAATAAAATTACTTCAGCATACCCTCCTTTGTGGTTTTGTGGGCGTGCTACATCCCATATGTGTATGCTGTCATGCTTGTGTCAGGAAAACTGAAAATGTTATACTTACCTGACAGTAATTTTCAATTCCTGATGCATACAGTGCTTTGAAAAAGTATTCATACCCCTTGACATTTTCCACATTTTGTCATGTTACAACCAAAAACGGAAATTTCTTTTATTGGGATTTTATGTGATCGACCATTACAAAATGGCACATATTTGTGGAAGTGGTAGGGAAAATGATAGCTGGTTTTGAATTTTTTTTACAAATTAATATCTGAAAAGTGTGGCATTTGTATTCAGACCCCCTGAGTCAATACTTTGTAGAACAACCTTTTGCTGAAATTACAGCTGCAAGTCTTTTTGGGGAGGTCTCTACCAGCTTTGCACATCTAGAGTGTGACATTTTTGCCCATTCTTATTTGAAAAAATAGCTCAAGCTCTGTCAGATTGGATGGAGAGAATCTGTTAACAGCAGTTTTCAGTTTTGCCACAGATTCTCAATTGGATTTAGGTCTGGACTTCAACTGGGCCATTCTAACACATGAATATGCTTTGATCTAAACCATTCCATTGTAGCTCTGGCTGTATGTTTAGGGTCGTTGTCCTGCTGGAAGGTGAACCTCCGCCCCCAGTCTCAAGTCTTTTGCAGACTCTAACAGGTTTTCTTCTAAGATTGCCCTGTATTTGGCTCCATCCATCTTCCATCAACTCTGACCAGCTTCCCTGTCCCTGCTAAAGAAAAGCATCCCACAACATGATGCTGCCACCACCATGTTTCACGGTGGGGATGGTGTGTTCAGGGTGATGTGCACTGTAAGTTTTCCGCCACACATAACGTTTGCTTTTAGGCCAAAAAGTAAAATTTTGGTGTCATCTGACCAGAGCACCTTCACATGTTTGCTGTGTCCCCCACATGGCTTCTCACAAACTGTAAACGGGACTTCTTTATAGCTTTCTTTCAACAATGGCTTTCTTCTTGCCACTCTTCCATAAAGTTGCAGATCTCTGCAGCTCCTCCAGAGTTACCTCTTTTGAAAACCATTCAGAATTTTCCTTCCACTTCACAAATATGTGCCACTTTGTTTTGGTCTATCACATAAAATCCCAATAAAATATATTTAAGTTTTTGGCTGTAACATGGCAAAATTTGGAACATTTTAAGGGGTATGAATGCTTTTTCAAGGCACTGTAAGCATGACAGCATACAGGTCCCTCCCTTGTGGGCTTCGCATTTGTAACTATATACAAGAATACCGCCTGGGGGTAGGCAACTTATTTAAATATAGTAAACCAGTCCTGATTGGGCAAGGGGCGGAGCCTATCCCATACGTGTATGCTGTCATGCTTATGCATCAGGAAAGGAAAATTACCGTCAGGAAGTATAAAGTTTTCCGTTTTCCAGCTCATCTATAAATTATAATTAATCCAGGCCAAGCGATATCTTGAAAATGCTTAAAGCTGACTTTTCATCTGCTTATATTTTGGCTTCTCTGGTTCCTCAATTCCCCTATCATCGACATGCTAATACAATTTTTTTAAATAAAACCTTTCTGGTTTCATGTCATACCTTATTGTAGACACAGTGATGTTATCTCTGCAATGTGGTTTCTATGAAATGCAGGCAGATCATGGTCAGTGAGAGGGGTCAGCAGGGTGCTGTGCATTCTAAAAACATCAGAGCACCCTGCTTCAGTATTCTTTTGAAATCCCTCAACCCTGATGCAAGCAGTGGATATGCACATATCAAAATGCTTGAAGGCCGGTTCACACTGGTGCGACAAGCGCTCTGACTCTGAGAGCACAAGTCACATGACATGTAAAAATCACTATGAGAGCTGTCTTTACTGGTCCGACTTGTGTTGGTCCAACTTTTGAAAAGGTTCCAGCACTACTTTGTTCAGATTTGGGTCCTATTTCAGCCCATTGAATTGACTTTATGTCGCATCCAAGTCAGACACCACCAAAATAAAAAAAAAAAACACGTCCCCCCCTCCCTCCAAAATCCATACCAGACCCTTATCCGAGCATGCAGCCTGGCAGGCCAGGAAAGGAGGGGGTGGGGGGGACAAGCAAGTAGTGTTGGGGTTACCACAGGGAACATTATTCATTTATATTCAATGAATTGTCAAAAACTGCCTCCTGCTTTTTTTGTTTGGTGAATGGGTAGGGGCATTATGTACCTCGTACTCCTTCACATAGTGGGGCCGTGGTCTGGGGGCTCCTTTTCTTAAGATTCCGTGTTTCTGTTTTTTCAGATTCCGATAATTCCCTTGCCCGCACACCCCTACAACCACAGCCCAGGCTTGTGGGGAAGAGGCCCTTGTCCCCAGAGCCCCCCCCCTGCCTTAAAGCACCCCCCCATGTTGAGGGCATTTGGCCTGGTATGGTTCAGGAGGGGGAGCGCTCACTCATCCCCCTGCTTTCCTGGCCTGCCAGGCTGCATGCTCGGATAGGGCAGGATTAAAACAACTGAAATCCAATGAATGAAAGTGAAAGGACAGAGACAGTATGGCTGGGGAGGAAAGGGCTAGATGATGCTTGATATCCTGAAGCCAAGAAATAAGGTGGGCTCCACCTGATTTGCTTCAGTTTTTTATGAATATTTAAATCAAGTTGCTTTAATGATCCTGCAGCTTCTCCCGTTCCCATTGCATGAATGCATGAAAACCACCTATTTATCTTATCTGACCTAAAAACACATACCCTTGCTGCCCCCTTGTTAGACATTCTTATACTGCAGTTGTAGATGCTATGTACTCTCAAGGCAAACAGAACATCAGACACATTTTACTGAATACATAATTTCTTTTATTAATTTTATTATCAGCTGCAAAGCATCAGACTTTCAGGATTTACTTTTTTTTAAACTTCCTACATAAAAATCGAATGAACATGGAAGATAGGTATTTTTCACTGCAATGTACATGGAAGCACTGCAGAAATCAGGCATTATGTAAGTGGTAAAGACAATTTATCTATGCAGCAGCAGCAAAGCCAACTTGGTTGTTGCCCAGATCATAGACGGAATAGTATTGCCGGAGGAAGACATCACCCAGGATCCAGAGAGGCTGTCCATTCTGGGAAGGCAGGTAAGTAGGCATGATGCCAATGGTGCAGTAGCCACTGTTTTGCTAAAGGATACAAAAATATATATTTTTTAGCAATATTATACATTGGTATTTCATGGCAGCATTGCACAGTATGCTATTACTAATAAATTATGTACCTGAAGTACATAGGCAGAGGGTGGAAGTGGGAAAGAAACTCCACTTATGGTAAAACTGATGGTGGGAAGACTCTGGATGTTGCTACAGCTGACAGCATACTGTGGTAAAAAAAAAAAAAAAACACAATCATTTTAGTTACAGAAACAAGCCACCCTAGCAGTAGATCCTGACTTGGAGTGACACTATAAGGCAAGGAACACATTTTTGCTGTTCCAACACTCCAAAGCATGAAGTAATTTACACTCAAAAATCCCCAACTGGTCTTTATTAAAATGGCATAATACAATATATGCTGGTCATACAGAAATCCTGATGGATTGCACACTATACTTCTTTGATCATAGAATCATTTGGTTTTACAATTAAAAATGTATAGGCACTTTTAGTTATTTAGGCATTTTAGAAAAGTTAATGCTAGGGGTCAGCCAATAAAAAAAATGCCTGAAACATACAAAAGCTAGTGCCAAGGTAGGATCTTGGAATAATGTGTCAATGGAAGTCTCTTACAATTTTAGACTCTTTTATCTTACCTGTCCATTCTGATCTTGTTGAGCACCAATGGACTGCATGAGGGAGGAGAAGACTGATTGAGGAGCGGTCAACAGAGAAGTACCAGTATCCACAATACCCTGACATCCTTGGCTACACCATCCAGTAGCTTGTCCACTAACTGAGAATCTGAAATTATGTATGCATGTTTTTATATAATCATCACTTACATCAACCATAACCACATTCCTAAAGCAGAGATTTTGATAATTATACCTAAAGACTTAATACTGCTTATTTTTAAATCAGTCACCAGGTAATGACTGCAACAATGTTTTTCGTTGCAACAGAATTCCTATTAACAGCAAGATCATTCCCTTTTCTCTATCAAATACTTATTTTCCAAATTACTTTACACGTCAATAATAAAAAATAATAAAAATAATTGGAAATTTTTGGAAAATCGCTTCATATACTGTAGGCAACTTCTGTGCCAATCACTGTTCTTATCATATTGTTACCCATATATAAGTGCTATAAGTGTGTTCTTTTAATAATTTGAGAATTGGCACTTACTATGGATATGACAGCCTGATTTGATTGTCTATATTATAATGTCAACATATGAATTTTAAATACCCTTGGATTCCAATTTGCCAGTATGTTTCAGAAGTCACGGGAGTCCAATAAATTTGTCCAGAGTAGTAGTTTTGGTCAACACCACCAAAAGCAACTTCACCACCATTCTGTGAGTTCTCTTGCCTGTAAAGCACATTTGAAAAATTATGCCAAATAACAAAAATCTTGTAGGAAACAGAATAATATAAACCAATATAAAAAAAAAAAAAACTTACCCACTAAGGTAGAATCCAAAGAGAGGCTGGTTGATGAGATTCTGTTGAATCATGCCTTGCATCACGGTGGTAGCCCCACCCACAGCAATAGATGGGTAGGCCAGACCCAAAATACCATCAAACTGAGCATAGACAAAGTTGGTTCCAGGCTCAGTCACACTCAAGCCAAATTCTTGCTGGGAAATAGCTATATTCTGGATCTGTATACATTTAGAAAGAGTTTTAGCATTAGCATAAATTGCAGTAAAAGTTGTTGTTAGTTCATAATAATTACACTCTTAAAAAATGAATATATGTGGGTTATCTAGTCAAAAAAAAAACGAATTTTCTCATTATATTCTGGATTAAACCAGTTACAGCAGCTTAAATGTCTATATTATCTAAATAATTTTTTCAATATACACATACCTGAACAGTGTCATATCCAAGGATTCCAGTCAGACTACCAGTGCCGTACTGCAGAGAGAACTGCTGCTGGTTTGAGGAATAGCTGGAAGACTGGCTGGGGTTAAACAGAGGATGATTGGCTAGAGGGAAAAAAAATATGTATTAAATATGATAGTCATGTAAACTGTATTGTGAGGATTCAAATGAATACCGACCGATATTTGGCCTGTCTGTATGGCCCTTATGGCGGGCCATGCATTATGCAATTTTCTTTCCTTCCACTATGAGTGGAAGGAAAGAAAATTGCTCAAGTACCCCATCAACACAGTAAGTGTTGATGGGGGAATCCCTCCTGCAGCGCTATTGTGTTCTGCCAGTGGGGAGTCTTTTTATGGGTTTATTCAGTATGACAATTGAATAAGTGACAGATATAATAATAATATCTAAATCTGTGTCATTGAGGCAAGTCAGCATCTTGAGAAATGAATGCCATGGGGAAATTCTATAAGTAATACAACTACCCTACCTATAGAAAATACAAGGGTATTTATTTGCATTTACATTACTCCAAAAATTGCAAACATTATTCCATCTGTATTGTTTAAGTTCAATTTTGTAAGATATGTACAGTTTTCTTCTCTTAAACTTTTTAAAGGGTGGGATTTAAGCATCCAGCTTCTTTTACCTTCCCTGACTGAGCTAATTCCTTGTGAGCTTCTAACTTCCTGTACTCGTCCTGTATTGGAAATAATGAGGATATCTTCTTGTTCTAAAGTATGCATATAGAAAGAACAAGAAGATATCCTCATTATTTCCAATCACTTGTACCCTACGTTTTTCTCCTGAAGAAGCCTTATCTGGCGAAACATGTCGAGAATAAATGGACAAGTATAATGACCTGTGTACTTATAGTATATTAATATTCTGTGTTCTAATTGGGATTGTATGCATAACCTTTGAACCATAATATGTATATTGCTGTGCACAAAGTCAAAATATCTTTTTTAGATTTTATGTGTTAATAAAATATTCTTTTTATCATATTCAAACACGTCTTGTAACTGTGTACCTCAGATAGTCCCGTATCTCCAACATTCTTATTTTCTATATTAACTTGGGATGATGGTACAATATATATGAGTATTATTCGGAAAACATTCTAGTCTAACGAGCTTTGAAAATCTCATCCAAGTACAGTTTGGCTACCATACTATGAATTTTTATTCCTAGGTTTAGATACACTTTAACTTCATGTTTGAAAATAGATCTAATCTCTAACAGCATAAATATGAATCCTGAGTGCTTGAAAATTCAATTAGGGGCACCAAAATTTTAAAGGATCACAACATCTTTATTCAATTCCATTTTATAATTTGAAATAATTCCCATATTTACAGTTAGCAAAATTGTCTTGCTATAGGTGCCCTTTCTCTGACATATACAGTACCTACCACATATATGTACTTAAGGGAGTAATCAGTAATATTAGTTTTAATAGGAAGCAATGGTCTGTCTAGATTTTCGCAAACTGTATGTGTCTGAACTTAATTCTGTTTGTCTAATACCTATACTAGACTATATAAGTTGAGTACAAAAAGACAGTATACAGTATAGTCTTTAAAAGTATTGCTTTAGGCTGGATTCACACTAGTGCGAATTGGATGCGACTTTCTCTGCATCCAATTCGCATCACTGGAGATTGTGACCGGCTCTCTATGGAGCCGGTTCACACATCTCTGTGGAGACTTGCACAGGAGCCCTGTGCATCTTTGGCTCAGTTTCAGGGCCGAATTCAGGCAAAAATCCGGCCCTGATTCGTCCCTGAAACGGAGAACAGGGACGCACCGGAGCCCTGCTGTGAGCCACATCCGTCTTAGATGTGAACCCAGCCTCAATGTTAGTGGTTATAATGCAGTTTGAACCACAAAGATAATATCTAGTAATGTGTTTTGTGACACATTTACCTACAAAAAAAAGATGTCATAAACATTAGATTTGCTAATTAACCGCTTGCCGACCAGCCGCCGCAGTTATACTGTGGCAGGTTGGCTCGGCTGTGCAAATCGCTGAATGGCGGTCCCTTTAATGGCTATAGCAGGCGCAGCGAGCCACGTCGCCGGAGCAGATGCGCGTGGCCAGCGGCCACGATGTCTGCCTGCCACCCGCAATCGCTCCACAGAGAGCCAGAACGGGGAACTGTCAATGTAAACAAACAGCTCTGACAGGGGAGTAGAGAGAGATAGTATGTTCCTAGTGGTCAGGAACAGCGATCTCTCTCTACTCCCAGTCAGTCCACTCTCCCCACAGAAACACCTCCCTAGGGAACACTTAACCCCTTGATCACCCCCTAGTGTGAACACCTTCCCTGCCAATGTCATTTATACCGTGATCAGTGGCTATTTTTAGCTCTGATCACTGTAATAATGTCACTGGTCCCAAAAAAAGTGCCAAAAGTGTTCGATCTGTCCACCGCAATGTCGCAGTCCCGCTAAAAATCGCTAATCACTGGCATTACTAGTAAAAAAAAAAAATTTATAATAAAAATGCCATAAGTATATCCCCTATTTTGTAGACCTATAACTTTTGCGCAAACACATATTGGCCTAAACTGATGAAAACATATGCTTTTTTGTTTATTTGTTTTTTGGATATTTATAATACCAAAAAGTAAAAACTATTGTTGGTCTGTCTTTTTTTTGTTTATAACGCAAAAAATAAAAAATGCAGATGTGATCAAATACCACCAAAAGAAAGCTCTACTGTGGGGAAAAAAGGACCTCAATTTTGTTTGGGTACATCGTTGCACGACCGCGCAATTGTCAATTAAAGCAACATAGTGCCGTATCGCAAAAAATTACCTGGTCATTAAGGGGGTAAATCCTTTCCGGGGCTGAAGTGGTTAATAAGGTCATATAAAAATGGTTCACTATGTCATTTACTTACTGCAGGCCTGGCTTTGACAGTAGGTTGAGGCTACCCACAGGTTGGAGGACCCAGTGTCAAACAGAACGAGGAAGTTTTGAGGAGGAGTTCCAATACTGATCTCACCATAGTAAGACATCTACAGAGAAAGAAAGAAATTACTCAACCCATGTGTTTTCTAAGCTAGGTTTAATAATACAGCAGATACACCCCATGCTAGGACTAATGCATAGAGCCTATGTTATTTTTCTGAATTGTACAGAGAATGAAATAAAGTCCATATGTGCTTTCTGTGTGCATTACAAAATTAAAACACCAAAGTATATTCTGTGATATTTAAAATCTTATCAAAAGATAGAAGGATTGGCTGTTTAATTACCATGGACATGAAGGGTATAACCACTCATTAGCATGTCAGGCAATATTTTACCATTTGTAATTAACCAAGGAAAGAACATGCAATTCCTATGCAAAAGAGAAGTAGCCATCAGCCCATGCAGAGAATTACTGTGAGGAAGCCTACATTTTTTTCATGATTATGTGGTGTACATATTAAAACAGAAATAGCACTACAACTTTTTGTTAGACTATGGAAGGGTTAGATCCTAAGACTGTAGGCTATACCCCTGCTGGAGGTATATTTCAACTTTTCTGTCTTGATGACACAATAGAATGTCATCTTTGAGAGCGGTCACTTAGTTGGCGACCCTATTATGGGATTTCCTCTCAACTCCTACTGACAACTGTCAGATTCTGTATCTCCCCTTGCTCTCTGTTATGGTAATAACTACCAATGGAACAGGAAGTGGGGGTATGTCACCCCAGAAGGGTCAGAGAAAGCAACCAAAAACGAAGGTATGCAAAAAGTGTATAAAAGTTTTGTTTATCATGGACCCATTCACACGATTAAAGTTAACCTGTTTTGCATTAAGCAATGCCACTTATTTGAATGAGATGCCTAATGCACCAAAAAAGTGCATGTACCATTTCTGGCAGCGCACAGAAACACAGCAGTTGCACTGGGCTGCAACACACATCCAAGGCAAGGTACATTGGAGCACTATCTAAGTGAATGGTGCTGCATTGCCCCTTACATTTTAAATTACTTTAGGAACTCCCCTGAATTTTTTATCTATAGTAGGATGCTCTCAGCAATATCAATTTCCTTTGAAGATAAAACAATACACATTTCTAGTGGGCCATACAGATTTGCTTAAAACATTTTAAAAAGCAACATATATAAAATATTGCAACCAGGCAATGCATGTCAACAGTCACATGGTGTTACAAGTGTCCACAGATACCTACATCCATGTAGTTTGACAGAGGCTCAAAAGCAGTGGCAAAATTGTTGTAATACTTTGTAGCTGGATCAACCACTGGAGCTTTGATACCATGATCTCTCATTACTTCCCTCATGGACTTAAACTTCTTCAGGGGGACTCTGCAGAAAAAAATATTAGACTTTAGCAAAAAAATATTATGAAGCGCTTTATTATTATTATTATTATTATTATACAGGATTTATATAGAACCAATAGTTTACGCAGTGCTTTACAGTATAAAAGGAGACAATACTATTACAATACAATAAAATACAAGAGGATTAAGAGGGCCCTGCTCAGAAGAGCTTACAATCTATAAGGGTGGGGCAGGTTGTAACTGTGGGGAATGAGCTGATGGAAGTGGTAGGAGATTAGTTGGAGACATGATAGGCTTTCCTGAAGAGATGAGTTTTCAGGGATCGCCTGAAGGTAGCAAGAGTAGGGGATAGCCGGACCAGTGGAGGTAGCGAGTTCCAGGAGGATGGGAGAGGCTCTGGAGAAATCCTGAAGACGAGCATGGGAGGAGGAGACGAGAGAGCTTGAGAGTAGGAGGTCTTGAGAAGAGCGGAGAGGACGATTTGGGTGATATTTGGAGACAAGATTGGAGATGTAGCTCAGGGCAGAGTTGTGAATGGCTTTGTATGTTGTGGTTAGTATTTTGAATTTATTTCTCTGGGTGATTGGGGGCCAGTGTAGGGATTGGAGGAGAGGGTTGGCAGACACTGAGTTGTTGGTAAGGTGGAGAAGGTGGATAAATCTGGCAGCAGCAATCATGATAGACTGAAGAGGGGATAGCCTATGGAGAGGCAGGCCAATGAGAAGGGAGTTGCAATAGTCAAGGCGAGGGATAACGAGGGAGTAAATGAGGAGCTTGGTGGTTTCATTTGTTAAAAAGGGGCGAATTTTAGAGATGTTACGGAGGTAAATTCTACAAACTTTTGACAACGATTGGACTTGGGGCTGAAAAGACAAGTCAGAGTCTAGGATTACACCTAGTACCCTGGCGTGAGGGGAGGGACTGATAGTTGCATTGTTGATTTTGATGGAAAAGTCATGGAGGGGGGCACGTGCAGGGGGGGATATTAAAAGCTCAGTTTTAGAGAGATTTCGTTTAAGGAAGCGGTGCAACTTCCATGCGGATATGTCAGTTTGTAGGTCAGTAATGCGAGAGGAGACTGAAGGAGTGAAGCGAGGAGTAGACAGATAGATTTGGGTGTCAACGGCGTATAAGTGGTATTGGAAGCCGTAGACGGTTATCAAGTGACCAAGGGAGGAGGTGTAGATAGAGAAGAGAAGGGGTCCAAGAACAGAGCCTTGGGGGACCCCCACAGAAAAGGGCAATGGAGAGGAGGAGACAGAGTTGTAGGTGACACTGAAGGAGCGCTGTGATAGATAGGCAGAGAACCAGGATAGAGCAGAATCTCGGGGGTCAAGGGAATGTAGTTTATTGAGAAGGAGCGGGTGGTCAACAGTATCAAAGGCCGCAGAGAGGTCAAGTAGTAGGAGTATGGAGTATTGGCTGTTGGTTTTAGCAGTTAGTAAATCTTTAGTGAGTTTTAGTAGGGTAGTTTCCGTGGCGTGCTGCGAGCGAAAGCCCAGACTGTAATGGGTCAAGAAGGTTATTTTCATTGAGGTAGGAGCTAAGACGGTTGTGCTTTAAGCGTTCTAGAAGTTTAGAGGTGAATGGAAGCAATGAGATGGGTCTTAAGTTGTTTAGATTGGTGGGGTCAAGTGAGGGCTTTTTAAGTATGGGAGTGATCTGCGCATGTTTTAGAGGGGAGGGGAAGGTGCCACTAGAGAGGGAGAGATTGAAGATGTGAGTGAGGGAGCATAGGATAGAAGAAGAGGGTGACCATAGTAGTTGTGAGGGAACAGGATCCAAGGAACAATTGGTTAGGTGGGCATCTGAGAAAAGTTTTGTAACCTCGTGTCCTAACGAATTGCATCAATCTTGTCTTTGAAGTGATTGGCAATCTCTTGGGCAGTGAGTGAGTTAGTGGGTAGAGGGGGTGGGGGATGAAGCAGAGAGTTAAAGGTTGAGAAGAGCTGATGGGGACTGGGTGACAAAGTATTAATAAGAGAAACAAAGTAGGCTTGTTTGGCAGCATGGAGGCAGGAATTTTATTTTAGAAGGGCAGATTTATATAGGGTGAAGTCTTGCAGGCATTTGGTTTGACGCCACAGTCGTTCAAGAGCACGACAATGTCTCTTAAGATTTCGAGTGTTGTCAGTTTGCAAGGGTTGTAACGGTCGGGGCCTGATTCTGCGTGTGGTTAGAGGAGCAAGTGCATCAAGCGATGATGACAGCGAACTGTTGTAGACAGATGTGGCCAGGTCAGGACAGGACAGGGTCAGTAGCAGAATAGAGAAGAGAAGGGTTAAGGTGGCAAAGGTTCCTACAAGTAATTGTTTGCTGCTTGGAGGGATGTGATCAGAGAGAGGAAAGGGGGTGTTTGTGAGGTTGCCAGGGTTGCAGAGATGGGAGAATACAAGGTCAAGGGTATTACCATTGGAGTGAGTGGAAGTATGTGTCCATTGTGTTAGGTCAAAAGATGAGGTTAAGTCGAGAAGTCATGGAGCGTACAATCTAAGGTCCCTAACTCACATTCATACATATACTAGGGCCAATTTAGACAGGAGCCAGTTAACATACCAGCATGTCTTAGGGGTGTGGGAGGAAACCACAGTATCCCGAGGAAGCCCACGCAAGCACAGGGAGAACATGCAAACTCCAGGCAGGTAGTGCCGTGGTTGGGATTCAAACCAACAACCCCAGTGCTGCCAGGTAGAAGTGCTAACAAGTTAGCCACTGTGCTGTCCTATATTGTTCCTGTAAGCTATGCGTATGCATGCCAATTGTGCGTAATGTATGTAGTAATGTATGCAGGCAGGTTGAAATCAGCTGCCTACAAGGAGAATTTATAATTTTATTGAACCAGATTAGGGAACAGGTAATGCTAGCTGGCTTTATGCAGGGCTTTCCCCTCCTCCCTGTAACATATAAAAGGGGGGAAAGCTCTGCCCAAGCAAGTCCTGCCACATGGGAAGAACCAATAGGCACACAGAGGAAGAAGTAGCCCTTTACAGCCAGCAATTACCTACCTGGAGGGAGAGAGAAGCCTGCATGGGAGGCTGCTGTTGGGCTGCTGTGCTGTGTAGTCCTACAAGAGACTAGAGCACTGACAAGCATGGACTTTTACCAGTTAATGGACTTTCTTCTTTCAAAGATATGCCTGGGCAGCCACTAAACAAACAGTTAGTCAGGGTTAGGATGTTAAGACTTTGTTTGCACTTTATTATGTTACTCTGCAAGACTTTCCTTAAAGCTTATTAACTGTGTTGAACCTGGTCTAAAATTACTAATAGGATACATGAGTGTCACATGGCAGATATGCTAAACTACTCTGGGACTTTAATATCACTAGAAGGGTATGAAGTACATTACAATACTCTGGGACATTAACTACCTCAATACAGGGCACTTAAAAACCCCTTCCTGCCCAGGCCATTTTTCAGCTTTCAGTGCTGTCACACTTTGAATGACAATTGCGTGGTCATGCTACACTGTAACCATGTGAAATTGTTATAATTTTCTTCACACAAATAGAGCTTTCTTTTGGTGGTATTTAATCACTCCTGGGTTTTTTATTTTTTCCAAAAAAAAAAAAAAGTTTTTCTTAGTTTCTGTCAGTAAATTTTGTAAATAGGTAATTTTTCTCCATCACTGATAGGCGCTGATGAGGCAGGACTGATGGGCACTGATAGGCACTGATGAGGTGGCACTTATGGTCACTGATTAGGTGGCACTGATGAGGAGGCACGAATATGAGCACTGATAGGTGGCACTGATGGGTGGCACTGGTGGGCACTGGGCACTGATAGGCTACACTGATGGGCACAGATAGGCGGCACTGGTGGGCACAGATAGGTGGCACAGATAGGCGGCACTGATGGGCACTGATAGGCTCTGATGGGGGGCATTGATGGGCAGCAGTGATGAGCAGTGATGGGCATTTATGGGCAGCACTGATAGCCAGCACTGACTGGCATCACTAATGGCCACTGATTGCTGCCACTTGTGGGCACTGATTGCTTCCACTTGTGGGCACAGATTGGTGGCAATTGTGGGCACTGGTTTACAGTGATTGCTGGCAGTGGTGGGCACTTAATTGTAATCAGGGAACTGATGATCAGTGCCCTAATTACATACCTAGCTGTCCCCTGTGAGGAGATGCCGCTGATCGGCTCTCCTCTCCTCACACTCTGTCAGTGTGAGGAGAGGAGCACCGATTACTGACAACTCCGTGTTTACATGTGACAGGCTGTGATTGGACACAGCTGATCACATGGTTAAAGAGCAGCGGACGTGGCTTTTTTACAGAGATCGGGGTCGCGGCGTGTCCTAGCAACTGAATTTAGCCTATAAATGCAGTGTTTACTCTATATTCAGTCAGTGCAGGCAGGTGTATTAATAAATATATATACAGGGTGGTATATATATATATATATATATATATATATATATATATATATATATACTCTGCATCCAGTGTAGCCTATATCTACAGTGCATTCTGTGGTGTACTGTTTCTAATACACGTCAGGCGGTGTATTAATATATATATATATATATATATATAGTATGTAAATATATATATATATACACAGTCTCGTGTAAATATATATATATATATATATATATATATATACACACACGAGACTGTATATATATATATTAATACACCGCCTGACGTGTATTAGAAACAGTACACCACCAGTATACTCTGCATTCAGTGTAGCCTATATCTACAGTGCAGTCTGTTGTGTACTGTTACTAACACACTTCAGGCGGTGTACACAGTATCTAATACAGCGTGTACAGTGTCTACTACACTTCTGGTGGTGTACACAGTACACAATACAGTGCAGCCGTAGTGCAGTTTCTACTACTTTTCTGGTGGTGTACACAGTATGTAATACAGTGTGTACAATTTCTACTATACTTCTGGTGGTGTACACAGTACACAATACAGTGCAGCCATAGTACAGTTGCCAATACAGTGCAGGCAGTGTACACAGTATCTAATACAGTGTGTACAGTTTCTACTTTCTACTAGTATAAAATACAGTGCAGCCATAGTACAGTTGCTAATACAGTGCAGGCGGTGTACACAGTATCTAATACAGTGTGTACAGTTTCTACTACACTTCTGGTGGTGTACACAGTACACAATACAGTGCAGCCATAGTACAGTTGCCAATACAGTGCAGGCAGTGTACACAGTATCTAATACAGTGTGTACAGTTTCTACTTTCTACTAGTATAAAATACAGTGCAGCCATAGTACAGTTGCTAATACAGTGCAGGCGGTGTACACAGTATCTAATACAGTGTGTACAGTTTCTACTACACTTCTGGTGGTGTACACAGTACACAATACAGTGCAGCCATAGTACAGTTTCTACTACGTTTCTGGTGGTGTACACAGAATCTAATACAGTGTGTACAATTTATACTACACTTCTGGTGGTGTACACAGTACACAATACAGTGCAGCCATAGTACAGTTGCCAATACAGTGCAGGCAGTGTACACAGTATCTAATACAGTGTGTACAGTTTCTACTACACTTCCAGTGGTGTACACAGTACAGTGCAGCCGTAGTACAGTTTCTACTATTTTTCTGGTGGTGTACACAGTATCTAGTACAGTGTGTACAGTTTCTACTACACTTCTGGTGGTGTACACAGTATAAAATACAGTGCAGCCATAGTACAGTTGCTAATACAGTACAGGTGGTGCACATAGTATCTAATACAGTGTGTACAGTTTCTACTACACTTTTGGTGGTGTACACAGTACCTAATACAGTGTAGTGTGGTGTTGCAAAACAAAATATATATCATGTCCGGAAGGCCACCAAGGAGAGGCAGACACTAATTTGCCACATAGTTGCCCAATTAAACAGTGCATTGACTTTGGCTTGTAAATTGGAGACATCCTGTAAGGACGTTATTCCACTGCATAGCTTGGTGTCCTCTGCCAACACTAAAATGGTACTTTTAATCCCATCAAGAGCTGACATTGTTTTTTTACCTTAATGCAGAGAATGCATTAAGGTAACAAAATGTTTACCTTTATAACCATCTTAATAACCAATAATATATTTAATTATTATGCAGAAATAATAATTATTTTGCAAATGAAAACAATTGGCAGCTTAGGGTCAAAATATACTAACTGTTAGTTTCTAAAATGGGGAAATCTTAAATGTCTTCAACTAACCTAGCAGTTTAAAGCTATGTTTAGTTTGGTAATCTAGTTCACTGGCTAATCAAACAGGGATTCTTAGTGTCACATATTCCAACACATGTTGAGCTGAAGTGATGAAATATGAATATACTTACTTAATAATCCCCTCTGAGAGTTGAAGGCAGACGAGAGCAAGAATTAGGAACTTCATTTTGAGTACTGGATTCCACCTGTGTGTGGAGACTGTGAAGATGTAGGTAGGTTCCCGACTTATATACCCAGAGAGAGCTTTCTTATCTTATCTACAGAATGTGTTATCATAATGTCAATGTCATTAGGTACTTTGTCAATTATTGCCTATTCTTAAAATCTAAGATCTAGTATAAGCAAATATTAATAAAGTACATTCTGAAATTTTGCATCCTTTGAAATCACATTGGAAATCACTGTTGACTTTTAATTTATTAAATCATCTTTACAAACCCAGCTATTGTTTGTTTTAAAGGAGAGTTTTGCTGATAAAAAAGCTGAACTATACTTTTCATGGATGCCATTCAGCGCCATGGATTTCAATTGTTTCTGAGGTACTGATCCTGAGCACTCATGGCATATGAAGAGACTGACTTTATGGCTGCATTCTTGTTCTGGGTCAGCCAACCAGTGAAACACTATATCAGAATGACAGCCAGGCAACCAGCAGGTTTAGAAAAGGTTTAGTAATGGCTGTACCCATTGTGGACTCTAGACAAAACTTTTCTTCTTATGCGGCGTACACATGATCAGACTTTCCGGCGGGATTGTCTGGCGGACTAAGTCCGCCGGACAAACCGCCAGACTTTCCAGCGGAGGTTCGCCGGACTTTCCGAACGTGTGGACTTGCCCACACACGCCTGGACTTTTCCGGCGGACAATCCGCCTGAGTTTTGGCCAAAGACCGGCGGGACTTTTGAAGTGAACGGATTTGCCCACGGCGGGAGGGTCCCCCCAAATCCATATCATACCCTTATCCGAGCACACAGCCCGGCCGGTCAGGAAAGGGGATGGGGACGAGCGAGCGCCCCCCCCCCCCCCTCCTGAGCTGTACCAGGCCGCGTGCCCTCAACATGGGGGGACTTTTGAAGTGAACGGATTTGCCCACACACGGAGGAAAGTCCGTTCATTTAGAACGTGACTCCAGGTAGACGGGACTAGCAAAGGAAGTAAATGCCGCCGCCTCGATCGGCGACATTGACACCTCGCTAGCCCCATCACCTGGTATGGATTTAAAGGGGAATCCCTACGCCGAAGAAACGGCGGGGGGGTTCCCCCCAGATCAGAGCATGCAGCCCGGCCGGTCAGGAAAGGGGGTGGGGACGAGCGAGCACCCCCCCCCCACCTGAGCCGTACCATGCTGCGTGCCCTCAACATCGGGGGTTCCCTGGGGAAAGGGGAATCCTTACGCCGAAAAAACGGCGGGAGGGTCCCCCCAAATCCATATCATACCCTTATCCGAGCACACAGCCCGGCCGGTCAGGAAAGGGGATGGGGACGAGCGAGCGCCCCCCCCCCCCCCTCCTGAGCTGTACCAGGCCGCGTGCCCTCAACATGGGGGTGCCCTGAGGAAAGGGGGGCCCTGCGGCCCACCCCCCCCCCCCACACCCACCCCAAAGCACCTTGTCCCCATGTTGATGAGGACAAGGGCCTCTCTCCGACAATCCTGGCCGTTGGTTGTGGGGGTCTGCGGGCGGGGGGCTTATTGGAATCCGGGAGCCCCCTTTAATAAGGGGGCCCCCAGATACCGGCCCCCCACCCTATGTGAATGAGTATGGGGTACGATGTACCCCTACCTATTTACCTAAGGGAAAAAAAGTGTAAATAAAAAAACAACACAATTTTTTCAAATACTTTATTGCACAGCTCCGAGGGTCTTCTTCCGTCTTGGGGGGTCTTCTCGCCGGACTCCTCCGCTGTCTTCTGCTCTTTTACTAGCTCTTTCACTAGCGGAGGAGCCCGGCTTTCTCCTTCATGGCCACCGCCGCCTGGGGGTCTTGTTCCGACTTCGGGGGTCTTCTGTTCTTCTTGCCGGACCTCCGCTTACTTCTTCCAGCACTTTTACGAGCGGTGGCCCGGGCTTCTGTCGCTGTCCCTGTTGCTGCCGCTGTCGCTGTCGCCTTCTGCTAATCGAAACAAGACCCCCAGACGGCAGAGGCGATAAAGGAGAAAGCCGGGCTCCTCCGCTAGTGAAAGAGCTAGTAAAAGAGCAGAAGATAGCGGAGGAGTCTGGCGAGAAGACCCCCCAAGACGGAACAAGACTCCCAGAGCTGTTCAATAAAGTATTTTAAAAAATGGTGTTGTTTTTTTATTTACACTTTTTTTCCCTTAGGTGAAGGGGTAGGGGTACATCGTACCCCATACTCATTCACATAGGGTGGGGGCTGGATTCCGATAAGCCCCCCGCCCGCAGACCCCGGCAACCAACGGCCAGGGTTGTCGGGAAGAGGCCCTTGTGCTCATCAACATGGGGACAAGGTGCTTTGGGGTGGGGGGGCCGCAGGGCCCCCCTTTCCCCAGGGCACCCCCCATGTTGAGGGCACGCGGCCTGGTACGGCTCAGGAGGGGGGGCGCTCGCTCGTCCCCATCCCCTTTCCTGACCGGCCGGGCTGTGTGCTCGGATAAGGGTCTGATATGGATTTGGGGGGACCCTCCCGACATTTTTTCGGCGTAGGGATTCCCCTTTAAATCCATACCAGGTGACGGGGCTAGCGCGGCGGCATTGACTTCCCTCGCTAGTCCCGTCTACCTGGAGTCACGTTCTAAATGAACGCACTTTCCTCCGTGTGTGAGGCAAGTCCGTTCATTTCAAAAGTCCCGTGGACTAGTACACAGGCGAACTCGCGAGTCCAGCGGACAATTTTAAGTCAAAACTTAAAACTAGGTCCGCCAGACTTTTGGGAACAAAAAGTCCGCCGGAGCCCCACACACGGTCGTAATGTCCGGCGGACTCTAGTCCAGCGGACAATCCCGCCGGAAAGTCCGATCGTGTGTACGCGGCCTTAGTGTTGTAGAGAGAATCCATCAGGTTTTTGTTGCTGTTTATTTTGGCTTTGAGGAGACTTCCTCTCACTTCCTATGTGACTCATGAGACTGCCCCGTTGTCCATGGCCATAGGGGCTCTTCACCATGAGATAATTAAATTCCAAGTTTTTGTCGAGGTTTCATCCATCTCCTGCCAGTGCTGGTTTCTTCTTTGTGAAGAAGAAGAGTGGTGTACTGAAACCTTGTACTGATCATAGGGGTCTCAATCGTCTCATGATTAAGAATGCTTATTCAATTCCATTGATTATGGAATTATTTGACCGCCTCAAGGGAGCAACGGTTTTAACAAAGCTTAATTTGAGAGGGGCATACAATCTCGTGAGGATGAAGGAGGGCAATGAATAGAAAACTGCGTTTAATACCAGAACAGGCCAATATGAGTACCTCGTAATGCTATTTGGCCTTTGCAAAGCTCTGTCAGTTTTCCAGAAATTTATCAACGATGTCCTTCGAGATTTGTTGCAGCTATGTGTGGTGGTTTATCTCAACGATATCCTCATATTTTCTAAGTCCCTAGAGAGCCACCACACAGATGTCTGTCGTATGCTTCGGAAGCTGAGAGAAAACAATCTCTACAGTAAGTTGGGGAAGTGCAAGTTCCATCGTGAACAGGTTAAATTCCTGGATTATGCAATTTCCACTGATGGTTTTTCGATGGACCCAGGGAAACTTTCAGCAGTCCTACAGTGGCCCCGATCTGTAGGTATACGTCCTCTGCAACATTTTCTTGGCTTTGACAATTATTATTGGAAGTTTATTAGTAACTTTTCATCCCTGGTCAAACCCCTGACTGATATGACCAGAAAGGACGGTAACCCACAGAGTTGGCCTCCGGATTCCATTAAGGCCTTTGAGAGTCTCAAGGCTGCCTTTGTTTATGCTCCTGTGTTGGCACATCCTGATCCTACGTTACCCTTTATCCTTGAGGTTAATGCTTTGGAGACTGGAGTTGGTGCCCTTCTGTCTCAACGTCCTACCTCTGAGAGCGCTATGCATTTGTGTGGCTGCTTTTCCAAGAAATTGTCACCTGCAGAGTACAATTACGAGATTGGGGACAGAGAGTTGTTAACAATCATTTTAGCCCTTAAGGAATGGAGGCATCTCTTTGAAGGTAAAAGTAAATAATAATGTGGCGCTTGCTATCTCCAATAAACGCACATCCTTTGAGGTCTTCCAAAAGGATAAATCAGAATGGTGTCCTTATGTTGATATATTCAATCCACTTGCACAGCCAAGGATAAGGATCAGTGCTAATGCAATATCTTGAATGGGCAACTAATATTCACAGATACATGGCTGTATTCCCACAACATGGATAACAATCTGTGCAAATAAGCAAATAAATCCAGCTAACTACATGATTAAATAAATAAATCACATCAATAAATAACTAAAAAATATTGAAGTGCAAAACATGTGCAAGTTCATGTGTAAAAAAAATGCTGGCCTCTCAGCTGTCGGTTAATTGCCAGCTTCTATCTCTCCACAGCGACTCACCTGTTGATGATATCCTGCTCATCAGTCCTGCTTATTTAAGCCATCCAGCCCAGATGATCTCTGCTTTCAACAAGAGTAAGAGTGAAATACCCAGTCCCTCTGCACTTCCAAGAAGCCCACCAAGGAGACCCAGTGGGCATGAAGGTTTTTGGGATAGAATCGATTGGAGGCGATCTAGATAAGGGGAGGAGACACCAGAAGCGATGCAAGCGAGAAGCCTTCTGGATCTTCACCCTTGGGAATCTCACTCCTGGAGGCCTAAATGAGGATCCTGAAATACATAAAATTGTGTAAATATAAATAGAATTAAAACAAATAGTAAGTGTAATCGCAGTTGAGTTTAGGTTAAATTCCCCTTTTAGAAAAGATAACTGTCCACCTGATGGCTGATCTTAATTTAAATTTTTATATTAATTTTAATATTAATTTTGATGTTATTACCATTGCTATTATCATGATATTATCAAGCCTTGCTTGACTAGTTTTCTATTTTTTTTTTTTTCTTCCTTTCTCTGTCTCTTTTTTCCAATTATATGTGTAATCATCGTTGTGTGTGATGCGCATGCATATATATTTTTGTATGTATGTGTATATATACATGCATATACAGTGTGTAAAATATTCTAGCTCCTTCACTTATGGCCATGGGTGCCTACAATGCATAAGTATCATGAGCTTTTATCACATGTAGATGTGTATATGCATTGGTTTACACGCTCCCCTGATTTGAATTCAATACAATTTAACATAGTAAGGGGCGAGTGCGAGCATCTTGATGGGGGCATTTATAGAGGGGCTCTGGGATCCTCTAGGCTGGTACACTTTGGGGCGATATGTGTTCTCGTTTGAGTAATTATTTTCCCTCCACGGGACAGTATTGGCCTGTATAGTGAGCGGCAGACATGTCTGCCTCGCCATCTATGAGACAGGCTACAGTAAAATGGCGGCAGCTGACTATTGTGGTTGACGTCAACCCTGCGTGACGGCGGATGCATAGGAAGTGGCGTCCGGTCTGTACTTCCGGTTCCTTGGAAAGCAAACAATATGGCGTGCGTTCCAGACACGAATCTGGCTGCAAGGAAACGATATTGACGGCACTGATGTGTCAGTTACCACACCTACTGGTGGCACATATCGCTGATAACTGGCACATCAATGTGACAGGCTCTGGATCTACTTGGGTGGTGGTGTATGGCGTAAGGTGTAAGGGAACTGTTCGCCCGGCGCGCGCACGGGTGTAAACAGACCGCTGCGACTTCCTGCTCTGCAACCACAGTCCTGCGACCAGCTGCGACTCCCTGCTACAGGATTCCGGACTTCCATCTGCAGGCACTCGTGTGCCTCCTGTCCTTTGGCTCCTTCTGTTCCACTCTCAGCGGGACCTGGACTGGAGATACAAGAGAGGCCGACCTCGTCATTTCAGTCTCCCCTCAGGTACGTGACAGTACCAGTCAGCCAGTAATGGAGTCTGAAAGGGAGGCCTCTCTGCTGTCAACCCTCAGCCAGACTGTTATTGCAATCTCCCATGTAGTGCAAGGGTTGCACATGGACTTGACCTGCAACCATAACCAACTGCAGTATACATCCAGCTTAACTCAAACCGGACTATCTTACCTCCCTGAACCCAGGGTACCCTTACCTGAACGGTTCTCTGGGGACCGCAAGAAGTACAGGACTTTTCAGAATGCCTGTGAGCTATATTTTTCGTTATTACCCCGTACATTCCCTACTGAAGAAGTAAAGGTGGGATTTCTCATCTCCTTATTGCTGGAGGAACCTCAGGCTTGGGTATTTCGGCTTCGGGAACAACATGACCCTATCCTGGCTTTGGTCAATTCCTTTTTCACTGCCATGGCTCAATTATATGCCGACCCTTTCCGCCGCCAGACAGCAGAGACTTTGCTGAGGCATTTACAACAAGGCTCTAGGCTGATGGAGGACAATGTCTCGGACATTCGTTTATGGAGCACTGATACTGAATGGAATGATTCAGCCTTACATTTCCAATTTCGTCTTGGCCCGTAAGAAGCCATCAAGGATGAGCTCGCCAGAGTGGAAATGCCTACCTCCCTGAATGATTTAATCCACCTCAGTATACAAATTGATCGTCGCCTATGTCAAAGACAGCTTGAAAAAGCCAGGACTCTTCATCTACTACCTGCCTGCTCAATGGATCCATTACCAGCCTCCTTCCAAACTTTTCCAAGAAATGTCTCTAATGTCGGGGAAGTTCCACATGCCAGCTTCCCTAGGCCTCCTCTGACCGATCAAGAGCAGTCCCGACGTCGTCGCAATAACCTCTGTCTTTACTGTGGCTAGCAGGGGCACTTTTTACAGACTTGTTCCCGAAAACATCGTAGAAGACCCCTTCTTCCATCTTCTACGGTTGCGGCACTCAGTTCCAGGCAATACCACACCCTGCTGCCAGTCTCTCTCCAGTTAGCCGGAAAGACTTTTACTGTTTCTGTCATTGTGGACTCTGGGGCCTGTAGCTGTTTTGTGGACTCTGCCTTTGCTAATATGCACTCTCTTCCCTTGTGTGCCAAGAAAAACAGCTTCACGGTCCATCTGGCAGATGGTTCATGGATCAAATCTGGGCCTGTCACTCTAGAGACTGAACCCATCCTGTGTTTCACAGCTTCTGGGCATCGTGAATTGCTACGCTTAGATGTCATTACATCTCCTTTATTTCCAGTCATCCTTGGGCAGCCCTAGTTAAAGGCACACAACCCCCTCATCAACTGGGTCACGGGAGAAATGACTTTTTCTTCTAACTATTGTAAGGAATTCAAATCCGAAGGACCGCTTCTCTGCATCAACACAGACCCTGAAACCATGAAACTTGTGCCTTCTGTCTACCACAAGTTACTGGACGTCTTTAATAAAAAGAACGCTGACACTCTCCCTATTCATAGACCATACGATTGTCCTATCGACCTCTTACCTGGTGCAGAATTTCCCTTTGGCAGGATCTCGGAACCAGAATTGGGGGAATTAAGGAAATACATCGATGAGAATCTTGACAAAGGGTTTATCTGGCCCTCCTCTTCTTCTGCGGGAGCGGGAATATTTTTAGTGGAAAAAAAGGACCACTCCCTCCGGCCTTGCATTGATTACCGGGACTTAAATAAAGTAACCATAAAAAAATCGATACCCATTACCCCTTATTCCTGAACTATTTCAGAGGTTACGAGAGGCCCGTATATTTACAAAATTAGACTTAAGGGGAGCATACAATCTGATCAGAATAAGAGAAGGGGATGAGTGGAAGACGGCCTTTAGGTCTCGTTTTGGACATTTTGAGTACCTGGTGATGCCTTTTGGACTCTGTAATGCTCCAGCCACCTTCCAGCATTTCGTAAACAATGTGTTCCGGGGCTTTCTTGACCTATTTACTATCGTTTATTTGGATGACATTTTATTTTTTTTCACCTCCCTAGAGTCCCATCGAATTCACGTGAAGAAAGTGCTAAACAGAATAAGGGAACATCATCTCTATGCCAAAGTGGAGAAATGTGAATTTGAAAAGCGCACTCTCCAGTTCCTGGGACTCATTATTTACGCAGACGGAATTGCTATGGACCCGCAGAAGGTATCCGCAGTACTCGATTGGCCTGCCCCTTCTGATAAGAAATCCGTACATCGATTTGTGGGTTTCGCTAATTTCTATAGGAAATTTATCAAAGCCTTTTCCAGTATCGTATCCCCTATTACCCAGTTAACCAAGTTACACATGACTTTCACATGGACTGCAGAAGCCCAGACAGCATTTGAAAAATTTAAGAGCATTTTCACATCTGCACCCATCCTGAAGCACCCAGATCCTGCTCTGTTCTATGTCCTTGAGGTGGATGCCTCCAAAATAGCCGTGGGAGCCATATTGTCCCAACGACAAGGGACAAAATCCCTACTTCATCCTGTCGCCTTCTTCTCCAGAAAACTAAGTAATCCTGAAAGGAACTACGACGTTGGCGATCGGGAATTACTCGCCATTAAGTCTGCCCTTGAAGAATGGCGTTACCTGCTATAAGTAGCTGCACACCCTATTCTTGTATTCACAGATCATAAAAACCTGGAATACTTAAGAACAGCGAAAAGGCTAAGACCTCGTCAAGCCAGGTGGGCTCTCTTTTTTGCAAGCTTCTGCTTCCATATTACTTACCGGCCCGGATCCAAGAATGGGAAGCCTGACGCCCTTTTGCGTATGTTTCAAGATACTGAGGTATCCCCTGAACCTGATACCATTCTACCCGCTAAAAACTTCCTTTTGCTACAAACTGATCTCATTTCCCAAATCAAGACAGCAGTCCTGAATCATCCTCCCTTCCAAGAACTTCACCTTCAGTTTAAACACTTTCAGACCGGACTAATTTGCAGCCAAAGGACCAGGCCCCTTTTTGCGATTCGGCACTGCGTCGCTTTAACTGACAATTGCGCGGTCGTGCGACGTGGCTCCCAAACAAAATTTACGTCCTTTTTTTCCCACAAATAGAGCTTTCTTATGGTGATATTTGATCGCCCCTGCGTTTTTTATTTTTTGCGCTATAAACAAAAAAGAGCGACAATTTTGAAAAAAAAACGCATTATTTTTTATTTTTTGCTATAATAAATATCCCCCAAAAATATATAAAAAAACATTTTTTTTCCTCAGTTTAGGCCGATACGTATTCTTCTACATATTTTTGGTAAAAAAAATCACAATAAGCGATTATTGATTGGTTTGCGCAGAAGTTATAGCGTTTACAAGATAGGGGATAGTTTTATAGCATTTTTATTAATAATTTTTTTTTTATTAGTAATGGCGGCGATCAGCGATTTTAATTGTGACTGCGACATTATGGCGGACACATCGGACATTTTTGACGCATTTTTGGGACCATTGTCATTTATACAGCAATCAATGCTATTTAAATGCATTGATTCCTGTATAAATGACACTGGCAGTGAAGTGGTTAACCACAAGGGGGCAGTGTAGGGGTTAAGTATGCCTAGGGGTGTGTTTCTTACTGTGGGGGGGGCGTGGCTGTCAGCTAGTGAATGCTGATCTCTGCTCCAATCACAGGGAGCAGAGATCGGCGTCACTAGTTGCTAGGCAGAACGGGGAGATGCTGTTTATCTCGGCATCTCCCCGTTCAGCCTTCTCGTGAGACGATCGCGGGTGTCCCCGCGGTGATCGAGTCCGCGGGGCCCGCGACCGGACTCACGGGGGTCCCGACCGGCGCGGGAGCGCGCCGCCCCCGGCGCGCTCCCGATGGCACGACAGGCATTAAGGAGGGACTTATAAATACGCCCTCCTGCCTGTACGTGCCATTCTGCCGACGTATATCTGTGTGCGCCGGTCAGGAAGTGTTTAAAGAGGGCCTCTACTTTCACGGTACACAGATCTTTGTTCCGGAACATGTACGGACAACAGTCCTCTACATGTGCCACGATCATCCTTTGGCAGGACATTTCGGGGTACACAAGACTCGAAACTGGTCCTTCACTCCTTTTGGTGGCCAGACTTGATACAATTCTGCAGAGACTATGTGAGATCTTGCACCACGTGCTTACGAAACAAGACAGACAGATCTAAGAGTTGGGGTCTACTGGAACCTCTCGCTGTACCAGATAAGTTTTGGAGCATGATCTCCATGGACTTCATTGTCGAGTTACCCCCATCTGAAGGATTCACCACCATATGCATCATAGTGGATCGCCTGTCCAAGATGGCCCACTTTGTGCCCCTAAAAGGTACTTCTTCCGCTGCTGAGACTGCCTCGTCTTTTGCCAAAGAAGTAGTACGCCTACGTGGCATCCCTGTGAACATCACATCAGATCGTGGAGTACAGTCCTCTTCCAGATTTTGGAAATCTTTGTGTGAAGTCTTAGGCATAAAACTCTGCTTATCATCTGCTTACCACCCACAAACGAATGGCCAGACTGAAAGGACGAACCAGACTCTGGAGCAATATCTCCAATGTTTTTCTTCCTTTGCACAGGATGACTGGGTGTTCCTTATGCCGTTGGCAGAGTTTGCCTACAATAATTCTGTACACTCCTCTATCAAGCAAACCCCCTTTTTTGCTAATTATGGGTTCCACCCGTCCTTCTTGCCCGAGATTCCCCAAGAATCCCCGATACCAGCAGTACAGGATCGTCTGGAGTTCTGGAAAGCTAACAATCTGTTCCTGCAAGAAGCTATCACCAAGTCCCAGGTAGATGACAAAAGATTCTATGATATTAGAAGAAGAGGCAATCTGGATCTGAAACCTGGAGATAAGGTCTGGCTGTCTACCACAAATCTAAAGCTGGCCTGCCCTTCAAGAAAGCTAGGACCAAAATACATTGGCCCATTACCTACAAAAAGAAGGATTAACGCCGTTGCTTTTGAATTAAGTTTACCAGAAAACTTAAGAGTTCATTCGGTATTCCACGTGTCCCTCTTGAAGCAATCCTTGACAAACCCCTTCCCTGACCGAGAATCTGAGACTCCTGCTCCTCTGTTGGTTGAGGGAAATGAGGAATTTGAAGTGGAAGCCGTCCTGGATTGCAGGAAGAGAAGGGGCCAAACTCAGTTCCTTATAAAAGGCTATGGCCCTGAGGACAATTCTTGGGAACCCTGCTCTGATGTGCACGCCCCACAATTGGTCCAAGCCTATCTTCGCCTCCATCCTGAGAAGAAACCCCTAGTGGGCATCCGGAGGCTGCCCTTAAGGGGGGGGCAATGTAAGGGAACTGTTCACCCGGCGCACTCCAGCAACAGATCGGTGCTGACTGGTCTTCAGCTGTGTTCCCGTTACTCTGAAACCCGCATTATCTGCCTGATTACCTGTTGCTGACCTTGGCTCCTGTTGACCCTGCTCTGAACTCTGCTGTATATGATCTCTGGTTCCTGATCCTGGCTTCCCATCTTACCCGTCTCTGCCTGATGTTCCGGTACCCTGCTGCCCGCCTGTTGACGAACCCGGCTTCCCATCTGACCCGTCTCTGCCTGATGTTCTGGTACCCTGCTGCCCGCCTGTTGACGAACCCGGCTATTCCTGTGACCTTGCTTCGGTGCCCTGCCCAGCCCGGCATCACCACCCGAGTGTCTGCAACCACAGTCCTGCACCCCGCTGCGACTTCCTGCTCTGCAACCACAGTCCTGTGACCAGCTGCGACTCCCTGCTACAGGATTCCGGACTTCCATCTGCAGGCACTCGTGTGACTCCTGTCCTTTGGCTCCTTCTGTTCCACTCTCAGCAGGACCTGGACTTGAGATACAAGAGAGGCCGACCTCGTCATTTCAGTCTCCCCTCAGGTACGTGACAGGCGGTTAATAGTTTGGATGAGTACATTTTGGATTTTTACTGTTGTCAATCCAAGATGGCTGTGAGGTGATTATTTAAACGTCTCAGTATGGTTATCTATGGGACGGGATTCCAGACCACCAGGTTTGCCCAGTATATGTGACCACTTTCTTACTGGTTCTGACTGTCTTTGACTTTCGTCCTTTGACTAATTTTATTGTATATGTTTGCTTTATGCACTGTGAAAGAGAGACTTTTTGACAACTCACTGCGAGTACAGTTCTATGGGTACCTGGCTAATTGATCACATATGTGTGTATGTCCACTTATGTTAATTGGGCGTCACCCTCTTGCTGAGTACCTGGGAGGTGCCTCATGAGTGCACACTCTTGTATGTGTGTATATATAAGGAGCAGAAGGAGATAACACTGCTGGGCTCTCAGGAAGAAGGTATCCTTTTGAAACGCGTCAGCGGCAGGGACCCTTAAAATCTTCTCCATTACCATCTGGAGTCTGTTGTCGTGAGACTGATGGCAGTCATCTGAAGGTTATTTATACAAAAAAAGGTTATTTATATTGTGGTTTTCTTTCACATGTTTGTGAGTAGTTTTTAATTTACCTTTTTAATAAAATATATCTAAGGATAATGCACAAGGTTGGTGCACCCTCTTTTTTCTATTTTTCCTTTGATCTCTGCCTTTGCCTGGTCAACATCACAGAGATTCTCTCCTGTGTGCCTGTTAAAGACTTGCTTGGCTGAGGTTCCTTCTGGCTCCAAATCCTGCTTGCTGTTCCACTATGCTGATTCCTGGCTTCCTGACTTTCTGGCTTGTCTGACTATCCGTTCCGGTTACCAAACTTTGGATATGTTTCGACTACTTTTGTGCTATTTACTTTTATTATTAAACAAGCGTGATTTAACTGTACTTCTGTCTCGATCTGATTCATGATTTCCGACACAAACATTAAGGATTTGTGTTTTAAAGGGCTGGCTGTGCTCTATGCATCTGCCCGGCAGTCTCCAGCACATCCCACCTTCCCTCATGCTGTTGCTAGAAGCTGGCTACAACCCAGCCTATGCTGTCTTAGCAACCAATGACTCACTTGCCTCAGGATACTCAAGACGATAAAACTTCAGTCGCCGAAAGAACCCATCTGGAGTCTGCCTCCAGACCTGCTCTTCATCCTGGCTCTCTCTCTCTGCCCTGCTACAACACTGTACACCTAATGTAAACAGAGGACTCTAATGGTGACCTGATGTGAACTGGAGTCTCTGATGTGAACAGGGGACTTCTGATGTAAACTGGGGGACTTCTGATACGTGAAAGGGGGCTCCCGGTGTGAATGGAGGACTCTTCATTTGAGGGGAGACTCTGATCAGAACTGGGGGGCTTCTGATATGTAAAGGTTGTTAAGATGTCAATTTATTGCTGCCTGGTTGCTAGGTATTTTCTGAAGTTCTTCCTTAAGATAGACTGAGAAGCATATTTGATGGACAAGTTAAAAATTTTTTTAATGACTTAGCAATTGTATGTGTTTGTTAGACTCAGGTTTTTATTTAAATTGGTTGTAAAGGCGGAAGGTTGGCTACCTTACTGCATGAAATGAACCTTCTGCATGCAGCTCCCACGTAGCCCTCCTAAATACATACCTGAGCCCGATCTCGATCCAGCAATGTGTACGAGAGCCAAGGCTCACTTGGCTCTCTTGCTCCTTTTTCCTCAGATACAGCTGTCAATCAGAGCCAATGATGAGGGGGCAGGCGGTGGGACCTAGCCCACTCTGTGTGTCTTATAGATATGCAGAGTAAAGCTGGGGAGCGATCAAGCACAAGTGCCCCCCATAGCAAGCAGCAGGGAGAGGAGTCAGGAGAGCCAGCGGGGACCTGAGAAGACCAGGTAAGTATAACATGTTTGTTATTTTAATAAAAAAAAAAAAAAAAAAGCTTTACAATCACTTTATCAGGCCACACCCACAATTCATGTGGAGTGTGGGGGGAAAGAGAGAGAGGAGGGGGGAGAGAGAGAGGGGCAGGGGCAGAGAGGGGGCAGGGAGAGGAAAAGAAAGGGTGCAGGGGGAGAGAAAGGGGAGAAGGGGAAAGGGGAGGGGGAAGGGAGGGAGGGGGGAGAGAGAGGGGTCAGGGAGGGGAGAGAGAGAGGGTGGAAGAGAGAGAGGAGGGGCAGGGGGAGATAGGGGAGTTAGAAAGGAGGAAGAGAGAGGGGGCAGAGAGAGATAAAGGGACAGGGAGAGGAGGAGAGAGAGAGAGGGGGCAGGGGGAGAGAGAGAGAGGGGGCTAGGTCTGGTCAGTGACAGTGCTTACTCACTTGGAATAGTCCCCGGGGGCTCACTAGCTCAGTCAGCAGCCTTTGTTTCAGTGTGGCTGTTGGCTGCTTCTTTTTAATCTTCCCGCTTACATCGCCTTCACAGATGGAGCACATGGGCAGGGAGAGAGGGGCGAGAGAAGAGATGTGTGTGATGCTCAGGGCAGGCTGCAGGCATGCTTGAGTGAACAAAGCAGTGTGGGGAATGGATCCCCTCCTTCCAGGACAGCTGCTCCCCCTGAGCCACTGTAAAACATTTTTACAGTGAAGGTGATTGGAGTGGCTCTTGTTGCATGCCAGGGGGCCCAAATTATGATCTAGGACACAGGCCCATTGTATTCAAAAAATGAGGGACACTGTTGTAAATTTAGTGACCCCTGATGTGAACTAGGAGATTCCTAATGTGAGCAGGAGACTCCTGATTCTACTGGGGGAATGCCTAATGTGATGGAGGAACACCTGATGTGAGCGTGGGAACTCTGATGTGAACACAGGAGCTCTGGATTTGAAAGGGGGGCTGCTGATGTGAACTGGGAGGGGGACCTGATGTAATCAGGGGACTCTTGTTGTGAACTGGGGAACTCCTGAATTAAAAGGGAGGAACTTTTGATGTTAACAGGGGGCTCCTGATGTGAACAGGAGACTGTCATGTGAATGAGGGTCTGTGATGTGAAAGGGGGACTACTGATTTGAAGGGGGATTCAAATTTGAACAGAGGACTCCTTATGAGTACTGGGAACTCTGAGGTGAACAAGGGCTGTCACTGTCACATTTGAAGGGGGACTCCTGATGTGTACTGAAGGAACCTAATGTTCAGGAGACTCTTGATTTGAAGAGAGGAACTCCTAATGTGCATTGAGGGACCATTGATGTGAACTGGGGAACGCCAATGTGAACGGGAGGACTCCAATATAAAGGAGGGCTCCTAATGTGAACTGGAGACTCCTGATTTTTATGGTAATTCTGATATGAATGAGGGCTCTAATGTAAATGTGGGGACTCTGATAAGAGTGCTGGCAGATTCGCCGCAAGGTCACTTTTATTAGCATTGGGAGAGGTGCCCCCCTCCCGTCATCTCCGCCGCTTACCGGAGCCATCGGTATCAGCAGAGACGATCCGATCCTTTCCCCTGATGGAAAAGAAGTCAAGTGAGGGAATGAAGGCCCCCACTCGACTCATCCCCCACTCTACAGCTAGTAATTTAGAGGATTTCTACTTGTATTTTCATGTTCTTATATGAACTAATATTTAATTTTTACAGAAATTACACACCATTTTAGGCCATATCAAACCTATGCCAAAAGAATGGTGAACTGGAACTGGATTGGTGTAAAATGAAAATTTGCAAAACTTCACAGGCTTTCTATAAAAGATCTGCCTACAGTTCATTTTTACTGGTAACTTCACTTTATTCGTCCTTCCAAAAACTGCAACCAAACTTTGTTACCTTTTGATTATTTAATACAAGTCTATGAATGTAGGTAAAACCAACACACACAGCAGCTGGATATCTGAGAAGTTAGCAAAGATGTTAAAATTAATCTCATATCAGTTTATAAATTTGGCAAAACTAAGCCCTAGCAGCCTGACAGATGTGTTTGTTTCATGTGGCCAAATAACAACATTGTTTCAAAAGGCTTGAAAATCTGAGCCAAAGTGGAGCTGCTGCCTGTAGTAATCAGATTTTGGCTGACATGTATAGGTTTATTTTGTAATTAAACAATGATAAGGCTATTGCTGGATTAACAACAAGGAACTAACGTAAATTAAATAAAATATGACAAACGTGTCAAATAAATCCTGTCATATACTGATATATTTTTTTTTAGTTTTTTTTTTTATTTGTGGTTGAACTGGATGGTCTTTTTTCAACCTAACTAACTATATATACCTGTATATGGAGCTTCTGTTTTATTGCCCAGTTTTATAGGATACAATAAATTTCCTAACTTTTCTTTCCCCTGTATACCTATAGACCCTATCGTTTTGGACCACTGTAGACCCCATATATCTATACTCAATTTGCCAATCTAATTCTTCAGAAAACATATTGCCAAGCAATGTTAGTTTAATGTTTCTTAAGAGTGTACTGTAAGACCAAGCTACGAAAACTTGGCTTTGAGAAAAGCTTTTGGGTTATATGAAAGTTATAGTAGATTAATTTACAGTAATTTAAGTTGGAAACCTTTGTGGACCCTATCTCAGTGCTAAACTCAACTTTGAACTTTTTTGTAATGCATAGTTTGCTTATTTTCTTTTTTTTCTTAAGTTCAAAATTTATGCTTGAAACAGAACTTTAAAGTAACTAAAAGTAAAATGATCTATGGAAAAAGCAATGGTTAAATTAAAGACCATTTTTTAATGTTTGTGATTTTGTTACCAATGTTTGCTTCTGCAATAAGCTTTCTTTATAGAAAAATAATAATAATTTCCTTTTGTCAGGAGACTTAAACCTAGCACTAAATCCTTCCCTCGATAAGTATCCTTCAGATTTATCTGTTCCTACCACTGATGCTAAGAAGTTTTTTAATTCCTTGCGGATTCATGATCTGGTAGACCTCTGGCAAAAATTCCATCCCCTGGGTAGGGGTTATATGAACTACTCCCATCCACACCATTTCCATCCAGAATAGACCACGTCTTTATGCTCCATAAACATCTTCCTTGGTGTCATCGACCTCTATTCTTGCAGCTCCTTGGACCAACCATGATCCTATCCTGGTGGTCTGCCGCTCTTTTCTCTGTAAACCCCATTGCTCCTCCTGTGTCATGATGAAAGACTCGCTGCTCTCACTGAAAGAAATCCAGACTGACCTAATACAAAAATCTACAGAATACTTTTGGCTCAATTCAGGGTCGTTCTCTTCTCCCATAACACTTTTGGAGGCCTATAAGGCAGTCCCATATCATCCAGCTGGCCTCAAAACGTAAACGGGAATGACAGCTCAAACACTGCCAGCTTAAGGCCCAGTTGGAGTCGCTCACGGTGCAATTTAAACAGTCTCCTAGTCCTTCCAATCGTAAACTGTTTGACCAGGTACGTACCGTACTAGACCTTTGCCTCACTGATGTGGCCGAACAATCTTTGCGTTGGTCTCATAAGAAATGGTACGCTAAAGCAAATAAACTAGACATGAGGCTCGCCAACCGATTATGTACTTTTGCTCCCAAATTTACCCAATCTCCCTACATACCCATCACAATGTTCTCACCAGTAACCCAGTAAAGGTATTGGATGGATTCAGATATCATCTTACTGCATTATATGCAGCTCTCACCCGCATGGATACCCCAGGCATGATTTCTTTTTTGGATCAACTTTCCTTACCAAAGTTGTCGTCGGCTCACAAATCACTTATGGACCCTGACGTTCAGGTTTCTGAGCTCCTCCGATGTATTAAAGATTTGAAAAAAGGGAAAAGGCCAGGTCCCCGATGGTAACACAGTGTTATACTATAAGAAACTTGCAGATGTTTTAACCCCCCCCCCCCCCCCCCTCATCTGGCAGCCTTGTATAATTCAGTCAAAAATGGTTCAGCTTTATCCGTTAACTTATTGACCGCCAACATAGGGATGCCTCCTAAACCTGATCGTGACCATTCCTCTTGGGCTAATTTTGGGCCTATCTCTCTAATTAATATCGATATATAAATCTTTACAAAAATCCTAACTAATCATCTAAACTCTTTTTTGACTTGTTTAATCAAAAAAGGCCAAGTTGGCTTTGTTTCGTGGTGATACCATTCGCCAAATTCTACATCTGCAACATTTGGCCCATAGTTAGCCCATAGTTGCTCAGTAAAATGAATGCTTTTATATCCCTTTTAGACCTCAGCCCACCCCCTACACGTTGACCGCATGTGAGAGTCTTTGCAGGTCCCGACCCCAATCCCCTGGCTTTATCTCACTGATTTATTCCTCAAAAGTAAATTTCAGAAAACCCCCACTGCGACACTATCACCTCCAATGGGAAAGCAAATTCGGGATGCGATTAGACCCGGAAGACAAGCAGATTCATGACAATGACACTATCTAAGTACTCCAAGAATGTGCTTATCCTGGAAAATGCCTTCAAGATTTTGTATAGATGGTATTACACACCGGCTAGGCATGCAGGTTTTATCCCTGCCTACCTGTCAAATTGTTTCCGAAGATGCTCACAAGTGAAAAAGATGTCACATAATTGGTGGTCGTGCCCAAAGGTGTGCAGACTTCCTTCATACCGACCTCAAATGGAACCCATACACAGCCCTTTTCTGCAGACCGATTGAAGAATTACTTTGCCCAAAGCGACAATTGGCATTACACTTTTTTACCTTTTTACTGCAAGTAAATTGGCCATAGCAAGGGCTTGGAAAACCACAATTCTTAGTTTTGAAGCTGTCAAAAAAACAAATGAATGACATTATGGTCAATGAAAAATTAACAGCCATATTGACACTCATGTGAAATTTCTTTGGGTGTGGCAACCATGGATTGCCCATGCCCAGCCGTCTCGTTTTGATAGTGCTCTTCTGTCACTTTAACAGTCCTGCGACATATATCCCTATTAGAGTTGAGCAGACACCTGGATGTTCGGGTTTGACGGGTTCGTCCGAACTTCGCAAAAAAGTTCGAGTTTGGGATCGAACCTGACCCGAACTTGACCCTGAACCCGAACCCCATTGAAATCAATGGGGACCCGAACCTTTGAGGACTAAAATGGCTCTAAAAAAGTAATGGAAAGGGCTAGAGGGCTGCAAATGGCAGCAAAATGTTGTTAAGAGCACGGCAAGTGGATAGGTAAATAACTTAAAATAACATAAAATACATAAAAAAATATAATAATATGCTGGAGGCCCCATTCTCAGAAGAAGAGGTACAGGAAGTCATTAAGAACCTCAGAAACTCGACGGCACGATGCCACACATATGGTGGTAATGCCCCAGAATACGCCCTTTCTGGAAAAAAAATTATTCAATTTAATCGATAAGCTTGTGGTAAAATAAAATACTTTGAATTTAAAAAAAAATAAAAATAATAATCTTGACCTAGGAGGACAAGGTCCATATGGAGTAGGAGGTTGAGGTGGCGGTGGATGTGGTGGTGGAGGTGAAAGCAGCGGTGGAGGAGGACGAGGTAGCCAACACTGGTTTTTGTTTTTCATTTATTTATTTTTTTAAATTAGGGTACATCCCAAAAGATTGAGAAAGATCAAAAATACAACAATGGCTGGGTAAGGCCGGTGAATTCTGTCCCCCAAGGTAAAGTGTCCGCCCTGTACTGCGCTTGCGCAGTACGTAGGACAAGGGGATTCCGAAAATCTCCGAAGACGAACGGTGCCTGCGCAGTGAGCCCTGTTACTATGTGCTACTGTATGTCCACTTGGATGGTGGGGCTTGAACCTGCACTCACGGCGCAGGCGCCGTTCATCTTCGGAGATTTTCAGAGTCTCCTTGTCCTCCGTACTGTACAAGCGCGTCTACCAGCGTGCGCTTGTACTCACGCATCTTACAATCACGCTCCAGTGAGGGAATTAAGGACGATACGTTGTCCTTGTAACGGGGATCCAGCAGGGTGGCCACCCAGTAATCAGCACCAGTTAGAATGTGGGCAACTCGGCGGTTGTGCGGGGACACTGTAGCATGTAATCTCTCATGTGTGCCAGGCTGCCCAGAGGCAACGACAAGCTGTCCTCTGTGGGAGGTGTATCGTCTGTGTCCTCTGTATCCCCCCAGCCACGCACCAGTGATGGCCATGAGCTGGTCTAGGTGCCACCCTGCTGTGAACATGGTTCCTCCTCCTCCTCATCCTCCACCTCGTCATCCTCCAGAACTGTGCCCTTGCTGGACAATTGCGTACCTGGCGTTTGTTGGTCCAGGAGCCACTTGTGAATGACTGCCCTGAAAGCCTTGGAAATGATCCTTCTTCCTCCTCCTCCTCCTCCTCCTCCTGTGCCACATCCTCTTCCATCATCGCCCAAAGCGTTTTTTCAAGGAGGCATAGAACTGGGATAGTAACACTGAGAGTGGCGTCATCGGCACTGGCCATGTTGGTGGAGTACTCAAAACAGCGCAACAAGGCACACAGGTCTCGCATGGAGGCCCAGTTATTGGTGGTGAAGCGGTGCTGTTCCGCAGAGCAACTCACGCGTGCGTGCTGCAGCTGGAATTCCACCATCGCCTGCTGCTGAGAGGAAAAAGGGAAGTCTGGATGGCCGCACTTCAGCAAAAACTTCTTTATTAGGCAAAATATAAAATCCAAAGTAGTGACATCTCATGCGATACAGCAAGACAGCAACAGTAGCTTACGCGTTTCACGCCTCAAAGGCGCTTAGTTATAGCTGGCTATGACTAAGCGCCTTTGAGGCGTGAAACGCGTAAGCTACTGTTGCTGTCTTGCTGTATCGCATGAGATGTCACTACTTTGGATTTTATCTTTTTTTTGTTTACAAACTTTTATTGAGAAAATGTACAAGAATATACAGTATAATACGTACTTTTGAAGTCATAATGATGTACAAACAGTGTGTCAAAGAGAACAACGACCGTGATCCTATCTCGGTTACAAGTAAAGCTCTTTCAAAGCAAGCACAGTCCATGGAGCATCAGTGACACATGTGAACGACCAAATAACATGAAAACTTATAATGCCATCATTACACAGAATCAAATATTCCTGTTGGATAGTACTGTTGAACATGAATAAGGCAAACAAAATTGTGCCAACAACCAAAAACAGAAACTATAGGATAACTAAAAACAAAATAAAATAAAGTAAGTGTTGACGTGCACTGCATACTTGCAATATTGCTGTATATGTACGAATAAAGCCCTTATCTAGACATTTTTATCTATTGAGTAGGCTAAGCTATAGAAATCTGATAGTCCGTGTGACTATCCCGGGGCAAGGCGATCTGCCTGCCCCGGGGTAGGCCAGGGGTCCCATTTCTTCTCAAAGGCCGGCATGGAGTCCATAAGTGTGTGATGAATGCGTTCCATCAGTTTTATAGAGTCCATGCGGTAAATGACTTGCGGCCAGGGTACTACCGCCTTCCGCCAGTTCATGGCTATGGCCCAGTGCGCTGCGCTGAATAGTGTGTGTATTAATTTCTGCTCCGCGGGCAGGGTTCCCGGGATGTCGTCAAAAAGAATGCATATACGAGCTGAATGGGGCAATATCATTGGCAGTGTTCTGCTGTATCTTTTCCGAAACTTTCCTCCAAAGGGGGTCCAAGTGTTTACAGCTCCAGAAGGTGTGGAGGAGAGAACCCTCTTCTCCACAGCCCCTGAAGCACCTGTCTGAGACCAGAGGGAACATCCTATTTAGTTTGCACGGGGTGTAGTACCATCTAGTATGTAATTTAACCACTGTCTCCTTTACAGCAATTGAGCGCGTACATTTATGCATATTATCTATCATGTCACTCCATTCATCCGGTGTGATATTCAGTGCTAGGTCAGTCTCCCATGCTAACATGGCCTGTGATTTAGGCTCTGAATTGAAGTCGTTAAGGTGACAGTAGATTGCCGAGATCACCCCTCTACCCCTGGACCCCCCAGGACAAAGCGCCTCAAATGCAGTTTTAGGGGCTGCTCTCCACTGCGCTATTGAGTTCTGGAAATAGTGGCGAATCTGTAAGTATTTGTAGAACTCTGAATGGGGGATACCCCAATTCTGGTTCAAGTCCTCAAAGGAACGGAAGTTCCTCCCCTGACATAGTGAGCGTAGGGTTACCAGGCCCCGAGAGGACCAGTGTGCAAAATTAGATTCCGTCCCAAAGGCCCCCGGAAAGCCAGGGTCCCCCAGGAAGGAAGATAAAGGAGCTGGTTTAGAGGACAGACCAAACTTATCCCTATACAGGGTCCAGAGGTAGAGAGACTGCCCCACCACCCCATTAAGAGCTGCGATATCTCTTTGGTTTGATTGGGCAGACCATAGAATCCCTGGGAGGTAGTATGGTTTAATCGAGTCTTGCTCAAAGCGTATCCAGGGAGTACAAGGGGATGGGAAATGCCATTGGGCATGCTGGACCAATCTTGCCGCCAGGAAGTACTTCCACAAGTCGGGGCAGCTCAAACCCCCCCCAGCCCTGGTTCTATACATCAAGTGTCTGCTGAGTCTGGGTCTCTTATCTTTCCAAATGAATTTCATCAGTTCCGACTGCAAGTGCCCAATTGTGGCTCGGGGCACATACAGTGGGAGGGCCCTAAAATAAAACAACAGTTTCGGGAGGATAGACATCTTGACTGCCTGAATACGGCCTAAAAATGAGATATGGTATGGGGCCCATTGGTTTAACAAGCTTTTGATTGTGGTAAAGACCTGTGGGTAGTTTTGTGCATAAATCGTCTTAAGGGTGGGGGCCAGTTTTACTCCTAGGTATTGTAAGGACTGAGGGGACCAGGAGAAATTAAAACTACTCTTCAAGGAAGTCACTAGCCGGTGCGGTAAATTAATAGGCATGGCTACACACTTGGATGGGTTCACCCCCAGGCCAGATTCCAGTTGAAACTCCTCTAAGGCCACTAAAAGGTTGGGGAGGGAGGTTAGGGGGTCAGTCAAGAAGAGCAGAACATCATCTGCGTAAAGGCTTAATTTGTATGAGGATGCGCATTTTTCATACCCTTTTATGTTGGGATTGGAGGCTATATATCTAGACAGGGGTTCAATCGCTAAAGCGAACAATAAGGGGGACAGAGGACAGCCCTGTCTAGTGCCTCGTCCAAGGGTAAAGTAATTTGAGGAGCAACCTGGGAGTTTTATACACGTCTGGGGGTTGTTATATAGGGCATGGAAACCATTAACAAATCTACCAACGATTCCAAATCTGTGTAGTATTTTGTCTAAGTAGGGCCATAGGACACTGTCAAAGGCTTTATTAATGTCAAGGCTAAGCATAAGGACTTTTCTCGAGTGAAGGTTGGCGTCCTGGATAATGTTGGTGGCTAGGCGAATGTTGTCCGTTATCTGTCTTGTTGGGATGAATCCTGTCTGGTCTGGGGAGATTAGGGATGTGATATTGGTCGCTAGTCTGTCCGCTAAAATACGGCTAAATATCTTTAGGTCGTTATTAATGACCGAAATGGGCCTAAAGTTTTGGGGGAGGGTATGATCCTTCCCGGGTTTAGGTATTAGGGACATATTGGCCATCAGCATGTCCTTCGGGAAGGGTTCACCAGAGAGGACTTTGTTATATAGTTTGGTCAGTCTAGGAGCCAGTAAGTCAGCAAATTTTTTATAGTACATGGCTGAGAAGCCGTCTGGGCCGGGGGTCTTTGCAGTTTTAAGAGAGGACATAACGGCTTTTACTTCCTCCTCAGTACAGGGGGCATTTAAAGACTCTAATTGATCCACTGTCAATTTCGGTAACCAGGTTGATTCTAGCCATGTTGAGGGCCTAAGGGGGGCGGGCGGGCTAGGAGCCTCCATAAGGGACTGGTAATAGGTCTTAAATATTTGTAGCACAGTTTTGGGGTGAGTTGTGAGGTCTCCCTTTCTGTCTCGTAGTCTGTATGTGTGAGTAGGTTGTGTGGATTGCTTCAGCTTTCTCGCAAACATGGTCGATGAGGAATTACTATACAAGAGAAATTTGGCCTTAGACCATCTCAATGCTTTTTCGGTTTGCTCAGAGAGGATAGCGTCCAGTGCCCTCCTCTTCTGTTCAATTTGTGCTAAAATCTCGGGTTCCTGAGAATGACCATGTCTGCGATACAGCCCATCCAATTCACTCGTAAGTGTCTCTATATTCTGGATTCTGTGTTTTTTCCGGGCCGATGCCATGTGCATCAGTCTGCCCCGCAGCACTGCCTTATGTGCACCCCACAACGACGCCGGGGAGATCTCCCCAACCTCGTTGTGAGCAAAGTATTCCGAGATATACCCTGAGATCTGTGCGAGCGCTGCCGGGTCAGTGAGCATAGAGTCATTGAGTCTCCAAGCTCCCTGGGTTTTTGGGAGACCCATACAGGTAAATGTACAGGTAACTATCTGGTGGTCAGACCATGGGCAGGAATGAATTTTTGCCGCTGTGGAGTTGGCTGTCAAGATAGATGTGGAGAAAATGTAGTCCAACCTGGAGTAACTGTCGTGCGGGTGGGAATAAAATGTGTACTCCTTTGCCCCTACATTATGGGCCCTCCAGGTGTCTATAAGCTGGTTTGACTTGATGAGGTACTGTAGGGTTTTAGGGAAAACATTAGAGGCGTGGCCAGTCCTGCTCCTGTCAAGAGACGGATGGGCCACTAAGTTAAAGTCTCCCCCCACTATCATATGTGGGGAGTGGAGTTTATCTAGGGCCATGAAGAAATCCTTAAAGAATCTAGCCTGAGCGTCATTGGGGGCGTACACTGATGCTATTGTGACAGACTTCCCTTGCATATTACCTTTTATTATGACAAAACGGCTGTCAGGATCCTTATATTCTTGTTGTAGTTCAAATTGTGTATTGTGCCTAAAAAATATAGCAGCACCGCGGGTCCTGGACTCATATGTAGTGAAGTATCCTTGACGGAAGGTTTTATCAAAATATTGTGGGTGATTTTGGGTGGAGAAATGCGTCTCCTGGAGGAGCACTATGTCCGCTCCCAATCTTTTGTATTCCCTAAAGGCCTTCCTTCTTTTAGCGGGGGAGTTAAAGCCCTTAAGGTTATGAGAAATTACCTTAATACCCATTGGGAAAATTTAGGTTGTAGCTTCCCAGTTGTTTTGTGCGCCCTGAGTCCAGAATCCGCATGAACCACAATTACATTGCTAAAGCAGCCTTCGCACACAGACCAATGTGAAGACACATATACATTTAAACCTGGGTCAGAGGTTAACGTCGTAGGCACCACCCCACCCCCGGAGAGGCCGGGGGTAGGGTGAGCGCCCAGGAGCGTCAACCAATGAGAGGCAAACTCTTGTGAGGTTAGCAGCAGTACAACACCTATAGAGCCAAAAACAGTAAAAAAAACACAAACAAAACAGAAAAAGGAGCATTTCAAGACTAGACTCAAGTCCTGCGAGTGCAACAATCGCAGAGTAGGTTTCGCTAGAGGCATACTCAGTGATAAGGGGGTCAGGGGTATAACCAACACCCCGACCAAAAAAACAAAAAAGGGGGCATGGGAAGGAGACAGCAGAGGGCAAAACAAAACAAAAACATCAAAAAAAATTGTGCCCTCCCCTCTCTCCCACCGCCCCAAGTGCATCAAAAAACTCAGACCAAATGGTCTAAACCTCCAAGCAAGGAGAGGGAGCCGGTCCGCCCGTGTAAATGTGGGGGGATCACAAAAGGTGATTTCTTGGGACTTCGAGGTCTCCATCTGGCTTGCTCGGAGTGGGGGGTAAATCAGACGGGCGCGACCGAACATCTGGCCAAGGGTGAGACAAGAGTTCTTTTCTTTCACATGCGGGCCCTCTCATGAGTCCAGTAGAGAAGTGGGGAATTGCGCTGGTTAATGAACTGTGCGACGGTCCCTTCTAGGAGGTGGGGTGGCCCAGATGGCCGGAGAGCGGGGGGTGGATGGCATCCTGGGGTGGTCAGCTGCGTTCAGGAGGCCCAGTTTTACCAGAAGATCTTTTCCCTCTGAGATCGTAGTAACAGTATACGTGGTTCCGTTATGGGGAACTTGCAACTTAAAAGGGAAACCCCATCGGTATCTAATTCTGGCAGATTGCAGTACTGTGGTGATTTCTTTCATTCGTCTCCTTTTATCAAGTGTTGTAGGAGAGATGTCCGGGTAAATTTGCACCGCCACCCCATCCAATTGGATGTTAGGGGTATTTCGTGAGGCCCTCAGAATCTCCTCTTTAATTAGATAGTCCTTGAGGCACAATACAATGTCCCGAGGAGGTCTATCATCCGGGGTTTTGGGCGCAGGGCTCTATGCAGCCTGTCACAGGTAAAGGCCGTCCCCGGGGACTCCGGGAGCAGAGAGTGAAACAACTTCTGAATGGCCTGTGTAATATCAGTAACAGTCTCAGGGACCCCCCTCACCCTCAGATTATTCCTCCTGTTCCTATTGTCAAGGTCCTCGAGGTGGGCTTGCAGGACCTGGACTGTTTCAGTAAGGGTCTCATGGTCCTTGCGGAGGTCATCGTGTGACAAGCACAGCTCATCATGTTTGGTTTCTAATAAGTCCGTTCTGGTGCCCAGGGCCGCAATCTCCACTGACAATGTGCTGGTGGCTTTGCTCAATTCCGACTGGAACTTCCTAGCCAGCCTATCATACATTGTGGAGAGGCTTTCCTCCAGATCAGCTTTAGTAAGCTGGCGTGTGTACTCACAGTCATTCGCGGGGTAGTCCGGTGATGGGATTGAGGCCTGCGAGGCCTGAGAGCACGCCGGAGCCGGCCCTGCCTGGGCGCCATCTTGGGACATCTTGTGTTGTTCCCGCACTCTGAGCAAGTAAGTTGTTAGGGATCGTTGGGCCGGTTTGCCGCGGCGAGTCTTGGGGCCCGGCATGCGCTGGATGTTCCGCCAGGGGTTATAGGAGGTTTGGTGCTCGAAATGTAGCTGTAAGGCCCCGGGGAATCAGCTTTTGTCTCCGTTCCTCACGGAGCTTTCAGCCCTTGCTTCCGTCCAGAATCGCGCCGCGCATGCGCCCCCCTGGATTTTATCTTTTGCCTAATAAAGAAGTTTTTGCTGAAGTGCGGCCATCCAGACTTCCCTTTTTCCTCTCTGTTGTGAGCAGAGCCTGCACCAGCTGTACCGAATCAGGGTGGACATCACTTATCGCCTGCTGCTGCTCGCACAGTCTGGCCAGCATGTGCAAGGTGGAGTTCCACCTTGTGGGCACGTGTCACGTACCTTAAGGCAGAGCCCGGAGGTCTGTGGTGAGCAGGAACCAGGAGCAGTCCTGTAGTCCGGGAGCAGGAAGCAAACAGGTAATGTGCAGCAGACACAAGGAGGTGTCCTGTAGTCCAGCAGCAGGAAGCAAACAGGTAATGTGCAGCAGACACAAGGAGGTGTCCTGTAGTCCAGCAGCAGGAAGCAAACAGGTAATGTGCAGCAGACACAAACGGGCAGATCAAACACAGGGGGAATATCCAAGAGAGTAGTCAAAGTCCAGAGCCAGGATCGGGGCAGGCAGAGATCAGAAGAGTCAGAGACAAGCCAAGTTCAGCACGGATCAGATAGGTCAGGTTTTACAGGTCACAGGTTCAATACAGGAAACGCTGTTGATCGGGCAGCAAGGCAGGAATGACTGGAGCAGATTTAAATAGCGCTCTTGGCGCCAAACAGTGTCAGGGTGGCCGCGCGTGCACGTGCATGTTCCCGTGCGCGCTCCCGCGCGTCCGTGCGCGCTCTCAGCTGCGCTATTGCGCCTGTGTGGGCGCAGAGGGCCCGTTCTGAACCGGGGGTTTCTCCTGTTCCTGGGGATGTTGGGAGGTCTGCTGGAGAGGCTTTCCTGACATTGCCGCCCTCCAATGGGCAGCCTCCGGATGCCCAACTGGGCCCACTTACTTGGGTTGGCCCTCTTGAAGGCCGAAATCAACCTCTGGGCATGGATGTTGGCCTCTGGCTCCCAAGAATTCTCCTCTGGCCCATAGCCCTTCCACTTTACGAGGTACTGAACCTGGCCACGCCTCCTCCTGCAGTCCACAATAGTCTCCACTTCAAATTCTTCTTCGCCCCGTATTCCAGTTGGCAAAGGGATCTGAAGTTGAAGGCTTTAGGAGGGCTACGTGAAAAACTGGATGGATTCTGAATGAATCAGGCAGCTTTAGCTCATGGGCCACATTGTTAATTTTTCTGGTTACGGGAAAAGGGCCCACAAACTTTGGCCCTAATTTCCTAGACGGGCACGCCAGTTTCAGGTTCCAAGTAGATAGCCAGACCAAGTCTCCTGGCTTTAGGTTGAGGTCCCCTCTCCTCCTCTTGTCAAATATCGCCTTATTACGTTCCTGAGTATTCTGCATTATTTCCTGGAGCAGTTTGTTGTTGGTACTGAAAAAATGTAGGGTTTCCTGAGCTGCTGGAACAGAGCATTCTGGAATGCTATTGGACAGGAACAGAGGATGGAAGCCGTAATTTGAAAAAAATGGAGACTGGTCGGTTTCAGAATGAACAGAGTTATTGTAGGCGAATTCAGCCAGAGGTAGGAGGGGGACCCAGTTGTCTTGGGAAAAACATGAATAGCATCGCAGGTATTGTTCCAGGGTCTGGTTGGTTCGTTCGGTCTGGCCGTTGGTCTGGGGATGGTAGGCAGAAGAAAACAGAAGATCAATCTTCAGGGCCACACATAGTGACCTCCAGAACCTGGAGGTAAACTGTACCCCTCGGTCGGACACGATGTTGGCAGGAATTCCGTGGAGCCTCACGACCTCTTTGATGAAGACCCTTGCGGTCTCAGGAGCCGAAGGGGTGCCCTTCATTGGGAGAAAGTGGGCCATCTTGGAAAACCTGTCTACTACCACGAAGATGGTTGTACAGTCTTCAGACGGGGGAAGTTCGACAATAAAGTCCATGGAGATCATCCTCCATGGCTTCTCCGGGACCGGAAGGGGGTTCAGTAAGCCCCAGGCCCTTGTCTTGCTGCCCTTGTTTTTGTTGCATGTGGTACAAGATTCTACGTACGCCCTGCAGTCCTTCAGGAGGTTGGGCCACCAGAAGGTGCGTAGAATAAGGTCGGAGGTCTTGCGTGCTCCAAAGTGGCCAGCCAATTTGTGGTCGTGGCAGGACTTCAGGACGGCCACCCGTACTTGTTGGGGTACAAAGATCTTTCCCTCGTGCCAAAACAGACCATCCCTAGTCTGTAAGGTGCTGTCCGACCGGTGAGGGGTCACTGCCCAGGCTTGCTTGATCTGAGACAGAAGATCCTCATGTAGCAGAAGGAAATTACCTGGGGTGAGTATGGTGTCTGGAGGTGGCGGAACTGCGGACTCGCTGAACATTCGGGAGAGTGCGTCAGGCTTAGTATTCTTGGAACCCGGCCTGTAGGTAATATGGAAAGAAAATCGTGTGAAGAAGAGTGCCCATCTAGCCTGGCGTGGTCTCAATCTCTTGGCTACCTTTAAATATTCCAAATTCTTGTGGTCAGTGTAGACCAGGATAGGATGGGCAGCTCCTTCCAAGAGGAAGCTCTCTATCCCCGACGTCGTAGTTCCTCTCTGCTTCGGTCAGTTTGCAAGAAAAGAAGGCCACCGGGTGGAGGAGCGCCTTGGGACCTTGTCTTTGAGAGAGAACTGCCCCTATCGGCACTTCGGAGGCGTCAACCTCCAGGATGTAAGGAAGCGCCGGGTCTGGATGCTTTAGAACTGAAGCTGACACAAACTGATCCTTTAATGCCGAGAAGGCCGCCTGCGCTTCTGAGGACCACTGAAACTTGGTACCTTGCTTGGTCAATCTCGTGATGGGGCGATGATGTTAGAAAACCCCTTGATAAACTTGCGATAGAAGTTTGCGAATCCTACGAATTGCTGAATTCCCTTCTTGTCCGTAGGGGCAGGCCAATCCAGGATGGCAGACACTTTTTGTGGATCCATCTTAATTCCGTCTACAGAGATGACCAAGCCTAGGAACTGGATACTCTGGCGTTCGAACTCGCACTTTTCAGGTTTAGCATACAGACCATGCAGGCGGAGACGGGTTAAGACCTTCTTGACGTGTTCCCTGTGAGCAGGCAAAGAGGGAGAGAAAATCAAAATGTCATCCAGGTAGACTATAACAAACAGGTCAAGATAATCTCTAAAGATGTCATTTACGAAATGCTGAAAAAAGTCGCAGGGGCATTGCAAAGCCCAAACGGCATCACAAGGTACTCATAGTGTCCAAAGCGGGTACGAAAGGCAGTCTTCCATTCGTCCCCGCTTCGGATGCGGACCAGGTTATATGCCCCACGGAGGTCCAGCTTGGTGAACACCACAGCTGTTCCAAGTCTCTGGAACAGCTCCGGTACCAGGGGCAACGGGTACCGGTTCTTGATTGTGATCTTGTTTAAGTCCCGATAGTCTACGCAGGGGCGTAGAGAATGGTCCTTCTTTTCCACGAAGAAAATCCCCGCTCCGGCTGGGGACGTGGAAGGACGTATAAACCCTTTCCTCAGGTTGTCATCAATGTATGACTTGAGAGTCTCTAGCTCCAATCCTGTTAAAGGAAATATTCTCCCAAAGGGGATCTCTGCTCCTGGTAAAAGTTCAACTGGGCAATCATAGGGCCTATGTGGGGGAAGTGTCTCTGCCCCTTTTTGGCTGAAGACATCCAGGAAGCTGTGGTAATCTTCTGGGACAGCCCTACGGGCCTCAACGTCGACCTCCAGGCAGAACAGAGAGGGTGGAACGTTGGTGGTCCCTTGTAGGCAGTGCTGAAGACAGTAGGGTGAGAGGAAGCGGATATCCCCTGTGGGCCAGTCAATTTGGGGATTATGGGCTTTGAGCCAGGGTATGCCCAAAATCACAGGAAAAAGAGGGGACTCAATGATGTCCAGGCAGAGTAGCTCCCTGTGGTTACCCGAGATGGTGGCATGTAAGGGAACCGTCTCCTGGGTCACCGGCCCCGACTTGATAGCTGACCCGTCGGCTAGATGAACCGACAGCCCCCTGGCTCTGGGACGTAGAGGGACCTGGAACTTGAGGGCAAACGTCTGGTCCATGAATCCACTACAGGCTCCAGAGTCAATTATGGCGGGGACCAGAGTATTCCCCCCTGGGAGCTGTAGGGAAAGGGAGACAGTCAGGTGAGAGGCATTACTAAGTACTGCAGGTAAAACGGTGGAAGATAGAGCGGAGTGCTTACAGAACTTTGCAGGGCAGGATCTCACAAAATGTCCGGGTTCTCCGCAGTAAAGACACAGGTTCTGGATCCGCCTGCGTTGTCGTTCTTCTGGAGTGAGTGATGGGCGGAGGACGCCTAGCTGCATAGGTTCTGAAGGTACCGTCATGGAGCGGGCAGACGGGTTAGGTACCCGGGGTAACATCCATACAGGATGAGAGGGGCCCATCGTGCGTTCAGTCCTACGCTCCCTCAGACGCCTGTCTATCTGGGTGGACAGGTTGATCAAATCTTCAAGAGTCTCTGGGATGCCCACTCTGGCCAGCTCGTCCTTTAAAGATTCGGAGAGGCCCAGGCGGAACTGGTGACGCAAGGCTGCGTCGTTCCAGTTCGTGTCAGCGCTCCAACGCCTAAACTCGGAGGCGTAATCCTCTGCCGCCCTATGGCCTTGTTGTAGGGATAGTAATGCTGCTTCCGCAGTTGCTGCCTGTTGAGGGTCTTCATAGAGGACGTTCATTACTTGGAAGAAGGCACTTAGGTTGGTGAGGCATTCATGCTTCTGTTCTACCAGACGGTGGGCCCAGGCCTGAGGCTCACCTTGCAGTAGTGAGACCACAAACCCCACCTTAGTGGATTCAAGAGAAAAAGTTCTGGGTTGGAGAGCAAAAAAGAGTTCACAGGCGTTGCGGAACGCCCTGTACTTACTCTGATCCCTGGAGAATCTTTCAGGAGTGGGGACCTTGGGCTCAGGAGGCAGCATGACCACTGATGGTGTGGAAGATGCACCAGGTGCTGAGGTACCCGAGGTGGCTAGGACCTGTACACGTTCCTCTAGGCGGGAGTACCCTTCCTGTAGGGCCTTGACGGCCTGTGTCAGCCCGGCCAGGTGACGGCACAAGTCCTCCATGGCCGTGGCTCCCTGCGTAGGCTCAGTCATGGCTGCCCGATACTGTCACGTACCTTAAGGCAGAGCCCGGAGTGCAGGGAGCGGCCCCTCGTAAACCCCTGGTTCGGGAACCCCTGGTAGGTATGACAGGGGCTCGGGAGCACAGAGGAGCACAAGTGCCTGGCAGGTAAGCTGAGTAGAGGGCTGGAGGTCTGTGGTGAGCAGGAACCAGGAGCAGTCCTGTAGTCCAGGAGCAGGAAGCAAACAGGTAATGTGCAGCAGACACAAGGAGGTGTCCTGTAGTCCAGCAGCAGGAAGCAAACAGGTAATGTGCAGCAGACACAAGGAGGTGTCCTGTAGTCCAGCAGCAGGAAGCAAACAGGTAATGTGCAGCAGACACAAGGAGGTGTCCTGTAGTCCAGCAGCAGGAAGCAAACAGGTAATGTGCAGCAGACACAAGGAGGTGTCCTGTAGTCCAGCAGCAGGAAGCAAACAGGTAATGTGCAGCAGACACAAGGAGGTGTCCTGTAGTCCAGCAGCAGGAAGCAAACAGGTAATGTGCAGCAGACACAAACGGGCAGATCAAACACAGGGGGAATATCCAAGAGAGTAGTCAAAGTCCAGAGCCAGGATCGGGGCAGGCAGAGATCAGAAGAGTCAGAGACAAGCCAAGTTCAGCACGGATCAGATAGGTCAGGTTTTACTGGTCACAGGTTTAATACAGGAAACGCTGTTGATCGGGCAGCAAGGCAGGAATGACTGGAGCAGATTTAAATAGCGCTCTTGGCGCCAAACAGTGTCAGGGTGGCCGCGCGCGTCTGGCGCTGCGCGTGCACGTGTATGTTCCCGTGCGCGCTCCCGCGCGTCCGTGCGTCCGTGCACGCTGTCAGCTGAGCTATTGCGCCTGTGTGGGCGCAGAGGGCCCGTTCTGAACCGGGGGTTTCTCCTGTTCCTGGGGATGTTGGGAGGTCTGCTGGAGAGGCTTTCCTGACAGCACGTCACATATGAGGCGGTGAGCTTGAAGGCCGAAGTTACGCTGCAGCGATGACAGGTGAGCAGCAGCAGGGTGAGAACGCCGAAAGTGCCCACAGACGGCCCGCACTTTCTGCAGCAGTTCTGGCATATCGGGGTAATTGAAGCTACGTAACGCTATGTTGCGAAACGCGTTGATGTAATCACGGACAGCGGGCCCTCACTGGGGAACTTCCACACGGAAAGCGGAGGAAAACTTATCAGCGGCATACCATATACAGCCATAGAATTGATCCTGCTCTGCTTAAATACTACGAACAGATAAACGGCATCATCTTTAGCAAAAGCTCTGGAATGATATTGGATGGCAGCTAAAATCTCGTAAAGGGAAGACTATTACGCTGCATGTTTGCAGCTTATGGCACAGGAGTATATCGGAGCGCAGAGAATCTTCAGCAACTGACCTTTCATCCGCTGAATCGGCTGCAATTGCCCAGCGCAGATTTGAAGGCATTGGGGAGCGGTAATGTATCCAACTGCATACTGACATTTTATCCGCTGAATCGGTTGCAATTGTCTAGCGTAGACCCGAAGACACTGGGGAGCGGTAATGTATCCAACTACATACTGACACTATTATCATCCAGACCTTGTCTTATTGCATGAGACTGAGTTGATGATTACCTGATTGTCATCCGCATGTGTTGGTGAGATCTAACGGACAGCAGCCAGTGGATGTTTGAGCTGATCGCTTGTTGCAATATATCTATTGAGGAATTATATTGGAGACTTGTATGCTACATTGTATTGACTTAGCTATCCCTTGCATATATCTAATGAGATCTAATTAAGAGCAATCAAGATATACTTATGCTGGGTACAATGTGTCCGCTGGAGACAGCTACAGGAAACCTTTAAACATCTCTATACTATGCCAATAGATGATATAACATTGAAATCACAGATATAATCTCCTGTCTGCCATAAAACGGAACACAGATGATTTATCTAATGCTGCTGCATATACCTTCTCTTCCCCTGCTGCAAAAATAGGTGTCTATAGGAACGCATATATTATAAGTGTTTCTTATGCAACAAAAATATTGCTATCAGAACTGTGAGATCAACATTGTTAAACCTGGAGAAATATGGAAATTGATATACGGTAGATGATTTGTTACATCTTTTTCCCATCTCATCTCATCTGAAATTAATTACTATAAATGTATTTAGAAATTAGTTACCAAAGACTTGGGCAAGCTACATTTCAAATAGATTCAATTACCATATTTAACAAATAGCTGATATATGTGGAATACTTCTGTTCTCCGCTACCCTAGGGACCATACATGCATCGATTTTCCGCTACAACATATATCAATTTACTTCTTTTTGCTTTCAATACACACTCATGTGTGAAGCTGCATATCGATGCAGGTAAGGTTATAGAGGCGCCCTGTCCATCTGTTTGTGTTGTGTATATGTTACATGTATGTGTGTCTTTTTTTTTGTATTGGCTTGTTGGTGATTTCATGAAAATATCATTTTCTTGGAGATCATCTGGACATATATGTGGGGCACATGGGATTGAATGTTAGTGACACAAATTTATTAGGTCAATATGATTTTACATCAACTTTTTGTAAAATAATAAAAATATTTTGGATATTAATGTTTTTTTCTCTTATTTGCCCGCTATTGCCACGGTAGCCATCTCTATCCCACTTGGGCATTTCTTCTCTTAGTTATGCCCAAGCTGCATAAAAAACAATTCATATGCTCTTTACTGGCTACGGCATTAGCCTCATATTTACTTGAGGAGTGACATAAAGAGAAATATCCTTTTTATTTCTTTTCTCTTCTTCTTGTGATAAGCTATATTTTTAAGCGGCACAGGAAGACAGGAACGATATGGTCGATTTCTGTTTGTTTATGCTAATTTTTAAGGAACCTCTGGACCACCAAGTTCAGCACATGCGCCAGGCAAGGGATGTGCATCAAACCAACTAGGCCCAGAGCTGCTACGAGATTTCGCCCATTATTGCACACCAGGCTTGAGGCTCACTGCCACCAACCACTCATTGGTCTGTTGTTCCATGTCCCTCCACAACTCCTGCGCGGTGTGGGGTTTTTCCCCCAAACAGGAAAGTTTTAAAACTGGCTGTGCTAAAGTTGGTGGTGAAGGTGTTACGCTGACCGGATGAGGAGGCGGTAGAGGATGAGGAAGCGGAGTAGGAGGAGTTAGCAACAGGAGGCAAACTGAAGCACCCTGCAATCCTCGATGGTGGAAGGACATGCGCCAAACTGCTATCTGCCTCCGGCCCAGCAGCCACTGCATTTACCCAGTGTGCTGTTAGAGAGATATAATGTCCCTGACCGTGCTTACTGGTCCACGCATCCGTAGTTAGGTGGACCTTGCCACAGATGGCGTTGCGCAGTGCACACCTGATTTTGTCCCCCACTTGGTTGTGCAGGGAAGGGATGGCTCGCCTGGAATAGTAGTGGCGGCTGGGCACAATGTACTGTGGGACAGCCAATGCCATCAGGCTTTTAAAACTCTGCGTCTCCACCAGACAGAATGACAGCATTTCAAAGGCGAGGAATTTTGAAATGCTGGCATTCAGGGCCTGGGATTGCGGGTGGGTAGGGGGGTACTTCCTCTTCCACTCCAGTGTTTGGGAGATAGAGAGCTGTACGCTTCCATGGGACATTGTGGAGATGGTTGGTGACCCAGGTGGTAGTGTTGCTGGCAGATACTCTGTTTGCGGGTTGGCAGGTGCCATTGTCACTACAGAGGTGGATGAAGAGGCCGAGACTGCAGCAGAAGAGGAAGTAGGAGGAGCCAGAGACCTTTCTTGGTTTTTGAGGTGTCTACTCCACTGCAGCTCGTGCTTTGCACTTAGATGCCTGGTCATGCAGGTTGTGCTCAGGTTGAGAGAGTTTATGCCTCGCTTCAGGCGATTCAGTTCGCATTGTAGCGCTATACAAGTTATTCATTCATTCAGGCTCTGATTGCACAGCGTGCAAACCACTCATGTCTTATCATCAGCACATTGCCTGAAGAACTGCCACGCTAGGGAACTCATTGGACCTGACTTTGGTGTGCTCGGTCCCCTGCTTCGTTGGGCAGTAGCAGGCGTACTGTCTAGGGGACGGACACTCCGCTTTTGCACCCTGCTCCCTCTTCTGCTGTGCTGGTGGCTCTGTGCGACCACCGCCTCCGAACTATACGGGTCACCTGCATGACGTTGATTCCATGTGGGGTCGAGGACCTCATCGTCCTCCACATCATCTTCCACCCAGTCTTCTGCCCTCCTTGTTGGTCCGCACAACTGCGAAAGCAGCAGCAGTTGGCACCTGTGTTTCGCCATCATCCGAGACGTGCTGCGATAGTCCTCCCATGTACTCATTTGAAACATAAGTGGTTGGGCATCGGTGCACACAATCTCTTCCACTTCTGGGGCAGGGCTAGGTGGATGGCCCTGGGAAACCCTGCTAACAGATTCATCAAAAAGCAGAAAAAACTGCTGCATGATTTGGGGCTCAGACTGCTTGGCTGATTTGCAAGAGGGGGAAGGCGAAAGACTGATGGACATCGGCTGCAGGTGCCAACTCTGATCTTTCAGCAGGAGACTGGGTGGTGAAGTACTGTCAGCAACCCAATCTACTATCGCCTGTACTTGTCCTGGCCTCAACAGTCATACAGCCGCATCAGGCCAGACCAAATACCGCTGCAGGCTCTGTCGCCTACTCGCACCTGAGGAAGGTGTTTCAGTTGTGCGTGTAGCTGGCACAGATTGACCACGTCCTCTCCCTGCAACAGGAGCTCCACCAGCAGCACCACGACCGGAGCCACGTCCCTTCTTTGACATTCTCCTCATATTTCTCAAATTTAGGATCTTGCCCTAAATGTTTTTAGAATAGCAGAATAGAGCAACAGTATCTAAAGGATGTATCTCACACGTACAGATATGCAGAAAATGCTATTCAAAATGTTTTATTTTTGCCCTAAATTTGTATTTTTTTGAATAGCAGAATAGAAGAACACTATTTAAATTGTGTATCTCACACCTGCAGATATGCAGAAAACACTGCAAAATAGAGTTTTTTGCCCTAAATGGGTGTTTTTGGAATAGCAGAATAGACCAACAGTATCTAAAGGGTGTATGTCACACGTACAGATATGCAGAAAATGCTATTCAAAATTTTTTGAATAGAAGAACACTATCTAAATTGTGTATCTCACACCTACAGATATGCAGAAAACACTGCAAAATATTTTACAGATATGCAGAAAATGCAATTTCCAAATTTTTTTTTTTTTTAGAATAGCAAAAATGACCAACAGTATCTAAAGGGTGTTTCTCACAGTAACATATGCAGTGCTGGTGCACTGAGCTTGCATAAAATGCCCGCCGACACCAACCAAACTAACAGACAGATAAAAGTTTTCTTTTCTTTGGCACTGGGCTCAGGGCAGTGTAAAAAGTGTGTGCACTGCACCCACACAAGAAAATCAAGATAGAACGCTGAGTAATTCGATTTCTGAAGCAGGACTCCTATCTAATTCTCTCCCGCAAAACGGCAGCAGCCTTTCCCTACAATATCTATCTTTTCTCTGGCACTGGGCTCAGGGCAGTGTAAAAAGATTGTGCACTGCACCCACACAAGAAAATCAAGGTAGATCGCTGAGTAATTAGAAAAGATTTCTGAATCAGGACTCTAATTCTCTCCCTTAAAGCAGCAGCAGCAACCTTTCCCTTCACTATCTATAGCAGAGTGACGTCCTGTGCTGTGTGCCTCTAGCTTATATAGATGCTGGGTCACATGCTGCACTGGCCAATCACAGCCATGCCATTAGTAGGCATGGCTGTGATGGCTTCTAAGAGCACACGAGTTAAACGATTGTTGATTGGCTGCCCTGCAGCTTTTTAAAAAGCCCCATTACATTGCCGAACACCGAACTTGAACCCGAACATACAGTAAATTGTTCAGGTTCGGGTCTGGGACCCAAAAACCTAAAAGTCCGGTATGAACCCGAACTTTACAGTTTGGGTTCACTCAACCCTAATCCCTATAACTCCTTCTCCTCCTCTTTCTCTGATTTCTCCCTTCTTTTTCTAGCTCTTGCTCTCTTTCGCCTTTGTTTCCTCTGTTTTCTTATCTCTTGATCAGTTACTAAGAATACCTGCCCTTCTTTATTTTTGGTACTGAAACAAGCCTTAAGCATTGCCTTACAAGTCTATGTATTTGTATAATGGAATATACTGTTTAATATTGATGTTGCTGACATTTATATGTTAACTTAAATTTTCTATATTCTGTACTGTATGGTTCTGTACATTGGCTATTTATGCTCACATTTATTCATTGTTGAATGTAACTAAATTATTGGCTCTGTCTATTTGACTAATTAATAATAAAGACCCTTGTAAAAGAAATATAATGATAATAGAAACATATAGAAAATGGAAGACATACATGGACAAATGGTGTTCATATAATGTAGCTATACAAAGCAAAATAAGCCACCCTGAGACTTTATAGGTAAAGTTGGGTGAACAGTTCGAACCAAACAAAAGTTTGGGCCGAACATCGCCAGTTCACCCGTTCGGCGAACACCCAAATTTGCAGGGTGCTTTGCGTGATATTTGTCCGCCGAGCATCCCACTAGGGCACTAATTAGATGAAGCAATGCTGGTCAGGTGCAAGGCTTTGCCCAATCAGCGCACAGAGCACAGTCAGAGCCATGATTGGACAAAGTCATGATGACTTTGTCCAATCATGGCTCAGTGCTCATAGTCCCACCCCACACTATAAAAGGTTCCTTCCCAAAGGAAACTTTTGCAGTGTGTTTTGTAGGAGTGGAGATAGATAGAGCAGGGCTCTATTTGCTATTAGCGAGTTAGTGTGTAATTGTGACTCTGGGTGTAGAGTGTCAGTGTAGTGCTTGTGTAGTCTGAGTATAGTGTAGCGTTAGTGTAGTGTGTCAGTGCAGTGTCAGTGTAGTGCAGTGGCGGCTGGTGAAGTTTTAGGATGGGGGGCAAGACCCCACCCCTCCACATTTGGCCCCTCCCACGTCTCATAAGCCACACCCCTTATATAATGCACATCATATACCAGGCTGCACATTATACACATAGATAGATAGAGGGAGAAAGATAGATAGATAGATAGATAGATAGATAGATAGATAGATAGATAGATAGATAGAGGGAGAAAGACAGATAGATAGATAGATGGAGAAAGACAGACAGATCGATAGATAGATAGAGGGAGAAAGACAGACAGATCGATAGATAGATAGATAGATAGATAGATAGATAGATAGATAGATAGATAGATAGATGGAGAAAGATAGAGGGAGGGAGAAAGATAGACAGATATATAGATAGATAGAGGGAGAAAGATGGATAGATAGATAGATAGATAGATAGATAGATAGATAGATAGAGGGAGAAAGACAGAAAAATAGATAGATGGATAAAGACAAATAGAGGGAGAAAGACAGATAAATAGATAGATGGAGAGAGAAAGACAGATAGATACAGGGAGAAAGAAAGATAGATAGATAGATAGATAGATAGATAGATAGATAGATAGATAGATAGATAGATAGATAGATAGATAGATAGATAGATAGATAGATAGGAGGGAGAAGGATAGATAAATAGACAGAGGGAGATAGAAATATAGACATATAGACAGAGGGAGATAGATAGACAGATAGATAGATAGATAGATAGATAGATAGATAGATAGATAGATAGATAGATAGATAGATAGATAGATAGATAGATAGATAGATAGGCCTTTGGGTGGCCTTACTATTCTTTATCCTAGAAAAGTTTGCCATTATTTTCTCTACAGATCCAATAATATTACGGCCCAAATTGATTGACCTACTGACCAGCTTTTTGTTACATGTTAATCACAAGAAATGGAAAGCCCTCAATATAAGCCAAAGGAAATTGTGTCACTTCCTGGATAGATCATGTGACCTGACGCTCATGTGACCTGACTCATGCGCCGTGTGAATTGTCTCTGCTTACCTGCAGCCGAGCTGACTGGAACAGCAGCAGAGCGGTCACTTCCTGGAGTGACGTCAGAGACATCGCTCATGTGACCTGACTGGCATTCCCCCGGCCAGTCCATCGCACCGGAAGCTGTGGCACGCTCGAGCGCGCCACAGAGCCATCTTTTTTTGGCTAAATGAAACACCTCGTCTGCAATCTGCTGATAGCATTGACGTGCCGTTTCCCATATTGCACTGCGCCCGGCGCCGGGTCACAGTGCACATAGGACCCTTTTTGAAAAATTTTTTTTTCTTAAAGGGACATGTTTAAATAATTTTTTTGTGGTCACTGGTGTAGTGTGAGTATAGGGTAAGCACAGGGTGAGTATAGTGTGTCAGTATTGTGTGCGTATAGTGTAGTGTAGTGCATTGTTTTAATGCACTACACTACCACAGTCAGCAGCAAAGTCCATTACATAACATTTAGTGCTGTATACAGTGCAGTTTTGGTTGCTCTGTTTTTTTTTGTTTTTGTACCATGCCTGCCCCCTTTTTTTTAATTCTCAGCCACAGTTTTTCTGACTGTGATGCTGTTCCCCCTTTTTTTTTATAGTTTTTACATTTCTCTCAGCTGCACCCCGTAATTTAAAGTGCACCAAACAATACTTTTCATTGAATAAAGTGCACCCTATTACACATTTCCAAGTGTCTATTAAATTTGGGTAATAATCCTCCCCATCATGTCTGGGAGGCCAACAAGGAGAGACATCGCCAATATTCCCATGTTCCCATGCCAATATGAGGGGGCCAGCAGTGTCTGGTTTCACAAGCAAAGGTGGACAAGATCCGTCCTCAGGCAGGGCATGTTTTTCTCTGTTTAGTGATGGTGCCTGTGCAATCCAGCCACAGCATGCAGAGGAGGTGGTGGACTGGCTTACTAAACCATCCTCATCCTCCTCTATCACCCAAGCTGAGACTAGTCCACCGCAGCTGCCAGAGCGGTTATTCTGCCTCCTTGTCCACAGCTACTCCTGCATAGCCCCAGCATCATGCATGGAGGAGTCAGCTGGATTATTTTTAATACAGCGTCAGCCACTTGCTTCTTTGCGATGCACAGGCATTACTTGTTTCTGATGTTGGTTTTGAGGTTGAGGAAGGGACTTACATGAACCTACAGAGAGGGGAGAACACTGATAAACAACAAATTGGAAGTCTTGTTCCCCCAGATGTAGCGTATTGCAAAGTTGGCTCCACTTATGATGAGGATGGAGGGGATGATGATGATGAGGTCACTGACATGATTTGGGTGCCAGATGGAGCAGAGGAGTAGGGGGAAGAACAACCCTAACGAGGCAGGATAACCTCCAGAAGCAGCCATCATGTAAGAGTAAAGGGCCGTCACCCTATTCCATCAGATTGTGGAGCTGTTATCTCCCGGCCCACTTCTCACAGCTTAGCTGTGTGGGCCATTTTAAGCACATGTGCAGCTGATCGCACTGTTGCAATTTGCATTCTCTGCCGCAAGCAGATCAAGCATGGCAAAAACACCAGCAATTTGGGTACCACATGCTTGCAAAGGCATTTATCCTCCCACCACTCAGTCCATTGGCAAGAGCACCTGAAAGCCACACAAAAGGGACACAATTCTTCTCCTCCTCACTCCTCACCTTTCATGTCTACCCCCACTATATCTCCTGACCTCTCAACAGCTTTCACTGACAGGGAAGATGATATAGCAAAGGGTGCTTTGCCCCAGCTGCTGCATCGAAAAAAATACACTCTCTGCCACACACAAGTGTCTAAATTCCAGCTTGTCCAAATTGCTGGCTTTACAACTCCTGCCTCTCCGTCTGGCAAATTCAGCCCCCTTCCCTGAATTTTCAGAATGTGCTGTACCACAATGGCATGTTCCCAGTCATTATTTATTTGTATGTAAGGCCATTCCAGCTCTGTACCATCACGTGGAAGGCATCATATTGGCATTGTTGGGTAAGACAGTCAACAGCAAGGTCCTCCGTACTACTGACACGTGGTGCAGCAAGCATGGTCAGGGATGATATATTTCATTCACAGCACACTGGGTGACTTTACTAGGAAGGATTCAGGACAGGGCTCAGTGATGCAGCTTGTTTTGCCGCCACGTCTCCATACAGCTGGTGGTGATGATGTGAGATCTGTCAGCTCCACCCCCTCCTCCTCCTCCTCTGCTGAATTGTCCTATGAACCACCAGTACCCCTAAGCATTTAAGGCATTATTCAACAAGTCAGGCTTCACCTGGTCTGTCTAGGGGACAGGAGCTACACACCGGAGCAGAGATTGTTTCAGCGCTGCAGGGGCAGTGTCACATACCTGACGGGTGAGCCTAACATGCAACAGTGGCCACAAGAGCCGAGTGGTGAAAGAGTGCCTGGATCGTCTCTTGTGCAGCTGATGATCTCCCAGAGTAGACCAGCAGGTAACAGCAGGTGTAGTCAGCTCAGTAGACAGGAAGCAGGAAACAGGAAACTGGTAGATGCAGAGCTGTGGAGACTGGATGCATGGTCAGACAATCCAGGGTTCGGTAACAGATGATCAAGCAGACACAAACCACAGGCAGAGAATCATCAGGATAAAGGCAAAGGTTTGGCCACAGGATATCAGTCAATATAGATAAGCGTGGTTACAAGGCAAGCTGGGGTCAGTATAATAGATATCAATCATAGTCAAACAATCCGGGTCAAACACAGGAAACAAATCTCAGGAACAGGTATGAGCTGCAGATCAGACAGCAAAGTCTCTGTGCAGCTGAGGTACTTAAATAAGGCAGTTTGGCGCCAATCACTAAAATCAGTCTGCACTATCATTAACCCTCAGGTGACCCCTGTGCTGGGTGGCAGATCCATGACATTATCCTGTTGATAATGTTCTGTTGAACGAAACGTACATCGGTGAAGCAAGGAATATCGGTGACGGTCTCAGTACATGAGCAGAGCATGGGATTGATGTATATTCTGATATGCCTGTATACTAATCCTTGTTGTAAGTAGGATTTTTAATAAAACTCTTGTGCTTTTAACTGGATGTAGCGCAATGAGGTGCGTTTTCTCTTATCACGATATTGGCATTCCCTATAACAGGTGGAAGAGCTGAGCTTGGTATACCTGTAGTGAGGGGTAACAAATCACTGATGCATATATCGGCCTTGAAAGGTCATGATAGCTAGTAAGAGGATACCTTTACTTTATTTACCCCCTGGGGAGCATGAGGTTTAACCCCTACAGTTGATTTGGAAGGACATCACTATTTACTTTCACAACGTGGACTTTTTGGTGTTCTGGATCTTCTTTTTCACTTAAATTATCACTAAGTTTTGTGGATCACATGAATGGACTTTTATTGTTTATAAATATCTGTTTTATTTGCATATTGATTTTCATTATCAAATAATGACAGCACAACATTTTGCATATTTTATCTGTTTTATGGTCTGTACATACATATTAGTGCAGCTGTTGGGTCATATATTTATAATCATTGAATCACTGAGCGCAGAATTTTATTCTTTATTCAAGATCCATGACATTGCCCCCATCCCCCTTACGTGTAACCTCCAGGTGCCCAACAGGTTTCTCTTCTGTGGGTGACTGCGGAAAAAGGCATTAACCAAGTCTCTGGCATGCATATCCTGTTCAACTTCCCAAGAGTTCTCCTCCGGGCCATAACCCTTCCACTTAACCAAGTACCGTACCTCATTCCTTCTCCTCCTACAGTCCACGATGGCCTCTACCTCATACTCCTCTTTGCCATTGATGGTCACAGGTTCTGGTGGTCTGGAGACTCTGTCTGGGAAGGAATCAGGTACTGTAGGTTTTAAAGAGACGTGGAAAACAGGATGGATTTTGAAAGATTCAGGTAATGATAGTTCATAAGAGGCATTGTTCAGTTTCCTTTTCACTGGGAATGGTCCCTCAAATCTAGGTGCCAGCTTTTTGGAGGGACATGCCAACTTAAGATTTTTGGTTGCCAGCCATACCTGGTCTCCAGGGTGGAGGGTCAGTTGTCCCCTTCTCTTCCTGTCATAGGCCTTCTTATTCGCTGCCAGCGCTTTGGTGATTGTTTCCTGTAGCAGCTTATTGTTGTGAAGAAAAAACTACACTGTCTTGAGCAGTAGGAACTGTAGCATCTGGAATAAAGTCAGGCAGAAAGGAAGGGTGGAAACGAATAAAAAATAATAAGAGAAGAAGGGAGACTGACCTGTGGCAGATTGGCTGGCATTGTTGTATGCAAATTTCGCCAGTGGCAGCAGCTATACTCAGTCATCCTCAACGGAGGAGGTGAAGCAGCGGATATACTGCTCCAATGTCTCGTTGGTCCTTTCTGTCTGCCCCTTGGTCTGAGGGTGGTAGGCGGAGGACAAGGATCTTTCAATTCTGAGGGCTCCACACAGGACTTTCCAGAAGTGGGACGTGAAGTGGACCCCTCAGAGACAATGTTCGTAGGGACCCCATGAAGCCTCACTATTTCCCTGATGAATACCCAGGCCGTCTCCATGGCCAAGGGGGTTCCCTTTAGTGGCAGAAAATGGGCGATCTTGGTTAAGTGGTTGACCACCACAAAGACGGCTGTGCACCCTTCTGGTAGTGGAATATATCCAATAAAATCCATGGCGATCAAACTCCATGGCCTGTCAGGGACTGGTAATGATCAGAGGAAGACCCCCAGGCTTGGCTTTTGGTATTCTTGCTTCGGGTGCATATTACACAGGAATTCATATACTGTACCTTTTGCAGGTATCTTCCAGGTCTGGCCACCAGAATACGCCCCTCAGTAGTTCAAGTGTCTTGTGTATCCCGAAATGACCTGCAAGGGGATGATCATGGCAGAGACCCAGAATTGTTAAGCTTGTATTTTCAGGAACAAATACCATGTCTTTGTTCCAGAACAGTCCTTCCGGAAGCGCCAGCATGGCCCCTGGAGGGCTGGGAGCACCTGCCGAAGCCTGCTTCATCTGGGAGAGAAGGTCAGTCTGTAAAAGTAAGAAATTCCCTTCTAAAAGGATGGTATCCATACAGGTGGCTCTCTGGGGTCATCAAACATACGAGATAGCGCGCCAGGTTTTAAATTTTTCGAGCTCGGCCGATAGGTGATGTAAAACACAAGTTGGGAGAAGAACAGGGCCCAGCGCGCTTGGCGCAGCTTCAAACGCTTAGCAGTCCTGAGGTACTCTAAGTTCTTGTGGTCTGTATAGACCAGTATGGGATGCGCTGCTCCTTTTATGACTAGCAGTTCCCGGTCTCCAACATCGTAGTTCCTTTAGGCTGGGGAAAGCTGGCTGGAAAAGAAGGCCACGGAGTGTTATAGATCCTTGGGTCCTTTGTGTTGGGAGATGACTGCTCCAATGGCCACCTGGGATGCGTCTACCTCCAACACTTATGGCAATGATGGATCAGGGTGACTGAGGACAGGTATCGAAGTAAACAGTTTTTTTTAAGTTGCCAAAGGCAGCCTGTGTCTCGATTGTCCACTGGAAGCGGAGGTTCTGTTTAGTCAGACATATGATGGGGGTAATAATAGCAGAAAAGCATCGGATGAATCTCCTATAAAAATTAGCAAATCCCACAAAACGTTGTATCCCCTTCTTGTTAGTCGGTATGTGCCAGTGCAGAATGGCAGAAACTTCCTGGGAATACATTTTGATGCCTTCGGGCGAGATCACCAACCCCAGAAACTAGATACTGTGCTGTTCAGATTCGCACTTCTCACCCTTGCCATACCCGACCCAGCACCTTCCTGACGTGATCCCGATGGGCATCTAGGGAGACAGAAAAAATCAAAATATCGTCCAGATACACAATCATAAAGATATCCAGGAAATCACGGAAAATGTCAATAACTAGGTGCTGGAATGTTGCTGGGGTGTTGCAGAGGCCAAAGGGCATCACTAGGTACTCGAAGTGGCCGAACCTAGTGCGGAAGGCCGTCTTCCACTCTTTCACCTGACAGATTCGGACCAGGTTGTAGACCCCCCGTAGATCCAGCTTAGTGAACACGGCAGCTGATCTCAGTTTCTGGAACAGATCAGGTACCAGGGGGAGAGGGTACTGATTTTTAACAGTTATTTTGTTTAAGTCCCGATAGTCCACACAGGGACGTAGGGAACAATCCTTCTTCTCAACAAAGAAGATACCCGCACCTGCTAGGGAGGTAGAAGGTTGGATGAACTCCTGGATGTAGTCTTTTAATACCTCCTGTTCTCGCTCTGCGAGGGGGTAGATCCTGCCAAAAGGGATTTACGCTAAAGGAAGGAGTTCAATGGGGCAGTCATACGGCGGATTCAGGGGGAGAGCATCAGCCCCTCATTTGCTAAACACATCCAAGAAACCATGGTAGAGTTCAGGCACAGCTTGTCACACTTCAGGTTCAGAGTCCATGCAGAACAATTTGGAGGGCGGAGCTAGAGGCTCTGGTAGACAGTGTTCCTGGCAGTAGGTGGAGTGAAATTGGATTCTCCCTGTGGCCCGGTCAATTTGTGGGCTATGTGCCCGTAGCCAGGGTAGGCCCAAAATAATTGGGAACAAAGGGGATGTGATGGCATCTAGGCTGAGGATCTCCTTGTGTTGGGAGGAGGTCAGTACCGTAAGAGGAAATGTCTTTTGAGTTGGGCTGAATTTGATGCATGACCCGATCAGCCAAGTAGACAGTGAGCCGTGCCTTATTCCTTAAGGGGATGCGTTTCTGGGAAGCAAAAGTCAGGTCAATAAAGCAACTGCAAGCCCCAGAGTCAATAATGGTGGTGACTGGCACCTCGCTTTCTGGTAACTGAAATTAAATAGGGAGAGTGAGATGGGTGACACTAATAGAATAAGGAATGTGGTTGACAGACGATATTGTTCGCCACTTACATGTCTTGGCTGGACAGGTGCATATGTAGTGGCCAGTTCCCCCGCAATAGAGACAGAAGTTATTTGGCTGGCAGTATAGGTGTACTTCAGGAGTAGGGATGGGCTATCTGTTCGAGTCGAACATGAGTTCGACTCGAACATTGGCTGTTCGCCCGTTCGCCGAACAGCGAACAATTTGGGGTGTTCGCGGCAAATTCGAAAAGCCGCAGAAACACGCTTTAAAAGTCTATGGGAGAAATCTAAAGTGCTACTTTTAAAGGTTAATATGCAAGTTCTTGTCATTTGCATCTTCCATCTTTCCTATTGTATAACATCTAATTTCTTCTTATTGATTTTTGCTTCTTCCCACTGGCTGTTTCTTTCACCACTGTGACTTTACTCACTGTTATTTCCCTTCTCCTTTTTCTTCCTTTTCTCTTCTTATTTCTTCTTCTCTTATCACTTCTCTTAGTCTTCAGTCCTTTCCTTGCACTTTCGCTACTTTCTCGCTCCACACTTTGTTCACCTTTTATTCATTTTATACACCCAGATTTTTGTTTGTTATTTTTCAGAGGTCCCTTATTAGAGCCACCCCACCTTTAAACACTTAAATTTAAGTCACATTTCACACTCCGATCGGCTTGGGGTGCTGTTTGTGCTCCCTCAACCCTGGTCCATGGCATTTTTGGCCGGCCGGACTCTCAGTGGCTGTACCACCTCTGCGCACAGGTATATATGCAAGTCTGTGGTTCAAATGTGCATATTTGGGGGGCATTTCATATTGTACATTTGTCCACCTTTCTCCAGACCATCCAAAATATGTTTTTTTTTTTCTATTTATAGGTTGCCATTACGGTTTTGCTCTTGACGAGTGACAACAAGGTCACGAAACGCGTAGAGATCACAACTACCGTTTTGCGTATACAATTTTCAACACAGTATGGACGTTCCTTTTTGACCTATTTCTCCTTGTTTTTTGCATTTTTCCCAAGTGACACTTTAATGTGTCACATATCTACATATAATTGGTGGTTATTAAATATCAAGTTTCTTATGTGTTTACTATTAATTCCTTGTTGGAATGTATATTCTTATGAAATTTAAAATATTAATATATAACTCTGTGCAATAATGTGTAAATATATGACTATTTAAATTTATTAAAACCTGCTTTTTACCTAAACTTATGTCTTTGCTTTCGTGTCCCGCCCATTGCTCTCTTTTCTCTGTCATAAAAAGTGTTTGGGGACCTGGGTCCTGCCCCAGGGGACATGTATCAATGCAAAAAAAGTTTACAAACGGACGTTTTTTCGGGAGCAGTGATTTTAATAATGCTTAAAGTGAAACAATAAAATTTGTATCTGGGGGGTGTCTATAGTATGCCTGTAAAGTGGCTCATGTTTCCCGTGTTTAGAACAGTCCGAGAGCAAAATTAAATTTCTAAAGGAAAAAAAGTAAGTTATAGTACTAGCGCTAGTGCCGGCTATTAATGAATTGTAGTCCTACTAGCGCTAGTGCCAGCTATTAATGAATTGTCGGTCCTACTAGCGCTAGCGCTAGTGCCAGCTATTAATGAATTGTCGGTCCCGACAATTTACATAAAAGTCATTGGAAAAAAAAATGCGTGGGGGTCCCCCAAAATTCCATTACCAGGCCCTTCAGGTCTGGTATGTATATTGAGGGGAACTCCGCGCCAAAATTAAAAAAATGGCGTGGGGTCCCCCCAAAAATCCACACCAGACCCTTATGTGAGCATGCAACCTGGCAGGCTGCAGGAAAAGAGAGGGGGTGAAAGAGCGCCCCCCCCCCTACTGAACCGTACCAGGCCACATGCCCTCAACATGAGGAGGATGTCCCCATGTTGATTGGGGCCTCACCCCCATAACCCTTGCCCGGTGGTTGTGGGGGTCTGCCGGCGGGGGGGGTTTATCGGAATCTGGAAGCCCCCTTTCACAAGGGGACCCCCAGATCCCGCCCCCCCGTTTGAAATGGTAACGGGTACATTGTACCCCTACCATTTCACAAAAAGAAAGTGTCAAAATGGTAAAAAAAAACAAACAACACACACCATGGGAGAAGTCCTTTATTAAAAATAAAAAAGAGATTCCAGCGATGTAATACAATAAATCCATGCTCCTACTCCAGCGATGTAATCCAATTCTCGATCTCCAGCGATGGATGATCTACAGGGACTCCAGCGAGGAACAGGCACAGGATCCTGCCTCCACCGGAGCACCCAGCCAATGACGTGGCGCCAGCTTGACACTTCTTATGTAGCTTAGGGTGGGGCCACCTGTCACGTGACCCGTCCCCCTCTGACAAGGGGAAACCCCGGGGTTTCCCAATGATGTGTGCGGGTGACCCGGGCAAGGGTTGTGGGGATAAGGCCCTTGTCCCCATCAACATGGGGACATCCTCCCCATGTTGAGGGCATGTGGCCTGGTACGGTTCAGGGGGGGGGGCGCTCTCTCGTCCCCCCCTCTTTTCCTGTGGCCTGCCAGGTTGCATGCTCGGATAAAGGTCTGGTGTGGATTTTTTGGGGGAACCTCACGGCCTTCAGGTCTGGTATGGATTTTTTGGGGGACCCCACGCAATTTTTTTTTATTTTGGTGCCGAGCTCCCCTTAATATCCATACCAGACCTGAAGGGCCTGGTAATGGAATTTTGGGGGACCGCCGCGCAAATTTTTTTTTTTCAATGACTTATGTGAATTGTCGGGAATGACAATTCATTAATGGCCGGCACTAGCAATAGCGCTAGTACTATAAATTTAAATAGTGCTACTGTATGATAAAAAATATACGTACAGTACCGTCGTCCTAGAATTTAGAGAAAATTGGAATGGCAGAAAAAATGAGGCAACTGTGGACTTTCATGGTACGGATAAGGACTCACATAACGATGTATATAGAAAAATATATAAATTTATTACAATAATATAAGAAAAAATCATACAATGAATGAAAAGGGGCAAGTAAAAATAAGAGACAATATTAGATACTACAGTACAGAATCATTTCCTAGAATTGCACAGTGTGGCACATAATTATTGGTCCCTAATACCGGAAGCAATGTAGTGATATTCGAACTGTCGCAAGATGGCACTCAACATGTTTCGCGGACTGGCCGCTTCTTCAGTAGTATATGTTAAGGAAGAATGTGTCTGTATAGTTGTCTCTAGAGGGGGAAATTGAGATGGTTAATATCATATGAATATAGAAAGATAAACAGTGCACCCGGAGACAGCCTGAAGGACGCCACCCTGATTCTGCCGTCAAGGGAGGCGAAGGCATACCAACTCAGCGGGATGCATGTCGGGAGAAGTAATTGTTTGGAAGTGTTTTTTTTTTTTAAAGATTACATCCATTTATACACATATAAAAAAAGAGCATATTGCGACTTACCATCTTTAGGGTGCAAGAGAGCAAGTGAGTCACGTGCACTACTTTACAGGCATACTATAGACACCCCCCTCAGGTACGAAATTTAAAGGAATATTTCACTTTTATTGTTTTACTTTAACCATTATTAAAATCACTGCTCCTGAAAAAACGGCCATTTTTAAAACATTTTCTTTTGCATTGATACATATCCCCTGGGGCATGACCCGGGTCCCCAAACACTTTTTATGACACCTTTACAATTATCACTTTTGATTTTTCATATTCGTGTCCCATAGACTTTAACAGTGTTCTAACAAATTTTTTGCCTGTTCGCATGTTCTGGATGCGAACCGAACAGGGGGTGTTCGGCTCATCCCTAGTTGCCTGAATACGCAGATTGTTTCTGCGATTACGGTTTTCCAGGTCCTCAAGCTTGTATAGTGAGGAGCGGTGAGCAAATGCTAATTGAGTGACTGTCTCCTGTAATTTTTTTCATGGCTGCCTCATGCGAGTCCTGGCGCTGCTCTGTGTCTTCAATTATGGCTAGCAGGTGTAACATATCTGATTTCACTGCTGTGATTTCCCTTTTAATGGATTTCTTCCTACTGTGGAACATACTTGCAAGTTCTTTTTTGAGCCCACTCACAAGGGATGACATTTCCGAGCCAGCAGGGGATCCAGGAACTTCCATGAGCTCCAAACAGCAGGAAGAGGCAGGAGAGCTCTCCCGAATGGAAGCCGCATGTGAGGAGGGAGACCCGATCTATCTCGAGGCTCTGGTCTGTCTGCTCCGCGTGTTAGGGCTGGATCTTTCTACCACCATACCACCGGGTCCCGCTTAATAGAGCCTGCGGAGGATAGTTGTGCAGCCGAACCTTTCCCCGACCTCTTGCCAAGTGTTGAGCGGGGTCCGGAAGCTTTAGACAGCATCGCTAGAAGGTTTAAGGCAGATGGCTGGACGGAGCTCTCCTCAGACACGTCCGCTCAGCGTCATACATAGGCCACGCCCCCCCAAGTCGCATGACATGTAAAAACAAATGTTTCCCTATGAGAACTGACTTAACTGGTCTGACTTTTGAAAAGGTTCCTGCACTACTTTGGCCCAACTTGGGTCAGATTTCAGCCCATTGAATTTAATTGCAGTCGCATCCAAGTCGGATCAGCATCTTAACCCCACGTCAAAATTTTAAATAACAAATTCCCCCAAAACCCATACCAGACCATTATCTGAGCATGCAGCCTGGCAGGCCAGGAAAGGGGGGGGGGCGAGCAAGCAGCATTGGAGTTACCACAGGGAACATTATTCTTTTTTTGTGTTTCAATCATTTTTATTCAAATTTTTCACAGACCAGAATAAAGACTTTCCTCATTGACTCTGAACAATACATAGCTTCCATTTTCTGAAGAACATACAGTACAAAAATTAAAAATCAAGAATTGCAAAAGTACAATGGGAGGAACATGTTACCACACTCCGTGTGGCGATAGGCCATGTTCCCTAAGACAACATGCTTCTTATGAGTTAGAGGCAAGAAATCGTAATCTATAGTACTAACGTTTTATTAACTACAGTCCTGATTGTTAATCTCCAGATCAAGCTGTGAGGCAGACTGTAAAACCTAATCATCTAAATATGTCCTATGTCATGGCATCATCTCAGTTAAATGGGACCCATAGTACACCCCCCCAAACTAAGGGATGAGTGTCCACCCCACAATAGTGAGACACTCCATCCCCCAAAAGCACGGAAGAATGCAGTCCAGGCCCCCAATACCAAAATCCAAAAAGAAGAGAGAAAATAGGGAGAGGTAAAACTAAAAAGACAAAAGGAATCCAATAAGAACGAGTGATGAAAAGAGGATGAGGGGAAAGAGGGGGGAAGGGAAAGGACTCCGAGCTCTGATCCATGTCGACCAGTAGGAAACCTAGCCAGAAACAGTCCGGGATCATTAGTCAGATATCCGATCCATGGACCCAATACCTTTTCAAACATCTTCAATTTATCCTGTAAGATTGCCGTCAGCCTTTCATTTAACATAAGCCAAAAAGGTTTATGTTTGAGTTTGAGGTCAAATGGTATAGCCGCCGACCTCCAGTTCCTGGCTTTTATAATTTTAGTGGAAACAAATATAAATGTTAGGAACCGTCTCTGAACTTGGGAGGCTTCTTCAACCTTACAACCCAGTAAATGTGTGTTTTGGTGACTTAGGCAGGTTAATTTGGGTGAAAGTATAAATTAAATTGTAAACCCTGATCCAAAACCGCCGTACCTTGGGGCATTGCCACCATATGTGGTAGGCTGTCCCTTCCTGGCCACAGCCCCGAAAACACTTAGAGGAAGCCCCCAGAACAAAAGTGGCCAGTCTAGCCGCCACCAAATAGCACCTCAGTAATACCGTATCATTTTCTTCTACAATAGAAGTGTTAATGAGTGACCTTGATGCCGCTAGCGCTATCGAGTGCCATTCCTCAAGTTCCAGTGTTTCCTGGATACCCTGTTCCCATCTAGTCATATAGCTCAGTTTTTCCGAGGTATATGTTAGAATGGTATATATTTCAGATCTATGACCTCGGATTTTATCATATTGTCGACACATATATCTATAGGTCACTTTTACGTGATAAGGTATGCAGGTAATGGTGTATTTGAGTATATCGAAAAGGTTCAGAGTTTGGCAGTTTTTCTATCAGCAATCTTTTGGATAACATTCCTTTATGATCACAAAGGTCTGCAATCCGCATAAAACCCTTGTTGGGCCACTATTCAAAAGCAAGGGGAGTGGGGTGAAATCCTTATTTTGCAAGAGAGGAGCTAATGGGATTGGAGGTGATTTAAAATGCTGAGACCTGGACAGTCTATCATAGATGTCTAGCGACAAAGAAAGGGAGGGTCATAGAATTGTAGGCCGAACTTTTGTTGGTAACCACATAATGTGGGACATTTTTAATTATTATTAAAGGACTTGTCAAAAACTGCCTCCTATTTTTCTTGCACTACACAGTTTTTTTTTTGGGTGAACAGGTAGGGGTACTATATACCCCATACTCATTCACATGGGGGGGGCCAGGATCTGGGGCCTCCCTTTCTTAAAGGGGGCTTCCAGATTCCGATTATCCCTGCCCACACACCCCCACAACCACAACCTAGGGTTGTGGGGAAAAGGCCCTTGTCCCCAGAGCCCCCCCCCCCCCCGCCCCAAAGCCTCCCCCATATTGAGGGAAAATGGCCTGGTAGGGTTCAGGAGGTGGAGGGGCATTCGCTTGTCCCCCTGCTTTTCTGGCCTGCTAGGCTGCATGCTTGGATAAGTGTCAGGTATGGATTGTGGCGGAGAGAGTGCCCACTCCATATTTATTTTTTTTTGGCGTGGGGTTTCCCGCTCAAAATCTATACCAAACTTGAAACTGTTTTTTTTTCTCTCAAAGTCAGATCAAAATCAGATCCTGTTCATTAAATCGCATGGAAGTTGGATTAATGTCAGACCGAAGTTTCAGGGCAAAGTCGACAGTTGCATGACTTTCATGACGCACCAGTGTGATATCAGTACTTAGGCAGGCTGCATTTGCTTGCAGACCACTCTAGATAATGTCCACATGTGATGATTAGCATCTATGATTGAAACAACTGAAATCCAATGAATGAAAGTGAAAGGACAGAGACAGTATGGCTGGGGAAGAAAGTGCTAGATGATGCTTGATATCCTGAAGCCAGGAAATTAGGTGGGCTCCATCTGACTGCAGTTATTCATAAATATTAAAGTCTAAAAACACATACCCTTGCAATGCTGCCCCCTTGTTAGACATATTCTTATACTGCAGTTGTAGATGCTATGTACTCTCAAGGCAAACAGAACATCAGACACATTTTACTGAATACATAATTTCTTTTATTAATTTTATTATCAGCTGCAAAGCATCAGACTTTCAGGATTTACTTTTTTTAAACTTCCTACATAAAAATCGAATGAACATGGAAGATAGGTATTTGTACTGCAATGTACATGGAAGTACTGCGAAATCAGACATTATGTAAGTAGTCAAGTAGTATCTATGCAGCAGTAGCAAAGCCAACTTGGTTGTTGCCCAGATCATAGACGGAATAGTATTGCCGGAGGAAGACATCACCCAGGATCCAGAGAGGCTGTCCACTCTGGGAAGGCAGGTAAGTAGGCATGATGCCAATGGTGCAGTAGCCACTGTTTTGCTAAAGGATACAAAAATATATATTTTTCAGCAATATTATACATTGGTATTTCATGGCAGCATACAGTATGCTATTACTAATAAATGATGTACCTGAAGTACATAGGCAGAGGGTGGAAGTGGGAAAGAAACTCCACTTATGGTAAAACTGATGGTGGGAAGACTCTGGATGTTGCTACAGCTGACAGCATACTGTGATAAAAAAAAAAAACACAATAATTTTAGTTATAGAAACAAGCCACCCTAGCAGTAGATCCTGACTTGGAGTGACACAATAAGGCAAGGAACACGTTTTTACTGGCCCAATAATCAAAAGCATGAAGTAATTCACACTCAAAAATCCCCAACTGGTCTTTATTAAAATGGCATAATACAATATATGCTGGTCATACAGAAATCCCGATGGATTGTACACTATACTTCTTTGGTCATAGAATCATTTGGTTTTACAAACTAAGCATGTATAGGCATTTGTATTTATTTAGGCATTGTAGAAATGTTAATGATAGGGGACAGCCAATAAAAAAAAAAAAAAAATGCCTGAAACATACAAAAGCTAAAGCCAAGGTAGGTTCTTGGAATAATGTGTCAATGGAAGTCTGACAATTTTAGTCTCTTTTATCTTACCTGTCCATTCTGATCTTGTTGAGCACCAATGGACTGCATGAGGGAGGAGAAGACTGATTGAGGAGCGGTCAACAGAGAAGTACCAGTATCCACAATACCCTGACATCCTTGGCTACACCATCCAGTAGCTTGTCCGTTAACTGAGAATCTGAAATTATGTATGCATGTTTTTATATAATCATCACTTACATCTATCATGACCACATTACTAAAGCAGAGCATTTGATAATAATACCTAAAGATTTAATGCTGCTTATTTTTAAATCAGTCACCAGGTAATGGCTGCAACAATGTTTTTCTCTACAACAGAATTCCTATTAAGAGCAAGATCATTCCCATTTCTTTATCAAATACTTATTTTCCAAATTACTTTACACGTCAATAATAAAAAGATCCAAAATAATTGGAAATTTTTGGAAAATCACTGCATATACTGTAGGTAACTTCTGTGCCGATCACTGTTCTTATCGTATTGGTACCCATATAGAACATCAGTGTTTCCTGAAACTTTTCTAAAATCTAAAATGCATCCAAATTACGTAAGTTTGCTCTTTTAATAATTTGAGAATTGGCACTTACTATGGATATGACAGCCTGATTTGATTGTCTATATTATGTCAACATATGAATTTTAAATACCCTTGGATTCCAATTTGCCAGTATGTTTCAGAAGTCACGGGAGTCCAATAAATTTGTCCAGAATAGTAGTTTTGGTCAACGCCACCAAAAGCAACTTCACCGCCATTCTGAGAGTTCTCTTGTCTGTAAAGCACATTGCAAAATTATGCCAAATAACAAAAATCTTGTAGGAAACAGAATAATGTAAACCGATATAAAAAAAATAAACTCACCCACTAAGGTAGAATCCAAAAAGAGGCTGGTTGATGAGATTCTGTTGAATCATGCCTTGCATCACAGTGGTAGCCCCACCCTCAGCAATAGATGGGTAGGCCAGACCCAAAATACCATCAAACTGAGCATAGACAAAGTTGGTTCCAGGCTCAGTCACACTCAAGCCAAATTCTTGCTGGGAAATAGCTATATTCTGGATCTGTATACATTTAGAAAGAGTTTTAGCATTAGCATAAATTGCAGTAAAAGATGTTGTTAGTTCATAATAATTACCGGTACACTCGTAAAAAATTAATATATATGGGTTATCTAGTCAAAAAAAAAGCATTTTCTCATTATATTTTGGATAAAACCAGTTACAGTAGCTTAAATGTCTATATTATCTAAATATATACGAGGCCGAGCAGGGAGTGATGGACGTGCTGACGTAGTTGTCAGCACGGAGGGAGGGGCTTGAGCCCGCAGCCGACGAAAGCTGGAGTGAGGTCGGGAGGAGCGTCGGCTTATCGCTGGAGAGAGAGAGACACGGCGATGGCCCGTCACCCCCCCGGAGAAAGAAGCTAGACGCCGCAGCGTTCAAAGCATCGAGGAGAGCAGGTGTCCCGACATCCGACCCGGCTCCGCAGAGCAGCGGCGTTCCCCCTAGCTAGACGCCCCACCGCATCTCGCCTCGCCTCCCCCTCTACCCCCACCGCTCAACCAGCAGGCTGGCAGGGCACACTCAAACAGAGGAAAACACTGCATGAAGCGACGCTACTGTGAGTATGCGCTCCAAACAAAACCTCCAGCTCTAAAATGTGCCCTAAGGAAGGTAAGACCGCAAAACTGTTTTTTTTTTTGGGATGCGATTTTGAAACCCTCTGGAAGGTATAATCAAATTCCCCCCCAAGCCTTTAATATGAATGATTCTATAGGGCAGGCACTTCAAGATAGCTCATGTCCTATACCGCAGGTTGGTCCTTAAAGTGATAAGACCGTAATTGCATTTGAACCGTTGGAACTGTTTGAAAGTCAAAGGTTGGTTGCACGATTGGACGTACGGACGTAGTCGGGAGACTCGGACGCCGCGGTCCTCCAGTGATGGGAAAGCAATAAACCTATCCCTATTCCTACCAAAAAATGTACCTAAAATTGTGTGTCCAGCAATCTATGCGATTCTATATAAATTCTTGGAGACACTAATTAGGGATTTTGGCTATTGAACCTAAGTATGACTCCCTGATCAGCGGTCACAACAGCAACGTGCGATAAATTGGGAAGGCCATTTTTGTGTGCCAGGATATCACTAGTATAGGGAAAGCAGTACAGGACATGTGTTTTCCACCGCACAGGGAAAACCAATATAACCAGTAGACCCAGTAGTGTGAATTTTGATGTATGACCTCGGCTCTCCCCCCCACCATCCCGCCCCAGCAAATGTGGCACTAACAAATACGGTCGGTGCTGCAAGGAAGGCCCCGACCGCACTTTACACATTAGAAGCTGCACTAGAGACTGTATGTGCGACCCTGATCGGCGCCTGAGAAGCTCTATTTTCCCCATGCTAAAAAACTGCACTGTCGAATGAAAGTGTGATTATGATTGGCGCGGGGAAGATCGATCACCACACACTAAAAGCCGCCACATGGTATGAAAGTGAGATTCTGATCGGGGTCTACGGAGATACGTTGCCATATACCAAATACTGTACTGTGGAATGAAAATACGGTTCAGACTGGTATCTAAACCCACTGGCCACTGTGGCCCGGCCTGACGACAGCTGTTTGAAATAGGACCGGTATCTCAGATTATGTTTGCCGTACTTAAACCTCAGGTTTCTTTTAAACACGAAACTATGGTGAAAATATAAAACCACATATTTGTACGTGGCCCACGTCATCTAGATCAGTGACCCCAAGTAGCATATTGTAAGTATCTACTGACGCTACCAGCAGAGCTATTTGGTAGAACACGGAAAAGGTGTAAACTGCTTATTTTTGAAGCTAACTAGCAGGAAGGGCAAACAAACCCCCCCATCCAAATAAAACAGCCCCAGCCATTGCGTAAGTGTCTAGTACCCCACTCAAAGACCCTACAAAAGGTCTCCTCCAGTCCTTTGCAAACTTGACCGTCCACACTAAAGGGACACGCAGAGGGGTAAAGGACAGCCTTAAAGGAAGGATCTTATTAAAAGGCAGGAGGTGGAAAAGGGCTTGGGAGGCCCAGACCCATAACAAGACTGGGGAAGAGAATCAGGCCCACGAAAAAGACCAACATGAGTAAAGACCCATCTAAACAGCCTAAGAAAGCTACCACCAAAGGCAGTAAAGGGGAGACAAGCACAATTAAACACTATTTAAGACAGGGTGCAAGCCCAAAAACATCTGGAAAAGAAACTCGGGCCGGAGTCTCCCCGGAGAGCAGGGACGGGGTGGAAGGAGAAATTAATGACTCCAGAGCGGACCTTACAATGGAGACTGAGACTGAGCCTAGCAGGGGGGAGGATCAACAATCAGGAACCCACATCCCCAATAAACTTGAAATGGAGGCGATGCTCTTACGCCTGGAAAATGTAATCAAACTCGAAATTAACACTCTACGGGAGGATATGGGCCATCTGCTGTCCAGGGTTGAAGCGGTGGAGGGGAGAGCGGACTCTATAGATTTGGAAATCGCGAAGTTGAAAACCCAATTAAAAGACGCCTACCTCACGCAGAGAGATACCCTCTATAAGATTGAGGACCAAGAAAATAGGGATAGGAGGCAAAATCTGAGGCTGCGTGCCATCCCGGAACAGAGAGGGGAAGACCTAGATAGAAAACTATGGGAAATCTTGGGACCTATAAGCGGCAAGGACTTGGATCATTTTCCTCATACAGAAAGGATACACCGAGTAGGAAGACCCGAAAGGGGGGGCGCAGAACGGCCCCGGGACATAATTGTCAGATTCAGCCGCTTTAAAGAAAAAGAGGATCTGTGGGCTAAAATAAAAAATAAATCTCCCATACTGCATAAAGAAGCTGAAATTCAAATATACGCTGACCTATCGGCCCGAACCCTTGAAAGACGGAGACACCAGAAACCCCTATTGGAAATATTGAAAAGGGAAAACATAAGATACAACTGGGGTTTCCCCTCATGTTTAATAGGGCTTAAGGAGGGGTGCTCGGCCAGGTTGAGGTTCCCTGAGGAAGTGCAGGGGTTCTGTACAAAACTCGGGATCCCAGTCCCGAATCTGCAAGGCTAGCCACAAAAGAATCCAGCTCAAATCGGCCCTGCTCCCACCCCCTCTGCGCCCCGAGCCCGGGCTGCGGAGGGGGAGGGGAGGGCTCAACAAGCTCCACCTCACCAGGAATCCGGAGTCTAAGGGAAGCCACAAAGGATGGCCCCCAAAGACCCGGGGACCCTAGTTAGGGTAAGAGAGGGGGGGGGGAGGGGAGGGAGGGGGGAAGGGGGGGGGGGAGGGGGGGGATGGGAGGGGGGGGGGATGGGGATGGGGGGGAGGAGGGAGGGAAACCACGTCCGCTGTGGGGCTGCTGTCACTATCAATATCCCAGGGGGAAAAAAAAAAAAAAAAGGGAAAAAACAAAAAAAAAACAAAAACAAAAAACCTCAAAAAATAAATGAAGGATCTAGAAATTAAATTTTTATCATATAATGTGAAAGGCTTAAACTCTCCCGGTAAGCGAGCAAAAATTTTGGAGGAAGCAGAGAGATATGGCGCAGGCATAGTGTTCCTGCAAGAGACCCACCTGGCACATTCCTCAAATATCAGACTTTTTTCTCCAGCTCTCCCAAATTGGTTTTATGGAGATACTATCTCGAGCAGGGCAAGAGGAGTGGCTATTGGGATTGCGAGGGACATTGACTTTACGGTGGAGGAGAGAATGACGGACCCCGAGGGGAGGTACCTGTTTCTTAGGGGCTCCCTCCTAGGGGTAGAACTTACACTGGCCAATGTTTATGCCCCCAACACCAGACCCATCCCATTTCTCGAAGCAATTTTGCGTAAGCTAAGGGCCTTCAGGAAAGGATATCTGATCCTGATGGGGGACCTCAATTTTGTGATGGACCCCGCGAAGGATAGTACGTCTGGTGGCACGGGGAGGGGCAACATACAACTGAAGCGAATCAAAAAAAAACTAGCGGAGGACCAACTGGTGGATGTGTGGAGGACCCAGCACCCGCAGTTGAGGGATTACTCGTTCTTCTCCCCTGTCCACCAGATGTACTCTCGCCTGGACCATATTTTAATAGACCATGGCATACTGGAAAGGGTCAAGGAAACCGAAATTGGAATAGCTTCCCTCTCGGACCACACGCCGGTATCCATGAGGCTAAGGTTCCCCGAATACAAACAACCCTCTAGCGGATGGAAACTCAACCCGGAATTGTTATACGACAAAGAAATCAGGGATTATATCAAAAAGGAGCTAGAATGGTTCTTTCAAATTAACGACAACGGAAAGGTCTCAGAGGCACAACTATGGGACGCTCATAAAGCGTTCATTAGGGGGCTTCTGATAGCTAAAGCTTCATGGAAAAAAAAGGAGAGGGTGAGAAAAACGCAGGCTCTAATAGCAGAGATTAAAACCCTAGAGCAAAAGCACAAATCTGGGGGGGCACTCAGCCAGGGCACATATATAGAGCTTACAGATAAGAGAGAGGAATTAAAAGATCTAGCTGAACAGGAAGTCAGACAGAAGTTCAATAAATTGGCCAGGGAACAATATATCTGGGGCAACAAGCCAGGGAAATATTTAGCAAGGAAACTTCAAAAAAAGAAAACTAGAAACTTTATTGAAAAAATCCAAACAAAAAACGGGGAGATGAAGTATACCCCTAGTGAAATAGCCTCGACATTTAGAGACTATTACAAAGAACTTTACGAGGTGAAAACCAAGGGAAACAACGACAGCATTGGAATTAGCCAGAAAACCTCCGAGTTCCTAGAGAGGGCAGGGCTGACAGCCCTAGGGGGAGAGGAGAGAGATGAGCTTGAGAGGCCAATATCCGAGGAGGAGATTTTAGCAGCCATTAAGAACTCTCCAACAGGGAAGAGCCCGGGCCCGGATGGCTTTACGGCCTCATATTATAAAACGTACAAAGAGATTCTTGTACCGAGACTGCTGCGATATATGAATGGATTAGGGATAGACTATAACATGAGCGAAGAGGCCCTAAAAGCGACGATCACTCTTTTGAGGAAGGATGGGAAGGATGGATCGGTGTTTGAACTACAGACCCATCTCCTTATTAAATTTCGACACAAAATTATACGCAAAGATACTGGCGGATCGAATAAAGGGGCATTTGGGCACACTGATCCATCCGGACCAGGTCGGGTTTGTCCCGGGCAGAGAGGGGAGGGACAATGGGATTCGGACATTGCTAGCCATACAGAGGATGGGAGACTCAGGAACCCCCAGTCTACTCCTCTCGATAGACGCTGAAAAAGCGTTCGACAGAGTAGACTGGGGGTTCATGTTCAACACTCTACAGAGGATGGGTTTCGGACCCAGATTTATCCAAAAAATTAAAACCCTATATAATCATCCGAAAACCAACATCAAGGTCAATGGAACGACCTCCGCGGAGTTCGAACTGTTCAATGGTACTAGGCAGGGCTGTCCACTCTCCCCTCTCCTTTTTATTCTATCCCTGGAACCGCTGCTAGCCACAATCCGCAGAAACCCAGAGGTGGAAGGCTGTAGAGTCGGCAGTGAAGAGCACAAACTTGCGGCCTTCGCCGACGACGTCCTCTTTTACATAAGCTCACCCCAGAAGTCGGTCCCCATATTGCTTAAAATTTTAATGGAATATGGGGAACTAACAAATTTTAGAATCAATGCCTCAAAAACATTTATCCTTAATATTAACCTCAATAAAATAGAGAAACAGACCTTACAGAAAACAGTTAGTTTCGTCTGGAAAAAAAGGATAAAATACTTAGGAATAGAACTGGCCAATAACCCGAGGAAACTATACAAAATAAACTATATCCCACTCCTAGAAGATATTAAAAAAAAATGTCAAGAGCTGAAGGGAAAAATTTTATCCTGGATAGGCAGGATTAATTCGGTAAAAATGATGATCCTTCCAGTCATCACATATAAATTCCAGATGCTCCCCCTCCCTCTCCCAAAACAGTACCTCGGTAAACTAAGATCTATTATAATGAATTTCATATGGAATTACAAAAAACATAGAATCTCCCTCCAAATTCTAAAACAAGATAAAAGCCAGGGCGGTCTGGCGGTCCCAGACATAGAAAGTTACTACCATGCCATAGCACTATTAAGAATCGCAGAATGGGGTAAAACAGGTAACACTAAAAGATGGGTTAGCTTGGAGGAAGCACTGAGTGAAGCTAGGCTGGGGAAGATTGTGTGGAATCCTCCGAAAAGCCGGACACTGGGAGAAAAAACACATATAATCACAATCACGACTTTGAAAATTTGGGACAAAATATATAAAATATTCAACAAAAATTATAATTTGCCACTTATAGCACTTAAAGAAAATCCTTTTTTCCCGCCAGGGTTAAAGGAAATAGGAGGTGATTGGATCAGAATGGATTGCACGAGATTAGGGGAAGTTATTAGTAAGGGGAAGGTTATGACATTGCACGAGTTACAGAATAATGAGGCTTTCTCCATTGATGGATGGCGGCATCGCCAGCTGACCCATTTTGTGGGCTCTCTTCCCAGCCCATTAAGGGAGGCTAAGGATTTAACAAAATTAGAGAAAATCTTTATGGCAGAATGTTCAAAAAAAAGAATATCTAGAATATATAAACTGTTACTAGAAAGAGATAGACCGGAGATGCCGTCATACCTTACCAAATGGGAAAGCGAATTAGGAACACAATTAGAAATAGGCACAAGTAAGAAAATTTTTAAATTAGCACATGGGTCAGCGGTAGATGCGAGAACTGCAGAAACAAACTTTAAGTGCATGGCTAGGTGGTATAGAACCCCAGACAGGGTCAGCAATTTCCAGGCGGATACATCGGCGAATTGTTGGAGGGGGTGTGATCAAAGGGGCACAATGGGTCATTTATGGTGGGGGTGTCCTAAAATCAAAAAATTCTGGGAGACTATCCTAAAATACATAAAAGAAATAACAACAATTGAGGTAAAAAATGACCCTTGGGTGGTACTTATGCACGCCACACCCAAAGAAATTAAACAATATAAAGGCTCATTGATACCCCATCTGCTTAATGCGGCCAAAAAGGTAATTCCAAGGAGGTGGAAAGACAAGGAAAGCCCACCCTTATGGGAATGGGTTGACGCAGTGGAGTCCACCTTCATGATGGAATGTGTGTTGTACACGGGGGAGGAGGACAGAGAGGCCACGAGGGCTATATGGGAGAGCTGGAGAAAATTCAAGAGATCTTGGAGCTACAGGGAGGTTTTGCGAATGCAGCCATGACAACTGAGGATCCCTGGGGGGTGAAGCCGAAAAGAGATCTAGCCATGGAAAGGCTGACCCCAAGGGCAGAGAAGATACTGGGGTGAAAGGACCACCTTTTAATAACAAAACAGCGGACGGGGATGGGGAGGGTCGGGGCATGGGAGGGATAGGGGGGAGGGGGGGGGAGGAAATAAAGACCCCCAGGGGGGCCAACTGGAAGAGTGATGGAACAGGATTTAGGATAAAGGAAGCGGAGGGGGAGTGGAGGCTGGGTGGGATCACGGATGTATACATGTATTTATGGGCTTTGTGAATTTTTTTTTTTTTTTTTTTTTTTTGTTGCCCGACTCAGGACCTCGATTCCCCCAACTCCAGGGGGAAAAAAAAAAAAAAAAAGGGCGAGAATGAAATAATCCACTAATGATGCTAAGACAAATTGGAGGGATGGAGATGCGGGCATAGCTGACACTCACCTACAAACATTCTTTCTGAAGTGGAAAAAAAAAAAAAAATATTATCTAAATATTTTTTTTCAAAATACACATACCTGAACAGTGTCATATCCAAGGATTCCAGTCAGACTACCAGTGCCGTACTGCAGTGAGAACTGCTGCTGGTTTGAGGAATAGCTGGAAGACTGGCTGGGGTTAAACAGAGGATGATTGGCTAGAGGGAAAAAAATATGTATTAAATATAGATATCATGTAAACTGTATTGTGAGTATTAAAATAAATATACTAACAGGTCAGTAATTTATATAAGCCATTCTACTCACCAGGCAAATAGCTACATACACAGTTAGAATACATATATTATTATACACATATTTACTGTTTAACCTGCCACAGGATTTACAATTTTTAATTAAAGTATGTAAACCCTAAACATGTTCTCATCTTATTTGCTCCATTTTGTTATGCTAGTTTTACAGGTGAAAAAAAAGGGAATAAAATTGGAAATACCTTACTGGTAATACCTGGTATGCTGCAATATACTAAATTTTTACTCTTGGGAGTCAATTCATGGGCCAGCTACCTGCTCATTGGACAGAGGTGATGTTGTTGATTAATTGAACATGGATAAAAGTGTGTCCCCTGCCTAATTGTGACTAAAGCCTAGTACGCACTATTGTTTTTTTTTTTTCATTCAACCCAGCAGGCTGAACGAAAATAAACTAAAGAACTTGGGAGGAGCCACTGTATTAACTATCCAATGTTAGTACAGCGCTCTCCCCCGCTGTGCTATTGTGTTCTCCCAAAACACACCCTAAGCCCTGATCGAATGCCGGTCAGCAGACCTTTTTCCGTCGTGCCTCTTTGACAGAAGCCGGCCGAACACCGTACACATGGGCCAAATGTTGGCAGGTTTCTATTGAACCTGCCGATGTCGCCCAAATTTGGCCTGTCTGTATGGACCTTATGGTGGGCCATGCATTATGCAATTTTCTTTCCTTCCACTATGGGTGGAAGGAAAGAAAATTGCTCGATTCCCCCATCAGCATAGTAAGTGTTGATGGGGGAATCCCTCCCCAGCGGGAGGGATTCTCCCATTAGTATGGGAATTGAATAAGTGACAAATATAATAATAATAATAATAATATCTAAATCTATGTCATTGAGGCAAGTCAGCATCTTCAGAAATGAATGCCATGGGGAAATTCTATAAGTAAAACAACTACCCTACCTATAGAAAATACAAGGGTATTTTTTTGCATTTACATTACTGCCCAAATTGCAAACATTATTCCATCTGTATTATTTAAGTTAAATTTTGCAAGATATGTACAGTTTTCTTCTCTTGAACTTTTTAAAGGGTTGGATTTAAGCATCCAACTTCTTTTACCTTCCCTGACTGAGCTAATTCCTTGTTAGCTGATAACTTCCTGTACTCTTCCTGTACTGTTATGGAGAAGAGTCCTAAAACACTCCGCGTCCTAGGGTGACAAGGCTACTCAGCATGGTTGTCACCCTAGAACTTGAAATTAGTTAATTGTAGGATTACCAGGATAAAATAAAGGAAACAAATGTGAAAAAAAGAAAGCCAATGCAGCCACCTCATCCAAGTACATTTGGACTGCCATACTATGAATTTTTATTCCTAGTTTTAGATACACTTTAACTTCATGTTTGAAAATAGATCTAATCTCTAACTGCATAAAAATGAATCTGATTATTAAAGCTCTATTGATCTATAAAGTAACGTTTTTGATGGGACCACTCAACAGTCTATCTCTTCTCAATTCAAACCTTTACATCCTGAGTGCTAGAAAATTCAATAAGGGGCACCACATTTTATAGCAATTTAAAGAATCACAACATCTTTATTCAATTCCTTTTTATAATTTGAAATAAATACCATATTTATAGTTATTATACCGTGTTTCCCCGAAAGTAAGACAGTGTCTTACTTTCTTTTTATCCCTAAAAGCCCCACTATGTCTTACTTTCGGGGTATGTCTTATATTGGGAAAAAATTATTAACATTATGGGGCAGATAGCACATCAGGGCACATCATGGGGCACATAGCAGATCAGGGCACATTATGGCACAAGGCACATAGCACATCAGGGCACATTATGGGGGACACAGCACATCTGGGCACATTATGGGGCACATAGCACATCTGGGCACATTATGGGGCATGGGCACATTAGGGCATCAGGGCATGGGGCACATTAGGGCATCAGGGCATGGGGCACATTACAGGGCACATCTGGGGATCTTACTTGGAGCATGCAGAGTAGCGCAGGAAGCGTCCATCTGTCATATGTTTTCTCTCATGTCACGCTGCTCGCTCCCTGGCGGCCCCTCCTCTCTTCTCGTCTATCCCAGATGATGTCTCAAGCCAATGGGGATTGACGAGAAGAGAGGAGGGGCCGCCGGGGAGCGAGCAGCGCTGAGTGACATGAGAGACAACGTATGACAGTAGACGCTTCCTGCGCTACTCTGCATTCATCTCATTCGGCTCTGGCGGCGGCTCTGGTTTCTGCAGGCAAATCCCCCGTGTTTCCCCGATAGTAAGACATACGTCTTACTTTCGGGGTACGGCTTACATTAGCTGTCCCCTCTGACACTCCTGATACGTCTTACTATCGGGGGTGTCTTACTATCGGGGAAACACGGTATGTAGTACAAATTGTCTTGCTATCCAAGGTGCCCTTTCTCTGCCATTTACAGTATCTACCACATATATGTACTTGTAGTTATCAGTAATATTAGTTTTAATGAGAAGCAATGGTCTGTCTAGATTTTTAGAAACTGTATGTGTCTAAACTTAATTCTCTTTGTCCAATACCTACAATAGACTATGTAAGTTGAGTACAAAAAGACAGTATACAGTGTACAGTATAGTCTTAAAAAAATTGGTTTAGGCTGGGTTCACACGAGTGTGAATTCGATGTGGGTTTCACCGCATCCAATTTGCATGACAGGAGATTGTGACCGGCTGTCTATGGAGTTGGTTCACATATCTCTGTGGCAGCTGTTGAGCGGCTTGTACCAGAGTCCTGTTCGTCTTTGACTCCGTTTCAGGGCCAAATTCAGAGAACAGGGACGCACTGGAACCCTGCTGTGAGCCGCATCCGTCTTAGATGTGAACCCAGCCTCAATGTTAGTGTTTATTATGAACTACTACTAGCTTTGAACCACAAAAATAATATCTCGTAATTTGTTTTGTGATTTACCTACAAAAAAAAAAAAAAAGATAAACATTAGATTTGCTAATTAATAAGATCATATAAAAATGGATCAATATGTCATTTACTTACTGCAGGCCTGGCTTTGACAGTAGGTTGAAGCTACCCACAGGTTGGAGGACCCAGTATCAAACAGAACGAGGAAGTTCTGAGGAGGAGTTCCAATACTGATCTCACCATAGTAAGACATCTACAGAGAAAGAAATCAATTACTCAAACCCATGTGTTTTCTAAGCTAGGTTTAGTGATACAGCAGATACACCCCATGCTAGGACTAATGCATAGAACCTATGTTATTTTTCTGAATTGTACAGAGAATGAAATAAAGTCCATATGTGCTTTCTGTGTGCATTACAAAATTTAAACACCAAAGTATATTCTGTGATATTTAAAATCGTATCAAAAGATAGAAGGATTGGCTGTTTAATTACCATGGACATAGAGGAGGGTATAACCACTCATTAGCATGTCGGGCAATATTTTACCATTTGTAATTAACCAAGGAAAGAACAAGCGATTCCTAGGCAAAAGAGAAGTAGCCATCAGCCCATGCAGAGAATTACTGTGAGGAAGCCTACATTTTTTTCATGATTATGTGTTGTCCATATTAATACAGAAATACCACTACAACTTTTTGGTAGGCTATGGAAGGGTTAGATCCTAAGACCGTAGGCTATACCCTTCTTGGAGCATATATCAACATTTCTGTCTTGAGACAATAGAATGTCATCTTTGAGAGCGGTCACTTAATTGGCGACCCTGTTATGGGATTTCCCCTCAACTCCTACTGACAAATGTCAGATTCTGCATATCCCCTTGCTCTCGGTTATGGTGATAACTACTAATGGGACAGGAAGTGGGGGTATGTCACCCCAGAAGGGTCAGAGAAAGCAACCTAAAACTAAGGTATGCAAAAAAGTGTAAAAAAGTTTTGTCTGGAGTTCTATAATGGACCCATTCACATGATTAAAGTGTGTTAACACACAAATGTTCACTTTTTTTGCATTGAGGAAACCCACTTATTTGAATGAGCTGCCTAATGCACCAAAAAAGGTGCATGTACTATTTCTGGCAGAGCACAGAAACACAGCAGTTGCACTGGGCTGAAACACACATCCAAGGCAAGGTACATTGGAGCACTATCAAAGTGAATGGTGCTGCATTGCACCTTACATTTTAAATGACTTTAGGAATGCCCCTAAACATTTTATTTATAATAGGATGCTCTCAGCAATATCAATTTACTTTGAAGATTAAACAATACAAATTTCTAGTGGGTCATAAAGATTTGCTTAAAACATTTTAAAAAGCAATACATAACAAATATTGCAACCAGGCAATGCATGACAACAGTCACATGGTGTTACAAGTGTCCACAGATACCTACATCCATGTAGTTTGACAGAGGCTCAAAGGCAGTGGCAAAATTGTTATAATACTTTGTAGCTGGATCAACCACTGGAGCTTTGATACCATGATCTCTCATTACTTCCCTCATGGACTTAAACTTCTTCAGGGGGACTCTGGAGAAAAAAAATTTTAGACTTTAGCAAAAAGGCAAAAGCAGACAGCAAAATTAACTGAATAGGCCTATCAAATATTGCTTTAACAAAAATTCTTAGTGGGGTTAACAAATCTCATACAATGATAATGTGGTCTGATGTGGCCCTACACAGTACGATTTTGAAGTCACTCAGTGTTCCCATTATTTTCCACAAACAAGTGCAAGTCCTACCCCAAACACATTTCAGGATTGGGAATATTTTTTATACCTAAAGTTCTTTGCCATTGTAGACAATGCCAAGGCAGGCCAAAGATGCCCTGGTAGAATTATCTAACCTCTGTGATAGGGATGACCAAACCATCCACAAAAATGTTTTCATGATAAAGTCAAAATAACATAGGTTTGGGTTTCTTTTTTTTTGCTTTTCGACATAAACCTTTTTTAATGAAAGGAGGGCAAATGCTTAATGCATATTATCTGCCCAAAGGGGATTAGTTAAATCCTATGTGTTCTTATGGAAAACTGTATATTTATTTATCATTAATTTATTATTACAGGTGCTTATATAGCACCATCATAATATGAAGCGCTTTACATACATATTGTACATTCACATCGGTCCCTGCCATCATGGAGCTTACAATCTAAGGCAGGGCTTGACAAATTTGCTTGGAATCTAGGAGCCAGCTAAAAAAGTTAGGAGTCGGGTTTTTTTTTTTTTTTTTTTTTTTTTTTACGACCGACAATGGTTAATTTTTATATTGAAAATAAATATCTTAAATTTACACAAAGATGACTAGAACCAAAACATACATATATATTTATGTGTATATATGTGTATGTTTGGTTCTAGTCGTCTGTGTAAATTTAAGATTGGTTAATTTTTATAGGAAGGGCTCCATTAGCATTGCTGGATGTCATATCAACGGCCACCACTAGATGGCGCCAAAATCCTAGAAGAAAGTATAGGCTTGCAGAAGGCCGCAAATCCACGGCCTTGATTACCGTCCAGCGTGGCCCGATGCGATCGCATGCCGGAGAGGGGGTCCGCACGGAGACAGGACACCCCAGCTGTGCCGCCCCAGGTGCCAGGTCGCTAATTCTAGTCGCAAATGCGACCTGGCGCCCGGGGTTTGTCGAGCCCTGATCTAAGGTCCCTAACTCACATTCATACATATACTAGGACCAATTTAGACAGGAGCCAGTTAACATACCAGCATTCCTTAGAAGTGTGGGAGGAAACTGGAGTACCCAGAGGAAACCCACGCAAGTACAGGGAGAACATGCAAACTCCAGGCAGGTAGTGCCGTGGTTAGGTATGTAATGTATGCAGGCAGGTTTAAATCAGCTGTCTACAAGAAGAATGTATAATTTTTGTGAACCAGTTTAGGGAAGGTTTAATGCCATCTCTGCTGGCTCGCTGGCTTTATGCAGGGTTCTTCCCTCCTCCCTGTAACATATAAAAGGGGGGGGGAGGCTCTGCCCAAGCAAGTCCTGCCACATGGGAAGCACCAAGGAGGCACACAGAGGAAGAAGTAGCCCTTTACAGCCAGCAATTACCTGCCTGGAGAGAGAGAAGTCTGCATGGGAAGCTGCTGTTGGGCTGCTGTGCTGTGTAGTCCCACAAGTGACTGGAGGATAAGCATGGATTTCTACCAGTTAATGGACTTTCTCCTTTCAAATGTATGCCTGGGCAGCCACTAAACAGTTAGTTAGGGTTAGGATGTTAAGGAATTTGTTTGCACTTTATTATGTTACTCTGCAAGACTTTACTTAAAGCTTATTAACTGTGTTGAGCCTGGTCTGAAGTTACTAATAGGATACATGTGTGTCACAAGGCAGATATGCTAAACTACTCTGGGACTGTAATAGCATTATAAGGGTATAAAGTACCGTACACTACGATACTGATTGTACCAAGCAAGAGCAAGGTTGTTACTAAGGATACTCCTGGAACGAATTATGCTCATAATCCGAGGTTCCACTGTACTTGTTTTACAAATGAAAACAATTGGCAACTTAGGGTCAAAATATACTGCTAGTTTCTAAAAAGGGGAAATCTTAAATGTCTTAAACTAACCTAGCAGTAAAGCCACCTTTATGTTTAGTTTGGTAATCTAGTTCACTGGCTAATCAAACAGGGATTCTTAGTGTCACATATTCCAACACATGTTGAGCTGTAAGTGATGAAATATGAATATACTTACTTAATAATCCCCTCTGAGAGTTGAAGGCAGACGAGAGCAAGAATTAGGAACTTCATTTTGAGTACTGGTTTCCACCTGTGTGTGGTGACTGTGGAGATGTAGGTAGGTTTCCTGCTTATATACCCAGAGAGAGCTTTCTTATCTTATCTACAGAATGTGTTATCATAATGTCAATGTCATTAGGTACTTTAAGAAATTTTGCATCCTTTGAAATCACATTGGAAATCACTGTTGACTTTTAATTTATTAAATCATCTTGGACTTTGGACTTTCATGGTACGGTAAAGACTCACATATGCAAATGTATAAAAAAATATACATTTATTAAGATAAAACATGACTAAAATAGCCCTTTTGAGGAGAAAGTACGATACACATAAGCTTGAATCTCTGAAAAGGAACTGAAAGAGTAAACGTGTATCCATCCGGGAAAGGGGGGGATCAGATAATCGTCGTTTGTCAGTTCAACCTCTACATATTTCGCAGTGAGACCGATTCTTCAGGAGTGTACTTCAGAGTTTTTTTATCTGTAGATATCTCTATAGAAAACAAACACATTATATATATATATATATATATATATATATATATATATATATATATATATATATATAAAAAAGGGGGGTAACCAGTGCGCACAACCTCACTAAAAAGTTAAAAAATTATATATAATGGAAAGCTGCCAGCATAAAAGTGAGGCGGCCGAGACCGGAAGCTTCCTGTATCTTCATTGTTTTTAATCGGAAATTTAAATGCGAGTTACTATTTATTTTTCAATAAATTTGTTTGTGATATACTACACATTGGAGCCCCTTATCTCTTCCTCTGACCATATATTGAAAATCATTATCTGGAAATCGGAGCGCCGATGTACCTTGGATCTAACACAGGGAGATTGATCGATCGACATTACACACACACACGCGCGTTACTAGGCCTGTGGAGGCCGCTGTGTGAGGTGAGAGGCTGGGGGAAACAGTGGGGGGCACCCGAATGGCACGGACCACACTTGATGCATGGATCAGCACTTTTTAAACACCAATTGCACAAAGTTTTTTGTTTACAGATAATCTTTGGATGAACTATTATCATTATAGTGGACTTATTTATAATTTATTTATTTTTAAGCCACCGGGACTTGGTGTTATATAATTCATTTATTAATATTAAATATTTTTTTATTCATTTTTTTTTTCTTTATAATTTCATTGGATGTGTTTTGAAGTTTTTTTCAGTCACAGATTTTTTGGTGGCACGTATTGCACTTTATATACACGTTATGCTTGTTTTCACAGTCTAAATTATTCACACAGGATTGAAAGATTGGTATTGCACAATATTAGAGGAATTGCACTTTATGATATTTTGGATGAATTTTATTTGTGAATATTACTTGATGAATTTCATTTGCAAATATTGCACATATATGGACATTATTGGATGAATTTTATTTTTATAATTATTGCACACTATGGATTTTTGCACATGAGGATATTTTATTCAGCACTTTAGATTTAATATATTTTTTAAGAAGATTAAGATTTTTATATATCAATATATTTTATAGGAAGGGTAGCGCCACATACCATCTGAATTTATATATTATTTAATATATATATATATAACACATATATATGAACAAACTTCAAAACAGTAAAGTAGAGTATATACAATAATAGTTGCAAAGATTTGGACAATCATGGAACCCAGCTCTGTCTGCCACAGAGGTGAACCAATTCAAAAATCAAGCAACCTTAATCTATAATATCCATCATACAATTCAGCCCTGTAGATGTATCCCCGAACAGAATGGACATATGGAGCTTACCAGCACAGGAGTGGCATAAACCAATAGGACATCTCAGGCACCCAAGGGCAATTTCCTGCCTCTTAATTCTCAAATTGATAGGACGATGGTACATTACTATAGCTTTATTTGTTCAGTAGTAATAATTTATTTTGTCATTAGGTACTTTGTCAATTATTGCCTATTTTTAAAATCTAAGATTTAGTATAAGCAAATATTAAAGTACATTCTGAAATTTTGCATCCTTTGAAATCACATTGGAAATCACTGTTGACTTTTAACTTATTAAATCATCTTTACAAACCCTGCTATTGTTTGTTTTAAAGGAGACTTTTGCTGAGAAAAACATGGCGGTTGCCATAGCTGAACTATATATATATAACTATTTCATGGATGCCATTCAGCGCCATAGATTTTAATAATTTCTGAGGTACTGATCCTGAGCATACATGGCATATCAAGAGACTGACTTTATGGCTGCATTCTTGTTCTAGGTCAGTGAATAAGTAAAACCACAATATCAGAATGACAGCCAGGCAACCAGCAGGTTTAGAAAAGGTTTAGTAATGGCTGTACCCATAGTGGACTCTAGCCAAAACCTTTCTTCTTACTATTGTAGAAAAGTATTTTTATTGGTTTATTTTGGCTTAGGGGAGACATCCTCTCACTTCCTATGTGCCTAGTGGAACCTGAAGTGAGCAGGGACTTCTTGTGTTGCCTTCATTACAGCGAGGAAAATTATCAACAATAGCGACCAGTATCCAAAGAATAGTGTCAGATTTCCATGCACCATATTTTTTTTTACATCAACACATTATCTCAATGTTATTTCAATGTCATTTTATTTAGCCAAAACTGGCTTATGGGTGAAGTTAGCATTTAATTTCCCTATGCTGTTTGAAAAATACCATAAGAGAAGATATTTTAGCTCACTTCCATAAGATCTGGCAATCTCAGATATCTTTCTCTAACACAAACCATGCAAGAACCCAAGTATCAGTGGTGTATCCCTAATGTGTGCAGTGTCGGACACATGGGCCCTGAGGGGGATGGGGCCCACTGTGCACTCACTGACTGCAAACATTAAGGATTTGTGTTTTAAAGGGCTGCCTGTACTCTATGCATCTGCCCTGCAGTCTCCGGCACAGCCCACCTTCCCTCATGCTGTTGATTCCTAGAAGCTGACTGCAACCCAGCCTCTGCTGCCTTAGCAACCAATGACTCACTTGCTCCAGGATTCTCAAAACAAATAATAGAACTTCTGGAGTCTGCCTCCAGACCTGCTCTTCATCCTGGCTCACGCTCTCTGCTCTGCTGCAACACTGTAAACCTAATGTAAACAGAGGTGACCTAATGTGAACAGATGACTTCTGATGTGAACTGGGGGACATCTGATATGTGAAAGGGTGCTCCTGATGTGAATGGAGGACTCTTCATTTGAGGGGATGAACCTTCTGCATGCAGCTCCTGCGTAGCCCTCCTAAATACATACCCAGCTGATCTCGATCCAGCAATGTATATGAGAGCCAAGGCTCACTCGGCTCTCTTGCTCCTCTTTGGCTCAGATACAGCTGTCAATCAGAGCCAATAACGAGAGAGCAGGGGCGGGCCTAGCTCACTCTCTGTGTCTTTACAGAGTAAAGCTCGGGAGCTAGCAAGCACAAGTGCCCCCATAGCAAGCAGCAGGGGGGAGGAGTCAGGAGAGCCAGACCAGACAAGAGCAGGTAAGTATAACATGTTTGTTTTTTAAATTTTTTTTAAAACAAAAGCTTTACAAACACTTTAATAATCAGGTCACACCCACAATTCAACACAGCGTACTATGTGAGGATTACTATCTATTTTTTGTAGAGCTCAAAATTTCAAGTCCTGAGTTACTAGCCAGGCCTTAAGAGTTACTTGCTACCAGTTGTGGGAGAGAGGGGGAGGGGGAAGAGAGAGAGGGGGCAGGGGGGAGAGAGAGGGGGCAGGGAGAGAGAGAGGGGGCAGAGAGAGAGGGGCAGGGAGAGAGAGAGGGGCAAAGGAAGAGAGGGGGAGTTGGAGAGGAGGGAGAGAGAGAGGGGGCAGGGGGAGGGAGAGAGGGGGCAGAGAGAGAGAAAAGGGACTGGGGGAGAGAGAGAGAGGGGGTCAGAGAGAGAGAAATGGGGCAGGGGGAGAGGGAGGGGGGGGAGAGAGAGAGATAGAGAGGGGGCCAGGGAGAGAGAGAGAGATGGGGCAAGGTCTGGTCAGTGACAGTACTCACTCACTTGGAATAGTACCCGGGGGCTCACTGGCTCAGTCAGCAGCCTCTGTTTCAGTGTGGCTGTTGGCTGCTTATTTTTAATCTTCCCGCTTACATCACCTTCACAGATAGAGCACATGGGCAGGGAGAGAGGGGCGAAAGAAGGGAATGCGTGTGAAGCTCAGGGCAGGCTGCAGGCATGCTGGAGTGGACGGAGCAGTGTGGAGAATGGATCCCCTCCTTCCAGGACAGCTGCTCCCCCCCGAGCCAGCTGCCACCCGCACTGTCCACACACTAAGAGCAAGGGATGATCAAGGGGACAGAGCAGCCATTGGAGGAGGAGGAGAGGAGCAGGTGGATGGGTTTTCCATGGGACGGGAACTAATTTTCTCAGCTGAGGGTGAGTGTGGAGCTGCATCGGAGGAGGACCAATGTGGCTCCCCACTTCCGCTCAGCATTAGACGACCTGATCAGTCGTCCAATGCGAGCAAGTGAGTGGAAATTTTGAGGGCTTATTTTTTGTATGGTGGGGGTTAAACATTTTTACACTGAAGGCGATTGGAGTGTTGCATGGCACTTGTTGCATGCCAGGGGGCCCAAATTATGATCTAGGTCTCAGGCCCATCGTATTCAGAAAATGAGGGACACTGTTGTAAATTGAGTGACCCCTGATGTGAACTAGGAGATTCCTAATGTGAGCAGGACGCTCCTGATGTGACTGGGGAATGCCTAATGTGATGGAGGAACACCTGATATGAGTGTGGGAACTCTGATGTGAACAGAGGAGCTCCGGATTTGAAAGGGGGACTGCTGATGTGAACTGGGGGGATGGGGGAACCTCAGGGCTCAAGTCCTGCGGGAACGCATGGGAATGGAGTTCCTGTACTTTTTCCACAACAGGAACTCAGTTCCCATCAGCAGCCGTGTCCTGCAAGACTTTGAAGTATGCGAGCTGTGTGGCAGGTGCTACACCAGCAGCTGCCGACACAGCTCGTAATAGTAAGTGCCACACACCTGACCATTCAGGCATTGCCAGTAGGGGGCCCCATGACAGCTTCCGCTTTGATCTACCTGTCAATCACAGCTAGCTGACCGGTAGATCAGGTCCCTGCTAAGAGATTGTATTTAGTCAGACCTCTCGTGATGCGCTCCTTCCCTCCGGCCCCTCCTGATTTTCTGTCTCCTCATCCACCCCAGTCTCCTGCATACTTGCTCTGTGTGTCCCGCTGAATCCCCCCTCCTCTATCTTCAGTGCCATATGATGAGAGAACCCAGAGGAGGAGCACAGCTATTCTGCTCACAGGACATGCAGGGAGAGAGGTGAGCTGAGGGAGGAACATCAGTTTGGGGTGGTAAGCTGAGCACAATACCTGGCAAAGTTTAATGCCAGGAGGGAAGTTTATGTGGAAATATGTGAAGGGTTGGAATAGCAGCGAGTGTGTGTTGGAGTCCTGCAGAGTTTGCAGCCCCCCAAGCTAACATACATCTCCTAAGCAGGAACACATCATTATCTCCCCAAGCATTCTGTCCAGATAATGTGCAGTTCATTTATGACCTTTCCGTTTAACCCTGTGTTATCCAAACTCTGTTCAATGAAAAGTGTAAACTCACCACATAAACACTCTATATACAAAATAAAATTCCCCAATAAAGATCAGAACATGGTTGTGACAGACCTAGCCGGGACACAGGCTTTTTGAGAGGACTACATGCGAGCCTCCTGCCAACTGATTACGGGCCCCCCAAGACACACTCTCTGTATATGCATTTGGCATTAGCAATAGACTGAATGGGACACAAGCTGTCAGATGCTAATGTCATGAACTCAAGCCACCTGTCTGTTGTGTAAATGAGGCTGGTCTGGCTTGTAAGGTGTATTACACACAATGTTGTTGTGCTAATTAGCCCTGTGTTAATGTTTATGGTAATATCTGTTGAATAGTCATTCCAATTAACTAGGAGCCTTAAAGTCTGACCCTGAAAAGTCTTTTCAGCCAGTCAACTAGTTTGGGTCAATGATTAAGATAATTAGCTCATGCTAATTAGGTTAGCTTTTAGTCATCTGGATATATATAGGTGTGTGAAATGTCAAATAAAGCATTCCTGATGTACCTCAAGAACTAGTGCTGTCTAATTCTTGGGGGTTCCTATAACCAGATCCATTGGACTCATGTTCCAGGACTTAGGAAGCATTTACGGCGGACACCTTGAGTACAGGATCCGTCACATTGTTGGCAAGCAGTGGGATTGTGCTTCCTGCAGTCTGGGACATCCAAACCTCCACCGGGATCCAAGATCAGGATAGAAGACTTCGGTCACCCCAGCGGAGATATGGATCTGGCATCAGAGTTCCCGTGGCTGCTGCGGATCATCCTTGCAGCATACACAAGGACTGTGTCTGAGGAGGAATACCTGGAGCTCAGGCAGCTCGCTGGTATAAAACAGGGCAAGTTCTTTCCAACCCAAGAGCAGCCCCAGGAGCAATGGGTGACTGAGTTGGACAGGCTGGTCCAGCAGGAGATAGAGCTGGACAATCGTTATCGGGCTCTGCAATGGCACGCAGAGCAGGGATATTTAGGGGAGACAACAGAATGCTCCCCGGAGGGATATGACTTTGGAGGCCCTGGATTGCTGTGGGAGAGCCTTACAGATCATTTTGTGTTTGGCGATGAAGGGGAACCTACCCTTGAGGACCTGCGAGAATATAGAGAGGCTATTTGTTAAGGAAGGAACAGCATCTGGAAAGGGCATACAGGAAACTGCTAGAACACGTTCAGCAGCATGCCAGAGAATCGGCAGTGGAAACTCCGGAGATTGTCGTCCCCAAAGCGGAAGTGCTGACAATTGGGCAGAACTCTGCTAACTTCTGCCCAGCACCAACAGTGGCTTCGGCCTTCTTGAGGGAAGAGGTAGTTGGCCCTTCTCCCACAACACTGACAGGGACATGTGATTTCCTACCAGCAGCATCTATGGAGTTACAACAAACTTCTCCAGCTGAAGATCTGGTAACTGAACAGAGGGTCCAAGCCCTTTGCCCCAGTCCATCACGAGTTGCAGATCAGGGTTCAAGGAGAGAATGCAGTTGTCACCTCACAACTGCAGCTTGATCTGGTGTCGGTGGATGGGCCTGTGGTCTCCACTAACAGAAAACCAGCAGAAATGCTGGCAACCGGGCAGAGTGCTACCAACCTCTGCCCAGCACCGGTAACAGCTGCAGAGTTCCTGGGAGCTGGGGCAGTTGGCCTCTCTCCCCAACAGCTGAACTGCTGGCAACGGAACAGAGCGCTGCTGGCCTCTGCCCAGGACAGATTTCCTGTAAAGGTGGATGGGAATTCAGTCTCCACCAGTATAACCCAGGGATGCTGGGCGGTCGGCCCAGATCCCCAACAGCATGATGGAGTGAGCCCAGTCACCCTGTCTTCTCTCCAGCGGCTGAAAAGACTCCAGGGAGAAGGGCCAGTCCAGGCCTCTCCCCAGCGGCAGATATGTTCTTTGAGAGAGGCAGAGGTTGGCTGGGTGAGTGCTCTGTTTGAAACAATTTGTTTGGGGTACTGTGTGGGTACAGGCATTAGAGGACTGGAACTATGGACTAACTTCGGAGTCAACCCGTCTGGGGTCTCCTCCTGTGTTAGTCTCCTGCCGAAAGGGGAGAAATGTGACAGACCTAGCCGGGACACAGGCTTTTTGAGAGGACTACATGCGAGCCTCCTGCCAACTGATAATTTGCTGTCAGATGCTAATGTCATGAACTCAAGCCACCTGTCTGTTGTGTAAATGAGGCTGGTCTCATGTTCCAGGACTTAGGAAGCATTTACGGCGGACACCTTGAGTACAGGATCCGTCACAATGATGTTCACACTTTTGTTCCAGGACTTAGGAAGCATTTACGGCGGACACCTTGAGCACAATTGAATGAATGCTGATTATTCAGAGAATTACCGTATTTATGTTTATTGAGGATTGTTTTTTGTTTTTATGTACTAACAGTTAAGCTTTATACACACAATACGAAAATTGGATGAAAAATACCACTTTTGAAGCGTTCGTGCATATGAGCGTATCATTTTTTTTTTTGGTGGGCGAGTGGATCTTGGGTGGGAGTTCCCACACTTTTTTCCCCAGGACTTGACCCCTGGGGAACCTGATGTAAATAGGGGACTCTTGCTGTGAACTGGGGAACTCCTGATTTAAAAAGGGAGGAACTCTTGATGTTTATAGGAGGGCTCCTGATTTGAACGGGGAGACTGTGATGTGAAAGGAGGACTTCTGATTTGAAGCGGGATTCTAATTTGAACAGAGGACTCCTTATGAGAACTGGGAACTCTGAGGTGAACAAAAGGGCTGCCACTGTCACATTTGAAGGGGGACTCCTGATGTAAACGGAAAGGAACCTAATTTAAATAGGAGACTCTTGATTTGAAGAGAGGGACTCCTAATGTGAACTGTGGAACGCCAATGTGAAGGGGAGAACTCCAATCTAAAGGAGGGCTCCTAATGTGAACTGGGGACTCCTGATTTTAATGCTAATTCTGACATGAATGAGGGCTCTAATGTAAATGTGGGGACTCTAATAAGAGTTGTTAAGTGGTTACTGCCGTGCTGCCTGGTTGCTAAGTAGACCCCATTTTATGTAGGTCTTTCTTAAGGTAGGCTGAAAAGCATATATAGTAGAAGAGTTTCTTTTTTTTATGATGGTTTTATGTGTCTGTTTTAGGTTGTGATTAAGCATGCCCCCTTAAGACCATCCCTCTGTTAGCTCAACCTGGTCACACCCACTGTTCGACACGGAACACTATGCAGAGGTTACTAAACATTTTTTGTCTGGGGAAATATACACAAGAAAGTGCCTGGGTCTTGTTGTCGGCCAGGGGACCCAACTTGTGATCTTGCACACAGGCACATTACATTCAGAAAATGCAGCTGCCAAGTATACCCACTTTTCTTTTATTCCAATATACTTACTCTCCATGTTGACGGTTCCTGAGATCTCCATCTTAATCCATGACAACCACAGATTCCGAAGTAGTTAATTCATTTATTTATGAAAAACCCTGTCTGAAGTGAAAAAGAGAGGTTGCCATTGCTAACTTACTTTTGAGATTACTGGTTGCTTGACTGGTGTTCTAACCCACTGGCCCACCTACAATACTTTCCGAGTTACTGACATACCAAGGAGGATGCCGATCATGACAATCAGGGACAAGCCTTTATGTGCTTACTCGTTCCAGGCCAGAGACTCAAATGATTAGAAGATGATCAGTGTGACAACCAGGGAACTAGCATTTTCACATACAATTGCAATAGCAGACTCCATATTTTAAGTGGCAATTGTACTTGTTCTTTTCTTCTCCGATAGTCATTATGACAACCGATACTATTACATTCCACCTATAAAATTCTAATGTGCCCATAGCATGAAAAATTCTGCTTTATTGTGTCCTACTCATAAAGCATCAAATTAAAATAATATAAATAATATAATAATGCACACGTATCAGCTTATTTGTTTCAATAAACTTCACAGGCATTTTGAATAATTTTGTAAGTAAGGTTAGGGCTACACAAACAATGAAACCACTGTTTAATTAGATATTCTAAGCCCAACTCAGGTCTCTGCTGCCGCTCCTTCCCCCCTGGAGGCCTCCATGCTGTTGTATATTTGACTTTTTTTTTGTATACTCAATTCTTCCAGCTGTCTTTACATCCGTCATGTGACAAACTGGATCATCTTCCTCACCCATCTTAGCCAGTTGCGGGCAGTCCTTAAGGATTCAGGAAGCAGCACTGACACAAAATTCATTACTCCTTCTACAATCTCCTCTGACTTGACACACAAGACTGCTCTGCAAGTGTCACTTCTGCTGGCTGGGTCCCTGGCTTGACACCTGCTGAAGTTTCCAAATTCTTCACCGCTCCGTTTGTAAGAATACTGTTCTGGTACTTGCTTCAGCTACTTATGGTGGTCCCTGGTAGCAAGGTGGATGGTCCCTTAGTGGCGAAAGCTTCCCCTCTACCCCCGACCACGACAGGTTCTCCTGCTGGCAGAACCGTCACTTTTGGTTGGACTGCAAGCTGCAGTCCCAACCCTGTGCTGCTCTCTTGCTTCTGGATAGGCCCTCAGACAGCCTAGCAGCCAGATGTCCCCGGCAAAGGCCTCAGGCTCTGGCCTAGCAGCCCGGGGCAGTACAACACACGTCCACCCAGACAGCCATCCAGGTGGCACAGAACCCTGATCACCTGACCTCACCCAAATAAATAGGTTCTCCCAGCAGGCCAAGGGACCAAGAGAATCCCTGCCCATAGGCTGAGACATCCCATTCACTCCTAATCTGTCCTTGCAATGCCCTTGTCTTAAAACTGCATTGCATTTTGATGACATTAAAAATGAATGGCACACAAACATGCTTGTTGTGTTTTTCCAGCATTGCAGTGTGATTTGGAATTACAGCGATTCCACCTGTGATCATAAAATCGCCAGATGTGAACGGGACCTTAGGGTTTAAAACCACTTTAAAAACTGGACGATACTCATGGTAAAATAAAAACAGTCAGTGAGAACAAAATGGTGCCATATTGAGGAAATGTCCCTCTCCAACTGCTCTTTGGTAAAAATATTAGGTGTCAAAAAGCTTTACCATGCAATAAGTGCTTTACTGTGCATTATATTTATAATTGGTGTACAAATATTGCATTAGCCAAATAACAAAAATAATGACCTCCTTTAGTTACATAGTAGGTGAGGTTGAAAAAAGACACAAGTCCATCAATCCAACCTATGTGTGTGATTATATGTCAGTATTACATTGTATATCCCTGTATGTTGCAGTCATTCAGGTGCTTATCTAATAGTTTCTTGAAACTATCAATGCCCCCCGCTGAGACCACCGCCTGTGGAAGGGAATTCCACATCCTCCATTAACGAATGATCACATAAGGTAGTTCGCATTGTATTTTTCCAAATTATGCAGTAGTTTAAATCCCAGTTAAAACAAACTTAAAAAATAAGGCCGAAGTTTGTAACATTGTTCTAAACCCTTCAGTATAAAGCTTTACAGTTCTGTTTTTCCTCCCAGCACTGGCTGCAAATTTTAAAAATTGTCTGCACAGTATTTCCACCCTCTGTGTTAGAGCAGCTGTGCTTATACAGTGGTGTGACATGCCAGTACTACAGTACACCAATCACCAATACTTACTCTTTTCAGCAAACACTGATGATTGGTGCACTGTGGTGCTTACGTTTTGGAATGCTGCATGGAAATAGCCTATTCTTCTTTTTTGCCAGTGGAAGAGACAATAGTAGTAAAAAAGATTGATACTGGGCAACTAAGGCTTTTAGAACAATGTTTAAGCCTCATGCACACAGAGCTTAAAACATTTTGAGCATTTTTTTTTGTAAACCTCTAAAAGCACCTTTATGTAAAGCCGGTCATACATGGGTCGAATTCCCAACAAATTTTCATTTGAAAATCGTAATTATTAACCACTTCAGAAGAAGAATTTACCCCCTTCCTAATCAGAGCACTTTTTGCGATTTGGCACTGCGTCGCTTTAACTGACAATTGTGCGGTCGCGCGACGTTGTACCCAAACAAAATTGAAGTCCTTTTTTTCCCACAAATAGAGCTTTCTTTTGGGGGTATTTGATTGCCTCTGCAGTTGTTATTTTTTGCAGTATAAACAAAAAAATAGCGACAATTTTGCATTTAAAACGCAATATTTTATCCCCAAAAACTATTTAAAGAAACAATTTTTCCTCAGTTTAGGCTGATATGTATTCTTCTACATATTTTTGGTAAAAAAAAAAAAAAATTGCAATAAGCGTATATTGATTGGTTTGCGCAAAATTTATAGCATCTACAAAATAGGGGATAGTTCTATGGCATTTTTATTTAATGCCATAGAATTATTTTACCTGTTTTCATTAACATATTTCACTTGTTTATAGTAAAGTGAAAAGGTTTTTTACAGGACCTTGATCCTGGGCTGGTTTACTAGAGTTGAGAATCTTCACACAATAATTTGTGTGAATAGTCACTTCAATTATCCAATCATGTAAAAAGCAAACTCCTAATTTTCACTACCAATGTTAGAAACACAAAATATTATTTAGAAACATTTCAGTGATTGAGTGGGGTTTATTTTGATTAAGAGCCAGGCAGGAGTGTCACGTGGGGCAGCTGAGAACATCAGGAAAAAAAGGGTTTTAAAGATAATGAATGTCCTTGAATGAAAGCAAGGGCTTTTTTTGTACACTTTTCAACAACAATAAAAAAAATAAAAAAAATGGATTTCTTTTTAATCAGGCCTCCAGGGCCAAAAAAAAATGTAAAAGACTGCAGTTATTAGTGCAGGATATGTCACAGATTATTAACATATCACACATATTCCCAGGGAAAATATCCCAGTGAAAATTATAGTATTTACATTAAATATATGGGCCATACTATACGTTAAAGAATATGCACATGGGTTTACATACACTGCAATTGAAGTCACCTTTTCCAAATTCTGTAGTAGTCTAAAGCCCAATTTTAGGCAACTTAATGTTAAGTGGCTCTATAGGGATGACACTTTTAGGCCTCATTCACGCATGGTGTCTGTTAAGCCCTTCTAAATTCCAGAATACCTGGCAGGATAAAGCTCATAAAAAAAAAAAAAAACACAAAAACAGTAAAAGCTGCATATTGCACACACGTCTAGCATTTGAGTGATAATGCATTCTGTTGATCAGAATATTAATTTAATCTAGTTATTGGAATGCATTATTGCTCAAACACTAGTTTACTGGTTTATGTCAGTTCTGTGCTGATATTGAAGGGAAGTAAGCATGATGGGGTAAGCTCCCCAAGTAACTGAGATACAGTGAAACCTTGGATTACGAGCATAATCTGCTCCAGGAGAATGCTTGCATTTCAAAGCACTCGCATATCAAAGCAAGTTTCCCAATGCAAACAAAGATAATTTGTTCCGCATTGACTTCTATTGCATGCAATACCGCATGTGGCCAGAGGTGGGGGGGGGGGTGCCGTAAATACTCGGGGACAGCTCGGCTGAACTTGGAAACACTCTGGAACTGAGTATTTCCGAGTGATTCTGAGTATTTCCGAACCATTCTGAGTGTCACCAGCGCCCCTGCACCTCTTGCCAAATTAGGTACTGCACACCCCATTAGCTTGAATTCTGCTCACAAACCGAGTCAGAATTAAAAAAAAAAAAAAAAAAAGTTGCTCGTCTTTCAAAACGCTTGTTAACCGTGTTACTCGTTAACCAAGGTTCCACTGTAGTCACACAAAAATCTGTTGCCATTCGGTAGCTGCGGGCCGCTGTCTGGGGGCAGGTTTGGCATCACTGGGGGGGGTCAGAAAGAGCAGTTTGGCCACGCCCACTGTTTGCTGCGGCGAACTGCATTACCACTTTCCTTGGGGCACCCAAAAGGTGCCCCAGGTCTTTTAGAATCCTATTGTGTATACTACGAAAACAAATGTGCCCTGTGCCGCTAAAGTGTTCGGGTTTTGCTTGAAGAAAAGGTGGCAACCCTACTCATACACCTGTCTCTAATCCAACATAATCCATGACTTTGAGCAAGTATACAAAGTGTGCAAGTGTAAGAATTAATGCCGATTCAAAGCAAAATGGTAGTCACACTGAATATTGATTTGATTTAGATTTTTTCTTCTTTTGCTCACTTTGCATTTTTGTAAATTGATAAAAATAAACAAATAAATCATATATTTTTGAAAGCACTTACTTTACAGCATTTCTTCACACTTGCCTAAAACTTTTGCACAGTACTGTGTGTCCAGACAGGCAATAAAAACATGTGCCTTTATGGTGTTTTGGCATTGACAGGTTCTGAGAAATGAAGATGGATAAAATAAGGGAGAGGGAAGAAAAGTGTTTACTAAAATAAACTGAAAACATTAAAGATAAAAGAATTACAGCTATGCAAACATAACACAATGGAAAGTTTATGCCTGAAATGTACATAACATAACTAGATTAAGACCTGTTATAAGACTGCCAAGTGTCACAGAAGCAGACATTTGCCCTTGGTAAAAAAAACAAAAAAAAACAAACACATCTACTGCATTTAGCAACAAGGGGTCATTTGAAGTTGGCTTACTAGTGACATTCATCAGTTAAAGTGAAAGTTTCATCATGCAATTTGGTGCTACCATGCCCTAGTATTCCTCCATAAAAAGCAAAAAATTTAGAAAATAATGCCATGGCTGGTATCGTTAGTAAACAATCTGATATATTGTTTTATAAACATACTGTGTGTGTTATATATATATATATCATTTTTTTTTATACTGTATATATGTAATATATATATTTATTATATTTATTTATATTGTGACGAAGTGAGGCTCTGTCCCTAGGGAAATAGATTGAAAGAGGACACCGAGTTTGCATGTCTGCTGACTGAAAGGCTACAGAGTATAGATTGAAAATGGAAAAAAACTGCTCTGGCAACTTTCTCCAGGTCTTTCTATCTCTGGATGGGGCTCTGTAGTTTGGAGATGGGATGGGATCTCCAACCCTGTGTCCGGGTGTTGTGGACAGCCAGCAGGGCATGCCCAGGTGCACACAGCTGTAGGGAGGTGAAAGGTGGAGTGCGAGCAGATTGCTGCTGTTACTGGGATGGTTGGGATGGCTACAAGGGCCTAAGAGACCAGAACAGGGTCTGGAAGGCTGGGAGAGCTGAGGTAGCTAGCAAGTCCAAGGGGGCTGGAGGAAGTCCTGAAGTCAAGGGGACAGTGAGAAAACTCAGGGGGCTGTTGAATCTTGTTAAGGCCAGGAGTAGGCCTGGGCAACAAGGAACTGCAAAATGAGGCAGAGTAAGCCGAAGAGCCAGGTGGCTTGGCATTTTTCTCATTGTTGCAATTAAGGAGGGGCTGGCCAAACTATCACACATTACTTTGTTACTCCATTACGTAGTGGAGAGGGTTACCTGTCCAAAACATACCTCCCCCTAAAATATTTACAAGGGGCCATCAGAGGGGGGAGGAATCTGATAAGTGCACTTTATATTTTAGCCTTTAAATACTACAAGAAATGTTATACTGATGTTTGCCAACAATGTTTGTGTAGAATCTGCTTGTAATATTTATTATCAAATTTACTAATTATATTTTTCTTGTTTGACTCCACAGTTTCCTTCCACGCCACAGGAATGGCAGACTGTGGCCTCCCAGTTTGCCCAGCGGTGGGATTTTCCTAACTGCGGAGGGGCAATCGATGGGAAGCACGTCCACATCGTCCCACCACCCCATTCGGGGTCATACTATTTTAACTATAAGGGGTTTCATAGTATCATGTTGATGGCGGTGGTGTCGGCGACATGAGTTTATATATGTGGACGTGGGGAGGAATGGCCGGATGTCGGATGGAGGAGTCTTTTCCCGGACCGAGTTCTACCAACGTCTCGAGAGTGGTGGCTTGGGATTGCCACCCCCAGGGGAGAATGTCGAAGGACTGCCTTTTGTCTTCGTCGCAGATGAGGCTTTCGGTTTGGGAAACCATCTCATGAGACCATTCCCCCAGAGGACCCTCACCCCGGAGAAGAGGGTATTTAATTACCGGCTGGCCAGAGCCAGAAGAGTCGTGGAGAACGCGTTTGGGATTCTGGCCAGCCGGTTCTGCCTGTTTCAAACGGCCATTAATATGGCGGAATACAAACTTAATACAATTGTGCTATTGTGTTGCATCTTGCACAACTTTTTAAAAAGGACCAACCCCAATTATGTGGTTACAGTTGGGCCTGACGCCAGACTGCAATCCCTGATGTCCCTGGAAGCGGCCCGTGCTGGCTTGCCTCCCCAAAGCGCCCGAGAAGTGCGCCAAAATTATTCCGAATTTTTTTTCGGGGAGTGGGGCCATTGATTTGCCAGCACCTTTTGAATAAATTTAACATTTATTAATCTGGTAAAATCTTGCTTTGAATTTCCTGCTTGTGTTTCTTTTTTGTGTCTCCTAGTTCACTTGTAGTGCCAAGTGGTTTGTACATTATTATCTAAACACCCATTGTCACTGTAAACACCAATTTCAACACAAAAAACTGATATTGATGATTGAAAGAAGAAGCCACACATTGTTGAGTAAAAAATCCTTTTTTTTACTCCATACACATTCACATGTGTTCTTTTGTTTACTTTTATTTTTTTTTACAAAAATACAAATTTTTGTGTTTTCACCCAAATTTTTTTGGGTTACGTTATATAAACAGCCATGTTTCCAAACACAACATACACAACTCTGGAACATAACAAAGTTCAACGTAGAAAAACTTTTAAGGCAAGATCACACATTACATTGTCAAAAATGTGTGGATTTTGCCTTCATCAGATGGGGTGCAGTCACCCCTGTAAAAGCCTAATTTGGAAGATGCACACAAATTGGGAGGCAAACTGGGGATTTACATCCTGATCCAGAGCCGATCGACCCTATAGGCACACTATGCAAGCTGCTTAGGGCCCCGCCGCTGTGGGGGGGCCCCCCAAGACCCAGCATCCCCCCTGCACCTCTGGCTGGCCGTTTAGAGTGCAGTGAGGAGAGGTGGGAGGAGGTGGAAGGCGGCGATCGGCAGCTCTTTGGTGCCTGAGTGGGGGGCGGGATCTCCCTGGGGTTTGTAGTACTCTCAGTGTATACAGTGGAGAGGAGAAGGGAGGGGCCTCTGACCCAGGAAGGTATCAGTTTCACTTTCACTCTGCTTGAACACTGTTGCTGATGCCCGGGTCAGAGGCCCCTCCCCTCTCCGGTGTATACATTCTGAGATAGAACTACTAGCCCCAGGGAGATCCCCCTGCCTGTGGACACCATATAGCTGCCAATCGCCGCCTCCCACCTCCACCAGCCAGGTACAGGGGAACCTCTGCAAAGGGGGGGAGTCAGCTGTTTGGGGGCCCAAATGTAAGAGGGGGTCTTTCTGGGGGCACTAATGTAAGGACGGGGCCCTCTGGGGACACTGATGTAAGGACGGGGCCCTCTGGGGACACTGATGTAAAGACGGGGCCCTCTGGGGACACTGATGTAAAGACGGGGCCCTCTGGGGACACTGATGTAAAGACGGGGCCCTCTGGGGACACTGATGTAAGAGGGGTCCCCTGGGGACACAAATTTTAGAGGGGGGCTCTCTGGGGACCCTGTGTAAGGAGGGGCTCTCTGGGGACCCTGTGTAAGGAGGGGCTCTCTTGGGACACTAATGTAAGGGGAGGCTCTCTTGGGACACTAATGTAAGGGGAGGCTCTCTTGGGACCATGGTGTAAGGGGGGGCTCTCTGGGGACCCTGGTGTAAGGGGGGGTTCTCTGGGGACCCTGATGTAAGGGGGGGCTCTCTGGGGACCCTGATGTAAGGGGGGCTCTCTGGGGACCTCATTCTGTTCTATATTGTTGTACTTATTCTTTGACTGTTTTGTTTAAAGGGGGGAGGATTGTTTTGGGAGCACTGAAGTGTCAGGTGTGACTGTGTGGCAATGGCAAATGGTTTACATAGCTCACGGCATCACGGGTCAAGTAGAGGGCCCCTTGGCAGAATTTTGCTTAGGGCCCCAGGGAGGTCAGGATCGGCACTGTCCTGATCCCATGCCTAATGTCAACATGTGCTATCTCCCATCATGGGGGATCAATGGATGTGTTTTGGGGTCCAACCCCTTCCTCTCACTGACTTGAGTTTTGAGGAAGGGGTTGCAGGCACAAAACGCGTACATTGATATCCCCTGATGGCAGATAGCTCATATTGACATACTGTGTGCGTCTTCAAAATTAGGCTTTTAAAAATGTTCTACAATTTTCAAAAACAAAAACAAAAACAAAATGGTGGCAATTTTAGAGAAAATTATATTCTTCCAAGGACATCAATCATGTTCTTAAGTTTAACTTCAATATCCATAGTTTTTTTTCTAATAATATCTAAATCCTGACTACAAAACATTATGTCCTGGATTAGCCTTTGGGCACTGTCACTGGTGAAATGATCTGATTGTTCTTCCACCACCTGTACATAACCTAAAAATCAAAAAAACACACCATGTATTATAAATATGCAGGCATACATGTCTTATTACCTGAATCTGGGGTGTCAGACACTCACTTGTTGTGGTCTCAATCTCGATTACTTATCCTTCCTCCACATCCTCATCTTGTGGTGACCTCTGTTCCCCTTCTTCAGGAGGTGGGCAGTCCCTGGTGACGTCATATTTCCTGATTCTTTGTTCCCCTATGAGAATAAAACAAAAGGTATACTTAGCACACAGATATTTGAGCCAACAAATATGAATGATAAACATTGCTTGGAAGTGGGGGACAATTGTCTGTTTGGGCAGAATTCCAAGCTGAACACATGATTTATTCCCTTAATTACTCAGGCTGGAATACTTACCTTTTTTGGACAAGTTCCCCACCTGGAGACACCCCAAGTATCCACTGGAGTACCGGTATTTGACACCCTAAAAAAAGTTTATTCTGGTGTCCCACACTAGTGCACCTGAGTCCAGATGTGTAAACAGCTGCTGAGTGTCCTCTACATACATTACACTGAATAAAGTTTGCTATTCCTTCTAGGTTCAAACACATCTAGACAACAATGTCCTAAAAACTCTTTTGGATTAACTTAAAAATTTGAAGCAACAAATGTATTTAATCAGTTAGCTGGGAAAACATCGTATTTTGGAAAACCAACAGGGTTTCCAACGAACGATTACTGTGCGTATGACCATGAAAGTAGCCATTTTGGACTGTACAAGCCCTTATTAAGGAAAAACACATGGCGCAGCATGCAATATTAATAATAATAGGTACACACGACATATACTTACTTTTTCGAAGAACTTTCTTGATCTTTCTGTACTGATCCTGCTCCCTTAATTTGAGGTCCGACCAGTGTTTCCTCAGTTGATCCTTGGATCGTCGTACCCCAAAATTACTGTACAGACTCTTCACAACTTTATTCATGATCTTGGCCTTTCTCATATTTGGGTTGGGGTACGAACCATAATTCCCGTCATAGTCGTTACTCCTCAAGATGTCCACCATCTCCAACATCTCCACAAAGGACATATTTGAGGCCTTAAATCTCCTCCTCGATTGTGACGTTTCAGGCTCCGGGCTTTCCTCCTCCTCGTTACTGGAATTATGCACCTGCTGTGTCTCCGCCATGTTCCGCTCCCACTGCAACGAAAGAGACGGGGCGGCGAATATTCTAGAAAGAACGTCAGGGGCAGGCGACACGGGCGGAGATTCACGCATGCGCAGTGTATATAAAGCTTCAAACACGTGTGTGTCGTAACTACGTTCTGTGTGCAGAGGAAGGAGGAACGGACACAACGAACGACGAACGTTATAACGAAGGTAAGATTTTAAGTTTGGAGACATGTGCGGCCTATACTGAATCTAAATTGATGCCTATATTGTGTTGAAAGATTATCCAGAGATGTTTATTTTTGTATTTTGTTTGGTCTTGCAGAGAAAATGTTGCCATTTAAGGACCAAGAATTCCTTGGGGAATTCATGGATAAATACAGGGATATTAGAAATCTATGGGAGGTGAAAAACCCCTTATATTACAACAAATCAGCTAGGAGGGCAACGCTGGAGAAATTTCTTGAATTTGTAAAGACCTGGGCCCCCAATGCAGACATGAAGTTTCTGGAAGCAAAAATTGGTAGCTTGAGAAGCACCTATAAGAAGGAGTACCATAAGGTCCAGCAGTCCCTGAGGTCCGGAGCAGCAGCAGATAAGGTGTATGTACCCAGTCTGTGGTACTACAACAGGATGCGTTTTATTGATGACCAGATTGAGGGCAGGGAATCCCTTTTGACTCTTTCCCTCAACCCCAGCTGTGGCATCTGTGGACCAACCTGGGCCTTCCATACAGGAAGAGATTGAGGATCCCAGATGGAGCCAGGTATAGGTTTTTTATACATAATTTTTCTGTGAAAAAAAAAATGATTGTTGGTAAGTAGATGTTATTATTGCTAATAAATTAATGAATTAACAAAAAGTGTTTCACATATCAATAGACAGAAGTGGCCAAAAAAGATTATGACAAGAAGGAAAAATGCTGGGCTCACAATGATAGCCTTTTCTATTTCTTTAACATTAAATTTGCAACAGTCATGAGCTGAAAATTGTGTGTGTTTGATGAACAAAAGTTCAAAGTGTAGTTTGTAGTGTAGTACCACAGCCTGGGTACATATATCATCTGCTGCTGCTCCTGTTCTCTGGGATTCCTGGACCAGATTGGACTTCTCAAGCTACCAATTTTTTGATGTCTGCCTTGGGGGCCAAAGGCTGCGCAAATTCAAGCTCTTTCTCCAGTGTTGCCTTTATCTTTATTTTGTTATTATGATGTAAAATACATTTTGTTTTTGGTTTCAGAAAATACTTGCCTATGTGTTTTTCTACAAAGAGCAAATCAATTTATTTTGGGTGAGTAGGCAGGTACATTTCAAAAATACAATGTCAAAATTAACAAGGGACACCAACAACAAACAGGTTTACAAATAATACATAATAATGGTGTTGTGGAAACATAACATAAAAAATAAAAAGGAGAGCACGAGAAAATACAATAATACAAATATTGTTATTAAAGAAAAAAAAAAGCACTTTAAAAAAAATATATATATTTTAGGCAGATCTGGCTTAAATTCTTAAATAAATACTATTCAGGAGAGACCTAGAAATAACAAAGAAATAAGTTTGTGAAAACTCTGTGTGAATATGAGCAGCAAAACAACTTCATTCTTCTAGAATTATAAAGAAGAGAATGCGCGGCATTGAACAATTAAAAAAATTGCAGTGTGAAGAATCTGCTATCTCCATTACGAACGCTAGTTTTACCAGACCGAGCGGTTCCGTCTCGTACTGGATTCTGAGCATGTGTGATTTTTGGCGTGTCGGAATTGCCTACACACGGAAAATCCAATAGAAAGGTTTTCCGTCGGGAAAATTAAGAACAGGTTCTCAATCCAAAGCTCCCATCGGACTGTTTCCATTGTAACCCAGTTGGCAAGGGGTTAATTCAGCCTGCTAAATCTGAGCATACAAAAGCTGGATGTATTGGCAGCGCCAACAAGCTGGTCAAAATTGGGCATGCAATGTGAGATGTATAGAAGTAACAACTGTGCTGTATTAGCTACTGAATCCCAGGTCCCTGTGAGGCCTTCTAGAGCAGATGATGCAGTGCTGTGGAGCGCCCGTGATGGAACCACAAGGGACTGGGATGATTGGTGCAAGTAAGCACTTGCAACACTAGACTAAGTGACAATTACAAAGCAATGATGTGTAATGAAGGTGTTAACAGAACACCTGCTATGCCCAATGGAGGGATCGCAGAATGGCCGGTGCTCAAGGGCACATTAGCCCCTGCAAATGTTGATGCCCTCCAGTCTGAAGGAATGGTTCAAGGTGCTGGCATGGCAGATGGGTTGTCCCCAGCCCAGCAGCTATGACAAGTGTCAAGGTGTTGCTCTCGCTCGGACGTTCGCTACAATACCTCATGTGTTGTGCGATCACAATTTACATATGCGTGCGGGAGTATTGTATATATTCGCATTTACACGTAAGCATGTGGGGACAGGGGTGCTTTAAGAAAAATGTATTATTATTTTATACAAAACTTTTTTTTTTATATACTTTCTTTGGATTAACTTTATTGCTGTAGGAACCCTAGTGGAGAAGATCTCGCTATACGCGGACGACGCCCTCCTGTATCTGCAAGACGCGGGGGACTCGTTGGCTGCGGCTCTCGAGATCTTCGACACGTTTGGGAGGTTCTCTGGGGTGCGCATTAATTGGACCAAGTCCAACATTTTTCCCCTTGACCCCCAGGCGCGTGAAGCCAGTCCTAATATACCCCTTATTTGGGTTGACCAATTTAAATATTTGGGTATCCAGGTTAGGAGACAAGTGGCGGAATACAGGGAACTTAACGTACGCCCGGTCGTGGCACAGTTACGATCCAAATGCACTTCGTGGGATACCTTGCCCTTGAATCTCATGGGCCGTATAAACCTACTAAAAATGATATTCCTCCCTAAATTTTTGTATGTTTTCCGCAACAGTCCCACCTGGATACCCAAATCCATGTTTGCAGAGGTGGATAAATGTGTGGGCTCCTTCGTGTGGGGGGGGAAAGCCCCGAGACTGGCCAAATCCACCCTAATCCTTCCTGTCCGATGTGGGGGCCTAGCAATGCCAGACTACCGGACATACTTTTGGGCAGCAGTCCTAGTAACAATTAGATGGTGGTACGTCCTCTCCAGAGGCAATGCTGCAGTATGCCTGGAAGCAGCAATCCTTGGGTCATTACAGGAGCTGGGAAACCTGATCTACAGGGGTCGCAGGGCGTACGCCGAACTCCCGGTGCCCACTCAGACTACACTTAAGGTCTGGGTGGTGGCCAGGAAAGGGAAGATAGACCCCCGGAATTGGTCCCCTCGAAGCCCCTTATGGGGGAATCCCAATTTTCCCCACATCAGGACGGTCCCTGACCCGGTGGTTTGGGCTGGGTTTGGGATAAAGACCCTTAGCGACATTCTAACAAATGGCACCATGAAGCCATTCCCGGTACTCCAGGCAACCCTCCAGCTGCCGGACTGGATGCTGTTTCGGTACTTCCAGCTACGCCACGCTATTAGGGCCGAATTTCCTACTCCCATCAGACTGACTGTGGACCCTGTCGAACAGGTGATATCACAAGAACAACTGGACAAACCCCTCTCGGCCCTATATATTGAGCTCCTCAGGACTGACTCTGCCAAAGTGGACAGACTTTTTGACTATTGGAAGACAGACATCCCTGGACTGGACAAGGAGGACTGGAATGACTGCCTTGCGGACAGCGCCTCCCTACTGATTTCCTCCAGAGAGCGCCTCATACAAGTGAAGTTTCTGCACAGGGTCTATTTCACCCCCCAGAGGCTCCACAGGGTATTCCCACAGCGATCCCCAGATTGTCCCCGTTGCCGGGACAACGCGGGAACATACCTTCATATGTTCTGGAGCTGTCCCAAAATAGCTGGATATTGGGATGCAGTATTGGAGTCTGTCAATGGCCGCCTCCAACTGAACCTCCCTAAATCACCTGAGCTGCTACTATTAGGCATTCAGGATGACGAGCAAAGACCTAGATACACCAAACTATTACTGACCTACCTATTCTTCTACGCCAAAAGGGAGATCGTACTTCGCTGGAACTCCCCCTCCCCCCCACGATCACAGCGTGGGAAAAGTCCATTAATGATGTCCTCCCCCTGTACAAGCTGACGTACATTAACAGGAACTGTCCCAATAAATTTAACAGAGTGTGGCAACCCTGGTCGGGGTGACGGGCATATCCCTGGGAGAATGTGAGGAAGCTGTGGGAGCTGGGAGGGAGGGAGATGGTATATCACCAAATGTACATTACCCCCTTTTAATAATGTATACATTGTCGTTACTTGATCTTCACTGCACATGCTCGGATATTGTTGTATGTATCTTCACACCAAAATGCCTGTAATATATACTTGATTCAGTCCATGTGGGACCTTTGTTGTAACCTGTATGATATTCTGTTAAATAAAGGAACAATTTTGACTCTTAAAAAAAACTTTATTGCTATCACAAGGGATGCACAACATCCCCTGTGACAGCATAGGGGCCGTGACATGTCCTTTATTTGGAGAGATCTGGGGTTTATTCGACCCCAAATCTCTCCTCTGGCCTCCAATGCAGCGGAACAGACACAGATTCCTGGCCGCTAACAGCCAGGTAAACAAAGAGACAGAACCGGGAGCGACAAATATGTCATCACTTCCAGTTCCGTCACTTGCACTCTCTCTCTCTGTTCCATGCTGCCAGTCTATCGCTGCCAGTCACATCTCTCCCGGGCTCCACGATCGGATGGCAGAGCCCAAAAAAGGCAGTGGGAGGGCCCTCTTTCTCCACCCACAGAAGTGATCGAGTGGCCTTTTAGCCACTTGAATCACTTCTGCTAGAAACTGTACCCAAATATACCCAAATTTTGTACCCAAATATATTTTGTGTCCTTTTTTTCACACAAATAGAGCTTTCTTTTGGTGGTATTTAAGCACCGCTGGGTTTTTTATTTTTTGCGCTATAAATCAAAAAAAAATGAAAATTCGGTAAAAAAAAAAAAAAAATTATTTGTTTCTATTAAAAATTATTGCAGAGTATTGGCGAGTATTGGCAAAGTATTGGCAAGTATTGGCAGAGTATTGGCAGAGCATTGCACAGTGGGGGCAGAGCATTGCACAGTGGTGGCAGTGTATTGCACATTGCAGGCACTGACCAGCGCTGTGGGCACTACACATCCAGCCCACAGCATTGGTCCCGTCTCTCCCTCTTTCCGCTTCTCCCCTCTCACTCTACTGATCGGTACAGAGAGGGGAGGGAGGAACCGCGTCACGTCATGTGTACATGGTTTGTGTACATGTGATCGCTCCATCATTTGACAGTGCGATCACGTGGTAAACGGCCGCTATCAGCGGCTGTTTACCGTGATGCGCTGGGTCCTCGGGACCCGGCGGTCACGGATGTTCCCGAGTGCGTGCCCCAGGGGGCGCGTGGGAGCAAGTTTCTGGGAGGACGTCCATAGGACGTCCACCCAGAATAAGCCGACCACGCTGTAGCCGTCTTTTGGCTATGGCCCGGTCGGCATGTGGTTAAAAACAATTCATAAAAAAATCTCTCATTTGCATGTCAAGTTCAAATCATAAATTTGTACAGACACTACCGCTCTACATGTTTCGCTTCGAGTGATCTTCTTCAGGAGATTCTAGAGTGCTGTATGAAATGATTACTAAAAGTAAAGTAACAAACAAAATTGGGATAATTACTGCAAAAATTCATAATTTGATAATTAATCAAGAGATGCACAAAAGATATACACTTAATTACAATTAAATATTTTATAAATGAAAACGTTTTCTAACAATCAATCATTATTTAAAGTGGGGTTGCACACAAAAAAAATAAAATAAAAAAAACACATTTGGGGAAAAAAAATGTTTTTAACTCACCTCTAAATGCCTGTTGCTAGGGGGTCCCTCGTGGTCTACCACCTTCAGTGCCTGGGCTGGTGACATCACTTCCCCCTCAGCGCAGGAAGGGCTCAGCTCTGCCCCCTCCCTCCTGTCAGTCATCTAGGACACGTGACAGGTCCCAGATGACTGCGCGGCGCCGCTCGCGCATGCGCAGTGGGTGCCCCGCTGTGAAGCCACAGCCAGGTGCCCACAGTTGTGCAGCGCAAAAAGTGAAATTAAGATAAAATAACATAACATAAAAGTTCATATCCAACAAATGATGCGAAGTGATGTGGATGAGAACACCCAGTGACTGTCAATCATCAATCGAATATTGCAGTGATGAATCCTCCACCATACGAATAAAATACTCTTACCAGATGTGATAAGTAAAAACGCATGGACCCAATGAGGGATAAAACGTGAGACACCGATCTGGCCAATCCGAGACTCAATCTGGAGCTGTATGCTGATCAGGAACGATCCAAGATGTCCTTAGGTTGAAGATGCAGCTTCAAACAGGATGTAGTCATACAAGGGTGATGCCCAAAAAAAAGAGAGGAATGTGATCTAAGTGCACACTGTCATCTTCATTTATTTAAAAAATGTAGCAAAATTAAACAGGAACATGCTCTCATAAGAGCAGCGCACTGAAAGTGTATACTAGAAATAGCCAGTCTCTGAAGCTCCAAGAGCGCAAAGAGATGCGCTTCAGTGTAATGGAAATAAACAAAAAAGATTTGCCAAAAACAGACAAAAAACTTTGTAGTATAAATACACAGCACGGTGTGCAGCCACTGTATGCAGTGATGAGAGGCGGGTGACGCAGTAACTCCTCCCCCGTACGTACGTTACGTCTCCAGGACTTCGTCAGCGGTGGGCCACTGTATGCAGTGATGAGAGGCGGGTGACGCGGTAACTCCTCCCCCGTACGTACGTTACGTCTCCAGGACTTCGTCAGCGGTGGGTGGACTACCCACCGCTGACGAAGTCCTGGAGACGTAACGTACGTACGGGGGAGGAGTTACCGCATCACCCGCCTCTCATCACTGCATACAGTGGCTGCACACCGTGCTGTGTATTTATACTACAAAGTTTTTTGTCTGTTTTTGGCAAATCTTTTTTGTTTATTTCCATTGCGCTTCAGTGTATCTCTTTGCGCTCTTGGAGCTTCAGAGACTGGCTATTTCTAGTATACACTTTCAGTGCGCTGCTCTTATGAGAGCATGTTCCTGTTTAATTTTGCTACATTTTTTAAATAAATGAAGATGACAGTGTGCACTTAGATCGCATTCCTCTCTTTTTTCTGGGCATCACACTTGTATGACTACATCCTGTTTGAAGCTGCATCTTCAACCTAAGGACATCTTGGATCATTCCTGATCAGCATACAGCTCCAGATTGAGTCTCGGATTGGCCAGATCGGTGTCTCACGTTTTATCCCTCATTGGGTCCATGCGTTTTTACTTATCACATCTGGTAAGAGTATTTTATTCGTATGGTGGAGGATTTATCACTGCAATATTCGATTGATGATTGACAGTCACTGGGTGTTCTCATCCACATCACTTCGCATCATTTGTTGGATATGAACTTTTATGTTATGTTATTTTATCTTAATTTCACTTTTTGCGCTGCACATTTTTTCTTTTATATTACACTGTGAGGGATTTTGTGGTTTACCTTTTTGTGTTCAGCTTGCATTTGTTAGTTTTAATTAATTTCAGGTTTGCGCTGATTGTTCCTTATATAAGGTGCCCACAGTTACAATGCCGACGCCGCCAACAGAGGGGGGGGGATGAGCGGAGCATCGCTGGACCCTGGAACAGGTAAATGTCCAATTATTAAAAGTCAGCAGCTGCAGTATTTGTAGCTGCTGACTTTTAATTTTTTTTTAATGGAAACTCCTCTTGATTCCAGCAAGCGACTCCATGTCATGAGCATGATAACCACAGGGGGGGGAAATACACTAATAATTACTCCTAAGGAGTCCTAAGGAAAGGAAACATATCTCTGAATAAAATGCGTATATGGCAAACAATAGGGGATTTGGCCCCCCTTATTACCATATAAACATACCATCTTCAAACTCTAAGCTAGGTGCCGTTAGACCAAACAGAGAAAAAAAAAAGAAGTATAATTAGAAATCAAGAAGAGTCAACGAGAATAAACAGTTTGCATTCAAGCTTATATATTGGCCCGAAATCAGAGATGGGTTTGCTGGGTATAAATAGCAGGATCAAGCTCCATTTGGAAATCACTCCACCAGAGAATCCCCAGGGTTTAGATTGTCCCAAAATGGAGAAAGTATAGGACTAACTTGCTAAAAAAGACAAGCCAAACAGAAAGTAGTAATTTTCATTGAATATTTATAATTTGTCCAAAATTAATAATATACTACATAAGGGAAATGGGCTAAACATTTAGACCATTTCCCTTATGTAGTATATTATTAATTTGAGTTAGTTTGTGGACACGATAACTTTTGCGCAAACCAATCAATATACGCCTATTGCGATTTTTTTTTTTTTTTTACCAAAAATATGTAGACGAATATATATTGGCCTAAACTGATGAATACATTTTTTTTTCTTTTTTGGATATGTATTATAGCAGAAAGATAGAAAAATTGTTGATCTTTTTTTTTGTTTATAGCGCAAAAAAAAAACAAAAAAAAAAAAAAACGCAGCGGTGATCAAATACCACCAAAATAAATCTCTATTTGTGGGTAAAAAAGGGCGTCAGATTTGTTTGCATACAGCGTCGCACAACCGCGCAATTGTCAGTTAAGGCGACGCAGTGCCATATCGCAAAAAATGGCCAAGTCTTTAAGGGGGCAAATCCTTCTGGGGCTGAAGTGGTTAAAGCATGAGACATTTCAGAATTGTTCTGATCCTTCCTGAAAGCCCTAAGGAAATAGGGGGGAAGATGAGTGGGATATTCAAATTCATTGACCGCTGCAGTGGCTGCGCGGGAAGTGACAGCCAATTCCCACATAGGTAAGTGCAGCAGGGACTAGGGGTGGACAGGGGGTTAAGTTTACCTTTTCATTTTTTGGTTAAAAGGTGAACTTAGACTTAAAGCAGACCTCCACGCTAAAGTGGAAGTTCCGCTCATCGGAACCCTCCCCCCCTCCGGTACCACAATTGGCACCTTTCAGGGGGGAGGACGGTGCAGATACCTGTATAATCCAGGTATCTGCACCCACTTCTGGGACAAGCTAGCCGCAGATGCCCGCGCACCCCCCCCCCCCTTGTGTTCTGGGAAATACACAGTTCCCAGGACACAACGGGGACCAGTGAAGACGCGCAGCGCAACTCGCGCATGCGCAGTAGGGAACCGGGCAGTGAAGCCGCAACACTTCACTTCCTGATTCCCTGACAGAGGATGGCGGCGGAGGCAGCCAAGAGACGAGAGATTGCTCGTCATCTGCTGCCGACATCACTGGACCCTGGAACAGGTAAGTGTCCATTTATTAAAAGTCAGCAGCTGCAGGTGCAGCTCCTCTTTAAAGTAAAAAAATATATTTTCAATTGCTTTCTGTGCCCTTGACTTCCTATCTTGGGGACAATGTTGTAACCAGAACAGAAACTAAAGGCAATATCTCCAACTGGGCCTGACAGTATACACTGAAAGAGGTTCCTACTCCATCCAAAATAGTGTTACTGTAGTTGGAGATATTCCTAAAATTTTAGCTTCCTAAATGAAATAAAACATTTTAAAAAAATACAGTAAGGTTGAAAAAAAAATAAAAGACAAAAAAAGACTAAATTATTTCAATCTGTTTTGGTACTGTTGGAACTGAGCATGGTGCTGAACAAATTTCTAGTGCAAAACAGATTTTTCAGAGGAATCATCCAATAGCTCCATTCTTAAAGAAATACTGTAGCTGCCGACTTTTAATACAGCCATCAGTGTCGGCATCTTCCCCAAGGAAAACTCACAGCCTGCTTCCTACTGTGCATGTGCGAGTGGTGCTGCACTTTCTAAATGGTCCCGCTGTCTTCTGGGACCTGTGTGTCTCTCAGGAGGCATCAGGGGGGGGGGGGGGGGGTGGGGGGTGAGGGGCCAGTAATTACACACGACTGTGGCGATCTTACCCGAAAGTTGGAGCAGATACTTGGTTTTGATAGGCATCTGCCAAATGTGGCAGCGGGGAGGAAGCAAACAAGTGGAGCTTCGCTTTAAAACTGACATAATTTGCTTGGTTTCAGGGCTATGGAAGCTTACAGGCACATGCTGTTTGCCCACATCTTTGTGCATTTTGAAAAAGAAGCCAGCACAGGGAGTGTGTTCAGTTAAAGCAGTTCTTCATCCTGAAAATGAAAAAAAATAAGTCAGCAGTTAAAAATACTGTAGCTGCTAACTTTTAATAATATGACACTTACCGTATTAATTTGTAGTTCACCAATCAGACTTTGTGACTACGTTCGTTTTTTTTTTAGGCTTTCTTAAAATGGTGATCTGGCCAGTAACCAGTAATCCTAAAGCTGCAATGAACTGGCTTGACAGAGAGGAGAGGCAACTCGCACAGCAACCACCCTAGCAAAACGAAGTCAGCAACTGACATCTATAATTCCCTTCAAAAAGGTGCTTTTCAGAATTCTTAGACGATTAGCGGGGCACTCTTACGCCACACAGAGCCACCCCTGGTTAAGTTTAAAGGAGCTCTGCGCAAGTTAGCATGAGTGAACATTTAACCTCACAGCTGCTAATGAGCCCCTACAAGTTGGTCTTGCGAGGACTGTATCCCATGCTACTATGGGGATGTTCTTTTGTTTACCCCCTTTGGGCCATGTTGGCCGTGGCAAGTATTGACTTATTCCCTGTTGGGTCGTTCTTCTCTCTCCCCCTGCACATGTCTAACATTTTCTTACAGGATCTACACATGCAGAATCAAACACAGGTGTCCATATCCCATACTACCACTAGGTGGTGTAAGAACGTTGTCCTTCAGTACCTGGTAACCTGGCTGAACATTGACTTATTTACTATGTCTTCTAGTCTTAGTTCTTTACAACTGATCATGGGATGCATGCATATAGAAATTGGTGGGGTACCCCAACATTCCTTTGTATGGTTGAAATATGCTCCTATATTCATTTTCTATCCCCAATGGCAGGTTTAATTAATGCGAGTATGGTATTCATGTCATGGAATGTTAGGGGCTTGGGCGATGAGGCCAAATGAAATGCATAGTTTAAATATTTTGGCAGTAATATGTCTGCAGGAAACACATATGCAGCCTGAGTCTGTCCACCTGATGCGTTCCCGCAAATATCCAACGCAATTTCACTCCATGCACTCCTCCTACTCCAGAGGAGTGAGTGTGTTAATCTCTGCCACTGTCTCTTTTGAGTGCATCCAGCAGAGGGCGGACAGAGAGGGCAAATTTGTATTTTTGCTATGCAAACTGAATGAGTTACTGTGCATTATCGCTGCAATATACATTCCCCCGCCATTTTCGGCGGCCCCCCTTAGAAGTTTGGCACAATTTATGGCCCTGTTCCCACATGTCCCGGTACTGGCTCTGGGTGACTTTAACAACACGCTGGACTCACGCTTAGGACAGAACTTCATTGCCCCCCAGGGTGGGGAGAATGTCAGCGGGGGGGCGGCCTTCGCCTCCCTACTCGCGAGAGGCACTCTAGTGACAGATGTTACTTGTGTCATTCTGCCACACACGGTGGCCTTTCCCGTATTGATTTGGGCCTGGGCAATGAGGCGCTAATGCAGCGGGTAAGGTACTCGGCATATGAACCACGTGTATTATCTGATCACTCTCCATTTTGGGTAAAACTTGATGCCACGGTGGGACAGAACCGCCCATTATGGAAAGTTAATCCCTTTATTCCCTACCCCTGATGGGACCGTTGGCGCATTACGAGAGTTCTTACAACATAATAAGGAATCTGCTAGAGCAGCTATAGTTTGGGATTCGCTCAAAGCTTTTTTGAGGGGATGCCTGATTAGGGAAATTACTGGCATAAAAAAAAATTGATCTAGGGAATCGTGATTCCTGAGCCGAGGCACAATCCCTATACAACTCTGTTCTGCTATCCACAGCAGAGAAGAGAAGATACTTCCACCAACAAAGTTATTTTGAGAGGAAAACACTGGTCATCTCCTGGCCCTGGTAGCCAGGGAACAGAGGGAGTCTGCCAACATCTTCGCTATAAAGGCGAAGACAGGAGAGAGACACACACACACACACACTTACCTCGGACATTCTTAATTAGTTTCATAGATTTTATGAAGACCCTTATACCTCCAAAACTTCCTAAGTTTTGTGTTCTGGGAAATACACAGTTCCCAGGACACAACGGGGACCAGTGAAGACGCGCAGCGCAACTCGCGCATGCGCAGTAGGGAACCGGGCAGTGAAGCCGCAACACTTCACTTCCTGATTCCCTGACAGAGGATGGCGGCGGAGGCAGCCAAGAGACGAGAGATTGCTCGTCATCTGCTGCCGACATCACTGGACCCTGGAACAGGTAAGTGTCCATTTATTAAAAGTCAGCAGCTGCAGGTGCAGCTCCTCTTTAAAGTAAAAAAAAATATTTTCAATTGCTTTCTGTGCCCTTGACTTCCTATCTTGGGGACAATGTTGTAACCAGAACAGAAACTAAAGGCAATATCTCCAACTGGGCCTGACAGTATACACTGAAAGAGGTTCCTACTCCATCCAAAATAGTGTTACTGTAGTTGGAGATATTCCTAAAATTTTAGCTTCCTAAATGAAATAAAACATTTTAAAAAAATACAGTAAGGTTGAAAAAAAAAATAAAAGACAAAAAAAAGACTAAATTATTTCAATCTGTTTTGGTACTGTTGGAACTGAGCATGGTGCTGAACAAATTTCTAGTGCAAAACAGATTTTTCAGAGGAATCATCCAATAGCTCCATTCTTAAAGAAATACTGTAGCTGCCGACTTTTAATACAGCCATCAGTGTCGGCATCTTCCCCAAGGAAAACTCACAGCCTGCTTCCTACTGTGCATGTGCGAGTGGTGCTGCACTTTCTAAATGGTCCCGCTGTCTTCTGGGACCTGTGTGTCTCTCAGGAGGCATCAGGGGGTGGGGGGGGGTGGGGGGTGAGGGGCCAGTAATTACACACGACTGTGGCGATCTTACCCGAAAGTTGGAGCAGATACTTGGTTTTGATAGGCATCTGCCAAATGTGGCAGTGGGGAGGAAGCAAACAAGTGGAGCTTCGCTTTAAAACTGACATAATTTGCTTGGTTTCAGGGCTATGGAAGCTTACAGGCACATGCTGTTTGCCCACATCTTTGTGCATTTTGAAAAAGAAGCCAGCACAGGGAGTGTGTTCAGTTAAAGCAGTTCTTCATCCTGAAAATGAAAAAAAATAAGTCAGCAGTTAAAAATACTGTAGCTGCTAACTTTTAATAATATGACACTTACCGTATTAATTTGTAGTTCACCAATCAGACTTTGTGACTACGTTCGTTTTTTTTTTTAGGCTTTCTTAAAATGGTGATCTGGCCAGTAACCAGTAATCCTAAAGCTGCAATGAACTGGCTTGACAGAGAGGAGAGGCAACTCGCACAGCAACCACCCTAGCAAAACGAAGTCAGCAACTGACATCTATAATTCCCTTCAAAAAGGTGCTTTTCAGAATTCTTAGACGATTAGCGGGGCACTCTTACGCCACACAGAGCCATCCCTGGTTAAGTTTAAAGGAGCTCTGCGCAAGTTAGCATGAGTGAACATTTAACCTCACAGCTGCTAATGAGCCCCTACAAGTTGGTCCTGCGAGGACTGTATCCCATGCTACTATGGGGATGTTCTTTTGTTTACCCCCTTTGGGCCATGTTGGCCGTGGCAAGTATTGACTTATTCCCTGTTGGGTCGTTCTTCTCTCTCCCCCTGCACATGTCTAACATTTTCTTACAGGATCTAAACATGCAGAATCAAACACAGGTATCCATATCCCATACTACCACTAGGTGGTGTAAGAACGCTGTCCTTCAGTACCTGGTAACCTGGCTGAACATTGACTTATTTACTATGTCTTCTAGTCTTAGTTCTTTACAACTGATCATGGGATGCATGCATATAGAAATTGGTGGGGTACCCCAACATTCCTTTGTATGGTTGAAATATGCTCCTATATTCATTTTCTATCCCCAATGGCAGGTTTAATTAATGCGAGTATGGTATTCATGTCATGGAATGTTAGGGGCTTGGGCGATGAGGCCAAATGAAATGCATAGTTTAAATATTTTGGCAGACTGCAGCCCCAGGTAATATGTCTGCAGGAAACACATATGCAGCCTGAGTCTGTCCACCTGATGCGTTCCCGCAAATATCCAACGCAATTTCACTCCATGCACTCCTCCTACTCCAGAGGAGTGAGTGTGTTAATCTCTGCCACTGTCTCTTTTGAGTGCATCCAGCAGAGGGCGGACAGAGAGGGCAAATTTGTATTTTTGCTATGCAAACTGAATGAGTTACTGTGCATTATCGCTGCAATATACATTCCCCCGCCATTTTCGGCGGCCCCCCTTAGAAGTTTGGCACAATTTATGGCCCTGTTCCCACATGTCCCGGTACTGGCTCTGGGTGACTTTAACAACACGCTGGACTCACGCTTAGGACAGAACTTCATTGCCCCCCAGGGTGGGGAGAATGTCAGCGGGGGGGCGGCCTTCGCCTCCCTACTCGCGAGAGGCACTCTAGTGACAGATGTTACTTGTGTCATTCTGCCACACACGGTGGCCTTTCCCGTATTGATTTGGGCCTGGGCAATGAGGCGCTAATGCAGCGGGTAAGGTACTCGGCATATGAACCACGTGTATTATCTGATCACTCTCCATTTTGGGTAAAACTTGATGCCACGGTGGGACAGAACCGCCCATTATGGAAAGTTAATCCCTTTATTCCCTACCCCTGATGGGACCGTGGGCGCATTACGAGAGTTCTTACAACATAATAAGGAATCTGCTAGAGCAGCTATAGTTTGGGATTCGCTCAAAGCTTTTTTGAGGGGATGCCTGATTAGGGAAATTACTGGCATAAAAAAAGGGAATCGGGATTCCTGAGCCGAGGCACAATCCCTATACAACTCTGTTCTGCTATCCACAGCAGAGAAGAGAAGATACTTCCACCAACAAAGTTATTTTGAGGGGAAAACACTGGTCATCTCCTGGCCCTGGTAGCCAGGGAACAGAGGGAGTCTGCCAACATCTTCGCTATAAAGGCGAAGACAGGAGAGACACACACACACACACACACACACACACACACACACACACTTACCTCGGACATTCTTAATTAGTTTCATAGATTTTATGAAGACCTGTATACCTCCAAAACTTCCTAAGCGCCAGCAGACCTGAATGAGTTCCTACAAAACTGCCCCTTGCCACAGCTTTCAGATGTAGAAAGGGAAGCACTAAACTCTGACAGAACTGTTGGAGGCCTTGGAAGAGGCCCCACACCATAAATCACCCGGCTCAGATGGCCTGCCGGTGGAGGTGTACTCCCGATATAGCAAAGTCCTTTTACCACCCTTACTGCAGGCTATATCCGAGGGTGCAGAATCAGGCAGCTTACCTCATAGTGTGCAGGAAGCTATAATTGTAGTGCTCCCCAAACCAGGAAAGGATAAACTCCTACCAGACTCATACCGCCCAATTTCATTATTAAATTATGACGTTAAGCTGCTGGCCAGAGACTTGGCTACAAGACTATCTGGGGTGATAGGCAGACTGGTCCATCGAAACCAGTCTGGCTTCATCCCTACTCGCTCGACGGCAGATAACATTAGACGTTATATATGAATCTTTAAGTGCCGGTGGACAATACTGGGGGTAGGGCCTACCTCCTGGAGATCCTGGCTAGATTTTGATTGGGGAACCAGTTTGTGAATTTGGTTAAAGTGCTGTACTCCAACCCTAGAGCTAGACTACGCATTAATAATAATCTCTCATCCTCATTTGAGCTACATAGGGGCACTCGACAAGGATGTCCCTTATCCCCAATGCTGTTTGCCCTAGCGGTAGAGCCTCTGGCCATCTTGATACGTAATGTGGCAGAGGTGGTCGGTTTCCGCAGAGGCCACCTAGGAGGACAAAATCTCCTTGTATGCGGACGACGCACTTGTATACCTGGGTGACTTGGTTGCCTTGCTGAAAGCAGTAATGGGAATAATAACAGATTTCGGGGGCTTTTCTGGCTTTACCATAGACTGGTCTAAATCAACCAAAATGCCCGTGGATCCATTAACGGAACCTCTGCCAGACGGAACAGATCAAATTGCCATAGTGAACACATTTAAATACTTGTGTATTGGGAGTGACGGTGTCCCCAGATCCAGCAGAATATCTTCTTTTGAACCTGGGTCCACTACTGGATAGGCAAAAAACGTAATGCGCCAGCTGGTGTAAACTTCCCCTGTTAGTCGTAGGACGAGTAAATTTGATAAAAAGGGTATGGGCCCCACAGCTTTTGTACATTTTTCATAATTCTCCTATGTGGATTTCGAATAAATGGTTCAAAAGAATTGATTCATTGATGCGAGCTTTAATATGGAAGAAAAAGGTGGCTAGGATAAGTCTAACCACATTGCAATATGGAAAAGACAAGGGGGGACTGGCGGTGCCACACTCTAAAATGTACTTTCTGGCCTCACAGCTTCAGCAACTGACGGGGTGGGAACGGGAAGCGGGGAATGACCCGGTGATTAATATGGTGGCTGTGTCTGACCCATTGCTGAAGGGGGCCTCCCATTTGGAGATGGACCTGCCAAGCATCCCACATTCCGCCCCCACTAGTGTCCTCCTGAGGAAGGTATGGAGGGTGTTTCAGAAAACTCTGGGGATCGAGGGTCCATTACCCTTCACCCCAATATGGAATAATCCCAAATTTCCAGAGATCAGTGAACTCCAAGGGTTTATCTCCTGGAAGGAGAGCTGGGTTTGGTTTTTCCCACAAATATATGATGGGGAGGTATTAAAAACGTATGAAACATTATGTCAGGAATATAAATTGACCCCCAGGAGAATTTACACTCAGGCATGCCCTGCAGGCACAGCAACAGGTCTGCACCCTGAAGGTACAATCATCGCATTTGGTGATGGAAGTCCTTCAGGCAGACACCAGGAAAGGACCGATATCTAGAATTTATGCAGTAATGTTGGCCTCAGCCCAGGATCATGCCTCATTCAAAAGTAGAAGTAAGTGGGTGGAAGACATAGGAGAGATAGGCGGGGACCAATGGGATATGGCTCTTGAATCTATACCGGCAGTATCTGTCTCTGCATCCCACAAATTATCACAATTATTTATTCTGCATAGAGCATGGGTCTCAAACTGGTGGCCCTCCAGCTGTTGCAGAACTACAATTCCCATGATGCATTGCAAGGCTGACAGTTACAAGCATGAGTCCCATAGGCCGAGGCATGATGGGACTTGTAGTTCTGCAACAGCTGGAGGTCCGCCAGTTTGAGACCCCTGGCATAGAACGCCAGTACAGCTACACAGATGGGGAAGAAGGGACTCCCCCTTATGCCCAATGCAAAATACTTCAGGGAGATTTTATACATCTAATCTGGAGATGCCCAAAGCTCCACCGATACTGGGAGGAGGTATCACAGTGTATAACTAAATTAGCTCAGACGCCTATTCCACTGCAACCACTGGTGTATCTGCTAGGAGCCATAGACGAAGAAATGTATCCGAAAGGAATGTATATTATGATTACTAGGCTGATGCATCTAGCGGCTCTCATGGGTCTGCCCCGCCCACATACCAAGTGGGAAGTGTTAACCTTCTTAGGTACGATTGGTTACTGTCGCCAATGGATATCCGATTGCTCCTACTATGATAACTTGAGAAAAGCTGCTCTACCTGACAGTCCTGACCTTGTGAAATGGAATGATGAAATGGTTAATGCTTTTGTGTATCTTAAAACTGCTATGGTAACGGCTCCTGGTTTGGGATTACTGTAAAGTGTTTCATTTGTTTGCAAGGGACAAATGTAAAACCATGGCTGGGGTCCTTGCACAAGAGCATGGAGGAAAGCTGAGACCTGTAGCCTTTTTTTTTTCTGGTGTAGTCCCAGTTCCGGTACAAGGCATGCCAGCGAGTCTGAGGGCTTTGGCCTCTTGTGTGTCATGGCTGTAGAAACGGCTACATCATTTACATTAGGTCACCCTACGGAAGCACACACACAGTACTGATGACATTTCAAAAGAGAAATGCACTGGCTGATGCCACTGCTAAACAAGCTGCTTTGACGATCCCAGATTTTATCCAAATGCCCCCCCCCCCCCTTACACCCCCAACTTTGCCCTGGGAACAGGTTTTGCAGGACCTACAGGCTATTGCTTCACCAGAAGATCTGGCCTATTGGCATACACAGGGTCTGACAATGAATCCTGAGACAGGACTCATTGCCAAAGAGGGGAAACCAGGCATACCAAAAGCAAGTGGACCTTTAATTCATCTCACAGTACCATTGCATAGGACATAAAGGATGGAAAGTTATAGCTGAAATTTTAACACAAGACTTTGCAAATAGAGTGGAAATTCCATATCACCCACAGAGTTCAGGTATAGTGGAAAGAATGAACCGAACGATTAAAGATAAAAAATAAGGAAGGCTACGGGTGGCATATTTGCCAAATGGAAAACTGTGCTGCCTTAGGTTTTAGCAAAAATAAGAATGACCCCTTCCAAGACCAATCACTTGTCCCCTTTTGAGATCCTGATGGGTCAACCTTTTCCCACGCCCTGGATTAAGAAACGCTTGGTAATAGAGCAAGGAGATCTGAGTTTGATACAGGAAGAATATTGTAGAAACTTGGAGAAAAATAATTCCTGGATGGCCGCACATCAAAAAAGGCATCTTTATTAGCAAACAATTAAAATCCAAGTACAGTCACCTCATAAAAATAGGGAAAACAGGACAAATATCTAACGCGTTTCACACCCCATCGTGTCGCTTATTCATAGCTAAAGAAAAGAAGCGCGTTCATGGGTATATATAGAAGCATTTAGATAACTCTGTAGGCTAAACGACCAATCAAAAAGAGCAGTCTCAATCCCATGAGCACGCTTCAAAATACTTCCCTTAACAGAATGGAACACACCTGAGCAACACAAAGGTGGCTAACACTTGTACATGTCAGCCATGCTCAGTGTGTGTGAATCCATAATCCCACGGGTAGTAAAGCGTGATAAATACTAAAACAATCCTGGATCTAGTACAAAATGACAGCTTCAATATCAAAAGTATCTTATTTGACATTATCTGCTGAAAGAATTGTCACAACTATGCATACTTCACTATCGTTATTGGAACTATATAAAAATTAACAAATAATAGCATATATAGCATCCATGCATATTGTCATAACACCTGTAAATTTGAACAGATCCAAAAGATTTGTTAAGGAAAGCCATATAATAAATTTAATTAAAAATATATAAGTATATATCATAATTTCTATATAAATACAATACAAAAGGAAAAGCCAGTTCTCACACCACTAGGTATATTACATATACCAAAAATTCCATATAACAACAGGTTAATACCAAAACAATGTCAGGACAATAGCCTTTATGTGGAGAAGCACTGAAATGGTGCATGTAAAAAATGGAAAACAAAAATATTTTTACGTAGAACCGTAAAAAAAAAAAAAAAAAAAAAGGACGACCCTGAGGAAATCAAGTAATAAAGTTATGCCATGTTTTGCATACACAATAATAGTGCCTGTACAAAAAGTGGAGAACTACAAACTATAAATAAAACCTCCTCAGAAATCTGAAGAGGAATATGGATAATAATAATAAGAGTAGTAATCATAATGGATTCTCCACAATGCACACCCCATATCGCAGTATAGAAAGGTTTAATGGTATGCGATTGCAAAAACGTTTTACTAGCAAAAATCGCATAACATGAAAAGGTTTATCAATTTAAAATTACTTATGAATCAATAACGATATACATATCAAAATTGCACAAATCGCATGAATCACATTACTTTGTCAATTTAAATGACTTATGAATCAATGAAGATATATGTATCAAAATCGCACACATCACATGAATCACTGTGTCAATGTATGCGATTGCAAAAATGTTTTTTCTGATAAAAACATAAAGAGGTTTATCAATTTTTATCACTTATGAATCAATAAAGATATACTTGTCAAAAATTGCATAAATCATATTAATGGTATGCGATTGCAAAAGTCCGCTGGAGCCCACACACGGGATAGTCCGATAATGTGTACGGGGCATTCGAGTATATTTTTTAATAGAAGTGGGAGACGTCCCACTCAAAGTTCAATACCGGTGGGGCATCTAGTATTTAAATTAAAAATCCATCGACTTCTTGTTTACACAGCAGACTGAATTTATCTCTGCCTCTAGGTGGTTTAACAATTTTTTCTATACCTTGAATGCGGAGGCTGGAAGTATCTCTTGAATGGACATCATTCCAGTGACGAGCTACGTTAGTGGCATGTTCTTTTTCTATGTCATAGAGATGGTCATGAAGACGATCTCTCAATCTGCGAGTAGTTCTGCCTATGTACTGGATAGAACAAGCAGTGCACGTAATGGCATAAATTATATGGCGTGTATTGCAGTTGATAAAAGACTGTATTTTAGATGATTTACACGTAGGAGGAGGAAGTAACAGTGTCCCCCCCTTTTATAAAAGGGCAATACGTGCAAGACCGGCTACCACATTTATATGTTCCTTTGAACTGTAGCCAATGTGTAGTAGGTTTTTTACTAAGGTAAAGACTGAGGGACAATAATCCACCCAGAGACGGTGCTCTTCTTGACACTGTACATATACCCTTCTCAAGAATTTGAGAATAAACATGATCGTTGGGCAATACTGGTAAATATTTGGTAACTATCTTTGTGACCTTATGGAACTCTATATGAAGTAGAAAAGGTTGGAATGGAGTGAGATCTATTTGAAATATTATGTCTATTGGGTTTGTCAATTAACGGATTAGCCCGGGATGTTTTATTGGCAATAGACAAAGCCCTATTAATAGTTGACCTGGAATAACCCCTGGCTTCAAATCTAGCTGACATCTGTAGTGCCTCCTGTTCAAAGTCTGCTTGTCTGGTACATAGTTTTTTTTAATCTTAAAAATTGGCCTACCGGAATGCTTTTAATGGTGTGGGACCATTCGTCCCACACCATTAAAAGCATTCCGGTAGGCCAATTTTGCCCGGTAGGCTGGAATCTGCAGATAAAAGAGTATTACCCGGATCATGGTGACCAGTAAATTTTAAATTTAGATCGTTGTCATTCATATACTCTAACCATTGATGCAAACTGGTGTGAGGGTCAGAGACGATGAACAGGAGATCGTCTAAATAAAACCACAGTGTCCCTTCGACGGGGACTTTCAGGTCCAAAAATGCGGAACCTCTCCCACCATCCCATATACAAATTAACCAAGGATGGTGAGAACTTCGCTCCCATAGAGGGCCCGCATTTCTGGAGATAAAAGTCCCGAACATAAAAAATGTGTGTCAAAGGGTATTCTAAGCTCATGATAATGAATTCTTGTATGGCTAGGGAAAACTTTCCTGATCTTTTTAAGAAAAAAAGACACTGCCTGCAAGTCCAAAGTATGTGGAATTGAGGAATACAAGCTAGAAACATCACGTTATCCAACTGTAGTCCCCATTCCAAACCAAACCATCAAGCCTGGACAAGAGTTGTTTAGTATATCGTAGGTAGCCCAGCAATTCCGCCACTAATGGCTGTAGCTGCTGGTCTACCCACTGTCCCAATCTCTCATTTAAGGAATCTATACCCGCCACAATTGGTCTACCTGTAAGAGGGGTTAACCCTTTGTGTATATAGGTAAAGGTATTCCCGCGCTAATATAAAGATGGACAAATTAAATGAATGGTGCAGCAGACACCGTGCGGGTCAAACGTTACCCACAGGAGAAAGTGATTAAATAACAGTAAGTGATGTCGCGCTCCAAATTCTGTATCAATATAAAATTCCCTAGTGGATTTCACAGGGATATTGTACAGTGAGTTGTGGACCGCATATGCTTTAAATAACCCCTAGAGGTTGTAACCTAGTGTGCGACAAGAGACGTATAGAATCAATGGTAAATTGGATCTCCTAGATAATGGAGGACAGCACAGTGGATCATGGGTTAAAGCGTATATGCAGTAAGTAAAATATGTGGGTGACTGTCAAAGTGCACACATTAAAGTGACTGTTGTGCAAATTGGATCTCCTAGATAATGGAGGACAGCACAGTGGATCATGGGTTAAAGCGTATATGCAGTAAGTAAAATATATGGGTGACTGTCAAAGTGCACACATTAAAGTGACTGTTGTGCATCAAATACTAAAACGTCAATCACGGATAATACAATAAAGTGACTTTTCAATAAAGTGACGGTGTGCATAAAGATGACTGAACAAAAGTGTACAGTGATGTGGAAAAATTAAAGTGACTGATATAAATATTGCAACCAAACCAGTGGAAGGTAAAATACAATAAAACCAGCAAGTGAGAGAATTGAATGGATGAGTGGAGGGCAAGGTAAAAATTGAATAAGTAAAATAAATATGCAAAAAGAAAAAATAAATATCTTTCCACCGAAGGGTGGGAGATTAGCAAGCGAATGAGTGGATGGTAATGAAAACCAAGAAAGTCTGTACACAAAAAATGTATATAGAGCAAGATCAATCGATCAATAAATAAACGAGTGTTCGTTTGAAAGTGCAGGGTGATGCAAGCTAATATTTCCAGTGGTGCAAAGGTGCTGGGTGCAGCACTGAAGTGCTGGGATGCTGACACAGAGTGGTAAATGGGGAGAGAGTGAAGACCTCTATAGTGCAGTATGTTTCAAAAATTGATAACAGCTTTTATTGACAAGTAAACGGGTACTCACATTTTACAAATAGACAGTGATTATTTCAAAAACGAGCGGCGAGCTCGCTACCTCTACGTCACTTCCGGGGACCCCGGAAGTGACGTAGAGGTAGCGAGCTCGCCGCTCGTTTTTGAAATAATCACTGTCTATTTGTAAAATGTGAGTACCCGTTTACTTGTCAATAAAAGCTGTTATCAATTTTTGAAACATACTGCACTATAGAGGTCTTCACTCTCTCCCCATTTACCACACTTATGCTGAACGGTCCCTGGCTTTCCACATCGAGAAACATCCTCCAGCTGCCATCTCTGCATAGGCTTAACTGATGCTGCATAGATAGAAGGAAGAACACTCTGTGAGACCACACCATCCTCCCCATAAGTGAACACCTCCCTGGTATTCAACAAACGCTGCTTACCTTACAGCAGTAAGGTAAGAAGTTAGGACACCCACGGGTGTCCACGACACTGAGGACGCACAGCACTTCCACCACAGTGCCACTCTGTGTCAGCATACCAGCACTTCAGTGCTGCACCCAGCACCTTTGCACCACTGGAAATATTAGCTTGCATCACCTTGCACTTTCAAACGAACACTCGTTTATTTATTGATCGATTGATCTTGCTCTATATACATTTTTTGTGTACAGACTTTCTTGGTTTTCATTACCATCCACTCATTCGCTTGCTAATCTCCCACCCTTCGGTGGAAAGATATTTATTTTTTCTTTTTGCATATTTATTTTACTTATTCAATTTTTACCTTGCCCTCCACTCATCCATTCAATTCTCTCACTTGCTGGTTTTATTGTATTTTACCTTCCACTGGTTTGGTTGCAATATTTATATCAGTCACTTTAATTTTTCCACATCACTGTACACTTTTGTTCAGTCCTCTTTATGCACACCGTCACTTTATTGAAAAGTCACTTTATTGTATTATCCGTGATTGACGTTTTAGTATTTGATGCACAACAGTCACTTTAATGTGTGCACTTTGACAGTCACCCATATATTTTACTTACTGCATATACGCTTTAACCCATGATCCACTGTGCTGTCCTCCATTATCTAGGAGATCCAATTTGCACAACAGTCACTTTAATGTGTGCACTTTGACAGTCACCCACATATTTTACTTACTGCATATACGCTTTAACCCATGATCCACTGTGCTGTCCTCCATTATCTAGGAGATCCAATTTACCATTGATTCTATACGTCTCTTGTCGCACACTAGGTTACAACCTCTAGGGGTTATTTAAAGCATATGCGGTCCACAACTCACTGTACAATAACCCTTTGTGTAATTTAGGAAGGTGATGAAAAATGGGGATAACAGGAAACTTTAGGTATAAAACATCTCTTTCTCTTTTTGTGTAAATAAACCCATGGAAACAGCATGATCCAACAAAGAGGACAACCCAGCCCTAAAGGAATCAGTGGGGTCTCCTCTTAATTTTCGGTAAGTCAAGGGGTCCGATAGTTGTCTCACAGCCTCTTCTCTGTACATAGCGAACATATTACAGCGCACACATTCAAGAATGACGTTTCCTGCAGGGCTAGTTAAAAACACCTGAACATATTCAAAAAATACGGGGGTTTGGTCACACTATATGGTTATATAGTGCTAAGCCCACTTACTGCGACAAAGTACCCCGAATTAGTGGGTCCTACCCTAGTAATAGAATGAAAGATCCTGCGTCTCAACCATGGGAGCCAAACTCCTCTATGTGGGAGAACTGAAAGGATACCTCCTATATACTGGTGGCCACTAAATGAGAGGTAATGAAGAGGGGGAGGGGTGCTCTAACCCAAAAAAAACCTGGTCAGGGTTCATTACAACATACAAAAACATATTTGGGAAGCACTCACCAATGCGTTTAAATTCAAGATGGTGCTGCCATAAGACCAACAAGCAATAGCGAACATATTACAGCGCACACATTCAAGAATGACGTTTCCTGCAGGGCTAGTTAAAAACACCTGAACATATTCAAAAAATACGGGGGTTTGGTCACACTATATGGTTATATAGTGCTAAGCCCACTTACTGCGACAAAGTACCCAGAATTAGTAGCCCAGCAATTCCGCCACTAATGGCTGTAGCTGCTGGTCTACCCACTGTCCCAATCTCTCATTTAAGGAATCTATACCCGCCACAATTGGTCTACCTGTAAGAGGGGTTAACCCTTTGTGTAATTTAGGAAGGTGATGAAAAATGGGGATAACAGGAAACTTTAGGTATAAAACATCTCTTTCTCTTTTTGTGTAAATAAACCCATGGAAACAGCATGATCCAACAAAGAGGACAACCCAGCCCTAAAGGAATCAGTGGGGTCTCCTCTTAATTTTCGGTAAGTCAAGGGGTCTGATAGTTGTCTCACAGCCTCTTCTCTGTACATGGCTGCACTCATGACAACCACCGAACCCCCCTTAATCCGCATTTTTAATCACAATGCTATCATCCTTACACAGACTCTCAATAGACATTTATTCATCATGAGACAGATTGTCCACTGATTTCTTTGAAATACTGCGTGCTAAGACAGTCTTTCTCTTTCTTTTTTTTTTTTATTTATAACAGAGCATGGGCCCACATGGACCACAGCAACAATATTACAAAGCATTTGTGTAACAGTAACAAAAACAATAACATATATAAGAAATAACACGTGTTTACAATGAAAGATATGTCTTGTATCTGTTTTCAGTATGATAGGTTGTCGTACTCCTGTGGACCCCGCTCCTTGAATTTTCTAGTGAGAGGAGAAGGAAAGAAAAGTCTTCGGAGCCCACGAAAAGGGAACGTAGGGATATCAAAAATAAAAGGCGTGAGAGTAGGGAGAGGGGGTTTAGGTGGGTGGAGGATAGGGGTATGGGGGGGGGGTGTGTTGTGCCATAGGTAGTTACATTCTGTTGGGGTTCCCTGAGGGCCTGACCTTGTTTTGGCTTGTGAGAATTAGGTCTTCCATTTTGTTGATGTCGTCTATTTTCTTAAGCCAGAGGTCCATCGTTGGCGGGGTCCTTGACTTCCAATACAGGGGAATGCAAGTCTTGGCTGCATCGACCAAATGGCGTATTATTGATTTTTTGTATGCACGGATAGGGATGTCATTTTTATGTAGAAGGAAGAATGCTGGGTCGTCTGGGATTATCCTGTCTGTAAATTTTTGAGTTATTCTGCGAACCTCTCCCCAGAAGTTCTGCAGCCGGGGGCAGGCCCAGAAAATGTGTAGAAGTGAGCCCTTTTCTTCTTGGCAGCGCCAGCAAAGTTCCAGCGTGGTCGGGAAGATTTTGTGTAGAATTGTCGGTGTCCTATACCAGCGCGTGAGCATCTTGTAATTTGTTTCTTGGACTTTAGTGCATATGGAGGATTTGTGTATGAATGTCAGGATCTTTTGTTTCTGGTTGTCAGTAAAAGTACAGTTCAGGTCTCTTTCCCATTTGTCGAAACTGGGGATGTAGTAGTCTATTGGTGGAGTGATGAGCATGGTGTATGTGAGGGAGAGTGTATGTAGGATTGTACCTGAGTCCGAGCAAAGATCTTCTAGTTCCGTGTATGACTGGGTCGTGTCGTTGGGCGGTGTCAAGGTGTTAAGGAAGTGGTTCAAAAGTCGGAAATGTCCAGTTGGGTTCATAAGGTCTGTTATTGTTTTCCAACGCCCTCCAGAGCTGAAATGAGAGGCTTGGTGTAAGCCTGTTTCCCTCAGGGATCGGAACTTTGCGTCTCGTATCCCCGGCGTGAATCCAGGATTACCCAGAATTGGGTATAATGGTGAGTTCTGGGAGGTCAGGGAGGTTTTGGAGAACAATTGTGCACAGGTCGTTATTGTGTTGCCAATCAGTGGGTGTCTTATAATGGGTATTGGTATGAAAAAAAACAGGAATGGAGGCCGCTATCCCATTGACGTAGAAGGGTTTGGACTTTCTTCAAAAGGGGTGGGAAGTTAAGTTTGAACAGATTGGACAATTTCGTGGGGATATATGTGCCTAGGTATTTCAGTGATGCATCTGTCCACTTCAGGTTGAAACTGGCACGAAGGTGTGCCAGTTGTGTGGGTGGGATACCTATACCCATTGCTTCAGATTTATTAAAATTAATCCTCAGATTGGATAATTTCCCGTAGTGATTGAATTCAGGTTGGGGAGGGACGTGGTGGGGTTCGTTATGGAGAACATCAGGTCATATACCTTGTACTGAGAGTTTGCTACTTCTATACCTGTGATATCTGAGTTTAAACGTATGTGACAGAGGAAGGGTTCAAGTGAAAGGGCGAAGAGGGGAGAGTGGGCATCCCTGTCTAGTCCCATTGGTAATCGGGAATGGGTCTGAAATTATACCATTCGCCCTGACTCTAGCAGACGGTTTTGAGTAAGCTGCTGTTACCCAGTTTAACATTTTGCACCCGAGCCCTATGTGTTTTAGGGTAGTGAACATGAAATGCCAGTTGACGCGGTCGAAAGCCTTCTCGGCGTCTGTACGGAGGAGGATGCATGGGTTTTATTGTGGTTTGCAATGTGTAGTAGGTTAAGGACCTTTGTAGTGTTATCCCTTGCCTCTCTGGTGGGGACAAAGCCGACCTGATCAAGATGTATGAGATAGGGGAGATGTTGTTGTAATCTAGTGGCTATGACTTTGGTGAAGAGCTTGAGGTCTGTGTTTAATAGGGATATGGGGCGATAGCTCCCGCACTGCGAGGGGTCTTTCCCTTCCTTGGGTATCACTGCGATCTGAGCTTGCAGTGTGGTTTCATGTAACTGTGAACCTGAACTGAGGGCATTGAATAGTTTGGTCATGTGGCCACCTAATGATGGAAACAGTGTTTTATAATAGGCGTTAGTAAGCCCATCGGGACCAGGAGCTTTCCCTGGTTTGGCCGAACTCAGTGTGCCTTGCAGCTCTAGTAGTGTAATGGGTTCTTCTAGTGACTCTGACATCGGGTGGTAGGGTTGGCATTAGAGATGAGGTTATGTAATCTAGGGTTGTTTCTGGGGCGGGTGATTGGGTATTGAGATTGTATAAGGTGTTGTAGAAGGATCTGAATTCTTGTGATATTTGTTGGGGGAGGGAAATCTTTTGGCCGTTGGGAGGTATTATATGAGGGATGTAAGAGGCTGTTTTTGTGATCTCAACGTCTGGGCTAGCATCCGTCCGCACTTATTCCCGGATTCATATACTTTCCTCCGGCATATTTGGATTGCCGCTTTGGCTTTGTAGTGTAGTAGGTCAGTGACCTGCTTGCGGATGGTGTCCAGCTCAGCGCGTAGTAGGGTCGTGGGATTTTGTTTATGTTCCGTCTCCAGGGTTTGTAGTTTATGGAGTTGTGTGTTCAGTTGTGTCGTCTTTTGTTTCTTAAGTCTGGAACCATGTTTGATTAGTATTCCCCGTATCACTGCCTTGTGTGTTTTCCATACCACTCCCGGGTCACAGTCGGGTGTGGCGTTTAGGGTGAAGTACTGTTCAATTTCTCGTACTACATCTGTCAGTATTTCTGGGTTACTTAGTAGGCTTTCATTTAATCTCCATGGTTGTCTTTGTGCTTTGTGGATGTCTGTTATGGAGTACTTAAGGGTTATAGGGGCGTGGTCTGACCATGTGATTGATCTTATGGAAGTGTCTCGGATAGCTTGTAAATGTCTATGGGGTATCAGGAAGTAGTCGATTCGTGAGTATGTCTGATGTGTTCTAGAATAAAAGGTGTAGTCACGTTCCCCAGGGTGGAAAAGGGGCCACACGTCAATCAGTTGTTAGGTGTGCAGGGTAGAGGAAATCTTTTTGCGCAAGTCTCAAGAGGTAGAGGATGTTCCTGTAAATGTGTCTTCGGTCGGTACAAGGGGGACGTTAAGGTCTCCTCCTACAATGAGTTGACCTTCTGTAAATTTGGCAAGTTTTTCTAGGTGTTTCTTTAGGAATCCCTCTTGATGTGTGCTGGGGGCGTACAGGTTGGCAAAGGTCACCTTCACGCCCCACACACATCCTTTCATAAATTAGAATAGAGACTCCTCTGGATCTGGCTTCAGTGTATGTGGAATGGTGCACTACAGGGTAGAATCTGTTCTTTAGTACTGGGATTGTGTTGTCTCTAAAGTGGGTCTCCTGGAGCATGACAATGTCTGCCTGCATTCTGCGCATGTCGTGAAGTAGCATGCGTCTCTTTTCGGGTGTGTTCAGGCCTTTTACGTTTAATGAGATTATATTTAGTTCTTCCATGTTGAGACAGTGTGGGGGGGGGCGGGGTTGCAAGGGAGAGGGGAAGTGTCTGAGAGATTGGGGGGGAGGGGGAAGAGGTTAGGCAAGCGAGCTTGTATAGAGAGAGTGGGTACTGAAGGGGGGGGGGGGGTAGAAATGGGGCTATCTAAGAATGTGTAGCCCTTTAAGGAGTAACTAATGTAGCGGTTTCAGCTAATACGCTCTCCAGCAGAACACTGAAGGTTGAGCGCGGTCCTAGTGGGGGGGGGGGGGTAGACCGGGCCGAGAGTCAAGCTCCCGGGGGACCCCCCTCCAACCCTATTCATGTTGTAGTGTGTAGTCAAAGAACGGTATGACCTATACATATGTGGAAATCAAATGACATAAATTAAGAAAAAAAAAAACGGAGAGTCAGGAATAAAAAGCACAAAATCAAGAGCATTTAGGTAGTTAGTGTCTCTGTAGCTTAAATTGGGCCTGCGATATAACATATGAGCATTATATAAAGGCATTATAAACTAATAAAATATGGTGGAACATTGGCGTTTGGTATAACATCAGGGAAGGGTGAGGACTCCTTTCCCTTGACCGGGTAATTTGGGGAAAAATACTTGGCCACCTGCAGCCTCGGTGGGTAAAACAAAAACAAAAAGGTGGGGATGTACACTTAATACCTTACACAGGCTTGGCATAGGTTCGACTGGGTCACTGCGAATCCTGATGGGGTCCTTCCCTTGGCGTGTGCCCATAGCGGTTGCTCAGTACTTCATCCTTCATCCTAAAGGTAAGTCTCCTCAAACTGCCTCCTAGAAGGTGAGAGAGCGTGAAGCCCTTCTAGGGAGAAAGAAAAAGAAAACCCCTCTGTTGGGTGCTGCGCCCAGCTAGGTCATCTTGGCAGTTGTTGGGGGGTAGATGTCCTGTTGACGGTGTTAGCTGCGGACTCCTGGAGGATGGGGAGTCAGGATGTCTCTGAGGCAATGGGCTCACCCCCCCCCCCCCGACCAACCAAAACCCCCCCACCCCACCAAACTTGGAGGATGCGGAGAAGCTGAGGGTGCTGAGAATGGCAAAGCGTGTTAAGGACCAAGGGTCGGAAGGCAACAACTCAAAGAAAGGGGATCTCTCACATAACAGGGGCCCACCCCTCGTCACTTCTCCTCCAGACCTTATAGGTGTAGAGGGCTCTCTCTAAAGGGGGCATCAGTTCACACAGTGCGTGGGTGTGTTGTGCTGCCTTGGGGGTTTGTGTGCTTTCTGCTGCGATTTTTAATTCTGCTTTTTGGGCAGTACATGTGCATCCGCTCCCTCAGGCTGTGACCATATTCCTCCAAGTGTCCCCTATGTAGACTCCGCTGGGGGCTTCGGGCATATAGGTCAGGGTGGAGGCAGGTCTATGCAGAGGGTGATGCAGCAGAGCATGTTTCATTCCTCTCTAGCCTCTCAAGTAGTTACATATTCTGCAGTGTCCTAGGCTGGAAGTCTGCCATAGTGTGCAGTCAGGGTGAGAAGAGGGGGTGTCATGAAGATCCTGCCAGAAACTTAAACCCGGGCCGTCCCGGCCCTCAGATTCCACTGCGCATGCGCGCGCGGGCGCGTGCACGTGTACAACCGCGCACAGAGAGACGGGCGCGCGCCCTAGTTAACACCAGCCGGCCTATTTAAGCCTGACCTGGGCAGACGGTCTTTGCTGTCTGCTCTACAGCGTTGTGGTGTAGTAAACCTGATCCTGTTATATCTGTTCCTCTGACCCGGCTTGCCCTAGACTATCCAGCTTTCCGCCTGTACCCGACCCCGGCTTGTTTGACCATCCTCCTGCCTGACCCACTGTACCTTGCTTCCAGTTGGATTCCATTACCTGGCTTCCTTAATGAACTCTGGTTCCCTGCAAGGTCTCTGTCCTGTCTGCAGTCTGATTCCTGTAAACGAACCTGACCACCTGTCTGTCTCCAGCCCATTCAGTGGTTCTGTTTCCTGCTTCCAGTTCCTGTCAGCTCTGCTATCCAGTTTACCTGTGAACCTGCTTGCCAAGCCGTTGTCCAGTTCCTGTCAGCTCTGCTATCCAGTTTACCTGTGAACCTGCTTGCCAAGCCGTTGTCCAGTTCCTGTCAGCTCTGCTATCCAGTTTACCTGTGAACCTGCTTGCCAAGCCGTTGTCCAGTTCCTGTCAGCTCTGCTATCCAGTTTACCTGTGAACCTGCTTGCCAAGCCGTTGTCCAGTTCCTGTCAGCTCTGCTATCCAGTTTACCTGTGAACCTGCTTGCCAAGCCGTTGTCCAGTTCCTGTCAGCTCTGCTATCCAGTTTACCTGTGAACCTGCTTGCCAAGCCGTTGTCCAGTTCCTGTCAGCTCTGCTATCCAGTTTACCTGTGAGCCTGCTTGCCAAAGATCCTGCCAGCTCTGCTATCCGGTTTACCTGTGAGCCTGCTTGCTAAAGACCCTGCCAGCTCTGCTATCCAGTTTACCTGTGAGCCTGCTTGCCAAAGATCCTGCCAGCTCTGCTATCCGGTTTACCTGTGAGCCTGCTTGCTAAAGACCCTGCCAGCTCTGCTATCCAGTTTACCTGTGAGCCTGCTTGCTAAAGACCCTGCCAGCTCTGCTATCCAGTTTACCTGTGAGCCTGCTCGCCAAAGATCCTGCCAGCTCTGCTATCCAGTTTACCTGTGAGCCTGCTTGCTAAAGATCCTGTCAGCTCTGCTATCCGGTTTACCTGTGAGCCTGCTTGCTAAAAGATCCTGCCAGCTCTGCTATCCGGTTTACCTGTGAGCCTGCTTGCTAAAGACCCTGCCAGCTCTGCTATCCAGTTTACCTGTGAGCCTGCTTACCAAAGATCCCGCCAGCTCTGCTATCCAGTTTACCTGTGAGCCTGCTTGCCAAAGATCCTGCCAGCTCTGCTATCCAGTTTACCTGTGAGCCTGCTTGCCAAAGATCCTGCCAGCTCTGCTAACCTGTTTCCTGCTCATCAGTCTGTATCCGGCCTCCCCTGCTATCCAGACTTCCACCGTGTCCGCTTGCTGACTTGACTACCCTGCCGGTCTGTTGATCCTGCCAGGCACCCGTGCTCCTCCTCACTTCTGGCTCTCCTGTCCCCACACCAGGGGACCAGAAGTGGGAGACGCAAGGGAGGCCTCTCCCTGCAATCTCGGGCTCGCACCACCAGGTACGTGACAGTAGCAGACAGCCATGTCTGAGCCCGAGCAGGGAGCCCCCGCCATGGAGGGGTTATGCCAACACCTGGCGGGACTGACCGAGGCGGTGAAGAATCTCCAGCAAGGTTATACCCGACTGGAGGAACGGGTACTGGCCTTATCTGGACCCTCCAGTACCCAAGGAACTTCTCACCCGGCAATACCCCCGACGGGGCCTGCACCTGCCCAGACCATAGTGATGCTACCACCTGAGCCCAAGGTTCCTACTCCAGAGAAATTTTCAGGTGCCCGTGGTAGCTTCAGAACTTTCCGCAATTCCTGCGAACTCCATTTTGCCCTACAACCTAGGACCTTCTCTTTAGAGACCACCAAGGTGGGCTTTGTGGTAGCCCTACTGACTGGGGATCCCCAAATCTGGGCCCACCGTCTCGTGGAACAAAAGGATGCAGCATTGACCAATCTCTCCACCTTCTTTGACGCCATGGCGCAGTTATATGAGGACCCCCAACTCTCAACCACTGTGGAAGCCGCCCTACGTTCTCTCCAACAAGGTCGGAGACCAGCAGAGGACTATGTGGCTGAGTTCAGGCGTTGGGGTGCCGATACTGACTGGAACGATGCTGCTCTCCGTCACCAATTCCGCATGGGCCTCTCAGACGCGCTCAAGGATAAGCTCGCCAGAGTTGGGGTACCGCAGACTCTGAACTCCCTCATCGACTTAAGTATTCAAATTGATCGGCGCCTACGGGAACGTAGGGCCGAACGAACCTTGGGGCCCCCAAGACCTACCTGGATGCTCCCCAGAGCCCCAAGTCATTTCTGCACTGCTCCCTCTGTCAAACCTGTCCATACTTCCTCGGCAGCAGAACCCATGCAACTAGGACTCCTGCGGCCTTCTCTCACTCCAGCAGAACGCCAGAGACGCCGTAGCAACAATCTGTGCCTGTATTGCGGAGAGCCTGGTCACTATGTCCGAAATTGCCCAGCTAAACTCCGTAAGTTCCCTACTATCCTTTCCAGCTATGTTGATCCTGGGGTTTCGGCTCATCTTGCCCTTTCTGTCTCCTTCCAGCTCCCAGGAAGGACCCTGCGGACCACCGCTATCATTGACTCTGGGGCCTGTAGTTGCTTCATGGACTCTGTTTTTGCTGTCCGGCATCGGATTCCTCTCCGTCCAAGGGAACAGGGCCTATCCGTCCATCTGGCGGATGGGTCTACCATTAAATCTGGCCCAGTGACCCAGGAGACTGCCCCATTGCACACAGTGATCTCTGAGTCACATCAGGAACTTTTACGTCTGGACATAATCTCTTCTCCCTTGTTCCCAGTCATTCTAGGAATCCCCTGGCTGCAAGCTCACAACCCGGTCATCAACTGATCCACAGGAGAGGTGGCCTTTTCTTCCTCCTACTGCCAAAGGTCCTGCGGCTCCATGGTCCCCGCAGGACCCTCCGCTCTGCTCTGCCTAGAAACCGAGGCAGGTCTACGCCAGTCCATCCCCGAAGCCTACCACGCCTACCTGGACGTGTTCAGCAAACAAAGGGCAGATGTGTTGCCACCCCACAGGCCCTACGACTGTCCCATTGAACTCCTTCCCGGGGCCAAGATTCCCTTCGGCAGGGTTTTTCCTCTTACAGAGGTGGAGCAGGGGAAATTGAAGGACTACATTGACGATAACTTGAAAAAAGGTTTTATCCGCCCATCCACATCTCCTGCAGGTGCAGGAATATTTTTTGTGGAGAAAAAGGACCACTCTCTCAGACCCTGCGTGGACTATCGTGCCCTAAACGAGGTCACGGTTAAAAACCGCTACCCGCTTCCCCTGGTACCTGAACTGTTTCAGAGGCTTGGCACAGCCTCCATCTTTTTCAAGCTGGACCTCAGAGGGGCGTACAATTTAGTTCGCATAAAGGACGGGGATGAATGGAAGACGGCATTTCGGTCTCGATTTGGGCACTTTGAGTACCTGGTGATGCCGTTCGGACTTTGTAACGCCCCCGCTACCTTCCAGTCGTTCATTAACGATGTGCTTCGGGACTTTCTTGATGTTTTTGCTGTTGTTTATCTTGATGACATACTAATTTTCTCTTCCTCCCTAGAGTTGCATCGTGGACATGTCAAAAGTGTTCTGGGCCGCCTCCGGCAACATGGCCTCTATGCCAAGGCCGAAAAATGCCTCTTTGAGGTAGAAAGCATACCCTTCCTGGGCTTGATCATCTCCAGTAGGGGCATCCGGATGGACCCCCAGAAGATCACAGCCATCCTGGACTGGCCTGTTCCCACAGATAGAAAGGGTATCCAGCGATTCATTGGCTTCGCCAATTTTTATCGCAAATTTATTAAGGGGTTCTCGGCCATAGTGGCACCCATTACTCAACTCACCAAACAAGGTACCCGTTTTCATTGGTCTCCTGAGGCCCAGGGGGCCTTCGAGGCCCTCAAAGGGCTCTTCACCTCAGCCCCTATCCTGAAGCATCCGGATCCTTCTCTACCCTTTGTCTTAGAAGTGGATGCCTCGGAGATAGCTGTAGGGGCAATCCTGTCCCAGAGACAGGGCATCAAGGCCCTGCTACACCCCGTGGCATTCTTCTCACGGAAACTATCCCCAGCCGAGAAGAACTACGATGTGGGAGATCGGGAGTTGCTGGCTATAAAGACCGCCCTCGAGGAATGGCGCTACCTGCTAGAGGGTGCTACCCATCCAATCTTGATCTTCACGGATCACAAGAACCTAGAGTACTTGAAGACTGCCAAGAGGTTGAAACCTAGACAGGCCCGTTGGGCCTTATTTTTCTCTCGTTTTACTTTTCACGTGACCTATCGTCCGGGTTCCAAGAACGCGAAACCGGACGCTCTGTCTCGTATGTACCACAAATCCCAGGATGGTTCCCCTCCAGACACTATCCTTGCCCAGGGAAATTTCCTCCTGCTACAGGAAGACCTGCTGTCCCGGCTCAGGCGGGCCTCCAGTGGCCTCATACCCACTCCCGGTCCTGGGTTGCGGGCCAAGGATGGGCTATTGTGGCATGGGGATAAGATTTTCATTCCCGAGGGTCTGCGGGTAACCGTCCTGGAATTGTGCCATGATCATAGACTTACCGGACACTTCGGTGTCACCAAAACCACTGAATTGGTACAACGTACCTTCTGGTGGCCTCAGCTAAGAGAAGACTGCAGGAAATTTGTGGAAACATGCACTGTGTGTATACGGAGCAAGAGTTACAGAACCAAAGCCTGGGGCCTACTCAAGCCATTGCCAGTCCCCGATCGTCCCTGGAAGATGCTGTCCATAGACTTCATCGTGGAACTACCCCCAGCAGAGGACCACACTACGATCTTCGTGATTGTTGATCGCCTGTCAAAAATGGCACACTTTGTTCCTATGAAGGGCACCCCTTCTGCCTCAGAAACCGCACAGGTGTTCATCCGAGAAGTCATCAGACTCCATGGGGTACCGGCCAACATAGTGTCCGACCGCGGGGTACAATTTACCTCTCGGTTCTGGAAATCGCTCTGCAAGGCCCTCAACATTGAACTATCGTTTTCATCCGCTTATCACCCTCAAACCAATGGGCAAACCGAAAGAACCAATCAGACCCTGGAGCAATATCTACGGTGCTTTTCTTCCTTCTCCCAGGATGATTGGATCTCCCTGTTACCTGTTGCCGAATTTGCATATAACAATGCTATCCACTCGGCCACCCAACAGACGCCCTTCTTCGCCAACTATGGCTTTCATCCTTCGTTCCTGACCAATTCTCTTCCTTAATGTACTGTGCCCCGCAGTTCAGAAAAAGATTGACTTCTTTGCTTCCAATAACCGACTCCTGCAGGACACCATGGCCCGGACCCAGGAACATAACAAAACGGTCTTTGACCGAAAGAGGCGTGGAGAATTGGTTTTGGCACCAGGTGACACAGTGTGGCTCTCTACCCTGAATCTGAGGATGGCTTGTCACTCGAAGAAACTGGGCCCTAAGTTTTTAGGTCCCTTCCCAGTCAAACGAAAAATTAATGAAGTAGCCTACGAGTTGGAACTCCCTGACTCCCTTAAGGTCCACCCGGTCTTTCATGTTTCCCTGCTGAAACCCTCCACTTCCAACCCCTTTCCCAACAGAAGGACTGTACCCCCGGATCCAGTCCTGATAGATGGCGAGGAAGAATATGAGGTAGAGGCCATACTAAATGTTAGAAGAAGGAGACATCAGAATCAGTTCTTGATCAAATGGAAGGGATATGGTCCTGAAGAGAATTCCTGGGAGCCCGAGTGTAATATCCACGCTAAGAGTCTAGTTCAAGCCTTTAAGAGAACACATCCTGAGAGATTTGCCCAGAGGGGCACCCGGAGGTTGCCCATATGAGGGGGGCAATGTCATGAAGATCCTGCCAGAAACTTAAACCCGGGCTGTCCCGGCCCTCAGATTCCACTGCGCATGCGCATGCGCGCCCGGGCGCGTGCACGTGTACAACCGCGCACAGGGAGACGGGCGCGCGCCCTAGTTAACACCAGCCGGCCTATTTAAGCCTGACCTGGGCAGACGGTCTTTGCTGTCTGCTCTACAGCGTTGTGGTGTAGTAAACCTGATCCTGTTATATCTGTTCCTCTGACCCGGCTTGCCCTAGACTATCCAGCTTTCCGCCTGTACCCGACCCCGGCTTGTTTGACCATCCTCCTGCCTGACCCACTGTACCTTGCTTCCAGTTGGATTCCATTACCTGGCTTCCTTAATGAACTCTGGTTCCCTGCAAGGTCTCTGTCCTGTCTGCAGTCTGATTCCTGTAAACGAACCTGACCACCTATCTGTCTCCAGCCCTTTCAGTGGTTCTGTTTCCTGCTTCCAGTTCCTGTCAGCTCTGCTATCCAGTTTACCTGTGAACCTGCTTGCCAAGCCGTTGTCCAGTTCCTGTCAGCTCTGCTACCCAGTTTACCTGTGAACCTGCTTGCCAAGCCGTTGTCCAGTTCCTGTCAGCTCTGCTATCCAGTTTACCTGTGAACCTGCTTGCCAAGCCGTTGTCCAGTTCCTGTCAGCTCTGCTATCCAGTTTACCTGTGAACCTGCTTGCCAAGCCGTTGTCCAGTTCCTGTCAGCTCTGCTATCCAGTTTACCTGTGAGCCTGCTTGCCGAAGATCCTGCCAGCTCTGCTATCCGGTTTACCTGTGAGCCTGCTTGCTAAAGACCCTGCCAGCTCTGCTATCCAGTTTACCTGTGAGCCTGCTTGCCAAAGATCCTGCCAGCTCTGCTATCCGGTTTACCTGTGAGCCTGCTTGCTAAAGACCCTGCCAGCTCTGCTATCCAGTTTACCTGTGAGCCTGCTCGCCAAAGATCCTGCCAGCTCTGCTATCCAGTTTACCTGTGAGCCTGCTTGCCAAAGACCCTGCCAGCTCTGCTATCCAGTTTACCTGTGAGCCTGCTTGCTAAAGACCCTGCCAGCTCTGCTATCCAGTTTACCTGTGAGCCTGCTCGCCAAAGATCCTGCCAGCTCTGCTATCCAGTTTACCTGTGAGCCTGCTTGCCAAAGATCCTGCCAGCTCTGCTATCCAGTTTACCTGTGAGCCTGCTTGCCAAAGATCCTGCCAGCTCTGCTAACCTGTTTCCTGCTCATCAGTCTGTATCCGGCCTCCCCTGCTATCCAGACTTCCACCGTGTCCGCTTGCTGACTTGACTACCCTGCCGGTCTGTTGATCCTGCCAGGCACCCGTGCTCCTCCTCACTTCTGGCTCTCCTGTCCCCACACCAGGGGACCAGAAGTGGGAGACGCAAGGGAGGCCTCTCCCTGCAATCTCGGTGCCCGCACCACCAGGTACGTGACAGGGGGGGAGGATCTGGGAAGGGGGGGCGGCAGACACGGCGGCAGTCTCCGTCGGACAGCGATGGTAAGTGGTGGCTCTAGACTTGTACACAGTGGTGGACAAAGTGCAGGGTGTAGGGTGGGAACGAACACCTGGGGACTGCGGGGGTTAGTCAAATCTCTTTCAACCAAGGTCTGGTACATATCCATATCCTTGCCTCTCGAGTTCACTGGGTAAAATTCAGATTTCATCTTAAATGATACTGGACCACAATGGACATCATTATCGTCTATATTAGTGTCTGATTCAATAGCCAAATCAATAAGGTCCTTAAGGGCACACATCTTTAAACGATTGTAGAAACTTGATTATGAAGCTGAATAGCATCTACGGTAAAGTATTCTCTTCTGTTCCATTATCCTCACAGGAACCAACAAACGAGTTCCAACCCGGAGATGTGGTTGTAATTCGCCAGCTGAACCCGACCAAGAAGCAAGATTACCCCTTTTCGCCCGCCCACTAGCATGCCTGATGAAGTGGCCCTGCGTGGCTCCGAAACGTTGCACTATCCCTGTGTTGTGATCATGCAATAAATCACCTTTTGGACGCTATTTGTGTCGCTCCATGGTGTGCTGGCAAATATCTTCATTGTGACTTGAACCAGTATCCAGCTGGTTGTTGCTTCAGCACCCAAATCTGAGAGCATTTCCAGGAATGTGTGCGATGGGAAAATGAAGTACTACCGCCCACTAGCATAGTCGCAGTGACCAGAACCGCTGTTCTCATGGAACAATCTGGAGCCTGGATCCACGCCGAGAGGTTTAAAGAAAGTACCACAAAGGACCCTGATGCAAGACACAGATAAAGGAGGTGAAGCAGGTGATGCAACTCCTCGACGAACGAGTGAAACAGGTGATAAAAAGACTGAAAAAGATGACCTCACTTCTCTCACAACAGACTTTTGGGAAAGCCTTGTGCCTACTCTTTATGCCGACACTGATGCCGTTTCTGCCCACATGGATCATCACTAACTATCTATCATCCTGAGGACTTTGGCACCATAATGACCATATGCAGCCCCCTTCTAATGGAACAGTAACTAGACAAAGGAGGGCCCAAAAAAACTCATATCTCCCTACTAATAAAATGTTGTGACTGTGACTGTGACAAATGTTGTCAGGTTATATTTTTTTTTTTTTATAAATTCTTTATTTTCTTCATAGATTTCACAATACAATTCATTACAATCTTATGGTATCTTCCCAATGCATCCTACATAATTATAACTTATAATACTTTTTATTTATGCTTTGATTTCTCCTTTTCTATTTTTACCTTACCCCCCTCCCCCAACTAGCTTATCGTCTGCTCCCTTAACTCCCAAAAAAAAGATAAACAAATAAATAAAAATACACAAAAAAAAAAAAGAAAGGGGGGTGGGTATGGGGGAGAATAGGGGTTAACCCAGCCCCCCCCCCTCTCCTCACCCCCAGATCCCGACTCTCATTTTTCCCAGTTTAGCAAATTTTACATGTCATTTTCCCTATACACCAGAAAAGGAGCCCATGTCCTCCGATATTTCTCATCTTGATCTTTCAATGCCAATGTAAGGTTTTCCATTTGTTGAATTTCTGCTATTCTCGCAAGCCACTGTGCTCTAGTTGGAGGGCTCTCTCTTTTCCACAGGACAGGAATACACGCTGCCGCTATAAGATGTCTCAGCAGAGAGTTTTTAAATCTTTCCACTGATATAGGGATATCCAGCAACAGAAACGTTTCTGGTCTGTGTCCAAGGGAGATTCCTGTTATTGTTTTAATAGTTTCCGCAACCATTTCCCAAAACTCTCTAATTTTTGGACATTCCCAAAAAATATGTAATATTGTACCCTCTGCTTCGTGACATCTCCAACATCAGACATTTGGGGGTAAATCCGATGTAGAACATTCGGTGTTCTGTACCACCTTGTAGTCTTGATATCTACTTGCTACTGAAGCCTTTTGATTAAATAGCAAAATCCTCTCCTTCTGTTCCGGAGAATAGAATCTCTTAATCTCTCCCCCAAGCCTGGAGGAAGGTAAGATCCTGAGGTATCTCCAATCCAGTTAAAATTGTATAAAAAATGGAGACAGCAACTGTCTCATTGACTCTCCTTTCAAACAAATCTCCTCAAACCCAGTCAGTGTCCTCACTTCTACATATGTGTTTGATTTGGATCCAATAAAGGCTTCTAGTTGCATCATTCTAAAAAAAAATCTAGTTTAGGTACTATTTCTTTTCCAATCTCTCTTTTCGGCATTAGACGATTCTCAATTGAAAAATCAGAAATTCTACTAATACCTCTGCGTTGTATTGCTCTGAACTTTGGATCTGTCATTCCCAGTTGAAACGCCGGGGTGCCCAAAATTGGAAGAAGTAGACTAGGGTTTCTCGAGAGGCGTTTTTTTTAATATTTTTTTAATCGTCTGCAAATGTAATGCCTATTTTTGGATGTTTCCTTACTACTGCTGGCACCTCAGCTTCTGGTATCCATGCTAGACCCTCCAATGGAATTTCTATCGCTGCCTGTTCTATCTGTATCCAGGGTTTCTTATTTTTGAGCCCACACCACTCCACCACTCTCGCTAAATGTGAGGCTTCCTGGTATCTTATTGGGTCTGGAAACCCTATCCCACCTTTTCCTTTCCAGCCCAAATGAACTTCAGAAATCTTGATCCAAGATCTCTTTAAAAGCTTGGGGGAATCTTAATTGGTAGTGTCTGTATTAAATACAAAAGTCTCGGCATCACATTCATTTTAATAATATTTGTTCTCCTGAACTACGTAAAGATTTCTTTATCCCATCTCTGGAGATCAAGTTTTATCTGTCTTGCCATTGGTATGAAGTTGAGCTCAAACAGTTCACTTAGATTCTTCGAGATTTTTGTTCCTAGGTAACTTATATAGGAATTAGTCCATCTAAAATCAAATTGCGTGGATATCAGCTGTAAAAGGGACATATTTATTTCTATCCCCATAGTTTACTTTGAAATTAGATATTTTCCCATATTTGCGTAGCTCCAACAGCAGGGATGGGAGAGATATAACTGGGGCAGTTATAAAAAAAAAAAAAGTTAAGTCATCGGCATAGGCCGATACTTTCTGTTCTTCTTCCTTTATTTTTATCCCCTTAATATTCATATTTGCACATATTTTTCTTAAAAAGGGTTCTATTGTCAAAATGAAGATCAGGGGTGAAAGATGTCATGTTCCATTCTGAATGGAAAAAGGCTCAGAGATTCTATCATTTATCTTTACCCTAGCACTTGGTTTTGAGTATAGATTGGAGATCATCCCCTAGAGCATCCCATCCCCTAGACCTATGTGTTGTGGTACCGCCTTTAGAAACATCCAGTCTACGCTATCAAAAGCTTTTTCCACATCAGCGGAGACTATCACCATTGGCCTCTGTTTTGTGTAAGGTAGATCGTGTTTATTACTCCTAGGGGTGAACCCCATCTGGTCTGGGTGTATTAAGCCCGGAATATGGTCTACCAATTTCAATCGCTAAGATCTTTGTGAACACCTTGAGGTCCACATTCAGCAATGAAATAGGCCGATAACTTGGGCATTGGGAGGGATCTTTCCCTTCTTTCGGAATAACTGTTATGTAGTAGTAGTAGTGTTTCTGCTGGGATTTGCCTCCCTTCACGTATTGAATTATATGCTGCTATGAATCTCAGATCCAATTTCTCAGCAAACGTTTTGTAATATGACAGGGTGAACCCATCTGGGCCCGGTGCCGTGCCCAATTTTAATGATTTTAATGCCCTCATAAATTCCTCTGTTATTGGTACATCAAGTTCTCTGGCTGCTTCCTCTGTAAATTTTGGCATTTCTGTCTTTTCAATATACTCCCTAGCTACTTCACATTTTTTCTCGTTCAATATTTTTATTGAGTTTTTAGAAATAGAAAGGAAAATAACAACATGTATTCAAGTCATACATGGGATACAATCAATGAAGAATGGATGTAAATATATGCATTGATATGTTGTAGTTCACAGTATGATGCATAGTCAAAAAATATAAGCATGGCTCATAAACACTATAACCTAGTAATTATAAGGGATAGAGATAACAACAAAAATAGTAAGATATACCATGGGTGTAACTTATTGTCTAATAAAGGTAAGAGGGATAATAAAAAAGGGGGGAAAGAAAGAAAGAAAGGAAAGATACTCTCCAGGTGGTGGTCCAAATGGAATATAAACATGTGAATAAATAATATACAGTCAGGTATATATTAGTAAGGTAACAGTAATGACTGGTCAAAGTCCGTGGAAAAGTAATGCTTGACCCATGGTTGCCATATCTCTGTAAATTTATTAATATTATTATTCTCTATAGCAGTCATTTTAGCATATATAAGAGCTCTGTTCATTCTGTGCTTAGCTTCCGCAACAGTCAAGGTTTGAGTCTTCCATGCTTTTGCAATAGTTTGTTTAGCTGCTGTACTAAGTTGGATAAATAATTGGAATTGACCACGAGTTAGGTTAGCAGGTTTTAAATTAAAAAGTGCCAGGGCTGGGTCTGGAGATATAAGGCATTCCAAGGCTTTAGAGGCCATTGCAAAAATATTTTTCCAGAATTCTTGGGCTATCGGGCATTGCCACCAAATGTGGAAATGGGTACCTGGGGATGAACAACCTCTAAAACAGTTTATTGGATATGTCGGGATAAATTTTGCAATTCTAGCTGGTACCAGGTACCATCTTGCAAGAACTTTATAGTTAGTTTCCAAGGCAAAACTATTTGGGGAAGAATTTTCGTTAGGAATTGCATTCAGTTGTTGATATAACATGGATATCACCCCTCTTACATGTGGGTCACACTTACAAATACGCTCAAATTGTGACATTTGATTGAGTATCGAACCAGTATTAAGTAAAGGGGTGTAAAAGTTTTTGATTTATAGGTATCGAAAGATTTCAGCTCTTGGGAGTCCGTATGTATCACAAAGCAATGGAAATGCAATAATAGTAGAATTATTACTTAATTGGTGAAATCTAGTTAAGTTAGAAGCAGACCAAGCTGAAAATGACTTTGGAAATTTCCAAGCTGGGTAAAAAGCTGGGTTTCTGAGGAACGATAGAAGAGGATTATGTGGGGATTGAAGTTTGCAGGATTTACTAAATTTGTCCCAGACAGACAGGGAGTGTTTCGTGATGGGGTTCGTAATATGTGATCTGTCTTTAGGTTGGAGCCATAACATGTTGGCCACTAAGATAGGATCACAATCAACCGATTCAATTAGAACCCAAAGGGGAGATTCAACATTGGAGTGATATTTGGTAAGGATTGAGATTTGTGCTGCATAATAATAAGAAGCAAAATTCGGCAAACCTAGTCCACCATTAAGTTTGCTGAGGTAGAGCGTGGCTTTTGGTATTCGGGGTTTAGTTTTCCCCCAAATAAATGATAGTATTCTACGTTCGGCACTATTGACATTTTTATAGCGTTGATTCGTCCCAGCCAGGATAGTGGAAGAGAGGACCATTGTTTCAGGTAACTAGTCGTTGTTTGTTTCAGTAAGGGTAAATAATTGGCAGTAAATAGGTCTTTTATAGAGGTAGTAAGTTGTATACCTAGGTATGATATTTGATGAGAGACCCAGTGGAAAGACAAAGTGGATTAGAAATGTTGGAGTTCCATTTGTGACATAGAAATATTAAGCACATTTGATTTTTTAGGATTAACTCTAAGACCAGAGACTTTGGCAAATTTATCTAAGGTATTTAATAGATTTGGGGCTGATATGTGTGGGTGAGATAAAAAGATAAGGATGTCGTCCGCAAAAAGACACAACTTATGTTGATATCCACCTAATTCAATTCCTTTTATGTCTGAATTGGATCTAATTAATTGGGCTAATGGTTCAATCAGAAGAGCAAATAGTAGAGGGGACAAAGGGCATCCCTGCCTAGTACCTCTTCTGATGTCCATCATTGCAGATTTGTAACCAGAATATTTTATGTATGCTTTTGGTTTGTCATATAATGAGGAGATCCATGTAAGAAAATGATTACCAAACCCCCATTTTCTTAACATATACTGCATATAAGGCCAGGTGACAGAATCAAATGCCTTTCTGATGTCCAAAAGACAGGAGGCATGTCGGAATGCGTCTGGCTTTAGCTGCATGAATAAGTAGGAGAGTACGTCTGATATTGTCACCTGCCTGGCGTTTTGGTATAAAACCAGTTTGGTCACGGTGAATTAGTTGACCTATAATACCATTTAATCGAGTTGCCAATATCTTAGCTAGTAATTTTATATCTAGGTTGAGAAGAGATATAGGACGGTAATTTGTCCAAGAAGTCGAGTCTGAGTGTGGTTTGGGAATCATTACTATAATGGAGGTGAGTGTTTCAGGTCTGAATGAATGTCAATTTAGTATAGAATTAAAGGCTCTGGTAAGAATTGGTGCTAAGATGTGGGAGTATTGTTTGTAATATAATGCGGAGAACCCATCTGGGCCTGGTCTCTTATGAAGCTTTAATATTTTTATAGCATTTAGAACTTCCGGAATTGTTATAGGACTATCAAGGATATCTAACTGATTCTGGTCTAATGTAGGGAGCTTAATGTTAGAGAACAAAGTGTCAGCTTTGGTCACATCAAAATCTTGGTCAGGGGAGTATAGTTTCGACAAGTTAGAGCGAAATACCTCAAGTATTTTGACTGGGTTGCTGGTGTATTAATCACAGGTGGTTTTTAGTCTAAAATATGACTGTAAATTTAGTGTTTTTAAGCATCGTGCCATGGGAGTGTCTGGATTATTCGCTTTAAGGTAGTGGGTGTGTTGATGCTTACGCAATACCTTATCAGCGGAATCAGTCAAAAAAAGATCTAAATCAAGGTGGGCTTTTTCTAGTTTCGTGTTGTTGGTAGCATTGGGGGAAGATTGAAAGGCCAAGTGGCATGCATTAAAAGAGGCTTCAAGCTCTGCAAACAAAAGTTTGCGTTCTCTCTTAATTGTAGAAGCTTTTTGAATCAATTTTCCCCCGAATAACAGTTTTATGGGCCTTCCAAAGTGTAAAGGAAGAAACTTCTGCCGTATCGTTAGAGGCGAGATATTTCGGAAAGTCTGCTCAATCTCATTACTATAGGATGGGTGACTTAGTATGGAATCATTAATGCACCAAGTGGTATCTTGTGATCTAGGTATGGTTGAGGCTATAGTGGTGAAAACCGCACAATGGTCTGACCATGAAAATGGGATGATTTTTAAAGAGATTATTTCTGGCAACATACTAGATGGAACAAATATATGATCTATTCGCGAGAAAGATTTATGTGGGTATGAATAGTGTGTAAAACGTCTACTAGTAGGATTAAGTTCTCTCCAGGTGTCTACAAATCTATGGTTAGTGAGGATAGGCTGCAATGATGATTTATGAGAATTATTACTAGGTGATGGTGGGGATTTATCAAGAAAAGGGTAGACCGTAGCGTTAGAATCCCCGCAAAGGATTATTGTTCCCAATTTGTGTGCATCTACAGTTTGGAATAGGTGGGACAGGAAAGCTGTTGGGCGTTTGTTCGGGGCGTAATAAGAAACAATTGTAATAGGAGTGTCTGATATGTAACCAGTAATCAATATGTATCTGCCTTCTGGGTCCTTTAATTGTGATACAAGGGTAAAAGGGGTATTACGGTGGAAACCTATAAGAGTACCTCGTTGTTTAACAGAGGCCGAGGCAGTATAAAATTGGGGATACGAGGCTGAAAGGAATTTAGGACACATATCCTCCTTAAAATGAGTTTCCTGCAAACATATAATGTGCGCTTTCTTAGCCAAAAAAGAGCGCATGGCTTTAGTGCGTTTATGTGGATGGCTTTAGTGCGTTTATGTGGAATATTGAACCCTTGTACATTTAAAGATAGAACGTTTATGGGAGCCATGACTGTGTTGAGGGTATTAGTATAATAAAGTACACATAACTTACGTCAAGGTTCGCAACCACCACCTGGAGGGAGAAGAGAAGAGTAAAAGAGTAAAATGAAGAGTAAAAGAATAAAATAAAGGTTTAGGACCCTATTATGAGAGCATAATAACAACAATGTAAGATAGTAAAACAGGGTGTGGGAACGTCTACGGAGAATAATCAAAAGACTCCGAGAGGTTCCATGGCCATCGACAGAAACCCGCATGACTGTAGCAGGAGTCTGAGGATGGTACAGGGGGCAGCAAGAAATTCCTTGGAGAGGAACATCACCGGAGGACCACGAGACTATGTAAAAAACTTAAGTATTAGCGAACATTTCGATCGCAAAAAAGCCTTACAAAAAGAAAAAAAAAAAAGAATAAAAAGGGTCCTCTCCGGGTGCAGGTAGAGAAAAAATGAATTATATAAGGTAAAGGATCTCATGTGAAAAAGGATGTTAAAAAAATAAGAAACAGGCAACAAGAGATCCGGAATTGATATTGAATGGTATAAATGCTACCAATAGAGGGAGGTTTCAATCAGCAAAGGGATTTGGAGATTAAAATGGATTGATGAGATAAATATTTCAGTCCATAGAGTCTTCATTGGCAGATGTAGGGTTTTCGAATCGACCCCGTTTATTAATATGTTGTTGAGAAGACGAGGAAGAATTTTTGGAGGTTGTAGCTGTATCTTGTTGAGATCTTGAGGCTGAACGTCTACGTGATTGTTCATTAGATGCGGTCTTATCGATAATACCCATTTCAGTTAATGCTGCTTGTAGATCCTCTGAAGAGCGACAGACATACTTAGTTTCAAGATGTGTGAAGCGTAGGGAAAAAGGAAATCCCCAATGATAGGTGATTTGATTTTGTTGTAGTAACTGCAATTGTGGCTTGAGTGCATGTCGTTTAGCGACAGTGAGTGGAGAGATATCTGCGAATAGCTGATAAGTATGACCCTGGAAGTTCAGGGAATCTTTGCCCCTAGCTGCTGCAAGTAGTTGTTCCTTAGATCTATAATAATGGAATTTGGCGATTATATCTCTGGGAGGACCGTTTGTTTTGCGGGGGGGCCAAAGCTCTATGCACTCTGTCAAGCTCCAGTCTATCAACAGGAATACCTGGCTGTAATTCCTGGAATAACGCTATCATAGTGGCATAAAGATCAAGTACAAACTCTGGGATTCCTCTGATTCTCAAATTCGATTGTCTGTCCCTATTCTCCTGGTCTTCCAAACGCGACTGTAATAAAATATTTTCCTCTTTAAGATTTTCCATTTCAGATGCATAATGCTGTGTATGACTATCAATTTCATCTACCCTTAATTCCAGTTCAACGGTTCTTTGTCCCAGCTCTCTGATTTCCTTAGTTAAATTTCTCAGTAATGAGGTCTGAGGTATTCTTTAGTGCTTTTTGTAACATTTTCTCAAATCTCTGAAACATGTCAGTTTGTGAATCATGCTGAGAGCCCTCAGCATCTGATTCAGAGTCAGCAGAGTTATTTAATAACTGGGGTATTGTGGTCTTATAGCGCTGAGCGCTGTTCTGTGAGGAAATAGCGGCCGTCATCTTGGCTGTTTGCCTGGCCGGTGCCGTTTCAGCTATACAGGCTTTAAATTTAGTTTTTGTACCCCTGAGGACCATTGTAGTAACACCTGGGGTCGTGGGTGGCAATTTCCTCTTACTTTTGTACCGTTCGCGGTACCGCTGGGACCTGTAGTCCGCCGGTGAATTCCTCTCAGGAGCGGAGCTCTAAGACCTGGTATTCACTTCGTTCTTTCAGGCCTTGCTGTTTATCGGTGCTTTCTGTTTGTCCGTTCTGACCAGCCGACCTTTTGTGACCTTCTGAGCGATGTTTCCCGTGCGTACTCGTCGCCGAGTTCGTGCTGTACGCGGAATTGGTGTCGGGCTTTTAGCTTTGACCCAAGACCCGTCCATGAACAGAGTGACGAGGAGTATGTGGACCAAGAATTGGTTGCTTCAGCGTGACCAGTTCTCGCACATGCCTTTGCTTCGTGAGATCCGGGAGAATAATCCTGATGATTTCAGGAACTTTCTCAGGATGACGGACCCCGATTTTCACCGTCTTTTGGCTTTGCTGACCCCCTTTATCAGCCGGCAGGATACCTGCATGAGACAAGCCATTACTCCGGAGCAGAGGCTTGTTGCCACGTTGAGGTACTTGGCGACAGGGAGAAGTCTTCAGGATTTGAAGTTCTCTTCAGGTATCTCTCCCCAGGCCCTGGGAATCATTATTCCAGAGACCTGTTCTGCCATCATTCAGGTCCTGCAGGAGGACTATATTAAGGTAACATTTCTACTTTACTATTCCCTTCTATGTATGCTCTGTTTGCTAATGACTTGTATTTTTGACCTCCTTCCCTAATTACCATGATTGCAATATGTTCTAATATGCTGTGCCCCTTTTCTCCTTCATGCATTTTTCCCTTCACTTACCTCACCAGCATGCTCTTCTGCCCCAATAGACACCTATGGCCTAGTCACTTAAGCAATGTCTTTTGTCTGCTGCATAGTATTGTTTGCCCCAAAACACCCCCTAAAATATGCACAAATGTTTGCTGTGTGGTTTACTTCATGTAGAGCCCCCTTTTTTTTTGTTTTTTTGGTGGGGGGGGGGGGCAAACTCATTAGGAACCCCCTCCCCCAACTGCTCTGTCAGATGGTACCAATCCTTTATCTGCTGGCTTTCCCAAGGTCCATACACACTATATACCTACCTCTTTATAGTGCGCATCTTTAGGGATGAATTCAGCAAAGCATGTAGTGCAAGGGACTGCCTCCATACATTCCATTTCCTATTTTTTTGTCTTCTTTCCCTCCTATTAGCTTGCTTGGTAATTTAATAATGTCACACTGTGCCTGCCTTTTTTGGGGGGGGGGGGGTTGAAATGTTATTTGATCTTTCCTGTGGCCTGCCAATAGTGTTAAGTACAGAGGGTCTGGCCAAACTAGCCCACATTATTGAGCCATTTGCCAATCAATGAAGTGCAGAGGGTTAGCTGTCCACCACCCCCCCCCCCAAAACCCCTAGTTATTGCCAATGGCCCATCAGAAGTGGGGGATTGATGGGGGGGTGAGTAATCTGTGAAGGGGAGCCTCTACTTTTCTGTGCAAATACTTTCCAGCCTCCAATTTTAGACAATGCTCTTGTTCCAAGATGTTGATTGTCTAATCTGCTTGCAATGTTTAGGTGCAAAGTGACTAATTTTTTTTTCTTGTTTCACTCCACAGTTCCCTTCCACGCCACAGGAATGGCAGACTGTGGCCTCCCACTTTGCCAGCCGTTGGGACTTTCCTAACTGCGGAGGGGCAATTGATGGGAAACACGTCCGCATCGTCCCACCGCCCAACTCGGGGTCCTACTATTATAATTATAAAGGGTTTAATAGTGTAGTGATGTTGGCGGTGGTGTCGGCAACATACGAGTTTATGTATGTGGACGTGGGGATGAACGGCCGGATATCGGATGGTGGGGCCATTACGCACACGGAGTTCTACTGGCGTCTCCAAAGTGGCAGTCTGTGCTTGCCACCTCCAGAGGAGAATGCCGAAGGACCCCCCTTCGTCTTTGTCGCAGATGAAGCGTTTGCGTTGACTCCCCATGTGATGAGGCCGTTCCCGATGAGGACCCTCACCCCGGACCAGAGGGTCTTCAACTACAGGCTGTCCAGAGCCAGAAGAGTTGTGGAGAACGCTTTTGGCATCCTGGCCAGCCGCTTCCGCCTGTTCCTGACGGCATTTAACTTGGCGGAATACAAACTGAACCACATAGTTCTTGCCTGTTGCATATTGCACAACTTCCTCAAAAGACATAACAGGAACTATGTGGTGCCCGTTGGCCCAGATGTGGAGGGCCCTCCAAATGCCGAACTCACAGCCCTTCGAGTGGCACGTCCAGGCTTGCCCCCTCTAAATGCCCGTGTGGTCCGGGACCAATATATGCAGTACTTTGTGGGTAGGGGGGCCATTGCTCTGCCTGACGATGTGTGAGAGGCATTTTTTTAATAAATCTGATATTTTAACCAACCTATGATTTCATGTCATTTCAGTCTTCTTTTTAGCTTATTTTACTTTGACATTTTTTCCCTTTGCCTTCGACAGTGGGAATGCACTTTCTGGGCAAAAGGAGGTAACAGTCTCTTCTTCCCAAAAAGATTATTCTCATGTTGTGTGTTTGCTACCTAATCTTTGGTCTAGAGAAGGTTTGTACTGCATAACTTCCAAAATACTCCTTTTCATCACCAGGTCTGACATGTGTGTATTCTCCAAAATGCTGTGCTCCGTGTTTTCGTACAAAGCACTGTGGGTGTCATTTACATAAGTCAAATCCGCTATGCTCTACAAGTGCATTGAAAAAGTTCCCCGGGAAAGAAAATTGGAGTGCAAAGTGGATTTGCCTTTAGTAAATAACACCCATTGCCCCCCATATCCTTTTCATTTTACATACATAATGCATTGTGTTTTTTAAATAAGGAAGCCACACATTTAGAAAAATAAAAGTTTACTAGGAAAACATTCCCAAGTGCGTTTACAATCTTCACGCCAAAACTGACAACATCTTGGTTATTTACAACATTGTTTACAAACATTCCGCAATTGGTAAAACCAGGCATGGAGCAAAACAGAACCTAGGAACTTGGAAAGTTCAACTTTGTAAAGTGAAGACAAGATCAGACATGACTATATGTTCAAAGTGTGTTTGATCTTGCCTTCATCACATGGGGGGGTCACCCCCGAAAAGTGGAAATTTGGAACATGCACACAATTTGGGTCTGAAAATGGTCATTAGATGGGAAAACACATGCCTAGAAGCTTCAAAAGTGCCATTTTCCATCATGGGGATGAATGGACGTTTTTTGGGGGTGCAACCCCTTCACCACAACCACTTTTGTAGTTCGTAAAGTGTTTGCACCCCCAAAAAAACGTTGCCATTCATCCACCATGGTGGGAGCTAGCACATGTGGACACAATGTGTGCATGTTCCAAATTTCAGACAGTTTTTAAGTTGCAAATGTGTTCAGAAGCAGGCACAAATGTGTGTTAATTACTTGGTGCGTTTTCATATTTTTCCTAAAACATCAATGATGTTCTTCAATTTTTGTTGAACATCATTGATGTTTTGCTTTATGTAATCTAGATCTCGATTGCAGACCATTATCTCTCCGATGAGTACGTGGGCACTCTCTGTGGTAAAGTGCGATTTTTCTTCCACAACATCCACGTCACCTAAAAAACCACAAACAAACAAAAATGGGGTGTTGGAAATGAGGCAGCCATACATGGATTAGCTTACCAGTAGCTGTGTTCTCCCACACTCACCTGTTGTGGTGACAATTTCTCCAAGTTCGATGATCTCTCCTTCCTCCTCCTCCTCCTCTGCTTCTGCTCTTTCCCTTTTTTGGGAGGTGTTGGTTTGGGGGTTTCCTCAGACGGCCCAAGTTTTCGCTCCCCTATGAGAATGTCCAAAAGGAAGATTTAGCAACACAAACTATTGAGGGCAGAAATAGGAAATGACAAACATTGCTTGAAAGTGACGGACACTATTTTAGTTTGGCCAGTTACAAATGTCAACTACATGAATGTAGTCACTTTGTAAAGGTGCTAAACTGACTAGCTTTTTGGTAGAAGTTTGTGTGATGAGACCCCCCTCTAGTATCCACTGGAGCACATGTGTGGAAAAGGCTAATAAAAAGGGGGTTTGGGTGTCCCAGCACTAGTGCTCTCGAGTCCAGATGGGTAAACAGCTACTGGGTGACCTCTCCTTTACATTGAATAAATTGGCTTTACATTCTGGATGACATTTCTAGGGAGAACAAACTTCCTTTCCCCCAAAAAAACACCAAACATCGTATTATAAGTGGCCGCACGATCGAGGTTGCGTACGATCGAATGGACACACACACGACCATGACAGTGGCAGAAAGATCGAGGCTGAGTACGATCGAATGCACAGACGAACATGAAAGTGGCCATTTTGGAATGTACAACTTTGTAAAAATCAAACCACATGGAGCAGTATGCAAGCAAGAAATCAAACACAAAACACAACTACTTACTTTTTTGAAGAATTCTCTTGATCTTTCTGTACTGATCGGCCTCCCTCAGTTTCAGGTCTGACCAGCGTTTCCTCAGTTGCTCCTTGGATCGTTGTACCCCAAAATGATTGTACAGCCTTCTCACAACTTTAGACATGATCTTGGCCTTGCGGACATTGGGGTTGAGGTAAGGCCCATACTTCCCATCATAGTCGCTCCTCTTTAATATGTCCACCATCTCCAACATTTCTCCAAATGACATATTGGAGGCCTTGAATTTCAGGCTCCGGGATCGGGACGTTTTTGCCTCCGGACTTTCCTCGTCCACCTCCTCGTTGGGGGGATATTTGGGGCGCACCTGCTGTGTCCCCGCCATGTGCTCTCCCCACTGCGCCGTAAAGAGAAGGGGTGGGGAATAGACGAGAAAGATCGTCAGGGGCGGGCGGAGTTTGACGCATGCGCACTGTATATAAAACGTCACACGCCTGTGTCGTAGCCACGATCTGGAGACGAGGGGAGAGAAAGCTCACGCACGAGACGATCGCTACAAACGAAGGTACAATTTGACGTTGGTACATAACTAGCCTAGACTGATTAGAACTTGAGGCTTCTTTATGGAGAAGATTAGGAGAGTTTAGGCTGACATTATTTATATTGTTTTGTGTGGCGTTGTGTCTTGCAGAGGTGATGGATGCCTTCTACAACGTGAGCTTTCTCCCACACTTCATTGATAAATACCGGCAATTCCCCCTCTTATGGCAGGCAAAACACAGGGATTATAGCAACAGACCAAAGAGGTACGCAGCCCTGCTGAAACTGGTGGCATTTGTAAAGCCTACCCTGCCCATGGCAACCGTCGCAAACTTAAAAGTGAAGATCACCAACATGAAGACAACCTATTTCCGGGAGCGCAATAAGGTCCTGAAGTCACAAGCATCTGGAGCTGCAGCAGCTGATGTCCATGTCCCCACGCTCTGGTACTATGACAGGCTCCACTTTCTCAAAGACCAGGCTACTGTCAGGAAGTCACTCTCGACTCTTCCTTGCACGCGTCCTTCCACGCACGCCACCCTTGATGAGGATTCCGAGGACCAACCTGGGCCTTCCAGTCAGGAATATGTGCAGGTGCCCAGCTTGTTCCAGGTATAGTAGTTTTGGAACCAGTTTGTTGAATAATGAATGATGTTCAGTTAATTCAGGATCCCCAATTGCTTATTTCCTAACGTGATTGACATATCAACAGACAGTGGTGTGGGAGACATTTTTGGGAAGAATCTAAACTGCAGGGCTGAGAATTGTATGGTTTTGTATTTGAAAACATTTTGCAACAGTCACTAGATGAGAATTGTGTGTGTTTGATGAACAAATAACTGAAACTATGTCCCTTTTTCATACACAGGAAGACCTCAGCCAGGAGGTGGCTGTGGAAGGTGGCAGTCAGGAGGAGGCAGGGGGTAGTGGCAGCCAACAGGGGGGTAGGCGTAGGAGCCTGACTGTCTCCCAAGTCTCTCCCCTCCGCCTTCCCTACAGAAGGGCGAAAAACATGGGGGAGGTGGGAGAGTCAGCGCTCCAGCTGATAAAAGATGCCTCAGCCTCCCTCTATGCCACACCCACCTACGAGGAGGCCTTTGCCTCCTTGGTTACAAGTAAATTTACGGGTATGGAGGCGGGGCAACGCAGCATGTGTGAGGAGGTCATCCTCAAAATACTAAATGAGGGGATGGCTGGGGAGATGACTCCCCTCACACATGTTTGCGAGAGTGACCTTGCTCCGCCTCCTCCTCCTCCTTCTGCCACCCCACCAGCACCAGCACCACGGCGTGGAAGGAAGCGTACAAGGAAGACAAGAGAGTGACAACCTGGACTCAGTCTGGTCTGAGAGAAGATGGAGCCTCTCGTAGTACCAGAGCCTGGGGACCTAGATGGCATCTGCTGCAGTTCCGGATGTTTTGGACTTCAGGACCAGATTGCGCTCCCTTATTATTTAGATAGGTAGTCTTCATGCCCCCAATTGTTTAAGTCTGTAAAATGATGGTTGCCATGGGTGTCCAAGGCTTTGCAAATTCCCCAAGTTTCACCATGGCTTCGTTCCTCTTTGGTCTGTTGCTGAGACCTAAATAAAGGTTTTTTTGATTTGAAATAATCATTGACTATTGTGTTTTACTTTTCTACAATGACAGTTTTTCTTTGAGTAGGCAGGTACATTTCACTAATCCTAGAATTAACAAGGGGCACCAACAACCAACAAACTCCTAGTAAATGTAAGCAAGAAATACAAATGTTAATAATGTGGTTTTGCTAAGTTGAGACATACAAACCCCCTCCAAAAAAAAAAAAAATCTCCTTCAAATATGTATTCCCCAAAAAAAAAAAATCTGGGTAAAAAAATAAGAAAGATTGTATTACGATCTGAGTAAAAATAAACATGTAGTGTATAAATGCTGCAAAGTAATAAAGAAGTAAGTTTGTGAGAAGTGCGGGTGAATAGGAGCAGCTAAAAGATGTCATTCTTGTTGCATTGTAAAGAAAAAGAGAATGCGCTGCATTAAAGACATTTTAACATTGCAGCGTGACGAATGTGCTGTGTCGATTAGGAAAGGTAGTTTTACCTGACCGAGCGCTTCCGTCACAGAATTTCTTCTGAGCATGCGTAGCACTTTGTCCGTCGGACACTGTCCGATGGTGCGTACACACGCTCGGATTTTCCGACCGTGTGTATGGGGCTTTAGACGGCATTACCGCTCACTTAGGCTACCGCGCATGCCGCTACTTCACATTTTTTTAGAGCATTAGCTGCGGTAGATCTCTTTTCTAACTCTCATAATATTCTTTAAACGCCTGGGCTATTTTCTGCGAAGTATTAACCATTTCATCTCTTTGTGTTTGGATTTGTGCAATTTGATTTTGAGTGGTGGTTTCTCTGAGAGCGTTTGCCAGCTTTCTCCCAGGTTTATTCCCAAATTCATAAAATGTCAGTCTCCCTCGGGTTAGTTTTGCTTTTGATCTTTCTGTTAACTGGAGATTAAGTTTTTCTCGTAAACCATCTAACTTCTGTTCTATTGCTTGTGCTCGAGACTTTTTATGCACTATTTCTAATTACCCAATACTTTTGAGCAGCAATTCAATCTGTTTGTTCAGTTTCCGTTTTCTATGTGCCCCATAGAGATAAACATACCTCTCATGACACATTTATGCGTCTCCCATATACAGAAGGGTGTTTCCTCTGTATCATTTATTGAAAAAATTAAAATAAAAAAAGAGTCCAGTTATTGCTTTAATTTCTCCTCATACTCACTCTCTTTAAGGAGAGTTTCATTGATCTTCCAATGCCACTCTCTAGTTTCCGTCTCCCCCAATTCTAACGTAGAGCTTGCCGGAGCATGATGCATGATCTGATAAAGTAAACGATCCGATTGATGCTTCTACTAGAGATGTAATTACATTCTGGGAGACCAAAATATAAAATCGATTCTGGAGTAGGTCTTGTACTTTGTCGAAAAAAATGTGTAGTCCCTGTCCTATAGGTGGATTGCCCTCCAACTATCTATCAGCTGCAGTTCTTGCATATTTTTTTTTGCTTTCCTTAGTTTGACATATGAAAAAGAGGAGATGATCCTTTTGATGTATCCTTGATCGGGTCTAGAGCCATGTTTAGATCACCCCCCACCACTAAAATTCCCTCTTTATGTTGTTGCACAATCTGCAAATACAAAATTCTAAAGAGTTTACTTGATCTTTATTTGGCAGATATAAATTTACCAATGTTATTTTTTGAAGACCCAGGGTTCCCTTCACTATAAGGAGGCGCCCTTCCTCATCGGTAATTACCCCCGATTCCTTCCATGGTATCTGACTTGCTATTAAAATAGACACCCCACAAGATTTCAAAATCTGCGACGTACTATGGTACAGTGGTTTTTACTCCATGGAATTTTATCCCTTTTGAAATGTGTCTCCTGTAGAAATTTTTTAGGGGATTTAAGTCTTCCCAATTCCGCTATTAATCGTATCCGTTTCTCTGGGATATTTAATCCCTTCACATTGTACAATGTAAAGTTCATCTTAGTCATTCTTATAGTTGGCTGGAGCTGAGAGAGAGGAGGTAAGGGGGGAGGGGGAGAAAAAAAAAAACACAACCCCTCTTCAAGTACGTGGGTGACTGAATGCAAATCCGAATCAGTCCTCTACCAAAAAAATAAAAATAAATAAAAACACCCCAACGCCTCTGACTTTTCCTCCACCCGGAGGAGAGGCGTTTCATATGGGGGTGCTGATAAGCTGGCAGGAGTCTGTGCATTGAGGAAAATGCATTTGGTAGAAGAATAAATTTGATACAGGTGGAGAGCGCTGGGTAAGATCTCCTTATTCTCTTCAACATAAACAGTTATCGCAGTTATTTCTTATCTACACATTATTACGTAATGTCCCCATTATGCAGATCCCGATTCCCCCCATCCCATTTCCAGCTCTTCTGTCGGACATAGCTATCGTGGTAATTCCTCCCTTCACCCCTCTATCTACCCATATATCCCCCTTCTTTTCTTTTAGTTGTCTTGTATATATAATGTCTTCTTCCTCTACTCGCTTACTCTATTCTCTCTATTTTACCTCGTCAGGTCAAGTCAAGTCAGGTTATGACAAAATATTGGGTATGTAGTAAATTGCATCCAAGCACACAAATTCCTCTCTTAGCTGCCCCTGTAAATATAACCCAGAACTTAACACAAATTTAAAATACTGTCTTGAATCGGGGAGCTGGTAACAACCCTGTGGGTTTCGTTTTGAACCAGTTGACCATGGCTGTCGTTTCTGAAAGTTTTCAGAATACTATAAGCCAAAGATCATTTTCCCTAGGGAATAGTGTATATGTATGTTGTGGCAAGGAATGCTATCCATGGATACCAGTTGGTACCCGTGGGTGGTGTTATTTGGCCTCAGATTCCAGTGATGAGAATCATAGGGGATGAAAAAGGAAAGCACCAACATCTTTTGAAAGCTAGCGCATACCCCAGGTACCCCCTTAAACACATAGAGAAAAGAGTTTTTTCTGATAAAGACCAAGCCTGGGCACGGTTTCCCTCATGGACAGGATGGGGAAGAGAAATAATGAAAAGATTGAATAACTACTCCAAAATTATGGATGAAATTATGGAAAAGAATTCTGTAGACATCAAACTGTTAAGTATTGTACAAAGGGCTATTCGTAAGCAATTAAATATGCATGAAGTAGCTACCGAATCCATAAGTGCTGCTCTAACTGGACTGTGAAGTAACAAAGGACTATGAGTGCTGCACATGGATTCATAATACCAGTATCGAAATACCCAATTATTATGATATAATTTATAAACACAGAAAGAAGGTGTCAAACCTCCAAGCTGAAGCCAGAGATATTGCCAAAGAAGGGTGGCACCCCTTTAAGGGACTAGGAAGTTTTGGTGATCTTTTGGTTCCATTTCTTTTTGGGTCTGACAGGCAGGAATGTTAATTTTAATGTGCCCGTTTTTTCCCCCCTTGAGATATATATATATATATATATATATATATATATATATATATTTATTAAGCTTATTCAATGCATCTGTAATTATACAATGCAACAAAATGACCCTACACAGAGAACATTAAGTGATCATGGTGAAATCACTTTGTGATTTAAGAGGGGATTGAAGGGTGAGAAAGTTAACATGACTAAAACTTTAAAATAGCTGACAGAGGAATATCTTTATTTTAGGGTCTTGTTTGTCACGATGACAACAGGGTAGATAAGGTCTGGTAGGAACTGGTTTTAAAATGATGTCTTCAGACAAAGCCAGCACGTCAGCATTAAATCGTTTAAAATATATTTTTAGATAATATCAACCATCCGCTAAAATACTAGTTTAGACTGTTTGAGATGCTATATGTTTATATAGGAATTATGATTCATGTGATGAACTCTGTCCTCCCTCCCTACTTTTCTTTGTACAATAGTCTTTGTCCATAATTTGTATAAAAGGTGCAACTCTTAACATTAAAAGCAAGCATTCATTGAATGACTCATGTGCATTGGATGCTTTCAGAGCTCTGAAAGTATTCTCACCGATTGTCCAGGTCTAAGCAGATTTAACCCCTTACACAGTGAAACACAAAATGTTCAGATGTAGTAGCAGATTTAAATACAGTAAATTTGAAACTGAACTCCAGATAACCCTTTTTAATCAGTTACAGCAGTTTTTCCTTGTCGAATAAAGGCTGTCGGATAAATAAATAAAAGCTTACTGAACACCAGATGAAAACGTGAGAAAGACTAAAAAGGAAACGAATGCAGCTATCATGTCTAAGGATTGGTAAGCTGCAATATAATAAAAGAGTAAAAGAGTATCCTGTTCTCTTTGTATTGCTTCCTTTGTGTGAAATCCCTGGTGTTCCTGCCAGTTCCTCTGCTTTCCTTTTAAAACCATGGTCAGTTCTCTAGCTGTCTGCTCTCCTCATATATATATATATATATATACACACACACACACACACACACACACACACATATCTCTACACATCAAGTCCAACCTATGTGTGTGACTTGATGTGTGATTATATGTCATTATTACATTATATATCCCTGAATGTTGGGTGCTTATGTAATAGTTTTTTTAAACTATCGATGCTCCCCCCCCCCGCGCTGAAACCACCGCCTGTATAAGGGAACGCCACATCCTTGCCACTCTTACAGTAAAGAGACCACTATGCAGTTTAAGGTTAAACCGCTTTTCTTCTAAATTTTAGTGAGTGGCTACGCGTCTTATTAAACTCCCTTCCGCAAAAAAAAGTTTTATCCCTATTGTGGGGTCACCAGTAGACATGTGCACACTGAAATATTTTGTTTCGTAATTTCGTTTTCATACAAAAAATAAATGTATTTGCATTCGTCCGAAAATCCAAAATAATTAAAAAAGGTTGAATCTGTCACTAAACTGAACGACGCCGCAATCGTACATTTCCGGTCGAATGTTCTCCCTTCAAGCTATAGTAGAATTCTAATATATGGCACTAGTAATAATTAAATCATAACTGAAGGGTAATAAATCAAGATTAGGGGTTTTTGTCTGCTTTGGTTTACCGTACAATCCGATACCAGATCTGGGAGATTTGCCCTTTGAGATGAAGAAACATATACACAGCAGGTTTCTCTCCGAGCAAATCTAATCTTTATTCTTGGGTGTCGATATAAGAGGGCTTTTCAGAAAGTACCGCCCTCTAACAGATTATCCAATCATATACAGAGACGCACAAGTACAGTCTGACGCCCACAGTGAAACTAATTATTTCTAAAATATCACGTGCTTTACGAGAAATGAAACTCAACAAGAAGATTACAGTATTATGGAAAAACGAAACTAGAATAGCATGACGTGAGCATATTTCACAAAAATGGATGTTAGAGACACACAAAATGGAAGCTGACTATAATACAAAGAAGTAGTTAAACTAAATATCCCTTCAATCCCCTCTTAGATCATATAAGATGATCTCTACATTCTATGTTGTGCTTTAATACTTCTTTGGGGCTGTGGCATAGATTGCCTGATGACTCTTCATGTATGTCATGTGAGATGGAACCTTATCATCAGGAGATCGAAGGTGCGCAATTATGTAAGTGCAACATTTAAAACAGAGGTAAAGAATCAGAGCAAGGATAAATACCATAACAAGGACAATGTCTTTTAACCATAAAAATATACCTCCAAGCTCAAATCGTACATTGGCAAATGGGCTCCATGTTTTAGCAATGTCCCTAGCTTCCTGCTGGAGCTGGCCTCTAGTGGATGTCCCCCTTTTATAATCCCCTACCATTCCCATGACAGATAACAAGGATACAAGGTAACACCATCCCTTAACATGGAGGGGCACCCAGGGACAACACACTTTCCTACAACATACATGGATACTTTGTCCCAGTGCAAAAGGTCTCTTAGCGACTCATGAGTGTACTTGTCCTGTGTTGCGATTTATAAATTAGTGTAATATTTCACCTACATTTTTAGAGAAAAAGAAAAAGTTATGCAAAGTACAGTTTAACCCTGGGTCAATTACTTGAAACAGTGAGCAGGCAGGGGCAGAGACTCCGGATTCGCACATGGAGATATTAAATATTGACCTGCTGCAGAAAGAGGGTTAGTCTGTGTCTCATTCCCTAAATTAAAACACCAAACAGGGGAATGACTTCTACCTGCTATTGGAAAGGTAACAATGTTGTTTATGTACAGAGTGGATATGTTAGTCAAGAATACAGGATTTATATAACCGTTTGCGCAGCGCTTAATATGCTACATATTTAACATTCTTCATACCCTGATTTTTTAGCATAAGCATACTTAAATTTTAGCAAAAGCATCTTATCAGTAAAACTATCTCCAATCTCTCTCTTGGTTCTAGCTTGTGTCAATATAATGTTCGTGTGTGTGTGTGTGTTTGTGTTCCCACAGATACTTTTAATTGCACCCAAATCTTCAGGGTGGTAGATACAGTTAGTGGTGATCCAGGTGGGTAGGAACACTGTCAGAGAGATCAGGATTAGTGGGCAGAATGCCTTGTCAGAAGTCTGTGGTGAAGTAAGCAAGGTCATCTTCTCTGGCCGGATCTGCTTTCCCAGGAACTCCTTCATCTGCTTGGACTTCTGCTTGAGGGCCTCCTGTATCCAAGATCTCCTTCTTGCTCTTGGGCTTTGGGCAACCTTTTTTTACTCTGTTGGCATGGATCCAGGACTGGCAATTTTTCACTAGGATGACTGTTCTGGTCACTGCAACCACTGTGGTAGGAGGTCCAAAGGGATACTCTTGCTTCTTATTTCTGTTCAGCTGTTGGACCACCACGGTGTCTCCCAATTTGAAGGGGTGAGTAGTTTCCTGTGAAGAAAAAGAAAAGGTGCGAGCAACATTTCTCTCAACTGTTTACAATGTTTCAACCAATTACCTTACATATTCTTCCTGTAATAAGTCTAAATCTCCCTTTTCTATCATTAAATGTGCTCTGGCCCATGGGGTGGGGAAAAGTCGACCCATCAAGACATCAAAAGGTGAATACACTGTTGTCTTGGAAGGGTCATTCTTATTTCTGCCAGGACTGCTGGGAGGACCTTCTTCCAGTTGGCAAAGGTTCCTCCTGTGGCCTTTCTTATCTTTTTATTTGTTCCGTTTATTCTTTCTACTATCCCTGAGCTTTGAGGGTGTTGGGGAATGTGAAACTTCCGTTCTATCTTGAGAGTTTTTACCCAGTCCTGGCAGACCCTTGATACAAATGTAGGTCCATTGTCTGTCTGAGTTTATAAGAAGTGGGCATCCCCATCGAGGAATGATTTCCTGAACGAGGATCCTTACTACTGTTTGTGCATCTTCTTTTGTGGTGACAAAAAGTTCAACTCAACTTGAGAACTTGTCCACAATTTCCAAAAAATATTCCTGTATTTTGCCTAGTTTGGGCATGTGTGTGAAGTCAATCTGCAAATGTGTAAAAGGAATTGTTGGATATATCAGGTGTTCATGTTCGGCCTTGTGTGGGTTGTTCCTGATACATGTGATGCATCTTGCTACATAAAATTGGCCAGGAAAGTTCTGTAATGTAAAAGCCTCTGTGACCTATTCCATGGAACTGGGAAATAAAAAGTGATGCACTAGCTACAAAAGTGATGCACTAGCTACAAAAGTGATGCACTAGCTACTGGTATACATGGCTTCCCCTCTTTGCAGAGAAATCCAGTCTTTGGATCTTTCTGCACACCTATTTTGTCCCAACCTCTGAGATCAGCTTCATTTGCCATACCTGCAAATCTGAAAGAACCTGATCAAAAAACAAAAAAGAAAAAGAAAACAACAATTCTGGTACTAGCATGGGCATTTGGATCTGTGCATTTTGTGAAGTAGCAGCTTGTTTAGCAGCTAATCAGCCAGAGCATTTCCCTTGGCTATCTGTTTGTTGGCCTGTGTATGCTCTGCAGTGTTGTGGAAGATACATCAGACCTGGGTGATGTGTCTTGGTGAATGAGGTCTATGCAATCATGTTATGGCACAACCTCATTCTGCTCTCCTTTTATTCCTAAAAGGGCATTTGTATTGGTGCTGGTCCTGAAGTGGGAGAAGCATATTTGATGTGCAATTTTTGATTGGACATCAAGATCAACTCATAGCCGCTCAACCTTTTGAGCAGACATGTGCTGCGTATGTACATTTTTCATACATTGTGGGTGGTGTTAAGTGTAGTGTCGTGCCCCAGAGTGAAAGAAGTGGCCATCTCAACCATCATAATAGGATGCCTCTGAGACACACAGGCATGCCTTGAACCTGCACCGGAACCATCTTTGAAAAAAATAATAGGGCGCAACTTGCCTCCATGCTCCTGAGCGAGGACACCTGACACGTCCTTACAATTTTCCCTTGCAAACAAATGAAACATTTTTCCTGCAAACTAATTAAACATTTTTCCTAGTTAGGGAGGCCGAGCCCTGGAGCCATTACCATAGCATTTTTCAAATACACAAAAGCATTGCACATTTCATTTGACCATTTTATACAATCTGGCATGTGTAAATCTGTGGCTTGTCTCAGGAGATTGTAGTAGGAAAAGTCAGGTACTCATTGGCGGCAGTAACCAATCATAATTACCAAGAAAGGTGAACATGTCTTTCTTAGCAAGTGGGCGGGGCAGACCCACAAGAGCCATAGCTATTCTGTGATTGACTTTCCTTTCTCCTTTTGAGAGTACAAACCAAAATATTCAACCTTTTCTGACACCATTGCAATTTTTCTTTGACACTTTGTGACCACTTTCAAAAATACATTTCAAAAGATCTCTCCCATCCTCCAGGGCGGCCACCCGAGTAGAACTGCAGACGAGGAATTCATCCACATACTGCAGCAGGGATGAACAATGTCCTGGTATCCAAGCTCTGAGAGTAGTTTGGAATAGGCTACAAGGGAGTCTATATATAGCCCTGGGGCATTCTGCACCATGTTAGTTGGCGGTTTTAAAAAAAAAAAAAATAAATAAAGCAAAGATTGGTTGTGCCTCCTCATCCACAGGGACGGAAATAAAAATGCGTTCAATAAATCAATCACAATAAAATACTCTGCATCGTAATGTATGGCGGTAAATATTGATGGCACATCAGGCACTTTTGGGGCAATCGGTACCACTAGGCTATTGATGGCTCTTATACAAACCTATAGTCACAATTGCCTTCTTTACTTTCTTACCTTCTCTTTTGTTAATATAGAACAAGGTAATTTCCCTTTAAGATCCCTTTTATAAAAAGAAATCTTCTTTCTTTCTTTTTTTTTTTTTTTTTTAAAACTCAAACTCATTCTGCTTTTCTCTGTGTCCTTGTGTCTGTGCTGCTCCTATCTGGTTTATGGAATGTGAGGGGGGGGGGGAGCGGGCGCCTGATAAAGGCATGGAGAAAGTTAATTTAACCTCTAAATTCACCATCCCATGGCTCTGCTAACCTATCTTGTGCAGCTTTTGGGCTAGGATGCCATAGGGAGCCCTGGGCCAGCCAGAGATCTCCCACAGCATCTTATTTATAGACAAGCTTCATACATTATTATTTACAACCAAACAAATTTTTTTTTTTTCTTTCAAATTATTTTTTATTTTTGGCAGAGTGCCAACAGGTTCAAACAGTACTTGCAAGTTCTGTACTGCCAATGCCGCAAACAATTCTTCACAATATCTATTAGCTTAGTGAGATATAAGTACTTGAACCATGTTGGCAAAAAGCCAAACATCCCAATCTTCACTTTCCCTGCATAGCAGCAAAATGAATCATTACCTTTAAGAAAATATTACTAACACTGCTATTTTTCTGCTAACTTTCTAGTCAAAACATTCATACACAAATCATTAAGAATAAACATCAATACATCACCGGATACTGTAGCACTACTCTGTGTTTCGATCGGGAACTTCCATCAATCACAAAAGAACCCGGAATTCATAGGAAGGCACGTCTGTCGCTCTTAAATCTAAGTCCTATGATAACACGGAGCAGTGGAAGGCGTTGTCTTACCTTACAAACGCTGACAAATTCCACACAGACATTTTACAAGTTAGCTTATCATCTACGCAAAGATAAGAAAGCAAAGAGATCGGTTTTTTCCAGCACACCTTAGCAGACTTCTTGTTTTGTTTTGTAATTACAGTACTGTATTATCATTGACCTATGGTCAATCCTGGCACCCACCCGGGGTCCACATTAACGACTGTCCACCCACGAACAGACGGCTGCCGCAGACTTATAATGAGGACTACACAGAATCCTCCCTGTTCACACCGAACAGATGCTTTCCTTATAAAGCATATGCTATTACTCAGAATAGCTCTTATCTAATGGGCTTCCTAAAGCCCATCCAGCCCCCCCAGGGCTGGCGCTGTTGTCTCAACAGCGCTTGACTTTCTTCAAAGTCTAAAAACTATTTCTACATAAATCACAGGTCCCGTTAAAGGAACGATTTCTAAATAGAGGTCACGGTGAGAGAAGATATATATCAAGTCTACTCACGCGACATATAGTAATCGATCCGGGACGAGCTCCCAAACTGAAGGGTAATAAATCAAGATTAGGGGTTTTTGTCTGCTTTGGTTTACCGTACAATCCGATACCAGATCTGGGAGATTTGCCCTTTGAGATAAAGAAACATATACACAGCAGGTTTCTCTCCGAGCAAATCTAATCTTTATTCTTGGGTGTCGATTATAAGAGGGCTTTTCAGAAAGTACCGCCCTTTAACAGATTATCCAATCATATACAGAGACGCACAAGTACAGTCTGACGCCCACAGTGAAACTAATTATTTCTAAAATATCACGTGCTTTACGAGAAATGAAACTCAACAAGAAGATTACAGTATTATGGAAAAACGAAACTAGAATAGCATGACGTGAGCATATTTCACAAAAATGGATGTTAGAGACACACAAAATGGAAGCTGACTATAATACAAAGAAGTAGTTAAACTAAATATCCCTTCAATTACTAGTCAACCAACATTAGAATTATTCTATAGCCTATGGGCAGAGCATTTGACCATAAATGTCCACTCACGGCGACTGCTTCGTCAAATCTTCATGACGAATGTTTTCCCTCTATGTCGAATAATCTTGGACTAATAGTTAGGTTAGGCACATTCAACCTTTTTTTGCTATTGAATCTTCTCTCTGTGTATAATAATCTTGAACTAATAGAGATAAGGTTAGGCACATTCGACCACAGGTCTGATGGACACAGATTGCTATTGTCAGCGTCATGTCGAATCTCCCATCTATATCGAACGAAAAACGAAAATAAATCATTTATGTCGGATCTTTCGGTTTTTGGATTCTGCACGTTCGTTATCGTTTGTTAAAACGATAACGAAAATACCCAAAATTCGGACAAAGATGCTTTCGGACAAAAACAAAAGCACATGTCTAGTCACCAGTATGTTATTTGTAAATTTAAATCATATCCCCTCTCAAGCGTCTCTTCTCCAGAGAAAGTTCAGTACTCGCAAACTTTCTTAATAACGAATATCCTTCAGACCCTTTATTAGCTTTGTTGCCCTTCTTTGTATTAGCTCAATTTCCAGTACATCCTTCCTAAGGACTGGTGCCCAGAATTGGACAGCATACTCCAGGTGAGGCCGGACCAAAGTCTTGGAGAGTGGGAGAATCATCGCTTTATCCCTGGAGTTAATCCCTTTTAATGCATGCCAATATTATGTTTGCTTTGTTAGCAGAAGCTTGGCATTGCATGCTATTGCTGAGCCTATCATCTGCTAGGACCCCCAGGTCCTTTTCCTTCCTAGATCCCCCCCCCCCTTGAGAAAATTGCATTTTTGCCACCCAAATGCATTATTTTAAATTTTTCTACATTAAACCTCATTTAAACCTACATTAAACCTCATTATCTTCTTGCAAGGTTTCCACATCCTGCCGAGAAGTTATTGCCCTGCTTAGCTTAGTGCCATCCGCAAATACAGATTGAGCTGTTTACCCCATCCTCCAGTTCGTTTATGAACAAAGTAAACAGGATTGGTCCCAGCACAGAACCCTAGGGGACCCCACTACCCACCCCTGACCATTCTGAGTAATCCCCATTTATCACCACCCTCTGAACTCACCCTTGTAGCCAGTTTTCAATCCATGTACTCACTCTATGGTCCATGCCAACGGACCTTACTTTGTATAATAAACGTTTATGGGGAACTGTGTCAAATGCTTTTGCAAAATCCAGATACACCACATCTACGGGCCTTCCTTTATCTAGATGGCAGCTCACCTCCTCATAGAAGGTTAATAGATTGGTTTGGCAAGAACGATTCTTCATGAATCCATGCTGATTACTAAAATCTTGTATATAGTTGTGACGGACCTCGGATACCTCTGCTGGGCACCTCTGCCAAACCTGTGTCTCCTGTGCTCCAAACACACCCGCAGCCTGCAGACTCGCCATAACCCGCCCTTAACCACTCAATCACGAGACAAGCCACACAGGTGTTGAGGGTTAACATGCAGAGCATAAACTGTTTATTAAATACAAAAACATACACCTTTAAACACAGTTAGGCACACTCCCCTTAGCCTTGTCATAGAGGGGATAGGGGACAAAGAAGGACAAATGGGAACTCAACACTTGTACATGAAAACAGAAACTACAGTTGAAACATAAATGGATTATGATAAGCAGGCAGCCCCTCTTTACACATCCCCTGCTGGGAGATGTCTCCAGACCTTTGTCTATGTGCCATGACCCAACACAATTAAACACCGCAACAAGAGGGGGGGTGGGGGAGAAGGGATGTAGCATTACATTATCTCAATACCATTTTGTCCAAGTCTCTAAGTCTCTTCTGGGCCATAGTCTGTGGGCAGGAGGCCAGCCCAGTCCCTTCCAAAACACAGTAACAGTGGGTTCTGTCACAATAGTCCCTTATCATCCCCACCAAGAGCTTGCATACCATTGATGTTAAGCTAACTGGTCTGTAATTCCCAGGGATGCATTTTATCCCTTTTTTAAATATTGGTGCTACATTGGCTTTTCTCCAATCAGCTGGTACCATTCCAGTCAGTAGACTGTCTGTAAAAATTAGGAACAATGGTCTGGCAATTACTTAAATGAGTTCCCCAAATACCCTCGGATGCAAGCCATCTGGTCCTGGTTATTTATTAACTTCTAATTCTGTCCTCTGTTAGCCATGAGGGTGCTTCCTGTGATGTGTCATGAGGACAAACAATGCAGTTTTGGTTACTGAAGCCCCCCCCAAATTCCCTAATGAAGACTGAGGAGAAGATTCAATTTAATACCTTCGCCATCTCCCCATCCTTTGTAACCAGATGTCCTTCCTCATTCTTTATGGGGCCAATATAATTTGTCCTCCCTTTTTTACAGTTTATATGCTTAAAGAATTTTCTGGGATTTTTTTGTACTCCCCTCTGCTATGTGTCTTTTATGTTCTATCTTAGCCACCCTAATCGCACCCTTACATATCGTGTTATATTCTTTGTAAAGTCTGAATGCTGACGATGATCCCTCAGCCTTGTATTTTTCGAAGGCCTTCTCCTTTGTTTTTATATGCATTTTTACATTAGAGTTAAGGCATCCAGGACTTTTGTTCCCTCTTTTAAATTTATTTCCAAATGGGATGCACTGGCTAATGCCCTTATTTAACATGCTCTTAAAGCAAACCCATCTCTCAACTCTAAGATTTTAGCCCAATTTATATCTTCTAGCAAGGTTCATAGTTTAGGGAATTTGGCTCTTTTTAAATTCAGTGTCTGTGTTCCCCTTGTGTTTACTATTTGTGTGATTTATACTGAAGCCAATTGACCTGTGATCGCCGTTTCCTAAATTGCCCCATATTTCCACATCCGTGATCAGGTATGTATTGTTGGTAATCAGTAGATCTAATAACACCTTGTTACTAGTTGGTGCGTCTACCATCTGACCCATGAAATTGTCCTGCAAGACATTTAGGAACTGGGGACCCTTAGACGAATGCGTGGTTCCCTCTGTCCTGTCTATGTCTGGATAATTAAAATCCCCCATTATGATAACACTTCCCATCCTTGCTGCTAATCCAAAATTGTGATAGGAGATCCATCTCCCCCCCCCCTCCCAAAGGTTAGGGGGCCCATAGCATACTCCCAGTATTACAGTTGTATGCAAAAGTTTAGGAACCCCTGACAATTTCCATGATTGTCATTTTAAAAAATGTGGGTGTTTGGATCAGCAATATTATTTTGATCTAGCAAATAACTGAAGGACACAGTAATATTTCAGTAGTGAAATTAGGTTTATTGGATTAACAGAAAATGCGCAATATGCATCAAAACTAAATTAGACAGGTGCATAAATTCGTGCACCCTCGTCATTTTATTGATTTGAATACTTGTAACTACTTGGCACTGATTAATTGGAACACACAATTGGTTCGGTGAGCTCATTAAGCCTTGAACTTCATAGACCGATACATCCAATCATGAGAAAAGGTATTTAAGGTGGGCAATTGCAAGTTGTTGTTCTTTGACTCTCCTCTGAAGAGTGGCAACATGGGGGCCTCAAAACTCCTCTCAAATGACCTGAAAACAAAGATTGTTCTACATTATGGTTTAGGGGAAGGCTACAAAAAGTTATCGCAGAGATACAAGCTGTCAGTGTCCACTTTGAGGAACATAGTGTGGAAATGGAAGACTACAGGCACAGTTCTTGTTAAGGCCAGAAGTGGCAGGCCACATAAAATATTGGCAAAGGCGAAGGACGGTAAGAACGGTCAAAAACAGCCCACGGATCACCTCCAAAGACCTACATCAACTTGCTGCAGATGGTGCTACTGTTCATCCTTCAACAATTCAGTGCACTTTGCACAGGGAGAAGCTGTATGGGAGAGTGATGCGAAAGAAGCCTTTTCTGCACACACGCCACAAAACAGAGTCGCTTGAGGTATGCAAACGCACATTTGGACAAGCCAGCTTCATTTTGGAATAAGGTGATGTGGACTGATGAAACAAATATTGAGTTATTTGGTCATATTAAGGGGCGTTATGCATGGCGGCAAAAGAACACAGCATTCCAAGAAAAACACTTGCTACCCACAGTAAAATTTGGTGGAGGTTCCATCATGCTGTGGGGCTGTGTGGCCAGTGCCGGTACTGGTTAAAGTTGAGGGTCGCATGGATTCCACTCAATGTCAGCAGATTCTTGAGAATAATGTTGAGGAATCAGTCAAAAAGTTGAAGTTACGCCGGAGCTGGATATTTCAACAAGACAACGACCCAAAACACTGCTCAAAATGTACTCAGGCATTTATGCACAGGAACAAGTACAATGTTGGCCATCCCAGTCCCCAGACCTGAATATCATTGAACATCTGTGGGGTGATTTGAAGCGGGCTGTCCATGCTCGGCAACCATCAAACACAACTAAACTGGAGATGTTTTGTAAGGAATGGTACAAGATACATTCATCCAGAATCCAGACAGACACTCATTGCAGGCTATAGGAAGCGTCTAGAGGCTGTTATTTCTGCTAAAGGAGACTCTACTAAATATTGATGTTATTTTTCTGTTGGGGTGCGCAAATTTATGCACCTAATTTCGTTTTGATGCATATCACGCATTTCTGTTAATCCAATAAACCTCATTTCACTACTGAAATATTACTGTGTCCTTCAGTTATTTGATAGATCAAAATTAAATTGCTGATCCAAACACCCAAATATTTATAAATGACAATCATGGAAATTGTCAGGGGTTCCTAAACTTTTTGCATACAACTGTATTTTTCTCCTAGCTTCATCCCTTTGGCGCTCTACCTATAAGGATTACACCTCCTCCCTAGCTCCCTTGAGGTCATCTCTCACATTCACTTGTACATTATTTTTGATAAATAGGCATACCCCTACCCCTATTTTACCCTCTCTATCCCTGCGATAAAGGGTATACCCTTGAATGGTTGCCAGCCAATCATGAGAGCTGTTGAACCAGGTCTTCGAAAGTCCCACAAAATCTAAATCCTCCTCATTCAATGTTATCTCTAGTTCACCCATCTTGTCCGCCAGGCTGCTGGCATTGGTGACCATGCCATGTAGTTTAGACCGGTCGCATACTGTCTTCTTATTGGGTGTTCTGAGGTTGCAACATAAATGTTTTGCCTTTCATTTATATTTCAAACAGAATGGGCCGTTTTACATGTTGAGTGTTTACAACCACTTTAAGCCTAAGAACAGAACGATAAATCGGTTCAACAACAACAGCATGCAGTGTTGAAACTCTTTGCAATATTTGCAAGTTTGGAACTTATTTTTTTATTGCACTAATCTGCTAAAATGACTGTATGCGTCTTAGGTTACAAATTTTTTTGATTCCTGACAAAAAAAAACCCACCAAGAACCTTTTTCACTTTACCTGACTCCACCATCATGTGGCCCTCAATGGTGCCTCTTCTACTGGTAGACTGGTGATCCAGCACTGCAGTCTGGACCCACAACTGCCAAATTTCTTTGCCACCCCCTCATTAGGATGACATCCAACTGCTGTTGCTGGAATTTTCAGGACCTGCGAGATCTTTGCCAATAGAAGTGTCTATATCACAAAGAACAAGCATGGACACTCAAAAAAAAAGAAGAAGGACTCTGCAGCAAGAAAGAGAAGACTAGGCATACTAAGTGGCCATGAATTTAAGGTATTTAAAAGGCATTTCATTTGTGTTTTATTTTTAAAATGCTGCAGCATTTTCTAGCTGGAAGGGTAACTTTCTTAACCAGATTTCAACTTTAAAGTCAGTGGTCATTGCACAAAATTACTCAAAATAGCACTAGCTTCCTGCTGCTATCAATCAGTTTTTACGAAGTGTATGGAGATGGGAACAGAACAGTGAATTCTGAGATAAAACACCTATTTATGAGAAATATTGGCCTTTAATAGTTATATGTTGATTTCATTAAGAAAAAGCAAAAAATGTTATATCTTAGAATTAAACATTTTGATCTAAAAATTATCATAAGCCAAGATAATGAATGCATGTAAAATAACTAATAAGGCTTTGGAAGTTGCCACTAACCACCTATTTAACTGTATAGGCAATATTAGATAAGAGGCTGCACTCGAGCCTGGTGCAACCATAAATAAACACGTTTTATATTTAGTTTGTGCTGATGGCAAGTAAAAGGGCCTTAGACCAAGTCCAGGCAACCCTTATAAAGAATGTTTCTTTGTACCTGGTCTATTTTGTCCAGTGAAACAATTTTCCCTAATGTTGCAGCAATGCTCCTACTGTCTCTGCACACCAGGGAATTTTAGGTAATTCTAACCAATATGATTTTTAATTACCTAAAACATCAATCCGCCCAAAAGTGATTTTACAGCAACAGCAGATGTGCAGATTCAGGAACTCAGTATTTTGTCAAAAGTCCCAGAAAAATAAAATTGTCAAGTGTTTTAACTGTGCCGCATTTACCAAAAACTAAAATTTCTGATTTTAGAAGATTAGCCAAGTTCCATAAAGTTAAAGCTGAAGTTTAACCCAAAAGAAAAAAAAAAAAAAAATTAAAATCTTGAAAGCTTTACTTACCTGTAATGAAGGATACACAGCAATGTGCAGGTTGCTGGATTCTGTAGAAACTCCTGCTGAACTGCCAGTGCTGTGAGGGATACCAGCTTCAGGTCTCCAAGAGCAAAACCAACAGATACCCATGGGATTTTAGTCGAAAGTTCTTCGCCAAAATGGAACAACTTTTTATCTCATTAAAAGGCCTTTATGGTTTTATTATTAAAAACAGTCCAATAAAGGTACAGCGACAGAGCAGTAGCCGATTATATACGGCGGGTAAAATAAAGTATTGAACAAGTCACCAATTTTTTTAGGTAAATACATTTAAAAAATTAAAATAAAGAAATACATGTCAAGAAAAACAAAACAGCAGTACACATATACAGGACGTAGTAAACAGGCAAAAATAGAGATAATAATATGAACGTGCCTAATGTATACATAGTGCAAGTGGAGGGGGGGAAACCAACCTCAGATGTTCAGCATTACACATTCCAGCAGCAATAGCAATATCTCAGATAAAACTATGCAGTACTTTGCTACTGATATCCTATTTAACTGTACACACAAAACAGCCAAAAGTAAAACGAGAAAGAAAGAAAAGAAGGGAGAGAAAGGGAAGTGGAAGCCAGATAGGGTAGAACACCAAGGTACCTCGATGACTTTGCCGCCGGCTCATGACGGGTCCTCCCGAGAATGCCACCGCTCCCAGACACCGCTGTGGTCGTCCAGTCTGTCCCGTATCCTGGCCATCATTTTCTCCATTAACTCCACGTCTTTGACCCTGGTGTAAAGGGCCTCCTGAGATGGGGGCACTGTTTTCTTCCAGTGAAGGGCTATGAAACACCTTGCTGCTGTAAGAACATGCCGGAGTAGTTTTTTTATAGGGTTTAGCTATTTTTAGTTGAGAGAGACCTAGGAGGAAGAGTTTTGGGGTCAGGGGTATGGGAGTCTCAAAGAGGTGGGTCAGTAGTCTGTGTCGAGGTTCAGAACGGGACTATCAAGGGGCATGCCCAATAAATATGGAAAAGAGTGCCCCTGGCCTGCAGGCCATGCCAGCAGCGATCAGTAGCGGAGGGGTAGACTCTGTGGAGTCCATCCGGAGTCAGGTATCAAAAGAAGAGAATCTTATAAACATTTTCTTTGTAGAGGGTACACAAGAAGCTCCGTGAATGGTAGCATAGGGATCTGGGGTCTATTAGGTGCCCGAAATGGAAAAGGTTCTGCGAGGCCCAGGGCCACGACATCTGGTGGGTGAGACTTGTTGGCACTTTGGGATTGCAGAGGAAGGAGGTCAGTGAGCAGTCCGATTTAGGTTTGCATTCACGGGACAGCTTCCGCCACAGACATCGAAGCTGTGACATGGACCCTAACAGGCGGCCAGGTTCAACCTCCACATTCGCATTCCAGAGAAGGCTATTAGGGTGTACAGGTGCCAGCCAATTTTTTTCTATCTCCTTCCATTTATTGTACAATCTTTGGGGGAACCAGGAGACTATCGCTCGTAGTTGAGCATCTTGGTAGTATTTGACTAAATTGGGGAACGGCAGGCCCCCTACAATGTGGGACGCCACCATGACCGAGCGTGGGACCCTGTGTCGCTTGTAGTTCCACACATAATGCAAGAGGTCGGCTTGCAGTGTACGCAGGTGAGCGTAGGGGATGGGGATAGGGAGAGTCTGGAATAAGTACAGGAGTTTAGGGAGGATTGCCATTTTGACAGATGCAATCCGGCCTAAAAGGGATATTTGGTGGGTCTTCCATTTTTGGACCAGCTCCCTGATTGACCTATGCAGGGGTGGGAAGTTGGCCTGGTATAGGGAAGCAAAGGAAGGGGTGAGGTTGACCCCCAGGTATTTAAGGGAAGCCCTGTCCCAGTTGTAGGGGAACTAGGACTGTAAATGGAGAAGTTCAGTCTCAGGGATGTTGAGTGGGAGGGCCATGGATTTTGACGCATTTGTTTTGTATCCTGAAAGTGCACCATACTTGTTAAGAAATCCAGGGTTGGGTCAGGGTGAGGATGATGTGGTCAGCAAACAGGGATATTTTAAATTCCTTTCCTCTTACCGGTATGCCCCAAATATTCAGATTACCCCGAATAGTCACCGCTAGGGGCTCGATGCATAGGGCAAAGTGCAGGGGGGAGAGCGGACACCCCTGGTGGGTAACGTTAGTGACTGGGAAGGTGGACGAAGTAGTGAATGGGGTTTTTACCTGTGAGACGGGGTTAGTGTAGAGGTGTTGTACTGCCCGCAGAAAGGGTCCTCTGAACCCCATATGGCACAAGGTGGCGAAACAAACAGCCAGCCAAGGCGGTTGAATGCTTTTTCTGCATCCAGACTCCGGAGCAGTGATTCCAAGTGGTCTCTATTGGCCATGTCGATTAGGTCTATGACCTTTCTCGTGTTGTCACCCGCTTGACGGAGGGTAAGAAGCCTACCTGATCCTTAGGGATCATAGAAGGTAGTATTGTGTTCAGGCAGATCGAAAGAATTTTTGGGAAGATTTTTAGATCAGAGTTTAACAGGGCTATGGGTCTATAGCTGGCGCATGATGAGGGGTCTTTGTCGGGCTTTGGGATTAGGATGATGAAGGATGACTTGTGAGCAGGTAAGGCTTTTATAGCCAGTGTGAGTTCCTCACCGATTTCGGGAGCGTTCAACGTGAGTAGGTCTGCAGCTTGAAGCTGTGAAACTCCAGCTTTCTCAAGATATTGCGTCATTCTGTTGAATAGGTCAGGTGTAGGGGGGGTTGTGAGGTATCTCCGGTCTGTTGTACAGATCTGTAGAATTCTGCGAATGGGTCCGCTATGTCTTGGGGATGGGATAGAGTGTCGCCCGATATATTCTTAACTTGATGTGGGGTGGAGGTGATCATGTGGTAGTTTTCTGGCCAGTAGGGCTTGCGCCTTATTACCCTTGTCATAGTATAACTGTTTCAGGTGGATTAGCGCTTTCTCAACCTGACCCATTGCAAGTTCTCTGAGTGTCGACCGTATGTGGGTGATGAGTTTGAGGAGTGACAAGGACGGGGAGGATTGCAACTGGGCCCCTAGGGCCCCAAGTTGTGTTTTGGCCTGTAGTTTGGCGACCTTGGCGTCTTTCTTGAGAGCCGAGGAGAGGGCCAGACAGCGCCCCCTAAGAACAGTCTTATGGGCGGCCCAGAGTGTGGTAGGGGAGATGTCCGGTGTGCGTCAGTCTCAGGAAAGTAATACTTTAGAGTGGACTCTAGTTCAGTCTTAGAGGGGGATGTGCTGCAAAAGAAAGTTGTTCAGTCGCCAGTTATAGGGCCTACGCAGGGGAAGAGCCCAGATTTAGTGTCAGCGTAATGGGGGCATGGTCGGACTAGGAGCGTGTTATTGTTAACCATGAAGTAGTCTATACGCGAGTGGGTATGATGGGGGGCAGAGTAGAAGGTGTACCGTCGATCGCCTAGGTGAAGAGCCCTCCAAGCATCAAAAAAAGCATGCTTTCTAGAAAGTTGGCGGAAGAGCCTAGAGTCCCTTAAGGCTTGAGATTGTGAGGCTTGTGGGCTCACCACGAGGCGGTCGCAGGCCACGCATTGGGAAAGATTGAAGTCCCCCCGATTACGAGGAACTCTTGAGGTGTGTGGGATAAGAGTCTGTCAGCTTGGTGTTTGAGGCCAGTGTGGAGGACCTGGATTTCAGCACAGCAGGTGGCCTTTATGTCTGCTATAAGCTACTTGAAGTCTTCCCTCATGGGGATGGCTTGCAGATAGGATTGCCATGGTTGGGGGGTTCCCGCTGCGTCTTGGTGGATGGGTGGGTGAGGGCTGCTGGTGGAAGTCACCTGCTGATGTAGCGTGACCCCTGGGGGTGTGCTGCTGAGGTAGGTCCCAGGGCTCGGACCAGGTCGCAGTGTGGGAAGTCTGCAGAGCTGGGCTCCCCCTTTGTGACAGGGAGCTTGCACTTGCCATTTGGGCATAGGAGGGGGGTCCCCACAGGTCCCTTGGCTGAGCTAGAGTCACTTGAGCGTGACTGCCTTTGGGCCTTGGGAGAGGCCAGGGGGCCGGCCTGTCGTAAAGGTAAGGCCTACTGCCACCTGCTATGTCCGGGTAGGTCTGAGGGTGTGGGGCCAGAAAGTCCTCCGTTCAATATGAGGGGTGGGGAGACAGGGCTGCCTTCTTGCAGGCCGGGGTCTGATGCGGCCCACAACAGACGTGGGTATGCATCCGTGCACTGGGTGTATGGGGATGGAGGCTGGGTGAAGGCATCGGCCTGCTCCATGTGTGGCAGGATAGGGGGGAGCTCGCTGGGAGCAACTCACTGCTTGCTGGGTCGGAGCCTACTGGTGTAAGGAGGGGGGGCAGCATATGCCTCTGTGGAGACGGGAGGGAGGAGGCCGCATCCCGCGCCATCTTGACTTCCCCATCCAGCGGCTTAAAATAGTCCCGGAAGGACATTGAGGGGCCTGGCGGGGGTTGAGATGATCCCCTGGCTGCCCATGGATGGTTAGTTTACCCGTTTTTTTAGCTTAGAAGCTGCGGGCTGGAGAGGAGCTCCCAGGCAGTGCGTCCGTCTAGTCTGGCTTCCGGTCACGCCCCCTAGGTAAATATATTTCTAAAGGTGCTATTGAAATTATATTTTCACCACGTCGGTAACAAGCCATGCAATCCATATAGACAAAAGTAACCAAAACAAAGAATTTCAGAAATGAAGTTAGGCTTAATAAAATGGAATAACACAGGGAACAAAGTATTAAAACACGCTAACTGAAATTAATTTAATACTTTGTACAAAAATCCTTTGTTGGTAATGACAGCTTCAAGATGCCTTCTGTATGGAGAAACTAGTTGCATGCTTTGCTCTGGTGTGATTTTGGTCCATTCTGCCACACAGTCTTCAAATCTTAAGCCTGGGTTCAGACTAGTGCGGTGCGAATTCAAGGCCCTGCGTGACTGCGCAGTGAAACGCCGGCTGTTCTGCGGATTGTACGTGTTTTAGGTCCGAATCAGCTGCTGACATAAATTCGCAACTCATTGTACTACTTCTGAGGAGGAAATCCACGCCAAATTTTTATTAAAAAAACGGCATGGGTTCCCCCTCCAGAGGCATACCAGGCCCTTAGGTCTGGTATGGATTTTAAGGGTACCCCTACGCCAAAAAACGGCGTGGGTGTCCCCCCAAAATCCATACCAGACCCTTATCCGAGCACGCAGCCTGGCAGGTCAGGAAAGGGGGTGGGGACGAGCGAGCACCCCCCCTCCTGAACCGTACCAGGCCGCATGCCCTCAACATGGGGGGTGGATGCTTTGGGGAAGGGAGGCGCCCTGCGGCCCCCCACCCCAAAGCACCTTGTCCCCATGTTGATGAGGACAAGGGCCCCTTCCCGACAACCCTGGCTGTTGGTTGTCGGGGTCTGCTTATCGTAATCCAGGAGCCCCCAGATCCCGGCCCCCCACCCTATGTGAATGAGTATGGGGTACGATGTACCCCTACCCATTCACCTAAGGTGTAAATAAAAAAAACACAACTTTAAAAAAATATTTTATTGCACTGCTCTGGGGGTCTTCTCGCCGGACTCCTCCGCTATTTTACCGAGCGGAGATTCTTCTTCTTCTTCTTCTTCTAGCTGCGCTGGGACTTATATAGGGACAAGGGGGCAGGGTCACATGCTCATGTCACATGGTGACCCCGCCCACATATGATGTCACCGTCCCGGAGGATGCTGGGACTGTGACATCATAGGGGGGCGGGGTCACCATGTGACATGAGCATGTGACCCTGCCCCCTTGTCCCTATACAAGTCCCAGCACAGTGTGGCTCTGCCATTCCGGCCAGAGAGAGCGACGAGTCAACATCGGAAGAACAAGAAGAACAAGACAGCGGCAAGAACAGAAGAGACCCCCGAAGGCGGATCGAGACCCCCAGACGACGGCAGCGACAAAGAAGAAGAAAGCCGGGCTTCTCCGCTCGGTAAAAGAGCTAGGTAAAATAGCGGAGGAGTCCGGCGAGAAGACCCCCAAGACGGAAGAAGACCCCCGGAGCAGTGCAATAAAATATTAAAAAAAATAATAGTTTTTTTTTATTTACACTTTACACCTTAGGTGAATGGGTAGGGGTACATCGTACCCCATACTCATTCACATATAAGGGGGCCCCCAGATCTTGGCCCCCCACCCTTAAAGGGGGCTCCCGGATTCCGATAAGCCCCCCGCCCGCAGACCCCGACAACCAATGGCCAGGGTTGTCGGGAAGAGGCCCTTGTCCTCATCAACATGGGGACAAGGTGCTTTGAGGTGGGGGGCCGCAGGGCGCCCCCCTTCCCCAAAGCATCCACCCTCCATGTTGAGGGCATGCGGCCTGGTACGATTCAGGAGGTGGGGGGGGGGGCGCTCGCTCGTCCCCACCCCCTTTCCTGACCTGCCAGGCTGCGTGCTCGGATAAGGGTCTGGTATGGATTTTGGGGGGACCCCCACGCCGTTTTTTGGCGTAGGGGTACCCTTAAAATCCATACCAGACCTAAGGGCCTGGTATGCCTCCTGGAGGGGGAACCCATGCCGTTTTTTTTTATAAAAATTTGGCGTGGACTTCCCCCTCAGAGGTAGTACAATGACTTGCGAATTTCTGTTCAGAACGCAAGCCAGGTGCGAATCAGATGCGTGCCCATAGAAGATAATGGGCCTGAATTCGCACCTGATCCGCCCCGCACCGCACCAAAGTCGGTGGCGGTTTTTCTGCAATGCGCAGTGCGCATGCACCGGACATGTGTGAATGTGCCCCATTGAAAACAATGGGTTTTCAAATGTCCTGCGAATTCGCAGTATTTTGCCCCGCTGCGAATTCGCAATAGTGTGAACCCGGGCTGAAGGTTTTGTGGGCCTTTTTTATTAACTCTGATCTTTAGTTCTTTCCATAGATTTTCTATTGGATTCAAGTCAGGTGATTGGCTGGGCTATTATAGCAGCTTTCTTTTCTTTGAAACCAGTTTCCTTGGCTTTGTGTTTAGGATCATTGTCTTGCTGAAATGTCCACCCTTGTTCCATCTTCATAATCCTGGTAAATGGCAGCAATTGTTATCAAGAATGTCTTGGTACATTTTTCCATTCATCTTCCTTCAATGACATGAAATTTGCCAGTACTGTATTCTGAAAAACGGCCCCACACAATGATGTTCCCACCTCCAAAACGTCACTGTTGGTATGGTGTTTTTGGGGTAATGTGCAGTGCCATTTGACCTTCAAACATGGTGTATATTATGGCATTCAAAAGGAGCTCAATTTTTGTCTCAGCTGACCAGACTATATTCACCCAGTATTTCACAGACTTGTCTAAATGTTGTGCAGCAAACTTTAAACAAGCTTCAACATGCTTTTTTTTCAGCAATGGAGTCTTGGCATGGTAAACGTGCATACAAGCCATGGCGGTTGAGTGCATTACTTGTTTTCTTTGAATAAATTGAAGCTGCCGGTTCCTGGTCTTTCTGAAGCTCTCCTCAAGTGGCCCTTGGCTCTTGGACAACTCTTCTGAAAATTATTTTCACTTCTTTGTCAGAATTCTTGCGAGGAAGAACACCTGGTCATGGCCAGTTTACAGTGAAATTATGTTCTTTCCACTTCCCAGTTATGGCCCCAACAGTGCTCACTGGAACATTCACAAGTTTAGAAATCCTTCTGTAACCATTGCCATCAGTATGTTTTGCAACAATAAGGTTGCAAAAGGTTGAGGGAGCTATTTGCTTTTACCCATCATGAGAGATTTCTTGTCTGACACCTTGGTAATGAGACACCTTTTTACATGTCATCAGTTGAGACTAAACCAGCTGATATTAATTTGCACTGACAAGGGGCAGGATTGCTTTCCAATTCCTGATAGATTTCAGTTGGTACCTTGGCTTTCCATGCCTTTTTTCACCTCTCTTTCTTGATGTGTGCAATACTTTTTCCCTGTCTTATTTCATTTTACTACACATAACTTACATTTCTGAACGTATTTGTTTTGGTTTCTTTGTATGTATGGACTGCATGGGTTGTTACCGACATGTGGTGAACACACACACACACACATAATATATATATATATATATATATATATATAACCTTTAGAAATATATTTACCTACAAAAATGGTGACATGTTCAATACTTATTTTACCCGCTGTATAGTCATTGATATTCCAATTGAAAACAAATATATATACATCCAGAAGATATTGTAAGTCTTGTGTTACAAGATTTATTTGATGCAATATAAACTTCCATAGGATTGGCCGTAAAGTACCCTTCACAAACATCCTCTGGATAGGGAAGCTAGTTCTCAATGCATTTTGTGAAATTAAAAATTCACTGCATCAGGAGATAGCCATTTACTATAATCTGAAAAGAATGACAACAACATTAACCACTTGCCGACCGGCTCCTGTACATATATAATCGGCACTTTGAAGTTGGATATTTCGGTAACGACAGCAGCTGCTGCCACAACCGAGGTATCCATCTCTTAAGGAGCCAGTCATGTTTACAATAATGGTGATCTCTGCAGCGGTGCGCCGCAAGATCACCATTATCGGCGGCGGGAGAGGTGCCCCCCCCCTCCCGCCGCTCTCCTGCACCTTACGTCGCTTACCAGAGCCGTCGGCAGTGGCGGAGGCGATCGGGTCCTTGTCGTGGCTGGGTATGGAGACGAGTGAGGGGAAGATGGCCCCCACGCGTCTCGGTACCATAGCAGGGTGGAAATCAATGTCAAAACATCTCCTCTGCCCATACATCTTTTTGTTATTTTTTCAAATTTTTTATTTTTATTTTATTTTTTTTGCATTTAAGTCCAAATATGAGATCTGAGGACTTTTTGACCCCAGATCTCATATTTAAGAGGACCCGTCATGCTTTTTTTCCATTACAAGGGAGGTTTACATTCCTTGAAATAGGAATAAAAAAGTGACAATTTTATTTTTATTTTTTAAAACAGTGTAAAAATTAATAAATAAAATAAATAAGAAATTTTTTATTTTTTATTTTAAGCGCCCTGTCCCGACGAGCTCGCACACAGAAGCGAACGCATACGTGAGTAGCGTCCGCATATGAAAACGGTGGTCAAACCACACATGTGAGGTATCGCCGCAATCGTTCCAGCGAGAGCAATAATTCTAGCCCTAGACCTCCTCTAAAAACGCAAAACATGCAACATGTAGAATTTTTTAAATGTCGCCTATGGAGATTTTTAAGGGTAAAAGTTTGGCGCCATTCCACGAACGGGCGCAATTTTGAAGCGTGACATGTTGGGTATTAATTTACTCGGCTTAACATCTTTCACAATATAAAAAATAAATTGGGCTAACTTTACTGTATAATGTTTGGGGGTTCCAATAAATTTTCTAGCAAAAACACTTGTTTTTAACTTGTAAACACAGAGTCTGAAAAAGAGGCCTGGTCTTGAAGTGGTTAACGTAAGTTATAGCGCTGTTTCTCTATCAAATGACTCCACCAAGACAGTGTTATTTACAATTAAAATTAATCCACTGGTCTGGGGTTGGTCTAACTTGGGAACCATAGAAGAGCAGGGACATTCAAACACAGAGGAGTGCAGAGGAAGAAAGACCGTGCTGCCTTCTTACTCTCTTTGCCTCTTCTTGGTGCGTGAGGGTTCCTGCTTTCACATGGCCCCCAGGTTAGACCACACCTGCCATTTCTCTCCTGGAGACCAGTAGGTGTTTTTAAACAGTAGCTGATTGTAAGTAACACTCTTGTTCAGGTCTTTTAAATGTCATCCATATTGCGATTCCTATGTATGTATATACAGTATATTGCTATAACTAGCGTTAGGTTGCCATTGTTTCAGATTATAGTAATCGATACCTCCTGATGAAGTGAATTGAATTTCATGAGATGCGTTGAGAACTACCTTCCCTATCCAGGGGATGTTTGTGAAGGGTGCTTAACAGCTAAACCGGTGGAAATTCAGTTACCTCAAATAAATATTGCATCATGAAACTTACAATATCTTTTTGTATTGATAAATGTTTGTGATTTGTAATACCAAATAGCTATATATCATCGGCTATTTTGTCACTGTGTTTTCACTGTACTGTTTGTATTATTATAATGTAAAGAGCTTTTAATGAGATAAAAAATGGTTATATTTTGGTGATGTACTTTCAACCAAAGTCCTATTAGGTACCTGTTGGGTTTTCTCAATTAGGGTTCCTCCAAAAGGTTGCTAGAGGTTCCTTGAGCAATGGCCAATTTTTGCCTGTCGGATAATCTCCCACTGACACCAATTTATCTTGTTAGCTATCTGAAAGGAGGAAATTCTTCCCAATGACCACAAGTGTAAGGAGCATTCTTCTCTGACCATCACAATAATGCTGCATGAGTTCTAGATGAAGTAATTTTAGCAGGGGTTCCCTAAAACTGGAAAGTTATTTCAAAGGTCCCTCTGTGTTGAAAAGGTCGGGAAAGTCTGCTCTAGTGTATATAAAAAGGTACACCACTATGTAAAACCCACAACTTCAATTATTCAGGTCTCTGACTTCAGCTTCATTAAAGATGATCCAACAGGGTCGTACCCTTTCTGCCCTCTCCTCCACTGGGGAAAGTTCTTTCATGGATTACACTGCCTGTAACACAATCTATGAATAAGGGGGAGTCTGGTCAAATCACAGGATTCTCTCCCCCTTTTAGTATTATTTAGTGAAAGAACTTTTTACAATGAATAAGAGGACGGGGAGGGGGTGTTTCCTTGTCAGAACATTTTTAGTACAGCTGAACCTGGAAAACCAAAGTTGTTAACCCCCCAGGTCAGAAAAGGATAGAGCTGCCCAGCAGCGATGATTTCTACAAAATTCAGAAGCCTGAACATTGTGAGACATACATACCTCATTGCAGGCAAGTGATTTTTTAACTAAACTTTAGCTTCCATAACAACAAGTAAAAAATGTGATAGTATGTAAAGTATAGAAAGGAACATAAATATGAACATAAGCATTTCATGCCATAAATCAAAGTAAATAAGGTACATAGTAACAAAATGGATCATTTCCGCATCGCTTTATTCTTTATACACTCCAAGTGCACAATAAGACAGTAGCTTTCTCCAGTATGTTACTACTAGTTTAGTTTTATTTTCCATTAATAATTTCATAGATGGTATATAAAGAGGTATGGAATGAAAAGGTTCCAAGTGTAGCCTGAAATGGAATTGAAACAGGGAGATCTCTTCCGCACCTGTGTCAGAAATATTCAATATTTAAAAACGCACAACACAGATCGGTACAACAGAATCACAGAGTTCATCTGGGGTTGCCCAATGGGCTATTAAATTTACACATCTGACTTAAACAGAATAAAAAAAAAAAAATAATAATAACAGTATACACACATTGCAGAGAATGTGAATGTACAATATTGCATATAATATGCACACTAGAGAAAGTAGCAACCAAAAAAAATTTCAAATTCACGAGCCACTCACAAACCAAAAAACATTTGGTCTTGGAGCACATTCTTTGTGCTTGCTCAATGATTTTGCACAATTTGGTAATGTGTGTGGTTTCTTTCACGTTGGACTCAAAAACCCAGTCAAGAACCTGCTGCAAGTGCAAAGCTCCTCTATTCTTTTTGGAGGCTAAAACAACGTCACGTTACATGCTGGGTCTATAGTGAAACAACCTTAGACATATTGTTTTACACGTGGCTACAGAAAATGTGTAATTCAATCTGAACGTACAATACTGAGAATCGGGCATCTTTTATTGAGTTACCGTGTTTAGCATTGTACTTGATTGCACAGTATTTAGGTCAGTCTGAAAGCATCTTGTTCCTCAACTTCACTAAATAAAAAAAATAAAAAAAAAAGAAGAAGGTTTGACATGTTACAGTTGCTCCAAAGAATATTTGTGGTATAAAACTAAAGCCTAGTACTTACCTGGAACTAGGAAAAAATATTCGACTTGTAACAACCAATAAGAATTTAAAGCTTTTAACCCAAACCTAAACAGATTTCTCTGAACAAATAAACCAAGAGAAATAAACCACCTTTCTTCACATCAAACCACATGACAAACAAGGCAAATCTAGGAGTTTCTTAACGAATGAGTCCAGTAACACCATGAATATAATTTGTATGCTGTTTATAAGCTTTAAAATAGTCCAGATCAAGTGTGGGCAACTTAAGTGGTCATATAATAACCATGCGCAGATCTAGTCATTGTAAGAATACTACCGATCCAGCTGTTCCAAACAGATATTGGTCTTGGTCCAAGAGTCCTATACCCAATATACATGGCATCAAACTATTTAGGTACAATAATGCATAATCTACCACAATAATCAGCCCATGTATAGGCTTGCTTAGGCTAAGAGATGGCACTGCTTGCCTACCCCATTTAGCAGACAATGGCTCAGAAAAGCTAGGTGTTAAGTGAATCTATTACTACACCTGTGCTTCTGTAGGGATAAACTCATACACACCTTTAATTTCACAGTGGAAACAATTCGACTACAGAGATTAAAAACTGCTAGCAGCATACATATTTCAGTGTTATGTCACATTAACGTTTAAACATCAACTTTTACAATTATAGGCAAGTTGCCAAACAAGTTCTCACTAAGACTAGAAAAGATGTTCCTCCTTCCGCCCATTTTTCTTTTTTAAACTGTTTCTGTTGCCGTAAAATGTGCCCGAACGACTTTGAATGTGACAAGATTCCATCGGAAGGAATATATACACCTGTAACATACCAGAATGTGCATGTGGATTTTTCCTTTGACATATGACCCAATCAAAAAATATATTGTAAACTGTATGAGTTTATCCACCTACTGGTAAAACACTGTTTCCTGAAACACGTAAACACATGATCATGACACACGTGTGAGTAGCAGCAAACAAAAAAGTGAAAACAGATTAAAAACAGTCTTTTGACCTGTCTGCGTAAACACAATGGTGATCTCTGACAATGTATGTTAAGAGAACACAAGTAAACTTTATCACATAATGCCGATGCTTAACAAGTAATACATACATTTGGCAGCAACTGCCACCTTAGGTATGCTAGTCTTAATAGTCCATAGACATCTTATCAAGCTAATGGGAAATCAAATTTACCCATCACTCTAAACGTAAGCGGACATTCATGGCAAAAAACAATCTGTATTTACCTGTGAAATAGCTTTAGCCATAGCTTGTAGAAAGGCAGTATAGAATGCAAGAATTTGTTTAGTTAAACATAGTATATGAGACAACCACATTGGATGTTCTTGGTGTTGACCTTTATCTTAGCCGTTATATAAATAATCTGAAAATCAGGAAGTACACGGTTTGTGTATATACATTTAGGGTTTTGGCATTTGGATGTTTTACTGGCTGGAGTCCATTGAACATCTCCAATAATCACAAATAATCCTCTCCCCTTCCCCCTCATGACTTTCTATTGATGCCCCATCTATAGATACAACTGCTTTAACAAACCTAATACTGTATCTTCAGTAATATAAATCCTGACACTGCCATTGGGACAAATTTGGTATTGTAAGGCAGGAAGTTACATATTCACCATAAAATTCAAAAATAAAAAAAAATTCTGTCCCCTTTAACCTCTTCCCGACCAGCCACCGCAGTTATACTGCGGCAGGTTGACTCCCCTAGGCGAATCGCCGTAGCTATACGCCAGCTCGCCTTTTGACACCTGGGGGGGGGGGGGACGCGCACGACTACGGAGGCACTGTGAGTGCCCGGCGGTCGCGATGATCGCCGGGCACACACGATCGCTCCACACAGAGACAGTATGGAGATCTGTCAACGTAATCAGACAGATCTCCGTGCTGTCAGGGGTGAGGAGCGCAATCTGTTGTTCATACCAAGTATGAACAAAGATTGCACTCCTCACCCAGGCAGTTCCATCCCCCCCACAGTTAGAATAACTCCCTAGGTAACACACAGTTAACCCCTTGATCGCCCCCCTACGGTTAACCTCTTCCCCGCCAGTGACATTTACACAGTAATCAGTACATTTTTATAGCACTGATCGATGTATAAATGCCAATGATCCCAAAAATGTGTCAAAAGAGTCCGATCCGTCTGCCATAATGTTGCAGTCCTGAGAAAATTTGCAGATCACCACCATTAAAAATAAAATAAAAATTATAATAAAAATGCCATTAATCTTTCTCCTATTTTGTAGACGCTATAACTATTGTGCAAACCAATCAATATACGCTTATTGTGATTTTTATTACAAAAAATATGTAGAATACATATCGGCCTAAACTGAGGAAAACATTTGTTTTTTCAAAAAGAAAATATGGGGATATTTATTATAGCAAAAAGTAGAAAATATTGTGTATTTTAAAAAATGTTGCACTTTTTTGTTTATAGCGCAAAAAATAAAAACCGCACAGATGATCAAATACCACCAAAAGAAAGCTCTATTTGTGGGGAAAAAAAGGACATCAATTTTGTTTGGGTACAACGTTGCATGACCGCGCAATTGTCAGTTAAAGCGATGCAGTGCCGTATCGCAAAAAAAATGGCCTGGGCATTGAGCAGCCAACTCTTCCGGGGCTGAAGTGGTTAAAAAAAAGGCTCCAATTTTTTTTTTTTTTGATCAGTGTTACCAAGAATGTGATCTATGCCCAACAATAAAGCTGGCTGCAGGTGGATCGACCCCCCCCCCCCCCGTAAAAAAAAAACATATGGCGTCCCTCATCCACACAAGCAGGGTGGATGGAAGAATCCTCCCCGATGGGCTATTGTATTCTGACAGCAGGACTCATCCATGGCACAATAACACTAATAAGTGCTGCAGGCGAATGACAATTTCCCAACATTCCCATTCGAGAGAAGCCATTCATTAAGTCAACTTTTCTTGAGCGGGAACAGCCAAAGGAATCGAGATGTAGCCAGTCCCTGCCAAACTGGTTACATTTTGATCCATCTATGACCAGCTTTAGAGCTTTTTTTTCTGCTCTGCTGCTTTTCAGCTACCCCAGCACTGCTCTGGAGCCTGTTATTGTAAAGAGGGCCATTTAGAGACAAATGCCTCACTAAATATCTTACTGCTAGCTTTGAATAATTTGATACGCTGACCCCTGGTCAAGGAAAAGCATGATGAACTGCTCATGCTGTGGCTGGCCTTGATCAGAAATAACCAGCGAGATTTATCTAGTGAGAAGCATGCTAGGAATTGCACTGTAGGAAACCATGTGACAGAGTACACAGGTGGGTGTACAAATGCAAACCGATCCAGTTTCCCGTCATTGAGATGCTGTTAAGATTTAAAGGCCAAGTTCACTTTTGGAACAGGTTACATGTTCCATCAGTAATTAGGATGGATCATGCAAAATGTGCCAACCCCTGCCTCTTCTCCCCCCATGTCCTGTCCCTGTGATAGCAGGCGGGGGATCTTCTCAATGCACCCGCAGTCTCAATTTAAAAATATAAAACACAGATGACTCTAGGTTAGAACTGTAAACATTTTATTGAGATATAGGTGCATTATCCACTTAGTGACGTCATCACGCCCAGCACTGTGTTCCAGCCCTCACCATCGGCCTGATCCAAGCCTCGGTTTCATCGCTGTGGTCCCAGAGATCCTGCTGGCTAGGATTTCTCCCCCACATGCAGAAAAATCTGCTGTTCAGAACGCTGCTCTGCAGTGAACGCCACGCCAGTGTGGATGGACTGGTGCCTTACTTCCTTAACCTCCATGTAAGTGGATAATGCACCTGTATCTCATTAAAATGTTTACAGTTCTAACCTAGCCTATGTTTCTCTTCTCATTTGCATATCTGGAGCCTGCTTTCAACTCCCCACTCAAAGGCTGCCAAGATTGTTTGGACTGCTTAAGTAATCTATACAGGTCTCCCCTCTTCATCTCTCCCCCTCCACAAATACGGAGTATCCACTTCAAGGACTTATTGATGGACTAATGTATTAAATCTCATACTATTTAGCAGTGCCACTACCCATTTTTTTGTCAATTAAAAATAGTGAGGCCATGCGGAGGTCCAACCACATGGCCACACAATTCATTCGCAAAGTTCTGTGGCCTATGAAATACAGTAACTGCTTGGTCATGTCGGAGGTACAGGTACTGAGAATCTGCAGGATCCTGGCTTTGCACCTGCGATCTGCTGATTGTGGGTGAAATGCTGTACAGTCTCCAGTGTAAAAAAAAAACTGTGCATTTATTGCTTTTATTTTTAATTTTTTTGGTGAACTTATCCATTAAATTGATTTCAAAGTAGAAAAAAAAAACTACTTCAAAATTGCCACCAACTTAAACAACTGCAAAAAAATGCCCCAAAAAAATCTAGTATTTTAAAAGCTTATTTTGAAGTATTTTCCTTCAATATAACATTTATGTTGCCTTGCAAGGAACCTTTAAATGTGCTAGAACATTTGACTTCTTCAGGAAAAGACAATGCCTTAGCACAGCACCTCCATTCTGGCACATCATAGCCCTCTCCTCACCTGGGAGTGTTAAATCATTTACTGTGCAGACCTGGCTCCTCAACCCCTGCCTACAAAACCTTCTAAGAGGCTGCTAGGGGAGAAGCAAAGAAGGGAATAAAATAGAGTCACTTGATTTTAAACTCCAAGATAGCTCACATCCAAGATGGCTGCGTACATCAGTAGTCTCAGGGCTATTGTATGTCTACACAAGGGAGGCTTTTACATGAAAAAACAAAATATGTTAAATGGACATATAATCTTATGGGAAGATCTTTGTTGGAATAATTAGTCTGGTAACTAATCAACTGTGCGGGGAGCTAAGTCGATGATGTCCAAGAGTCCATGTCCAAAAAAAAAAAAAAAAAACTGTATGTTTAACAGACAGATGCAGAAAAATTATAGGGTGGATTTACTAAAACTGGAGAGTGAAAAATCTGGTGCAACTGTACATGGTAGCCAATCAGATTCTAGCTTGTTCAATTAAGCTTTGACAAAAAAAAATGGAAACCGATTGGTTTCTATGCAGAGCTGATTTTGCACTCTCCAATTTGAGTAAATCAACCCCTATTTCCTATGACTCTTTAGTTAAGCAATGACTCCCTGAAAAGCTTTAATATAATTTCATGCACGGTTTACAAACTAGGCAAATACCCTTTCCCTGCCTTTTTTCAGAAAGATATAATTACTCTTTAAATCTCTAGGTTTATAAACATTCATTCAAGATAAGGTGACAAAATGTGTAGAATAACCATCATCTAGGAGTGCTGTTCAGCAAGTTTAACACTGGCTATATTCTCCATCTGTACACTATGTACATTTGGGAAACCCTAAGTGTGATCAATGCGTTATGTTAAGTAACAGTACATAGAAGGATTTCTTTTAAAATGGCACAAGTATAAATTTTTGGCACTTATCATTCAAGTAAATGCAAAAACATGGGCATGACATCTAGTAAATATTCTTTAGCCTCTGAAATGTTTAAGTTCTCCCCATTGTACTATTGTACGCTTATGCGCGCGCACACACACACACACACACACAATTTTTATATGTATGTGTGTGTATGTGTATTATATATATATTATACACACACACACACACACACACACACACACACACACACACACAGTACATATATTACACCTTTACTTTTCAAATGCTGATGAAGGCTTATTTTTCAATATAAGATTATGCAAAAATGCAATCAAGGGGTATATACATTTCTTAGTTTGTCACATGCTAATGTCTTGATGCTCTCACAAGAGGTACAAGCTTCAAATCAATTAAGCAGGTTGGTCAAAGTAGTGACCTTAAGCATCTGTTTCGGAGCAAGTCCGATTACTTAGGGCACAATATGGCATGGGATGTTTACAAAAATAAATAGAAAAATAAGTTAAATAAATTAATCAGTAAATGCAGAAAATGCCATCTATAAATGCAACAGTAATAAAAAAAAAAAAATGAATGTTAAAAATAAGCACAAACATTTCACTCAACAAGAACATTTTGAGCAAGAAACGACCAACATGGTCGCAGTCATCAGTCAGACGTTCAGGTGGCCCCATTTGTAGCGAGGAAATATATGGAGTATCCTTGTGTAGCTTTTAACAATCCCTCCATTTTTCTCCTCTTGATAAACGAGTGTTCACATTCTGTTCAGTATTAGAAGTTTTGCTCTGAAGAGTAACAAAACAGAACCTGCACAAACTACAGTTTAAGAAGTCAGATATAGGAAACAAAGAAAAGACAGGTAAGAGCCGCAGAGATGGCTTTTGTAAAAAGTCAGAGAGACAACACTAGAACCAGCATCATTTACAGGGGAAGGTCTGTGCTGTTATGTCGGGTTTTTCTGGAGGTGCCATCATCCCGGGGCATAGCTCTCTGTAGGCTGGACATAGCAGCTGTCTTTTTGAGGTCAATGACCGCATAAGAGTCTGCACAACGCGGCGGATGATTTGAAGCTGGGGTACAAGTAATCTGAGGGATTTGTCTTCCTTTTCCTTCACTCTTGCCCTCCAGCTCCACCTGGATATAGTTGAGTTGCCTTTGCTCTGTTCGTGGCCGTCGGAAATCAAAACTGAAGACATTAGAGGGGCATCCCCTGTGTGGCTGGCAGTCTGGACGATGGTGGTGGTAACCACCACATGCAGTGGCGCTTTCAGCATTCACATAGTTTTGCACAGGGTCATCATGGTAACCATTAAGAGATGGAGTCATAGCATCTGCAGAATCTTCCTCCTCCTCTTCATCATCATCATCATCATCATCAACAGGGTGCATGGACCTGCATTCCCAAACAGGGGGTAGAGGGGGTAGATTCTCATAGTGTAACATTGCCGTCCTGCGATGTGAGCAGCTGTTGTATGGCAGACCTTCTGCTGACAACTTGAGGCCCCTATTACCAGTCCGGCTACGAAGAGCTATACTTCCTGGTGGTACTAGGCCATTGATATTCTCATATGCACACTTGTGTGAACTCCACTGATCTTTGCATTCATTGTTATTGTTATGTGGTGGTATTGGTTCTCTGTCACCAGCACAGACATGGCCCTGACAGTCCCTGTGGTGTCTACAGAAGCTGTCTCCCCTTAGAGGCATTCGTCTATAGGCTGGTGCTGGTCCAAGTACAAACTTCACTTCTCCTGGTTGCAAAAAGACCTGGGGATTGCGTTCTTCAATGGAGCAACCTGAGCCAAGCATGTGCCTTGGTGGTTCATGGTATGGCGCATGTGACTCGGGCAAAGAGTGCATGCAGTGTCGCCCACCTGTCTCCTCTTCACCACTGGCTGTATTCACATAGGTATGTGACTGAAATAAAAAAGGGAAACAAAAATAAAAACTAGATTATATTAAAGTAAAAAAAAAAAAAAAAACAGCAATTGCTAGACACATTGTAATTTTAAAAGACGAAGTATAAATTGGAACACGATGTGTTCACTTTCTAAAGAATATAGAAAACTGAAGACAGCAGATATACATGTAAAACTTATGTAGGGAGTTTCATGTCTGTGTATCATCTGAGGGGGTTAACTTCACTGGGTATAGGAGAGGATTTACATCCACCTTTAAGGGCTCCCAGAGCCAAAAGAGCGCCATGCAACTTACAATTGGATGTAATTCTCTGCTCAGGAGTCAGGACACAGTCTGCTACCAGCAGGCTGTCAAAATCAATGACAGGTTGAAATATGCAGCTTCCATATGCAAATACAGTGCCTTGAAAAAATATTCATACCCCTTGAAATTTCCACATTTTGTCATGTTACGACCAAAAACGTAAATGTATTTTATTGTGTTTTTACGTGAGAGACCAACACAAAGTTTTTTTACAAATATGTGAAAAGTGTGGCGTACATTTGTATTCAGCCCCCCGAGTCAATACATTGTAGAACCCCCTTTGGCTGCAATTACAGCTGCAAGTTTTCTTGGGTGTGTCTTAACCAGCTTTGCACATCTAGAGAGAGTGACATCTTTGCAAAATAGCTCAAGCTCTGTCAGATTGGTTGGAGAGCGTCTGAACAGCAATTTTCTAGTCTTGCCACAGATTCTCAATTGGATTTAGGTCTAGACTTTGGAGCCATTCTAACGCATGAATATGCTTTGATCTAAACCATTCCATTGTAGCTCTGGCTGTATGTTTAGGGGTGTTGTCCTGCAGGAAGGTGAACCTCTGCCCCGGTCTGAAGTCTTTTGCAGACTAACAGGTTTTCTTCTAAGAGTACCCTATTTGGCTCTATTCAGCTTTCCATCAACTCTGACTAGCTTCCCTGTCCCTGCTGAAGAAAAGCATTCCCACAACATGATGCTGCCACCACCATGTTTCACGGTGGGGATGGTGTGTTCAGGGTGATGTGCAGTGCTAGTTTTCCTCCACACATAGCATTTTTGTCAGGGCTTCCGTCCGCTGCGCACGCTAGTGCGCAGGCGCACGGGTTCAGCTTCCCGGCTCATAGCCAGTGACAGGGAGAAGATGCGGCGGCGCGTGCGCACTCGTGTTCCCGCCAAGCGGCGCGCGCGCATGCGCAGTAGCGCGGCATCACCTCATGTGACCTCAACGGCCCTATAAAAGGAGGGCCTCTGTGCCCAGACAGACGCTGGTTCGTCTGACAGCTGCTTCCTGTTTGTATCCTGTACTTGACCCTTGAAGATTGTCTTACCTGTTGCCAAACCCGGATCGTCCTGACTACTCTGCCTTCTCCTGACCTTTGGCTTGCCTACTTGGATTTGTTACCTTCTCCTGCCCTGGACCTTTGGCCTGTACCCTGGACTCTCTTCTAAACCTGCCAGTGTTTGATCCCTAGCCTGCCTTGGACTCTCCTGCTCAAGGATACCTTGTACCTAACCTACCAGTGTTTGACCCCCGGCCTGCATTTACCTAACCTGCCTGTGTTTGATCCCCAGTCTGTTTGCTGTGTTCTCAACTAGGAATTCGTGGACGTACTACCCTGCTCCAGTCTACCCTTCTCTACAACATCAGGAGCCCACGCCTGGTCACCATCCCACTGGTGGCTTGTGCCTCTTGGTGCCAACCGTCCCTGTGTCACCTTCAGGGCAGTGGGCGCGGAGTCGCAAGGGCAACCGCTCTCGGCATCTTGGCCTCGGTGAGTACCTAGTTCTTGACAGTACGAACCAGCCATGACAGAGGCCAACAGAGCGGTTTCTCCACTGGACATGTTATGTCAGCAGGTGTCTGCCCTCACGGAAGCGGTACAGAAACTACAGGAAGGTTATGCTCAAGTCGATACTCGACTCCAACAACTGACCACGGCCGCTCCTCTAGCAAGTTCAGCTTCCGGGTCTACTAGTGGGACTTCTGCACCTCAGGCTCAACCTCCACCTGCCATGATGATGGCCGTGCCTGAACCCAAGGTACCAATTCCAGAACGATTTTCGGGTGATCGCAGGAAGTTCAGGTCCTTCAAAAATGCTTGTTCCCTGTACCTTGCCCTGCAACCCCGAACCTTCTCCTCAGAGATTGTCAAAGTCGGGTTTATCATCTCCCTTCTATCCGAGGAACCCCAATCTTGGGCCCATGGTCTCATGGAACAAAGGAACCCTCTCCTTAATACTGTTGATACATTTTTTGAAGCAATGGGCCAACTCTACGATGACCCCCAACGTAAGGCCACGGCTGAGGCCACCCTGCATACCCTCTCTCAGGGTAAAAGGCCTGTAGAGGACTATACGGCGGAGTTCCGCAAATGGTCTGCCGATACCACCTGGAATGAGGCAGCCCTCCTCTACCAGTATCGACTGGGATTAAGGGAGAGTCTGAAGGACGAGTTAGCCCGGGTGGAGCCTCCTACTTCTTTGGAGGAGATGATCCAGGTAGCCACCAAACTGGATCGACGTATGCGGGAACGTCGCTCAGAACGTGTACAAGGGTCCCGACCAATATGGGTTTCCCCAAGGATGCCAGCTGCTTATCCGACCGTCCCATCCGGTCCATCGGCCCCTGAAGGGGAACCAATGCAGTTGGGCTTAGCCCGTCCCCGCCTTACCCAGGAAGAACGGCAACGAAGACGGAGATCCAATCTGTGCCTCTATTGTGGGGGTTCAGGACATTTCCTCCTGAATTGTCCCATCCGGCCTAGTAAGTTGCCACCTCAGCCTTTCATGAATTGTCAAGCCGTCAATCGGGCCCAAACTTATGTGACTCTTTCTGTTTCCCTACAGCTAGCGGGAAGGAAGATCCGGCTACCAGCCGTGATTGACTCAGGTGCTTGCAGCTGCTTCCTGGATATCTCTATCGCCAAGGAATGGCACGTTCCTTGCTTCAACAAGGCAAATCCTCTATTGGTCCATTTAGCTGATGGGTCCCTTCCACAATCTGGTCCAGTAACTCAGGAGACTTCACCTATCCTCACCACCACAGATTCCGGCCACCAAGAGTTTCTACGGTTTGATCTTATATCTTCTCCAATGTTTCCCATTATCCTTGGACTTCCTTGGCTGCAAGCTCATGACCCCCAAATTCACTGGAATAGGAAGGAGGTCTCCTTCTCATCACCATATTGTCACCAACACTGCATCTCTCCAACTCCCCGCTCTGTCCTATCGGTTATCTCGACATCAGAGAATCTTCAACACATTCCCCCGGTCTATCAGGACTTTAAAGATGTCTTTGACAAAAAGAAGGCCGACCATCTACCACCACATCGGGCCTATGACTGCCCCATCGAATTGCTCACAGGCTCCGCAATTCCCTTTGGGCGCATATTTCCTCTGTCAGAGACCGAACTAAAGGCCCTCAAGGCCTATATTGATGAGAATCTCGAGAAAGGCTTTATCCGGCCATCCACCTCTCCAGCAGGGGCTGGTATTTTCTTCGTTGGAAAGAAAGATGGTTCACTCAGGCCCTGCGTTGATTATCGAGAACTTAATAAAATCACTATCAAGAACCGATATCCTCTACCACTTATTCCTGAACTCTTCCAGCGGTTCCGGTCAGCTAAAGTTTTCTCTAAACTCGACTTAAGGGGTGCCTACAACCTTGTCAGAATCCGTGCAGGGGATGAGTGGAAGACGGCCTTCAGGTCTCGCTTTGGCCACTATGAATACTTGGTGATGCCATTTGGCCTATGTAATGCTCCAGCCACTTTTCAGCACCTGGTTAATGACATTTTTAGAAAATATTTGGATGACTTTTTAGTCGTGTACCTAGACGACATTCTCGTTTTTTCAGCCACTCTGGAGCTACATCGGGAACACGTCAGAAAGGTCCTCACCATCCTCAGAGCCCATCAGCTCTATCTTAAAGCTGAGAAATGCGAGTTTGAAAGATCTACCGTACAGTTTCTGGGGTTCATCATCTCCACTAAAGGCACCTCCATGGACCCACAAAAGGTCAAGGCAGTGGTAGACTGGCCACCTCCTAAGGATAAAAAAGCTGTACAGAGATTCATCGGTTTTGCTAATTTTTACAGGAGGTTCATCGCCGGTTTCTCTGCCATTGTGAGCCCAATCACCCAACTGACCCGCCTACACAGCCGTTTTCAGTGGTCCCAGGAGGCCCAGGAAGCTTTTGTCAAACTAAAGACCCTCTTCACGTCTGCTCCTATCCTACGGCACCCAGACCCACTGCTACCTTTTGTTCTGGAAGTGGACGCCTCAGAGTCAGCCACAGGCGCCATCCTCTCCCAACGCCATGGGCCGAAAGCCCTGTTGCACCCAGTGGCCTTCGCCTCCCGAAGACTCAATCCGGCCGAGAAGAACTATGACGTTGGCGATCGGGAGCTATTGGCCATTAAGTCCGCGCTGGAGGAGTGGAGATACCTCCTCGAAGGAGCAGTTCACCCAATTACCATTTTTACAGACCATAAAAATCTTGAATACCTTCGCACTGCTAAACGCTTAAGACCCCGTCAAGCCCGTTGGGCACTCTTCTTTTCAAGGTTCACATTCCACATTTCCTATCGGCCAGGGTCAAAGAACGGCAAGGCAGATGCTCTATCCCGTATCTTCCCAGAGTCCTCTCAGGTATCAGAACCCAGCACCATTCTTACTCCTCAGAACTTTCTACTACTCACACCTACTGACCTGATCTCCGCTCTATCCACTGCTTCGGCTCACTGTAAAGATCCCATTCTGGACACCCTAGAGAGACGTGAAAATTTATTCTGGCTCCAAGACAAGATTTTCGTCCCTACAGAGGTGAGACCTGTAGTCCTGAAAACTTTACATGATCATAAACTAGCTGGTCACTTTGGGGTACGGAAAACAGCAGAACATATCTCTCGCACCTTTTGGTGGCCAGGCTGGAGAAGTGATTGCCAAAAATACGTATCCTCCTGTATTACATGTCAACGAAACAAGGGTCCTAGAGCAAAGCCATGGGGGTTACTAAGGCCTCTACCCATCCCAGAACGACCTTGGGCCGACATTTCGATGGATTTCATCGTGGAATTACCTCCATCACAAGGCTTCACTACTATCCTAGTGGTAGTGGATCGGCTGTCCAAAATGAGCCACTTTTTGCCCATGATCGGCACCCCCTCTGCCCTGGAGACCGCCAACATTTTTGTCAAGGAGATTGTTAGACTCCATGGGGTACCCAAGAGCATCGTCTCGGATAGGGGCCCACAATTCACCTCAAAATTTTGGAAAGAACTTTGCAAAACCTTGGATATCAACATTTGTCTTTCATCTGCCTACCACCCACAAAGTAATGGACAAACTGAACGCACTAATCAAACTCTTGAACAATACTTACGATGTTTCTGTTCTTCCGCACAAGACGACTGGTCCTCTCTATTATCTTTTGCAGAATTTGCATATAATAACTCTTCCCATTCGACCACAAATCAGACTCCGTTTTGGGCTAACTTTGGGTTTCATCCATCTTTTCTCCCTAATGTTGTTTCTGAATCACGGGTGCCCGCTGTACAAGAACGGATAAGTTACATTCAAACCAACTTCAAAAGACTTCAAGACGCCATGCAACACGCCCAGGAAGGATATAAAAAGTATCACAACAAGGGGAGGAAGGAGAATCCTCATTTCAAGATTGGAGAGAAGGTATGGCTGGCAACTACCCATCTTAAGATCGCGTGTCCTGCAAGGAAGTTGGGTCCCAAGTTCATTGGACCATTCGAAATAAAGAAGATGGTAAACCCTGTAGCTTTTGAACTTGCCTTACCCAGTTCCTACAGAATACACCCAGTATTTCATGCCTCCCTACTGAGACCCTTGGTCCCCAGTCCTTTTCCAAACAGAGAAGAAGTTCCTCCTCCACCTATAACAATTGATGGAGTAGAAGAATACGAGGTAGAGTCGTTACTTGGCTGCAGGAAAGTGGGTCGTCAGCTTCAATTTTTAGTAAAATGGAAGGGCTATCCACCAGAGGATAATTCTTGGGAACCATCCAGAAACTTCCATGCCCCAAGATTAATCAAGATCTTCCGACAAGAACACCCTGAATTGATGGAGAGCCTGGGCGTCCGGAGGCCGCCCCTCAGGGGGGGCACTGTCAGGGCTTCCGTCCGCTGCGCACGCTAGTGCGCAGGCGCACGGGTTCAGCTTCCCGGCTCATAGCCAGTGACAGGGAGAAGATGCGGCGGCGCGTGCGCACTCGTGTTCCCGCCAAGCGGCGCGCGCGCATGCGCAGTAGCGCGGCATCACCTCATGTGACCTCAACGGCCCTATAAAAGGAGGGCCTCTGTGCCCAGACAGACGCTGGTTCATCTGACAGCTGCTTCCTGTTTGTATCCTGTACTTGACCCTTGAAGATTGTCTTACCTGTTGCCAAACCCGGATCGTCCTGACTACTCTGCCTTCTCCTGACCTTGACCTTTGGCTTGCCTACTTGGATTTGTTACCTTCTCCTGCCCTGGACCTTTGGCCTGTACCCTGGACTCTCTTCTAAACCTGCCAGTGTTTGATCCCTAGCCTGCCTTGGACTCTCCTGCTCAAGGATACCTTGTACCTAATCTACCAGTGTTTGACCCCCGGCCTGCATTTACCTAACCTGCCTGTGTTTGATCCCCAGTCTGTTTGCTGTGTTCTCAACTAGGAATTCGTGGACGTACTACCCTGCTCCAGTCTACCCTTCTCTACAACATCAGGAGCCCACGCCTGGTCACCATCCCACTGGTGGCTTGTGCCTCTTGGTGCCAACCGTCCCTGTGTCACCTTCAGGGCAGTGGGCGCCGAGTCGCAAGGGCAACCGCTCTCGGCATCTTGGCCTCGGTGAGTACCTAGTTCTTGACAATTTTGCTTTTAGGCCAAAACGTTCAGTTTTGGTCTCATCTGACCAGAGCACCTTCTTCCACATGTTTGCTGCATCCCCCACATGGCTTCTCGCAAACTGCAAACATGAATTTTTATGGCTTTTTCTCAACATTGACGTTCTTCTTGCCACTCTTCCATAAAGGCCAGACTTGCTGAGTGCACGACTAATAGTTGTCCTGTGGACAGATTCTCCTACCTGAGCTGTGGATCTCTGCAGCTCCTCCAGAGTTACCATGGGCCTCTTGGCTGTGCACTCTATTTACTAATTAGGTAACATCTGAAGGCAAATGGTTCCACTAGATTTTAGTTAGGGGTATCAGTAAAAAAGGGGGCTGAATACAAATGCAAGCCACACTTTTTTTTTTTTACAAATATCTAAAAAGGAAAACAATTTATTATTTTCCCTCCACTTGACAATTATCTGCCACTTTGTGTTGGTCTATCACATAAAATCCCAATAAAATACATTTACGTTTTTGGTTGTAACATGACCAAATTTGTGAAAAATTTCAAGGAATATAAATACTTTTTCAAGGCACTGTATATGCACATCCTTGTATATGTACAGTATCTCACATTTTTGTAAATATTTTATTCTATCTTTTCATGTGACAACATCTAAACCAAATAAGTTTGTCTTGGTCTCATCAGACCACGGGACATGGTTCCAGTAATCCATGTCCTTAGTCTGCTTGTCTTCAAACTGTTTGCAGGCTTTCTTGTGCATCATCTTTAAAAGAGGCTTCCTTCTGGGACAACAGCAATGCAGACCAACTTAATGCAGTGTTTCAGCATATGGTCTGAGCACTGACAGGCTGAGCCCCCACCCCTTTAACTTCTGCAGCATTGCAGGCAGTACTCGTACGTCTATTTCCCAAAGACAACCTCTGGCTATGACGCTGAGCACATGTACTCAACTTCTTTGGTCGACCATGGCGAGGCCTGTTCTGAGTGGAACATGTCCTGTTAAACCGCTGTATGGTCTTGGCCACCATGCTGAAGCTCAGTTTCAGGGTCTTGGCAATTTTCCTATAGCCTATGCCATCTTTATGTAGAGCAACAATTTTTTTTTTTTTGTGATCCTTCAGAGAGTTCTTTGCCGTGATGTGCCATGTTGAACTCCCAGTGACCAGTATGAGTGAGAGAGAGTGATAACACCTTGTAACCTTGAGACCTTGTAACACTAACAAGTAACATGACACTGGGGAGTGAAAATGTCCAAATTGGGCCCAATTTAGTAATTTTCACTTAGGGGTGTACTCACTTTTGCTGCCAGCGGTTTAGACATTAATGGCTGTTTTTTGAGTTATTTTGAGGGGACAGCAAATGTACACTCTGTTATACAAGCTGTACACTCACTACTTACATTGTAGCAAAGTGTAATTTATTCAGTGTTGTCACATGAAAAGATATAATAAAATATTTACAAAAATGTGAGGGGTGTACTCACGTTTGAGAGATACTGTACTTGCGTACAGGCAGTACCGATCCTGACCTCCCTGGGGCCCTAAGCAAAATTATGCTAAGGGGCCCTCTACTTGACCCGTGAATCCGTGAGCTATGTAAACCATTTGCCATTGCCACACAGTCACACCTGACACTTCAGTGCTCCCAAAACAATCCTCCCTCCTTTAAATAAAACAGTCAAAGAATAAGTACAACAATATAGAACAGAATGAGGTCCCCAGAGAGCCCTCCTTACATCAGGGTCCTCAGAGAGCTCCCCTTACATCAGGGTCCTCAGAGAGCCTCCCCTTACATCAGGGTCCTCAGAGAGCCCCTCCTTACATCAGGGTCCTCAGAGAGCCCCTCCTTACACCAAGGTCCCAGAGAGCCCCCCTTACACAATGGTCCCCAGACAGCCCCCCTTAAATCAGTGTCCTCAGAGAGCCTCCCCCTACATCAGGGTCCCCAGAGAGCCTCCTCCTTACATCAGAGTGCCCAGAGAGCCTCCCCTTACATCAGGGTCCCCAGAAAGCCCCCCTTACATCAGTGTCCTCAGAGAGCCCCTCCTTACATCAGGGTCCCCAGTCAGCCTCCCTACTTACATCAGGGTCCCCAGAGGGTATCCCCCTACATCAGGGTCCCCAGAGAGCCTTCCCTTACATCAGGGTCCTCAGAGAGCCTCCCCTTACATCAGGGTCCTCAGAGAGCCTCCCCTTACACCAGGCTCCCCAGAGAGCCCCTCCTTACATCAGGGTCCCCAGAGAGCCCCAGGGGAGGGCTGGAAGCCTTAGGCCTGAGGGGCAAGTCCAGTCAAGTGGCCCATAGAACCGGTGGTGGCAAAGTGATGGATCAGGAAAACAGTCTAAGGTTTTCCATGATCACAAAGGTGGGGGGAGGGGCAGGGAGGACAATGTGGCCCTCCAGGACCCATGGAGGACTTGTACCACCATGGCCTCCAGGAACTAAAGTGCAAACAAGTCCCTGTATGAATCCCTCAGAGCTGAGGACCTGACCCCCCCCCCCAACTAGTGAGGGGTGAGGGTCTACAAGTCCAAGCATTACCGCCTGAGATTTAAGGATTTGACCCCCCCCCAACTAGTAAAGGACTACAAGTCCCAGCATGAACCCTGGCTGAGATTTAAGGATGTGATCTCCTCCACTGCTGCCAGCTCATTCTCCCATGACACACATGCTCCACATTACACATATGTTCTAATTCATTCACTGCTCCCAACCTCACCTCAGGCAGTTTGACTCTGTAGAGGTGCTTCTGGCACAGTCAGTCAGTGACAGTTCCCTTCCATCAGGCAGGCTCCAAGGCGCATGCTGCCGCACAGGAGAAGATGGAGGGAGGAGGTGGGTGGATAAAACACTAATAGGCGTGGGGGAGGCAGAAGATCCTCCTCCACTCTGAATGCTGGGGCCTCAGCCTCACTTTCCTCCTGGGGACTGTGACATCACTGGTTGCTAGAAGCCAGGCAATCCTAGCAACCACTGCAGACGATAGAGGCAAGCAGTGGAACAAACGCATCTTGGCCGGCCGGGTCACTCTGTGAGTAAAGCTATGCTACACAGAGACACCGCTCCACATTTTCCTGCACAGCGAGAGAGAGAGACCCCGCTCATTTCCCTATATGCTAAAGGAATATATTCATGCACAACATGAATCTATCCCTGGCTGCCGCGGCCACCCCCTATTTAGCCATCCGGCCCTTTTAAGACGCCGGATGCCTGGATTACAGTGGCGTAATAGGCTTCAAAATAGGGTGAACTCGGAGCGCAGAGCATTGCACTTGAAGCCCACCCAGGTGTATTAGAAAGGCAAATTAATATTTGCTTTTTTAACACTGAACCGGCTCTCTGCCAACCAGGATAGCGCAGGTCTAATACCCATCACCTGATTGGATGAAAGGTCAGGTGCTCCTATTGGGCATCTAGCAGGAGGAAAAGCACGGAGGACACGGGAGCCGCTGCCTGACCCGCTGCCCGTCCCACAGCTCACCGCCACCAAGATGCGGTCAGTGCCAGTCAGACAGCGAGCAGGCAGGTTAAATGCTGCTGGGGGTCACTATGGCTTCATTTTATGGGCACGGTGTGGCTGCATTTGATGGGCACGGTGAAGCTGTATTTGATGGGCACAGTGTGACTGTATTTGATGGGCAGAGTGTGGCTGCATTTGATGGGCACAGTGAGGTTGCATTTGGGCACAGTGATGTTGCATTTGATGGGCACAGTGAGGTTGAATTTGATGGGCACAGTGAGGTTGCATTTGGGCACAGTGAGGTTGAATTTGATGGGCACAGTGAGGTTGCATTTGGTGGGCACAGTGAGGTTGCATTTGGTGGGCACAGTGAGGTTGCATTTGGTGGGCACAGTGTGGCTGCATTTGGGCACAGTGAGATTGAATTTGATGGGCACAGTGTGGCTGCATATGGACATAGTAAGGTTGAATTTGATGGGCACAGTGAGGTTGCATTTGGGCACAGTGAGGTTGAATTTGATGGGCACAGTGTGGCTGCATTTGGTGGGCACGGTGTGGCTGCATTTGGGAACAGTGAGGTTGAATTTGGGAACAGTGAGGTTGAATTTCATGGGCACAGTGAGGTTGAATTTCATGGGCACAGTGAGGTTGCATTTGGTGGGGCACAGTGTGGCTGCATTTGGTGGGCACAGTGTGGCTGCATTTGGGAACAGTGAGGTTGAATTTGATGGGCACAGTGTGGCTGCATTTGGTGGGGCACAGTGTGGCTGCATTTGGTGGGCACAGTGTGGCTGCATTTGGTGGGTACAGTGTGGCTGCATTTGGGAACAGTGAGGTTTAATTTGTTGGGCACAGTGTGGCGGCATTTGGTGGGTACAGTGTGGCTGCATTTGGGAACAGTGAGGTTTAATTTGTTGGGCACAGTGTGGCGGCATTTGGTGGGTACAGTGTGGCTGCATTTGGGAACAGTGAGGTTTAATTTGTTGGGCACAGTGTGGCTGCATTTGGTGGGCACAGTGTGGCTGCATTTGGGAACAGTGAGCTTGACTTTGATGGGCACAGTGTGGCGGCATTTGGTGGGTACAGTGTGGCTGCATTTGGGAACAGTGAGGTTTAATTTGGTGGGCACAGTGTGGCTGCATTTGGTGGGCACAGTGTGGCTGCATTTGGGAATAGTGGGGTTGAATTTGATGGGCACAGTGTGGCTGCATTTGGGAACAGTGGGGTTGAATTTGATGGGCACAGTGTGGCTGCATTTGACTGGAGGGACATGCAGGAAGACAGTGAGATCACCAACACTGCAGCAGACCAGTGTGAGGTGTACACACATCATACTACATAGGACCAGGTACTGCACATGCTGCTGAAAGAAACTTCCTTATCTGCAGACAGAGAGGGGGAGAGGAATTTGTGAGGGAGGGGGGAGAGGCTGATCACAGCTCACTTACTTGGAAGGAAGGACCCAGCACGAGGCTCAGTCATGATCATCACAGCGTCCCATACAAAACACTGTCTGTCTGCTCGGTTCAAATGTTCCCGCCCACACCTCCTATTCAGAATCAGCACACGGGCTGCTCAGAGTGTGGGCGGGCACAGTGAGAGAGGGGGCTGGAGGAGGCAGAGCGGATCCACCCTCTTCCATTCGGCTGTGCTCACAATGGACACAGACTGTCAGCTCAGAAGCAGGGGAAGCACTGTGACAGGAGGACAGATGTCCGCTCACAGCTCAAACATTCCCACACGCTTCTGGGCTGTTATCCAGCCCTGTCAGCCTCTCTCCTAAGTCAACCGAGCAGTAACACTCAGCCAACTGCGGAACTGCACAGTTCCCAGCTGACAGCACATCAGCCTTTTTACAGGGAATCAGAGCGGCCCAGGGGGCAATTGCATCCCTGCCCCCGGCCCAGCCCGCCCCTGGAGAGCCCCCTCTACACCAGGGTCCCCAGAGAGCCCCCCCCCCCTTACACCAGGGTCCCAAGAGAGCCTCCCCTTACATTAGTGTCCCAAGAGAGCCTTCCCTCTTACATTAGTGTCCCCAGAGAGCCCCTCCTTACACAGGGTCCCCAGAGAGCCCCCTCCTTAAACAGAGTCCCCAGAGAGCCCCCCCCCTCTGACATTAGTGTCCCCAGGGGGCCCCCTCTTACATCAGTGTCCCCAGGGAGCCCCCTCTTACATCAGTGTCCCCAGAGGGCCCCGTCTTTACATCAGTGTCCCCAGAGGGCCCCGTCTTTACATCAGTGTCCCCAGAGGGCCCCGTCTTTACATCAGTGTCCCCAGAGGGCCCCGTCCTTACATCAGTGTCCCCAGAGGGCCCCGTCCTTACATTAATGTCCCCAGAGGCCCCCTTCCTCATATTAGTGTCCCCAGAAAGCCCCCCTCTTACATTTTGGCCCCCAAACAGCTGAATCCCCCCCTTGCAGAGGTTCCCTGTACCTGGCTTGTGGAGGTGGGAGGCGGCGATCGGCAGCTATATGGTGTCCACAGGCAGGGGGATCTCCCTTGGGCTAGTAGTTCTATCTCCGAATGTATACAGCGGAGAGGGGAGGGGCCTCTGACCCGGGCATCAGCAACAGTGTTCAAGCAGAGTGAAAGTGAAACTGATACCTGCCTGGGTCAGAGGCCCCTCCCTTCTCCTCTCCACTGTATACACTGAGAGTACTACAAACCCCAGGGAGATCCCGCCGCCCACTCAGGCACCATAGAGCTGCCGATCGCCGCCTTCCACCTCCTCCCACCTCTCCTCACTGCACTCTAAATGGCCAGCCAGAGGTGTAGGGGGGGATTCTGGGTCTTGGGGGCCCCCCCACAGCAGCGGGGCCCTAAGCAGCTTGCATAGTGTGCCTATAGGGCCGATCGGCTCTGCGTACAGGTACATATGCTCAGCCCCAAATGCACACAATTAACATTTAGGGTAGTGTATACATATCTATACGCAGATGCACCTTGAACGTGCATATATCAGTGTACGGCTGCTGCATGTTTCTGCTGGTCATGGATACTGACAGGCTGCTAGCAGTAGACTGTACTACACCTGTGACTCTCAGGCTGAGAATTACATCTGAATATGTGCTGTAGTGGCAGGTGAGTAATAACACTGTGGCTAACTCGCATGTGCCAGGTATCTACAGACAAGCACATCGCTGGATGGGAGATTGGGCTCAGGTAAGTTTAAGGGGGGATGATAAACATACTGAAACATTTTTAACCTTAATGCAGGGACTGCATTCAGTAAAAAATGTTTAGGCTTTACAACCACCTTTAAAGTTGTTTTGGAAAAACAAAATTTTGGAAAGACTAAAGGTGCAGGTGCCACCTAATGGATATCTTACTCTTGCTGTCAAATTTCAATTTAAGCAACAGCCTCTGTAGACTTACCAGGAAACTAGAGATTTTTATAGAAAAATAATCCATTTTTGTTTTGCCTCACATTACCCTAACCAAATATATCATGTACAAAAGTTCAAAATCAAAAGCTACGACATGCAAATTAAATGAAAATTATAAAAGGTGCAAGTGCTTATGAATACATTTTTCTCAAACACTATATTGTCAAAAGTATTGGGATGCCTGCTTTTACATGCACATGAACTTTAATGGCATCCCAGTCTTAGTCCGTAAGGTTAAATTTTGTGAGGTCAGTGCCTGACCTCACAAATGCGCCTCTGGAAGAATGGTCAAACATTCCCATAGACACACTCCTAAACCTTGTGGACAGCCTTCCCAGAAGAGTTGATGCTGTTAGAACTGCAAAGGGTGGGCCAACGCAATAGAACCCTACGTACTAAGACTGGGATGCCATTAAAGTTCATGAACGTGGAAAGGCAGGCATCCCAATACTTTTGACAATATAGCGTAGCTCCAAATAGTCCACTCCATTAACGATGGTGAAAATGTTGGGAGTAATTGCCCAGAGCAGACATGATTTATGATGACAACTGTGGAATTCACAGGAAGGCTCCAGCAACTGGAAAAATGCTCACTTATAGAACATCTTCATGGTTTGTGCGAAGCTGCTTAGTACAGTGAAAAGCATCTCAGCATGAACATGTTCTGTTTCACTTTTACCTCTTTGAAACTGAAGCATTGAGAAAGATAGAAGATGTTGCATTGTAGGGGAGGGGACCCTTTTTAGAGGGCAAGTGTGCCCATCATGACCAGCAGGTGCCACTGTGGTTCCCAAAGCTGAAGGGAGCAGTTCCGTTGACCAGCAGCGGGCGTCTCCCAGGAGATCCCAGTAATTAGGCTCCACCTAATGCTAGCTGCTGGAAAGGTATATAACCCCTCTCTTGATTTGCATCAGTGCTTTGGCATTTTGCCTGTTAGCCATATACCTGCTTGCGGATTATCCTGATCCCTACCATATCCTGTAGCTATTTTCCGGTTACTCCATCTCTGCTCCCCTTGGTCCTAATCCCAGGCATTCCCAGTTTATTTGTATATAGTGTATTATAGTTAGGTTTTTGGTTTGGTTTTGCTTCACGGTCACGTTTATTTTTCACTTTTGCTTTTCTTCTGGTCTGTTGACGTTTATTAATGCACACCAAATCTACCAAACTTTATTTTAATCATGCCCGGTCTGATTCCAGTTTCCTAATTAAAACTTCACTGAACTGCTGCCACTGGATACCTGTATTCAGTAACCCTTAGGCCGCGTACACACGAAGGGACAATCCCGCGGGATTATCCTCTGGACTGAAGTCCAGAGGATAATCCCCTCGTGTGTGGGCGCCGGCGGACTTTTTGGCGCCAAAGTACGGCGGACTAAAGTTACAGGTTTTGTTCTCAAATTATCCGCTGGACTTGGAAGTCCAGCGGACAATCCCGCCGTTAGTGGGCAAGTCCGCGGGACTTTTGAAATGAACGGACTTGCGCTCATCGGCAAGTCCGTTCATTTAGCACGTGACTTCAGGTTACGTAGCTAGCGTAGGCAGTTACTGCCGCCGCGCTAGCTCCGTGACCTGGCATGGATTTAAAGGGAATCCCCACGCCGAAAAAACGGCGTGGGGGTTCCCCCCAAATCCATGTCAGACCCTCATCCGAGCACGCAGCCTGGCAGGCCAGGAAAGGGGTGGGGACGAACGAGCGCCCCCCCCCTCCTGAGCCGTACCAGGCCGCGTGCCCTCAACATGGGGGGTGCCCTGGGGAAAGGGGGGCCGTGCGGCCCCCCCACCCCAAAGCACCTTGTCCCCATGTTGATGAGGACAAGGGCCTCTTCCCGACAACCCTGGCCGTTGGTTGTCGGGGTCTGCGGGCGGGGGCTTATCGGAATCTGGGAACCCCCTTTAATAAGGGGGCCCCCAGATACCGGCCCCCCACCCTATGTGAATGAGTATGGGGTACGATGTACCCCTACCCATTCACCTAAGGTGTAAAATGTAAAGTAAAAAAAAACACCCACACTTTTGAAAAAATAGTTTATTGCACTGCTCCGGGGGTCTTCTTCCGTCTTGGGGGTCTTCTCGCCGGACTCCTCCCCTCTCTTCTGCTCTTTTACCTAGCTCTTTCACGAGGGGAGGTGTCCGGCTACCTTCTTCGTCGTCGCCGCCGTCGTCTGGGGGTCTCGATCCGCCTTCGGGGGTCTTCCGGGGGTCTCTTCTGTTCTTGCGGCGGTCGTCGTCTTCCGCGCCGCCGGCGCCTTGTCCTTCTTCTTGTCCTTCTTGTTCTTCTTCTTCTTCCGATGTTGACCCGTCGCTGTCTCTGCCCGGAATGCCTGTGCCGCTCTGAGCTCGGACTTATATAGGGACATGGGCGACAGGGTCACATGCACATGTCACATGGTGACCCCGCCCCCTTGTGTTGTCACAGTCCCGGAGGATGCTGGGACTGTGACATCGCAAGGGGGCGGGGTCACCATGTGACATGAACATGTGACCCTGTCGCCCATGTCCCTATATAAGTCCGAGCTCAGAGCGGCACAGGCATTCCGGGCAGAGAGAGCGTCGGGTCAACATCGGAAGAAGAAGAAGAACAAGAAGGACAAGAAGAAGGACAAGGCGCCGGCGGCGCGGAAGACGACGACCGCCGCAAGAACAGAAGAGACCCCGGAAGACCCCCGAAGGCGGATCGAGACCCCCAGACGACGGCGGCGACGACGAAGAAGGTAGCCGGACACCTCCCCTCGTGAAAGAGCTAGGTAAAAGAGCAGAAGAGAGGGGAGGAGTCCGGCGAGAAGACCCCCAAGACGGAAGAAGACCCCCGAAGGCGGATCGAGACCCCCAGACGGCGGCGACGACGAAGAAGGTAGCCGGACTCCCCTCGCTCGGTAAAAGAGCTTGGTAAATGGCGGGGGAGTCCGGCGAGAAGACCCCCAAGACGGAAGAAGACCCCCGGAGCAGTGCAATAAAATAAAAAAAGTGTGTGTGTTTTTGTACTTTACATTTTACACCTTAGGTGAATGGGTAGGGGTACATCGTACTCATTCACATAGGGTGGGGGGCCGGTATCTGGGGGCCCCCTTATTAAAGGGGGCTCCCAGATTCCGATAAGCCCCCGCCCGCAGACCCCGACAACCAACGGCCAGGGTTGTCGGGAAGAGGCCCTTGTCCTCATCAACATGGGGACAAGGTGCTTTGGGGTGGGGGGGGCCGCACGGCCCCCCTTTCCCCAGGGCACCCCCCATGTTGAGGGCACGCGGCCTGGTACGGCTCAGGAGAGGGGGGGGGGCGCGCGTCCCCACCCCGTTCCTGGCCTGCCAGGCTGCGTGCTCGGATGAGGGTCTGACATGGATTTGGGGGGAACCCCCACGCCGTTTTTTCGGCGTGGGGATTCCCTTTAAATCCATGCCAGCTTGCGGAGCTAGCGCGGCGGCATTTACTGCCTACGCTAGCTACGTAACCTGAAGTTACGTTCGAAATGAACGGACTGCTCCGTGTGTGGGCAAGTCCGTTCATTTTCAAAAGTCCCGCGGACTTTTGGCCGGCGGATTATCCGCTGGACAAGTCCGTGCGTGTGTGGGCAAGTCCACACCCTCGGAAAGTCCAGCGGACCTAGCCGGAAAGTCCAGCGGATTGTCCGCTGGACTTAGGTCCGCCGGCAAAAGTCCGTACGTGTGTACGAGGCATTACAGTGTCATAACGTAATAATATGCTGCGCATGTATAAAGTAGATATCTCGCGCTTACCCAAAAAACAACCAATTTGAATGTGCATATGAAGGTGCTGCAACTTAAAAAAAAAAAAAAAAAAAAATCGAAATACTCAACTTAAATATATGTAAAACAAATAAGTGTGCAACCTATTTAAATATAACAGTGCTAACGAGCTCAGCAATAAGAAAAGTCCACACTTAAAAGCATCATTGAAATCTCATAGTAAAAAAAAGTGTCCAAAAAAATAAAAAATAAATAAATAGTTCTCCGTTCCCAGTCGATGCCTCACACAGCGAAATGCATCGGGTGGAGCGGTGTTCTGTGACATTACTGTGACAAGGTCCACGGCTGTGTCTGTTTTTTTGCCTTCTTACATCTAAATTCTTGTAAGTGCAACCAGTTTCTTTAACTAAATGCCCATTTTTACATACTACACCATGAAGTTTCTCCCTTCTTGATACCTTTTGTGCCGGAGAGCACTAACAGCAGGATGATCAGTGGAACCGGGAATAAATGCAATATTTTCGTATACTGTATACTTTCGTATACAGTTAATATTCTACCAGGAGGGAGCTTTCTTACCAAAGTCTCAGGAGTGGAACATCGCAGCTGGTTTAAATCATAGCAAGCGTGTGGGATCCCTATCATCTGGGATCCACTACTTCTGGTAAGGCGCACAATTCCCTTTGTGTTGGAGACCACAGTTTTAAGCACAGATGTGTATAAACTCACACAAAGACCCCTTTTTTTGAACACTTTTTTACTATGAGACTTTTAAGTGTGGACTTTTCTTATTGTTTAGCTCTTTAGCACCGTTATATTTAACCACTTCAATACCAGGCACTTAGACACCTTCCCGCCCAAGCCAATTTTCAGCTTTCAGCGATGTCGCAATTTGAATGACAATTGCGCGGTCATGCTACACTGTACCCAAACAAATTTTTCATCATTTTGTTCTAAAAAAATAGAGCTTTCTTTTGGTGGTATTTGATCACCTCTGCGATTTTTATTTTTTGCGCAACAAACAAAAAAAGACCGAAAATTTTGCAAAAAAACAAGTTTTTCTTTGCCACTGTTAATTTTTTTTGTAAATAAGTGCGTTTTCTTCTTCAATGACGGGCACTGATAAGGCGGCACTGATGGGCACTGATGAGGTGGCACTGATGATGGGCACTGATAGGCGGCACTGATGGGCATTGATAGGTGGCACTGGTATGCGGCACTGATGGGCACTCATAGGCGGCACTGACGGGTACTTATGGGTGGCACTGATGCACACATATAGGTGGCACTGATAGGTGGCATGGATGGGCACTGATAGGTGGGCATGGGTGGGCACGGATGGGCACTGATGGACGCTGATGAGTGGCATTGCTGGGCATCCATTTTTTAAACATTTTTTTAAAATAAATATGATGTGCCAATCAGTGCCCATCTGTGGGCACTGATTGGCATATTTTTTGCATTTTTTTTTAACATGTGGATGGCCATGGGGGATGTACCTGTCCATCCACATGCTGGGGGCTTCCCTGGTGGTCTAGTGTGGGCATCTGAGGGGGGGCTGCGCTGAAAAACAATCAGCGCATACCCCCCGTCAGGAGAGACGCCGATCGGCTCTCCTCTACTCGCGTCTGTCAGACGCGAGTGAGGAAAAGCCGATCAACGGCTCTTCCTGTGTACATCGTGATCAGCCGTGATTGGACACGGCTGATCACGTGGTAAAGAGCCTCCGCCGGAGGCTCTTTACCGAGATCAGTGTGTCAGACTGACACACCGCTCCACCGATCGCCGCGATGCGCGCCCCCACGGGCGCGCGGCGGCTGTTATCCTGAAGGACGTCATATGACGCCCAGTCAGGATAACGAAACCACTTCCCGGACGTCAATCTGCTATTGACCGGGCGGGAAGTGATTAAATAGGTTGCGCACTTATTTGTTTTACAATATGCTGTGCATACTTGCATATTATGGCAAAAGCCCACCAACCATGTGAAATTTAGTTCAGTTTAATTTATGCGGATTTCTTTTCTCCTTTCAGCGTGTTCAGTTCCGAGTACAGGCTTGAAACACAGGTATACAATTTTGTAAAAGTAATGGTACCTGGTCATCTGGTGTAATCAAGCCATGTGTAGATTCTTCTCCAACCGAAGGGTGTCTGAGATTCCCCATTGATGGGTGGCGTACAGATGGGTAAGATGGTCCATCTCGAGGAAAATGTTGAAACCCATTGGGAAAACCTGTGTATCCTAAAGCTTCAGTTAAAAATATAAATAAATGAAAAAAATCATCAAAAGAGGGCAAAGTTTTAGTTTACATTTCAATTTATGTGGAGTAAAAAAAAATTTAAAAAAGTATTTTTGTAATCAGGTAAATACGAAACATTACATACTATTTAAATATTTCATATTTATGTGGGGGTGCTAAATGAGAAGGCCTGCTAATTATTTAGCAGTATTAAACCATGCTCATTCTCATGGCAGCAAATCGGGTAATGGCTCAAGCCTGGAGGACCCTGACTGTTCCCTTCACTGAAGTCAACCACCAAGTCTCTCAGGTAATGATCTTTGAAAAAATGACAGTCAAAACACAGGAACCAGTGACTGAATCCTATATGCCACCCTCTTTCGACTCAGAGTCAATGCTTTTATAAGAGGGTGGAACCCAGAGGTGCCTTGGTATTGAGAATTACCATTTTCCCCTCCCCACCCCTTTTTTTCCTCTCTCCCATCGACTTTTGCTGAAGGTCAGAGCTTCTTGTACTGGGCTGGAGGTGCAATCAGCCCTTTTCCTCCTGTGTTAGGTTGCTTAACCACTTAAAGGCCGCCTCACGCCGATGTACGTCGGCAGAATTTGCACGGCTGGGCACAAGCACGTACAGGTACGTTGCCCTTTAAGAGCCCAGCTGTGGGTCGTGCACATGCCGCCGGTGACCCGCGATCGGGTCACAGAGCTGAAGAACGGGGAGAGGCAAGTGTAAACAAACCTCTCCCCGTGCTTCCTAGTGAGGCTGTCACTGATCGTCTGTTCCCTGTCATAGGAAAAGACGATCAGTGATGTCACAGGCCAAGCCACGCCCCCTACAGTAAAAAAAAATATATAGGTCACACTTAACCCCTACACTGCCCCCTAGTGGTTAACCCCTTTTCACTGCCAGTGAAATTTTTACAGTAAATCAATGAATTTTTATTTTCCACAAAGATTTTATTTGAATATTTCAACACAAAAGAAAAAGGTACAGCATAGTGCAACAGAATCACAGTGTAACAACATGGGCGACCGGTTCCATTACAGAGTATTTCAAGCAAAAATTCACATGTCCTGAGCATCATAGTTATTTAGTAAAACACTCCAGATTTAAGTATATTTTATTTCTCCCTTACTGAGAGAATTGGGTTAATATTCTAGGGTGTATGTATTCTTCAGAACCTAATAAATCCTTTCCAGGTAGTTGGGTAATTTTTAACAGTTTTCCGGAACCATCTGGTGGGGCATTAAAAGTTTATTGGGTCAGATTTACCCACTTGTCCTCTTTTTAAAGTAAGGGACATGGGGCCCGGTGTCAGGTAATAGCACCCTAACTGGGCGCCCTGTCCCTTTGTTAATGGGTGCATATTGTAGCTAGTAAGAGAAAGGAAGAAAGGGATAGAAAAGGAAGAAGGAAGAAAAGAAAAAAAAGAAAAAAAAGAAGAAATAGAAGGGGGAATGGGTGGGGGAGGGGGATAAGGAGTGTGGATGGGGTGTAAGGAGAGGGGGGGGGGGGGGGGAGGGGGATGGGACCCATCTGCTATCCTCTCCGTCTACTGTTCATCAGCTGCAAACATTGGACCCTCGGGGTCCTGGAAGGTCCAACCCCAATGAATTTGTTTTAGAAGTACTTAATTATATGGTTTGTTGTAATAGCTCTCGGTAGGATTGGGACGCTTTGTATGTAATCCATGCCTCCCAGGTAGCTGAGAAACTAGTGATTCTGTCTTGTGCAGCGAGGATTAGTTCCTCCATTGTTGCTATGCGGTCTACCCGGAGGACCCACTCCTTCAACGAAGGTGGTTGAGCGGACCTCCAATGTACCGGTATGCAAAGCCTAGCGGCATTTATTAGGTGTATGGCTAATGATTTAAGGTATTTTTTCTGGGGAATTTTGGACAAGTGTAGCAGGTATTGTCCTGGTGAGAACTCCAATGGGAGGGAGGAAATCGCTGTAGTCACTTCATGTATTTTGTGCCAGTATGGCTGGATCCGAGGGCAAGACCACCAGACATGTATCAGGGAGCCCACCTCTGTTCCACATCGCCAGCAGAGGTCTGGCACCGTCGGGAAAATCTTATGAAGTACCTGTGGGGTTTTGTACCATCTAGTTTTGAGTTTGTACCCATTCTCCTGTGTGTGAACATTAAGAGAGCCCTTATGTATGTATAAATGGATACGGTCCCAGTGAGCATCTGTTATTTCCCTGTTTAGGACTGATTCCCAATATGAGTGATCTGAGTGTAGGGAGGAGTAAGGTTCCTTAAACATGGAGGCATATAAGGCTGAAATCACGTGACTCTGGGGTGAGGAGCTTGAGCATAGGGATTCGAAAACCGTGGGGGGACTTGTAAATTTTGGGGTTTTTGCTGGCACATCTAAGAAGTGTTTGAGTTGCATATAAGACCAAGAGGGAAATGATTTAGTATTGGACAATGCTGCAAGGTCTTGTATTCTTAGGAACTTCCCTCTACGGAAAAAATGTTTGGCCTGAATCCGCGTGTAAGGCCATTCCTTTAAAAGAAAGGATTTCGGTAGGCCTGGGGGGAAATCTGGGTTGCCTCTAATAGGGGTGATTGGGCATTCTTTTGCTGACATTGCGTGGGTCTTGCATGCCTTCTCACAGGCTTGTAGCGTTGCTCCTATAAGAGGATGTGTGTGCAGTCTAGGTGGTGTCAATGATCTGGATACCCAAGGCATCAGGTTCAAATCCACCTCCGCCATTCTTCTTTCAAGATTCACCCAACTTTTGCATCGGTCGTGGATATTCCAGTCCACTACCCTGGTCAAGTGTACTGCCCAGGAATAACGTTGCATGTCAGGCAGGCCAATTCCACCTTTTGCTTTGGGTAGCACTAGCTTTGCCCAACTTATACGCGCAGGTTTTGCACCCCATAGAAAGGCCCTACACATCCTCTTATAGCTTGTGAAAAAGATGGGGGGTAAGTGTATTGGGATAGTCTGCATTTTGTACAGTAAGCGAGGCAGTACCGTCATCTTTAGGACCGCAGCTCTACCGAACCATGAAAGGGTAGGTACGTTCCACTTCAAAAGGTCTTGTTGTATAATTTTTAGCTCTGATAGAAAGTTCATGGCGTATAGTGATTTCAGATTAGTTGGTAGTTGGATGCCTAAGTATGTGATGGCCTCTTTTTCCCACTTAAACGGGAAGTTTGATTGGCATTGACTTACTAGATTGTTTGGTAACGTAATGTTTAGTGCATAGGATTTAGATAAATTGATTTTCAGATTTGAGATACGTTGGAAGAGGTCTAGGGTTGGCATAAGGTTAGGCAGGGACGTCAGAGGTGAGGAAAGGAAGAGGAGAATGTCATCTGCAAACGCTGCTGTCTTGTATTCTTTTTGGTGGACTGTGATACCCTTTATGTTTGGGTTTTCCCTGATGCAGCGTAGCAGAGGTTCTAGGGTCAAAATGTACAACAGGGGGGAAAGAGGGCACCCTTGTCTAGTGCCATTATGGATGGGGAAGGCGCTCGATAGGTGGCCATTAACTCGGACTCTAGCTCTCGGGTTCACATAGAGTGATCCTATAAATGCTCGCATCCCGCTCCCTAGACCTAGAGCAATTAGCGTCTCTTCCATATAGTCCCAGGCCACTCTATCGAACGCCTTCTCCGCATCCATTGCCAGGAAAAAGCCCTCTTGTTGGGAGGTGGTGAGCCAGTGGTGCAAATTCAAGGCTTTGATGGTGTTGTCCCTGGCCTCCCTGCCAGGGACAAAACCCACCTGATCTAAGCCTATCCAGGTTGGTATGTGGTAGACAAGTCGGTTGGCTAGAATTTTTGCGAAGAGCTTGATATCCACATTTAAGAGGGAGATCGGCCTATAATTGGCTACATTAGTCGGGTCCTTATTGTCTTTGTGGATAACAGAAATGTAAGCTTCTCGTAAGGTCTCTGAGGGGCATGAAGAGGTAGCTAATGTATTAAAGGCCCTAAGGAAGCGTGGGGCTAAAAGGTCTGCAAAACTTTTATAGTATTGCGCCGAGAAGCCATCTGGTCCCGGGCATTTGCCAGGTTTTGTGGCTTTCAGCGCCTCTGTCCACTCTTCGGAGGTTAAGGGGGCTTCTAGCTCGGTTCTGTCAGTCTCTGAAAGGGTTTTCGGGCTATATCTGCCAAGAAAATCCCTTATCATCTGCGTTCGTGCTTCAGCATTGGTAGGGTCCTGGTTGTGGTTTGCCCCTTTAAGATTATAGAGTTCACTATAGAAGCGGCAGAACTGTTTTGCAATGTCCTCGCTTTTGAAATGCATTGTTCCTGACGAGTCGGTCACATGGTGTATTGTGTGGGTCTGAGTGCGTTTCTGTGTAAGTCTGGCTAGAAGCTTGCCTGGCTTATTGCCCTGTTCATAGAACAGTTTGTGGGACATAACCAGTCCCTTTCGTGCTCTCTTAAACAGTTCCTCTACTAACTGCGTCCTTGTGTCTGTCAGTTCCTTAGCTACTTGAAGAGCCTGAGAATGTTTATGTTGAACCTCCAGCTTGGTTATCTTCTCAGAAAGAGCTACAATTAACGCTTGGTGTGCTTTCTTCTTCCTAGCGGCTATAGCAAGCAGATGCCCTCTTATGACGCACTTGTGTGTCTCCCATTGAACCATGGGAGACACCCCAGGCGTGTCGTTTAGTTGGAAATAATCTGAGAGGGCCTGCTTAATATTTGCAAGATCTGCCGGGTCTGCAAGAATGGAGGCATCCAATCTCCATGTCTTGGTGGACACAGCCTTTTGTGGGAATTTCAAAGAGAGGGTGATCGGGTGGTGGTCTGAAAGAGCCATACTTTCAATGGTCGCATCTGCTAGATATGTTAGGTCGGATTGTCGGATAAAGAGATAGTCCAGCCTCGAGTACCGATTATGTGGGGATGAGAAGAATGTATAGTCCCTTTCTCCGGGGTTTAGGGTGCGCCAAGTATCGTGCAACGCTAGGGAAGTTAATTGCATTTTCACTTGTTTCAGGGCTGAATAAGGGAGGGAAGAGGTGCCTGTCGAGGTGTCCAATAGGGGGTCTAGAGCCATATTGAAATCGCCCCCTAGTATTAATAGGCCTGTTTGGAAGGAGGTGAGTTTTAGAAATGTCTCCCTTAGGAAGGACACCCTTTTGGAGTTGGGGCAGTAAATGTTAGCAAATGTCATCGGTTTTCCCTTCCAGGTGCCCTTCAGGAAGAGATACCTGCCCTCCGGATCCAGCATTTGGTCTGTCAGATGGAACATGAGTGACTTAGCCAGCAGAATGGACACTCCTTTTGTTTTGGAGTCTGCGCATGTCGCGTGATATACTTCGGGGTAGCGTTTGTTAGCTAGGCGGGGAACTGACCCTGACTTAAAGTGGGTCTCTTGTAGGTAGATCACGTTAGCCCTACAGCGGTGGGCTTCTGCTAGGATACTGCTACGCTTCTCCGGTATATTGAGGCCCTTGGCATTTAACGAATAAATTTTTAGCGATAGCAGAGTTGATGTTTGGGCCGTGGAAGACATGGTTAAGTACTATCAGTGTGCTTAGGCACGACTTGTAAACGTAGACGGAGAGGGGTCGCGATGGGGGGGGGGGGGGGGGGGGGGGGGGGGGGGGGGGGGGGGGGGGGGGGGGGGGGGGGGGGGGGGGGGGGGGGGGGGGGGGGGGGGGGGGGGGGGGGGGGGGGGGGGGGGGGGGGGTGGAGGAAGAACAGAAGATGAAAGGGGATAGAGGGAGGTAGAAGATATTTAAAGTTACTAGGTGATCTTTAGATTTTACAGGTGGTGAATAGAAGGATGTATTACCTGCTGGTATGCAGGTAGTAAGTAGAATATACCGGAGGTGGATTTAGTCCCGCTTATCCACCTAATTGAACAAGGAATACCGGGTAGATGGGGAGTATATACCGGTGGTTGTCAAAGGGGAACCTGCCTCTTTGGGTTGGGAAGGTAGTCTAACACCAGGAAGGAATTCCATTATATCCACCACCCGGCGCTTACTATAGTGATATTTAACTTTCTGTGGGACAATCTTTAGATTACGGGCCTCGGCGGGTGTTCTATATGTAAATACATAGGTTCTAGCCTGGGGTGAGGGATAAATCCGGGGATTTGGAGGTTGTGGTAGGTTTAAAGGTTTGTACTCTCTGTTGCCAAGACTTCAGCATATAGGTTGCATGTGGACCGCACACTTAAGATGAAGGGGGCTTTAAGGAACACGGCTCGTCTTAACCTGTATTTAACCCAGGATTCCATCCAGCTCTATAGGAGGAGAGAGGGACATCACTTACTAAACCCTTAAAACTGGGCAAACATTTCAAACAGCATCAACATTCAGAGCATTAACAGAGTTACCAATCCGTATCAGATATGCGGAATAGATCAGGCACATTGAGGATTATGCAAGGTATGGGATCTAAGCCTAATCCGTCTTCAAGACTCCAGCATTCCGGCTGCATGCAAACTGCATATCCAGCATACTGAGGACTTCAAGGGACACGCTCCACATTAACTAACCTTGATCAAGGAGTACGTCCAGCTCCACAGGGAGAGAGAAGAACGTCGCCTCTTGTATCATTGTGACTAAACCAGTATTGCAAACAGCTATATCAAACAGAGCCTAGTCAAAAGTACAGCTCAGACATCTTTGGGATTCGTTTGGTGGGGGCAAGGAGATAAAAAAAAATAAAAAAAAGGAAGGGGGGGGGGGGATTGATGACCCCCTCGGCAAAGTTGCCAGATCTACGGTCTCCTAGCATGCAGATGTCTTTACAAGATAGACACATTAGACTCTATGAGGGAGTGTCAGCAACTCCCTTATTGATGTCAGTATGGGTGACTCCTATGTTGACCTCCCAAACTCAGTCAACCTGGCCTTGGCAGTCTATATGTCATGGGATTGTCCTGATACCGAGCGACCAGTTTGTGTCCGGGTGTACAGGGTGCAGCCAAATGCTAACATTTTGTATAGCAATAGTCAAGATAGATAAAAAAAAAAAAAAAAAAAAAGATCAAAAATCAAAAAATATGAAAAATTTGCTTCTGGCAAAAGTACCTGAGGCACCCATCCGATCTGAGCGTGGGAGTAAGGCTCAAGTAGCACACACCGTGCCTTTGGTCCTGCTGCTCGGTAACTAGAATCGGTGTATATGGGTAGTGGTGTACCCCCCAAGAAAAAAAAAAAAAAACAATCTGATGCCCCGTGATGGTAGTCGGATAGGGGAAAGTTGCTCTGAAGTTTTGAACAGTCTCACCTACTCCTTGAGTATACGACTAGCGGTCCATCTTGCGTCTCACAGATGATGGTGAAGCCCGAGGGCTCTCTTCAGTTTCCATATCTCCACGCATCCTCGGTGGGGAGTTGGCTGATGATCTGCGTCTCCTCTGTCTGTGTCTTTGTGAGCGTGGGGTGTCTTCGGGTAGCGTGGGGATCCATGGGTCGGGTTGCATGAATGCGCTGTACCAATCAGGCACTTCAGTCACTGGAATGCCTAACGTTTCACAGAAGGGTTGGAGATCAGCCGGGGTTCTCAATTGCGCAGTGCGATTTCCTGATGTCGCTTGCAGACAAAATGGAAATTTCCATCTATAGGCTATGTGCCGTTCACGCAAGGTCTGCAAAAGGGGGCGTAGGTCTCTCCTATTTTGTAGGGTAATTGTAGATAGGTCCTGGAACAGTTGTATGCGTGCACCATTGTGTTCCAGTCGCTCATGGTTGCGTGCCAGGCGCAGTATCTCCTCTTTTTGTGTAAAATACACCAGGCAGCAGACGGCGTCTCTTGGGGGGTCAGTGTCCCTGCCTCTCGGTCTGAGTGCCCTGTGACACCTTTCCATCTCTACAGGGGCGTCAGGCGGTCTTCCTAGCAGCGTGTTAAAAATGGGCCATACTACTGGTTGCAGTTGGGGTCCTTCCACTGTCTCTGGGATACCCCTCACCCTCAGATTGCGCCTGCGACCCCTGTTATCGAGGTCCTCCATGTGGCGATGCATCTCGATCAAGTGCTGGGCATGTACAGAGACTGCTCTCTGAACTTGGTGTATGGCCGTCCCATGTGTCATGGCTGCCGTCTCCACATGTTCAAGCCTGGTAGCAACAGCCCTAATGTCTGTCTTTAGGTCTGCTATGGCCGCAAATAGGGTGTTTTTTATGTCCATTGCGACCTGCTGGAGGTCTGAGAGGCAGAGTAGGGGAGAGGTATGTGGGGCTGAGGTACCTTGTGCGGAGGCCGCCGCTCCTATGGAATCCGCGGTGATCGCGGGAGTCTCTGTACGCCGCGCCGAAGCCTGGGATGCGGCCTGTGATTCCCCCTGCTGTTGTGAGCGGAACATCGCGGGAATGTTACGGCTCAGTTGTGTCGCCGGGTCTTGCTGTGACCGGGGGTCTGAGGAGCTTCTCCCTGTCATTACTGCGGGTCTGCTGAGCGATCGTCCCGCTAAAGGAAGCTAAAATGAAGCGCCGGGTGGCGAAGCTCTTCAATCAAGCTGCCATCTTCGGCCGGTGCCAGGCCACGCCCCCTCAATGAATTTTTAATTGCACTGATTTAATGACAATGGTCCCAAAAATGTGTCAAAATTGTCTGACGTGTCCGCCATAATGTTGCAGTGACAATAAAAAAATCGCTGATCGCCGCCATTACTAGTAAAAAAATTTTTTTATAAAAATGCCATAAAACTATCTCCTACTGTAAACGCTATAACTTTTGCGCAAACCAATCAAACGCTTATTGCGATTTTTTTTTTCCAAAAATATGTAGAATACGTATCGGCCTAAACTGAGGAAAAAATATTTATTTTTTTATATTTTGATGTGATTTGCTAAATAAATTGTAAAAAAATGTGTGTGTATATATATATATATATATATATATATATATATATATATATATATATATATATATATATATATATATATATATATATATTACTCCTTTATGTTATCTCATCTCGACACCCTGGTGTCTGTATTGAGTGTGCAATGCGTTGTGCCACTTTTCTATGGAACATTTGTTTACATGAGCATGTTGATCCCTTCTATTCTGTATCGTTAGGTTTGTCAGACCTAATTCTGAAAATTGAATAGAAAAAACGTATTGAACTAAAAAGTTATTTTTTTTTTATTTATTTATTTTTTCTTTAAAGGTGAAGTTGCATTTAACCCTCACAACACAACAAACCAAATATTCCCCAGTACACTATAAACAAACAAACAAACATTCTTAACCAGCACTTGCAATTTACAACATTCAATGCTGCTGGCTCCTGCTCGCTTAGTGCTACTCCCCTGAACTTCTGGTCTTCACGGGAAAGATTTAACAGTGGGCAGTGCTGTCTCCAGTCAGTCTGCTAGCTTGGAGAAGGGAGATTGGAGGAGCAGGGAAGTGCCTAGGTTATGGGGCTGTGTTTCATATGATGCACACAGTGGAGGGAGACACCTTGGCAACAACAAAGTAACCAGCAGCAGACAGGCCCACAGAAAATAAGGGTTAACAGACCTGAAATATTCCAATGACCGCTGATAACTGGATGCTTGATGCCAACAAGCTCAAGAAACAATGAAAGATCTGGTGGAATGGGCCATAGAGAAGGGTCAGGAATCCTTTCCTTGAGGGCATAAGCTCTGGAAATGAGCAGCCAGACTCGCCTAGCAATGGTGGAAGAGGAAGCAGGATGTCCCTTCCTAGGACCTTCAGGAAGAACAAAGAGAAACTCAATTTTTCTCAAAAAATATGGGAGAGAGAAAAGGGAATGAAGCGCTAGCTAAGTGTAGTATCCCAGTAAAAGGTTTAATAGTAAGGGATTTAAAACAAACACACAGAGAAAATAAAAAACTATGCTCATCTGATATAAGGATTATAGCCGTTAAGTCTCTCCTGCATCCATCCTGCAGGACCGCTGGCATCGGTCCTGGCTTCTGGGGATGGTGATGGCGGGTTCAAGAGCCTAGAGGAGCCCCAGAAGACCACGGCAACCAGCGTGGAACGCACGGTGGAAGGATGGGAGGACCAGCCAAGAGGATGGCTACGCACTTGAAGCATCCAGCTCCTACCACAGGCGGTCTTGTGCCCCCTCTAAATTACTTCCACCACGAATCAGAGAGATTTATGGACTTATAATAGCCCAGTTTATCAGTGTCATAGGATTTATATTGGTTTTGACCATATATTCTCTGTGTGACAGAAGTTCTTTCTTTTTCTAAGGGAAGATGTTGCAGCTAGGTAGATGCTAGGTAGATGCTAACTGCACTGACCACATCCAGGTAGTGGATTCTCCAAAATCCTTTGCGGAGTTATATCCTATGGAAAATTTGTTTATGAAAAAATGGTCAGTTTCAGTAGTGGATCCTGCCATTTCTGTTCACAGCAAGCTTCTCACAGTTTCTTTTAAAAAGGTATTAGGATTTTGTTCATGTAGGCTTAGAATCGTTTTGAAAGCAACCTTTTCACTGGTCCTGCCTTGCAACTGGCCAATGTGGCTACGTCTGTTGGTCAGTCACTAACTGTACTGGAAAAATGAATAGAGAACACAATCCTGTCTTTGAGAACCCTGTTCTGCTGAGACAATTGCAGCTCATGCACTCACCACTGCTTTTTTTGTGTTAAATTTTAATTTATAGAGGGATTCACCAAACATTTATCAAGGAGGTTATGGCAGGGAAACTACTTCTACCCCCACAAAAAACAGCCTAAGCCTACTACTACCATGGCTACCTCCTTCCATAGAATGAGGTGTTTCCATTCCACTCAGGCATCCTCCTCGAAGTCAAAAACAGGTACATTTTTTTACAACTCTTGCATCCCAAAACCATGCAAACCTAACCCAGAAACCCTTCTTACAATGAGGGGGCACCCTCACTCTCCGGAGTAAGGGGGGGACCTCTGTTGACAACTGTGCCAGTATGAATCAGATGTCCCAGACCTTTGGGTTCAATCTAATTTCCAGGGCCTACAAATTAGTTTCTATCCATGCCCCCTCTTCAATTCCTAACCTCCAATCTGGCAGTCAACTTCAGGCACAAGAGGTGCTAATCCTATTTCATGCAAAGAATTTTAAACCTAGATATTTACCAAAAAAACTAAAAAAGGGTATCAACCCATTAGTGTGGGAGTATCCTCGTCTCCATGTTAAACTGACACAATTTCACTACTTGGGATTTAAAAAAGGTAGCTAGTGGTATATACAAGTGAAACACTGTCAATTGAAACCGTGTTAAAATGTGTAAAACCATCACATCAAACAACACGTACCTCCCTCCGTCATCCCATAACACTTCTAGATCTTGTTTGCAAAAATATATAAACAATCTAATTTTAATAATGCTTAGTGATGGCTTTGTGCTTGGATCCAAGAGATTTTGGAACCCACTGGAGGACATATATACCCCACTATTTAAAGACACCAATGAGGAGTGATATTGATGTCCCTCACCTCACCTCCCTCCCTAACTACATTAATTACTTACAAAGGTATCTGCATTTAACTACTGGAAGTATTAAAATACATCATCACCATGTCGATGGAGTGAGCTGTGATGACATGAAACTGCAGATTGGGACTAAAATCAAAACAATAAAGCATCTCCTGGGTCCCTTGTGGCTTTGTGGCTCAGTCTTAGGTTATCAGGTTTCCACAAACATAAAAGGCAATGAATATGCTTTTAATGTTCGCTGCTTATTGTCATGTTAGTCTAATATGAATTAAACACTCCTGAAAAAGGTAATTCCTGAAAAAGTACTCACGAAACCTGTGAAGCTCAATCTCATCACCAGGCAATATTTTTGCGAATATAATCAATAGGTGTTATGGGTATGATGAAGGGAGGTATATAGGTGTTTGAAGACTAGACCAGCCCTCTATTTTTATGGTTTTACAAATTTTAATATGGTTCTATTTAAAAAAAATATATAGATTTTAATTGACAGGGTTTAACCTCTGTATAGTACCTTTTAAATTCCAAGTAGTTGAAGTCCAAGAATGTCACGAGGTACTTGGATAACCTGTTGTCCTGTTTTTCACAATTATTTTATTTTTTTTCCATACAAAATTATAGAACATCAATAGGCAGTGAATCAACAAATCTTCTCCAATCGAAAAAAAAATAAAAAAAAAACCTGAGATAAGCGCCCATTCAGCATAAATTACGTCAAACCCCTATCATTATTGGTTAGGCTGGATGGAATTGTGTCTTTTTTCAAGCAGACTAACTACTGTATGCAACTATGTATCAACCTGAACAGTAGCAGAGGATAAGTAATGGTTATGGGGTAGGACAGATAGCCATTAGTGGTGTGAGAAAGAACTTCCACTTTAAGGGAGTTTCTACTTTAAAAGGATAAGTTCACCTTTGGGAACATGTTACACTCATTTTTAGGGTGGAACATGTAACATGTTCCCACTACTGCAGCATCTCCCCGATCTGCTGCCTGTAAGAGAGAGCAAGCCGGGAATCTTCTCCCCGATCTCACTGTCACAATTTTAAAAACAGAGTTCTGTTAATGGAAGAACTACAAGTACCAACATCCTTTGCAGCTGTCAGCTTGTAGTTCTCAAACTACCAGGGCACTGTTGAGCACTCTAGGTAGTTCATTGATGTTTCCTGTTGGTGTGCAACTGTCTGCTTGTACGAGGTACAAGCAGACAGCTTGCACAGACAGTCTGTAAGAGTCTTGCATAGCACCAGCGATCTGTTAATGGGTGGTGCAATTGCTTTGCAGGCTCCTAGTTAAAAAAAAATAAAAAAAATAAAGAAGATGTGCATTTTAGGGCTGTGGAAATTAAAGATTAATTCCTCGATTAATTTTTTTGATCGATCAAAATTCTTTTGATCGGTACTCACCTCTCCGCCGGGTCTTTAGGGAGTTCTGTCGGAGATCCGGTGACGCCACAGACATCGACGTCACCGGACTCCTCCCCCCTTCCCCAAGTGCCTCCGTCTGCTAATGAAGGGAAGGGGGGGAGGAGTCCGGTGACTTTGGAGTTCTGATTGAACGTAACGCGTACGGGGGAGGAGCTACGCATGACGTCACCCGCTGCTGCCCTACGGAATTAACACGATTGTTGGCTTTACATGCTGTGTTTCTATCATCATTATGTGAGTAGTTTGTGTTTGAACACAAAAATGTAATCTTATACTTAAGCGGTGAGCACTTATATCTTTTCTTTCTACCCACGACCTGGTGCTTGCCGAGATCTAAAGGAGACGTGAGAGAAGTTTATGGTCTATTTTAACCCTTTTGATACCCGCTTGCATGACCAGGGGTCCATGCCATAAGGTGAGAGTGATTAGTTAGACCGGAGGTGGAGGGATTGTCACGCTACTGTGGGAAAAAAAAAAAATACTTACGTCAGTGCTACAGTTTGAATTTAAAACGTATTTGTGAACTGTGAAGTTAAGTCACGAATTGTGCTATAAAAGCTTCAAGTCATCTGGGAAGGCTGTCAACAAGGTTTAGGAGTGTGTCTATGGGAAAGTTTGACCATTCTTTCAGAAGTGCATTTGGTACTGATGTTAGACGAGAAGGCCTGGCTTGCAGTCTCCGCTCTAATTCATCCCAAAGGTGTTCTTTCGGGTTGAGGTGTCACAATACTTTTGGTAATATAGTGTATGTGCAGGTTTCCTTTGTAAAGTGAATGATAGTAACTAAAAAGGTAAAAACGATGTTCACTTTGAATACCCAGTCATGTGCAAGGGAAAGTGAAAGAAGGATTTTTGCTAGCACATCAGTGTTTGTCCTCTCTTTTTTAATACTTTTATTTGTGAAGACAAATATGTTATCAAGTACATGGATCTAAAATAATCCCATGGAATAAAAAGGTAATATAAAAAAAAAAAAAAAGGTGAGACATTATATCCGTCCGGGTAAAAAAAGCGATAGATCATGTAGATCTCCGTTTTATCACCTAATGTTTCATGATGTAAACCTGTCCTCCAAGAAACAACATAAGGCATATTATAGGGTGAGAAATGTAGGTGATCCACAATGTGAATGAGGGGGGGGGGGGGTAGGGGTGTGGCTTAGGTTGGAGGACAGAGGGATAGTTTGAGGGGGAGCTGGCAAAAAAAAAAAAAGGATTTTTATAACAGCTTACTTGTAAAATCCTTTTCTTGGAGTACATCACGGGACACAGAGCACCATAGTAATTACTATGTGGGTTATAGGCCACCTGCAGGTGATGGACACTGGCACACCCTAAACAGGAAGTTGCCTCCCAATATAACCCCTCCCATACCGGGAAAACCTCAGTTTTTGTAGCAAAGAAATATACATATACATAAACACTAGAAGATCAGTACGTCCCGTGACGTACTCGAAGGAAAGGATTTTACAGGTAAGCTGTTATAAAAATCCTATTTTCTTTATCGTACATCACGGGACACAGAGAACCATAGTAATTACTATGTGGGACGTCCCATAGCAATGCTATTTGAGGGGAGGGAGACACAAAAAAAAAAAAACAACGGTAGGACAATATCTTGGTTAAGGTGAAAACCTAAAAACCACCTTAATTAAATATGGCTTCTTTACAGGAAAGAGCGCCCAACTCCGATACCCTTTTGCAGAGGGTTTAGCAACCCGAATCACTATTTCCCTTGTTAGAAGGACCAAGGGAGTATGCAGTAATGGTTGAAAGGGCTGTTTTTGCAATACTGACAAAAAAACTAAGTTCAAGTCCCAAGGGTTCAAGGGTGGTCTATCTGGTGGAATAAGCCGCATTACCCCTTGTATAAAAACCCCGGACCAAAGAATGCAAAACAAGCAGTCTTTGAAATAAGACCGATAAAGCCAAGGAAACACCAGGAAACATAAGACCTCCAGAGTCTATAATATATAACTCTGGAAGTCGGCTTCATTAATGGAGGTAGAAATTACTGACCCGCAGAGACTACATCTCCTCAGAATGTGGACTTCAATAGCCAAACTGTCAAACTTAAGAGCTTGGAAGGTAGGATGGAATATCGGCCCCTGTGAGAGTAGGTCTGGCAGTAGTGGAAGGGACCATGTATCCTCCACTGCCATCTTTATGATACCAGGACCTTCTGGGATATGCTGGGGCTACAATTAAATTACCAGCTTTCTTTCCAGCTTGATCCTGCAAAGAATCCGTGGCAGCAACTGAATAGGGAATAAAGCCTAACTCAGTGAAAACTGACCCCATGGGGTCACCACGCATCTGTCTCGCGTGCGAGTGGATCCCTTGTCCCTGACAAAGTTGACCAACAACATGTTGAACCTGGACGCCAAAAGATGTACGTCTGGGATCCTCCATCCTTGGCATATAGCCAGAAAGATTTCGGGGTGAAGGGACCACTCCCCCGGGAACAACTGCTGGTGGTGACTCACGTAGTCTGCCTGCCAATTATCTATTCCTGGAATGAAGACTGGCGATAGGCAAGGAACATCCTTTTCTGCCCAAGCTAGAATATGGTCCACCACTCTCTGAGCTGCATGACCCTTAGTGCTCCCTTGGCGATTGATATAGGCCACAGCTGTGGCATTGTCGGACTGGATCCTGACAGGACAATCCCGTAACCTGAATGTTCAGGGCTTCAGAGCCAGACACACTGCCCGAATCTCTAGGATGTTGATGGGCAAGGCTTTTTCGGTTCTGGACCACTGTCCGTGGACAGTTGTCTTTTACAGTACTGCTCCCCAACCTGAAAGGTTGGTATCTGTCGTTACCACTTTCTAGGTTACTGGTATGAAGGTTTTTTCCTTCTGCAGATTCCTGGATACTGAGCACCAACTGAGGCTCTGGAACACCCTTGGGGACAGCCGCATTGGCAAGTCTATTGTTTGAATCGTTTTGTTCCAAGCAGACAGGATACTGTTTTGCAACAGTCTCGAATGGAACTGGGCATAGGGAACCGCTTCGAATGAAGCCACCATCTTTCCCAACAACCTCATGCAAAGATCTCCTTTTCGACCTGACCATCCGCACCAGCTCTGTTATGTAATTGATCTTTGCCCAAGGCAAGAAAACCCTTTTCTGGGCTGTATCTAGGATCAGACCCAAGAACTTCAGCGTTTTTAAGGAAGACTTCTGTAGGTTGAGAATCCAGCCTAAAAACTTTCCAGGTAACTGGTTGCAATGCGTACACGTTGCTCCAAAAGAGCCACCATCTGGTCTATTAGCAATAGATCATCTAGGTACGCCAGGACTAGAGGTCGACCGATATTTGGCGTTTTTTATTTAATCGGCATCGGCCGATTTATGCTGATAATAAAGGCCGATAACTTCAGCTGCGACTTGCAAATGACTTCTGTAATAGGAGTCAATGCAAGTTGCCTGAGTCTTCCCCTGGAGCGACTTGTCTTCTCTCTGGGCATTCTGCCAAGAAAAGACCAAAAAGATACAATGTTTCTTCTTCTCAATAGACTGAACTCCTTGTGGAGAAGTTCTCAGTTTAACCATTTAAAGACTAAATCTTTTCTGACACTTGTTGCTTACAAGTAAAAATCCTGTATTTTCTGCTAGAAAATCACTTAGAACCCCCCAAAAAAATTATATATATTTTTTTAGCAGAGACCCTAGGGAATAAAATAGCGGTTGTTGCAATATTTTATGTCACATGGTATTTGCGCAGCGGTCTTTCAAATGCAATTTTTTTTGGAAAAAATACACTAAATGATTAAAAAAAAAAAAAAAACAGTAAAGCTAGCCCATTTTATTTTTTGTCCAAAGGTTTTGATTACCTGTTTTTGTGTATTTAATATATCGTTTTTTTTTGTTTTTTTTTTAATCTAAATTATACATACAAGTGAACTGATTGGAGGTTTGTTTTGTTTAATAAAATGTAAGAAACTTTCTGTATTACTTAAGGCTGCTTACACACTGGAGCGGGCAGGCATTGACAATAAAACACTGCTAGTTTTAGTGGCGATTTACCGTCATTTTAGCGGCGCTATTCAGCCGCTAGCAGGGTGCTTATAACCCAGCTAGCGGCCAAGGAAGGGGTTAAATGCACCCGTGAAGCGCATTTAAAAATCGCATTGCAGGCGCTTTGGCAGTGGTGCCCATTCATTTCAATGTGCAGGAGTGGCGTAGGAGCGGTATACATCGCTCCAAAGATGCTGCTTGCAGGACTTTTTTTTAACGTTCTGCCAGCGCATCGCCTCAGTGTGAAAGCCTGAGTGCTTTCACACAGACTGCAGGGGAGCCGTTTTGCAGGCACTTTACAGGCGCTATTTTTAGCTCAAAAGCGCCTGAAAAAACGGCCCAGTGTGAAAGGTTTTAACTGTTAGATTTTATGAGATGAAGACAAAAAAAATAAAAAAAAATTGGCCTAACATATCGGCCCAGAAAAATAAAAAAATCGGCATCATATAATCGGCCATCGGCGGCCGCAATTTCTAAATATCGGCATCGGCCAGAGGAAAACCCATATCGGTCGACCTCTAGCCAAGATTGTTATGCCCTGTGCCCTTAACCTTAACAAACTTAAACTGAAAATGCTGTTCTACTTCAAACCGCAGAACCTTTGGTGAGCAGGAAATCTAGGGACATGCAGGTATGCATCCCTGATGTCGATAAATGCCAGAAGTTCTCCTCCTTGTAGGATAGAAACCACTGACCTGATCGACTCCATGCAAAAGGAGGGGGGATCTTCAGGAACTGATTTAGGTTTTTTAGATCTAGAATGGGTCCGACATCTCCATGCGGTTTTGGTACCGTAAAGAGGTTTGAATAAAACCCCAAACCTTGCTCTTCTGTGGGGATTTGTATGATCACCTCCTGAGCCATTAAATCGATCTAGTGCCCAAAAACAGATTTTTTCCTGGATCTTTGGGATCCTTTGACCTCAGAAAACGAGACGGTGGAAAGTCCCGAAATTCCAGTTTGTACCCTAGAGTTACCGTGGAGATGACCCATCTGTGCTGAATTTCCTGTTGCCAGACTTCTGAGAACTGCAGAAGTCTTCCCCCCTCCCCACCCTGGCGAGAGGGGGAGGGAGGGCGCCCCTTCATAATGAGGTTTTAGAATCCTGTTTTGCAGGATTCCGGCCCCAGGACTTCTTTTGCGCCTGGGCCTGACCCTGCAGTCTTCCTCTAGAGTCTGACGGCGGAGGCAGATGCCCCTGGCGCAGGAGAAAGAGTCCACTTAAATGAAGGACATTTATTCTTTCTTTTGACTGGCAAAAAAAATACTTTTCCCACTGGAAATCGTTTGGATGTATTTGTCCAAATCATCCCCAAATAGCCAATCCCCATGAAAAGGAAAACCAGTCAGGAGCTTTTGCATGGTGCTTCGGCTGACCAATTTTTTAACCACAGGATTCTACACATGTGTACTAGTACAAGTGAAAGTACAGGAACCTCTTTAAGCCTGTCTAAATTGGTCCTTTAGGGATTGACAGATGCCTATTGCAGCGACTACAGGCTGAGTAATGGCACCTGCCAAAGAAAAAAAATAAAATAAAGGAGGATTTTAACAGGAATTCCAACCTTTTATCTGTTGGATCCTTAAGCATTTGTGCATTGTCTACTGGACAAGTTAGACTTTTATTCACACCGGAAATCGCATCGTCAATGCTGGTACATTCTATTTTTTGGTGAATTTCTCCTCCATGGGATAGAGAATTGAGAATCTCTTTGGAGGGAGAAAACGCTTATCCGGTTGATCCCATTCAGCATAAATAAGCTGTTATAGTAATGGACAGGAAACAAATGCAAAGGCTGTGAAGATTTTAGGGAACCCAAGGAAGAAACCGAACTGTCAGCAGACTCCGTTAGGGGTAGCATGAAAGTAGAACGAACCATCTCCGTAAGAGATTGTATCAGCAACTCTCAGAAAAGTGTTCATCTACCGTTGTTTCCACCGCAGAGGAGGCATCGGTTTGTCTTTCCTCCTGATCGCCTGAGGTTAACACGTCATCCTGTACCCAATGTTCCCCTTGCAAAGGGTCTAAAGGTGGGGAAGGGGATCCAACACACATCCTATCAATTTAAATGGAGGATGCGATTAAAGCCGCTAAACTTCCTTCTAGGCCCTGCAAAAGTCATCTTCAGTTATGTATACAGTAGGCCCCGCCCCCCTTCGTTAACCTACCCCCTCCTTTTCATTTGAAAAAAAGTTCTCGCACGGGTGGCTTTCGGGTCCGCAGACCCAACACAAGGGGGGGGGGGGGGGGGAGAGCAGAGAACATTTTTCCCTAAAGAAGAAAACCTTAGGTGGACTTTTTAGTTCTTAGGTTTCTTCCCTTACCTTATCCTCACCGCAGATCCAACCTTCACCCATCATGGCGGGCTGTGTTTAGCAAACCTTCAAGGACCGGGTCTTTTTATTGGGGTTCCACTCCCTTGGACCTGTAATAGCACCCCGCCATTAAAAAACTTTAGGTAATGACCAAAGCTCTGGGTCCCGGGGTCCAACACTGCAAAGAGGCGTTACAGGCAAAACCTTGTGCTTTCAGATACAAGGCCCGGGTACCATCCACTTTGGCCTCAGTGGAACTTTGGATGGATCCAGTCTGTGGAGGTCATTTAAATCCAGCATGGATCCCTCATGGAGCTCCTCAGAGCACATCTTCACTCGTGACCAACACCTTCCTGGTATGGGAGGGGTTATATAGGGAGGCAACTTACTGTTTAGGGTGTGCCAGTGTCCATCACCTGAAGGTGGCCTATAACCCACATAGTAATTACTATGGCGCTCTGTGTCCCGTACGATAAAGAAATTGTAGTATTTCGGAACAGAAATAAAACAAAAAAGGTGCGGGGTAGTCTGCTTTCCAGGAGAAATCCTATCTCCAGGAATACCCGCACTGCATGAAGAGGTTGTTTGTCTTATGTAAAGTGGAACTAAACCCTTCTATTGTTTTTAGCCAAGGAAGCTGCCATCTTTGCCTCTGATCTTCAACTGCCATGATCCTGTACATGTGTGTGATCAGTTAGGACAGCAGCCATTTGATTGTTTGACAGTTTGGTTGCGAACACTGCCACAGACAGTGCTGAGAATGTAACAGTTTTCTGAAACTGTTAAATCGTTGGGTTTAGTAACCTCCATTGTTTTTATTAAAGTGAAGTTGCAGCCTGGGTGAAAAAAAATTTAAAGTCAGCAGCTACAAATACTATAAAAAGGACACTTACCTGTCCAGGGAGCCTGTGATATCTGCACCCGAAGCCGACCCATCCATAGGCTCCGGGTGCAGGCGCTGGCATTCCTTACTAAGGGAAACCGGAAGTGAAGCCTTGTGGCTTCCCAGCCTGTTTCCTACTGCACATGTGTGAGTCGCACGGTGCTTTCCGAGTGGTCCCATCATCTTCTGGGGGACACACAGGTCCTAGAAGGCGACAGGGGGTGGGGGAAGGAGGAGGGCACAACAAAAATGCGGAAGAGACATGCCTCGCCACGGTGACATGGGACAGAAGTCCCGAAGAAAAAAAAATACCAAAAAAAGGCATAAAAAAAAATCCAAAAACGAGGGGTGGGGTGTGCCTTTGTTTTGGGCTGAAAAGCTACTGCAATATGCTATGAAATAAAAATCACAGAAAAAATAAAAATAAAAAATAAAACACGTTGTTCGGTCATGTTTAGGTGTTTCAGAGAGGGCTATTACATTTCATTATGATTTCCATGACAAACCAAAATCTGAAAGAATGCCTAATACCATTGTACAATGAGATGCTAGGTGTGGAAGATTCATTCTGTAGTAAAGAACATACTGAGTCAAAATCAGCACATCATCTTCTAAAGCAATCTGAACAAGTAAATGTCTAGTAAATGTCTAATATGAGAGAACTAGGCCTTCAAGGGGTATACATTATGTCTACTGTAGGCTGCAATTTGCCAGAGGGCAGCACCTACTTTTAGAAAAATAATATGGCAATTTCAAACTTTATAGTAAAAATTGCAAATTTACAAAGTTTAATTCCGAGAAACAAGCAATAATACAGTTCCTAAGGTATTTTAGCTGTAAAATGATGTAATGAAATGTAAGGATCCTTTCAGATTCCTGCTGGATCAAAGCATAAAAGAATGGATTTCACTTTTATGGCAATCTTGTTAGGTCTTTATGTAAATTGGTTTGCATGCTTTTACCTATAGTCCATCACCCTTCGGTCTGAAAACACTCCAAGGAATGCAGACCTTTTCCATTTATATTCGGTTTATATGAATAAACATTCAGATTTTTCTCACATCCACCAGAAAACTGACAGGTGGATCTGATCTGAGCACTTGTCCAAAAGTACTCTAAAGCCTCGTACACATGGTTCGATTGTTAGCAGGGGATTGTCTGTTGACAGACTGCTGTCCTAAAATCTTACCGTTAATACGCTTCTTTTGACAATTGTTGTCCAACTTTAGGCCAACAAATGTTGGATGACAGGCTAGTAAATTTTTGGCGGACAACGGTTTGAGGTCAGATTTTCATATGGTCAGTACATAAATCTGTCACACAAAAGTTGAAAGTACAAACACGCTTGCTCGGAATCAATGCTCAAACACGGAATTACTAGAAGGGGCCCTAAGGAGCTCAAGAGCTGAAATTCCTCGTAGTAAGTCACTACGTTCGAGTTTGTTGCATGACAAATGTGTACCGTTAGTATGCAAGACAAGATCCTGGCACACGCAAGTTTGACAAAAATCAGACGCTCCATTGGCCAACAATCGTACCGTGTGTACGAGGCTTTAGACCCCATACACACTATTAGATTCTCTGAAGATTTTTGTCTTCAAAAAACATGTAGTGCAGGGGCCTGCCTGATTGTATACAAATTGAAACTCTTAAGGTTTGACCTCATATTATATGGTTTTGGTAACACCGAAGACAAAAATCTGCAGAAAATCTAATAGTGTGTATGGGGTCTTACTTTTCAACTGGAGAAGGGGGTCGGGGGAACATTTTATTTTTTTGTTATCCCTAACCCCTAAAAGCCACAGAGGAATCAAGAGAGACCCATGCGATCGATAAAACATCAGCCTGAGCCACACGTATAAGCAGCAGAGAATTATAAAAAAAATAAAATAAAATAATACATACATTGCTATTGAATCTGTAGCCAGCAAAAAATGGCCTTGCAGGAATACAGAAGCCATGCCTTCCCTCCTGACAGAACGGCAATCTGCCTTACTTACATAGGCGTTCTGCCTCTCTGCTGGATCATTGGCGGGTACCGGTGGACATAGCAAGAGAAGAGCTGGCTTATGTATATACATGCGATCCAGCGCAGAACTGCTATAGGGCAGCCCTTCAGTGGCTAAGCTGACCCAACAGATCTTATCACGTACTTCCTCCTGAGATATAAACTTACCTCAATCCAACAGCCATGGCCTCTGGGGATTAGTTATATTCTGCACTGCAAGTTCTTGGTTTCCAGGCTGAGCCTGTGCAATATAGCCCCACAAAAGTCTGCGGGCCCATCTTCCTGTGTGAGGAGACGAGCACCATAGACCTTTATGGGGCTCTACTGTGCAGATGCATAGAGGAGACAGAGGACTTCTGCAGGTGCGGGATGTAAACAGTTTCTAGAGGCCTCTATGCTGCTGGATTAAGGTAAATATGCATCTCTGGAGAGGGGGATGGAATCTGTTAATTTCGTTTTAGAGTCACAGGATAAGCACAGGTTCTCTGAAGTGCACTTATTCTTTAAAATCAAATAGGGCGTAAAGATTCCTACATGTTTATTTCTGCAAGAGGAGAACACCTATATATTTTCTCCTGTAGGATATGAGAGTTTGGGTTAGTCTGTTTACACCATAATGTAACACAAACTGATGCACAGTAGCAGAAGATGTACAATAGTCTATTTATATAGAAGATGTAATGGCTGGTAATGCATTCAAAATATTTTTTTATAAAAATTTAATTTAAAAATTACAGTGAGGGGAAAAAAGTATTTGATCCCCTGCTGATTTTGTACGTTTGCCCACTGACAAAGAAATGATCAGTCTAGAATTTTATTGGTAGGTTTATTTTAACAGTGAGAGACAAAATAACAAAAAAATCCAAAAAAAACACATTTCAAAAAAGTTATACATTTATTTGCATTTTAATGAGTGAAATAAGTGAGTGCCACCCGTTTTTTTTTAGTTTATCAAAAGTCAGAAGCTACAAAAAGTGTAGCTGCTGACTTTTAATAAACAGACACTCACCTGTCCCACGGTCCAGCGATGCGGCCACCTGGAGCCTCCCCCTCCTCCCTACGGCGCCGTCAAAGCAACTGTGGGCACCCGGCCGTGACAGCTTATGGCTTCACGGCCAGGCCTGCACTGCGCATGCGAGTCGTGCTGCGCTCTGCTATTGGCCAGGCAATCTTCCGGGACCTGTGACGTGTCGTAGGGGGAGAGGAAGAGTCGTCTAGGCGGCCGAGAAGCGGAAGGAGGAAGTGGGTCAGGAAGAAGAGAGAAAAAAAAAAAAAGGTAGCCACTCCAACCCCCCACCTCAAAAAAATGACATGCCACTCCAGAACCTTAATGTGCTTCTTCTTGAGCCACTACTTTGTTATCTTGGCCGATTGAAAATGGATCATGAATGAGTATTCACGCATGACAATGACCCAAAACAATGCCCTGGCTGAGGGAAGGAGGTTCTCACCCAAGATTTGACGGTACATGGCTCCAACCATCGTCCCTTTGATGTGGTGAAGTTGTCCTGTTCCCTTAGCAGAAAAACACCCCCAAAGCATAATGGTTTCCACCTCCATGTTTGAAGGTGGGGATGGTGTTCTTGGGGTCATAAGCAGCATTCCTCCTCCTCCAAACACGGCAAGTTGAGTTGATGCCAAAGAGCTTGATTTTGGTCTTATCTGACCACAACACTTTCACCCAGTTCTCCTCTGAATCATTCAGAAGTTCATAAGCAAACTTCAGACGGGCCTATATATGTGCTTTCTTGAGCAGGGGGACCTTGCAGGCGCTGTAGGATTTCAGTCCTTCACGGCGTAGTGTGTTACCAATTGTTTATTTGGTGACTGTGGTCCCAGCTGCCTTGAGGTCATGGACAAGATTCTCCTGTGTAGTTCTGGGCTGATTCCTCGCCAGTCTCATGATCATTGAAACTCCACGAGGTGGGATCTTGCATGGAGCCCCAGACCAAGGAAGATTGACAGTTTCTTTCATTTGCGAATAATCGCACCAACTGTTGTCACTCTCTCACCAAGCTGCTTGACGATGGTCTTGTAGCCCATTCCAGCCTTGTATAGGTCTACAATCTTGTCCCTGATATCCTTGGACAGCTCTTTGGTCTTGGCCATGGTGGGGAGATTGCAATCGGATTGATTGCTTCTATGGACAGGTGTCTTTTATACAGGTAACAAGCTGAGATTAGGAGCACTCGCTTAAAGCGAGTGCTCCCAATCTCAGCTCATTACCTGTATAGAAGACACCTGGGAACCTGAAATATTGCTGATTTTTTAGGGGATCACTCCTTAAAATGCAAATCAATTTATAAAACTTTTTTGAAATGCGTTTTTCTGGATATTTGTGTTGCAATTCTGTCACTCACTATTAAAATTATAGACTGATCATTTCTTTGTCAGTGGGCAAACGTACAAAATAAGCAGGGGAATCAAATTCTTCTTTCCCCTCACTGTACATATGTCCACATTTTATTTCACAATTTGGACCAGCTACCCTCCATATACAGGTGATACTTGAAAAATTTGACTATCGTGCAAAAGTTAATTTATTTCACTAATGCATCTTAAAAGGTGAAACTAATATATGAGATAGACTCATTACATGCAAAGCAAGATAGTTTAAGCCATGATTTGTCATAATTGTGATGATTATGGCTTACAGCTCATGAAAACCTCAAATCCACAATTTCAGAAAAATGTTATATTGTGAAAAGGTGCAATATTCTAGGCTCAAAGTGTCCCACTCTAATCAGCTAATTAAGCCATAACACCTGCAAAGGGTTCCTGAGCCTTTAAATGGTCTCTCAGTCTGGTTCAGTAGGAATCACAATCATGGGAAAGACTGCTGACCTGACAGTTGTAAACCATCATTGACACCCTCCATAAGGAGGGAAAGCCTCAAAAAGGTAATTGCAAAAGAAGTTGGATGTTCCCAAAGTGCTGTATCAAAGCACATTAATAGAATTTATGTTATGTGGAAGGGAAAAGTGTGGAAGAAAAAAGGCGCACAAGCAGCAGGAATGACCGCAGCCTGGAGAGGATTGTCAAGAAAAGGCCATTCAAAAGTGTTGGGGACTTTCACAAGGAGTGGACTGAGGGTGGAGTCAGTGCATCAAGAGCCACAACACACACAGATGGATCCTGGACATGTGCTTCAAATGTCGTATTCCTCTTGTCAAGCCACTCAACAACCAACAACGTCAGAAGAGTCTTAACTGGGCTAAAGAAAAAAAGACTTGGTCTGTTGCTCAGTAGTCCAAAGTGCTCTTTTCTGATGAGAGCAAATTTTGCATCTCATTGGGAAACCAAGGACCCAGAGTATGGGGGAAGAATAGAGAGGCACACACTGCAAGATGCTTGAAGTCCAGTGTGAAGTTTCCACAGTCTGTGTTGATTTGGGGAGCCATGGTGTTGGTCCACTGTGCTTCATTAAGTCCAGGGCCAACGCAGCCATTTACCAGAAGATTTGGGAGCACTTCATGCTTCCTTCTGCAAGCTCTATGGGGATGCAGACTTCATTTTCCAGCAGGACTTAACACCTGCCCACACTGCCAAAAGCACCAAAACCTGGTTCAATGACCGTGGGATTACTCCGTTTGATTGGCCAGCAAAATCGCCTGACCTGAACCCCATAGAGAATCTATGGGACATTGCCAAGAGAAAGATGAGAGACATGAGACCGAACAATGCAGAAGAGCTGAAGGCCGCTATTGAAGCATCCTGGATTTCCATAGCACCTCAGCAGTCCCACAGGCTGCTTCCATGCCAAGCCTCATTAAGGCAGTAATTGCTGCAAAAGGGGCCCAAACCAAGTACTGAGTACATATGCATGCTTATACTTTTCAGATGTCCGATATTGTTCTATGTACAATCCTTGTTTTATTGATTGCATGTAATATTCTAATTTCTGAGATTGTGGATTTGGGGTTTTCATGAGCTGTAAGCCATAATCATCATAATTATGTTAAAAACATGGCTTGAACTATCTTGCTTTGCATGTAATGAGTCTATATCATATTAGTTTCACCTTTTAAGTTGCATTAGTGAAATAAATGAACTTTTGCACGATATTCAAATTTTTCGAGTATCACCTGTATCTGGGAAGCTGTACTAAAACTCATACTATACAAAAATAAAACCAGAACATCCCAAATTTTTTGATTTTGCTTATTTTGAAGGGGGACACACAGATAGGGACAGACAGAGGTAAAAATCGGACACAAAAAAAAAAAAAAAAAAGAAGAAGAAAATAATTCTATTATAAATACTATTCTTACTTTTCTTGTCCATCTCCCACTGCTTCACCCACTGGATCACCATTACAGCCTCAATACAAATGTTAGGCAAACATCAACACGGAATCTACAAAGTTGCAAGGCAAATGCCTCCACTTACCATGTGACACAATTTAAACTGACCACTCAGACACTGAACACTGCATTGTGGGAAGGCAGGAAGCATGCAACGCGTTCCCCCATACAAATAAGTACAGAGTTTTTGAAGGCAACTTCAGAAGAGATCTAGGCAGCAGACAGGAGCAGGAAATGTAAGCAAAGCTAAACTAAAGGGATTATTCTGACGGTGATTTTTTATTTATTTTTTTAAAGTTAAATTTAAACATTGTTTACACACTTCTCTGCAAAAGATAGTGACCCTCAGTAGTTCCGAAAGTTTTTATTCTTTTTAGAAATGCCCATACATCTGTGGCCTGTTCTAAATATCAAAATAAAATACATGCAACTGTATTTGTGACTAATCTGGCTCACCTCCAGGGGTTTGGGGGGTACGAGGCATGTCCATTTCCACTGGATGTCCAGTCCTGGTGATCATAACTGGCTCCTCTACTACACTGATGCTGTTTCGCTGCATAAGTTCCTGCAGGAGGTTGAATATTTCTTCAGCCCGGGTGCATTTGAATGCAAATATTCCTTGGGAAAGAAAAGTAGTATGAGTAAGCAGAGGCAACATAATAACCACCAGAAATCATTTAAATAGCGCAATAGTCAAACTTTAAAAGAGAAGGTCACCTTTACAAAAAAAAAATTTAAATGCACATTTTTTGCAGGTAAACCTGAATATTGGTGTAGCATGTTATAAAAAGGTGAACTTATCCTTTAAAAATCACATATGTGATACTGATACAGGCTACCTATACCAGCAAAACCAGGTTGTAAATCCGCAAATACTTTTTCTGATACATGCATTATCCCACCTCAATACCTCTCTGGGCACACTGCAAACGTAAGACCTTTTTTTTTTTAATCCAACATCTTTTAACTATTAGTCCTGTAGACTGATGTATTGAACAACCAGAACAAATTTAAGAAACTGAGGGAAGATAAAATGGTGGCAACCCGAAGGCAGATCATACAGAGTTTGAATCCCGGCCAGTTCAGCAGGAGAGTCAAAACAGTCTATGGGCAGGCTGAATGTACCAAGTTGATCGATCAATTCGGATACAAACCAGTCAGGTGGGTTTTACCTAGGGCTGCAACTATTATTTTCATAATCGATTTGTTGGCAGATTATTGTTTTGATTAATCGAATAATAACCTTAAAAAGTGTGGTGTATAGATTTAGTTAATATGTAAGATAAAAAAAAAAAAAAAGGCAATTTATAATCTTTATGCAGTGGTAAATATAAATAACCAACTATATGGTTATGGAGCAAAATCTCTAACCCACTCTGAGAATAAACAGACAGAAGAGATATACTGTATATACTATTGGAGGTTGAATCTGGTAAATATCCTTAGACCCAGAAATAAATTTTTTTAATTAAATAAAAAAAATAAAAAATTAAAGACTGTTTTGGCGATTTAAAGACAGAACTGTAATATATTATGCAAGACAGACTCGGTTGCCCTAGGCAGGTGGCTTCCCTGCGCCTTCCCAGGTCCCTTGCTGGCGCCAATGGCTCTGCCCTCCTACTGTATGCATGATTGAATATATCATTAGGAGAGATTTATATAATCTATATATTATATATATATACACACACACACACACACACACACACACACACACTTGCTTCAGGTGATTGTAGCCCTATTAGTGCACTTGCTACAGAAACAATTGAGTACAGTCCAAGATACTTTTTTTTTTTATTTGCACGAATATACAATTTTTCAGGACAAGCTTTGGGGGTATGTCCCCTTCTTCAAGGCCCAGCAGTACTAATTCACAAAAGTTTTAGCAGAATGTTAAAGGGGTTGTAAAGGTAAATTACATTTTTTTTTTTAAGTAACAAACATGTTATACTTACCTCCACTGTGCACCCCGTTTTGCACAGAGTGGCCCCGAACCTAGTCTTCTGGGGTCCCTCGGCGGCTGTTTAAGCTCCTCCCTGCAAGAACCAAACGCCTTAATGCAAGCTCTCTCGCATGGTGTGTAGTTCTTGTGGGCGCGCTCCCGTGATACAGCCAGCGGCTATAGCCGCTCACTGTATCACTCGGCCCCGCCCCTGTCGCGCCACGTCATTGGATGTTATTGACAGCAGCTCGAGCCAATGGCTGCGCCGATTTCAATCCACCCACTATAGCCAATCAACGGCCAGGCTGAGCGGCAAAGAGGAAATCGGGGACGAGCGCAGCAGGTAAACCGCTTTAAAAAAAAAAAAAATCTGAGGGAAAGGAAAAAAATAAAGAAACACAAAACAAGAAGACCAATACAAAGTGGCAGGTAATTGTGAAGTGGAAAGAAAATGATAAACGGTTTTTAATTAAATATCTGAAAAGTGTGGCATGCATTTGTATTCAGCCCCCTTTCCTCTGATAGCCCTAACTAAAATCTAGTAAAACCAATTGCCTTCAGAAGTCACTTTATTAGTAAATAGAGTCCCACCTGTGTGTAATTTAATCTCAGTTTAAATACAGCTGTTCTATGAAGCCCTCAAAGATTTGTTAGAGGACCTTATTGAACAAACAGAATCATGAAGGCCAAGGAACACACCAGATAGGTCAGGGATAACGTTGTGTGGGAGTTTAAAGCAGGGTTAGGTTATGAAAAAATATCCCAAGCTTTCAACATCTCAAGCAGCACCATTCAATCCATCATACGAAAATGGAAAGAGTTTGGCACAACTGAAAACCTACCAAAACATGGTAATCCACCTAAACTGACAAGCCAGGCAAGGAGAGCATTCATCAGAGAAGCAGCCAAGCGGCCCATGGAGCTTCAGAGATCCACAGCTCAGGTGGGAGAATCTGCCTACAGGACAACTATTAGTCGTGCACTCCACAAATCTTGCCTTTATGGAAGAGTGGGAAGAAGAAAGCCATTGTTGAAAGAAAGCCATAAGAAGTTCAGTTTGCATGAAGCCATGTGGAAGAAGGTGCTCTGGTCAGAGGAGATCAAAATTTTACTTTTTGGCCTAAAAGCAAAACGTTATGTGTGGCGGAAAACCAACAGTGCACATCACCCTGAATACATCCCCACCGTGGAACATGGTGGTGGCAAGGGATGCTTTTCTTCAGCAGGGACAGGGAAGCTGGTCAGAGTTTATGGGAAGATGGATAGAGCCAAATACAGAGCAATCTTAGAAGAAAACCAGTTAGAGTCTGCAAAAGACTTGAGTGGGGCAGAAGTTAACTTTCCTGAAGGACAATGACCCTAAACATACAGCCCAGAGCTACAATATTGATGTGTTAGATTGACCCAGTCAAAGTCCAGACCTAAATCCAATTGAGAATCTGTGGCAAGACTTGAAAATTGCTGTTCACAGACACTCTCTATCCAATCTGACAGAGCTTTAAAAAAAAAAAAAATTCACTCTAGATGTGCAAAGCTGGTAGAGACATACCCAAAAAGACTTGCAGCTGTAAATGCAGTAAAAGGTGGTTCTACAAAATTATTGACTCAGGGGGGCTGAATCACACCACACTTTTCACATATTTGTAAAAAAAAAAAAAAAAAAAAAATTGAAAAACAATTTATAATTTTCCTTCCACTTCACAATTATGTGCCACTTTGTGTTGGTCTAGCACATAAAATCTCAATAAAATACATTAAAACCTTGGTTTGCAAGCATAATTCAACCCAGAAGCATGTTTGTAATCAAAAGCACTCTTATATCAAAGCAAATTTTCCCATAAGAAATAATGGAAACTCATATAATTCATTCCACAACCATTTATTCATAAAAAAATAAAAATAATAAATCAAAATATGAGCAAAAGCTCATATTAATACTGTAGTAGGAATACTGTACCTCTGTTAAAAAAAAAAAAAAAAAAAAAAGAAGAAGAGAATCACAGTTTTAATGTAAAATAAAAATAAAAATAAAAATTTAGACTCGCAATGTTAAGGAGTCTGGCGCTCATACATGTAAAGCTGCTGTGTATATGTACAGTAAAGCCGCTGGTGTACCGTATACAGCGCTATATATGGCCAGAAGTTCGGGGGCGATGGTGGCTCCCATCGATTCCTGAAGAACTCTGAGACACTTGTGAACTGTTGACATCACTTCCGGGTGCTCCGAACGCATGTTACCCCCGCTCCACCCAGCTGGGATTGTCTCTGGGTGTCTGACAGTTTTACTGTACATATATACAGTGGCTTTACATGGGTGAAAACTGGACTCATTAACATTGTGAGTGTAATTTTTTTGTTTTTACAGTAAAACAAGGGGGTATCAATACTTTTAAAAGTACTGTACACTAAAATTTTGATACAGGTTTTCTTACTCATTATCTAACAGTTTTATGACCTCCTCCGACTTTCATCCCCCCTCCAGTCTTATCTCACCAACTATGCTAGTATTATTACCATTGCTGTGTACATTTGTTTGTTTTTTCTATTTTTCCCTTTCCCTCAGAGATTGTCTCTTTTATTAAAAGTGATTGTAAAGGATCGTTTATTTTTTTTAAAATAACAAAACATGTCACACTTACCTCCACTGTGCAGCTTGTTTTGCACAGAGTGGCCCCGAACATCCTCTTCTGGGGTCTCCCGGTGGCTCTCATGGCTCCTCCCTGCATCAGATAACCCTCTAGGAGAAGCACTCTCCCTGAGTCCAGCATTTGCGCCCACAGACACGAATGCCAGACTCGGCCCGCCCCCTAGCGCCCGTGTCATAGGATTTGATTGAAAGCAGCGGGAGCAAATGGCTAGACTGCTATCAATCTATCCAATCAAGAGCCGAGACCCCGTGGAGAGAGGGACAGTGCGTTCCCGCTGAGGAGATGAAGGAGCTCAGGTAAGTAAAACGGAGGGCTGGGGGGGGGGGGGGGGGGGGCGGTTTCTGACAGAAGTTTTTTGCATAGGATGCATTAAAGGGGAGGTCCACCCAAAAAAAAAAAAATTAATTATTAATAATGGATGATGTGAATTTTTTGCTTAAATCACATAAAATCGCATAAACGTGACATAGCTTAAAATTGCATAAAATTGCATGAAATCGCATAAAACATCATATTCAAAGGATAAATCCGTGAAAGGTGTGAATTTTTGTGCATAAATCACATAAAATCGCATAAACGTGACATAGCTTAAAATTGCATAAAATCGCATGAAATCGCATAAAACATCATATTCAAAGGATAAATCCGTGAGAGGTGTGCAGAGGTGTATCAAGTGAGAATGATGTGGGTTAATCACATAAAATCATATAAAAATGACATCTCTTAAAATTGCATAGAAACGCATAAAAATCGCATAAAGTTGCATCAAGCGTCACATTAAAATAAGGTGAATCTGTGATGGGCGTGCATAGAGTGCTGCGGTCAAGTACAAGTGGTTAAAAAATATGACACATAAAATAGTCGCAATAAAAATTGCATCGGTGCATAAAACCAACTAGGTGGATAAGGATGTGTAAAAGGTAAGCATAGCCAAAAAAATTGAATACAATCAATAAATAAGTAATGCAAAAGTGCAAGAACAGTCCGTGGGGGTGAGCCCTTTCCTAGTGTGGGCAAAGTGAGGTTTGCTATGGCGCTGGTGACAAATCCTGGTGGGGTATAACGGTATCGGTGCTGGTGGTTATTGTGACCAGTAGCTGCAGGTGGTTCCTGATCTTCCGTGGAATATAGTAATGGATGTACCCTTACCTTACCGCTGTAAGGTAACAGCGTGTATATGTGTTAGCTGGTTCTCAATGGGGCTTCTGTGTCCTATGGCGGGCGGCTCCCTTTAAATCCAGGTGTTTGGGCGTCTCTTTTACTGGGGTGTACGCTCTAGTTCAGGTGTATGTGTCTCGCAAAAATGGATAAGGAGAGGAAGGGTCTCGATAGTGTAGTACGTTTTTAAAAGGTTTTATTCAATACAAGTAAAATACAGTAAACTCACATTTATGTTGCTCAAAATTGCATGGGATAAACGAGCATCGAGCTCGTACCTCGCTTCCGGTATCTAGTGTCCCTTTACGCGTATTCGTCACTGTCACATGACTTCTTCAAGAACTACTTATTACTTTATTGAATAAAACCTTTTAAAAACGTACTACACTATCGAGACCCTTCCTCTCCTTATCCATTTTTTGCGAGACACATACACCTGAACTAGAGCGTACACCCCAGTAAAAGAGACGCCCAAACACCTGGATTTAAAGGGAGCCGCCCGCCATAGGACACAGAAGCCCCATTGAGAACCAGCTAACACATATACACGCTGTTACCTTACAGCGGTAAGGTAAGGGTACATCCATTACTATATTCCACGGAAGATCAGGAACCACCTGCAGCTACTGGTCACAATAACCACCAGCACCGATACCGTTATACCCCACCAGGATTTGTCACCAGCGCCATAGCAAACCTCACTTTGCCCACACTAGGAAAGGGCTCACCCCCACGGACTGTTCTTGCACTTTTGCATTACTTATTTATTGATTGTATTCAATTTTTTTGGCTATGCTTACCTTTTACACATCCTTATCCACCTAGTTGGTTTTATGCACCGATGCAATTTTTATTGCGACTATTTTATGTGTCATATTTTTTAACCACTTGTACTTGACCGCAGCACTCTATGCACGCCCATCACAGATTCACCTTATTTTAATGTGACGCTTGATGCAACTTTATGCGATTTTTATGCGTTTCTATGCAATTTTAAGAGATGTCATTTTTATATGATTTTATGTGATTAACCCACATCATTCTCACTTGATACACCTCTGCACACCTCTCACGGATTTATCCTTTGAATATGATGTTTTATGCGATTTCATGCGATTTTATGCAATTTTAAGCTATGTCACGTTTATGCGATTTTATGTGATTTATGCACAAAAATTCACACCTTTCACGGATTTATCCTTTGAATATGATGTTTTATGCGATTTCATGCAATTTTATGCAATTTTAAGCTATGTCACGTTTATGCGATTTTATGTGATTTAAGCAAAAAATTCACATCATCCACTATCTTCTGCATAATCAGCACTTACTTGTGTGCATACCTATTTAATATACCTTAGTCTCTACAGCTTTATTATACAGCGCAGCACTACCTCTTTACCTTACCCTTAATTCCTTGGGATCCGATAGTTCCTATCAGTGCTTTGCCGCAGTATTCCATTAGCCCTATTTATTCACCAGGCAAGCGCAGAGATACATACTATACCATAATTATTAATAATAATAAATAAAAAAAAAAATTTATATATATATATATATATATATATATATATATATATATATATATATATACATACATACATACATACATACATACACACACACACACACACACACACACACACACACACATATATATATATATATATATATATATACACACACATATATACACACACTTACCAGAAATGGCTATTGCTAGGCAGATCGTCCTAATCTGCCTCTTCCTATTCCACAGAGATCGTCGGTATTCTCCTCCTCGCGCTGTCTTCTGGTTAAAGGGGCGCAGTGTGTTGTGGGAACTGTGTGTGTCCCACAACACAGCGCGCCCCATTCACAAAGCGCTGCACGACTCGCGCAGTAGGAAACGGGCAGTGAAGCCGCAAGGCTCCACTGCCTGTTTCCCTTACTTTGAATGGCGGCGCCGGGACCCGAGACCTGAGGGACGGGTCGGCCGACATCACGGGCACCCTAGAAAGGCAAGTGCTTATTAAAAGTCAGCAGTGTTTGTAGCTGCTGACTTTTTTTTTTTATTTCGCTGGCCCACCACTTTAAAAGGTGAAAAAAACACACCCTATAACATTCTGCTAAAACTTTTGAGAATTAGTACTGCTGGGACCTTAAAGAAGGGGACATACCCCAAAAGCTTGTCCTAAAAAATTGTATGTTAGTGCAAAAAGAAAAAAAAAAAAAAAAGGCAGAAGTATCTATACACACACACACACACACACACACACACACACACACACACACACACAAGTAGCCATGTATTGTATGTCCCAACATGCTGGCACTGCAACCAGAGTAAACAGGGTTCATACAGGCAACATTTCTGCACCCATTGACATCAGGGGAGCAAGTTGTATATACAGTGCCTTGCGAAAGTATTCGGCCCCCTTGAACTTTTCAACCTTTTGCCACATTTCAGGCTTCAAACATAAAGATATAAAATTTTTATTTTTTGTGAAGAATCACCAACAAGTGGGACACAATTGTGAAGTGGAACGAAATCTATTGGATTTTTGAAACTTTTTTAACTAATAAAAAAATGAAAAGTGAGGCGTGCAAAATTATTCGGCCCCCTTGCGTTAATACTTTGTAGAGCCACCTTTTGCTGCGATTACAGCTGCAAGTCGCTTGGGGTATGTCTCTATCAGTTTTGCACATCGAGAGACTGAAATTCTTGCCCATTCTTCCTTGCAAAACAGCTCGAGCTCAGTGAGGTTGGATGGAAAGCGTTTGTGAACAGCAGTTTTCAGCTCTTTCCACAGATTCTCGATTGGATTCAGGTCTGGACTTTGACTTAGCCATTCTAACACCTGGATACGTTTATTTGTGAACCATTCCTTTGTAGATTTTGCTGTATGTTTGGGATCATTGTCTTGTTGGAAGATAAATCTCCGTCCCAGTCTCAGGTCTTTTGCAGACTCCAACAGGTTTTCATCCAGAATGGTCCTGTATTTGGCTGCATCCATCTTCCCCTCAATTTTAACCATCTTCCCTGTCCCTGCTGAAGAAAAGCAGGCCCAAACCATGATGCTGCCACCACCATGTTTGACAGTGGGGATGGTGTGTTGAGGGTGATGAGCTGTGTTGCTTTTACGCCAAACATATCGTTTTGCATTGTGGCCAAAAAGTTTGATTTTGGTTTCATCGGACCAGAGCACCTTCTTCCACATGTTTGGTGTGTCTCCCAGGTGGCTTGTGGCAAACTTTTAGACAAGACTTTTTATGGATATCTTTGAGAAATGGCTTTCTTCTTGCCACTCTTCCATAAAGGCCAGATTTGTGCAGTGTACGACTGATTGTTGTCCTATGGACAGACTCTCCCACCTCAGCTGTAGTTCTCTGCAGTTCATCCAGAGTGATCATGGGCCTCTTGGCTGCATCTCTGATCAGTCTTCTCCTTGTCTGAGCTGAAAGTTTAGAGGGACAGCCAGGTCTTGGTAGATTTGCAGTGGTCTGATACTCCTTCCATTTCAAAATTATCGCTTGCACAGTGCTCCTTGGGATTTTTAAAGCTTGGGAAATCATTTTGTATCCAAATCCGGCTTTAAACTTCTCCACAACAGTATTACGGACCTGCCTGGTGTGTTCCTTGGTCTTCATGATGCTCTCTGCGCTTTCAACAGAACCCTGAGACTATCACAGAGCAGGTGCATTTATACAGAGACTTGATTACACACAGGTGGATTCTATTTATCACCATCAGTCATTTAGGACAACATTGGATCATTCAGAGATCCTCGCTGAACTTCTGGAGTGAGTTTGCTGCACTGAAAGTAAAGGGGCCGAATAATTTTGCACGCATCACTTTTCAGTTTTTTATTTGCTAAAAAAAGTTTAAAATATCCAATAGATTTCGTTCCACTTCACAATTGTGTCCCACTTGTTGGTGATTCTTCACAAAAAATAAAATTTTTATATCTTTATGTTTGAAGCCTGAAATGTGGCAAAAGGTTGAAAAGTTCAAGGGGGCCGAATACTTTCGCAAGGCACTGTAGCTGGCTCCTACATTTTGCCTCATAGTTCTGGGGAAGATTTTTCCAGGCCTGGGATAAAAGCCCAAAAAAATTAAAGTAGAACTGTAGGCAAAACTTTTTTTTTTTTTTTTTTTTTTTACCATCTGTGTCCCATTGCAGAGATTTCTCTTCACTTCCACTCCCATAGCCAAACAGGAAGTGAGAGGAAATATTTCAATGGCACACAGTACAAATAAATAGGGTGAATCTCCCTAACGGGGGCACAGACAGCAGTAAAATCTTACAGGTATTCTAATCCCTCTCCACTCAGTCCAGAACTAAAAAAAAATAAAAAGAAAAAAGAAAGTTTTGCCTTTAGTTATACTTTAATTAGTTTGTTATGCAGTCTTGCTGAGAGATACTAGAGGGGCAATAGACATGTCAGTATGTAAATCATATAGAAAAAAATAAATAAATAATAATAAAAAAAAAAAAAAACCATACCCTGACCAGTCTGACACCGCCGCCCACTCTCAAAGGAAAAGAGATTAGAGTCATATCCATAGCGACGAAGACAGAGGTATGGCCATCTCACAGCATCCCGCTTGCGGGTGTGTAGGACCAGCTCCGTCTGTGTTAGTTCCATGACACCAGAACCCAGCTCTGTCCCCTCATCGTCCACGTTGGTGACCTGAAACAAGATTTCAACACATCACAGATGTTTGCAAAACAGAAACTCTAAATCATTATGACTACCATACTTGCTATATAACAAATCATATTTAATGAATTCAGACCAGAACATAGTTTAAAAAATTGTTACACAGTGTTCCATGGCACTTGGTAGCAAGATCTAAGGCAGGTCATAAATTAAGCAGTTTTCTTTCCTTCAACCATGGGTTTAAGGAAAGAAAATTGCTTAATTCCCCCATCAAGACAGATAGTGTTGATGGGAGAAATCTCATCCATGAAGCTATTGTATTCTGACAGCGAGAGTTTTCCCAGCCATCAGAATGCGATTACTGCTTGAGGCTATATCCGCCGGCAGTGATTGAATGAAAAAAAATACCAACAGGCTGGTTGTACTGAAGATTAATAAATCAACTTACAACTAGCGATGGGCCGAACAGCCCCCTGTTCGGTTCGCAGCAGAACATGCAAAAAATTAGTTTGAACACGCGAACACCGTTAAAGTCTATGGAACACGAACATGAATAAACAAAAGTGCTAATTTTAAAGGCTTATATGCAAGTTATTGTCATAAAAAGTTTTTGGGGACCTGGGTCATGCCCCAGGGGACATGTATCAATGCAAATAAAAGTTTTAAAATTGGAGTAGTTTTTTCGGGAGTAGTGGATTTTAATAATGCTTAACGTGAAACAAAAATGAAATATTCCTTTAAATGTCGTACCTGGGGGGTGTCTATAGTATACCTGTAAAGTGGCGCATGTTTCCCGTGTTTAGAACAATCCGAGAAAAAAAAAAAAAAAAAAAAAAGAGAAGACATTTCTAAAAAGGAAAAAAGTCATTTAAAAGTACTAGCGCTTGCTATAATGAATTGTCAGATCTATGCAATACACATAAAAGTCATTGAAAAAAAACTGCCTGGGATTCCCCCACAGTCCAGGCCGTTTGGGTCTGGTATGAATATTAAGGGGAACCCCCAAACTAAAAAAAAAAAAAAAAAAAAAAAAGGCATGGGGGGCCCCCCTCAAAATACACACCAGACCCTTATCCGAGCACGCAACCTGGCAGGCCCCAGGAAAAGAGGGGGGGGGACGAGAGTGGTTGTGGGGGTCTGCGGGTGGGGGGGCTTATAGGAATCTGGAAGCCCCCTTTAACAAAGGGGCCCCCAGATTTCCGCCCCCCCCTGTGTGAAATGGTAATGGGGTACAGATGTACCCCTACCATTTCACAAAAAAAAAAAGTGTCAAAAAAGACAGTAGCCGGTTTATGACAATTCCTTTATTAATGTCTTCTTCTTTCCCCGCTTCTTCCTCCATCTTGTTCTGGTCTTCAGTCGGTTTTCTTCCTCCATCTTGTTCTTCCCCCGCTTCTTCCTCCATTCCTCTGCTTCTTCCTTCGGCCTTCTCGTCCGCATCTTCTTCCCCCGCTTCGATCTCCGGACGATCCACATCCATGGGAGGTTCCCGCTGTGTGACGCTTCTGTTCTTTTGACAGTTCTTTTATTTATGGAAATGGGTGACCCCGCCCCCCTCTGACACCACGGGGAAAGCCATACGGAATTTCCAGTGCGAATTCCCCATACGGTGACCCCGCCCTCCGTAATAAAAGAACTGTCAGAAGAACAGAAGCATCATGCAGCGGGAACCTCCCATGGATGTGGATCGTCCAGAGATCGAAGCGGAGGAAGAAGAAGCCGGAGGAAGATGCGGACGAGAAGACCAAAGGAAGAAGCAGAGGAAGAAGTGGGTGGGGAGAACAAGATGGAGGAAGAAAACTGAATGAAGACCAGAAGAGGATTGAAGAAGAAGACAATAAAAAGGAATTGTCAAAAACCGGCTACTGTCTAACATTGACACTTTTTTTGTAAAATGGTAGGGGGTGGGATCTGGGGCCCCCCCCCTTGTTAAAGGGAACTTCCATATTCCGATAAGCCCCCGGGAAAGGGTTGTGGGGATGAGGCCCTTTTCCCCATCAACATGGGGACATCCTCCCCATGTTGAGGGCATGTGGCCTGGTACAGTTCAGGAGGGGGGGGCGCTCTCTCGTCCCCTCTTTTACTGCGGCCTGCCAGGTTGCGTGCTCGGGGAAGGGTCTGGTATGGATTTTTAGGGGGACCCCCACGCCATTTATTTTATTTATTTTTTGGCGCGGGTTCACCTTAATATTCATACCAGACCCAAAAGGGCCTGGTAATGCACTGTGGGGGAATCCCAGGCAGTTTTTTTTTTTTTCAATGACTTATTTGTATTGCAGAGACCCGACAATTCATTATAGCTGGCGCTAGCACTTTTAAATGACTTTTTCCTTTAGAAGTTTCATTTTTTTCCTCGGACTGTTTTTTCTCGGACTAAACACGGGAAACATGCACCACTTTACAGGCATACTATAGACACCCCCCAGGTATGAAATTTAAAGGAATATTATACCCTTTATTGTTTCACTTTACGCATTATTAAAATCACTGCTCCCGAAAAACGTCAGTTTTAAAAAAAAAAATTTGCATTGATACATGTCCCCTGGGGCAGGGCCAAGGTCCCCAAACACTTTATGACCATGCATATTAAACCTTTAAAATTAGCACTTTTGATTTCTCCCATAGACTTTTAAAGGGTGTTCCAGGGCTTTTGAATTTGCCACGAACACCCCAAATTGTTCATTATTTGGCGAACAGCCAATGTTCGACACGAACAGACAGCCCATCCCTACTTACAACCAGTCTGCCCATACATTAGAGCAACACGATTCTGGCTAAAAAGAGAATCACGTTTTTTTGTTAAGCATAAAAAGATCACGATTTGCGGCGTAACATCATCTTTCACATTATGCAAAAAAAAAAAAAAAAAAAAAACACAACACACACAGGTTAACGTTACATTTTACGTTACGTTTTTTTTATTCATTAAAGTGTATTTTTTTCCCCAAAATTTGAAAAAACGCTGCGCATATACAGTGTGACATAAAATATTGCAACAACCGCCATTCTGTATAATGTTTGGAGGTTCAAAGTAATTTTCTAGCAAAAAATTGTGAGGGGGTTTGAATCAGGATCGTGATTTTTTTTAACAATTATACGTGCAGCTCCACCATACTCCATGTATGGTAGAGCTGCACGTATAATTGTTAAAAAAAATCAAAGTTTGGTCGGTTCCTGCTGCACTGGCCAAATTTTGATCCGTCTATGCCTTAAAGTGGATGTAAACCGATTCATGAAATTTGAGCTGGGCGCATATATCTGCAGTGTCTTCTTATCTCTCTTCAAAGCCCTGGGTCCCACGGCTTTCTCCTGTTTCATTCTCATCTTATCAGCATGATAACTTCTGACAAGTTCTTCGACAACTGTGATAAAACCAGCCTGAATTTTGTGTTAGGGTGGGTGCTATAAATAGATTAGCAGAGAGCTAGTCTATTCACAACACATCTCTGCAAGTCTTTGTCTATGTGAGGGGAGGGGGGGGGGTGCGCCTTTCCTCCAATCTCCAAGCTGTCTTACAGTGTACGGCAAGAATCCACACCCACAGGTGAATCAGGAAGAGAAAATTCTAACAGGACATGCACTTTATAAACAGTATACTGTATAAAGCTGAAGACAGCAGATATACATGTAAAAAGTCCCACTCTGTGTGTCTCATGGAAGCTCAGAACAGGGCTAGGGAGCAGGCAGGCACACACGCGTGCCCCTATAATAAGTGGGTTGTTTTGGGGGCAATCAGGGAGTGGTTCAGTCAGAAGTGCCAGTGGGGGACCCAAAAAAAAAAAAAAAAGTGGATCAAAGCTTCTCTGTGCAAACCCATTGCACAGAGCAGGCAAGTATAAAATGTGTATAGAGTGGGGTGGGATTAAAACACCTGTCAGGTTTTTATTGCCGTCTGTGCCCCTGGTAAATAAATTCACTGATTTATCCTATTTACTGCTACCACCAAAAGTGAAATTGAAAGAAAATCCCAAATTTTGGGTTGCCCCCAGGACAGCAACACCCCTTTCACACTGACAGCGAAAGAAAAAAAAAATAAAAATACTGCGCGGGGGAAACTTCAACCTAGCAGCCAGCACTACTGTAAATATATAGAAAAAGTGCAGCGCTAAAATTGCAAAAGAATGATGTAAATAAGAATTATAATGTTACATATAAACTCATTAAAGTGATATGCAGTAGTGACCTTATCCAGCAATAAAATCATCCTATAAAGATAAACAATAAAACGCATGAATTCAAATAGTGATGAACTTCAACTGTATAGAATGTGAATCCACTGGAAAAATCTAGTGCATTAATATAGTGACTCCACCATAAACACACAGTTCAATATGTGAAGTTACAAATAAAGTCCAAATAAAAAATGCAATCCAGCAAACGTGTAGAAATCCAGCCGCCAGTGTGAACCTCGAGATAAAAAAAAAAAGAAAAAAAAGAGTAGTCACAAACACCACCAGCATAGAGGGGGGCTTACCAGATCGTGGTGACTTGGCAGGGCTTATGCCACCCAAGTCAGAAAAGGCTTTTTAGGTTAAATAAACCAGGTAAAGATGGCAGGTCCTGAGTCCGCGTCAGAATAAGTGAATCGGCGTCAGACCATCAATGGGATGTAACATATGGGCCCCAAAACGTAGAAGCTTGGTATCACGCGAGTAGTAACATGCAAATAAAAAGCTAGCATAGCGCGATACCGTTTTTTAAAAAAGTATTTAATGTAAATAATCTGATATATACACACTCACATTTAGAAGGACATGTTAAACATGTACAGAAGCACAAAGCGATGTATGCAAAACAAACATCCCTTATAAAAGTATGGTGACCCTATAATGAGCTTAACACCAGAAATGGTTCCTCCTTACATCACTTCCTGTTGATCCCGGAAGGGGCTAGACAGAGCCCCAAATCAATTAATCTTATCAATAAGGGAGCAGCCTGTCAAATGGAGCATTACTTGTAACACCGCAACACTAACGGTACAATTCCCCAGCCTACATAGTGACAGATCGATAAGCACGCCATCAGCCTTCCGGCCCGCCGCCAAAACGAGGCCCGGGCCAACAACATCCGGGTTCAAGGACGGCCAAGCCTCGCCATGAAAACGAGGCCCAGTCATACAAACAACTCGATAACACGATAACCAAGCCTCGATATGAAAGTGAGGCCCGGTATCGTGATTTCCGGATGTAATGCAGTGAGCGTACCGACACTATCAGAGAGGCGGAAGAACATCTCCATTGCTGACCCAAACCAATCCATGAAGAGTGTATGGCTCCAAACCTACCTATCACGTCCCCCAGAAAGGGTCAGAAAGGTTGCAACATAGGAACGTCTCTAGTGATGTAATCAAACATGTTGTAGAAGCGGTGTAGTCTGTTGACTGTAAATTCTTCAAATTACGGCTGCAGCACAAAATGGGGTCAACATTTACACTCATGTAGAGTAAAAATATCCACTCAACTGTAAGAATACACCAAATCAATAGATTATATATTTTTTTTTATGGTGGCAGCTGTCCGTAGGTATAAACCTGTTCCTATCGGTAGGCTTGAAGTGAGTACTCAATATGAATTGTTGTTCTAACCTTTCTATCGCAAGTTCCAAAAAATTGATCTTTGATGGGCTGGATTGGTATGGTAAAACAGTACCTCCATCATTATCATTGAGAACTGAAAAAAATTCCTCCAATGATTCTGAGGTACCAGCCCATAGGAGGACGACGTCATCTATGTACCTGGCCCACAGTTTCAACTGACAGCACCTGCCGAGCTGCGCTTTAGCAGAGCTTTTCGGCCTTTAGCGGGCGGTTTTAACCCCAGAACAAAAGTTAAAAACTCCAGTTTTGCGGTGCTTTCAAATCGCTTTTAAAAGGCGCTATAGAAGGGCTGCCCATTCATTGCAGTGGGCAGGGCGTTTTGTGAATACAGCGCTCCCAACCCACCCCAAAGATGCTGCTTGCGGGACTTTTGGTAACCCTGCCATGTTTCCCTGGTCTAGGAGAAAGCATACAAAGTCCACACATTGACAGTGAACAGTGTGTTTGAAATAGAACATCGAGTCTTTTCAGGATTTTAGGGGCAAACTCTGCAGGATTTTCCACAAGAAATCACACTCTACAGAGTTAAATGCTTTAACAGCATCTAAAATGTATTACCACTCTAGGACCTACCTAATCATGTGTGGTTTGCAAGTTTATATAAAAAGGAAAAAAAGAAATCATGTTACAAACCCCAAAGTCCCAGAGCAAAAATCTCAACTTCCATCAGGAAGGGGAGGAGTTGCTGATATTAAAGAGCTAATAAAGTGTCATTCATATAGAACACGTCAAGTGCTGGATGACCATATTTTGGATGGCTTATAACAATTTGGGATTAAGATTTATCCGTTATTGTTATATATTATATATTCTTTTGAAGTATGTTCTATAGGGTTTCAGTATTACCATAGGGCATTAGAATTTTTGACCCAATGATACTTCTAGGTGGAGTGTTGAGTCTATGCCAGGGTATTTATACATGATTTGTTGTGGATATTTAGGGTGGCGTTTACCCAGTGATAAACCATGTCTAGAGTGGATGTACTAAATACTGAATACAGTAAACCCCCGCTATATTGCGGTTCAGTTATTGCGGTCCCGGTATATCGCGGTATTTTAATTAGGACCTGTTATTCTGATATTGTGGTAATATTTCGCCATTTTCGCAGTTATGTACTCTATTTTTTACTGTACTGTACAGTATACTGTGCTGTTAAGACAATATTTTTGTGTTTTAAAAATCCTCTTGATCTCTCTCTCTATCTTTAATGTGTTTCTATTGCATAAAAGTGTGTTTAACCACTTCAGCCCCGGACCAATTTGCAGCTAAAGGACCAGGCCCCTTTTTGCAATTCGGCACTGCGTCGCTTTAACTAACAATTGCGCGGTCATGCGACGTGGCTCCAAAAAAAAAAAATTGGCGTCCTTTTTTTCCCACAAATAGAGCTTTCTTTTGGTGGTATTTGATCGCCCCTGCGGTTTTTATTTTTTGCGCTATAAACAAAAATAGAGCGACAATTTTGAAAAAAATGCAATATTTTTTACTTTTTGCTATAATAAATATCCCCAAAAAATATATAAAAAAACATTTTTTTTCCTCAGTTTAGGCCGATACGTATTCTTCTACATATTTTTGGTAAAAAAAATCGCAATAGCGATTATTGATTAGTTTGCGCAAAAGTTATAGCGTTTACAAAATAGGTGATAGTTTTATAGCATTTTTATTAATATTTTTTTTTTATTAGTAATGGCGGCGATCAGCGATTTTTATTGTGACTGCGACATTTTGGCGGACACATCGGACATTTTTGACACATTTTTGGGACATTTGTCATTTATACAGCAATCAGTGCTATTTAAATAGCACTGATTCCTATGTAAATGACAGTTGTAGTTAGGGGGTTAACCACTAGGGGGCGGGGAGGAGTCAGTGTGACGTGTGTGTGTTTTTTTTACAGTAGGGGGGCGTGGCTGTACGTGTGACGTCATTGATCGGCGTTCCCGATGACAGGGAACCGCCGATCACTGACAGTCAGTGTAGGAAGCGCGGGGAGAGGTTTGTTTACATAGACCTCTCCCCGTTCTTCCGCTCCGTAACCCGATCGCGGGATACCAGCGGCGATCGGGTCCGCTGGTCCCCCGCGGCCGGGGTCACGGAGCTCCCGACCGGGTCGCGAGCGCGCCGCTAGCGGCGCGCGCGCGACCCACGGGCAGGCACATGCACGATCATGTACAGGTACGTGATTCTGCCTGCCCGAGCCATTCTGCTGACGTATATATGCAGTGGCCGGTCGGGAAGCGGTTAAAGACCTTTAAATGCTATTAAAAAATTAACAAAACATGCCTAGGGTGTATTTAAATAGGGTCTTTCTATTTCGCGGTTTTTCACTTTTCGCGGGTGGGTCCGGAACATAACCCCAGCGATGGAGGGGGGTTTACTGTAACTTAGATTAAGCAAAGGGATAGAATTTTCACATTTACCTGCAAGACAGATAGATCTATAGAGCTCCGGGTGATGTGGATACTTATTTGGTTTTGGGATTAATATAAAATGAATGCTTCCTCCATTGAGCTAGGCAGAGGGAAGCTTCAAACATTGATGAAGTAGTTTCAGGGCTAGAAAATCAAGGTAAGTAGCATAAAATTCTATAAGTAGACCATCAGCGGCTGGTGATTTAGCTCTATCAAAGAGAGTAAATGGCTGTTTAAAATTTCCTTTATTGTAAAAAGCATTTCTAACAACTAGGTTTAGGTTACATTAAATGGGGGTAAAGTGATATGTTGTAGGCAATGTGACAAGTGTAACAGTAACATAAATAAATAAATAAAATCTTATGTATTGAAAAGGCCATACATTAAAACAAAAGCAGATGTTCCTATTCTCTCCCGACTATACACAGCCAAACTAGTAGGAACTTTTTACCCAAATAATAAACTTGAAACAAAAACTATACCACTGAAAAAGAAGCAAGAGTAATAGCCTTATATGGGACATAAAGAAGAAGAACTGAGGGAAGGTAAATGAGCGATTCACTGCTGGGTCACAAGCACTGTGGGGGTTATTTACTAAAGGCAAATCCACTTTGCACTACAAGTGCACTTGGAAGTGCAGTTGCTGTAGATCTGAGGGGGACATGCAAGGAAAATAAAAAACAGCATTTTAGCTTGCACATGATTGGATGATAAAAATCAGCAGAACTTTCCCTCAGATCTACAGCGACTGCACTTCCAAGTGCTCTTGTAGTGCAAAGTGGATTTGCCTTTAGTAAATAACCCCCTGTGTGTGTGTATAATGCTACCTCATCATTTAACTACTCTCAGTATACAATCAGCAATTCCAGAAGGTGCACAAGGAAACTGGGTAAATGCCAAACAGGATGTTAAAGTTCACATGCCTAAAGTCCAAGATTTCATGATACCAGCATAGTCAGGATAATCCAACAACTGCTTTATGCTGGTAGAATAGTCAGCTGTTATATACGCCCAAGCTAAGAGGTGGCCTGGGAGTCCTGGACTTAGCTAAATACTTTCATGCAGCACAACTAATCCATTTCCATTCTTTATCACCTCAACCCACTTGGATGAAATTGGAATCCTCCCTACATCCCACAAAGCCAATCAGCCATTTATATGTGGCTGAAATCAAGACAGGCCAGTTATGATGTGTCCCACATTATCACTCATTACATTTGTGGGATAGATTAAGGAAGCATCACGGTTTGAAGACCCCACATACTCCCATGGCTCCTGTGGTCTGCAACCCTGACTTCACTCCAGGTCTCAATCTCCACACCTTTGCCTGGTGGACCAACAAGGGTTTGGTGCGCATTGTTGACCTTTGCAATCAGAGGGATCTTATCTATAGAAACCCTACGAGACAAATATCATCCCAAACCTAGAACTTTCATTATGTTCAAATTGTGCATTTTTTGAAATCCCTACAGCGTACATCTGATATTACCACATCTACCTCGATGGAGTATTTGTGTAGGTCCTTTGATAAGCACACTGGCCACATGTCTAAAATCTATAATGTTCTGACTGCCAAGTCAGAAAAACTGTTTTATATGATGAAGTGGGAACAAGATATAAGCAAAACATTTGAAATAGATAAATGGTCCAAAATGTCAGTGTGCGTCAAAATCATACATAAATACCTCATTGATTGAAGCGAATTATAAAAAGGTATTGATGAGATGGTACATGGTTCCGACGAGAATAGCAGTGCATGTCACAGGGGCCTCTTCCTTATGTTTCCAAGGGTGACGGATGGTGGTCTCCAAAGTGAATCGCTTCTGGATTCGCATGTAAAGTTCATTTATTCACTTACACAGGTGAATCTACTCAAATCACCACAGCAAGCTCTTTTGGGACGATCAGTTGATGGAACACCAAGACATGCAGGAGAACTTTATTTTTACGGCAGCTAGGATAGCGATAGCTAGGTCATGGAGGACACCTACAATTCCCTTGGACTTGGCGAAAAACAAGTTGTCATAACAAGTTGGTAAACAAATGGCTTTTCGCCAATTCTATAAGACAAAACAAGCTAATTTTGATAAGATCTGGGAAACATGGATTAAATACTTGTCTGACCCCTTGTGAGTTGCCAGGGTTCAGACGAGCTCATACTATGGAGTGCACTTCCTTCTTCGGTATTCTAGCCGCTTTTTTTTCTATTCTTCTTTTCCCCCTCTTTTCTTTGGTTAACCCCTTTCCTTATACTATCCCTGCAGTGCCAGGGAGATGGACGTTATGAACTATATACCAATAAGTATATCATTAAAAGGGAAGGTTATCATACCCTGTCAAAATGCTGGATTTAGGGTCTGTACTTCTAGACCACACTGATCCCATGATGAATGGGACAGGGGATGCTGGCCTAGATGCTATGTTACCATGGATTTCCTCCACCTTCCTCTTGTCGAGTGTGGGCGAGTGACAGGGAAACCTTAAGATACTTATAGTTGCCTCCAGGGTGCAGAAATGTTGTTTTGTTGTATCATTTTTTTTCTTCCTATCGCTGATATGGTGTAAGGAGCGGTAACGGGTATGCAGGTCATAAGATGCTAAAAATTCTTCCTGAAATGTTCTCTGTACTGCGATACAGATATGATACGCTGTTCAATCTCTTAACTTTGTAATTGTCAATAAAAAACATTGAAACAGAATAGTCAGCTGTAATCCAAGTAATACGTTGCTATCAAAGAGACATGTCGCTGGAAACAGATATTTTTTAACTTTTTTTAATAACGCAAGAGTACTTCTAAAAAGGTAGGTGAAAAGGAGCGCCTGATATCCAGTGAAGGCAAGTGGGAAAGCGAGTTTGTAATCGTTTATTGATAGTAGAAACAAGTAATTGAGCAAACGTGTTTCGTCAAAAAAAATACTCCCCCCTTCCTCAGGGCTTTTGGACAGATGAGTGTACAAAAACATATATAGAAAAATATGAATGTGTACAAATGGAAAAGTGGTGGCTCAAAATATCATTAAAATTGTAAGCAAAAACATCTTTTTTTTTTTTTTGTTATAAGAAGTATATGGAATAAAACATATGAAAACGATATCTATATCTCACAAAAGTGAGCACACATTTGTGTAAATATTTTATTATATCTTTTCATGTGACAACACTGAAGAAATTACACTTTGCAACAATGTAAGTAGTGAGTGTATAGCAGTGCAAGTTTGCTGTCCCTTCAAAATAACAACACACAGGCATTAATGTCTAAACCGCTGGCAACCAAAGAGTACACCCCTAAGTGAAAATGTCCAAATAGGGCCCAAAGTGGCAATATTTTGTGTGACTACCATTATTTTTCAGCACTGCCTTAACCCTCTTGGGCATGGAGCTCCTTTACCCTCAGCTTCTTTAGCAAGGCAGTGGTCGTCTTGGGGAGGTGTGTTTGTTACGTTATAGAATCGTTATGTTGGAATACTGCCCTGCGGCCCAGTCTCTGAAGAGAGGGGATCGTGCACTGCTTCAGTATGACACAGTACATGTTGGCATTTATGGTCTCTTCAATGAACTGTAGCTCCCCAGTACCTGCAGCACTCATACAATGACTCAGCCCCAGACAATGATACTCGCACCACCATGCTTGACTGTAGGCAAGACACACTTGTCTTTGTACTCCTCATCTGGTTGCCGCGACACACGCTTGACACCATCTGAACCAAATAGGTTTATCTTGGTCTCATCAGACCACAGGACATGGTTACAGTAATCCATATCCTTAGTCTGCTTGCCTTCAGCAAACTGTTTGCAGGCTTTTTGTGCATCAGCTTTAGAAAAGAGGCTTCTTTCTGGGATGACAGTCATGCAGACCAATTTGGTGCAGTGTGCGGCATATAGTCTGAGGACTGACAGGCTGACCCCCAACCCCTTCAACCTCTGCAGTAATGCTGGCAGCACTCAGTCTATTTCCCAAAGACAACCTCTGGATATGATGCTGAGCACATGCACTCAACTTCTTTGGTCGACCATGGCAAAGCCTGTTCGGAGTGGAACCTGTCCTGTTAAATCGATGTATGGTCTTGGCACCGTGCTGCAGCTCAGTTTCAGGGTCTTGGCAATCTTCTTATAGCCTAGACCATCTTTATGTAGATACAAATAAAATAAAAATGTATCTGTAGCGCCATAACCCCTGCAGGGCGGCTATGTATTTTCTGGGCTTACCAATTACCTCCTCCTTGTAGCTCGTGGTTCGTTGTCTAGGGGTTCCCAGGGTTAGTACCCAGTAATTTAAGAAGCTGACACTCAAATGTCCCTTTGATGATTTTTATTTGCAAAAAGTAACGTTCAACTATAACACAGTCTCTTGGTTGGGAATAGAGGGTATGGGTGATAAAGCTCAGGCCCTTCAGAACTGCGGACATCAAATGAATGTCTCTTTCAGATAGCCCAGAGAGTAGCCACTCGCAACTGGGCACTTCACTGTTGGATAAACCCTTGTCTTTAGATCTAGCAGCCAACAAGTGATTCAAAGATTTGCAAAGTCTCTGCCACAGACTATGTTGTAACTGAAGGATAGGTTTATAAACTTTTCATATGGTACCTGAATCTTCCAGCAGTTTCGGCGATATCGTAGGAAATGCGGATCCAGTCAGTGTCCATACAATCTCAGCTCCCAGGCTCTTACCGAGCAGCCAGCTTCCTGGCCCTCCTCCGAAGAGTCCTCCCCGGTCGCTTGTACGAGTGGCTGTACCTCTCCAATGCCGAGAGTACATGGGACACTTCAGAATCCTCCTTCAGTTACTGGGCCTCGAACTAGCCAGTTCCGAGGCTCGGGAACGGACGGATCCCCACCCCAGACCATGAGGGCCTCTTGGGCTGGTTAGGGTGACCATGCTTACGGGGGCAGCAGACACTCCTGGAGCCGGGACCCCTCACGGGGTTAGTCCGGACCGGAACCAGGAATCAAAAAGCAAGCCAAAACCTGAACACGTGACTTCAGCATCTTAAGTACCCCTCCCCAGAATGCACAGTGGGGCCAGACGCGCCCGCTGATTGGCTCCGAGAAAATGGGTACCTAACACGTCCAACCAGTCTGTGTTCTCAGCCTGTCACAGGTGCTCAATTCACCTATGACCAGGGGGAACTCCAGTACAGCCCAGTCAAACTGACGCCAAAGTAAATGACCTAAACAATTAACCCCCCAGAACTCAGTTACAGTTCTGGAAAAACAAAATTTACACATATAGCGCACACTTTAGAAAAAAGTGTCGGCGCTACATATCCTTGGCCTTGTTTATATTGTATGTCGCCCTCCAATGCTGCTTACTGCGATGGCCAGTGGTGCTTTTTTTGTATCACTGTGTATTGGTCAGGCAACGCACTGACACCTTCGCAGCCATTGAGTCAGTGTGCCATTGAGCCATTGCTCAGTGTGCTCCTGTACCTTTAAAAGGGGTGGGCTCCCCTTCAGTTCACCTGCCCTCCATCTATCCATCAGAATGCATGTGCTTCCACTGTGGAGACACTTATAAGTTAGTGTTAGGGACCAAATAACAGCGTGCCGTGGCAAGGCTCTGTGGCTTACAAAGGCATACAGATGAAACCCCTGCTTTTAACGCATACTGTTAGACAGGTTTAATTGGTTGTCTGTGAGCTGGTCGTTAAGTAAGCTTGTTTTTTTATGTGGATTTATACTTGGCCTTGTTTACGTCTTTATGTAGAGCAACAATTCATTTTTTTTCAGATTCTGAGAGAGTTCTTTGCCATGAGGTGCTATGTTGAACTTCCAGTGACCAGTATGAAAGAGTGAGAGTGATATGCACCAAATTTAAACACACCTGCTCCCCATTCACACTTGTAACACCAACGAGTCACATGACACTGGGGAGGAAAAAATGGCTAATTGGGCCCAATTTGTACATTTTCACTTAGGGGTGTACACACTTGTTGATTTTCAGGGGACAGCAAATTTACACTGTTATACAAGCTGTACACTCACTCCTTTACATTGTAGAAAAGTGTAATTTCTTCAGTGTTGTCACATGAAAAGATATAATAAAATATTTACAAAAATGTGAGGGGTGTACTTACTTTTGTGAGATACTGTATCGATTTATCTACATACACACTATATTCCCAAAAGTATTGGGACACCTGCCTTTACACTCACATGAACTTTATTGATATCCCAGTCTTAGTCCATAGGGTTCAATATTGCGTTGGCCCACCCTTTGCAGCTATGAGAGCTTCAACTCTTCTAAAAAGGCTGTCCAGAAGGTTTAGAAGTGTGTCTATAGGAATGAGAAAGCCTGGCAGCTCGCAGTGTCCACTCGAATTCTTCCCCAAAGTGTTCCATCGGGTTGAGGACAGTCAAGTTCCTCCACCACCAACTCGCTCATCCAGGTCTTTATGGACCTTGTTTGTGCACTGGTGCACAGTCATGTTGGAATAGGAAGGCTGATGCCTTCAAGGAGAAGTACAGCCAAAGCTCGTCTGGCTGTACTTCTAGAGATCAAAGAAGTGCAGTTCATTCTGCACTCCTGTGACCCATTTTCAGCAGACAGCGGGCTGAAGGCCGCTGTCGGTTGACGTCACAGAGCCGGTCCAGGCTCAGGAAAGATCGTGACCATATGGTCGGGATCCACCCATATTGCCTGGGGGGGGTGGGGGCAGAGCAGAGAGCTGGTGACTGTCAGGGAGCTCCGATTCTTGGAGAGAAAAAACAAATCCCATACTGCTCTTTTAAGAGTTCCCTTCACTACTGGAACTAAGGGACCAAGCCCAACCCCTGAAAAAACAACCCCACACCATAATCCCCCCTCCACCAAATGTTTTGGACCAGTGCACAAAACAAGGTCCATAAAGACATTGATGAGCAAGTTTGGGGTGGAGGAACTTGACTGGCCTGGACAGAGTCCTGACCTCAACCCGATAGAACACCTTTGGGATGAATTAGAGCGGAGACTGCGAGCCAGGCCTTCTTCTCCACATTAGTGTCTGACCTCACAAATGCGCTTCTGGAAGAATGGTCAAACATTCCAATAGACACACTCCTAAACCCTGGGGACAGCCTTCCCAGGAGTTGAAGCTGTTCTAGCTGCAAAGAGTGGGTTAACTCAATATTGAACCCTACGGACTAAGACTGGGATGCCATTAAAAGTTCATGTGCGTGTAAAGTTGTTTCCAAACTGCCATCCTAAAGTGTTAATATCCTGATGTATAAAATAAATTATTATAATAAAATATTTATATATTTTATTAGTACATAGGAAAAAAAAAAAAAAAAAAAAAAAAAACACACCATTCATCCCCTTAGGAGCCCCAATGGGACCCGTATCAGAGGTCAGGATAGACTATGAACCAAAAAGTGTATGTGTGGCACATAGTCCATTCCAACCTTTGGCTCGGTTACTTTTTGCTACTCTCAAACAATTACAAACTCACCTTCCAATTTGCATTCACTGTATATCGGGTGCTCTTTTCCACCTACCTTTACAAGTGCATTTGGAAACGACCTCAAAGCCGCACCCAAAGGGTAGCAGACCAAGCTCCCAAAAAAGGGCTCACCCCCACTTTCTTTTTAAGTTGGGCAAAAATAATTGGAAGGAAATTCTTCCAACCTGCCCACGTCATCACCTACCCATTAACCAATAACTGATTGAGTCAGTCCTGTGTAATCTCCAACCCTAAAGAGCTACTTAAAAACCGGACCAGCAGCCTTCCCAGCACCGGATTAGAGCCAGCGGGACACCCGCCGCAGATGGCATCTAGTGGGGGAGACCCCCCCGCCACAAGTAAATGCCTGGAGGAACGGTCCGCCACAACCTCGGACCCTAGTTTGTCTGCGGAAGAACAAGCAGGCCTCAAGATGGTGGCCGCAGCCCAGCCACGCGAACAGATCTCAGAGTGACGGAACAGAGGCAAGTGATAGCCCCAGCTACTCTCTCCTTTACTCCCTCGATGGTCAGTGGCAATCCCCCAAGTCCAAATCCCATCCCCAGCCTCAACAGTGTCGCTTATAGAGCGAATGAGGGAGACCTATGGACTGTCCCCATTGGAAGTAACCCCTACATGCCCAGATCCTCTGGCCGCCCCAGAGCTATCAGATCTGGTTAGTCCCCTTACTGCAAGTGACTTGTTCACAAAGCTATTAGGAGCAGTGGTTCTTAACCTCAGTCCTCATTACCCCCCACCAGGCCATGTTTTGGGAATTTCCCTTAGATAAAATAGCTGTCCAAAATACCAAGCCATTGACTTAGATTTAAAGCACCTGTGCAAGGGCAGCTGCACATACACACGCTGCCTATGATTGGTGGTGTGCAGTGCCGGCTTCCTGGCTGACTCATTCAGAACACGCCTGAACCCATCGCTACCTTTAACTGCTTGCCAATCTGCTCACGCCGATATACGTTGGCAGAAGGGCACGTACAGGCATAATAACGGCCTATCTAACTATGTGACATCAGCATTTCCCCGTTCTTCCTCTCCGTGAGACGATAGTGGGTATCCCCGCGGACATGGAGTCCGCAGGACCTGCGCTTGTTTTGTTGTATCATTTTTTTTTTTTCCTATCGCTGATATGGTGTAAGGAGCGGTAACGGGTATGCAGGTCATAAGATGCTAAAAATTCTTCCTGAAATGTTCTCTGTACTGCGATACAGATATGATACGCTGTTCAATCTCTTAACTTTGTAATCGTCAATAAAAAACATTGAAACAGAATAGTCAGCTGTAATCCAAGTAATACATTGCTATCAAAGAGACATGTCGCTGGAAACAGATATTTTTTTACTTTTTTTAATAACGCAAGAGTACTTCTAAAAAGGTAGGTGAAAAGGAGCGCCTGATATCCAGTGAAGGCAAGTGGGAAAGCGAGTTTGTAATAGTTTATTGATAGTAGAAACAAGTAATTGAGCAAACGTGTTTCTTCAAAAAAAATACTCCCCCCTTCCTCAGGGCTTTTGGACAGATGAGTGTACAAAAACATATATAGAAAAATATGAATGTGTACAAATGGAAAAGTGGTGGCTCAAAATATCATTAAAATTGTAAGCAAAAACATTTTTTTTTTTTTTTTTATAAGAAGTATATGGAATAAAACATATGAAAACGATATCTATATCTCACAAAAGTGAGCACACATTTGTGTAAATATTTTATTATATCTTTTCATGTGACAACACTGAAGAAATGACACTTTGCAACAATGTAAGTAGTGAGTGTATAGCAGTGCAAGTTTGCTGTCTCTTCAAAATAACAACACACAGGCATTAATGTCTAAACCGCTGGCAACCAAAGAGTACACCCCTAAGGCCCCTTTCACACTGGGGCGGTGCGGGGCGGCGACGGTAAAGCAGCGCTATATTTAGCGCTGCTTTACCATCGTTTTACCCGCGGTATGCGGCCGCTAGCGGGGTGGTTTTAACCCCGCTAGCGGCCGCAAAAGGGTTAAAAACCTCCGCAAAGCGCCGCTGCAGCGGTGGTTTGCGGGCGGTATCCCCGCGGTTTCCCATTGATTTCAATGGGAAGGAGCGGTATAGGAGCGGTAAATACACCGCTCCTTCACCGCTCCAAAGATGCTGCTAGCAGGACTTTTGTTGCGGTCCTGCTAGAGCACCGCTCCAGTGTGAAAGCCCGCCGGCTTTCACACTGGAGTGAATGGGGCCGGTTTTTTCAGGCGGTATACAGGCGCTATTTTTAGCACTGTACCGCCTGAAAACCGCCCCAGTGTGAAAGGGGCCAAAGTGAAAATCTCCAAATAGGCAATATTTTGTGTGACTACCATTATTTTTCAGCACTGCCTTAACCCTCTTGGGCATGGAGCTCCTTTACCCTCAGCTTCTTTAGCAAGGCAGTGGTCGTCTTGGGGAGGTGTGTTTGTTATGTTATAGAATCGTTATGTTGGAATACTGCCCTGCGGCCCAGTCTCTGAAGAGAGGGGATCGTGCACTGCTTCAGTATGACACAGTACATGTTGGCATTCATGGTCTCTTCAATGAACTGTAGCTCCCCAGTACCTGCAGCACTCATACAATAACTCAGCCCCAGACAATGACACTCGCACCACCATGCTTGACTGAAGGCTTGTCACACTTGTCTTTGTACTCCTCATCTGGTTGCCGCGACACACACTTGACACCATCTGAACCAAATAGGTTTATCTTGGTCTCATCAGACCACAGGACATGGTTCCAGTAATCTATATCCTTAGTCTGCTTGCCTTCAGCAAACTGTTTGCAGGCTTTTTGTGCATCAGCTTTAGAAAAGAGGCTTCCTTCTGGGATGACAGTCATGCAGACCAATTTGGTGCAGTGTGCGGCGTATAGTCTGAGGACTGACAGGCTGACCCCCAACCCCTTCAACCTCTGCAGTAATGCTGGCAGCACTCAGTCTATTTCCCAAAGACAACCTCTGGATATGATGCTGAGCACATGCACTCAACTTCTTTGGTCGACCATGGCAAAGCCTGTTCGGAGTGGAACCTGTCCTGTTAAATCGATGTATGGTCTTGGCACCGTGCTGCAGCTCAGTTTCAGGGTTTTGGCAATCTTCTTAGAGCCTAGACCATCTTTATGTACATACAAATAAAAGAAAAATGTATCTGTAGCGCCATAACCCCTGCGGGGCGGCTATGTATTTTCTGGGCTTACCAATTACCTCCTCCTTGTAGCTCGTTGTTCGTTGTCTAGGGGTTCCCAGGGTTAGTACCCAGTAATTTAAGAAGCTGACACTCAAATGTCCTTTTGAGGATTTTTATTTGCAAAAAGTAACGTTCAACTATAACACAGTCTCTTGGTTGGGAATAGAGGGTATGGGTGATAAAGCTCAGGCCCTTCAGAACTGCGGACATCAAATGAATGTCTCTTTCAGATAGCCCAGAGAGTAGCCACTCGCAACTGGGCCCTTCACTGTTGGATAAACCCTTGTCTGTAGATCTAGCAGCCAACAAGTGATTCAAAGATTTGCAAAGTCTCTGCCACAGACTATGTTGTAACTGAAGGATGGGTTTATAAAAACTTTTCCTATGGTACCTGAATCTTACAGCTACGGCGATACCGTAGGAAATGCGGATCCAGTCAGTGTCCATACAATCTCAGCTCCCAGGCTCTTACCGAGCAGCCAGCTTCCTGGCCCTCCTCCGAAGAGTCCTCCCCGGTCGCTTGTACGAGTGGCTGTACCTCTCCCATGCCGAGAGTACATGGGACACTTCAGAATCCTCCTTCAGTTACTGGGCCTCGAACTAGCCAGTTCCGAGGCTCGGGAACGGATGGATCCCCACCCCAGACCATGAGGGCCTCTGGGGCTGGTTAGGGTGACCATGCTTACGGGGGCAGCAGACACTCCTGGAGCCGGAACCCCTCACGGGGTTAGACCGGACCGGAACCAGGAATCAAAAAGCAAGCCGAACCCTGAACACGTGACTCCAGCATCTTAAGTACCCCTCCCCAGAATGCACAGTGGGGCCAGACGCGCCCGCTGATTGGCTCCGAGAAAATGGGTACCTAACACGTCCAACCAGTCTGTGTTCTCAGCCTGTCACAGGTGCTCACTTCAAATATGACCAGGCAGAACTCCAGTACAGCCCAGTCAAACTGACGCCAAAGTAAATGACCTAAACAATTAACCCCCCAGAACTCAGTTACAGTTCTGGAAAAACAAAATTTACACATATAGCGCACACTTTAGAAAAAAGTGTCGGCGCTACATATCCTTGGCCTTGTTTATATTGTATGTCGCCCTCCAATGCTGCTTACTGCGATAGCCAGTGGTGCTTTTTTTGTATCACTGTGTATTGGTCAGGCAACGCACTGACACCTTCGCAGCCATTGAGCTGCATGCTGGGTGCTCAGTGTGCTCCTGTACCTTTAAGAAGGGGTGGGCTCCCCTTCAGTTCACCTGCCCTCCATCTATCCATCAGAATGCATGTACTTCCACTATGGAGACACTTATAAGTTAGTGTTAGGGACCAAATAACAGCGTGGCAAGGATCTGTGGCTTACGCATGCATTTACAAATGCATACAGATGAAACCCCTGCTTTTAACGCATACTGTTAGACAGGTTTAATTGGTTGTCTGCGAGCTGGTCGTTAAGTAAGCTTGTTTTTTTATGTGGATTTATACTTGGCCTTGTTTACGTCTTCATGTAGAGCAACAATTCTTTTTTTTTCAGATTCTGAGAGAGTTCTTTGCCATGACGTGCTATGTTGAACTTCCAGTGACCAGTATGAAAGAGTGAGAGTGATATGCACCAAATTTAAACACACCTGCTCCCCATTCACACTTGTAACACCAATGAGTCACATGACACTGGGGAGAAAAAAATGGCTAATTGGGCCCAATTTGTACATTTTCACTTAGGGGTGTACACACTTGTTGATTTTCAGGGGACAGCAAATTTACACTGTTATACAAGCTGTACACTCACTCCTTTACATTGTAGAAAAGTGTAATTTCTTCAGTGTTGTCACATGAAAAGATATAATAAAATATTCACAAAAATGTGAGGAGTGTACTTACTTTTGTGAGATACTGTATCAATTTATCTACATACACACTATATTACCAAAAGTATTGGGACGCCTGCCTTTACACTCACATGAACTTTATTGATATCCCAGTCTTAATCCATAGGGTTCAATATTGCGTTGGCCCACCCTTTGCAGCTATGAGAGCTTCAACTGTTCTAAAAAGGCTGTCCAGAAGGTTTAGAAGTGTGTCTATAGGAATGAGAAAGCCTGGCAGCTCGCAGTGTCCACTCGAATTCTTCCCCAAAGTGTTCCATGGACAGTCAAGTTCCTCCACCCCCAACTCGCTCATCCATGTCTTTATGGACCTTGTTTGTGCACTGGTGCACAGTCATGTTGGAATAGGAAGGCTGATGCCTTCAAGGAGAAGTACACCCAAAGCTCGTCTGGCTGTACTTCTAGAGATCAAAGAGGTGCAGTTCATTCTGCACTCCTGTGACCCATTTTCAGCAGACAGCGGGCTGAAGGCCGCTGTCGGTTGATGTCACAGAGCCGGTCCAGGCTCAGGAAAGATCGTGACCATATGGTCGGGATCCACCCATATTGCCTGGGGGGGGGGGGGTGGGGGCAGAGCAGAGAGCTGGTGACTGTCAGGGAGCTCCGATTCTTGGAGAGAAAAACCAAATCCCATACTGCTCTTTTAAGAGTTCCCTTCACTACTGGAACTAAGGGACCAAGCCCAACCCCTGAAAAAACAACCCCACACCATAATCCCCCCTCCACCAAATGATTTGGACCAGTGCACAAAACAAGGTCCATAAAGACATTGATGAGCAAGTTTGGGGTGGAGGAACTTGACTGGCCTGGAACAGAGTCCTGACCTCAACCCGATAGAACACCTTTGGGATGAATTAGAGCGGAGACTGCGAGCCAGGCCTTCTTCTCCACATAGACACATAGTGTCTGACCTCACAAATGCGCTTCTGGAAGAATGGTCAAACATTCCCATAGACACACTCCTAAACCTTGTGGACAGCCTTCCCAGGAGTTGAAGCTGTTATAGCTGCAAAGAGTGAGTTAACTCAATATTGAACCCTACGGACTAAGACTGGGATGCCATTGAAAGTTCATGTGCGTGTAAAGTTGTTTCCAAACTGCCATCTTAAAAAGTGTAAATATCCTGATGTATAAAATAAATTATTATAATAAAATATTTATATATTTTATTAGTACATGGGGGAGAAAAAACAAAACAAAAAAAAAAAAAAAACACACCATTCATCCCCTTAGGGACCCGTATCAGAGGTCAGGATAGACTATGAACCAAAAAGTGTATGTGTGGCTCATAGTCCATTCCAACCTTTGGCTCAGGTACTTGTTGCTACTCTCAAACAATTACAAACTCGCCTTCCAATTTGCATTCACTGTATATCGGGTGCTCTTTTCCACCTACCTTTACAAGTGCATTTGGAAACGACCTCAAAGCCGCACCCAAAGGGTAGCAGACCAAGCTCCCAAAAAAGGGCTCACCCCCACTTTCTTTTTAATTTGGGCAAAAATAATAGGAAGGAAATTCTTCCAACCTGCCCACGTCATCACCTACCCATTAACCAATAATTGATTGAGTCAGTCCTGTGTGATCTCCAACCCTAAAGAGCTACTTATAAAAAAAAAAAAACAGCAGCCTTCCCAGCACCTGATTAGAGCCAGCGGGACACCCGCCGCAGATGGCATCTAGTGGGGGAGACCCCCCGCCACAAGTAAATGCCTGGAGGAACGGTCCGCCACAACCTCGGACCCTAGTTTGTCTGCGGAAGAACAAGCAGGCCTCAAGATGGTGGCCGCAGCCCAGCCACGCGAACAGATCTCAGAGTGACGGAACAGAGGCAAGTGATAGCCCCAGCTACTCTCTCCTTTACTCCCTCGATGGTCAGTGGCAATCCCCCAAGTCCAAATCCCGTCCCCAGCCTCAACAGTTTGGCTTATAGAGCGAATGAGGGAGACCTATGGACTGTCCCCATTGGAAGTAACCCCTACATGCCCAGATCCTCTGGCCGCCTCAGAGCTATCAGATCTGGTTAGTCCCCTTACTGCAAGTGACTTGTTAACAAAGCTATTAGAGTATTAGAGCCATTAGAGGCCTAGCACAAACTGCTGCTAAAATTACAAATGACATCCGATCTGACTTTCAAAACTTGGGCTCTACAATGGAAGCAATTGAACATAAATTGTAAATCACGGTCTCTAGGGCCAATCAGAACACAGACATCCATGAGCTCCAAGTCCAGCTTGATGTAGCCCTTTCCAGGATCGACGATCTTAAAAAATTTATTGAGGAGGGATAACTTAAGGATCCATTACAAATATCCCCACAGCAGTGCAGGATCTTATGAACAATAAATTCTCTTTTAAGGGTAAATCCTACACCTTCTCAAGCTTCCCGGAAGGAGAGTGGCTCCTCCTGAACCTCAAGCGCTCCGACACCCACGGGAAACCCAGAGTGGGTCCCCTTTAAATTAGGGACCTATCTTGATCTTCACATCTATAACTCAAAATAAACTAGGAGAGTCAAATATTAGGTGTCAGTCCCCTAATAGGTTGAGTGTTAATCTAATTTCGGCCATACAATAGGCCTGCCCCCTACCACCTCCCTACTCCCTTATTTTCCTCCCTCCCTACCCTACCTAGACCAACTACCTTTACCCTCCCTTCTCCCTCCCTCTTCCCACAAACTTCAGCGTATCAAGTTTGCAGATTGGTGTCCTGCTGGTTTTGATTCTATAAATAGCTAGTTGCAAAAAGATTACTGTTTTAAGGTTGGTTGCAGCCGGGGTAGTTGCTGTGCGCCCCTTCCTGCCCTCTGGACATGGTTTTCACATGCCCATACGGCAGGCCTCTAGCCTTTTTGAAGGGCTATGACAGAATGTATTTTTTGAATGACTGGAGGAACCTTTCCTCCTCCTCTCCTTCTGGGCCTATTTTAGGCCTTTTTGTTCTGATTTCGCCTTCTCTCTTTTTCTAACCCTCTTTTTTTGCCTAGCTGGTTCCAGACGCCACGTTTTCCAGAGGCTCCACCTAGAACCCCAGTTTCCAATCAAACCTCCCCAGGAAACCCCCCCCCCCCCCCCCCCCCCCGGTGCCAGCTCTGTATCAAGGTGAGCGACGATGACGAGGATAGTCACCTAACCTGCTTGCTACATGGCTGGTGACATAACATCCACCCCTCTACTCTGTATAGTCTCCCATAACTCGCAGGGTTTTAACTCCCCAGTAAAGATACGAAAAGGCCTTCAGGCCTACAAATCCCACAAAATTGACATTGCGCTACTGCAGGAAACCCACTTCCCGAAAAGGTATACACCCCACCTTTTTCCATGCACATTATCCCCAATTTTTCACAATTGGAACATAGAGACCCGGAGGGAAGATTTCTCTTGGTAAAGGGCATTATGGAAGACCAAACTATATTCCATCATCTCCTGCTAGCTATGCCCCCAGACAGACTAAATTTTTCCACACAATGTTCCATACTCTAGGACCTCTGGTGGGGGGGGGGGGGAGGAGGAGGAGGAAGGTACTGGGTGTATGATAGTTTATATCCAAACGAGACTATACCCACATCCATCGTAGGCTAGAATAGACCATATACTCGTTTCCACATCACATATACCTTTAGCCAGGGATCCTCAAACTACGGCCCTCCAGCTGTTTCGGAACTACACATCCCATGAGGCATTGTAAAACTAACATTCACAGACATGACTATGCATGATGGGAATTGTAGTTCCTGAACAACTGGAGGACCATAGTTTGAAGACCCCTGCCTTTAGCTCTCAAATCCACCATTAAGGATACAGTATGGTCGGACCATTCAATGGTCCTTCTCTCCCATGTAATGACTTGATAAAATCACAACTCTCCCACTGGAGACTCAACAAATCAATTCTCAGCGACCCCATCAGAGTAACGGAACTTGAAAAAGCTCTAAGACCCCTTTCATACAGAAGCGTTTTTTCAGGAGCTTTTGGGCTAAAAATATCACCTGTCCACTGAGGTGATGCACTGGCAGGTCGTTCAAAAAACTTCTGTAAGCAGCATCTTTGAAGCGGTGAAGGAGCGGTGTTATACATATGCTTCTAAAGTGCCCCTGCCCATTAAAATGAATGGGCAGCGCCAGACCGCCACCAAAGCGCTGCTGCAGTGGCGCTTTGCGGGTCGTTTTAACCCTTATTCGGCCGCTAGCAGGGGTTAAAAGCGCCCCACTAGCGGCCAAACACCTCTGCAAAAACGACTGTAAAGCTCCTCAAAGAATACTTTCTCCTCAATGATTCGGAGGGAATCTCAGCTGAGACTCTCAAAGCGACAAAGCGGGGAAAATGTATTCAAAAAGCAACACAGTTGAAAAAAGGAAAGGCAAATTGACATCCAAAAACTCAAAAAAGGATTTCTCCCCACTCTGGGCCCTGCACAAGAAAGACCCCTCGAAAGTCTATCTCTGAATTGGACACATCTCGCCTGGCCTTAAACTTAGCGCTGACAGTTAAAGCTGAAAAGCAATATAAGTTTTACCAGCAAAGAGACATCGGTCCCATGTTGGCGCGTCAACCTACCTCTTACCTCTTGCGTATAATGCATTCCTTCCAAGCTTTTTGCACTAAACAATATAGGGCAGACCCAGATGTTGACACGTTGATAAATTAATTTCTGGACGACATTCCACTTCCCACATTGGGGGAAGGGTCAGAGACCAACTCGAAGCTCTCATCACAGCAGAAGAAGTAATGGAAGTCATCTAAAACCTGAGAGGGGGCTCCGTCCCAGGCCTAGATGGCTTCTCTGTCCCATATTACAAAACATTTGCAGAAACTAAAATGAAAAGGGGACCCCTTAAACAATCCACTGAATTCTGCGTTTATCTCAATTATTTCTAAACCTGACAAAGACACAGGGTATGCGAAGAACTACAGACCCATATCATTAATCAATAACAATCTGAAGATCCTGACCAAGATCTTAGCTAATAGAACAGCCTCATTTATCAATAAATACATACACAAAGACTAAGTAGGCTTTATACCTGGACATCAGGGACCGGATCAGGTAAGAGCTATAGATTTAATCTCAATTTTGTAATCAGGCTGGGATAGAGGCATATCCCAAGAGGGAATGCTCCTCTCTCTAGACCTTCAGAAGGCCTTTGATTCGGTCTCCTGGCCATATCTATTTGAGGTTTTAAGACGCTGGAGCTTTGGTCTGAACTTCATGGGGCTTATGAAAGCCCTGTACTCTGGTCCGGAAGCCAGGATCCGACTGCAGGGCTATTACTCTGATCCAATTAAGATCACCCGGGGCATTCGTCAGGGATGACCGCTTTCACCCCTAATCTTTGCCATAGTGATCGAATCAGACTAATATAACAATTTCGATCACTTCCAATCCAGATAAGGAAAATCATATAAAAGCCTTTCAGGGTAAAATATAAAAAAAAAATAAAATAATAATTTTGGGACAAGAAAGGATACCGCTTATCGAGACAAATCCTCTTTAGCCTTGGGTCTCCCTAACTTAGTCTGGTACTATCAGGTGGCCAGACTCACGCAACTATCCGCCATTCTACTCTAGATTAGAAAAAACAGACTGGGTGGTAATAGAGAGACAGGCAGCCCCAACATTCACACTTGACTTCCTTCTGTGGTGCCCCCCGAATAGACTCCCTAAAATGTCCCCAACTCTATCTTATTCTCTTTCCCTGTGGGATACTATGCAAAACCTTCCCTCTGGTCTCTGAAATCCAACCTCTAGCTCACATTTTTCATAATCTCCAATTTATTATACCTGGCATTGTTGTGGAAATTTTATGAAGATGTATTTTAACCGCTTTCCGACCGCATCCTGCACATATACGTCGGCAGAATGGCACGGCTAGGCAAAAGCACGTACGGGTACGTCCCCTTTAATTGCCTAGCCGTAGGGTGGTGCGCTCGCGACCCGGTCGGGAGCTCCGTGACCGCGGCCGCAGGACCAGCGAAGTCACAGAGCTGAAGAACGGGGAGAGGTCTGTGTAAACAAACCTCTCCCCGCGCTTCCTACACTGCCTGTCACTGATCGGCTGTTCCCTGTCATCGGGAAAGCCGATGACATCAGTGACATCAGATGTCAGCCACGCCCCCTACTATGTAAATAAAAAAAACAAAAAAAAAAAAAACACACACGTCACACTAACTCCTCCCCGCCCCCTAGTGGTTAATTCCTTCACTGCCATTTACATAGGAATCAGTGCATTTCAAAAGCACTGATTTCTGTATAAATGACAATGGTCCCAAAAATGTCCGATGTGTCCGCCATGTCGCAGTCACAAAAATATTAATAAAAATGGTATAAAACTATCCCCTATTTTGTAAACGCTATAACTTTTGAGCAAACCAATCAATAATCGCTAATTGCGATTTTTTTTTTTACCAAAAATATGTAGAAGAATACGTATCGGCCTAAACTGGAGGAAAAAAAAAATTTTTTTGATATATTTTTTAGGGATATTTATTATAGCAAAAAGTAAAAAATATTGATATTTTTTTCAAAATTGTCACTCTATTTTTGTTTATAGCGCAAAAAATAAAAACCGCAGGGGCAATCAAATACCACCAAAAGAAAGCTCTATTTGTGGGAAAAAGAGGACGCCAATTTTGTTTGGGAGCCATGTCACATGACCACGCAATTGTCAGTTAAAGCGACGCAGTGCCGAATCGCAAAAAGGGGCCTGGTCCTTTGGCTGCAAATTGGTCCGGGGCTGAAGTGATTAATATGCATTGTCACAGTGTCTCCCAGTGTTTGTTCTCTCGCAGCCCGCTGTAAAGAGCCAACTGGGGCAGACTGATGCTGGTTGAGATCTGTTAGGTAGCGGAAAACTTCCTGGGATTGGAGAGAGGCGTTTGCAGAGTGGGGGTATGTCCGCCAGCAAAAGGGCCCCTGTGCATTTCACAGACAATCGTCTGAGGGGATATGTTTGCTCTGCAAGGACATTATCGGTTATAGGTGGATGTACGCTCTTGTCTCTGCTGTGTCTGATCATCACATGTCGAGATTCGCAGTGTGCAGCGGCAGATAGCCTCCCATCCACAAGGAACGGTAGTATAAGGATTGCGATTAGTGGAATTGTAGTCATCGTTCATTGGTCATTGTATAAATTAGTTTATCCTGTGTTACATCCTTATTTGGTCATTTCCTGTAAGGTCACAAACTGTGTAGGAGGTGATTGGCTGTTGGAGACAAACCCTCCAGTTTGGGAATTCCTGTTTGTGTGTAAATAAAAGCAAGTGCACGGCTCGGAAAGGCAGTGATGCTGATGGAGCTGAGAACGTAAGCTATGGCTATGTCTGTTTACTTGGGGATATATGGAGTAATGGAATGATAGGTAAGGTACATTACATTATATCATTAGACGGAATGTGTGCTTAGTGTACAGCCAAATTTCCCGGACATCAAATTATTCAAATGGTGGCTAGATAAGGGCATGTACCGAATCCAAAACCTCTTTTCCTGCTCAGGACCACTCGCACTTAAAACATTGTGAAAATAAAACTGGAACTACCCATCTCAGAACAATTTAGAGTCCATCAAATCGCACACTTTTTCCCATACTCTATGGAAGACCAAACCTAATACTCCGGCGTTCACGGAATATAAGAGATGGTGTGGTAAGATCATGGAGCAAAAAGGAGACCTCTCCATAATCTATCCATCATTAGCTAGGCGAACTTCTAAACTTCAATACATGGAGAAAAATCTTCAAAACGAATGGGACCTGGAGAATTGGCACTTGTCTTTCTCCAGATCATTTAAGGGAATCTTTAACTCCTCTCTAATTGAAGCCAACCTTACGGTCATCACTAGATGGTACCTAGTCTCCACAAGGCTAGCAGCCATATATCCCTCCTCCTCCCAATTACGCTTCAGGGGTTGACACATGCTTGGCACTATGATCCACGTCTGGTGGAAATGCCCGAAAATTAGGGGGTATTGGAACAAAATCTTCCACCTCGATCGCAGAGTCACTGGATACTCGATTCCGATGAACCAAACAATAGCTCCACTGAACAGGCCCATCCCAAATATCCCCAACATACACAGAAATGAATCCTTTTTATGCTGTTGGGAGCCAAAATATCCATAACTAGGACCTGGAAAAAACCTGCGGTATCAATATTATGGACCAAAAGGAAAATATCTTGGATGATGACCCAGGAAAAAAAAAAAAAAATAGCATCATCCAAGATGAGTCTAAAAAAATTTGAAGCAATATGGGAACAGTGGGCTCATTATGTGGGCATCTCCCTGTTGCCTGGATCCAGCGACACATGAGCGCAAGAAAAGGCCTCTTGGTAACCAGCAAGTACTCTACTCTTTTTTCTCCCTCTTCTACCTTCTCAGTTAGCTCTACTACAGTTTTTGTTTGATTACTCAGACGAAGGATAATCCTGACATTGTTTAGAGTCACTCAGCACCTGTAAGTACCATGAACTCTTTAGTATGTTTAGTTATGTCATAATAATTCACAAAGGGATTTTCTGGAACAACCCAACCTCCAAACCATGCGCTTTAGTCCCTTACCGGCCTGGAGGCAAAATATGGGCTAAATTGAAGTTACAAAATGCCCCCCTAGCCCCAGCTGCTCCAAGACACATTGTGTTCCCAGTGGGGTGTCGGTAGCGGGGGGAGGCCCCCCTAACTTTCTAATATATTGAGACTTCCCCCACCAGAAGTGACCCATCTTAGGATTAACTACTTACTCTAAACAAGATAAATGTGTTGTATCTGATGTAATCTACTTAATATTACTTAATGTTTTGCTTCATCTCTTATGTAATGATGTTTTCTCCGAAAATCTAAATCTTTGAAAAATCAAAAAAATAATAGAAGGAATGGAAAAAGGTGATTCGGTAGCCAAGTCTCCATGAAAATGAGGTAGTAGAAAAGGGAAGTACTCAACGTAGGTTAATGGCCCCAAGCTGATTCTTCACAGCAAATGGTCGCACCACTGAAGCATTCCATCTGGCTGAGCGAAGAAGTCTTCTTTAATAACACATACCTGTGCTGAAGCATGGTGTATTTTAGACGAGGGGATGCCAATTTATTTTTAAAAAATTGGTGCAGTGATCTTGCCGTTCAATAAAGACTTCAGGATATACATCAATTTTGGAATAGAATATGTTGTTTTTAAATAAAATTTGATCAGTTTCCCTTGTAAGAAGATGGAGGATATCTACATGCTATAAGTTTGGTAGTTTGGCTTTGAATTCTCTAGGATGGTGGTGACCAAGGAGTCTCCAACGCAAAAAATGGGAAAGAACTTCTTTATGCTGGATATGGCAATCAGGGGTGTTTCAAGAAATCCTGTAGGATCGGATATATCTCCACTTTCTCTGGCAGTCCTGGAGATTACCTCATTGTAGTCTGTTTTCCAGGTTATCTTTGCATGACAGCCTGCAGTTGTATTTGGTACAGTTCTGGTGTAAGGGAGGAGGTTAGTATTCCAAGCTGCTCAAGGGAAATAGCCTCCAGCACCTTATTCATGGCAGTTTGTGTCTACTACGAAACCAGAGAAAGCTGTTCGCCATCGGAGATGGGGGCTGCCTCAATTATTGTCCTGGTGCCTAAATCTGTACAGCTTTGAATCTCCTTCTAAGACAAGGGGAATCTGGCTGTCCTTTGCAAAATAAGGAAAAAACTCCAAACTATATGGGTAAAAGTTTGCTACTCAGTAAGCAGATTCAGGAGTATAGGACACAGGTAAAACAGAGTTCCTAGAGTGTGCATATCATCACATGCTGCTACAGGCCACAAACCCCACCAAGAAGCATTTAAAAATGGTACTGTGGCCAAGTAGTGATCAAACTAATCGAAGAAAAGTAAACTCATATACTGAACTATTTGACCAATCTATATGCATTCAGTTAGAACCCTAAAATTGCAATCTACTATATATACCACCGTATCTTACTTTAAACTTAGTAGGGTGATTGTCTGGGAGTCCTTCTCGACAGCTGCAGCAGCTTCCCATGATATCAGTGCATTAGGTTTCCTCTGTAACAAACATACAAAACCATTTTTAGTTTTAACTTTGATTGACAAAGATTGCATAATATTGTATGAGATTGTATGAGATTGCTGTATACATGACTATTAAATCCATAATCAGAATGAAAAAACATTTAACAAATGACATTTTAAAATGTAACATGATTTAAAAGACAAAGGTTGTGTAACCCTTATGTTAATAAGGCTCCTTTTACACTAGCATCAGTATCTACCCCCCCCCCCCCCCCACCCCTCCCCAAACAACAAAAATGATCCATAATACATCGGTTTTCAGAGGACCTAGGAAGGATGCAGTCACCCCATTCCTTTTTTTTCTACTGCCAAATGGCGATTTTGCATTGCGTGACTGAGCCTCAACTAGGAGATGCCGTTGAGATGCAGTCCTGTGGCTCGACCAATCTCAGGTGCCAGATCAACTAGAAATTGCGCCCTGGCACCTGGTCATTTGTCAGCCCCAGTGGGTAGCATAGGGGGGCACAACGAGAGTCACTGAACAGGCATTACGGAACAGACTGCAGCCCTGCCCTCCCCGGGCAGGCGGCAGGCAGGCGTCACTGTGCTTCATGTGTATATGAGGCCGGGGTTCTGTCAGAGCAGGTTATAGGGGGAGAGGGGTGGGACTGAACAATGGTTTAGGGGAAATGCAGGGCTGTAGGGAAGTAGGAAGGGCAGGTGTGCGGAGCTGACAGGGGTGAAGTGGAGCACCTGCCAGGAATTGTCCCCTGTGTGGCTCTCAGCGACACCATGGTGGTGTAGACTTAAGCCTCCTGCTCCAGAAGCTCCTCCTACAAGACTCTCAGCCTCACCTTGGGACAGGAACCCGCATCGCTAAACAGGCTCAGCAATGGCTCTAGAGCGGGCTGCAGCTAAAACGACGGTAAAGCGCCGCTAAATATAGTGCCGCTTTACTGCCAGCGCCTCAGTGTGAAAGTAGCCATATTGTTCAGTATATAAAAAAAAAAAAATGAAAAAGTGAGAGAACTATTTTTCATTTAATTTTTTTTCACTTAAAAGGGGACACATTAGGCAAGGGAGAAATGAGAGATTAGAACTGTGGTCATTGGTCTACTTCAGTGATGGCGAACCTTGGCACCCCTGATGTTTTGGAACTACATTTCCCATGATGCTCATGCACTCTGCAGTGAAGTTGAGCATCATGTGAAATGTAGTTCCAAAACATCTGGGGTGCCAAGGTTCGCCATCACTCCATATAAGGATACTGGCTACTTTTAATATCTGAGCTAATCACTTAATCTGAATACTGCCAAATAATTGCTTGCAATTCTTGCTGGCTGTATCTATGATTCTTAGACCTTTCTGTTTTTATTGCAGATGGCCCTCAAACAAACACAGACTGACTATCCATCTGCTTTGAGAAAGCTATACTGTCCGACAGAGGCAACAGGCTTTCACAGGAACTATAGCTGGCCCCAAAGCAAAATGTGCTAGGTCTCTAAAAAGGTATTTCTGCAGTTTTTCTGATCCTGAACTACCTGTACTGGCTATCTCTGGAACCATAAGCTAAAGTTCCTAGACTAAAATATTTCAGTATTCAGTCAGATAGACTCACCACCATTCATCCATCATTAATCCCAGGTGTATACCCCCACAAAAGGCATGAAAAAACCCACAATCCAAAAGAAATTCCCCCAAAACACAGGGTACCCCCCAAAAATATCCTCCATGTTTTGTCCAAAAATAGACTTCGCCTGGGTTATAGTACTCATAGTGAGTGAAAAAGGGGGTGCAAAAAGAAAATATGGGGGGGGGGGGGTTAGAAGCTAACCCCACATGACATAACTGCACTTATAGTCAGGCATTTTCATAAGGGCATTGAGTCTAGATCCAACTGTCAGTTTTTCAAACCAAACCACAATGTAGGTCTATGAGCGGAGGATGTAAACTGATGATCATCCGTTTACATTTGCCTACATCCACGTCATTTTTATTTATTATGTACTTTTTCATTTAGATGGATCTGAACAGATGCCATACATTTATGTCAGTTTTTAGGGCCAGTTCACACCAGAACCCAGTGCTGGAAACCTGCATTATGTGCGCATTTCCCAAACAGTGTTCAAAAACGTACTGCTCTTGCAATCTGCAGCAGGTCTCAGTTAAATGCTAATGACACCGCAAACACAGTGCATTTGCCTGGACTGGATTGCATGGTACCATATGATCTGGTTGCTGCGGTTTTAATAAAGTAGTGCATGCAAATGAATGGTCTGAAACCGCACTGTACAGCGCCCTTATATTACTTTAACATTACTAGCAGCTCTGAAACGGACAGCCTGTACATAGGTACAGGCAAAGAGCTATAGGAATGTCTGCAAGAGCCTGACATTGCACACACGATCTACTGATCACAGGTGCAATGCTATGCAGGCTCCTGAGGAAATAAAAAAAAAAAAGTTAACTTTTTTTTTTAACTTTAAAAAAAATAGTAAATGCATATGTTATTTCAACAAAAAATAAATAGTGAACTTAGCATTTAAAGGGTAACTCCACTTGCTTAGGAATAAATAACACACATATATACAGTGTTTCCCCAAAAATAAGCCCAGGTCTTAAATTTTGGCAACGAAAAACACAGTAGGGATCATTTTTGGGGTAGGGCTTGCCCTGCAATGCGCTATTTTCTCTCCCCCTCCCTACCTGTCAGGAATCCCCAGTGTGAACATAGTAAATTGGCTGCAAAATGCCAGAGTCCCCTCCACCACAGGACTACACAATGCAAAAGGTGTGTGCCCCTGCAATAAAAAACACACAAATACCCTCTTACAGGGTAGTTCGGTGCTTCCATGGCCTGTGGGAGCTGTCTTCCACCGCTCCGAGCACTGCAGTGGGAGAGGGGGGGCTGAGATCCCCAGCTGACAGAAGACCAGATCAGCGGTGCGGCTCCGCAGCGAAGGCACCTGATACAACTGCAACACCTTCACCCACCCCCCCCCCCCACACACACACACAAACACACACACAAACACACAAACTGCAGGAGACTGCAATTCAGCATTCCACAACCACCCCAAACTAGGGCTTATTATTGCAGCCCCCCCTGAAAAAAAAAAAAAAAAAACACTTTATTTTACACACACACACACACACACACACACACACACACACACACACACACACACACACGTGTGTATTTCACCCCAAAGGCGTTCTATCGGGGTTGAGGTCAGAACTCTGTGCCCGCCAGTCAAGTTCCTCCACCCCAAACTCACTCATAAAAGCAGGTGTCCTACTACTTTTGGTAATATAGTGTATATACAATTGCTACACAAAAGTCATATTATAATGGAATACAATTAAAAATTACCTTTCCTTTTTAAATTTTCAGAGCTGCATTTTTCTGTAAAATGAAATGCAATGTGGCAACCTGGAGATGTTCTGTACACAGATGACGTATAGAACGCCCCCCAGAAATATCATTTCCTGCTTGTGTTATTGACTTACTGATTTTCCCAGATGTCTGCACTAAGATACAAGTCAGATTTAAGGCATCCCCTACAACAAAAATGTCATTTTTAGTTAGATACTCCAAAAGGGAAATCAAGTGTAAAGGGATGCAGACCCTGCAGCTTTCCCCATTAGAGCCCTGAAGGTACAGCTGATTGATAATCAAAAAAGCACTCCCATACAGAGTCCCTTTGCATATGGACACAACAAACAGCTATTTCTTCAGAATAACAAAAGGTAAGAATCTGCAACAACGTCTGTTAAAAATCTTTGCAATATACAAAGATCCCCCAGAGGGGAATGTTTTTTCTTCTCAACAAAAGTGGAGTTACTCCTTAACCTACCTGCATGTTTGGATGCTATTCCAAACACACGGGAGTAGGCCTGGCAGGAAGCTGTCAAAGTACTGGGCCAATTATCTGCAGCGGGGGCATTCAATCCCCCACATATTAAAGAGGCATATGTACATACAACTGCGTGATGGGGAATGCCTTGACCGATTAGGTTTGGCCCAGTATAGTGACAGCTGCATGACTGGGATCTGAACATACTGGAGCGCATCTGAGCATCACAAACCAAAAACACAATTTCATTTTTAATGTTCAAAGCAAAATCGCCCATCCATCTATGTCTCCATGCTTTATTTTGTTGAGAAATCACTTTGAAAAACAACCCCCTAGCCGTGGCCATCTTGAGTAAGGGCAAAGGATTCATGTAGCATTTGCTTCCTGGAATCCATCTTCCCTTAGCTCAAGGCTCATGCAGGAGAATGTGCCAAGCTGAGAAAACCCCTCCTCCCCTCCTGAAGACTCCCGGGATGTATGACATACCGGTAATTTGCCTAGGCAAGAATAAAAGGAAGTAACTGCAGAAATGTAAAAAAAAATTAATTAAAATAAAACAAGTAAATATGATATACTTTCCTATTTATTTACTAATGCAATAATGTTTTTTGTTGATCGGGGGAATGAGTTCAAATTTAGGCTGGGAACACACCAGTGGGCTGAACGAAAAAAAAAAAAAAAAAACACCTCACAGATTCCCACATCCACACAAGTGATGTGGATGCACGGATCCCCCCCAACTGCACTATTGTATTGTGACAGCTGGGACTCTTCTACTGATCAGGGCTGCAGCGGCTGGTTTTCCAGCAGGACAGTTTGACAGAAGCTGGTCTAACGATCACTTTTATTGAATAGAGGGTTACACAGATCAAGATTCAGTTGGTTCCTGCAAAAGCATCCGAATTTCGATCTGTGCGTTCCCAGCTTTAGGTGTAACCAAGATGGACCAATGTATGGTTAAAGTGTAAGTTCACCTTTACAGAAAAATCTGTAAGGTGAACTTACACAGGACCCCCCTCCTCACCCCCCCTAGTCCCGCTGACCGGTAGTGCAGCGATCTCCCATTCTGAGCCCTGCTATAGCTGCCTCACGGCTCCGGGGGTTCGAAATCCCCTGGGGATTCACGCGTCTTCTTCCCTGCTGAGGAGGGTGGGCTACGTGGGTTCCGATTGGTCGGCGCAGCCCATGCGATGGCGCTGACCAATTAGAATGCTTCTAAACATCCCTCCTGATGGGGGTACATTTAGTAGATTTAGGGGGTCCTGTGCAAGTTCACCTTAAAGATTTTTCTGTAAAGGTAAACTTACCCTTTAAAGAGGAACTGCAGTCTGCTCACATAATTTGTAATAAAAACATCTGTGCTATTCTGAAGCTTCCCTCCAACCACTTTGTGTGTATATATATATATATATATATATATATATATATATATATATATATATATATATATATATATATATATATATATATATATATACACACACACACACACATACATATACATACATACCCACATACACACAGTGCCAAATATGCTGCAAAAATCTCCCTCCATTGAGTCTGGCTGCATCCATTTTAACATAAACAAGGCCAAGGATAAATCCAAGCCTACTTACCAACCAGCCCGCAGACAACCGAATCAACCTAACAGTATGCGTTAAAAACAGGGGTTTAGTTTGCCCACATTTGCAAATAAATGCGTAAGCTACAGGCCCCGCCAAGGCACCCTGGTATCTGTAGTTCCCATTACTGACTGTGAGTGAAAGCACATGTATTCTGATGAGAAAATGGAGGGCAGATGGGCTGAAACCCACCCCTTCTTAAAAAGGTACAGGCGCACACTGAGCACCCAGCAAATCGCACAATGGCTGCAAAGGTGTCAGCACGTTGCCTGTCCAATATAACATTGTTGCAAAAAAGAGGCCCACTACCCCCATCTATGACTGGCCATTGCAGTAAGTAGCATTGGAGGGCAAATAGATATAAACAAGGCCAAGGATAAATCCAAGCCTACTTACCGACCAGCCCACGGGCAACCATTTTAACTGTGGGCAGATGAAGCTGCTGCTGGTTCACTTCCTGGATTTACACAGACACACACCTCCAGCTCTGCAGCTCCCATTGCCCCTCTTATGACTCACCCCCCCCCTCCCTTCCTGGCAAACTCTCACGAAAGGTAGAGAGAGGTGTGCATGACAGCACAAGCCTAGGCTTTTTATCAGACAAGGAACAGGAAGTTGGCTGTATAAGGTATTTACTGGCATTAAAAAAAAAAAAAAAAAAAATGTTTTACTATCCAAAGTTAAAACAATTTGTGGCCACTCATTAGAAGAAAAGAGGTTTAACTTTAAACTACATAGAGGGTCCTTTACTGTAAGAGCGGCAAGGATGTGGAATTCCCTTCCACAGGCGGTGGTCTCAGTGGGGGGCATCAATAGTTTCAAAAAACTATTAGATAAGCACCTGAATGACTGCAACATACAGGGATATACAATGTAATACTGACATATAATCACACACATAGGTTGGACTTGATGGATTTGTGTCTTTTTTTCAACCTCACTTACTATGTAACAAGGGCAGAAGATTTAATTCCCGGAGTTCCCCTTTAAATGGCCTGCACTGGTGTAGAAAACCACACTGCATACCACCCCGGCTGCTATTCAAAAGTGAAGTTTACCGTGATGTGGCCATGGGTGAGGATTCTTCTTTGCGGGTTCAGGGTCTACAGATCCCGGCTACGAGTATCATCTCTTTGCTTGATGACCTGGATCCAGCGAGGCCAAACAGGGCGACATGATAAACATCTGCCCATGAAGGGGGGGAAAAAAAAACACCGATCACTCATCAATAACACTTAATGCATTCCTGAACTAAAAGCCTCCATTGCCATTTCCATCCTGGGTGCATGTGCTTGTTTGTCACTGTATTTCTTTTCAGCATCTCACTGCTGACATGGCCAGGATAACGATGCAGATGGGATAAATAGATGTATAGGAAAGGCCAGCAGCTGTGTATGGAGGAGGCTCAGTGTCTCTGATGATGGGTCCATAGAGGAAGAATGCATTGTGTCTGTGTCTGTGTGTCCATACAAACATCTGGATAGGATGCTGCGTACGTGCACTGGTACATGATGAAAGCACAAAGCTGCCTAATGATTCTCACCCAGTATACATGCATCCATACATGTCTGCTCCTGTCATCACCACCTTCACCGGCGGCCCTCCCCTCTCACCACCCCGGTCACATTCACATCGCAGCCCCCCCACCCCAGGCAGCGCAGGCCTCCCCGTCGAGGTCAGAGGTCACAGACGGAGGATCAACGACAAAAAAGGCTCGGGATAGAGCGGCTCCACCTGGAGGACCAGCCGGCAGAGGCTGCAGTGATGTCAGTTTCTCCCCCCCCCCCCGGTGCTCACACCTCCGCTCTGACGTCAGGAAGATTCTTTATGCTAATTCATGCATGGCTCGATGTATGGGCGCAGGTCATTGTATATACAATTACACGGCGGCCCAATAAAACAACTAGCCATTGGTTGCAGGAGGACATCGACTGCTGGAAGAAAAGAGCCGCCACATCTTACGGCCGTCCTAGTTGTCTTTTTATTAGTAAAGATCCCCTGAGAAGGTGGCGGGCACAGATGTGTGGGAATGATCCCGGGGTTCATGTTATTTGGCTTCGTTTTGCTGCTGCTTCATCATACGGTGGGTTTTATTAGTCTCTGCTGATGCAGGGAATTCCCTGACAACTGGGTTGTCAAGGGGATGCAAAGCATACAGTGGATACATGCTTTAAAAGTAAAAAAAAAAAATGAGAAAATGTTTTTAAACGTCAGGGAAAGCAAAAAAAATAAAAAAAAACATAAAAAGAAAACAAATAAGCACTTTTTAATTTAATTTGTTTACATGGTATCGATATTTGAATTGCTTTACACCCACATAGAGCTGCACGATTCTGGATAAAATGAGATCACGATTTTCCTCATAACTTCATCTTTCGCATTCTACAAAAAAAATTGGGCTAACTTTACTGTCGTTTTTTTTTTTTTTCTTCTTCTTTTATAGAAGTGTATTGTTTCCCCAAAAATTTGCTTATGAAAGGCCGCTGCGCAAATACAGTGTGACATTAAATATAGCAACAACCGCCATTTTATTCTCTATGGTCTCTGCTAAATATGTGTGTGTATTATAAAATATGTGTGTGTGTTTTGGGGGGTTCTAAGTAATTTTCTAGCAAAAAAATACTGATTTTAATTTGTAAGTGTCAGAAAAAGGCTTAAAGAATTGTGTGTGTGTGTGTGTTTTTGTTTTTTTTTTTCCATAATTGTACCGAAACGGTTAACGCTGCGCTCAAAATCAGTATGTTATTGCAAAAAATAAATCAAATGTCTTTATGTAAAGCTTCCGGCACCAAAAGTCCTAAATACAAAACTCTAAAACAGTAAAAAAAACATGGGATGGGTGCAACGCTACTAATATCAATAAATGGATCCAAATAGTGAAATTCAGACAATAAACAATTTAATACAAAAATATTCAGAAGTGGTGAAAAACCTGAATTGAAAAGTAAAACACTTAAGGCAGAGTCCCAACAGCTCAAATTGAGAAACTGGATGAACAATATTGCATCTGAATGGTATCAAACCTAATTAGATAATATCAAACTAAATCGATAACATAATATTGTGCTCTAAGTGCAAAAAATAAGTTAGTGATATGACAGCAAAAAAAAAAATATATATTTATAATGAAATAAATTGAATCAAAGTCCCAAATGAATTTAATGCTGAATCAAGAAAAATGTCCATGCAGGTATAGAGATAAGATGTTAACACTGAACCATGAAGAAAAGATCCCTTCCTCAAGACAGGCTTTACACCCAAAGTGTGTATGTAGTCTCCTTACCCTCAGGAATGATCACAACAGCCTCTCGCCAAGCTCAGGGAATTCGGTCTCCCAAAAACCTATTTGGATATCACAGACTGATGGATCTTTATCACTCAAAAACAAAAGCAAGAATTGCACCCATAGTGTAGTATTCAAAAGGATGGTTTAATAAGCTTTAAAAGTTTGCACTTACAAGATATAACTCATATGCACGCAGTGTATCAATGAATTGAAAATAGCGGTGTCTCCTCTGGCTTCCTCTGCCTGTTGCTTGCTGTACCATTGATCTCCGAAGAGAAAAAAACGTGATGACGTCAGTGTCACAGGCCAGCCCTACGTGTTTCGTCACGATAGGATGTCGTCGGGGGGATTGGCTGCTGTGTCTGTGTCATCATGCATACCATTTATCCGCCAGAGTTTTGGCCAAAGTCTGCAGGACTTTTGAAATGAACGGACTTGCCCACACACGGAGGAAATTTAGAACGTGACTCCAGGTAGACAGGACTAGCGAAGGAACAACATGTCAAATGTCATCAACATGGGGGCAAGGTGCTTTGGGGTGGGGGGGGCAGGGCCCCCCTTTCCCCGGGGTGGGGGGGCCGCGGCCCCCCTTTCCCCAGGGCACCCCCATGTTGAGGGCACGCGGCCTGGTACGGCTCAGGAGGTGGGGGGCGCGCTCGTCCCCACCCCCTTTCCTGACCGGCCGGGCTGCGCGCTCGGATAAGGGTCTGATATGGATTTGGGGGGGCATTTTTTCGGCATAGGGATTTCCCTTTAAATCCATACCAGGTAGACGGGGCTAGCGAGGTGTCAATGTCGCCGATCGAGGAGGTGAGGAAATTCTGTTCATTTCAAAAGTCCCGCGGACTAGCACACAGACGGCAGGATTGTCCGCCGGACTGCCGAGTCCGCCGGACAATTTTAAGTCAAAACTTAAAACTAGGTCCGCAGGACTTTTGGGAGGAAAAAGTCTGCCGGAGCCCCACACATGGTCGGAATGTCTCTAGTCCAGCGGACAATCCCGCCGGGAAGTCCGATAGTGTGTACGCGGCCATAGTTTTTCACTTTTCAATTTAAGTTTTTCACCACTTCTGAATATTTTTAAATTAATTGTTTATTTTCTGAATTTCACTATTTGGACTCTGCCTTTAGTGTTTTACTTTTCAATTCAGGTTTTTCATCACTTCTGAATATTTTTGTATTCATTTGTTTATTGTCTGAATTTCACTATTTGGATTTATTTATTGATATTAGCGCTGCACCCACCCCATGTTTTTCATAATTGTACTTACCCAGGTGGATGCAGCATCGGTCCAATTGCTGTGGTGCCTAAACTGATTCCAGTGACATCAGCAGAGAGCGGACTTTAGGCTTGATTCACACCTATGCATTTTTTGTGCTTTTTGCATTTTGTAGATTTGCACTACAGAACGTGTTCCATAGGAAACCATGTTAAATGGACTGTAGTGCAAATTGCAAAATGCAAAAAGCACTAAAAATGCATAGGTGTGAATCCAGCCTTTGTCCACTCTTCTGAAAACGGGTCACAGGAGTGCAAAACTAATTGCACTCCTGTGACCCATAGGAGGAGCCCAACCAAACGAGCTCAGGCTGGACCTCTCCATTAACCGTTTCAGATCCGCGCTATAGCCGACTGACGGATACAGCAGGGACCTACTTTGCTGGGAGGGCATCAGTAGACATCCTCTAATGCTCGAGCGGCCTCGGTCGGAGTGATCAGCTGTCAGCCAATGACAGCTGATTATAAACAGATTTTTTTGTTTGTTTAGCAAAAAATAAAAACCCCAGTGGTGATTAAATATAACCAAAATAAATCTCTATTTGTGTGAAAAAAAGTGATAAAAATTTAATTTGGCTACAGTGTTGCATGACCGTGCAATTGTCATTCAAAGAGTGACAGCGCTGAAAGCTGAAAATTGGTCTGGGCAGGAGGGGGGTTTAAGTGCCCAGTAAGCGAGATTTACAAAAGCTGGTGTACACAGAATCTGGTGCAGCTGTGCAATATAACCAATCGGCTTCTAACTTTAGCTTGTTCAATTAAGCTATGACAATAAAACCTAGAAGCTGATTGGTTACTGGACACTGTTACACCAGATTCTGTGTGTACCAGTTTTAGTAAATCTCCTCCTTAAGCCTCGTACACACAATCTGATTTTTTCCGCAGACAAAACCTCAGAATTTGGCCGAAGGGTGTGGCCCCAAACTTGTCTTGCATACAAATGGCACATAATTGTCGACCAACAAACACGAACGTAGTAACATACTACGTGGTTTTTCAGCTCTTTAGCGCCTTACTTTGGGCTCCTTCTGCTAATTTCTTGTTAGTAGAAGTTTGAGTGTTGATTCATGCTTTTCATTGCACGCTTTTCATTTTGCACTTTTCAGTTTATTTCTGCACGGCTGTTCGTCAACCAGCCATGTTGCAGAATCGGAGGAGATAACGTGTTATTTATTAATGACCTTGGAGTTATTGCTTTGACCCAAGTCCAGTCCAGGAGCCGTAGGAGGAGGATTTCTTGGACCAAAAATTGGTTGCTTTATTAATCGTGACCAATTATGTCATATGCCTTTGCTGCGGGAGCTCCAGGAGAATAATCCAGATGATTTTCAGAATTATCTCTGGATGACAGACCACTGCTTTCACCAACTCTTGACATTGTTGACCCCCCCTATATTAAGAAGCAGGACACATGCATGAGGCTTTTATTTAATTTTTTGGTTGAATAATGATTTGATTTGGTATATTTTCTATATTTTTTGGATGCATAGAATCCACTTTTTGATTACGTTCTATTGGCAGATAGCATGTCTAATTTTTTTTTTTTTTTTTTTTTTTTTTTTAATGCACAATAAAAAAATTGTGGAGAATAATACTTGGCTATGTGTTTTACTTTAAATTACAGTTTGTATTTTTTTTTTAAATGTAATGCCTACTCCCAATGCAAAATTAACAAGGGACACCAACATAGTTACATAGTAGGTAAGGTGGAAAAAAGACACAAGTGTATCAAGTCCAACCTATGTGTGTGTGATTATATGTCGGTATTGCATTGTATGTTACGGTAGTTCAGGTGCTTATCTAATAGTTTTTTGAAACTATTGATGTCCCCCGTTGAGACACAAACTGCCTGTGGAGAGGAAATTCACATCCCCCATCCTTGCCGCTCTTGCGGTAAAGAACCCTCTACGTCAGGGGTCTCAAACTCGTGGCCCTCCAGCTGTTGCGAAACTACAAGTCCCATGAGGCATTGCAAGGCTGACAGTTACAAGCATGACTCTCACAGACAGAGGCATAATGGGACTTGTAGTTCCGCAACAGTGGGAGGGCCACCAGTTTGAGACCTCTGCTCTACGTAGTCCTAAGGTTAAACCTCTTTTCTTCTCATTTTGAAGAGTGGCCACGTGTCTTTTTAAACTCCCTTCCGCAAAAAAGTTTTATCCCTATTGTGGGGTCACCAGTACAGTATTTGTAAATTGAAATCATCCCCTCAAGTGTCTCTTCTCCAAAGAGAATAAGTTCAGTGCTCACAACCTTTCCTCATAACTAATATCCTCCAGACTCTTTTATTAGCTTAGTTGCCCTTCTTTGTACTCGCTCCGTTTCCAGTACATCCTTCCCGAGGACTAGTGCCCAGAACTGGACAGTATACTCTAGGTGCGGCTGGACCAGAGTCTTGTAGAGCGGGAGAATTATCGTTTTATCTCTGGAGTTGATCTCCTTTTTTTAATGCATGCCAATATTCTGTTTGCTTTTGTTAGCAGCAGCTTGGCATTGCATGCCATTGCTGAGCCTATCATCTACTCCTTTTCCATCCTAGAGTCCCCCAGAGAACCCCCCCCCCCCCCCCAGTGTATAGATTGCATTCATATTTTTGCCACCCAAATGCATTATTTTACATTTTTCTACATTAAACCTCATTTGCCATGTAGGTACCCACCCCATGAATGTGTTCAGATCTTTTTGCAAGGTTTCCACATCCTGCAGAGAAGTTATTGCCCTGCTTAGCTTAGTATTGTCCGCAAATACAGAGATTGAACTGTTTTTAACCCATCCTCCAGGTCGTTTATGAACAAAATAAATAGGATTGGTCCCAGAACAGAACCCTGTGGGACTCCACTACCCACCCCTGACCATTCTGAGTACTCTCCTTTTATCACCACCATCTAAACTCGCCCTTTTAGCCAGTTTTCAATCAATGTACTCATCCTATGGTCCATGCCAATGGAACCTTATTTTGTACAGTAAACGTTTATGGGGAACTGTGTCAAATGCTTTTGCAAAATCCAGATACACCACGTCTATGGGCCTTACTTTATCTAGATGGCAACTCGCCTCCTCATAGAAGGTTAAAAGATTGGTTTGGCAAGAACGATTTTTCATGAATCCATGCTGATTACTGCTAATGATACCGTTCTTATTACTAAAATCTTGTATATAGTCCCTTATCATCCCCTCCAAGAGTTTGCATACTATTGATGTTAAGCCTCATACACACGATCTGACTTTTGTACAAACTTTCCCATGGATTTCAGTACAAAGGGCGTTGTCCGCAAACTTGTATTGCATACACACGGCAGGACTTTTTAGGCAACAAACACGAATGTAGTGACGTTTCAACATACTAACGACACTTCAAAAGAGGACGTTCAATTCTCCGGGGCCACCCTTTGGTCAACTTCTGTATTGTTGTCTGATCTTTTGCATTGGTTCTGAGCATGCATGTTTGTACTTTGGACTGAAGTCCGATGGTTTTGCGTAGACACGATCGGACTTTGCTCCATCAGACTTGTTGCCGGAAAGTTTGTCTGTTCGCACAGCCAACAAAAGTCAGATGAAAACCGAAAAAGTTTGTCTGATGGAGCATGCACACGGTCGGATGTTGCCTTAAAACAGCTAATTTGCATGTTTGTTGTCAAAAAGTCTGATCGTGTGTACATGCCTTTTAGGCTAACTGGCCTGAATGTATTTTGGGCCCTTTTTTAATATTGGTGCTACATTGGAGAAAAGCCAGTTAACCGGTACCATTCCAGTCAGTAAAAATTAGGAACAATGGTCTGGCAATTACCTGACTGAGTTCTCCAAGTACTCTCGGTTGCAAGCAATCTGGTCCTGGTGATTTATTAAAGTGGAAGTAAAGTAAAAAAAAAAACTTTTACCTACAGGTAAGCCTATAAATAAGGCTTACCTGTAGGTAAAAAAAATATCTCCTAAACCTGTACGGTTTAGGAGATATTACCCGTGCAATGCGCCGCTGACTGCAGCGGCGCATGCGCACGGGGGATTCTCGGCTGAAGGGCCGGCAGAATCCGAACCCTGCCGGGAAGAAGTCTCCCGTGCGCATGCGCGGGAGTGACGACATCACGGCTCCAGCCACTCACATCGCTGGAGTCGCGATACCCGGAAGACACGCCGAGGCAACATGTCAGCGACCTCGGCGTGGACCAGGTGAGTTACCGACGCTTCGTTCTAAGGTAAGTATTTCATAATGAGCTAGTATGCGGTGCATACTAGCTCATTATGCCTTTTCCTTTACAGGTGTTTAAAAAAAAAAAAAAAAGTTCAGCGGCTTTACTACCGCTTTAATGTTAAAGTGGTTGTAAACCTGTTTAAAAAAAAAAAAAACACCTGCAAGACAAAGCCATAATGAGCTAGTATGACTAGAATACTAGCTCATTATGCATCACTTACCTTAGATCGGGGCCCCCGAAGCCATCCTTGTTTCCCCCTCCAGCCGCAGCCATCTCTCCACAGATACCCGGAAGTATCACCGCTCTGGCCAATCACAGCCCGCAGAGGCGCTGTGACTGGCCGGAGCAGTGAAGACGTGAATGGGGATTAACCCTGAGAATGCACCGTTGTCTACGGCGCACATGCACTGTAGACAACGTTGCAAAACTTTTTGGCAAATATCTCCTAAACCGTGTAGGTTTAGGAGATATTTCTTGTACCTACATGTAAGCCTTAATCTAGGCTTACCTGTAGGTGCAAGTTGTAATGGAGGGTATACAACCATTTCTGTGTACCATGGAGGTGCTTCCTGTGATGTGTCATAAGGATAAACACTACAGTTTTGATTACTGAAGCCCCCCGATTCCCTTGTGAAGACTGAGGAGAAGAATAAATTCAATACCTTTTGCCATCCTTTGTAACCAGATGTCCTTCCTCATTCTTTATGGGGCCAATATTGGCTGTCCTCACTTTTTGTACTGTTTATATACTTAAAGATTTTCTTGGGATTTTTTTTGCTCTCTTCCGCTATGTGTCTTTCGTGTTCTATCTTAGCCGCCCTAATCGCACCCTTACATTTCTTGTTGTATTCGTTATAAAGTCTGAATGCTGATGATGCTCCCTCAACCTTGTATTTTTTTTGAAGGCCTTCTCCTTTTTGCTTTTATGTGCATTTTTACATTGGAGTTAAGCCATCCAGGACTTTTGTTTGCGCTTTTAAATTTTATTACCCTATGGGATGCATTGGCTAATGCCCTCATTAAATATGCTCTTAATGCTAACCCTTCTCTCCTCCATGTTCTTTGTTCCTAAGATTTTATCCCAATTCATGCCTTCTAACAAGGTTCGTAGTTTAGGGAAGTTGGCTCTTTTGAAAGTATTTATAGTTGTATCTTTGATCTGTACCAAGATGGCCGACAACACGAGGCAGCAGGCCTCAAACCCGCCGCCTCTCCGCAGCGGCAGGTCGCAGCAGACCGCAAAGGACTCCCCACAACAGCTCCCGAGCCCCTCCGGGCTCCAACACAGGGTGAGTGAAACCCACCAAACACCGGAGGGACACCATACCCCACAGGGGGACCAGGCCGGAACCCACCCACAAGAATACACCCAGTGCACAGAGGCCTTCCCTAAGCTACTGAGAACAGCCTCGGACCCATGCCTCCACACAGGCACCCTGTCCCCCACAGCATCTGACTCAGCAATGGACTTCCCCCCTCTCCCAGGCCCTGGACACCCCAGGGCGGACCAACAGCCCCCCACTGAGCAAGGGGCACAGTCCGCATGGCAGACACTGCCCCCCCCAGGACCCCAAAGGCCCCGGGACCTTACCCTGACCAGGGATTCACGTGCAATCCCCCCCATACTCCCCCAAGCAACTCAGGGGAACACACGGCACCCAGAATACAGCCCACCGGCCCCCACCCCGAGCTCTCCCCACGCCACATCCTGGGCTGAACCCTGGGCACCCCAACCTCCATGGGACACCCCGCAACTGAGGGAGACCCCAGCAAGCAGTCATGCACCGACCCCACAGCATCTCCACCAGCCTCCAAGCTACAACGGAGACCCACACCCCCCATGGCAAGCATACCTGCAAGCCATCCCCACCAAAGAGGACTTTAAGCAGCTGATAGCTGACGTTAAGGCCACCTGCCGCTCCGAGATCCAAACACTCCATGCAGGCCTCAAGCACCTCTCAGACAGAGTAGAGATGGCAGAAGAGGAGATCCAAGAGACCAAACTGGCCGTACACCGCACACAACAACAGACATCAGATCACCACATTATGCTCCGCGACATGCAACGCCACGTCGAGGACCTCGACAACAGGGGCCGGAGAAACAATATTAGGGTACGAGGACTCCCCGAAACTGACGATACCGAAGACCTGCAATCCACTTTACAAATCCTCTTTAACGAGATGCTCGGAGAGGACCCCAACAAACACATAGAGATGGACAGAGCACACCGGGCTCTCCGCCCTAAAGGCCCCGCATCAAAGCCCCGGGATGTAATATGCAGAGTGCACTCCTATCCACTAAAAGAGGACATCATGCGTAAAGCCCGGCTTACACGCGACCTGAAATTTGACAACGCCCCAGTACAAATATACCCAGACCTTTCCTGGATCACACTTCAAAAAAGGAGACTCCTACAACCTTTACTCCGGGCACTTCAAGACGAGAAAATAACATACAGATGGGGATTCCCCTTCAGCCTAACAGCAAAACACCTAGGAAAATCGGCAATCCTCCGCTACCCAGAGGACCTGGAACTCTTTTGTGACACTTTGGAGATCCCCGTCCCCCAACTCCCCGAATGGGACCTGGTGGCCAACCCCCCACCGCAGCCACCAATGTGGCAGAAAGCCTCCTCGGCTAAACGTCCAAGGGGCACAGACCCCAACCGCCGATCCCCCAAACCCAAAATGGGATGATCCTCCCCCATAGGGGGCCTCTAACTGCGACACCAACATCCACCCCACAAAGATCTCCATGAAACCACCACTTCCCCCGAAAGCCTACTAATCTACAAAGCCTCACCCCACGGGCTACCCTGGGCCGAGAAGCCGGACAGGTTGCCCCTCCGAATTACGAACCCCCCCCGTGGTTTACCACCTACAAGTTCCTCTCTTGATTCCACCCCCCCGGTATCTCTCCGACCCGAACTTTCCGGATATCCTAGTCGGAGAGACCTACAGGAACTGTTTGGGCCCTTGGACCTTGACGGCCACCCAGACCCAGCAAATGTTGTTTAACTGTTTGACTTGTTTTATTCTTGTTCTAACCCCTCTCTTTCCTCCTAGATACCTCACCTCCAACCAACTAACGACTTACCTCCTCCCAGGGCCCCCCTGGGCGTCGAACCTCCTCCCGCGGATGCCACACTCCCGGACCAGACCTACCCACCGACCGGATCAGATAAGTAACACTACCACCTTCACACCCCCCTACCACAAATCATGGCCAAGGTAGTTACACTTAATGTCCACGGCCTGAACTCCAACAAAAAAAGACACCTGGCACTCCGAGAATTCAGGCAATCTGGGGCAGATATCATAATGATACAGGAAACACATTTCGGTAGGGGTGACTCCTTCACATTTGCCTCCAAGTCCTACCCCACAACATTCCAGGCCTTTAACCCACGTAAGAAAGCTGGGGTTGCCATACTCATCAAAAAAGGGTCCCCATTCTCCCACACTGAGACATACATAGACCCGCTAGGCCACTACGTTATTGTACGGGGCACATGGCAAACTCAAGCCATAACCCTGTGCACACTATATGCCCCGAACGTACACCAGCACCGGTTCCTGAACAAGGTCCTTACTCGCCTCTTTAAAACACCCCATAACATACTAGTAGTGGGAGGGGACTTTAACCTAGCACACTCCACTCAACAAGACCGCCTTGTGATCAACCCCCAAGCCTCCCAGACAAGAGCCCTCAGGGACTCTAAACAATTCCGGCAGATCACCAGGAGATATGCTCTATTCGACACATGGCGGGCCCTACACCCAAAAGATAGGCAGTATACCTTCTACTCTGCCCCGCACCATACCCACTCAAGACTGGACTACATCTTCGTCAACAACGCCACGCTTAGAACCACAAAGTCCGCACAAATCCTGCCCATATCTTGGTCAGACCATGCCCCGGTCACAATTTCGTTAGACCTGGGCACCCCCACACGCAGGCCCTACAACTGGAGGCTTAATAACCTCCTCTTACAACACCTCCCAACCAAGACGGAACTAGACACCACGCTACAACACTACTTCGCAGAAAATAACACCCCAGACATAACCCAAACCACCCTCTGGACCGCACATAAAGCGGTAATCAGGGGTAGATGCATTGCACTCTCATCTAAAATGAAGAAAGACGCTCAGACTGCCAGAATCCTAGGGGAAAAACGCCTCCGACATCTTGAAAGCAAACTACTGACCTCCCCCTCCCTAACGTTGATTAAGCAGATAGTCCAAATTAGAATAACACTCCGAGACCTAGCGCTGGGGGCAGTAGAAAAATCAATAATAAGACTGAGACAGCTATATTACGATAAAGGCAACAAGGCACAATCACTCCTAGCCAGAAAACTCGCGGACCAAGCACACACATCCACACCCGACCAGATCAAAGACAAGAAAGGTGACTTAGTGACCCACCCCCGGGACATCGCGAAAACGTTTGCGGAGTTCTACACAGACCTCTACAATAAACGCGAAATACCCCACAACCCCCCGACAGCAGATCTAACCGACCGCATCACCCAATATCTCGAACAAGCCAGGTTACCACAACTAAAAGAAACTGACCTCTTAGAATTAAACACCCCCATTACCACAGAGGAATTGACGGCGACCATCAAGGCCCTTCCAGCACACAAATCCCCGGGTCCAGACGGACTCCCATACGAGTACTATAAAACCTACATACACATCTTAGGCCCGTACATGACCAGACTATTTAATGCTTTCCTCCGACAGACCCCCATCCCGAACGAGATGCTAGGCTCATACTTAACCTTGATCCCCAAACCCGACAAAGACCCGACAATATGCGCCAGCTACAGACCCATAGCCCTTCTGAATTCGGACCTTAAGATATTCACAAAAATTCTCGCCACCCGCCTCAACGCAATCCTCCCAACCTTGATACACAAAGACCAAGTAGGATTCGTCCCCATGAGACAGGCAGGAGACAACACCAGAAAAGTCATAGACCTCATAGACGTAGCGAACAGAGAATCCACACAAGCCCTGGTCCTTAGTCTAGACGCAGAAAAGGCATTCGACCGCCTCAGCTGGCCCTTTATGACGGCCACACTGCAACACATGGGATTCAGAGGTCCCTTCCTGAACGCAGTCCAGAACCTTTATACACATCCTTCATCCCAAGTAAAGACACCCTTTGCCACATCCCCCACCTTTCCGATTACGAATGGTACCCGCCAGGGATGCCCGCTCTCCCCCCTGCTATTTGCACTATGTGTAGAACCCCTGGCGGCTACCATTAGGAACAGCCCTGACATCAGAGGCATTCCGGTTAGGGGCAAGGAATTTAAGATATCGCTGTTCGCGGACGACATTATCCTCACCCTGACCAACCCCCGAATCTCCCTACCCAACCTCCACACCATACTAGACCACTACGGCACGCTGTCAGGCTACAAAACCAACACCTCTAAGTCAGTTGCACTCCCACTCAACACCCCGACAGACGAAACGAATCACCTGAAAACTACCTTTCCCTACAAATGGGCGAACACCTCACTTAAATACCTAGGGGTATCCATTACCCCATCATTCCACACCCTGTATCAGGCAAACTTCCCACCGATGTTTAGATCAATCCGCGAACTGATCCAAAAATGGAAACCACATCACATCTCCCTGTTAGGTCGGATCACCTCCGTCAAAATGGTCATCCTCCCAAAACTGCTATATCTATTCCAAACCCTGCCTATACCCGTCCCCTACATACAACTCCGTAAACTACAAAAAGATCTCCTGAAATATGTCTGGAATTTTAAGAAACACAGAGTACCCAGCTCAGTCCTGACAGCCTCACGGTCGGACGGGGGCCTGGCATTCCCTGACCTGGTCAGGTACTATCAGGCGACCCAGCTCCGCGCACTGACCTCATGGTTCACCCAGAGGTCCTACAGCAAGTGGTCGGAACTGGAAAAAATCTGGTTAGCCCCAGTACACCCAAATAGCATAATATGGAGTGCAAATGTGGAGGTGGACCCCAGACGCATGCTAGGCTCAATGTCACAACTCCACTTACTGTGGCGCAAGGTCTCCCGCGAACACAACCTTAAATCCAACAACTCCCTGATGAACTCGTTCCTATGCAACCCTAAACTACCAACCAGCCTAACACACCAGATGTCGTGGCCCTGGGCCACACGGAACTTGTTCCACTTTGGTCACATTGTGAATCCCAGATCTCGCAGGTTGCTCACATTCTCGGAGCTCCAGTCCAAATATGACATCCCAAAACAAGCGTTCTACAGTTATCTGCAGATCAGACACTTCGCCCAATCAATTGCTCCACAACTCCTCTTTTCCCCACCGTCTCCATTTGAACAGGTTATATTAGAAGGACGCAACCGCAGGGGCCTGATATCGGACATTTACAAAATTATAAACAAATACCAATTCCTATCCAAAGGTAAACACTCATACATGTGCAGGTGGGAGAAAGAACTAGGCGAAGAGCTCCCAATGGAAGCATGGCAGGCGGTCTGGAGACAGGCAACCAAAACCTCGATATGCACTCTATACAAGGAAAACTCCTACAAAATTCTCTTCTGCTGGTACCAGACCCCTGCCATACTCCACAAAATATACCCCTCCACCCCGGACAAATGCTGGCGCTGCCAACAACAGAGAGGGACACTTTTCCACATATATTGGACATGCTCACGTATAACCCCCTTTTGGGAATCCACCCGACAGCTCCTGACACGGCTATTCGGGGTGCCCATACCGTTTACTCCTAAACTCTTCCTGCTAGGCCTGTCCCAACCAAAAATGTCCAAGCCCAGCAAAAAACTCCTCAGGCACATACTGACAGCCGCAAGATGCCTAATAGCCCTAAACTGGAAATCCCCCACCCCACCCTCCCAAGAGGCCCTATACACCAGGGTCAAAGACGTTGAACTTATGGAAAAGATGACGGCCAGGATCCGACAAAAATTGGACGAACACAATGAAGTCTGGGAGACGTGGCATCGGCGGGAGGACTAAGACAACCCATATTGGCAACTAAGGTGAGAACGTATCTACACCCCCTCTCTTCCTACCCCCCCCCCCCCACCCTTATCTACCCCTTTCTCTACCCTCTCTTCCCACTACCTCCCCCCCCCCCCCCTCATTCCTTTTCTCCTTTCTTTCCTACCATCTGTAAAGCAGACCAATCCTGCATGTTGTTACATAAATGTTACCCTAGGTGTTATAAGCTAAAAACCTAACCCCCTGCATTTCGGCAGAGGGAATACTGTTTAAAATAACAATGTACCACTTATGGGCATACCCATGGACCAACCAGAACACGCACGAAGCATATTTTCTTGAACATGGGAGCGTGTTTCTGCTAAAATGTATGTAAAGTTACATAACCTGTTTGAATATGTTGATTAATAATAAAACGTTAATTGGAAAAAAAAAAAAAACTACAGGATAATGGTGTTATAACTTGCACAAAAAAAAAAAAAAAAAAAAACATTTTAATATTATTCTTGATCATTAGGAAAAAAAAAAAGCCATTGAAAATTTGTTTGCAATAACTCCCATCAGTATCACCAGCAAAGCGGCTTCATTATTATCCTAATAACCACATCCTAACTGCCGCACGTCGATATACGTCCTAACTTTGAAGAAGAATATTGTTATGGCAGTAGCTAGCTGCCATAACCCCGGTATCCTCTTTTTCGGCCAGTGGTCCGGTTTACGATAATAGTGGTCTCTGCGGCGGATTCGCCACGCTATTTGGGACACCACCAAATTTCTAAAAACTATTCTCCCCATATTTACCTCTTCTATCCCTCCTGGATCCATTCTACTCCCCGGGACTGGAATCTCTCAGTGCTTTACATAGGTGGCACTGCCATAAATTTCATTATGCCCACTCCTTTCGGCTCCATGTACACTAGCGTTTTTTTATAAGCTCAAATAATGCTATAAAAAAAGCGCTGGTTTAAAAATGCTGATAATGGCGTTTTTGTGACGGCTTGTAGTAGTAGCGTTTTAGAAGCTTTAGCATTTTTATTAGCGCTTTTTAACGTTCAGTGTTTTTTATCTCTTCCTTAACCACTAGGCGCCCGTGCTGTAGCCGAAAGACGGCTGCAGCGCGGATGCTCCCTGCTGGGAGGACGTCCTCCTGTTTACTTCCCTAATGCGCGCTCCTGAGAGTGCGCATTGGGGAAGTTCTGTGCTGGCCGTGTCCGTCGGACACAGCCAGTAATAGATCGCTGTAAACGGCCAATCACAGCGGCCGTTTACAGTGAAATCGGCGTGTCCAATGAGAGATGATCTCATATGTAAACATATGAGATCATCTCTCAGCGCTGCTCTCCCTCCTCACACAGACAGCGTGTGAGGAGAGAGAGATGAACGGCTGCAGCGCCGTAAGTTTAAAAAAAAAAAAAAAAAACTAAATGTGCCATCTGTCCCACTGCCATCTGTCCCCAGTGCCATGTATAAGTGCCACGTGTCGTCAGTGCCATATCTGTGTCACGTGCCATCTGTCATCAGTGCCACCTGTCAGTGTCACGTGCCATCTGTTATCAGTGTCACGTGTCATCAATGCCACATATCAGTGCCATCTGAGGCGATTCGGTTCGCATTGTAGTGCTATACAAATTATTCATTCATCCATTCATCTGTCATCAGTGCCACGTATCGGTGCCATCTCTCATTAGTGCCACATGATATCAGTGCCACGTATAAGAGCCATCTGTCACCAGTGCCATCTGTCAGTGTCACGTGTCATCAGTGCCCCGTATTAGGGCCATCTGTCATCAGTGTCACGTGTCATCAGTGCCCCGTATTAGTGCCACGTCAGTGTCACGTGTCATTGTCCTGGTGCTCCAGGGCCTTCAAATGTGTAATAGGTAGTCAACAAGTTAGATGTGTAATTTATGCTCCTAGAACACGTGATGGCGCTCCCTGCATTTTGGGCCTCTCTAAGTGGCCAGGCTTTGAAAGTCCCACACATGTGGTAACGTAATACTCAGGAGGAGTAGCAAAATTTATTTTGGGGTGTCATTTGTGGTATACGCATGCCATGTGAGAGAAATAACCTATTACAATGACAATTTTGTGTAAAAAAAAAAATTAAAAAATAATTCATTTTGCAAAGAATTGTGGGAAAAAAATGACAACATCAAAAAGCTCACCATGCCTCTTACTAAATACCTTGGAATGTCTACTTTCAAAAAAGGGGTCATTTGGGGGGTATTTGTACTTTCCTGGCTTGTTCGGGTCACAAGAAATGAGATAGGCCCTCAGTACATCAGATGTGATCAATTTTGTATAATTCGCACCACAGCTTGTAGAGTCTGTAACTTTCACAAAGACCAAATAATATCCACTAATTTGGGTTATTTTTACCAAAGATATGTAGCAGTATAAATTGTGGCCAGAATTTAAGAAGAAAAATTAATAATTTGCTAAATTTTATCACAGAAACAAAGAAAAATGCGTTTTTTTTTTTCAAAATCTTTGATCTTTTTTCATTTATAGCGCAAAAAAAAAAAAACCCAGAGGTGATCAAATACCACCAAAAGAAAGCTCTATTTGTGGGGAAAAAAAGGTCAAAAAATTCATTTGGGTACAGTATTGCATGACAGAGTAATTGTCATTCAAAGTGTGAGAGCACCGAAAGCTGAAAATTGGTCTGGGCAGGAAGGGTGTTTAAGTGCCCAGTAAGCAAGTGGTTAAAAGCGCTCCAAAAAATGTTCTGCTCCTAGATGCTGAAGCTCAAAAATGCTAATGGCCTAAGGCTTGGTTCACACCTATGCAGTTTTCTTTTGACCCATTTCTGCAGTGCTTGTTGTGGTGCATTTTGCGTTATTTTTTATGCATTTTTTCCCGCACTTTTATTGATGTAATTTGCATATTTTTTTGCCAATTTGATGTTGGGTGGATTAAAAAATGCAAATCGCAGTATAATCGCGGTGAAACCGCACTACATGCTTTTCTGCAGCTTCTCCATTTTAGTCTATTGAATCAACAAAAGCACTGTTTTGCATTTAAAAAAGTGCCTGACCCTTTCCAAAAAATGCAGAGGCTGAAAAAAGCACAGACATGAACGTGAACCATAGGAAACCATGTTAAATGAACTGTAGTGCATTTCTGCAAAAAAAAATGCATAGGTGTGAACCAGGCTTTATGTAGTGTGCATAGACACATATTTAGCTTATTTTAGCACTATTTAGCTTATTGGAGAAGAAAAATATGCTAATAGCTTCCAGTAGCTTAGCTTAAAAAACGCTAGTGTGCACACCACTTCCAGTCCAGGCCAATTCGGACATTCCTGTATATATGTAAAAATCTGTATTTTTTTTGCTAGAAAATTATGTAGACCCCCCCCCCCCAAAAATATATATATATATATATCATTTTTTTTTTTTTAAGCAGAGACCCTGGGTAATAAAATGTTTTTTGCAATTTTTTATATTGCATGATATTTGCACATTAAATACACTTTAATGGGTTTTAGTGAACACAAACACCCAATTTTTTTGGTAAAAGATGTTACGCAGAGGAAATGCATACCTAAGAAGATGTTATACTTTAAAATTGCGTACGCCTCTGGAACAGTGCCAAATTATAGTACTTTAAAATATCTCCATAGGCGAGGCTTTAAAAGCCTTTCCAACGTTACCAGTTTACAGTTACACAGGAGGTCTGGTGTAAGTATTATAGCTCCCACTCTGACGTTCGTAGCGATACCTCACATGTATGGTGCGATCTCCGTTTACATATGCGTGCGAGACTTGGATGCGTGTGAGCACAAGAGGTCAGGGTGCTTTACTTATTTTTCCCCTCCTAAACGTCTTTCAGGACAGCACCTGAGAGAGTGGCTCCACCCTCTAGGAAACAGGAAACACCAACTCCACCAAACTTTAAAAGACAGCTTCTCCCCACAGCTCGTCAGTTTTTGTTTCCTCCAGCAAGGGAACACCTAGTGGGATTCAGGGTCTATGAGCTGCTGTCCTGAGAGGCCAGACTGCCTACCCCACCATACCTTTTTTGCCTCCAGAGAGTCCGCCCCTCCCACGTCACACCAAGGGTGGCTGGTAAGTGGGCTCCTTCTTCCCCTTCAGCTCAGAGAGAGCTTGACTGTTTCTGGGGCCGTTTCTAGGTGGCTACAGGCTGCCGCCATCTTTTTGGTGGCAGAGTAGAGACTTGAGTAGAGATGGCTGGCTGGAAGTGAGGTATCCAGCAAGGGGCGGCACCGTGGAGCAGGTGTGGCGTAATTTCTGCCAGAAATTGCGCAGGGGGAGAGGGAAGGAGCGGTTCTGGTGTCTGGCGCTGATGGACTCTGGAACCAGCGTTCTAAGCTACGTACAAGCTTAGCACCATGATAAATTCTGTGGCAGCGGCAAGTGGGACAGGCACCAGCAAGGCCCAGTTAAGAGAGTATGGGAGTCTGCCCTGTATACTGTGGTGCCTCTCTCTCTTTTCCATTTTTTTTCCCCCTGGTGGCTGGGGCCTGTCTGGGCACATGAAGTTGGCTATTGTGCTACCTGTGAACCTATGGTGAGCCCGTTCGGAGGCAGGTTTGACTCGCTGAGATGCTCTGGTGTTCTTTTTGGCAGGCTAAGAGCTCTGATCCAACGATCAAAAAGAGATGTCCCTCATGTAAAACTAAGTTACCCGAGGGTTGGAAGAAGACTTTGTGTCTAATTTGCATTGACTCCTTAGTTAAGGAAGAAGCTTCTTCTGCATGCATCGATTTATTCGCCTCAGTTAAGATAGAGCTAGATGCTACCATCCAATCTTTTCGCTCTTCTCTTACAACATCATCCCTGAGTCAGCAAACTACCTCAGGATCCTCTCAGGGCTCACAATTAATTAATCCCAATGGTGTAAGCTGAAACTGGTCCTCCTACCCAAGGGGAGCATTCCCCCTCTCACTCCAGGGAAGAGGAGGAGAAGGAAGGGGCAGAAGATGCACCTTCAAGATACAAACTGTCCTTAGAACAAGTAGACATTGGGGGAACCAGAGATCAGGTATAGCAGAGTTCAGAGCAGGGTCAACAGGAGTCAAGGTCAGCAACGGGTAATCAGACAGACAATGCAGGTTTCAGAGTAACAGGAACACAGCTGAAGACCAGTCAGCACCGATCTGTTGCTGGAACCCCCTTTTAAGTAGGTCGTCTGGTGCTAAGGCGCCCTCCTGGGCGTGTACGCTGTGCACCGCGCATAGGTGCGCACAGGCATCTGTGGTCCCCTGTGCGCGCTGGGTGATCTCCACTGGTTTCCTTACACCCGTGCGCGCGCAGGGCGATTTGTTTCCTTACATTGCCCCTCCCTTAAGGGCAGCCTCCAGGTGCCCACTAGGGATTTCTTTTCAGGATGGAGGCGAAGATAAGCTTGGACCAAGCTTGTGGAGCGTGCACATGAGAGCAGGGTTCCCAATAATTGTCCTCAGGGCCATAGCCCTTCCATTTTATAAGGAGTTTGGCCCCTTCTATTCCTGCAATCCAGGACAGCTTCCACTTCAAATTCATATGAAAGCAGAATCTTGCAAAAAAGATAGCCCACCTGGCTTGGCGAGGTCTTAGCCTTTTCGCTGTTCTTAAGTATTCCAGGTATTTATGATCCGTGAATACAAGAATAGGGTGTGCAGTTCCTTCTAGCAGATAACGCCATTCTTCAAGGGCAGACTTAATGGCGAGTAATTCCCGATCACCTACGTCCTAGTTCCTTTCAGGATTACTTAGTTTTCTGGAGAAGAAAGCGACAGGATGAAGTAGGGATTTTGTCCCTTGTCGTTGGGACCATATGGCTCCCACAGCTATTTTGGAGGTATCCACCTCAAGGATGGGTGCAGATGTGAAAAGGCTCTTCACTTTTTCGAATGCTGTATGGGCTTCTGAAGTCCATGTGAAGGTCAGGCGTAACTTGGTTAACTGGGTAATAGGGGATACGATACTGGAAAAGTCTTTAATAAATTTTCTGTAAAAATTTGCAAATCCCACAAATTGCTGTACGGATTTCTTATCAGAAGGGGCAGGCCAATCGAGTACTGCATACTACATAGCAATTCCGTCTGCGGAGCTAATGAGTCCTAGGAACTGGATAGTGAGCTTTTCAAATTCACATTTCTCCACCTTGGCGTAGAGATGATGTTCCCTTAGTCTGTTTAGCACTTTCTTCACGTTAATTCAATGGGACTCTAAGGAGGTGGAAAAAATGTAAATGTCATCCAAATAAACAATAGTAAATCAAGAAAGTCCCAGAACACATCGTTTACAAAATGCTGGAAGGTGGCTGGAGCATTACAGAGTCCAATGGGCATCACCAGGTACTCAAAATGTCCGAAACGAGACCTGAAGGCCATCTTCCATTCATTCCCTTCATTCTGATCAGGTTGTATGCTCCCCTTAAGTCTAATTTTGTAAATATATGCGCCTCTCGTAACCTCTGAAATAGTTCAGGAATAAGGGGTATAGATTTTTTTTATGGTTACTTTATTTAAGTCCTGGTAATCAATACAGGGCCAGAGGGAGTGATCCTTTTTTTCCACAACGAATATCCCCGCTCCCGCAGGGGAAGAAGATGGCCGGATAAACCATTTGTCAAGATTCTCATCGATGTATTTCTGTAATTCCTCCAATTCTGGTTCTGAGAGTGGGTAGATCCTGCCAAAGGGAATTTCTGCACCAGGTAAGAGATCGATAAGACAATCATACGGTCTATGAAGAGCGAGAGTGTAAGCGTTCTTTTTATTGAAATGTCCAGGAAATTGTGGTAAACAGAAGGCACAAGTTTAATGGTTTCAGGGTACATGTTGATGCAGAAAAGCGGTCCTTCGGACTTGGATGGAGGAGAAATGCAGAATTCACTACAGCAGTTTAGAAGAAAATGTCACTTCTCCTGTGACCCAGAGTCCACAATGGCAGAAACAGTAAAAGTCTTTCCGACTAACTGGAGAGAAACTGGCAGCAGGGTGTGGTATTGACTGGAACTTAGTGCCACAACTGTAGAAGATGGAAGGAGGGGTCTTCTACGATGTCTTTGGGAACAAGTCTGTAAGAAGTGCCCCTGCTCGCCACAGTAAAGACAGATTATTGCGGCAACGTCGAGACCGCTCTTGTCAGAGAAGGCCTAGGAAAGCTAGCATGTGGAACTTTCCTGATGTCGGAAACCATTTCTTGGCAAGGTTGAGAAGGAGGCAGGTGATGGACCCATTGAGCAGGTAGGCATTAGATGAAGATTCACGGCTTTTTCGAGCTGTCTTTCACGTAGGCGACAATCAATTTTTATACTGAGGTGGATTAAATCATTCAGAGAGGTAGGTATTTCCACTCTGGCGTGTTCATCCTTGATGGCTTCTGACAGGCCAAGACGAAATTGGAAATGTAAGGCTGAATCATTCCACTCAGTATCAGTGCTCCGTAAATTAAAGTCCGAGTCCTCCATAGGCCTGGAGCCTTGTTGTAAATGACTCAGTGAAGTCTCTGCCGTCTGGTGATGGAAAGGGTCGGCATATAATTGAGCCATGGCAGTGAAAAAGGAATTGACTGAAGCCAGGATAGGGTCGTGTTGTTCCCGAAGCTGAAATGCCCAAGCCTGGGGTTCCGCCAGCAATAAGGAGATGAGAAATACCACCTTCACTTCCTCGGTAGAGAATGTACGAGGGATCAAAGAAAAATTTAGTTCACAGGCATTTTGAAAAGTCCTGTACTTTTTACGGTCCCCAGAAAAAACGTTGGGGCAAGGGTACCCTGGGTTCAGGAAGGTAAGAGTTTGTGTAACAAATTTAAAAAGAAACATTTGTGATAGGTGCGTGAAAAGAGTGAATAAACAAAAACCGTGAAGGATATCCTGTAGCAAAGCACTATAACCCCGATATAGGGCACAAGGAAATGGAGATAAAGAAAAGAGTGCAGTGCTGGATAATATACTAATAATAAATTGTATAGTAAAATGAACATAAGTGTGATATACAAAGTATGCAATACAATGTGTCCTTAATATTTAAAAATATGAGTGAAAAAATATAAGTGAAAACACTTACCCCATGTTTAGTGGGTCCTACACTATCAATAGATCAAGAGATCATGCTTCTCTGAACCAAGGGAGCTATACTCCTCTATATGGGAGAACATGGAACAGTTCATGAGCGAAAGCATCCAAAACAAGAAAAATTTCCAAATGCAAAGCCCAGGGTATATGTTTCCACCACTTGTGCTGCCTGTCACCTTACAGTAAAACAATGGAGGCTTACCAGAAAGCCAGTGACCGCCATTATTCAGGGGGGTCAGACAAGGCTTAGTAGAACTGCTGTTAGGATTGCTGCTCGGATCACTTTCACATTTTAGGGAATTGTCTGCTGAAAAAACAATACCTGAATCATGGTTGTAGCCTCAACCCTGATCCCGGTATAACCACTTCAGTGTTAGGCCCTTCATAAACAGCGCTTACATATGGGCAGAAATTTGAGTAAAAATATCACGCCCATGTTCTGAACTCTTCTGCTTCCTACAAATAAAACATTGGCTCATCCATCATACTCCCCAACAAAGTTTTCACGTGCCAGCTCTCACTTTTTGAACACATATGCTATTTTACACCCCCCCCCCCCCCCAAACTGATATCCATTATTTATTCACAACTAAATAATTCAAATAATAATGCAGTCCACACTTACTGTGTGTTTCCAAATAGGAGAAAGACCTCCAGTGCACTAAAGACAGGGAAGATTGGCTATAAATTTGTTCTACAATGGCCTCCTGCTCCAATAATATAACTATTACTGAAGCCGCATTTAAAACCGTTGCGAGATGTTACATGAAGGCTAATTGACTAAAACTGGAGAGTGCAAAATTTGGTGCAGCTGTGCATATTAGTCAATAAGCTTCTAACTGCAACTTGTTCAAATAAGCTTTGACTAAAAAACCTGGAAACTGATTGGTTTCTCTGCAGAGCTGCACCACATTTTGCACTCTCCAGTTTTAGTAAATCAACCCCATGGTTCCATCCTGATGAGCTCCTCTTTATTCATCTCTTGCTAGCACATGGTTTCTTGACTGCCCTACCTCAGGAGATGTTTTGCACATTTGGCGGTCTTGTCACATGCTTGCAAAGTTCTCAAACTCTTGCAGTCTTTGTTTAATTGCCCCTTCCCTAGAAGCTCCTGGCATGTTCTGCTTGATCTTAAACCTCCCGGTCTCACTACCCAATTCAAATTAGTAACATATGTGCTATTTAAAGTCATATTAAAGGCAATTCTTTGCCAACATAACTAACATAATATACTAACCTGCTCTGTGCAGTGATATTAAACAGAACAGCCCTGATTCTACTCTTCTTAGGTCCCCTGCCAGTACTCCTGGCCACTCTCACCTGCCGACTGCCCCCACAGCAAGAAACTTGCTGTGGGGGCACCCAAGCAAGCTACGTTGATGTGTTTAAAATGCTGCCCCAAACTCCCTATGCACATTTCTGGCACGGTTTACTTGACATGCGTTTTTGGTGCGTTAAGACCGCACCACAATCGTCTGTTATGAACTGTGATGTATTAGTCCACCGAAAATGCATGCCAGTGTTACCATAGACTTGAATGGAAGGAGTTGAAATGCTTCAACTCCAAACTTGACATGAAGCATCAATCATAACGCTTCATGGATTGGTAATGTGAACAGCACTGTGCGCTGTCCATACTTATCAACTGCATAGGCATTTGAGGAGCATTAAATAGTACTCTTATATTCCCATCGCACATGTTCCTGGAAAAGCTCTCAAGGGATTAGGTGCTGCAGCAACAACCAGCTGGGAACTGGTTCAGAAGTCACAAGGAAAATGTTTGAGTAAATACTACGCCGTACTATAAATATGATCTCCTCATGTAGACTAGATATAAAAGGTATTTAGAATTTAAAAGACAAAGCAACAAGGTGGGACTTTATATGAGGCGCAAGGTGTGTAGAGCCAAGTGCGGCTATCCCCAATGATTAGAGCAGAAAAGACAGAACAGGTGGGACTTTATATGAGGCATGCACCCAGGAGATAACACGATAATGGTGAATATGGCAGGTAGCCAAAATAATATATTAGAACCAAAAACGTTGCATATAAGCATCACATGGCATCAATTGGCATTAAATGATTTTATTATATATAAAAGATGACAAAAGTAGAAATAAAAATACATAATTGTATAGATAACATAGTAAAAATACAATTTATAACATGATTAGTTCATACTGTAAACACTGTAAAGAACAAATTCATTCAAGGTAGATCTCTATAATAGATAATTGTATACTAGGTTGATTCATATTCATAAAAATCCAATTGATATATAAGGTAAAATAATGATGCAATTGTAAATATAAGAGGGCAACTATTTGGCTCACAGTTCCATAGTAAAGCAACATATTTGGTTTATATTGTAAACATTTGTAGATATCCAAATTCACTGAAGCGTGTCTCCATGGTAAGTAGTTAGTCATAATTGGTCCAGTAGGTGTATAAGGTAGTAAGAGATAATATGGTATAGAAGAAAGGGCATCTATTGGCTCTATGCGTTTTGTGGCGACTGCCACTCTTCAGGAGAAAGTATGAAGTGGGTGTCTATAAATATTAAACACAAATATATACGAAAAATTAGGTAATAGGTCTATGGACGGGGGAGGGGGAAACGATAGAACCCGATTTCCCATATCTACTTACAAGTAATCCTATAAGTTGGGGCATGAACATGGCGGGCTGGAGGCCAGCCGACGGAACATCAGCCCCCGAGAGCTGAGATGGACTACCCAGATATACAGCGATGGAATTCCAGTAACAGACACTGGTCCCCAGGGATGTGCCCCCATTGGTGTCAAGGTTGATGAGATCCACATGATAATCATCTATAAGCATGCCTCATATAAAGTCCCACCTGTTCTGTCTTTTCTGCTCTAGATATAAAAGGTATTGGATCAATATAAAATACAGCAGCTAAAATCTGAATAAATTATTAAATGCGGAAAGTGCTGTGCTAGGTAATGTGCACTATACACCCAATAGTTGGATACCAAATGCATACATAACATAAAAACACACAAATATTGATCAATGCTGAAGTGCCAGTAAATGATAAATAAGGGAGTGGAAACTCAAATGCACATTAAGTATATAGTGCTCATGTGAAAAAACATAAATTCATAAGGTTTGTAAAAGTCCATATAATGTGAAAAATATATAGCAAGTATTAATGTGCAGACAAAGTGTCCTGCTGTGCTTCTAATCAATACGCTGAGTAGTCCATGCAATCACAAAAACAGCTTGTAGACATGTGCACAATAGAAAAATTTGTTTAGTTTCGTTTTGTTTCTGTTATTTTCGGTTGATTCGTAACGATTCGTAATTTCGTAAGTCGCCGGTGTTCGTATTCGGACTCGTTCGTATTTTCGTAAGAGTTATTTTTTCGTTGATTCGTTTTTCCGTTTATTCAAAATTCGTATTTTCGTTATATTTTGTATTTGGACGCATTCGTATTTCCGTAGATTTAGTTACATTCGTACTTTCGTAAGATTGATTTATTCGTACTTTCGTAACATTGTTTTCGTAGATTCGTAATCGGAGCATAATTCATAATTTTATGTAATGTGTATGCTATTACATGTTTAAGAAACAAATAATTTCTCTCTCACAAGTCGGAACTTAACTCAAAAATCCACCAAAACAGTGCCTCCAACCACGTTTATCAACTAACCAAAAAAATAACGAATTTACAAATCCATTCGAAGCACGTTAAGCAGCGACACGGAAAATTACGAATCAACAAACAAAAAAAGTTACGAATGTACGAATTTTTTTCGTTCATTTTGATTTTCGTTATTTTTGAATCTTTGTTCGGTATTTTCGTTTGTTTCTGTTTTTCGGATTTTCATTCTTTCGTAGTTTCGTTGTTTCTAATTTTAATTATTTCGTATTTTCGTTGTTTTTTTTTTATATCCGTTCGTTATTCGTTAAAATTTTTTTTAAACCATACGTTCATTCGTACGATAACGAATTTGAACGGAAAACGAATTCAGGACTAAACGAATGGCACATGTCTAACAGCTTGGTGGGTGATCAAATGTGCCAAGGTATCCTCCCTTCAGTGATCCTCTAGGTAGTGAACGCTCACCTTGGAGCAATATTTGTGTGTTTTTATGTTATGTATGCATTTGGTATCCAATTATTGGGTGTACAGCGGCTATGGACGTTAAATGCTGGACTTGGGAGTGCGCCCGCAAGGTAATCCCCCTGGGAGAGCGCTTCTCCTAGGGGGTTATCTGATGTGGGAAATAACCGCCGGGGACCCCAGGAGAGTAGGTTCACTCTGTGCAAAACGAGCTGCACAGTGGAGGTAAGTATGATAAGTTTGTTATTTAAAAAAAAAAACATACAATCACTTTAAGTGTTCTTAGTGCAGTGAACTCGTCCAGGACTTAAATTGGTGTATGTTTTATTGGAGACATTGTTACGCACGTCGTGTTTGATTGTTCATATATGTCAATAGAGTGGAATTGTCCAGGTGGAAAAAAATTAAGTTTAAATGGTGTCACTGGTCTGGTAAGTATTATTTTTTGGGTACAGTGTGGAAATGTTTGATTTTCAACATTCTTTCAAATTTAAACATATCGACCTTAAAATCAAAATTCTGAAATCTGGTAGTAGGGCAGAAGGAAAGGCCCTTTTGATAAGAGTCATAACTCACCGTAGACGATAAATTGATCACTGGGAATGCTTTGTGCTCCGGTGGGTGCTGCATGGCGCTTGGGTTTCGAGGCCTTTTGATACCCCTCCTGGATCGTCGTCTCCTCCATGGAACCGGAAAATGGGGACCCTGAATTCCCGTAATTTGGGCTTCAGCACCTCCTGTTGTCTCAAAGTCGTTATCGGTTGATGGGTTCTCTGTAGGACGATCACTATCAGGTGTGACAAGACAATATGGCAACAATGTGAGGAATTTCAGTCCTTAACAGATATGATGCAATATTTAGGATAAGGAATACATCACCATGTAAAGAGGAAGATTAGATTTAAAAAAAACTTTTGTTTTGTTTTTTGGAGTGATTGTGTCATATGGTATTTTGTGTGAATGAATGGATTAAAAGATAAAATACGGCCCAGTGTAAAGGATAAGGGAAACGATATAGATGAGGAGGATGGATTTAAGCAATAGAATTTATAGTTCTTTGTCAAGGATACAGGATAACATGCATAGTTATAGTTGCAAAATATGTGTATTTGTATAATTTGTTTATAAAATGAATAAAAGCGGATTGAAAACAGATGTCACAAGACAGCCGTTTCTTAACGGTTTTCCAGGTGGATATGTGTGGAATCTACACCTTGGTTGGCTACAACCTGTGAGCCAGGGATATACCCTTCCCTCCTGATGGTCCTAATTTATTAGTTTAAATTTGTCGCGTTTTGGCTTGTTTTTGTCTTGCTGTGTGTTACGATCTCACTGTTTTTTTTTTTCTTTTTTTATTGTATTGTGTCGGGTTGTTTGTCTTTATCCTGGATTGACAGTTACAATGTAGTTGGCTCCCTATTAACTTGACACAATTGGACTTTAACCTTTTCAATGACGATCAGCATAAAGTTGAGCGAGTTCTGAGTAGCCATTTCACACCAACGTTCACAGAACTCATGTTTATGGTGGCTGATTTTTTTGATACGGAATCCACGTGGTATCTTCTTTGTTCTGTAGTATTCGGATAGCGTCTGGCCATGTAATTCCAGGTCAACTTGTCTCTTTCCTCTTCGTTTTGATTTTGCCAAAAAAAATCAGTAGCGGTGTTGATTCCAAATGCTTTACCTTCATCTTTAGGAAAGAGGATTGTCGATCTCCTCCTGGCTGTATATATTGCCGAACCTCCTATTGGATTGGGAGGTGGCTTCATCAGATTCCATCTGTATTTTTGGCAAGATAATCCATTGAGCAGTCGGTGGATGTTGTGTCTCACTGTGTATGGGCACAATCGAATGGAGAGGACCCTCTAAGTAGTCCAATCACAAATAGTACTCCATATTTCCATCACACACATTCCTGAAAAGCTCTCAAGGGACATCCTGGTCAATTTCTTGCTAGCCACCAGAATCCTTGCAGGATAGCTATGAACCACCTTGGCATTACTAGCTTTCTATTCAGAACACTTACAGACTACCTATAGCCATATTTTTCTTCATTACAAATTATACTTTAAAATTCTTCAATAAAATTTTAGTTAAGGTGAATTGTTTTAAACCAAACTCTATATAAACTGGAGAAAGTGCCAGTCCCAAACTGGCATTGAATGCTAGAAAGTTCAGACTTCTTTCACACAATTATGGAATATAATAGACCAGTGTTTCTCAAGTCCAGTTCTCAAGGCGCCCCAACAGGTCATGTTTTCAGGATTTCCCTTGGATGAAACGGCTGTGGTAATTACTAAGGCAGGGAAACTGATCAAATCACCTGTGCAAAATAATGGAGAGCCTGAAAATATGACCTGTTGGGGCGCCTTGAGGACTGGAGTTGCGAAACACTGTAATACAGTGGTCATCAACCCTGTCCTCAGGGCCTACTAACAGGCCAGGTTTGCAATAAAACTAAAATGCATCACAGGTGATATCATTTGCTGCTCAGTGATTGCAGTATTCTAGTCTGCATCTCCCCAAGGTAATACGTAAAACCTGGCCTGTTAGTGGGTTCTGAGGACAGGGTTGATGATCACTGCTGTAATAGACTAACCCTCCAGTGGAGAGCAAACAATAGCAATGTGCATTTTTAAATTTTTCTTTAACTGAAGGTTGATTGCAACTTGTTTGAATTGTCTCATTCTGATAGTGACACCCATGATCGGTCTCAGGAATCGCATTTGGAAAAAATCAAGCTTATTCATGTCAGGTTTGAGCAGAGTCCATGTTTTCGATCCACACCGAAGAATTGGCAGGATCAGTGTTTCGAAGAAGTGAATTTTGGTTTTGGTGAATTTTTTCCTTATTTCTTCTTCTTCCTTTTTATTTATTTCCCCCCAATCCTGCTGTGGACTTTGGTGGATGCGGAGAGGAACTCCTGCACCAATAATCCTAGATAATTGGACTCTTGGACCTACTCAATTTGGATTCCATTGAGGTGAACATTGGACTTTGAACATTGGACTGTGACCCATCCATGATCATCACATTGGTCTAATATGTATTGATTCTTTGGCCATAACATTGTGAGATGCAGACAATGTGGTAAAGTCTCCAGGAATATTGTGCTGGAGGACTACAAAAATCAGCCTAATTTTTTTTTTATTATTATGAGCAGCTTTCTATATGGATAGTATGTGTATTTATTTGTAACTTTGACATTTTAATGGTGCGGTTTACTATGACGTTGAAATAGGACTGCAAGCAGTTTTTAAGCCTATTGCCCTGCTGCATTTTTGTTTTGGAATCTGTCAGCACTATCTAATTTTATTTTTTTATTTATTTTTTTTTTTTAATCAAGGAATTTAAAGCCTGAGTTTAGATCCTTCTTTTTTTTAATTTACAGTAGCACAAGGGACGTTGCTTACATTTAATGCAAAGTATCCTATGTGCTTGTGTTGGCTGTGCAAATCCAAAGTACTCTGGTCCCTGCCCATACCCTGACTATGCCTGCCCTTTTTGCCCCCTCCTCCATTTATTGAAGCTGTACTATGGCTTCCATCAATGAAAAGTGCTCTATGAATGGAGAACAGGCATATTAATAAAAGGTCCACCTCTTTTCATAGTAGTTGGCTTCCAGGTCCTGTGCCAAGCAGCAGCCCTGCTGCAGACTGACCGGGGGGGGGGGGGTTGCTTGCTTTGGATTCACTGAATGCCTTGTATTTGTTTCAATGTATCCAAGGCGTTCTCTGCTCTCGTAAACAAGGCAGAGCTCCCTTCTGACAAGGGGAAAGTGATGGATTTTGTGTCCCTGGAAAGAAGGAAAACATGACCTGTTGGGGCGCCTCCTAGGACTGGCGTTGAGAAACACTAGGTTAGTGATGTGGATGGCTTTATAAATTGTTGTTAGTACTTTGAACTTTATTTGTTGGGTGAGCAGAAGCCGGTGGAGGGATTGGCAGAGAGGGCTAGAGGACACTGAACGGTTGGAAAGGTGGATGAGTCTTGCACCAGCATTCCTGATGAACTGAATAGAGTATAGCCTATGTAAAGGTTATCCAATGAGGAGGGAGTTGCAGTAGTCAGGGTGAGAGCTAACCAGGGAGTGAATTAGAAGCTTGGCTGTATCAGTGGTTAAAAAAAGGGAGATGTTGAGATGGCATGATCCGGACTGGGATTGGATGTGGGCCTGAAAGGACAGTTCAGAGTCCAGGGTTACCCCTAGCACCCTGGCATGTGGGGACGGACTGATGGTTGTGCCATTTTATCTTGACAGAGAAGTCGGGGGAAGGGGCATATGGGGGAGGAAATATCATGAGCTTGGTTTTTGGATAGATTGAGTTTGAGGAAGTGGTGTGACATCCAGCTGTCTGTTAGTAAATCATTGGTGCATGAAGAAACTTATGGGGTGAGCTGAGGGGAATAAAAATAGATTTGGGGGTGGTCAACTGCATCAAAGGCAGCGGAGAGGTCCAATAGTAAGAGTACGGAATGTGGGTTTTAGCTGTTAGTAAGGTGTTTGAGTTTTAGCATAGCAGTTTCCGTGTAGTTAAATACTAGAGTATAAATAATGCCCAATATCAACCTTAGTCTATTTAGATCATTAGGTGAGGTTAAAAGACAAATGTCGTGGTGTAGTAAAATATATAAGTGCTTGCGTGACAATCCCAGGTGCACAAAAGTATATAAAAAATTCAAGTTACAATGAGGTTGTAACCAATTAAATAAATAAATAAATAAATACACAATGTGTTAAAAGTAGATACAATGTGTTTTAAATAAATAAAGTGCTTCAAAATGTGAGTAAAAACAAGTATGTGTTATAATGTGTCAAAGAAAGGAAATATCCAGTTTATGCCAGTGATGCATATGGGGATATATAAATTCCAAAAGCCAATACAGGCTAAACCTGATGGATTAGCCAATTAATTGATGAATTAATGGGTAAACGGCCGCCAATTAAATATTATATTAATCCCATAGGTGATAACAGTCCATTAAATTAGTTAGATAATTAATGAAATAACTCTTCACATCCACTAATGATATCCGGGACACAATTAGAAATGCTAGAACTGAGAAAAAAAAAAAAAAGAGAGAGAAAAAAAGAAACTTCCCTTTATTCTGGGAATGTGCTGCTTTTTTCCTTTTGGTTCCTCCTGATATCTTGCTCCGGTATGATATAAAAAAGAGAAAAAGACACAATCAAAAAACCATTGTGCAGCGCTCTATTCAACCATCAAACAAAGAAGATCTTTTAGGGGGTTGCCTACAGCTATACAACTCACATGTACCCAGTAGGTGTTTGCGCGTTCAAATCCTGCTAATAGTCAGGCTCAGATAGGGGGCTGTCAGCCCTTTCCTCCTCACTGTGCTGTGCTGTGCTTGGCACTATCACTTGGGCTCCTCCTCCCGACGCGTATCATCACAGGTCACGTGACTTTCTCAAGGGAATCCGTGTAGTGTTGTGGGCAAAATCCAGACTGAAGAGGATCAAAAAGGTTATTCTCAATGAGGTGGCAGCTCAGCTGGTTGTAGACTAGACATTCAAGGAGTTTGGAGGCAAAAGGGTGTAAGAAGATGGGTCTTAGGTTGTTAAGATTGGTGGGGTCCAGTGAGGCCTTTTTAGGTATGCGAGTGACGAGTGCATGTTTTAGAGGGTTGGGGAAGATACCAATAGAGGGAGAGATTGAAGATATGAGTTAAAGTGGTTTTAAACCCTCCTCTACTATTTTAGCTCATCTTAATCTATATAGCACAGGCAGCTGATCGCTACCTGTGAAAGGGCACTCACTGTTTTGGTTTCGATAGAAATCGTCCGATGTGCTGTGACGTGTCCTACGCTTGCGCACTGTGTATATGCTTTAATGGCACACAATGTGTGCCGTTTCTGTCTCTGCTTGCCGGGTCATTAGCTGACAATGAGAGAGGCACAGAGCGAAGTCTCGCGATGCTAGTGATTTGCCGTCCTCATTGTGTTCACTCAATGTAGTAACGGCAATAGAGATAGAGGCTTTGTTATAAAAGGTATGTGGCGCTAACCACTGACTATAAAATTAAATTGAAATGGGGAAAACACTGCGCTAACCCAAAAAATGTAATGGTAAAAAAAACTGAAACATATCAAAAAATTAATATGTGAAAGCGGACAACACCCTAACAAAGTCAATGTCAGGCCAGCGGCGCCGGACGCCGAGCGGCCTGCTCCTCAGTGTGCATGCGCGGGGGCCCGGCGCTCCGGCGCATGCGCACTCGCGGTCCGGCGCTCGCGCATGCGCTCTAGCGCACGCCTGTGCGCTATGGCGCACAATTAGCGTCCCCTGGGCGCCTATAAAGGCGGTCTGACGCACAGGCACTTTGCTGGTCTGTCTTTCCAGCTTAGTGCCTGTGTGTCCCCGTGCCCTGTGTTAAAACCTGATCTGATGCTCCTGTGTTTGACCCCCTGGCTTGATAAACGGACTCTGCTAAACTCTACTGCCCCTGTGTTTGACCCCCTGGCTTGCTAACGGACTTTGCTGAATCTACTGCTCCTGTGTTTGACCCCCTGGCTTGCTAACGGACTTTGCTGAATCTACTGCTCCTGTGTTTGACCCCCTGGCTTGCTAACGGACTTTGCTGAATCTACTGCTCCTGTGTTTGACCCCCTGGCTTGCTTACGGACTTTGCTGAATCTACTGCTCCTGTGTTTGACCCTCGGCCTACTCCTTGGACTCACTCTGCACCTGGCTGTTCAGTAGCTTGTGTTGGATCCCCTCACCGGGTCTCTGGGCTCTTGCCTGTCCTTCCTGCCATCTGCCGGTCTGCCCAGGCCAGGCTCCCATCTCCTCTCCGTTCCTGCCTACCTGACGGAGGTGACCTGTGCCTCCTGGTGCCGTGTGCTCCCTGTCCCATCACCAGGGGGCAGATTGCGCCGGGTCACAAGGGTGAGCCGCTCTCGGCATCTCGGTCTCGGTGAGTACGTTTCTGATAGTCAAATAAGCATATAAAGAACAATGTGTAGCGCTAACAAAAAATAAACAGTGAAGTGATAAAAGCCACAGTGAAGGGATTAAAACCGATAAGTAATATAACACAAAAATACCAAATGAGATAAACACAATGATTATGTGACGGTGATAAAGTCTTTGCTCAGAAAAACTTTTCATATAAAATAATGATTATGTGATAGTGATAAAGTCTTTGCTCAGAAAACTTTTCAAGTGGAAACAAACATCCTTTCATATGGAATGTTGGGATAATAAGGAATCTCTGGAGCCACAGAGTCTGGTATATGTACACAAGGATATGTAGGGACCTTCCAACAGATATGAAATAGATAAGCTTACCAGCGATGTTGGACCCACCTACCATATGGCAGTGGGTCAATAAGGCTTAAGGTAATTCCTGTGGATGGCACCTGGAAAGCCAGAAACTGGATTCAGACAGCACGCCTCCAGATCGAAGATGGATTACCAAGATGATGTTCCAAAATCTTCCGAAATAACACTGGCATGTGATCCAAATGGTCCACAATAGCATGTGGCACCAGCAATGAAGCCCGAACAAAAAGGAATTATCCTATAAAGTACAAAGCATGTAAAATCAGAGTAAAAGCAATATAGGGGTCTCAAAATGAGCAAAAGCCGACGCGTTTCGACCTAGGGGTCTTCTACTGGGGCATCGTGAGTAAAGAAGCTGCTGGCAGGACTTTTTGTGACGCCCTGCCAGCGCACCACAGCAGTGTGAAAGCCCTCGGGCTTTCACACTGGGGTGCATGGAGCAGCTTTTTTCAGGCGCTAACGCAGTGCCATATTGCAAAAAATGGCCTGGTCATGAAGGGCGAGGAAAATCTTCCAGAGGTCAAGTCACAGAGGCATTTTACTTTTCTCTCTCTCTCTCTCTCTCTCTCTCTCTCTCTCTCTCTCTCTCTCTCTCTCTCTCTCTCTCTCTCTCTCTCTCTCTCTCTCTCTCTCTCTCTCTCTCTCTCTCTCTCTCTCTCTCCACCTGCATATTAGAGAACCATAGACTTCTATAAGACTTGTATACCTCTGTCCCCCAGCTGCCCCATACTCTTCACTGATGCACTACTGCTGAGGAGTGGCCATAGAGGGAGGAATTGCAGCAGTGTATGTAAACAATCCTTGGAGTCCATCAGTGTCGGATCTTGGTAAGTATGCATCTGTTAGGTCAGAGGATGGGGCCAAAAATTATTATTTAAATAATTTTTGAGGAATTTCTTTCCAATTAATGCAGTGACCAATAATTCCAAAATAGGATAACTAGTGACCTGTTATTGCAGAATGAGAGGGGTCAGTGCACTGTAGTGATGTGAATGTTCTGCTCTGTTGAACATGGTACAACAGGTTAAAGCAAAGAGGACAAATACTTAACTAAAGCTAATAGGAACCGGCAGGCTGGCACATTAATCAAAACCAAAGACTATCTTTAAAGTAGTGAATGCTCACTTTCTGGAAAGGAAAACATTAGGACAAGGAAGGATGATTCAGTCTTGTTTTCATTAACCACTTCAATACAGGGCTTTTAAATACCCTTCCTTACCAGAGCACTTTTTGCGATTCGGCACTGCGCCGCTTTAACTGACAATTGCGCGGTTGTGCGACGTTACACCCAAACAAAATTGACGTCCTTTTTTTCCCACAAATAGAGCTTTCTTTTGGTGGTATTTGATCGCCCCTGCGGTTTTTATTTTTTGCGCTATAAACAAAAGAAAAGCGACAATTTTGAAAAAAAACACAATATTTTTTACTTTTTGCTATAATAAATATCCCATTTTTAAAAAAAATAACAATTTTTTTCCTCAGTTTAGGCCGATTCGTATTCTTCTACATATTTTTGGTAAAAAAAATCGCAATAAGCGTATATTGATCGGTTTGCGCAGAAGTTATAGCGTCTACAAAATAGGGGATAGATTTATTGAATTTTTTTTTTTTTTTTTTTTTTTTACTAGTAATGGCGGCGATCTGCGATTTTTTTATTTTTTTTTTCCTGACTTCGACATTGCGGCCGACACTTCGGACACTTTTGACACATTTTTGGAACCATTTACACAGCGATCGTTGCTATAAAATTGCAATGATTACTGTGTAAATGTGACTGGCAGGGAAGGGGTTAACACTAGGGGGCGCTGCAGGGGTTAATGTGTTCCCTAATAGAAGTGATTCTAACTGTGGGGGGAGGGGACTCAAGGGGAGGAGACCGATCATGTGTTCCTCCGTACTGGGATCACATGATCGGTCTCCTCCTCCGCCCGGTCCCGTTGTTTTTTTTTTTTTTTTCCCCTCAGAAGATCCTATTAAGAAGGACTATATCAATGAGGTCTTCACCTCTGTTCCGTCTAGTCTTGTCATCATAGGGGCTTAATCTTTTTAAATTTATAACATTCTCTAAGTCCCACTTAATTTTTATTCAAAACTCTTGTTACATTTTTTTTTTTTTTTCCCCCCTTTTTTCCGCCCCCCTCCCCCCCCTTCCCCCCCTCCATCCCAAACTCTCATCGCTGCCCTCTTTTTTTTTTTTTTTTTTTTTTTTTTTTTTTTTTTAAATTTCCCTCTTTCCGTTCAATTTTAATGTGTTGTTTTTCTTTGCTAATTGATTGAATCTCATTAAGTCTGTAACAACTCTGCGTAACTCCAGGATCTTTTAAATGTTTCCCAGCATTCCCACTTCCCCTTTGGTTGGGTATCTTCCTCAATATTCTCTTTTAAGCATTCAAGCCTATAAGTCACCTCCACTTCATCTATCCATTCCCCCATAGAGGGACTTTCCTGTTCTTGCCACTTCCTTGGGATTAATCTTTTTGCGGCGTTTAGCAGATGTGGGACCAATGTGCTCCTATATTGCCTTACTCCCTCTTCTGTAGCGTGCAACAAAATCACCCATGGATTTTTTTTTACTTCTATTTGAGTGATTTCTTTGATATAACTCAACACCCTCTCCCAGTATTTTTGTATTTTCTGACATTCCCACCATAAGTGACCCATGCTCCCTCTCAAGTTGCAACCCCTCCAACAGTTGGGGGATCTCCCTTCCTGAAATTTGCTTGTTATATCGGGGGTCGCGTACCACCTAATTAAACATTTGTAATTCATTTCAGCTGTTCGCATATCTACTGATGAACTATGTGTGAGCTTCATTATTTTTCTGATCATCCCAGTGTTTATCTGTGACCCTAATTCTCTCTCCCATTTCTCGATGAATGGGGGGACCGCCAGCCTGTCCATCTCAATCAGCAACTTATATATTTTTGATATGGACTTTTTGGTATTTTCTGCTGTGCATATTTGCTCTATCCTCGTCAGGTCTCCACATGACCTGATTGGTTGTGGAAGTTTTTTCACGAACTGGCACAACTGGCGGTACCGCCATTCATCGATTTTAAGTATATCCACTCTTTTTTTTAAATCAATTAGTGCTAGTGGTTGACCCGCCAATATTACATCCCCTAATTTTGTTTCATCTTTAATTATCCAATTCCCTCCTATGTCTATTTTCCCAGGAGGGAAGTAGTCGTTCTCCTTGAGTGATAGTAAAGGTGAGTTATAGTTTCCGTTCAACTGTTTATATACCTTGTCCCAAATTTTTAACGTGTGCCATGTGATAGTGTGTGTGTGAACATCCAGTGCTCTATACCCCGGGGGGTTCCAAGTAATTCTTCCTAAGTGAGCCTTGCTCAAAACCCTTTCAAAGTGTACCCATCTTTTACTTGAGTTTATTTTCCCCCACTCTGGGATTCTAGAGAGTGCAATTGCGTGATAATAACTAGTGATATCGGGGACCGCCAGTCCCCCATGGTTCTTACACTGTTTTAAAAGATTCAACGACGTGCGGTGTTTCCCATTTTTCCATACAAAATTCATCAGTATTGAGTTAAGCTTCCTAAGGTATTGCTGGGGTAGGGGGAGAGGGAGCATCTGTAGCTTATACGTTATTACAGGAAGTATCATCATTTTAACCGTATTGACTCGTCCGATCCAGGACATGGGCCTGCTATTATATTCCTTACATTTTTTTTTTTACTTCGTCTAACAAGGGGAGGTAGTTGATCCTATACAGTTTTCCGATTGAGTTAGCCAAATCTATCCCCAAATATTTTATTTGCTTCTTCCAAACAAATTTATGTTCTTTCTTTAGTATCCTCTGCTCGGTTTTACTTACATTAATATTAAGTATATGAGATTTAAAGGGATTAACCCGAAAATTTGAAAGGGCTCCGTATTCTGTAAGGGATTTCAAAAGAATGGGCATCGTCTTCCGAGGGTTACATACGTAAAACAAAATGTCGTCTGCAAATGCCGCCAATTTGTGGGACTCCCCCTCCACTCTACATCCCTCTATGTCGGGGTTATTTCTTATTGATGACAATAGGGGCTCCAATGTCAGGACGAAAAGGAGAGGGGACAGGGGGCAGCCTTGCCTCGTCCCATTCCTCATTTCAAACAATGCGGAGAGGACTCCATTTACTTTAATATTTGCCTTAGGGCTACCATAGAGGACCTTAATTCGACTAATGAATCTCGGCCCAAACCCCATGTGCTCTAGGGTATTAAACATGAACCCCCAGTCTACTCTGTCAAATGCTTTTTCTGCATCTATAGACAAGAGCAGACTGGGGGTCCCCGAATCCCTCATCCTCTGGAGGGCCAATAGAGTCCGAACTCCATTGTCCCTCCCTTCCCTCCCTGGGACGAAGCCCACTTGATCAGGATGGATCAGTGCCTCCAGATGCCCTCTCACTCTCTCAGCCAAGATTTTGGCATACAACTTAGTGTCTGCATTCAACAGGGAGATAGGCCTGTAATTAGAACACTTAGATCCATCTTTCCCTTCTTTAGGGAGAACTGTTATAGTTGCTGACAGGGAGGCTTCGCCCATAGCGTATGTTATTCCAAGCCCATTCATATATTGTTGGAGTCTAGGGATCAGAATCTCCTTAAAAGTTTTATAGTAAAAGATGGAGAAACCATCTGGGCCCGGGCTTTTCCCTATAGAGGAGTTCTTCAGGGCTCGTAATATTTCCGCCTCCGAAATTGGCTGTTCTAGTGCCTCTCTATCCTCCTGACCCAGAGATTCCAACCCCGCTCTTTTAAGAAAGTCTGAGATTTTTTTTATATTATTTTTTTTTGATATTTTTTTTGTTTGGTCCCCCTTTTTAGCATCCTTATAATCTACAGAGTATAGCTCTTCATAATACGCCTTAAAGGATGAAGCAATATCTTGGGAGGCATATTTAAACTCACCGTTTTTGTCTTGGATTTTTTCTATATAATTTTTTGTTTTTTGTTTTTGAACTATTCTTGCCAGGTGTTTACTGGATTTATTCCCCCAAATATACCGTTCTTTTATTGTCCTGTTATAAATCTGCTTTGCATCGTGTTCTAAGCAGTCTCTAAGTTCATCCCTCTTTGCTAAAAGGTCTTGGAATAAAACCTTATTTTGGGCCGAGGCTGCCTTATGTTTTTGTTCCAGGTTTTTTAAGTCGTTCGACAGATCCTGCACTTTCCTCCTCCTCTCTTTATCTGCCCACGCGGCTTTCCCTATCAATATCCCTCTAATGAATGCTTTGTGGGCCTCCCAAAGAGTGGCTCCATTAACTTCCCCATTATCGTTATCAATAAAAAAAACCTCCAATTCTCTTTTTACGCATTCCACCACTTCCCCGTCTCGCAGTAACTCCTCATTTAGTTTCCACCCACATGATGGGGGTTTATATTCTGGGACAGCCAGAGTCACGGAGGCGGGGGCGTGGTCGGACAGCGTAATTGTCTCTATTTTTGTTTGTAATACCCTATCCAAAATTCCGTGATCTACAAATATATAATCTAATCTAGTGTACGTCCCGTGGACAGGGGAGAAAAACGTGTAGTCCCTTGTTTGGGGGTGCTGTACCCTCCACACGTCCAACAGTTGTTTATTGTAGAATTCATTTTTTACCGACGATAACTGTTCGTTTCTTGTCCCCTGGCCACCGGACGTACTATCTAAACTGGGGTCCATGGTAAAATTAAAATCACCCATAAGAATTACATATCCCTTTCTGAAAGCCCCCAGTTTTCTCAATATCCCTTTCATAAACTTAATGGGGTTGTTATTTGGCGCATAAACATTAGCAAACGTATATGTTGTTCCAAATAGGGATCCCCTCAGGAACAAATACCTTCCCTCTGGATCTGCCTTTCTATCTTCTAGCTGGAAATGCATATCTCCTGAAAAGCCAATGGCCACCCCTCTAGATCTACTTGAGGGAGAATCGGCATAAAACCAGTTAGGGTATGTTCTTGAGAGCAGTTTCAGATTTGTGTTGTGAGCAAGATGTGTTTCTTGGAGGAAGATCACATTGGCCCCATATCTCCCTATCTCTTCGAGAATCATATGACGTTTGCTAGTAGAGTTCAATCCTTTCACATTATAGGTTAGGAATTTCAAGTCGAGAGTCATTAGTCAATTAACCAAAAAATTGCCTGAGTATAGGGCAGCGATGAGTCTCCCTACCCGAACCCCTTCCCTCCTGAACCCCTCCCTCCCTCCCCCCCCCCTCCCCATCCCTCCAACCCTCCTGAGCCCCTCCCTCCCCCCCTCTTCCTCCCCCTCCCTCCTTCCCCTTCCTGACCCCATCTCGGGTCTCTGCTCCGACGATGACCCATTTCTTAGAGTCCCTCGGAACAGCTAAGGTGAGGTGGGGTTCTTTCCCCGCCCCCTCCCACTTTTCTTTTTCCCAGTTGGACTCGGGGAATAGTGGGCCAGGTGGATGGAGAAGTGTTGGATGAGATCTAAACTGTTTTCTTCATTTAGCTCCCCCTGTGATCCACTCGTCCCCCCCGCCACCCCCGACCCATCCCAAAATCGCCCTCCCAGCTCTCTGTCCATCCCGGAAGAGCGGGAATAGGGATGTTCAGGTTGGTGCAAAAGTCCTGCAGCTCCTCTGGTACCCTGAGTCTGGCAGACCGTCCTTCTTTTATGCCGATGAGGCATGCTGGGAACCCCCATCTATATTTTATATTTTCTTTACGCATTACTTCCAACAGCGGTCTCTGAAGCCGTCTTCTTTCTAGCGTGCGAGCCGAGAGATCCGCATACAGCTGTATCTCGGTGCCTTCGTATTGTAAATGGGGGTTACCTCTTGTCTTCTGCCAGATGTTTTCTTTATCCCTAAAATTCCGGAACCTAACTATTACATCCCTTACTCTTCCGTGCTCTGATCGATCCAACGCTCCAATGCGGTGTACTCTTTCAATCATCGGGAATTTCCCCTCTTCTAGCCCTGTTATGGGGCAAAGTAGTGATCTGACTATTTTTTCTAGATCCTCCCCTTTTTGTTCTGGGATCGCCCTCAGGCGGATATTTTGTCTTCTGTCTCTGTTCTCCTGGTCTTCTATTTTCTGTAACGTTTCTCTCTGGTTCAGTTGACATCTTTTGAGTGATATCTTTATATTATTGATTTCCTTGACCATTTCCTCTACTCTTTCCTCCACCACCTCCACTCTGGTCAATAAGTGACCCAGGTCCTCTCTCAGAGTAGTTATTTCCATTTTTATCACATTTTCCACTTTCAATAACATAGCCTCCATTTCTCTTTTTGTTGGAAGTTGGTCGCCCCTATCCTGATCTTCAGCTCTACTACTCTCCACTTCGCTTCCATTTGTGCAATCGTCTCTAGATTGGTCATGGGCCCCTTCCGATTTCCTGTTAATACCTTTATTTTTCTCCATAGTAGCCTTGGGTTGGTGGTTGGTCTCCGGGGTTTTGGGGATACCTCCTTGTTTTAAATATTGTTGAATGGTGCTCGTATCTTCTTTTGGTGTTTTAGAGGCCCCTTTTTTAGGCGCTTTGGTTGTACTTTTACTCATTTTTTCCAACTTCACCCCTCTTGTTCTCCCCCTCTGCTCTAGCTCCCTTTCTATACCCACACTTTTCAGCTGCCCTTGGAGTATACTTAATTTATATTTGTGTTCCTAGTATGGTTACTATGTTATCTTACGTTCAGCACCCACTGTAAGATTGCATAGAGAAGGGCCTAAGGGAATGCAGGTCCTAGGGAGGAGGGATAGCCGGGATGCGAATCTGTGCCCCGGATCTTGAACCCTTCTAGGGGAAGGGGATGGTAGCCAGGTTTTCCTAATGCGCTAACTTTCTCAGGCTCTCTCGGAGTGTAAAGTAATGGAGCAGCAGGGAATCTACTCATACCCGTTTTGGTTCCAAATTTTTAAATACGTATGCTTCGTGTGCTGTTTTCTGCAATGAGGTTCTAATATGTCCCCCGGGATGGGTGATTAGTTTGCTGGTTGCGTACGCACACAGTCTCTGGCTGAGTCCCAGCTCTCTATGGGTATTAGGGGGAGCGAGGGGTCTATTCCCACTCCTCAAAGCCAAGCCAACGAAAAAAAAGGAAAACTAAAAATGCTACTGTAGGCAAACCCAAAAAAAAAAAGAAGAGAGAAAAAACAAGAGAAAATATTTTCTCTCTCTTCTTCCTTCCTTCCCCCTTTACAACCAACAGGAGCCATACAGTGCTTTACGGAACCCTTTGCTGGTTTTTTCAGGCATTGAAAAGAACAAACATTTTGTCATCTTCCATGTGTGTGTATTGTATTGCCCCAAACTTCAGGAGGTTTTTAGGGGGAAGGAGAGAGTGGTCTTTTCACTCTCCTAAAGTCAGTGGCCAAGACAGAAAAACAAAAAAAAAGAGGAGAAAAATAATAATAATATAACGCCAGTCCTGGATAAATCACACACAAGACACTTTGGCCGTAGAGAGTGTTGCGCAATGTGAGCCACGGGTAATACCGTGAAGCTATTATGTGAGATAGTTATTTCTTTTTTTTCCCCCTAGCGGCCATCCGGGGACAACACAGTGCCTTAATGAACCTTTTCCTGGGCTTTTGCAGGTACTGCCAAACATTTAGTATTTTTCTTAATAGTACTATAATAAGCAGCCTTGGCTTACCTCCAGTTTGTTGAAAAAGTACTTCCGGCCCAAATGAATGTAGTGTACTCACAGTTTGTGCCTCTGGTCCCCTAGATTTTTTTTTCACCTGTGCTGTAGGTCAGGCTTACTCTGCTTCAGGAGAGCGTGTTGGAGAGAGCGAGCGAGCGATGGAGCCGGGGGGGCGGCGGGGGAGGAGGGGAGCAGGTCCAGGGGGAGAGCTGGAGGGACACCGTTAAAGTTCGCGTCAGGGCATCGCTCCGGACCAAGTTGCCGTAGGTTTGGCTATTCGCCTGGGTCTCCCCAGCTGCGGTGTGCTAGCCGACGTACGGCGCTGAGACACTCTCGGTCCTCCCGCCCGACACGCTAGTCCTTTCTCCTGGAGCCTCTCACGCTCCGAGGTGTCCCTGCACGCTCCTCCGCATCACTTCTCACGGATCCACCTGCAGGCTGAGACCCCTCCCTCCGTGCCTACGTCCTACGTCTGCACGTCCATCCTGGTCCCGTTGTTTTAACGTGCAATCGCGGGTGCCCGGCGGACATCGCGGCCGCCGGGCACTCGCACCGGGTCCCGAGCGATGGCGCGCGCCCCCCAGGCGGCCGGGAATGCGAGGACGTCATATGACGCCCACCCAGGATGGTAGATCCACCTTGTGGGCGTCGTATGACTATGGCGCGGTATTGAAGCGGTTAAGTAAGCACCCTATGTAAAAAAAAAATGCATATGTTTGTTTCAATAAACATAGTATGAATCTTATCTATCTATTTTTTCAAATATGCTTAGGAAGGGGAAACCATGTAAAAATGTAAGCAAAGTATACTACCTTTTCCTTTCTTCTTTTTTTTTTTTTAGTCCAAGTATTTGTCTGTTGCCTTATCAGTAATACCAATCTCAATTGATAGTGTTTTTTTTTTTTTTTTAGTAAACTTGATTGGAGTGTTTTGACTAACTGATTACTCTTTATTCTAAATCAGGCTTTCTCAACCTTTTAACCCTAATGGAACCCCAAAAAAAAATTTCAGGTCTCGAGGAATCCTTACTAAAACCAATTCATCAGGGGTCAATAGAACAATTCCCTTTATACTGGTGGACAAAAAAAAAAAGAATGTTCCCCTTTAAAATGGTGCTCAGAATGCAACCCTTAAAGACAGCTAAAAATATATCTTGTGTCATGCTGCTGGCTTTGCTAAGTAATGCTGAACCTTGAACTCTGTAGGCACCATCAAAAAGATGGTTCATTAGCCACAGCTCAAGGAACCCCTAGCAACCTCTGGAGGAACCCCAGGGTTCCACGGAACCCTGGTGGAGAATGGCTGTTCTAAATTAATGATGCAAAAGTAAAGTTGGCCACATGTTACATTCTGGCGCCTTTAGATTTTCGGACAACTTTGCAGTTTGAGGGCCTAGCTGAATAATCTATTCAATTTATATCCAGTTAAGTATGACTTTGCAGTATAAAAACATTTAAATCTAAAGGGGATTGTATAGTCAGATTTTATCCAGTTTGTGCGCATCCATGGTATATAACATAAGACTGTTTAAATGAGTTCTGTTGTCACAGCATACATTTTCTTTTACACTTTAGCATTGTAAAAACAATACAAACTACATATCCCATGTCACCTTGCTGCCTGCAAGCAGATTCCTGTTAAATGTGTGACACAGCAGTGCCTACTCACAGGTCAAAATGAATACAAGGAAGTAAGTGTATGGGGACAGGGCCGGATTAACATAGGGGCTATTGGAGCTGCAGCTCCAGGCCCCTTTCTCAAGATCCATTTCGACTTCGAGGGTTGTAGCTCGGCGATCAGGAGTCACATTTGAGGGGTAGGTAGCTAAAGACCTACCCAGCACTGGTTAAAATATGGGGCTGCTTTCATCTATAGTTCCGGAGATACACGGCTGCTTGCACAGCCTTTTAGAAGCTACATACAGAGCGGCCAGTATAAATACAAGCTGGAACACTCTGCAGCAGACTGAGAGGATGAGCTCACAGTACTTAAAATAATTATTTGTATATTACTTATATTTAACCCCTTGCCACCCAGGCCAATTCTGACACTTCTCTCATACATGTAAAAATCATCATTTTTTTTGCTAGAAAATGATTTAGAACCCTCAAGCATTATATATATATATATATATATATATATATATATATATATATATATATATATATATATATATATATATTGTTTTAGCAGACACCCTATGGAATAAAATGGTGGTCTTTGCAACTTTTTATGTTACACAATATTTGCGCAACAATTTTTCAAATGTTTTTTTTTGGAAAGAAACAGTTTCATTCATAAAAAAAAAAAAAAAACACTAAAGTCAGCACGATTTTTTTTTGTGTACCAAGCGATGTTTTAAATTTTTTTTTACAGGTTACATGTTTAGAGTTAGAGAGGAGGTCTAGTGCTAGAATTATTGCTCTCGCTCTAACGATCGCAGCATATGTAATCTGTGTGTATCTGGCTCTGATACTAGCCAGTGCCTCCCCAGCCACTGACTAGTATCTCTCCCCAGCCTGTCCCCACACACTTTCTCACCTGCTGACCTGCTGTGAGTGGAAGAATCACTCCCGCAGTGTTATTGTGTTCTGCCAGTGAATACAATGATTAGTGTTGCTAACTATAGCTGGTAGCACTGATTGTTTTGGGGAAAACCTGACAGGCTGGTTGTACTCAAGTCGGTTAATAGGTTGACTTGTGTAAAACCAGCTAGCCCATACATAGATCGACTATGGCTGGTCTCTGCTTAATTGGTGTAATTTCAATCCATGTATGACCCGCTTAACCACTACTTAGTCCCTAAACATCCTTCCACAAACCTTTACATTGTTCCTTCCCAGATTACTTCATGCTCCTCTCCTATACATAGTGCCCACTGTCATACTCTCCACACTCCTCTCCAGTACATACTACCCTCTGTCATACCCCCCACACTCCTCTCCTGTGCATACTGCCCACTGTCATACCCTTCACACTCCTCTCCTGTACATACTGCCCACTGGCATACCCTCCACACTCCTCTGCTGTGCATACTGCCCACTGTCATACCCTTAACACTCCTCTGCTGTACATAGTGCCTACTGTCATACCCTCCACACTTCTCTCCTATACATAGTGCCCACCGTCATACCCTCCATACTCCTCTCCTGTACATACTACTCACTGTCATACCCTCCATACTCCTCTCCTATATATAGTGCCCACTGTCATACCCTCCACACTCCTCTCCGGTACAAACTACCCTCTGTCATACCCCCCACACTCCTCTCCTGTACATACTGCCCACTGGCATACCCTCCACACTCCTCTCCTGTAATTACTGCTTACTGTCCTACTCTCCACACTTATCTCCTGTACATAGTGCCCACTGTCATACCCTCCACACTCCTCTCCTATACATAGTGCCCACCGTCATACCCTCCACACTCCTCTCCTGTAATTACTGTTTACTGTCCTACTCTCCACACTTCTCTCCTGTACATAGTGCTCACTGTTATAACCTCCACACTCTTCTCTTATACATAGTGCCCACTGTCATACCCTCCACACTCCTCTGCTGTGCATACTGACCACTGCCAAACCCTTCACACTCCCCTGCTGTACATAGTGCCTTCTGCCATACCCTCCGCACTCCTCTCATGTACATAGTGCCCACTGTTAGACCTCCACATTAGTGCCTCCACATTCCTCTCCCTCACCTGCACATACTTCCCAATTTTATACCATCCATACTTCTCCCCTATGCCTCTTACCCACAAAAATAAAAAAAGTTAAAAAAAAGTAAAAAAAAAGTGTCCCTGAAAATATTTTTGAAATGTTGGCAACTATGCACTTAGGCACTGCTCAAGGGCCACAAGGTCAGTAGGGGGCCCCATGAGAGGCTCCTGTGATATTAAAGCGGTAGTAAACCTTTCTAACATTACTACTTTTTAGAGGCCCTGAGGTAGGTTATGCAATAATGTACAAGTATGCACAGAATATTAGCACATTAGGGTACACTTACCTGTCAGACTGAGCCCTCCAGTGCTGTGCTGTGATCAATCCGGCGGGTCCCGAGCGTTTCCATCTTCACCCGATCTTCCTTGCGGGTTCTGTGCCTTCGGCCACTTGCCTTGGCCGGGCTGCGTTGATGTAATTCCCACGCATGTTCATGTGCATCCTCTTTCTCTCATCCCCCTCCCTCCCTTACCCCTCACACCTCTTTCATCCTCTCTCGCTCTCGCTCTCTCTCTCTCTCTCTCTCTCTCTCTCTCTCTCTCTCTCTCTCTCTCTCTCTCTCTCTCTCTCTCTCTCGCTCTTATAGAATAATCGTAAGAAAGTTCTATAAAACAGGACAGATTCTTCCAATGACAGTTCCTCTGTGTTTTACTTAAACGGTGACAACACTCTCTATCAACCAGGAAAGTAGTGAGATGGTATAGCAAGAAAGGTCCTCCACCATTGAAAAACACTGCCGCTTACCAGATCATGAGATCTCTTGTTTAAGGAGATCACTAGGGCTTGTGGCTTTTTAAAGTGGAAGTAAACCCTCCTATCGTTTTCAGCCAAGGAAGCTGCCATCTTTGCCTCTGTTTAATCTTCAACTGCCACAGTGCTGCACATGTGATCCGTTATGACACCAGCCATTGGATGGTTTGACTGTTTGGTTGAGAGCACAGCCAATGTGCAGTTAGCATTCACGGCATGCCTTTTTTTTTTTAGACTGTTAAATCGATGGGTTTACTTCCGCTTTAACCCAGCCTCGGGTCTCTACGGATGCTGTAAAAAGTTCTCTGGTAATTCATGCGGGTTACCCTCAGTGATTAAGCCCTCATTCAATCCCCATGTAAAAGCAAGAACAGGGAACTTCCATAGTGTATCACTTAAAACTTTTTAATAAAAATAAAGGAATGCACTTACAGAATAGTTGTAAATATAAGCGTATCATATGTAGTCGAGCCGGCCGGCTCTCTATTGCTGCCCTTTACTTCCGTGGTATAACGTGGTATAGTGGTGACATCAGCACGCCGCTCTTTCCTACGCCGTTTCATCAAAGATGACGTCTTCCAGGGGCACAGGCGGCGTGCTGATTCACCGCCATATATAGCAACATCCGAAGGGGAACGCCCAGCTCTGAGTTCCTGGAGCTCCACCGTGGATCCGCCATATTGGAACAGGGCAAATGCCCTTGCACAATACAGGAAGTGCTATCGATGTTGGGAACAGTCATTATTCCGATGCCGCTAGGATATCAAATCACCTGCCAGCAAGAATCAACGACTAAAGGGAAAATGACTTTCCTCAAACATCTTTAACAAATCAAATTCATCATGATTCAAATGGGAGGGGTCAAACGTGGAGGGGCAGGGTCTTGTACCGCCCCATCCTAAAACGTCACCAGCCGCCTCTGTTATGTACCCAGTCTGTGGTAATACAACAGGATGCGGTTTCTGGAAGACCAGATTGAAGCCAGGGAATCACTTTCTACACTTCCGTCCACCCTTCCCTGAACCCCAGCTGAGGCTTCTAAGGACCAACCTGGGCCTTCCATCCTGGAAGAAGTTGATGAGCCCAGCCGGAGCCAGGTATAGTATTTTTGAACATATTTATTGTCTGAAAATTATTGGTAACTAGATGTTATTATTGATAACAAATGAATGATTAAACAAAGTGTTTTACATATCAATAGACAGTAGGGGCCAAAAATGATTGGGACAAGAATGAAAAATGCTGGGCTCAGAATGATAATCTTTTCTATTTGTTAACATTCAATTTGCAACAGTCTTGAGCTGAAAATTGTGAGTTTTTGTTTCAACAATCAATGTCCCTTTTTTTTCATACACAGGAAGACCTCAGCCAGGACGAGGCTCTGGAATGTGGCAGCCAGGAGGAGGCGGGGGTAAGTGTCAGCCTGAAGGTGGCCAGGCCCAGTAGCCTCACCCAATCCCAGGTGCCTCCCCTCCGCCTTACAAAAAAAAAGCCAGGAAGGGGAGTAACGTGGAGGAGGCAGCACTGGGCCTCATTAAGGATGCCAATGCGGCCCTGAAAACACCCCCGAAGCTGAAGAGGCCTATGGCTGCTATGTAGCTGCAAAATTGCAGCAAATGGAGGGTCAACACTTCATGTGTGAGAATCAGATTTTTCAGGCCCTTTGGAAGGGGTTGAGGGGCCAAATTAGTGAGAACATGCACTTATGTGCGCTCGCCCATCCTCCTCCTCCTGCCACAAGTCCACCTCCAGAGCCACAGCCTCCAGGGAAGGCTGCAGGGAAGACAAAGTGATGGCCTGGGTTCAGTCTGGTCTGACAGAAGGCGCAGGCTGTGGTAGTACCACAGCCTGGGGACATGTATGTCATCTGCTGCTGTTCATGATCTCTGGGAGTCCTGGACCAAATTGTGCTCCCTATTATATGGAATTCTCAGGCTACCAATTTTTAGTTACAAAGAATTGATGTGTGCCCTGGGGTACAAAGTCTTCGCAAATTCAAGCAGTTTCTCCAGCGTTGTCTTCTTCTTTATTTTGTTATGAGCCAGAATAAATGGAGATTTTCTTATATGAAAATACTTGCCTATGTGTTTTTCTTCAAAAAGGACAGTTTGTTTGTGAGTAGGCAGGTACATTTCAAAAATACAATGTCAAATTAACAAGGGACAACAACCAACCTCCTGGAGCTTTACAAATACAAGATGCACTCTTTCGGAAAGACAGAGTTAAAAGGAAAGGTGGAGGGGTCTGTCTGTATGTGAGAAGTGATCTCAAAGCGAGTGTGAAAGAGGACCTGGGGGATGGAGAGTGTGATGAGTCTGAAGCATTATGGGTGGAACTGCATACAGATGTGCGTAGTTCAAAGTTAATCATTGGAGTTTGTTATAGACCACCCAATGTTAATGAGGAGGTGGATACTCAGCTCCTTGCTCAAATAGAAAGGGCTGCAAGGGCTGGGACAGTGATAATAATGGGGGATTTTAACTACCCAGAAATTGACTGGAATAATGGCACTGCTGGGACAGTTAAAGGACAAAAATTTATAAACCTATTACAGGACAATTTTATGGTCAAGTTCATTGAGGCCCCAACCAGGAATGATGCTCTGCTGGATCTGGTAATCTCAAACCATGCAGAGCATATTACTAATGTTCAGATAAAGGAGCATCTGGGTAGCAGTGACCATAACATGATTTCATTTGATGTTAGCTGTAAGCAAAAATCACATACAGGAAAGATAAAAACACTTAATTTCAAGAGGGCAAATTTTCCAAGGATGAGGGCTGCTCTCCAGAACTTAGACTGGGAGAGAATATTGGCAACAATGGGCACAGAACAGAAATGGGGATTCTTCAAAAAGACTGTTTGTGAACTCACTGCAAAGTATATTCCCATGGTCAATAAATTTAAAAGGCTAAAAATAAAACCTATGTGGCTCACGGCCAAAGTTAAAAAAGCTATAAACTATAAGAAAAGAGCTTTTAAAAAATATAAAAATGAAGGATCACTAGTGTCATTTAAATGTTACAAAGAACATAACAGAATATGTAAAAAGGAAATCAAGGATGCAAAAATTCAAAACGAAAGACAGATTGCAAAAGATAGTAGGACAAACCCCAAAAAATTCTTCAAATATATTAATAGTAAAAAGGTCAAGTCTGAGCATGTAGGCCCTTTACAAAATAATCTAGAGTGGGTGACTGGGGACAAAGAGAAGGCTAATTTATTAAATACTTTCTTCAGCTCTGTGTATACAAAGGAGCATGGGGGAGCTCATGTCCACAATGGGGGTGGTAGTGACACAGCCCTAAATCCACAATGGCTCAAAAGTGATATGGTCCAGAAAAATATTTAGACAGAATAAAGGTGGATAAAGCACCTGGACCTGATGGCATCCACCCACGGATCCTAAAAGAATTGAGCTCTGTAATTTCAAAGCCATTGTATCTAATTTTTAGGGAATCATTAATGACAGGAATAGTACCACTGGATTGGCGCAGGGCGAACGTGGTGCCTATATTTGAAAAGGGAACAAAGTCTTTACCAAGTAACTATAGACCTGTTAGTTTAACTTCTATAGTTGGGAAGATACTGGAGAGATTATTAAAAGACCACATAGATGAGTTCTTGCAGGAAAAAAATATTTTAAGCAACAGACAGCATGGGTTCATGAAAGACAGAAGTTGTCAGACAAACCTCATTTCTTTTTATGAGGTGGTAAGTAAAACCTTGGACAGAGGCGTGGCTGTGGACGTGGTATACTTGGATTTCGCAAAAGCGTTCGATACAGTTCCCCACACACGGCTCATGTGTAAGGTAAGGTCTACAGGTTTGGAAATATCGGTTTGTAAATGGATAGAAAACTGGCTAAAAGACAGAATTCAGAGAGTCGTGGTTAATGATTCTTACTCTGAATGGGCTAAGGTTATCAGTGGTGTACCCCAAGGTTCAGTGCTGGGACCCTTACTTTTTAATATCTTTATAAATGATATTGGGTCTGGTATCAAAAGTAACATTTCTGTCTTTGCAGATGACACCAAGCTATGCAGTGGAATAACGTCCTTACAGGAGGTCTCCAATTTACAAGCTGACCTCAATGCTCTGTCAAATTGGGCGACTATGTGGCAGATGAGGTTTAATGTTGATAAATGTAAAGTTATGCACTTGGGGCTAAGAATATGCATGCATCATACATGCTAGGGGGAGTACAACTGGGGGAATCCGTAGTGGAGAAGGATCTGGGGGTTTTGGTAGATCATAAACTCAATAATAGCATGCAATGCCAAGCTGCGGTTTCCAAAGCGAGCAAAGTCCTTTCTTGTATTAAGAGAGGTATGGACTCCAGAGAGAGAGATATCATTTTGCCCCTGTTCAAATCATTAGTAAGACCTCATCTGGAATACGCAGTTCAGTTTTGGGCACCAGTTCTCAAAAAGGATATTGGGGAACTGGAGAAAGTGCAGAGAAGGGCAACCAAACTACTAAGAGGCATGGAGGAGCTCAGCTATGAGGAAAGATTAGAGGAACTGAATTTATTCACCCTTGATAAGAGGAGATTAAGGGGGGATATGATCAACATGTATAAATATATAAGGGGTCCATATAGTGAACTTGGTGTTGAGTTATTCACTTTACGGTCAACAAAGAGGACAAGGGGGCACTCTTTACGTCTAGAGGAGAAGAGATTTCATCTCCAAATAAGGAAAGGTTTCTTCACAGTAAGAGCTGTGAAAATGTGGAATAGACTCCCTGCAGAGGTGGTTCTAGCCAGCTCAGTAGATTGCTTTAAGAAAGGCCTGGATACTTTCCTAAATGTACATAATATAACTGGGTACTGACATTTATAGGTAAAGTTGATCCAGGGAAAATCCGATTGCCTCTCGGGGGATCAGGAAGGAATTTTTTTCCCCTGCTTTAGCAAATTGGAGAATGCTCTGCTGGGGTTTTTTTTGCCTTCCTCTGGATCAACTGTGGGTATAGAATGGGGTATATGGGATTATATATATATATATATATATATATATATATATATATTTTTTTTTTTTTTATTTGTGGTTGAACTGGATGGACTTGTGTCTTTTTTCAACCTAACTAACTATGTAACTATGTAACTATAATAATGTTGGTGTGGAAACTTGACACACAAAAAAAAAATGATGGAGATCGCTAGAATTTTTTTTTTAAATAATCAAAAAAACAGGAGAGCTTGATAAAAAAAATTAAAATAAAATAAAAAAAGATGACTTTAAAAAATAATTCTAAACATTATTATGGAGATCTGGCTTTAAAAACAAAAAAGATTATTCAGGAGCTCACGAGAAATGATAAAGAAATATGTTTGTGAACATCAGCAGCAAAACAACTTCATTCTTCTAGCATTATAAAGAACAAATAAATGCGCTGCATTAAAAGATCCAAAAATTGACAGCATGACGAAAGTGCGATCTCCACTAAGAACGCTCGTTTTACCAGAACGAGCGCTTCCGTCTTGTACTTGATTCTGAGCATGTGTGATTTTTCGTTTTTTTGTTGGTGATTTTTTTTTTGCTGGCTGGAATTCTGCCGGCAAAAGACCGATGAATTATACACATGGTCGCATTTTCCGACAAAAAGCTCTCATTCCGATCGTGTGTACGCGGCATTAGATTTTCTGCAGATTTTTGGCTTCAGATTTACCAAAACCATATAATATGAGGTGAAACCTTTAGGAGTTTCAATTTGTATGCAATCAGGCAGGCCCTTGCACTACATGGTTTTGTCAAATCTGAAGACAAAAATCTGCAGAAAACCTAATAGTGTGTATGGGGCACTACTGTGGCCAGCTGTACTTGGCTCTATACCCCGGTGCAGAAATGCACACCATGTTCTGTATGCCAAAAAAGCACCTGTGTGCATGAGCCCTTATTTACCTGGGCCAATAGAAAAACGAAATCTCCTCCTTTTCTAATTACGGTTACGGCAGTAGTGCATGAAGATTCATGCCTGTGGAAATAACTCAGTCACGCTGACTTGTGACGCAGTGTCTGCTCAAACTGTTTTTGTTTTTCTGTTACTATTTTAATTTTTGTTCCATTGTTGTTTAGTCATAACTATAAATGGTTAGACGTTTTGGTATTCATAAACACTCACAAAAAAAAATTAAAAATAGCCAAGCCGTTTACAGAAACCACACTTCAGGTATTTACAAATTCCGAAGTGGGACGTGGGTGTCACGCACAAAATGTAAAAGAGACAAAGCAGACAAAGCCTTGGAAAGTGAGTATGAGACAGGAAAGCAGCCAGTGATTAGAGCAGCTCAGCTGGGTTCCAGTGTTCAGCTCCCATTGGCTGTTGGGAAGTACAAAACCTGGAGGGGAGGGGTCAGAGAGGTAAAGCCAAGTTCCTGCTCTCTTCACAGATCCTGTTTTTTAGCTGTCTGCACTCCAGCTTTCAAAGGTGACCAGACAGCACTGCTATTGGCCTGTGCCAACTCCTGTTTGCAGTTCAAGAAGCAGGTCAGTAACTCCTAATCAGCCATTATTATGTGGATAAGCAGCAAGACGTCAAAGCCAGATCACTGACAACCCCTCAGTCTGGAGAAATGGCAGAACCAGGAAGTGGCAGGTATTTCAGCTTCAAGAACCTTCAAGGTAAAGTTGTAGTGAATTGTGCAGCTGTATAACTGGAAATACAGGCAGCTAAATGACGTAACTGAAAAACTAATTTGTTTCGTAGTATGTTCATTAATTTCTTGTCGATGTTGGAATATAATGTGTGCTTTGTTAGGTAACCATTTGTCATTTGAATGTAGCAAACCAAAATCTTTTTTTTGTTGCTATAGGGTGCTTCACTTTGAATGCAAACCTGCATCTTGCACCATTAAACAATAACCCCCAATAGATTCTTTATTTATAACATTGTAAAATACTATTTTATTTTCTCTATAGGCGCAATTAACAAAGCTAAGATATCAGGATAAGGATCCTTTATTATTATTATTATTTTATTTTTATTTTTTCTAAATGTGAATTATTTTCAACAAGCTTTAAAAATACCATTACATGTTAAAATAAAGATCCTTATCCTTGTGTTTTATGTTTTTTTTTTGTAAATTGAGTCATATGACCTTCAAAGCTTACTTTATTGTTTGATGTAGCTGTGTGTAATTTGTAATTTTGAATTTTATCGCTAGTTGATTGTGCATCTTAGATAGAACTGAAAAGAGCTCTAATGCAGCGTACACACGGTCGGAATTTCCGATGGAAACAGTCTGATGGGAGCTTTTCATCGGATTTTCCGACCGTGTGTATGCCCAACGGTCTTTTTCTGTCGGAATTTCCGACGGACTTTGAATTAAGAACCTGTTCTCAATTTTTCCGACGGAAAACCTTTTTGATCGGATTTTCCGATCGTGTGTATGCAATTCCGACACGCAAAATTCCCACGCATGCTCGGAAACAATTCGACGCATGCTCGGATTAAACTTCCCTTTTATAGTGCTGTCGAACGTGTTTTATGCCGCTGTGTTATTGACCATCGGAATTTGGTGTGATCGTGTGTAGGCAACACAGCTTGAGCGAAATTCCATCGGAAAAACCGTCAGTTTTTTCCGACGAGAATTCCGGTCGTGTGTACGCGGCATAAGCCTACTGTACCTTGTTTCCCCGAAAATAAGACCGGGTCTTGTATTAATTTTGGCTACAAAAAACACACTAGGGCTTATTTCCAGAGGATGTCTTATCTGTGACCCCTGTCTACTCTCCCCCTGTCAGCTCAGAAGTCGTCATTATGACATCTTTGATCCCAAAAATAAACCTTAGAAAGTTATTGTAGAAATGTATAATCCGTTTTCTAAAAAGATTATATAATGTCCAGCGAGTCTCCTTTTTGTACCATTGTCGAAAATACCCTATTTATAGCGCTGCTGGGCGCTCACGTGATCTGTTGGAGCTCTTCTTGCCCACTCCGAGCACTGCAGAGAAAAGGGCCGAGATCTCCGCTGATGTCAGCCCACTCCGAGCTTTGCAGGGGGAGGGGCCACTGACATCAGCTGAGCGGAGAGGGGAAGATCTCCAGCGGGTCATGTGAGCGCCCAGTGGCGCTGTAACTAAGGTATTTTCCACAATAAAGTTACAAAAGGGGACACACTGAACATTATGTAATCTTTTTTTTTTTTTTCTTTTCAAAACGGATTCTATATTTTTACTAGGGCTTATTTTCAGGGTAGGGCTTATATCGAAGCTCTCCCCAAAAATCACGCTAGGTTCTATTTTAGGGGTAGTGCTAATTTTTGTGAAATTTTCGTTCAATCCAGCAGGCGGAACAAAAAAAACTGACAGCTCAGGAGGAGCTACTGTACTAACTATAGGACGTTAGTACAGCCATTGGCTGAGAGCATTGATCGGGAGCCAATCGGCAGACCTTTTTCGGTCATGCCCATTCTGGAGTCGAACGATTCCAGTACACATGGGCTAAATGTTGGGTGCCCGTCATTCGCCCCATGTGTACTAGGCTTAGGCCACATAGGGCTGGTATTAGATTACTTTTTTTTTTTTTTTTTTTGATTAGCCACCGGGACAATTGAACAAAAAAAGAATGAACTGAATCCCCATCCACACAATCAAGGTGGATGGAGGAATCCTCCCCGCTGTGTCATTGTATTCCGACAGTGGGGCTCCTCTGCTGTCAGAATACAATGATCAGTCTGTAGCTCATTGGCTGCAACTACTGATCAAGAGCTTTTCCAACAAGCCCGTTTACCGGAAGTCCGTTTGTTAGCGGCCACACATGGATCGACATTCAGACGGTTCTGGTCCATCTATGGCGAGCTTAGGACTAGGTGGCCATATACAGAGCGAGTTTCTTCCGGTTCCTGATCAGTAGGGATGAGCTAAAGCTTGTTCAGATTCTAGTCCGAACCCACCTGAGTGATCCCACTTGGAAGCTGTCACCTTGACTGGGCCAATTATTAAGGCTAAGACATTACCTGCGCCCCCCAGGCGCATGTATACAAGGGACATGTATATGTGCAACTGTGAAGCAGGGAATGCCTTGGCCACTTGTGATTTGATCAAGTACAGTGACAGCTTTCTGATGGAATCTCTCAAGTGGGGTTGTACTAGAATCCAACATGCCTGAGCTCATCCCTACCCTATCAGTGATGAGCTAGGGCATGTTCAGACTAGAGTCCAAACCTACGTGTGCAAGCCTGCCAAGAAGCCCTCACTGTACAAGGTAATCATTTGCGGCCGGGACATGCCCCTTGCTACGCATTTACAGGCCACTTGCCACAGGTGATTGGTCTGTAGAATTGACAGCTTCCTAATGGGCTCGCACACATGGGTTTGGATCCTAGTCTGAACACGACCAAGCTCATTAGTATTTCTGATGAACTGGACAAAATTTGCTCCACAGATGGCCCTGTCATCACCCTCCCGCACAACAAATTTCAAATGAAAAAACAAAGGCGCAAGGCAGAAAATTGTTGGACCCACTGCATCCAGTCAGTTGCAGGCACTGTTCAGGCATTTTGGGTCTGGCTGTGAAAATACAATAGTCTCCATTGGGAGATTTGTCCAACCGTGCTGTTTATCATGGCTGGAGAAATTTGTAGATTTCTATTGTTCAGTCTGCAGGTTGAGCAAAAAAATAAAAATCTTTAGATACTGGGTGCTGGTAACAGCTAGGTGACTGTCTATACGAGTACTAGATTGCATTTTGCTCATGTAATCATCATTTTGTTAATAAACAATGATATATATGTTTCAGTTTCAAGGAAAATTTATCAATTTATGTTGCATGTTGATGATACAGAAAGTAACAACCTCCTGATTTACTTATTTTCCACCTATTTTACAAACTATCAGAATATTACTTGTTTAGGTTTAAAATCACAGTACTAGTATTGGCTTACTTTTGTGAATGTTAAATGAAACCTGCCCTGAGAGAAACCTGGAGACTTGCCATTGTTGACCTCCTAGTCTTCTGGGTTGAATTATGGTGGAGATCACTTTCTGTGAGCCCAGAGCATCAAAAGCCTGCTGCTTGGTCTAATTGTGATCTCATCATGCTCCCCTGGGCTTCAGTACTGCTGCATTGAATGGTGCCTACATATTACAGCAGCATGATTCAGTTACAGGAGTAAGGATGCCCATTTTTAGAAAGGACTCTTCGCACCAAGTAAGAAGAGAAGTCAAGGAGACGACAGCTGGAAAATGGGAATGTATACAAAACAAAAATTGTGGGGTAGGGTCCAAGGAGATAATGCAGCATGCTGTGCCCAGTTCAAGAGGCTGTAAAAGATTAGTCTAGCATGACAGAGACCGATCTCTCTGTGGGGCAAGTATTCTTACTTGGTGGCTGAATAAAAAAGGCAGTGCATAAAGAAACTGCATCATTAGAGGTTAAATGGCACAGTGACCAAAGAAACTGACAAGACTTTTACTCAAGCTGGGCCTCATATCTAGACCTGTCTGGAGGAAATGTAATATTTTCTTTCTGTGGCTGCAAAGTAGGTATAACACTATCTTGCTTTCAGCATGGTATTGATTACATCTGCAAAGTATCCTAGGTGTTCCAACTTTCCTCTCAATCGCTATGCCTGCACGGATAGCCAGTCTGACCATGAAATAACATATTCACCTGAGGAAAAATAGGTAATGAATCTCCAGAATATGCAGGGGAGAGCAGTTTGGAGAGGGTGTGAACCCTAAAAAGGCTGATGTGCAAAATGTAAGTAAACGCCATCAGATCCTCACCAGAGCATTGCACAAGTTATAGACATTCCCAGTTGGTGTATTGGATTGCGGTCTTTAGGCAGATCTGTGCAGATGGCAGCTAAAAAAAAATACCAGAGTATAGTACAAAGTCAACAGGCAATTTCAGAAACTGGGACAAGCCAAAGATCAGGGCAAGTAGCAATAAGTGTGGTCAAAATACAATCTGAAGTCGGCAACCAGAGAAACAGGAATGCAGGAATGCATGGACTGGAGCCTTAGGCTGGGAATTGAACATATTCCTCATAGCTAAATAATGAGGTTGATTGACAGACTGGGTGAGGACTGGTCATGAATATCAATTACTTCCAAAGAGCAGTTTTCCATCGTATGGGATCTTGCACAAGGACTGTTTGGACATGGGCTCTTCTACCCATGGCTCAAGCTACAGCGTTTTATGCAGTTACAGGGTATAATGTGGCTCTTAAAGTAAAACCAAACTTTTTTTAAGTTTTGGATACAGTGGAGCGGAATTAGAACACTTGTCAGTTTTTATTGCTGTCGGTTCTCCTGTTAAAGAGGAAGTAGACCCTGATGGGTTTTACTTCCTTTTTTGTTCCCTGCAAAGTAAAAGCATAATGTGCCAGTAAGCATCGCATACTGGCACATTATGTGACACCTGCAAACAAAGCCCCCTGCTGGAGGTCGCATCCATGTTCGCCCCTCTTCCTTCCGGGGCTGTGGACTCCAGCTCTGTGACGGGCCAGAGTCACGTTACGCCAGTCCCGTGCGCAGGAGTCGCCAGTCATGGCACTGCACCGATGACATCGACGCAGTACAAAGTAAATATCTCCTAAAAGGCGCATCTTTAGGAGATATTTACTGTACCTCTAGGTAAGCCTTATTATAGGCTTACCTGTAGATACAACTTGAAAATGGAGGTTTACAACCTCTTTAACCACTTGCCTACCAGGCACAAACACCTCCTTCCTGACCAAGCCGTTTTTCAGCTTTCAGCGCTGTTGCATTTTGAATGACAATTGCACAGTCATGCAACGATGTACCCAAATAACCTTTTTATCATTTTTTCCCCACAGATAGAGCTTTATTTTGGTGGTATTTGATCACCTCTGCAGTTTTTATTTCTTGCGCTATAAACAAAAGAATAGGGATAAGTTTGAAAAAACACAATATTTTTTACTTTTTATTATAATAAATATCCAATTTTTTTTTAAACAAAGTTTTTCCTCAGTTTAGGCCGATACGTATTCTTCTACATATTTTTGGTAAAAAAAAAAATTACAATAAGCGTATATTGATTGGTTTGCACAAAAGTTATAGCGTCTACAAAATAGGGGATAGATTTATAGCATTTTTATTATTATTTTTTTTTACTAGTAATTGCGGCGATCTGCGAATTTTTTTTTTTTTTTATCATGACTGCGATATTGCGCCGGACATATCGGACACTTTTGACACATTTTTGGAACCATTCACATTTATACAGCGATCCGTGCTATAAATATGCATTGATTACTGTATAAATGTGACTGGCAGGGAAGGGGTTAACACTAGGGGGGCGCTGCAGGGGTTAATATGTTCCCTATGTGAGTGATTCTAACTGTGGGGGGAGGGGACTGACTGGGGGAGGAGACCGATCAGTGTCCCTTTGTACAAGGGACACACCATCGGTCTCCTCTCCTCTGACAGGACGTGGATCTGTGTGTTTACACACACAGATCCACGTCCTGCTCAGTTACTGGGCAATCGCGGGTGCCTGGCGGACATGGCGGCCGCCGGGCACGCGCATCGGGGTCCCCAGCGACGCCACGGGCACACGCGCGCGCGCCCCCTAGTGGCCGCAAAGCTAGCGCCGTCATATGATGGCGGTCCACCACAAGAGCCGCACCACTCCGCCGTCAATTGACAGTGGGCGCTCGGCAACAGGTTAAGGAGATTCACCCTTTCTATTGTCCCGGTTTACGGTTATCATTTAAAGTAAAAGAAAATAACAAATTTAGGGTTGTCCTCAGAAAAATGGAGAGGAAATCTTCTAATGGCGATTACTAGTTCTCGTGACCTGGTGGTCCCCAAGGAATTCCCTTAATTTGTAGGGATTTCCTCTCACTTCTTCCTGTTTGTCTATAGGACAGGAAGTGAAGGAAAATCACTGCAATGGGACACATGGCGAAAAAAAAGCTGACAGTGGCTATAACCCTTCCTTGCGCTGTCGAAAATTAAGTTCTACTTTAAGGCTTTTCTGATGGCTTCTCCAGAAACGTTTGCCAAAAGTTCCAGTTTAAGGTTTTAATTGTTTTCTGTATATGACCATTTTAGTATTGACTACTTGACTCTTTAACCTCTTGCCGACCAGCCACCGTTGTTATACGGCGGCAGGTCGGCTCTCCTGCGCAAATCGCCATAGCAGTACGGCGGCCGTGCATGCTGCAGGAGTGTGCCTGTAGGTTGGATGGACTCTATGTCCACCGACGAACTGCAACCTCCTACTACAGAGGCAAAACAGGGAACTGCATTTTGTAAACAAGGCGATTCCCGGTTCTGACAGGTGACATGACAGTGATCTACTGTTCCCAGTGATCAGGAACAGTATATCTGTCATGTTCCAGTAAGCCCACCCCCCTACAGTTAGAACGCACCTAGGGAACACATTTAGCGCCTTGATTGCCCCCCTAGTGTTAACCCCTTCCCTGCCAGTGACATTTGAGTGAGTATTTATAGCACTGATCGCTGTATAAATGTCACCGGTCCCAAAAAAGTGTTCGATCTATCTGTCGCAGTCCCACTAAAAATCACAGATCGCCGCCATTACTAGTAAAAAACTATAAAAATGCCATAAATCTATCCCCTATTTTTTGTAGATGCTATAACTTTTGCACAAACCAATATTATACGCCTATTGCGTTTTTTTTGTATTTATTTATTATTTGGTACAACATCGCACGACTGCATAATTGTTGGTTAAAGCGACACAGTGCTGTATCGCAAAAAATGGCCTGGTCATTAAGGGGGCAAATCCTTCTGGGGCTGAAGTGGTTAAAAACCAGAAACAATAAAAGTAAATTATCTGCAGTGTATGTGCATCAATCCTTCTGTAACCTCTCCCCAAAATTACAGAAATAACTCCTTAGTGCCCTGTCCTCAGCCTATGTGCATAATCGGATAAGATATCTCTCAGCACTTATAAGTATATGTTTAAACCTTCAGCACCCAGTTCCCAGCTCGTGCTTTAAACTCTCAGGACCTAAAGTTACTAAACCCACAATAATAAAATCAGTCTATGTACAGTAAAGCATGATTGTTATGCTTACTATGGAATCTAAGGGGTTAATCTTCCACATTGTGTAAAAAGGTTTGATCCTGGCTTCTCTGATCCTCCCCTCCTTCCACTGTCCCCTTGTGATAATTTCCTGATAACACAGAGCCTATGGAGTGAGGCTGCACATGCTTAATTTGGTGTGAATTGCTAGAGAGGTGTTTTTTTTTTCTTTTCTTGGGAGAGTGCATGTGATGGGCACAGGGCCAGTCAGCACTGTCCAGACAGAGTCAGGGGTCTTGCAGTTTCATAGGACAGTCAGAAAACTCCTCTTACAAGCTTTAACTAGTGCTTGGCTTGACACTGCTAGAAGCCACAAAGCTGCTCTAAGGCCTGATTCACACCTGTGCATTTTTAGTGCTTTTTGCATTTTGCAGATTTCCGCTACAGTCCATTTAACATGGTTTCCTATGGACCACGATCTGTAGTGCAAATCTGCAAAATACAAAAAGCACTAAAAATGCATAGGTGTGAATCAGGCCTAACTGCTAATGAGAAAAGGTATTTAGCAGTTTAAATTTACTAAAATTAATTTCCATGTTCTGTGTACTGTGGGAGATCAGATATATAGTAAATGCAGGGTCCTGGGTTTAGTAACATTTTAAAGAGGAAGTAAAGTTTTCCTGTCTAATTGTACCTGCAGGTAAGCTTATAATGAGGCTTACCTATAGGTACTGTAAATATCTCCTAAACTTGCACCGTTTGGGAGATATTTACTATATACGCCGACATCATTGGCACATGCACCCTGACGGAATGGCCACTCATGCTGTTTATTCAGGACCCTGTGCCATGACCCGCCATCTCAGTGTGCGGGCGCCGCTGCAGTTCTAAGGTAAGTACTTCATAATGAGCTAGTATGTGATGCAGGTTTGTGGTGTGTGGTTGTTTGTTTGTTTGTTTTTTTGTTTTTGGGGTGTGGGGGGGGGGTTTACAACCTTTTACAGCTGGCCATACACTAGTAGATTTTTTTTTTTTTTTTTAATATTTTGCTTTAAGAATGTTTGTTCAATATTCCAATTAGTGGGGGTCAAATCAGTATTCTCTGCAAGCAAAGTGATGAGAAAATTTGAAGGTGCCTGCAAGTGAATTTCTAACAGTGAATGTTGTTTTTGTTGGGGCAAATACATTCATTCCAAAACGTTGTTGGAAGCAAACAACATTTTTTAAGTACTTTTGAACGTCCTTCATCCATCCATTGTAAATGTTTTGTATATGAATATTCCTACGACCTACTAGTTTATGGTCCGTTTTAGTTTTCAGGATATGTGCGTTAATCCTCAGCTGCATGTGCATTAGCCCATCAGCAGCAGTTTAAAGCATGTGTGGTAAACCCACAGCACCCAGTCCCTATTACATGCTGGAAGCCCCCAGTACCCAGTCCCCAGCACATAATGGGATAATCCCTCCTATTTAGAGATACATTTAAACCTGCTAATAACCTTTAACCCTGGTATATCCTTTTCCAACCTCTACTGTTCCCCAAATACACTGACACAATGTTCCAGGTTTATTTTCCATATCCTCCCCTTTTACCTTTACAATGCCTCTCAACTTTCTGAGATGGGAAAGAGGAACACCTATTGGCAAAAGGTATGTAAGCAAAGGACACCAATGCGACATGGAGAATTGATACACAAAAGCTATAGAAAACATAATAATAGGCTTACACTATACCTAATATTAGTATTATAAAAAGACCATATTATTGTGTTTTCTACTAGTTATTACCTTAGTTTGTTGATAATATAGTTATGTTGTTTAACTTTAAACACACAGTGATTCTCTCAAGATTTTTACACAAGGACATACTGTATCTTGTTGCTTCAAATTATTTTATATATTCACGGGGCCCTGTAAATGCATATTTAGCAGTAGATGCAATTGTTTAGAGGGGATTTAGCAAATTAAAAATGGTATGTGCTTCTTACAGGAATATTTTTTTTTTCTTTTGGAGTATTTCAGAACATTCAGGCTTTAAAGTCGGTCGTAGTATACTGTGCCTTTTTATAATGCTTATAGCGGAGAAAGATTATGATACAATATAATTCTGGGAAATGTGTGGCAGGTCTGTGTGGTGTGGTTGCCTACAAATCTGGCAAAATGCTGCATGGCATAGCAACTGAGAACATGTGGCCATGTAGTCTAGTAGATTTGGCAACTTGTCCTCTTGTAGTGTTGGTCGCATTGGTTATATGTCTTCTTATGGGAACATTTCGTCTTGTTAAGGTGGCACTTTGGTATTGTTGCACATTTATTACCAAAACCAGTCATCCTGCACAAGAAGAGAGAGAACAGTGACTGGTCTTTATTAAAGGAAACTCCTGCACAGGGACAGAGTTTCAAACTGGATTATATCACAGATCTGGAAGAAATACATAAAGCATCATGATTTAAGAATGCACATGCCTCTTATATTTAGTCAATGTGTGCTTATTCCCAGGTTAAAGTTAATTAGAAATCCCAATGATCCTGTCCATTAATTGGGTTAAAAGGAAAAACTTCTAAGGCCCTCTTTTTGCCTAAGTCCAAATATTACGACACTTCTTCTGGTACTGACCAGCTGTAATTAGTAACTGAACTCCTGGCCATCAGATGAGTCATGTTGTTGCCTCTCAAGGTATGAAACTGCTACTGAAGTCTTGATGACTGTGTGAGGACTCCTTGAAGTCTCCTGTGACACTTCGGGCAGCCCGTATGAAGTGTCAATGTTGACAAGAAGTGACATGGGCACTGCAGGCAGGGCCCTCTGATGCCACAGACCAGAAGAAAGAAGACCTAGATTGTCTGTTTTGGTTAAAAATAGGTCAGAATTAGCTAGGAGTGGTAGGAGATGAGCTTTAAATTGTTGAACGTCCAGAAGAGTACTATTCGCATTGTTCAGGGAGAATGATTTCTGAACATCATAAATATGAGAACAAAAATGTTAACAGGTTATTTGCTAATAATAAAATTGCATGAATAGATTACTAAGGGGCCTCATGATTTTATATTCATGGCCCTGGAGGAAATCGATAATAGCAAAATGTGTTCGGTTTACTAAGAATGTTGAATGCCATCTTAAAGCTCCTCTCTGAGCAAAGCTCCCCCTCCTATTCTCACCTCCTTTTCATCACTTACCTTGTAAAGCTGTTTTAATACTTGCCTCTATTGTTTTTGTTGGGACTGCTTCTATAAGTGACGACCAGTGAATCCAGCACTGTAGTCTTTGTCCTTGCTGGCTGGTCACCGCTTTGTGATGTCCTCATTCTGCTGCTCAGCTGATGCTGAGATGACCCAATTGCTGGGCAGCCAATAGAAAGTGTCTATATTACCTAGGCAATGAAGTGGTAGTGGTATTTTGGGCATTTAACTTGGGATTTTTTTTTTAACTTACCGTATATACTTGAGTATAAGCCGAGTTTTTCAGCACATTTTTTTGTGCTGAAAGTGCCCCCCTCGGCTTATACTCAGTCAAGCACTTTTCTGCAGCAAAAAATAAAATTTTCCGATCCGAATTTGCGTCCCCGTATCTCAGGGCCACTTGGTACTAGGAACCCCAAATTTTGGTGTGCAAAACAAATGGAACCAACATTACAACATATCCAAATTTGGGGTTCCTAGCAGTACCCCGAGATACAGGGCCCCAAAGTCGGTCAACTGCGTCCATCTGCAGCAATGTCATTTTGGGGCCCGAGACCCCAAATTTTGGCTGCAGCTAGGGGGCATCTAGGAACCCTTAACTACCAAGTTTGAGGGGATCTATGGCTGCAAATGGGCAAAGTGAGGCATGCAAATGGACATTGTTGACCCTCTTTTCCACTTACAGTAGCTGCGCATTTCTCATCCCCTAGGCTTATACTGGAGTCAATAAGTTTTCCCAGTTTTTTTGTGTTAAAATTAGGTGCCTCGGCTTATATTCGGGTCGACTTATACTCGAGTATATACGGTAACCTAACCAGCATGGGGGGATTTACGTCCAGAGTTTAGCTTTAACTTTTGTTTCTGTGACCATTCCAAATAAGCAGGCACACACAGATATCATAAATATTGTATGTTGATTTAGATTTATGGCTCAGTCTCGGTTTTTGCTCTGCTATTGTAAGTTTTTCCGCTTGCATATTGGCAGGACAAGATCTGTGAGGCATGCTGAGTCAGGAAGGGAGTGTGTGATGGACACCCAGCTGGGAAAGCTGGTGAATGGAGGGGGGAGGAGAGAAAGGTGTGGTATTTCAGATCAAAGTAAATCAATGACACATTAACAGTTATTGTTTGTTTTTATGACATGTTTGGCAAATATTATATCAAGGACTGCATAGCACAACTGTAAACAATGAAGCTGTTTAAATTAAAAGCAATATAATATAAGTAGGGTGTTGCATACCAAATAAAATGTTACTGGTTTGGTTGGCTTTGCACTACATTTTCATCTGAAGGATAATATGAACTCTGAAGATCCATTGTAAGGATTATGTGAAAGTTCTGAAATGAGAATATTACTGTTAATAATATTGTATTACAGATTAACAGGTTAGCAAATATCATTGGAACAGTTCATACTGAAATATGGCTGGTCATTAGAAAAGATTTGTCACTTTTTGGTGTCCTTTTTTGCTTGTTGCAGCCCTCACATTCAGTGAATGCTCTTCAGCATCACCTCAAATGGCACCAGGACATCCAGACCAGGAGACTTCATCTTCTGAGCACAGCTCTTCTTCATTTGACAGCGATTCAGGCTGTGCATTGGAAGACTACCTCGATATTAAGGTAAGCACCCCACCCCACACCTGTCAGTTTTTCAGCCGGATCTGACAGGAAGCTCTTTGGGCAGATGGAGGTAAACTGATGTGCGTCTCTTTACTTCTGATTAGCTCCTAGTCCATCTAGGTCTGGAAAGAAAGTAAGCATCCTTTTCTGTTTTTATCGGACCTAAATGTGAAAGATCTGAGGTAGTCGGACATGCGTCTCTTCCCCCCCAGCTCATTGCCCAAACATGGGTTCATTAAAGGATAAGTTCACCTTTTGTAACATGCTACACCCATATTCAGGGGGTCACATGTAATCTGTTACCAACAGACCGCCCCCCCGCACCTTCTGGATTCCCTGCTCTGACAAAATTTGAAAAAGAACTTGGTCAAGTGGGGCTCCGCCCGACCGACCACATTACTCATTCAGTGTCCTGTGAATGGGAAAACTGTCCGGCAGCCTTTGTGGCTGTCGTCTTCTAGTTTTCAATGAACTACCACAGCACTGTGGAACGCTGTGGCAGTTCATTCTCCCTTCCTGTCAGATTAGATCTGCTTGCCCATACAGGATGTACAGACACACAGATACACTGACAGATCTGCTGGAGACCTGCATGGCACCAGCGATCTGCTAATTTACAGGCTCCAAAAAAAAAAATGCTAAATTTATTTTACCTGCAAAAAAGAAAAAGTGAACTTCTCCTTTAAAGCCAAGTTGGATGACATCACTGTACTTTTATTCACTGATAAAAATAGGCGCAGATGGGAAGTCACCTGTACTGTTGCTGGAACACAGCACCGCATACTATATGTAGCTAATACTACAATAGTATGATACAGTGCCTGCATAGTAATGTAATGGAAATAGTTCAATTGGGCCAACTATTTAAATGAAAAAACTGAATTATACTTTAAGGTCAGGGTGGAAACAACTGAATGGCCACAGATGTCGCAAATGTGACATCTACACCGTTCGGCTCTGATTCAGCAGGGGATCTGTTCACAGTTCCCCTACTGATTGTAACAGACATGGACCATGTGAAAGGGGCCTAGTTTAGCTGCAGAACTCAAGGCAGATCCAGAAACTGAAGTGAATTCTGTCTTCAGTCCTTTTTTTTTTTTTTTTTTCCGTTTACATCTCCAGTCAAACCCACTGAAAGTAAAAGCATCTATAGATAGTGGGCACATACAGGTCAAAGATCAAATTCGCCTATTAGTGATGAAGGTAGTCAGAACATTACTGGAAGTACTTATAGGACTAAAAGCAACAGCTTGTTAAGAATCTTAGGCTATCCACTGTTAGTATCTAGCAGTCTAGTGTGACCAGATACAGTATACTGTATGTGACTATATAAATCCTAAATTCCAGTTCAATGCAAACAATAATATTTTTAAAAGACATACACATGTCAGGAAACAAACAATAATAATTAACCTGATAGAAGCACATATGCAGTAGTAAAAACTAATTAAACTATGATATTATTATGATAGTGTTGAAGTGATCCTTTATATAGGAAGAGGATGCAAATGTGATATGTCAGGCACATAAATGGCCATTAGAGGGTAAGAGTAATACAATGGAAGGAAGAAAGTCTTTCAACAAAATGAAAAGTTTCATATACTATAATCATGAAGAGCGAAAAGTATGCTTCAGAGCAAACAGGCTTCAGCAAATTGTTTTTTGAGTGACTTTGGTGGAGATAAAATAGATACAGGTGGTTCTATATATTCTGAAAAGTTCTGTATTTACTGAATAGTTTTTTGTTTTTTTACATTCTTTTCACATTCAACTTGCTATGTCTCCCTTGTATTAAAGGCTCATCCCAGTAATGTGCACTTCACTTTATCGAACAATGAAGAACAAGAATTAAAGCTTATCCAAACACTGCTTCAGTTGCTTCCTCCACAAGACTGTGATGTAAGATCCTGCAAATGCATTTATATTACTCTTTACAAAGAGATGTCAAGGAGAAGCAGAAAATTATTCTGAATGTATGGCCTGCTAAAATATGTTATTGCTCTAGATGAAAAGGATTGTAATTTGTACAAAAGCTTCTTGGTGGAAACCGAAACTGATATAAAGTTGCTGCTACTCCATAAACATAATTTTTTTTTTTTTTTTTTTCAAATATTAATTTCTATTGAGAATTACAAAAAAAGGGTACAGAAAAGTACAGTACAACAGTGGTCGAATTCGACATTCTAACAGATATATAGGTCTTTAATAGAGGCTTGAATTTATTTTCCAGGAAGGGTAGCTTACCATATGTCAAACAAAAATAAGGGATGTGGTAGCTCATCATATAAAACATACTATATGGCCCGAGAACCAGTCCGTACCATTTATACAGCTACACATATTCTCACTATAATTACTAGTTGGTGTAACCAATTGGACTACCGACTACTCTATGACCTTAGTAGAATTGGGAGGAAAGATTGGCCTCCTGGTAATTGAAAATAAGACCATTAGTTAAAGAAATGGGGGGGTGAAACGTAGAGAAGAAATGGGTAGGGGGTGGGTATTTGTTCAACAGGGGCGCTATGGACATGACAAGGGAGTCGCCTCATATTTGGTCTGTGTTGATGTGACCCTCAAGAATTCAGTAGGGTCTGTCCTTCGTCAGAAAAAATTAACATATTCCATAATGACCAAGTTTTGGAATGTTTATCTTGTTTGTGTTGGGCTGTGAGCACTAGATCTTCCAGTGATTTAATGTCTTCTACTTTGCGCAACCACAATACCACTGAGGGAGGCACCTTTTGCTTCCATGTAGCTGGAATGCACGACTTTGCGGCATTGAGCAAATGTCTAATCGCCAACTTCTTGTACGACCGTGCTGGGATTGTGGTGGCGTGTAGCAGGAAGAACCCGGGGTCTTTCTGAATTATGTGATCTGTGAAATTCTGAATGATTTTCTCAAAAGTTGTCCAAAAGTGTTGTAGTAATGGGCAGATCCAGAAGACATGAAGGAGTGTCCCTTTGTCTGGCACCTCCAGCACTTGTCTGAAGTATTGGGGAAAAATCTATGTAGCAAAAGAAGTATATAATACCACCTAGTTAGAATCTTATAATTTGTCTTCTGAATTTTTGTGCAGATGGACGACTACAGGGAAATTGAAGAATGTTTTGTTTTTGTATGGCTGTAAAAGTACATTGTAGGTAATTTTTCCCATTTCTGCAGGAACAGTAGATCTGGTTGTTTCGCTGGGGTATTGAGCAAAGTATATGTTTTGGATAGTACCTGGGATAATGTACTTTCGTCCCTACAATAGTCTTCTAGGGTTGTTGGGTCACGTTTTAAAATGTGCTGGGTCTGGTATTGAGTGGATGAAATGGTGTATACGGATCGCTTTGCAAAATGATTGGATCGAGGCCCAATGTTCCCCGTCTACGTAATGTAGTGCGTAGTCTTTACCCTCCGTCCATAACGTTTCATACTCCAAGTAGTCTAGTCCTGGTGTGAATGCCGGGTTGCCTAAAATGGGGAGTAGAGGGGACTGTTTGGAGGTCAGGGAGGTGGTCTTTTTTACTATCGAGCCTCTATATTTAGCGTGGCGCCTATGATGGGGTGCGTAGTCATGTCTGGGGGAAGTCGATCATAGCACCAGATTGCCCCCTTTAGCGGGACCCCTGCCTGGGTGCGTTCAACTTGAACCCATAGTTTGGTTTGTTCATGTCTGTTCCAGTCTATAATCCTCCCTAGATGTACTGCTTGGTAGTAGTGTTTCACATTGGGGGGGGGCTAGGCCTCTGTAATGTTTCGGTAACGTCGGCGTAATCGAGGTTTAGTTTGTGACCAAATAAATGTTATGAACATTGAGTGTACTTGTTTGAAATATAGGGAAGGTATCCTAATTGGCAGTGCTTGAAACAAATACAGAAATTTCGGGAGGATGCACATTTTAATGATTGCACCTTCCAAACCAGGAGTGGAGGCCTTTGCCCCACTCCTCAAGCAGTCCTTTTGCTTTGGACAGCATTGGTGGAAAATGTTATTCATATGTGCGTTTCAGGTCTCTGGGTATATTGGTTCCTAAGTAGGTAAAATGGCTGTCGGACCATTTAAAGTTAAATTTAGATAGCAGGGGGGTCAATTTATCGGCTGTCATATTAATGCGCATAGCTGTGGATTTGTCGAAATTCATTTTTAAATTGGATATGTTCCCATATCGCTGAAATTCTTTAAATAGGTTTGGGAGGGATACGACCGGATTAGTCAGGGAAAACCAGAGATCATCGGCATATGCAGAAATCTTATACTGTGCCTGATCAATATTAATTCCTGAGATATCCGGATTCCGGCGTATCGTACATAAAAAGGGCTCCAGTACCAAGGCATAGAGAAGGGGTGATGGGGGGGCAACCCTGTCTGGTGCCATTAGAGATGGAGAAGGGGTCAGAGAGGACTCCATTAGCTTTGACTTGGGCTGTCGGTATGGAATAGATGTTGGAGATCCAATTCAACATGTGCCTACCAAGTTTGATATGTTCAAGAACCGAGGCCATAAATTCCCAACTAACCCGGTCAAAGGCTTTCCCACCACTGGAAATGAGATGAGTTCTGAGAGCCTGGATAGTAATGTTGTATCGTCCCGTTTTTCTGTGGTTTGGGAGAAGGCTTCTTGCTTTGTTTGCTGTGCTTCCCTCTGCGTTTCCCAGCAGAGTACATGCCGTTATTTGCTGCTTGTATTGCTGAATTAGGGCAGGAAAGGCCGGGACGGACCGGGAGCTCTTCAGCAACACGTCCTTACACGGCCATGTCCAGACCACGCCCCCCATAAACATAAAATTTAAAGAACAATCATCACAACATAAAAATCCTAGTTGAACACTTTAAGGCAGTGGTTTTCAACATCAGTCCTCCAGTACCCCCAACGGGCCATGTTTTCCTTTACTTTGCACAGCTGCTTTATATCTATATCAATGACATGGCATTGATAAGAGCTATTTTATTTAACAAAACATGGCCCGTTGGGGGTACCTGAGGACTGAGGTTGAGAACCCCTGCCTTAGAGAACCAAACGCACCTAGCATTAGTTTCCATTTTGATCTGAGGTCCTGGTATGTATTAAATTCATTTTTATTACAATCTGTGCTGTCTGCTGCTCCATTCCACGCTGAAGCCCAATTTGTGGACGTTACTAAGGGGGAGTTAAGGCCAGCACTATATAGCCACCTCCCCTCTCTGTGAAAATATATTTCACACAATGGAAATACAATGGAATTTGTAGTTCCACAGGGTTAGTACAGGTTCCTCTGTATTGGTGCTCCTCTCTGCTTATGCTCTGATCAGCTGCTCCTGGTCCAAACAGCTCCGTTCTTTCCTAGTGGTCATTGAGCTTTTAAGCAGCTCCAGCACCCTCACCATTTGTCAGATCAGTCCTCAAACGGCTCTGTGAAGCTCTGCAGCTCACAGCCCATGCTCTTGGGCTGCACTGTAAAAATCTGGCCCTACACATACAGTTAAATCACACAGCCCAGCCAGCACTGAATGATCTTTTACTTTTGTGAAACTAGTTACTAGTAAACATACACTCTGCCAGCAGCAAGATCACACAGCCCCGACAGCACTACTGTTTTTATTCATAAAAGTAATAAGATCATTCAGAGCTGGCAGGGTGATTTACCTGTGATTTTATCTGCCGGCTGCTTGTAAACATACACAGCACCAGCAGAAATATCACACAGCCAGACCGTATTAAACTTTTTCTAGTGTTTGTATAATGCATAGAGCTGACCCTGTCCCCTTCTGCACCTGCTGGCAGAGAAAAGTGCTGTCTATCAGCCCTCATTTGGTTATTCATCTCTTTGCTAGTAGCATGTTCAGAGAGCGGGATTGGGGGGAGGGGCATGGGGGGGATAAAGCTATTGACCATGCTAGCTTAACAGGGCCACAGATAAGCATGGAACCATTTGCATTTTGGTCTTCTGGGGGATTTTATTAAGCATTTTGCGGTGTTACTTTTACCTATTTATGAACTTTTCTACAGGAATATAATTTTTTTTTTTGTCTTTACATGTGTAGTCTGTTTTAAGAACATATTTTTCTGACAGATGGGGTTTTCACTTGTTTATAAACTTGAACATACAGTATCTCACAAAAGTGAGTACACCCCTCACATTTTTGTAAATACTTTATTATATCTTTTCATGTGACAACACTGGAGAAATTACACTTTGCTACAATGTAAAGTAGTGAGTGTACAGCTTGTATAACGGTGTAAATTTGCTGTTCCCTCAAAATAACTCGACACGCAGCCATTAATGTTCAAACCGCTGGCAACAAAAGTGAGTACACCCAGGGCCGCTGATAAGCCAGTACAGCTGACCCTGTTGTACTGGACCCGGCCAGCAGGGGGGGCCCGAGCAATCTGAACAGAGTTTAGAATTAAAAAAAAAAGTTTGACTGCACGGGGCTAGCTGAGGGAGGAGGAGAGCGTCAGCCCAGAAGCCTGGACATCACCAAAATAAAAACATACACAGGCGCTGTAGGGAACCAGTCAGCGCTGGAAGAAGCCAGCTAAAGCAAGGAATTGGGTAAAGCTGGGTACACACACATCAAAATTCAGTTTAGCAGGGATCGCCAAATTCTGATCTCTGTGTAGCCCTCCCTGTTAGAAGCCAATCATTAGACCACCTTAGTATATTCATGCCATCCCACATACTGACTCCTACCACCTTGATCACTTCAAATCACTGAAATGGTCATTGTGGTTAGAGTGTTCCTTTAATATCTCTCAGAAAAAGTAAACCTTTTGTATACTGATTCCATTTCATTAGATCATCCTCTAGTTGTGTTAAATTGGTGTGTGTGTGTGTGTGGGGGGGGGGTGCTGTCTGTATACCCTAGCCTCTCGGTATAGGGGCGGGGCCAGGGGTGGGGCTAAAGGGGGCCCCGTCAGGTAGGCTGTACCGGGCCCCATGATTTCTATCAGCAGCCCTGAGTACACCCCTAAGTGAAAATGTCCAAATTGGGCCCAGTGTCAATATTTTGTGTGACCACCGTTTTTTTTTCCCAGCACTGTCTTAACCCTCCTGGACATGAAGTTCACCAGAGCTTCACGGGTTGCCACTGAAGTCCTCTTCCACTCCTCAATGACGACATCACGAAGCTGGTGGATGTCAGAGACCTTGCGCTCCTCCACCTTCCTTTTGAGGATGCCCCACAGATGCTCAATATGGTATAGGTCTGGAGACCTGCTTGGCCAGTCCATCACTTTTACCCTCGACTTCTTTAGCAAGGCGGTGGTTGTCTTGGAGGTGTGTTTGGGGTCGTTCTCATGTTGGAATACTGCCCTGCAGCCAGTCTCCAAATGGAGGGGATCATGCTCGGCTTTAGTATGTCACAGTACATGTTGCCATTCATGGTTCCCTTAATGAACTGTAGCTCCCCAGTGGCGGCAGCCCTCATGCAGCCCCAGACCATGACACTCCCACCACCATGCTTGACTGTAGGCAATACACACTTGTCTTTGTACTTCTCATCTGGTTGCCGCCACACACGCTTGACACCATCTGAACCAAATGGGTTTATCTTGGTCTCATCAGACCACAGGACATGGTTCCAGTAATCCATGTCCTTAGTCTGCTCATCTTCAGCAAACTGTTTGCAGGCTTTCTTGTGCATCATCTTTAGAGGAGGCTTCCTTCTGGGATGACAGCCATGCAGACCAATTTGATGCAGTGTGCGACCTATGGTCTGAGCACTAAAAGGCTGATCTCCCCCCCCCACCCCTTTTAACCTCTGCGGCAATGCTGGCATCGCTCATACGTCTATTTCCCAATGTCAACCTCTGGATTAGAAGCTGAGCACGTGCTCTCAACTGCTTTTGTCAACTATGGTGAGGCCTGTTCTGAGTGGAACCTGTCCTGTTGAACCTCTGTATGGTCTTGGCCACTGTGCTGCAGCTCAGTTTCAGGGCCTAGGCCATCTTTATGTAGAGCAACAATTCTTCTTTTTTCAGATCCTCAGAGTTCTTTGCCATGAGGTGCCATGTTGAACTTCCAGTGACCAGTATGAGAGAATGAGAGCGATAAGACCAAATTCAACACACGTGCTCCCCATTCACACCTGAGACCTTGTTACCCTTAACGAGTCACATAACACCAGAGAGGGAAAATGGCTAATTGGGCCCAATTTGGACATTTTCACTTATGGGTGTGTAGCGGTACCCCCGTAAGGGCTGCTGATTTGACTACTTAGCAGTCCGCCAATCGCCCTGCTGCCAGGCTTCCCACATTCAGATAAGACAATGAACAGTCATTTGCATGGTTTTGTTGCGTTTATTGCAGGATGCAACTTGGGTGGAACTAAGGGGTGATATGAGATGCCTATAGCAGTTGGTGTATTATTTGACAATACTGAATAGCCTTCGCTTGAAAGTTGTTGTACATCTAGTATTCTCAGCAAATTATTGAAACCCTACTTCTTCACTTCCAATTTTGACAAAGAAGAATCACTCTGAATAATTACACCTTGCAGACTATGACGGTTTCTGGGAATCAAAGGTCCAGAGGCCTAACACAACCTCTCCCCGATGGATCAATGAGTTAGACAACCACACAATCTTTGGAAGATATTACCAATGTGCTAACCAGACCAGAGATAACACGGTATCTCCCCCCGATGGCCTGACAAATGGTAATAGGCAGACTACTGTTCCCAGCCAGTCCTTTACTATCAATGCTGTGTTCCCCGGCCACAGCATTCTACACTGTTCTTGATAACTTCTCTTGTTCTGTTCACACTGACCTTTTGGTTACTTGGCCGTTCTGTGTCCCCGGTCACAGAACGTTGCTCTACTCTCTTCTGCTTTACTGCTACTTCTTCTGTTCAGATCTTGTCCAGCATTCAAGTCCTGCTTCCCCGGTCACAGCGGCTTGATACTCTTTTTAAAGATGAAGATCTTTATCTTAGATTCCCTCTCTTCGGTTCCTCCAGCCCTCCTCCGCAATCGGTGCATCCCCGTGTGGGGATGCCCGGAACAGCACCTCAATCCTCCGTGCTGTCTTTTCTGTCTTTCAGACTCCTCCCTGGCAGCATGTGACCCCAGCTTATATGGGAGGCCTGCCCCCTGCCAATACCGAAAGATAATTGGTCAGGGCTCCTCATATGAGCTGCCTGCCACTCAGACTTCAGGTCCAACCCCCATTCCAGAACCATCTTTCTGAAAGCAGGGGAGGCATCTCTGAATCAGAGCACAGGTGACCACACCCACCACTACACTAAACGCTCCCAGTCCCAAAACAACCAGGCCTAGCCTAAAGCAGGCCTGGCTAAATTTACCTGCACTTGGGCCCTGAACTAGAAAAATCCTATTCTATCACCTACCTTTTAGGTAGAGGGTGCTACAGGTGTAATCACTTTTGATGCCAGTTATGAAAGGAGATTTTGCCTCATCTAGTTGACTAGACTGCCTGTACGTCCCATCCCGAAAGCATATGGTAGAAAAAGATTCCTCCAAAAGTGGGACTTTAAATTGATGCCAGGCAGTAATGAGTATAATATAATAGTAATATAATAATGAGTATAATATCTTTATACTCATTACTGTCCCGGCGTCCATTTAAAGTCCCACTTTTGAGGAATCTTTTTCTACCTTTTTGATGCTAGTGATTTAGACATTAATGGCTGTGTGTTGAGTTATTTTGAGGGGACAGCAAATTTACACTGTTATACAAGCTGTACACTCACTACTTTACATTGTAGCAAAGTGTCATTTCTTCAGTGTTGTCACATGAAAAGATAGAATAAAATATTTACAAAAATGTGAGGGGTGTACTCACTTTTGTGAGATACCGCATCTCTTACTTATTAGGTTCTAATTCAGTAAAATTAGGAACATTTTAAAAGAGATATGTTGTTGGAAGTTTATTTATTTTAATTTTTTTTCCCTCAACACTAATAAAACACAGCCTCAGAGCTTAATTTGCTTCAAAACATAAGGATTTCTAAATGCAAGGATATCCCATAAATGAGGTTTTTAGTGTAATTTATCACAATGGCAAAAGTAACGTCCATGCTATCAGTTCAGCATTCTGATTAACAGCAGAGCTTATCCAAGAAAAAAAGTGGAGGAAGCTCTTGTGATATCCTAAAACTTTGTTTCTTATCATCCAACTAGCTGTAACATGCTGTGGGGGGAGGAGTGACTTCATAGCAATAAATTTCACAGTAAGATTTGTAATTTTGATTTATAGTTGTGTATTTTTTATTTATTTTTTAATAGTTTTGTTTTGTTCTCACATGGCTTATCTCTATTGTCTCTGCGCTGTTTACATAAGCATATTAATTTTAGCCTATCTGATCTTAAATAGGAAAAGTTTTGCACAGGCTTGGGAGACCTAGAGAGGAGAGAGCTGAGGAGCCTCAGTACCTACCGGAGACATCATTCTATGAGACACGGAGTTACCGTGCCTGTCACTTCTGACACTCCTGACAGTTGCTGCATGAGGGTAAGTGAATAAAGAAAATGCTCTGGGAGGCATACAGTACTTACTGCACATGGGTCATATATTAATGCTGCATAGTACAGTATATACTTTTTAGCCACAGAAGAGGATGGGTTGATAATTAAACGTATTGGTTGCTATCGGCAACCTGTTTTCATTTATTCTCATACCTGCACAGAATGCAAACGATTGCTATGAGTAACCTCATTGAGTTTTATACATTAGTTAAATGTGTCTCTTACAAGCTTGCTTTCTTACTTAAGTGTTGGTATGTACAATGCAGTCTCTGCAGGCCTTTTTGTTTTCTGTGTTTAGTGATTCGTGAAATTCCATGACTAACGCAGCTGCTGTTGAGAATACTTCCCACTGTCGTGCAATTGAACAGTGTACAGCAAGAATACAATGATGTTTGATATGCTGTGGAGGTAGTTTCCAAGGTCGCCACTCCAGAGTATGGCTCTAGATCATTATATTCCTACAATTCCTCCAACGGTGACTAATTAAAAGAAGGATCATACATGTTCGTTGCCTTGCACTCAAGCCTCCAGTATAATTATAATGACTATAGCTAACTTTAAAGTGAGTTGCTTAAATAAATAAACATACTTGCTATGGATTATGGCATGTCATCTGTTGCTGTGAAAAGGCCATTACAATGTAAACCTATTTGGGATGATTATGCTGTTATAGAAGTTACCTGTGCAGCATGCTTTACTTAATAGGGTAACATTTTGATTAAAGGCATTGTACACTTTCAAATGTTGTTTAAATACATATTGGTGTAGTTATATTCCCTGAGGGTTTTTTTTTTTTCCTTGCATTGAAACGATGGGTTCAGGTGTCAGCTGATAGATCCCCTATGTCTATGAAAACGTGGGTACAGTTTATTTGGACTTTAGAGGTGCTCAAAAAAACAATTATCGTATATACTCGAGTATAAGCCGAGATTTTCAGCCCTTTTTTTGGGGGTGAAAGTACCCCCCTCGGCTTATACTCGAGTCGCCGCCGTCTGCCTACATGATCAGTGTGTCATGCAGACAGATGGCGGCCATTGCAAAAGCCGCGCCTCCTCGTCTGTGATAGCCGGAACACTCTATTTCCCAGCAGTCAGTGTTCTGCCTATCACGAACATCCTCTCATCCTCATCCGTGGTATGAGGATGAGCGGATATCCGTGATAGGCGGAACACTGATAGGTGGGATACTCAATTTCCCAGCAATCACAAACAAGGAGGAAACGTGGCTTTTGAATACTAGAATGGCCGCCGTATGTTTTTACACGCTAATCGGTGCAAATGCGAGGGGCACAGAGACTGCAGATGGGACACGGGGGCATGCAGATGGGACACAGGTAGGCTACAATGGACACAGGGAGGTATGCAGCTGCAGATGGGCATTGTTGACCCTCTTTTCCACTTACAGTAGCTGCTGCATTTCTCACCCTCGGCTTATACACGGTCAATACGTTTTCCCATTTTTTTTTGTGGTAATTTAGGGGCCTCGGCTTATATTCGGGTCGACCTATACTCGAGTATATACGGTATAGACTTGAAAAATATAAAAGTCAAAGTTTATTCAAACATGATTTAAAAATATTCCATGTTAAAAACATGTATACTTTCAAAATAATCTTATGTATTATTCTTGTCACAGTGGTGTACAGGTGTATATTCCCAACATTTTTTGCCTACTTAGGGCTTCTTCAGAGTCTTAGAATGGTGTCAAACCTCAGGCTTCCATGTGATCACAGAGGGTATATGAGTACTAAAGATGTGTAACATTAAACAAAACCTCACAGGGACGCCTATTCGTCAGAAAAATCATAGCCAGCTTTGGAAAGGCATAAGGCTCTGGCTCCTTCCCCTGAAGTCTTAAATAGGGAAACATGTTGGGAATATTCACCTGTACACCGCTGTGACAAAAAGAATACATGAGATCATTTATGTTTGAATAAACCTTGAATTTTATATTTTGCAAGTCTATAATTGCTTATATTGACCACCTCTAAAGTCCCAACAAACTGTCCCCAAGTTTTCATTAAGGGCTATGGTGCTTGGAAGGTCACGGTCACTCACCCTCATAATTAACCCCTATGTCTATGGTTTGCTACATATGAGTGTCCTTAATTGCCAAAGGGACAACACAACTTCCTGTTCTAGGTCATCGCAACAAATGCATGTGTATTCATCTACTCAGTGTCACATCACAAATATCAGAGTGCTAATGCAATAAAAAAAAAAAAAATCTTCCAACTGCAGTGAGCTCTCTCTGTATCTGTGAATGCTCTGTCCACTTATATCTGGCAGATCTAATTATTGTCTAGCTAGCTCTCAACTAGGGCCGAAACAACTAATCGACAACTAATTGATTATGAAAATAGTTGGCCTGCATGCAGAATGCATTATTTGTTTACATATCAGGAAATGCAGTGCAGCACACATACAGCTCAGTACACTGTCCATACATGCGAGTACGTGCATGAGAACTTGTGAATGTGTGAGGAGCAATGCCTCATGAGACATGTAGTCCTGGTCAGAAAGTGAGTGGTTCTAAAAGGCAGAAGTTTTTTATTTTTAGTTTTTTAGTTTTTTTTACCTTGCTATAGGGGGCACTCTAAACTATAATTTGCACCTTGTTATTGGGGGAACTCTGAAGCCAGGAGGAAGACCCCAGAAAAGGAGAATCAGGGCTGCTCTGTGCAAACCACTGCACGGAGCAGGTAAGTATAACATGTTTGTTGTTTTAAAAAAAAAAGTCACTTTAAAGACTCAGGGAAGATCAGCATCTGAACCCAATGAAGGTGGAGACTGATAGACTGGAGGTAACAGAAGGCATTACAATTACATTTAAACTAAACTTTTACCAGTATTATGCATTATATCATGATCATATCCATGAAAAAAAAAAAAAAAGTCTCCGCTTTTAGTACTGCTTTTAATATAAAAGATTTATATCTGACCCCTAGTTAAAATGCCCATATATTCTACTTCTGGGTGTATTATATATATATATATATATATATATATATATATATATATATATATGATATAAGTAATATATATTATTACTTTCACTGTTTCACAGTATAAGTGAACCCCTTAGAGTAGTGATTATCTGCTCTTTTTGTGCTATAAAGGGCTAATTTTAGTTATTTTTTTTTTTTTTTTTTTTAACCCCATTATGACAGGTGATACAAAAAAAAAAAGCATGCTGCTGCTTCTAAACGCCTTAGGCCTGGTTCACACCTAATGCGTTTTTTTTTTTTTTTTTGGTGCTTTTTGCAGAAAAAACCTGTCCTATGGGACACATTTCCATATTATCCGATTAATCGAAACAATAATCGGCCAACTAATCGATTATGAAAATAATCGTTGCAGCCCTACTCTCCATTGAAGAGCATTAGATGGAGAAGCCCAGGGATTATGGGATATGTACAGTAAGGGGACATTTTTTTTGTACATTTGCCCCCTGACAAAGAAATGATCAGTCTATATAGTTTTAATGGTAGGTTTATTTTAACAGTGAGAGACAGAATAACTACAAAAATATCCAGAAAAACACATTTCAAAACCGTTTCATAAATTGATTTGCTGACAAAGGAATGTGACTATCTACTATACTAGAGACATTCGGTGCTCTGAGGAGAGTGGCGGGGTCCAAATTCCTTTTAGAAGTGATTAGCCTTTTAGGGGCCTCTTGCCAAAACTGAAATTTTTGTTGCAGAGGATGCCTAAAATCTGACTTGTATCTTGGTGCAGACTAGGAAAATCAGAGCGTCAATCACACAAGCAGGAAATTGTGTACATTCTGTACACAGTTGAGAACACCTCCAGTTTGCCACATTTCATTTAATTTTACAGAAAAATACAGATTGATTAGGAAAGATCGTTTTTGAGAATGTTAAATTACATTATGGGTTGTGTCACAATTGTAAATGCTATATTTTTTTATTTGCAATATTATTTCCCACAAAAGTGGAGTTACACTTTGCCTCCCGCCCGCCATATAGACAAATTATGGTGGGCGGGATGCTCTCTTGTTCTGGGATGAAGTATGTGGCTATAAAATGATTCGAAGCACAGTTAGTATGTAATCAGTATTATGTCCCTTTTTTAATTTTTTTTTTTTTTTTGTCATCTCTAGTGTGGTGGAAAAATTTTGGTGGGTGACATTGCAGTCCATGCAGAAAGGATTCAGGATGAAGGCTTTCAATGGCACCTTGGATGTTTTGTCTGTGAGACATGCCACTTGCCACTGTCACAGTTTATCTATTTCCTGCAAGACAGCAGAATTTACTGTGGACGTCATCATGCAGAACTGACAAGATCACGCTGTGCAGCCTGTGACCAGGTACTGTGAAGTATGGAATCTCCTTTTCATGTAAAGAATAATTGTTACAATGAATGAATGGTTTCTAATACCTAATATGTTAGAAACCACTTAAAAATATATCTTGTGATGTACATAAGCACAAAAACGCATCTTTTCTTTAACATTTTCATAATCTAGTTATTAAAAAATCCTAAGGCTACTGAAAGCCCAGATTTACAATATCCCATACTATCTCATAGAGGTTACATTCAGTGGCAGCCGGAGTGATGCAGCGAGTACAAGTGGGAGGTGTTGCCTCTGCAGGCTTAAATTTCTTACAGGGTTGATCAAGGGTAGGCCAGCAGAGCCATTTAGTTATTTGTTTTGAATAGCAAGGGAAGGAATTCACTTTATCAAGCAGAGAATAAACTTTATCAAACCTATTGTTTAATCATACCTCCCAACTTTCTGAGATGGGGAATGAGGGACACCTATTAGCAAAAGTATATGGGCATAGGACACACCCCGCTGCCACTCCCCCTTAAAGGTAAATTGTACAAAAACAAATTATTGGTTACAGTCACAAATGCTTCTTTTTTTCTACCACTACTATTACTTTATACTGGCTTTTGAAATTTTACAAATGCAGCAATTCGATATTGGATAGTGGGTTTACCACTGTAAAACACTTTTTGATAAGTATTTTATATTCAACTATATAGATCAGACCAAAATGAGGAACAAATGAGAAGGAAAAAGGGACAGAGAAACTTTGTTCCAAATCGGGGCCCATCCCTCGAAATCAGGGGCAGATGGGAGCTATGGTTTAACACATTCAGATATCCGCTTCCCGACCGCCCCATGTAGATATACGTCTACAGAATGGCACGGGCAGGCAAAACCACGTACCTGTACGTGGCCCTTTAAATGCCTGCCCGTGGGTCGCTCGCGACCCGGTCGGGAGCTCCGTGACCCCGGCCGCGGGACCAGCGGACCCGATCGCCGCTGGTGTCCCGTGATCGGGTTACGGAGCTGAAAAACGGGGAGAGGTTTGTGTAAACAAACCTCTCCCCGCGCTTCCTACGCTGCCTGTCATTGATTGGCTGTTCCCGGTCATCGGGAAAGCCAATCAATGACGTCAGCCCCGCCCCCTAATGTAAAAAACACAACACACGTCAGAGCCCATAACCCCTCCCCTCCCCCTAGTGGTTAACTCTTTCACTACAACTGTCATTTATACAGGAATCCATGCATTTAAATAGCATTGATTGCTGTATAAATGACAATGGTCCCAAAAATGTGTCAAAAATGTCCGATGTGTCCGCCGTAATGTCGCAGTCACAATAAAAATCGCTGATCGCCGCCATTACTAGTAAAAAAAAAAAAATATTAATAAAAATGCTATAAAACTATCCCCTATTTTGTAAACGCTATAACTTTTGCGCAAACCAATCAATAATCGCTAATTGCGATTTTTTTTTTTTTTTTTTTTTTTACCAAAATTATTTAGAAGAATACGTATCGGCTTAAACTGAGGAAAAAAAATGTTTTTTTATATATTTTTTGGGGATATTTATTATAGCAAAAAGCAAAAAATATTGCATTTTTTTCAAAATTGTCGCTCTATTTTTGTTTATAGCACAAAAAATAAAAACCGCAGGGGCGATCAAATACCACCAAAAGAAAGCTCTATTTGTGGGAAAAAAAGGACGCCAATTTTGTTTTGGAGCCACGTCGCACGACCGCGCAATTGTCAGTTAAAGCGACGCAGTGCCGAATCGCAAAAAGGGGCCTGGTCCTTTTGCTGCCAATTGGTCCGGGGCTGAAGTGGATATCTGATATACTGGAATCAATCTTACCTAAGTTTGCTTCACTCATCTTGTGCCACTGTAAATATGAGGCCTTGGTTTGAACCGCACAAAGCCGTCTACCTTCACCTATGACTGAGTTGGCTAATTAAAATGCATGATTGTTCTAGGCCAGTGATTCAATGTACTGAATTCACAGGTTTAGCATGACTGCCAGGCACCTAGCATTATCAGCAGAGGGTCAACAATGGCATCCATCAAACATTTCCCTGCACAGGCTTTTTTTTATCTTATGATGTACATCTTTGCTGAAGCCTAATAAAGGGAGAAGTTTTCCTTAATACACTATTGTTTAAAACAAAATTTACACACAGAAGTGTATTTTTCAACTGCAGACCAGAGAAGAGTGAAGCAATCTGCCAGGTTTGATAAACGGTGACATATTATCTCTCATTTACAAAAAAATAAAAATAAGGTCAGAATGCAAAAATTGTTGTAAAGTAAAGTTTGATAAGCAGCCCAGATATTGCTCATGGCAGAATTCAGATATCTATGAATTTCAGCTCATCTGCTGGACTTTTTTTTTTCTTAAGACTTGATCAAACAACCCCTTAAAGCCTGGCACTCCAAGCATAAAGACTAAAATGGCCCATATTCATCTCAAGACAGCTGTCTTTTCTGCACCTTCTGTGAAATTAACCAGGAACCTCCCTTTTCCTTGATAATTTGAGTGACAGGTATAGTTTCCTGGGTAAATGGTGATGCCTTCGCTTGGCCTTGGGGTTTTGGTAACTATGGGGTACTTCTTTTTCCACTCTTCATAGGATGAGTGGTTTGTTGCATTAGTGAACAGGCTAAGGAAGCGCTCCTCGCTTTTTTGGGGTATTGTCAGTGGAACAGTACCCAGGTGTGGCCTAGCAGCACCACAAACATAGCGGTTGGTCTTATTATGTCTGTCTGCACTGTACTTCATCCATTCTAGCCATTGATTGGTGTCAGAAAAAACAGTCTCTGCAGCTATGGTGCCCTCAAAGGTGGGATTTGCCATCGCTACCATATCACTTAGGGTGCGGGTGGAGGGGCTGAGAGGGTTAGCGATTGGCTGGGTCGATTGCCTGTCTGTTGAATTATACATGTCCTTTAGTTGGAACTTTCCCAGCGGCCCTCCCATACCCCCTAACATCCATGTTCCTAACACATATACACCGGCGTCACTGGGGCTTGGGTTCTCTATAGTTAGGGTAAGGGGCATGTTGTAGCCTGTTCTCCCAGTGGATAGGCATGTACCTGGTTTTAGCAGGGTTGTCCTTTTTAACAAGGATTTCCCATTCTTATCTGTTCTATTCAGTGCACTCTGTGGTTTGTACCCCCAGTCTGCTCCTGTATTCCAACCTACTGACCCCCAATAGTCACAATTCTGTCCCCAGTAACTATCTGTGACACATATATAGGTGGATGCATACTGAGGTCTGTGTCCAAGGGTGTTATACCAGTTACATTTCCAGGAAACATCTAAGGGACAGGAGGCTATATTGCAGTAATCAAAGGCGAAAGTGTGTTGGATGAGTTGTACCAAAATTGTGTGATACCCTCTTTCTTTTTTTTTTTTTTATGATGGCCACTTGTTGAGCTCCCACCAACCCCACCAGAAAAAGGATATGTAGCACTGTCATCATGGTGTAGGCTGGGACTTGTCTAAAGGGGTTGGAACCTTCTTGCAGGGAGAAGCGTGGATCCAGGAGTTCTTTCCTGCGACCTTAACGGAGGTGGCAGTAGTTATCAGACCCTGGAATGGTCTGTCCAATCTTGGTTCCAGTGAGTGTTTTCTTATAAACTTTTTTACTAGTACCCAGTCTCCGGGCAGCAGCTTGTGGGTTCCTGTGTCGGAGTCTGGGTCTGGAATGGAAGAAAACACTTGTGCATGGATATGGGTTAATTCACGAGACAATGCGGTCACATAATTAGTCAATATATCAGACTGTAGTTGTAACGCATGGAAAAACCCAACAGGCTGGTTGTACTAGTGTCAATCCATGGAAACCAGCCTGTTCATAGACGGATTGAAATTAGGCTAGTTCCTGCTGAACTGGCCTTAATTTTCATCTGTCTATGGCCAGCCCTAGTCTAGTTTTTCAACGTGTGTGTGTGTGTGTGTGTGTGTGTGTGTGTGTGTGTGTGTGTTTGTTTTATTTTTGTCTGATCCAAAACATACTTGTGTATTCATGGTCCTTGCTTATGTGAATGCATTTAATTTGGTATTTTGTTAGTCTTCTGTTTTGTCATGTCTGTTTTTTTTTTTATAACTGCCATTTCTAAATTTCTGTGTTTTTGTAGTTGATTCTAACAGAGAGATGTACAGTAGCTGAAGGTCACTGCTGGCACGTGGAACACTTTTGTTGCTGGGAGTGCGAGGTGGTGCTTGGTGGGGGCCGATATGTAATGAGAGGTAGTAGACCGTTTTGCAATGGCTGCTTTCAGCGTCTTTATGCCGAGACATGTGAAGGTTGTGGTGAACCTATTGGTAAGTGTGTGTGTTTTTTTTATTTATTTTTTTAACTCAAAGGTGACATAACAAAACCTACAGACTACTTTAATCACTTATGCTGGAAACTTTCACCCCTTCCTACCCAAGCCAATTTTCAGCTTTCAGCGCTGTCACTATTTAAATGACATTTGCTTGGTCAAGCAACACTTAACGCAAATTACATTTTTATCATTTTATTTTGGTGGCATTTAATCACGAAAAAAGACTGAAAAAAAAATGCGTTTATTTGTTATAAAATTTTGCAAATATTTTTTCTTCATAAATTTAGGCCAATATATACTGCTACATTTCTTTGGTAAAAATAATCCAAATCCATGTATATTATTTAATCTGTAGGAAAGTTATAGTCCACAAACGATTTGTGTGTGTGTGTCTGAAAATCGATCAATCCTGATTTACTGACATCTCATTTCTTGAGGCCCGAAAATTCCATAACCGTACAACTACCCCCCAAATGACCCCTTTTTGGAAAGTAGACAGTCAAAGGTATTTAGTTTAGTAATTATTATTTTTTTACATACTGTGACCAGAGCAATACAGTGTTACCATAATAACACTGTAGTACTCTGTGAAGGTGATCAGAATTTTATTTTTTATTTTTACACAATATAATCACTGTTCTAAGAAACCATTTTTTATGAATGACATCCATTCATTGAGTGTGTACTATTGTGATTTATTTATTAAAGGTACTTTTATAGCTGTGATTGGCCCTGTCTGTACCATGTGATCGCTGTGACAATCAGAAATCAACACAATAGTACACAATGACTGGTATGAATAGATGCCATGTGCACATTTGCCATGTGATCTGCTGTGACTGGTCCCAGTTATCACATGGTACTGGCAGCAGCCTGGAACACTGATCTGTCATCGGACACTGCGTGTGTTTTTTACTGACTTGCCTGCTAAGGATTTGTAATTTGTCAGCTGGTGATGCACACACTTTGCTAGTCAGAAAATCCTACTATGGTTTAGCATTACTGCTTCCTGGATCACCCCTCCTGCCTTTGGACAAAGATGATGCAGATTCGGTTTCCGATGAGCATGCAGGAAGAGATGTAGAGGTACCATAGGAATCTGAATTGCTGAACCAGACAGTACAGTAAGTGTACTGCATGTCTGTGAAGAGTGGTAGAGGCGCATAAATCCGAAAACTGGCTGAACAGAATTTTTAAATCTTTTGGCGATCTGCACCTATTTATTTCATCTGCATAGTAAGCCATTTACTTTAGCCTATATTTTCACCTCAGTCGAGTTTTTTTTAATGTTGGTTTTGCTCTAGATACCTTTCACATTCTCTCCTAATATTGACAATTTATACAGTTTCACAGTATTTTATAATGAGCAGACCTGTTGCCTGTGCTAGTCCATTAGGGAAAAGGGTGGCTCCCAAAGAAAATGGAGGGAGCCAAGACAGAACTATAGGGCAATGGAGAGAAGAATGCTCCATTCTCACAAAGGACTAAGAGCCAAGGTGTTTGGTAGAGGACATACAGTACAAGGCCATCCAAAATCTGCAGGAACTAAGGACTGTGTGTTTGGTAAATCCAAGGAAGGTTGCAGGATGAGGAATGGGAATATGTTTTCATATCTCGATCATTAAACTAGGTAAGAACTAACTCGCATGATAGATTGTAGAGTATGAGAGGAAGCAAATGGCATGCCCCAAGGTTGGATGTGAATAATAATCTGCGTAGTCTGTCCCAAAAACAGTTTGGTTTTCACCAAAGATGTGTAGCAGAATACATTTTCACCTAAATTTTATGAAAAAATTAGATTATATTGAATTTGTATAACATTAATAAAATAAAAAAAATCCATCATACCCTTTAGGGCAAGAATTATGAGCATATTGGCATGGTTTGGGATCAGACCATTTGCTGGGAGCTAGTATCTTTCTAATGTCTCTTGATTTTCTAAAGACCACTCTAGGGTGAACCGATACTTGTAATGTAAGTTTTTTAAGATCACACTTGAGAATGTTCCAAATAACTTGGATTAAACGAAGGGGGTAAAAAAAAAAAAATCCTCAATCAGTGTCCCTGAATCTTCTTGCAGGTTCAGCCTGACCTTTAGTATATTTGTGAAAACATTTCTCATAGGTCAGGTTGACTGTAACCTTTCTGTTGAAATGTTTCTATTAGGACCAGGCCAGTAATCCTGATTCCTGCAATTTCTGTGGAGCCTGCAAACAGGATGCTGTGCTTCCATGATGGATCATGATAACTTGCTCCAAAAAAAAAAATCTCCTTAGGCAGCGCTTTAAAAAAAAATGTAATGGGTACCAGGTTACAATTACAGAGGAGGTGCTAGACTGACTGACGATCGTGGCGATACCTCACATGTGTGATTTAAACACCATTTACTTTTGCGGGCGTGACTTGCGTATGCATTCTCGTTGCTGCGTGAGCACGCGGGACGGAGGCGCCTTAAAATTATTTATTTTTTGTCCCTTTTAAAAAAAAAAAAAAAAAGGAACACATTTTTTTTTTTTTTTTATTGTGACGGTGACAGGTACTCAAAATGGAGGTATCAGGGGTCTTAAAGACCCCAAATCCCTCCTTTTGCACTTCAAAGTATTCAGATCACAAAAATCAGCGATTCTGAACACTCATTTTTTTTTAAATAGGCGCCCTTGGCAGCTGAGTAAACTGGAAGTGATTTTGTGACGTCCCTTCCGGATTTTTACTACGGAGACTCGATCAAAGCCAAATCTGGCTTAGTTTGGGTCACAGCCTAGGTGGTGGATGCGCCGTCTCTTGGCTCGGATCTCCTTGTGGGACAGGAGGCCCGGGAAGATCAGCTGACAGCGATGGGAGGGGGATGTCCCCTGGGATGATGGCGGCTGAGCTGGATTGGCTGTTCTCAACAGATAGCTGACTGGCCGCTCTAAAAAACAGTACTGAGGTATAGCCTGCAGCAACATATTTTTTATTTTTTTGTTAGCTTTGTAAGTGCCCTCAGTGGTAAATGGTTTGTCTCCTCTCTGTATCTGCAAGAGAGCTTGTTCTTTTGAAAAACTACTGACTTACTGGCATGATTCGCAAGGTAAAAATAAAGGAAAGAAAGCTTAAAAAGAAAACTAATAGAGCCATCACATCTAATTGGTAAGGTGCAATATAAAATGTTTGCTTTTGGGTTTAATACTGCTTGAAATTGCCTATAGGGAATGTATAAAATATTTCATTTATAATGTACTGCAATAGTAGCATGCCAACTGGCAAGCATACTCAAGTCTGTTGTAAATGATTTCTTTCTACAGATCCAAATGAAGACTTTATGACTTTAAAAGGGCAGTACTGGCATTTGCTGCCGTCCTGTTTCTGCTGCTCCTGTTGCAGGGCACCACTCCATAGGTCAGAGTTTATCATTCAAAAAGATCATCTTTACTGCTCCCAAAGCTGCCTAACCTACGACTCTCAGATGTACTACGCTTTCAGATCTCAGAAAAGTGTTACAAGACCATCAAGTCACCAGAGTAGCTCCCCAAGGAGCAGATGTCAATTAAACTGCAGAACCTGGAATGACTCGGTGAAAGATTATAAAAGTAGAAGATTGAACCCCACTTTACAGGAATCATCAATAAATGGATGTCAAACAGAGCTACCAAGACTGTATAGTGAAACTGACAGTGAGACCAGTAGTTCCTGGCATTCAGGCTACAGATATGATCTGGAAGGGAAAGCCGAAACATCATGCTCATCATCAGACTCCGAGCCAGAGGGGTTTTTTCTTGGAAGGCCAATCCCAAATTATTCACTCAGCAGAGGAACAGATTCACCAGCACACTTTAAAAACAACTCTGTAAAAAGACGCCAACGGGGAAAAAACTGTAAAGTGTCATAAAAGAAGGTACCCCCTATGTAACCAGGTGGGAAGAAGTTTTATCAGGTTTCTTGCTAAATGTTCAGTTTTATGTGGGCATTACTTGTGAAATTTTTTTTTCGTAAATGTATACCTATTCTATATAAGCTAAATATAAATTTCTTTCTTTCCCTCAATTGCAACTGAATATTTTTTTTGAAGTGGCTTTGTTTGTAAACGATTTCTATCTTGATTTATATATCACTGAAAGGATGAATTGCATAAAAGTTTACTGTATTCTGTACAAATATTTATAACTAAAATTATTGATCAGATTTTTGGTGCCAGTATGTGCAGAGAACAAATAAAGGATTAAAAAAATCTAGCTGAATGCATATTTTCCTTTATAATTTATGCCTGTGCAAGAACAGTCTTAATAAGCTTGTTGGCTTGACTATTGTGGCTATGGAATAGAAGAGTAAATAGTTTATTTTTATCATTTATTAAATTTGGAAAGTAAATGAACAGAAGAGAAACCAAACCCATCCATTTTCTAGGTACACTTGCACACAGTTTGTGAAGGTACTCGGCCGATAGGTTGTTCCAAACATCTTGGGGAAGTAAGCACGGATCTTCTGTGGATGTAGGCTGTCTTAAATCCTTCGGTCTCTTCATGTAATCACAGACAGACTTAATGATGTTGATCTGGGCTCTCTGAATCATTATCCTTATTCAGTGCCACTACGAGCAGTACTCATGTCCTAAGTCCTTCAGAGAACTTTTAGTGTTGGTTGCACTCGTCACTTCAGCCTCCAGTCAGGTACGTGACATTGGTTGTAGGGCATCCACACAAAACGGCAGGTAATTGCTCAGTTAAAGCACAGTCCTGCAATACAGGATCATGTTGGTTGTTCATTGCCCTAGTCCAGTTAATCAGAAAATGGTAGCAAAAGCTAGTTGCAGAGCTGGAAGTGTAAAGGGAAACTTTAACAGTGTCTCAAACTTCCTATCTGCAGAATATTTGAATGAAGGAACATCTTCAGTCGGTACAGTAAGATTTTTGTTAAGACTGAGATTGCAGGATCATCAACTAGAACAGGCAACATTTTAGTTATCACTTCCTCCACTGGATAGAGCTTGGCAATGATTTCAGGAGCGGAAAACTTTTTTGGGGCTAACAGGTTGTCATAAATTACCCATGCTTTTTGTTCATGAACAGGGAATGTCTTTGTGACAGCGACTCACCCGGGTCAGAGGCTTTTGGAGAGAACTAGGAGCAAGCCTCTTACCCACTGACTATGGGTTCTGTTTTTTTAAGGGAAGTAGGGAACACTACTCTTTGGGAGGTGTATGTCTGAAGGATCTGTGGAGTGGTCTTGTTTCTGATTCTGGGAACTGGACGTTCCATATTTGCAGCCTCTATGCCTCAAACCTGCGATGACTGTAGATTTTAATGTATTCCACACAAACCACTAGGGTCCCCTGCCATAATGCGTTTATTGTAAGTGGGTCTCCTGCTATTGTCTGGTTTATTAAGGTGTTATGCGTCTTTGGCCCATTGTATAATTTGCCCATTATGTGCCTCCTCGTTGTGTATTCCCTATGTCCTATTGTTTCGGACTGTCTGCTAGTATTGTCTCCTCCATCTAGACTAGTTTAAGTGCCTAGTTAATTAGCTCATGTTAAGTATAGCACTGGGGGGGTTAGCAGTTTGTTGGTTGCTCCTTAGTTATGTTAATTATATTACTGTGTACAGTTTGTATTGTTAGGTTAATATGATCAGGAGGGGATGTCCTCCTGTGGGGTATAAAGTATGCAGCTGACTTTTAATAAAAATTGGAACGGTTTGGAGAGCAGAAGGCGCTGTTTGGTGGAAGGAAGCACCTAGTTGGGTTCCCTCAGTCTTTTTAGAGGTCTCATTGTACCCAAAGGGGCAATAGTAAGAAAGGAGAGATTCAAATGCGACAATGCCGAGGCTTGCGAAAGCATAAGTGAGCATATCATATTTGTCACACATTGGGTGAGGCTAAAACCTCAGATATATAGGAGTCTGGGGATGAGAAATCTTCCACAGCCTGCTCTAACTTCTCTTGGTCCTCTTCCTTACCTTCTAGGTCCACCTGTTCTAGACTGTACATATTGGGATAAGGTCAAGATGGAGGAACTGGAGTACGGGTAAGGCATTTTGGAGCCCTGACAACACAAAACAATCAGCTGTGCTCAGGAGCTTAGTCCATATATAAGAGGTGTAGCCAACCCTTTGGATAGATTATTATAAACAAAAAGAGCGTCAATTTAGAAAACTTTTTGTACTTTTTGCTATAAAAAAATCCCCATTTTTGTTTTTTTTTTTACATATTTTTGGTAAAAAAAATAAAATAAGCGTATATTGATTGGTTTGCATAAAAGTTATAGCGTCTACAAAATAGGGGATGATTTAGCATTTTTATTATTACTAGTGATCTGAGATTTTTTTTTTTTTTTTTATCGTGACTGCGACATTACGGCCGACACATCGGACAATTTTGACACATTTTTGGGACCATTGGCACTTATACAGCAATCAGTGCTATAAAAATGCATTGATTACTGTAAAAATGTCACTGGCAGTGAAGGGGTTTACACTAGGGGGCAATCAAGGGGTTAACTGTGTTCCTTGGGAGGTGGACGGACTAGAGGAAGTGACAGATCGTGGTTCCTAGCTAATAGGAACACACCATCTTGTCACCCCTCTCAGAACAGGGAAGTGTGTGTTTACACACACACTCGTCCCTGTTCTTTGTCGTCCCTGTTCTTTGTCTCCTGTTCACGATCGCTTGTGGCCGGCGGTCATCGTGACCATCGGCACCATCGCTGTGCAGCAGGCACGCGCCTGCTATCCCGATCCATCTTTGGTAATGCACAAGGTCGGTGCGCCCTCCGTTTTTCTATATATTTTGGAGCCCTGAAGAGCACTGGTTGTATTAAAGCTGCTAGTTTAGTTGTTCCAAGGAAACTGACAGTTACAGAAAAATCTGCTTTAGTCAGGTAGGCTGCTTGTCACATACCTGAAATATAACTAGAATCAGATGCAGGCACTGCTGCTAAAATTGGGTCTTGCTCCATTTCAAGGGAAGCATTGTCAATCTGAGTTTGAGCCTTTGGCAGACTGAATGTTTGCCTGCATGTGGAATATATATTAACTGTGGCCAAGTAGGAATACACAGCAAACCGGATGCAGACCATGCAGTAGTGAAGTCCTTGTGGCAAAAGGCCAGGAGGAAGCATCTGAGTATCTTTATAAAGGGCTCTAGGCAGAAGTAGGCAGTCATGTGCGATCTGTAGTGTGATTTAACACCTGGTCCTCAACATGAGACTAAGCATTGAGTGACTGAAATTTAGCACCAAGTTTGAGAAGTTTACACAGTAAGTGTAGGTCCACACATATGCGAGAATTCCAGCATCGCAACTCTCCCGCAGGCAGTTCACACTGCTCACTGTGAACCGCTGTGGGTGTCAATGCATTGTTAATGGACACCCCCAGATCAGTTCACAGATCGCAGTGCAAACTGTGAACTCTCACAGGAATCGGGTCGCATGGGTGAGAACACCCATGTGATCGGATTCCAGTCCAGGGAAAAAAAAAAAAATAATCCCTGCACTATTTTTCCTGCGAATCGAATGAGTGTTCAGCCATACAACTGTATGAAAAGAAAAAAAAAAACAACACGCATAGAGCCTAATAGACTGACAACATTCTGCTAGACATATAGTGTAGAAAAACAATGTGGCACTCCAAATGTGAACAATTAAAATCTTATCAAAAGTGGATTAAAGTTCATAGAGGAACGGGTAATGCTCGTGGAATCACTGCATTGAATTTTTGTAAGTGTACACCACCCTTTTTTTCATTAAAACTATGTGAGTTTATTTTTTTTTTACCCATTACCATGGATTATTTTATCTTCTGATGCAGTCCACTGCACAATAGGGAGCCTGCTTTCTGATGTTGGAACCTTTCCCTCAATACGGGATGGGGCTTACTCTCTAATCATCGAGCATTCTGTACTGGATACCATTGAGGTTATTCCCTCATGACTGCCTGTTTGACTCATGCTGTACAGTATATAAGTCCACCATTTCTAGTAAGCGTGCCATCACTTGTTTATTGCACTTTAAAAAAAAATCAAGCTATCATTCACCTTGCCAAGTGTGAGAGACTCCTATATGCACAAGTTTTATTCCTAACAAAGAACTTTTCCATGATGTTCCACTCTAGAACCTTGCTTTTTTCATATATTTTCAATTATTGTTGTACTATTTTTGTCGTTCATTCACCATTTTCTTACCTTGGACTTTGCAGGTTCATGTCTGTACATGTTTTTTAATTGTTCAGATTTGGAGTCCTACATTGTTTTATACAACTGTGTGGCTGAACTCGCATTGCACAGACATCGCATTCGATCGGTTCCACAGTGCTGGTGCGAATTACATGCCATGTCTACGTTCGCACAAGTGTGAACCCAGGCTAAAGTGAATAATTCCAATCATTGCAGTTTTTTTACACCAACGGTCAGATAAGGCTCCTACCTGTTCATGACACTGGTCCCAATATAGGGTTTAAGCTTTATCTGTCATGGTGGGCATACTCCCAGAGCAATTACACATGTTGAACAAGGTGCCTGCGGTGAGCGCCCATGCAGGATCCAGTGCCGGAAGCAATGTTACAGGTCATCCCCACAGCTTGGGGTCTGTAAGGTTTTATAGAGGTCATACCGATCCAGATGCACGATTTCTATTGTATTAAAGAACACTGAGGAGTTGCTTAAAGAATTGAAAGATAAAAAAATTGAGTAATTAATCTACAAGTGATTGCTCTGTAAAAAGGAGAATGTCTTGTCACCATAGGACACTAGCAAAAAACTGAGGACTCATGGAGTAGTCTAGAGTTATGGAGGTTGGGGGGACACAGTGGGTGTGTCCTCAAAAGCTTGCTAGTGTCCAATCACCTTTACAGCCCATATGACATCCTGGACCTGAAGTGGAGATATCGAATGCCTGCAGCTACAGGTATAATCACAGTATCTTTTTTAGCCAGCAATTTCCTAAAATGTAAAATGCATCCTACAGCTGAATAGCCTTTACAGGCAGCAGGGAAGTCCACCCACCTCTCCCGCGTGATCGGGGTGCACAGGATCCAATCCAGCAGCAGGTTACCAAATTTCTGGCTCTGGTAAACGCACTGCCATTTTTTTTTCCTGCAAAGAGATCAAAGTTGTTTTTTTGGCCTCATGCTTTCCAGGGTAGAGGAGCGATCTGGGGTCTTGTAGATTCCAGATATCTACATAAAGAGGACCTGTCATGCCTTATTTTTTTTTAGCACAGGGCATGTTTACATTTCTTGTGATGGGAATAAAAGTGGTCAAAAAAGAAAAATGAAAAGGGACAGTGTAAAAGTGAAAGAATACGTAGGCCGTGCCTAGGATGCCTGAAGACTCCTGGGATTGATTTCACAGATATCCCAGGAGTCAACAAGATATCCTAAATGCATCACTCACCTAGGCCACAACCAGGAAACAAAAAAACAAAAACGTACTTTAAGAAAAAAAAAAATTACAATATCCAAATAATACACTATGGGTGGGCATTAGGATGAGCCTAATGATCTTAAAGCGGTTCTTTACCCATTTTTTTGACAACAATGTATGTAACTGATATAATGAGGAATGCTTATTAGCAAGCAACAAGACCCTTTCACCCAGCAAACAGTAAGTTTTGGTACAAGGTTCTGCCAGCGGCAACAGGTCTACACTAAATGTAGCTAAATATTGCAAAACCTTGCAATGTATCTAACAGACATGGAGAGGATTAGTGTTTTTTTTTTTTGGAGTATAAACTTCTTCAAAGCCAGCCAAACAGGAAGGATTTGCTATTAAGAGACATCTTTCCTGCTTAGTGGCTCATTTCATGTAATGTGTACTCCCAAAAGACAGCACACATACAGGTGCAAAGCACTGTATGGTCTGCTAGAATACTTATATTCCAGTTTTGAGTATGGCAAATACGGCCTTGGACCCTTCATGTAGCATATAAATAAACCAGATCCTTTTTTTTTGGTCTATGGTTTTATTTAACTCCCCATGTAATACTGTTTGGGAAAAATGGGAGTTTATTTCAAACCGGAATAACACATTCAAGAATACAACTCAGACATGCCTTGACTGCGGCAACCTTGGGCACTTGGGTGCAGTTTCTATAAAAAATTTCTAGATGTGCTAGAAACAAGTCCAAGATGATTAAAAAAAAAAAATTAATCTTGCTGATCCCTATAATTTACAAACTGTCAGCATCAGTCCTCATATATCAGAATTCTGTAGTCTTTCTGAAATGTCGACAGGGATATTGTCATAATGGTCTATAAATTTACTCAGTTCTTGCACACAACGTCCAGCAATGTCCTGCAGAGTAGACCGTAAGGCATTTGACACAGCAACCTCAAGAGATGGGTCTTTTTTTAGTAAGGTGCTGGCAACGTATGCAAATGTCCTGCAATCTTGGGAAAATGCCTAAAAAGGGAAAAACAAAAAAAACTGTAGTTATGCACTTTTATATATTCTCTTTTACAAGTTTACATTCTAAAGTTGTTTACAGGGATATTGCCCATGTGAGCCTATTCCAACCCAATATTGCATATGGCCAAAGAAATTGTAGTCAGTTTTGACATGCATAATAAATTGGCAAATGACTGCTTAAACATGTTAACTCGCTCCATTTCCTATATATATATATATATATATATATATATATATATATATATATATATATATATATATATATAAAAATTAGTAAGTATTGGAAATGGAGCGAGTACAAAGAAGGGCAACTATGCTAATAAAGGGTGCATCAATGGTTTCAAAAAACTATTAGGTAAGCCCCTGAACGACCGCAACATACAGGGATATACAATGCAACACTGACATATAATCACACACATAGGTTGGACTTTTTTCAACCTCACCTACTATGGAACAATGTAATATATATATATATATATATATATATATATATATAATCACACACACACAAAATATTATTTTTTTATTATTTACATTTTCCATTTGTATTTTGGTATATACCCCCTCTATATTCTCCTGAAGAAGCGGGTTACCTACACCAAAATCCCCCTGAATTAACTCACCAGGTAGGAGGTGGCTCTCTCGATGGGGATGTAGCACACGCTAAGAGGGAATTGTTTGCCTTATTTTGTTGTCCTGATAGACTGTCTTTTGTATCGTTTAAAAAAAACCTTGTAATGTGCTTTGACAGTTCCGGAAAAATCCTGCTGCTCCACTCTATCAAAGTTCTCTCTTGATGTATAATTAACTGTGCTAAATAGGACATATTATCCAAAGTCGTTTACTGCCAGGTCTTGCAATGTACTATTACACTTTTTTTGCAATTTTTCCATAGTTTTTTTTTTAATTTTTCCCTTACAACTTTCAGAGTTTGTAAAAGACCCCCTCTGCAAACTATACGTTTCCTGAAATTATAGGACCAGTAGAATAAAAAGGTGCTACTGATTTTTTTTTTTTTTTTTTTTTTTAGGACCAGCAATAGTGCAAATGGTTATCACAACAATGTTTGCTAAAAGTACACCAAGATTATTATTATTATTAGCACATACAAACACAACAAAACTTACAACATTTTGGCTAAATTTCCAATAAAGATAAACTGTATTGAATTAATAAACAAATATTTGTAAATTTTACATTGTGCCTTTTTGCAAAATAGTAAAAATCAAAAAGGTACAAATAAACTGGATAAGCAGATGACTCAAAGTGTAGAGGTTATTTTTCATATCCAGCTTTCAGAGTTTGTGAAAGACGCCCAAAACCATACATGTTCTAAGAGCATAAGACCAGTAGAATAAAAAGAAGTTATTTTTTTTAGGTCACAAACACAGCAAAACATAAAATCCCTGCCAAATTCTTACTAAAGCTAAAAAGGATAAAACTGTATAGTTAATAAATATTTTTAAATTGTTCCTTTTTATCAAATAGTGAAAATTGAAGATCTGCAAAACTCAAACTATCTGTAGATTGGCTCTCACCTATGCATTTTGCATACGTCCAATTGAAGTGCCATGTGTGCGTGTTGTGATAAAATGATGCAGGCCTACATTTTATTGCAACGCAGTGTGTTACAATGGGCAGCAATGCACATTTGTGTCGTGTTTTAGGCCTCCTTTCAAATGGCCACAAAGGGCTACATTTACAAAGAGTGTATTCCTGTGACCAGTAGTCAAGTGTCCATATACAGCAGCCTGTACAAATCAATGACAGGCTGACAGATACAATGGATGTACGCATGTAACCTTGCATCTAAGCAGTTAAACGCATATAGGGAATTTATGAGCATCCCAATTTGCATCCAAGATGTGAGCTTAAATCCAGCCTCACTATCTGTCAGCCTGTCATTTGTGTAAATCTGCAGGCAGCAGCCTGTACAAATCAAACGCCTGTGACTCTTGGGATCAGAAATGTGTGTCAATGAGGTCTTGGGTCTCCTCACACACCGTTGTGGTTTGTACAGCATGATGAGAAGTTTATGTGGCTGGAGCTGCATGCAGACAGCCTATGTTACTTTATGGGGATGCACAGGCTGTACGAACACACCCGCAGATCCTAATTTAACAGGCATGGGTGCATGGACCCGAATGCAAACAGTGTGTGCATTTAGGGGTTGCTCACCCACACCTGAACATTTGTCAAATTAAGACCTGCGGTTGTATTTGCAAGGCTGCTGTGTCCCCATAGGGTTGGCTGGCTGCATGTAGCTTCAGGCTCCTACAGCCCTGTAAACAAACCGCTCATCATACTGTATGGGTCAGCACAAATATGAATGAGCTTTTAGGCCTCATTCACACGAGCGTACTAAAACATATGCTCATGCGAGAAACATTTTTGGCCACACGGGGATGCACAGGTGTCCTATGCACCCTTATGCAGGCAGTCCCATTTATGTCAACTTGAACGCAGCAGCTGCACGGATACAGCTGCTACTCCCATTCTGACAGCCATGCAGGTGCACAGCCCTGAACTCAGACAGTGTGCTTTCTGCCCAATGCAGTGGACATATGGCATACTGACATGGCCAGCTGTAGGTCTATAGGTCATACAGATCTGGCAGCAAAAGAGGTAGGGTTTACTTTGCTGTTTATAACAGTATCATACCAATACATTTAGATCCAAGAGTGGAGAAAGAAAGCCTGGTGCATAGCTCCCAACCAACTTGTCAGAGCTTAAACGGGACTTTATTCAGGTATTTCTCCCCTGGCTCTTTGCGACAGTGCTGAACTAATTATGTATCAGCATGGTCACAAGAGTATTTAAATCACATGCTCACAAACACATAGAAGTGCCCAGTTTTTCATTAGGGAGTCACCGATACCAGTTTTTTAAAGCTGAACTCCTGCTTTTTGATACACTTTACATAGTTCATTTAGGCCAGGATCACTTGTGACGTCACCCGTGGCCATCCTGTTGGTTGGATACACTAAATTCGCCAGCACTTGGATCTGAGTGTCTGAGATTGTGAGTCATTTTTATCAGCTTTGTGCATTAATAAATTGTATACAGAGAGCACTAGATGGCTTCCTTTTTTATTGCATATGCTGTGGAGTCTGGATTTGGGAAACTCATACTGAGATACTATCCGAGGTTTCTCTATTGGTTTGGGATATCCACTTCTGGTGATTACTGCTTAAAGCGGAAGTAAACCCATCGATTTAACAGTTTAAAAAAAAAAAAAGGCATGCCGGGAATGCTAACTGCACATTGGCTGTGCTCTCAACCAAACAGTCAAACCATCCAATGGCTGGTGTCATAACGGATCACATGTGCAGCACTGTGGCAGTTGAAGATTAAACGGAGGCAAAGATGGCAGCTTCCTTGGCTGAAAACGATAGGTGGTTTACTTCCACTTTAATGACCTGTTTTAGGTCGAAGTTGGAAGGTGAGAGGCCATTCTGTCTGCGGTGGAGGGATCATTGTCACCAGTTTAAACGTCTGGGCTCTTTGTCCACTTCACTGAATGGATTAATACGGCTTTGCACATGCACTTTCTTGGGACTGATTGCTATATTTTAATTCTTTTAAAAAAATTGCGCTGCACTATTTATTTTTATTGAGTCAAAGAGGTGGGCTGATGATGTCACAACCTCTGACTCAGCCAGAGGAAGCTTTGTATTCATCACTAGAATACATTGCTTTCTCCGAATGGCTGCGCGGTGATCAGATAGACTCTGTGTTCCTGATATGAGACAGGAAGGAAGTCTCAGCTCATACGCGGAACACAGTGCGATATGCTGTATGTAGTCTAAGCTACATATAGTTTGAGTGTGAACAACGCTCTAGGTCAGTCTCCCACCTCTGCCTCCACTAACATTATCCAGGTGCTGGCCCTGTCCATCACGGATTCCAATAAGCAAAAAGAAGTCTGGTCGGTCGCACATGCAGTAAAATCACCTTAATTTCAGCAAGTCCATAAAAACGATTCCAAATACACAAAATATAGGGACACAGCATCACCACCCTCACTTAGCGCTTAGACATAGCGCACATGCATATGTTTCATACAGAGATATACTGTATATACATATTTGCAACAATCACTTGTAATTAGAAAAATCTGTGTGAAACAATTCGTGTGCGGCTGCCATTAATTGTCAGATAACTGTCCCTGTTTAAAGATGCAAAAATGCTAACATATAAAAAAAAACACCAAATATAAACTAAATCCATACATACAACATACAGTTTATACTGCACACAACCGGTGACCTCACAGCTCCAAGCTGGCCCAAACTAACTACGTGAAATATATAAAAATCTGGCGTTTAGCTTTAAAGCTGCATTCACACATGACAGTTTTCAGCTCATAAAACGCCTGAAAAACACCCAACAAGCAAAATCCCATTCATTTCAATGGCACCTGTTCACATCTGAGCATTCCGTCACCTGGAGCAAAATTCCTGAAAAACTCCCTGAGATCAAAAAAGAACATGAGCTTCTTTGGGGCAGATTACAGGCGTTTTTCTGCCCATTACATTGGTGACCTGAACAAAATTGCGGTAAAAACTTGCGACTTTGAAACGCTCAGGTGTGAATGCAGCATAAAACTGAGTATGAGTAACAATACTTTTACTCAAGTACTTGCGAATACCAATTATCGGTACCCATTTTTAGTATCATGGGACTTTTTTTTAGGGCTTGTTCACACCATACATGCACGAATGGGAAAACCACACAGATTTCACTGACAGAGACATCAGTTTTCATGTGCTTTTCAGTGAGTTTTTATGGCCTGTTCACATATATACGGATAAGCCGCAGTGTGATTTGAAAAAGAGCCCTCTGCGATTTCAGTCTGGTTCAATTTCTAATCTGATACACTACAATTCGCATTGGAATCGCACTGCAAATGGCAAGCACCTATGTAAACCTAGTCTGAAGGTATCGTTTTTAGTATTGAAGCTTGTACACGTACTTGTGCAAATGCTTAGTATCAGCCGTGATACTGCTATTGGTGCAACGCTATTTTTCAGTGTACTCCCAGAGGTAAACAGGGGAAAACGGTCAGCGATTATGCCACAGACCTTGGGACACAGTACTATAGACTAGGAAAAGGATGGCCCATGTATCACTAATGTAGCTGGGAGGATCTGCCAAAACTGATCAGGATACTGCATGCATACCCTAGTATTGATGGCTAATAATTGCACTCTCTATGCACTTTAGATGATAAGTCCACATCATTCAAGTCAAAGTCATATTTCTATACGATGGCTGTGAGCATATATGCGCCATTTACTCAGCGTAACATCTTATAAATTTTACAAAAATGTGTATTCTATTGTTGTTTGTATGCACTATACTTCATTAAAGTGTATTTTTTCCCAAAACATTTGCATTTTTATAACCAATGTGCAAATATCGTTTGACATAAAAAAATTGCAACTACCAAAATTTTTTTCTCCTGGCCTTTTCTTTCAAAATATGCTACACGTTTGTGGGTTCTAAGTAATTATCTAGGAAAAAAAAAAATGCTGATTTTTACATGTATGAAAGAAGTGTCAGAAATGGCTTGGGCAGCTAGTGGTTCAAAAAACAAAAACTTAGTAGACACAAGTTCATGTTGTACATTTTTTTCCTTTGAAAACCTCCTGCTTGTCATTACAAACTTGAGTTGTACAGCCATTACATGGGGCACATGACTGATGGAGAGATTTGGGACTCCAAATGAGATTTAAAGCCATACAGGTCACATGTTGTATCTCATGAGAGACTGGATGGATGATGGGTTGCATGTATCATTAGACATTGTTCACATTGTAAAAACTTGAATTGCAGGATCCTATAGCTGGGTACATTACAGAATTGCAGTAGACCAACTGCATTTATACCTCGTGTGTACATCATTCATCATTATTCCCTTCTTTATCCCCAATGAAAAATAATGGCTATTAAAAGTCCTGTATTTACAGCAGCAGTACCCCCTGGAAATAACTCTGATCTCCAGAAGGGGGCTGCAAACTGTGTAGGGGCCCTGACAGATTTGATAATTAACCACTGAGTGGGGACTGATCAAATCCTGTCAAAGGTCAAGTACAATCTACTTGTTCAGGAAGAGAAGAGATCTGTCCCACCTGGACCTGGTGCAGAATGGACCAAAGGGCAATAAGCTATTACGGCAACAGGGGACACTTTCCTCAACCTCAAGTGCTGTGTATAGTGCTTTGCTCTGCACTACATTGACTGTTATATGAACAATACAGGCTTCCTGGGACTTTTCCTGGTTTGTAATGCTTCATATTCTGAATGCTTTGTTTTATATCCTTTTGTGTTTAAAAATCTATATTTTATATATAGTTTGGATATATTGTATATTGACAGTCTATGTTGTCCATAACAGCAACAACCAGCATATAGATATTTCTACTAGATGGCAACCATAGGTCTGGCACCTTAGGATGGCCTTTTTTCCTTCAACTGAATAAATAGGACTACCCTAAAAAAGGACAAAACCACGAGTCCTAGGACCTGTATGCATATGTACAGGGAGGTCCTACATTGCATTAAAATACTCTGGACCTTGCTAAACTAGCATACAGGACCAGACCCAAGTCAAGTTAGTAGGTGAATCTTCAGAAGTTTTGCCCTGGAAGCTCTATAGGAAGCATACAGTAAAGTGATCCTAGATCATCAGTCTCATAATGTAGTCGGCCAAAAAGTATTGTTTTTTTTTTTCAAAATTGTAACTTTTTTGGTTTATAGAGCAAGAAATAAAAAAACGCAGAGGTGATCAAATACCAAAGAAAGCTCTATTTGTGGGGAAAAAAAGGACATAAATTTTGTTTGTGTACAACCGTGCAATTGTCAGTTGAAGCGACCTAGTGCTGTATCTCAAAAAATGGCCTGGTCATTAAGGGGGTAAATCCTTCCAGGGCTGAAGTAGTTAAGAAGTGTACAATAAGAAGTGCTCTCTCACCCTATAATAACTAGTTCTTGCTCAGCCTTATTGTAGTTGTGAGGTCACTCAACCCTCAACTAATGAAAAGAAACTCACCAACTCTATCTCTTCTTTCTTCGCCAAAATAAATGCTTTCCGTAGTTCCTGTGCAGTATGAGAGAGTCCATAGTTCACAACTGGTTCCGAATGTCTCTTTTTACTGGTGGCAGAAGCCTCTATAGAGTTTGAGGGCATATCTGCCCAACCACCCTAAAAGTAGAAAAGATAATGCAAACATATCAAACGGTTCTCCTTTCATTTTCATACATAAACTGATTTTCTTTTCTAGTCCATGTTTTCTTTGTGCAGGCAGTTATATTAACCACTTGCCGACCGCCGCATGTACATATACGTCGGCAGAATGGCACGGCTGCGCAAATGGGCGACACTGCCGAGAGCGTGATCGCGGGTCCCGCGGACTCTATGTCTGCGGGGATACCCGCGATCGTCTCACAAGAACGGGTAAATGCGAATGTAAACAAGCATTACCCCGTTCTGCCTACTGACACTGTTACTGATCACCGTTCCCTGTAATCGGGAGCGGTGATCAGTGATGTGTCACACGTAGCCCTTACCCCCCACAGTTAGAACACATCCCTAGGACACACTTAACCCCTGCAACGCCCCCTCCTGGTTAACCCCTTCAATGCAAGTCACATTTACACAGTAATCGATGCATTTTTAATCTCACTGATCGCTGTATAAATGTGAATGGTCCCAAAATAGTGCCAAAAGTGTCCAATCTGTCCGCCATAATGGTCGCAGTCACGATAACAATCGCTGATCACCGCCATTACTAGTAAAATAATTATTAATAAAAATGCCATAAAACTATCCCCCATTTTGTAGATGCTATAACTTTTGCGCAAACCAAACGCTTATTGCGATTTTTTTAACCAAAAATATGTAGAAGAATATGTATCGGCCTAAACTGAGGAAAAATCTTTTTTTTTTATATATTTTTGGGGGATATTTATTATAGCAAAAAGTAAAAAAATACTTTTTTTTTCAAAATTGTTGCTCTTTTTTTTGTTTATAGTGCAAAAAAATAAAAACCGCAGAGGTGATCAAATACCACCAAAAGAAAGCTCTATTTGTGGGGAAAAAAAGATCAGTTTTGTTTGGGAGCCACGTCGCACGACCGCGCAATTGTCGGCTAAAGCGACGCAGTGCCAAATCGCAAAAAGTTCTCTGGTTTTTGGCCAGCCAAATTGTCTGGGGCTTAAGTGGTTAAACACAAGAATTAACAAAGTCTTCATAGCCATATAGAGCCAAATCACTTTATTTATGTTTCCTTATTTCTGTTAACTCAATTCTGCACCAAACAGCCTTTGTAATCAATCCTACATTTTGCATCCTTTCCCAGAAAAAAAAAAAATGGATTTACGATATAGGTTTTAATTTGGAAAAGGGGAAGAATATGGTCATGTGATTTTTCCTAAAATACTTTTGTATTTAATAAAACAGTAGAAACCATCATACAAGACAATAGCAATTTTTCCAGAGAACAAGGATACCTTATATGTATGCATTTTTTTTCTCTTTGCAATGCACGCAAACTGTTGGCAAAGCATTGAGAGAAAAGGGAGACAAATACATTGGCAGTACCTTCATAAGTTTTGGATCACAAAAACTCAATTTATTTTTCCACTATCGTTTTATGCCCACCCAATAGATGTCAATATTATTAGAAGGGGTTTTATCAAGGGATAAAGTGACCGTGACGATACGCGTCGGGAGAAGGAGCCTAGTGACCATTCTCAGTGAGGAGAAGCAGGGCGAGCAGCCCACGAGTGTCTGACTGTATAAAGGCTACCGCACCAATTAGCGCTGGGAGTATGTGAGCAAATACAAGCCCACACTCACCCCCTATTGTACAAACAATATTTGCGCAATGGTATGTCTTTTTTCTGTTTCCTTCCCCTTATGTAAACCGGAGTTCTATTAGGAAGCAAAACTAACCACCAATCAAAAGGACTACAGCTACTAAAAGGAAAAAAGGGAAGTCTATCTTTTTGTTTCATTTTAAGTTTAAAGCAAATGTTGAAACAGTAGCAAACTATTTCATTTGTAATAAGTTTATTGGTACATGTTCACCAGTGGACTGCTTTATGATTAGAGCATGGTTTTCCATTGCATATAGGATTAAAGCATGGTTTGCCATTTCACATAACACCTGACTAATTAGATCTAGGGTGATTGGCCGGTGTATGGTTGGACTAAATAATATGCTAATGGATCATCAGTGCATTTATCCACAAGGAGTATTTATTTGGTCACATCACTGATTCATGTTTATTTATTCATCGCTTAACACAGTTGTGGATTAATTTATTTATTTTAATTAATATATAGAATTTTCAAACAAGTTCACTGCACTAGTTTTTACTTTTTATTCTAGTTTTAAGGAACAAGGCATGTTCCAGGCACCATATTACACTTCATTAAACTAAATATTTATATATTCACATATGGATTTTTGTTTGTTTTAAGATCTACTATTTATTGAATTATTTTAAGGTTGATTAAGCGCACAAATTGTTTACGGATTGTACACTATATTTCATGCATTTTTAAGTGTGGGAGCACTTCAATATTGGCTGCAGCTAAATCATTTGATCATCTTAAATATAATATATATAATTTTTTTTTTTTTTTTGGGAAGGGATTTTATACACTCATATCAGCGCTTTAGTATTCATTTCGCATGTATTTTGTATATTGTTTTTTTGTCAATTGTCTATGAGTGTTTTATTAATCATCATATGCGATTGATGATTTTTTTTTATCTCTCATCTTTCAATAAATATTTATTTTATATACCTTTAGTGTTGTTGCCAATTTAAAGTCCCACATAGGGGGTATTCCATTTTTTTCTATGTATCTAGGGATGTGGCAACTCACTGATTTGTTCTGCTATGGTGAAAACACCCTTTTATTAATAATGCTAAGGGCCCTTTCACAATGCCCATAAGCTGTGACTAGATGGTTGTTACGGACACCATCGCCACTATTCATTAGTTGTCAAGGATGCCAGCGGTTGCTTCTTAAGGAGCCGGAAACCCGACAGCATTCTTAACCAGTGATAATGCCTCATCCATGGTCAGCATTCTTTAGCTCAGGAGCGATGCTACCAGCGGAGGAGGGAGGAGGTGGCAGAACAGGAGGGAGCATTGGCATGGATAACTTTTCAAAGCGCAGCGCAGTGAAAAATCTCATAGGCTTTAAAAAGGCAAGTTTTTTAATTTGCTTTTGTCCCACTGGAAAGGTGTGTTCCAGTGTGGCAAAAGTGCATCAGTAGGAGTTAGGGCCCTAATCCATCTATAAATACAAAATATGAACAATACAAACTTTAGGGTTTTTAAAGTTTATTTCCATGCAGCTGATTTCATGTTCATATCTAAAGAACATTGTAAAGGCTACCAAGTCCTGTTTAGCAGTAAGGGTTGTTTAAGGGCAGTAAAAAAATAAAGATATATTGAAGTAGCATGAACAATGGAACGGACGAATACCAGTAGTGGGATCTCCACACTTTTATCCACGAAGAACTGGTCTTCATCTTGTCTGCGTATTCTCTTTCCCAAAAAGGTTTCCTCTTGGTTTCCATCCCCAGTATTGCTGGATTCTTGTTTTTCTTCCTTAAATACTGACCTTGTCTGAAAGTCCTAAAGAAATCAGAGGAGTTCAGTACCCTTCAACAACAGGTAAAAGCATCAGTGCTTGCAGGTTAGACAGGTATCAGCTTTCCTTAAAGAAGGATTATGGGTTTGCCCCCCCCCCCCCCATTATACTTACCTAGGTGGATGCAGCATCAGTCTGATGCCGCATCTGTCCCCCGGCGTCTCTGCACTGAGAACCGAGCCATCGAACACCGCCGATGGCTCGGTTCTCTCGGCTCCCCGAGCAGAGAGCTGCTGCCTGTCAGAAAGCAGCTCTCCATCCAGAGTCGGGATGACGCGGTGCCTGGACTGATCTATGTGATGTCAGCAGAGAGCAGACTTCAAACTGCTCTCTGCTGAAAATGGGTCACAGGAGTGCAAAACGAATTGCACTCCTGTGACCCATAGGGGAAGCCCAGCCGAATGAGCTCAGGTTGGACTTCTCCTTTAAGGTTCCCTTCAGACTTGCTTGCACTTTCTGGCCACTTTTTTTTTTTTTTTTTTTTTTTTTAGGTACACATGTTCAATTACTTTAACACAAATTGCTAAACAGCTAACAACATGGCAGCATCCCAACAATGCATTAGGGAATCTAAAATGTGGTGAAGACAACTTGCTGAAGTTCAAACTGAGCATCAGAATTGGGGAAAAAAGGGGATTCAAGTGACTTTGAATGCAACATGGTTGTTTGTGCCAGACGGGCTAGTCTGAGTATTTCAAAAACTGCTGATCTACTGGAATTTTCATGCACAGCAATTTCTAGTGTTTACAGAGAATGGTCCGAAGAAAATATCCAGTGAGCGGCAGTTGTGTGGATGAAAATGCTTTGGTGATGTCAAAGGTCAGAGGAGAATGAGCAGACTGGTTTGAGATGATATAAGGACAACAGTAACTCAAATATCCACTCCTGACATACCATGTGATTATAATATGTGAAGAGGTACACTTTTGTAGTAATAAGTGATAATATAAATGTGCATAAACCAATAGAGAGAACGTTCAATATTATGCTAAAAATGCAATATAGTAAAGATAATTATAATTCATGCATGTGATATAGATATTTGCTCATGACGATCTAGTGGCAATATAGCCTTTTAAAAATTTTAGAAATTCCTTTTAAATAAATAGTCCCAAACAAAAATTAATTTAGTGATCCAAGAAAATTCTTCTGTGCAGATAGTCTTCCAGAAAAATAGTGAGTATTCCTTCACCACACACTGTAAAAACACCCCACGTGCTCTAGGTAAACATTCTGCTTACCAGAGGGATTTGACTCCTTTTTCTTTTTAAATTAATTTTAATTAGAGGGCAACACACCAGCGCTGCAGCACAATGTGGTGCTCTGCATTACAAAAAAAAAAAAAAAAGTTGTGTAAATTTTTTGGTTGTTGAGGTACATAGGTAGCCCATTCCAAATTAATGAATTGCCTTAAAGTGGAAATCCTTTTTGCTTCCAGTTTCTGACATCACACAGTGAGGGGAGGAACAACATTCGTTTCTGGGGAAGCTGATCCCTCCAGTTGCATCCTTACTGGGCTCCCCATCACTCAGGAGAGCCTGATAAATTCAACAGCTGGAGAGGGTGGGACTGTATTCCACCACCTGTAAAAGTAATCCAGCGGTTAGGATTACTTTTACAAATGTGCAGAATCACCAAACTTAGAAAATAATAACAGGATTATAAAAATAGCTTAAATACCAGAATGTATATGTACGTACATCTGCATTCAATCGTTAAAATTCAGGCCATATGGTATATTCGGTCTGTGGAGTCCGGACCAATCATTGTAAACCAAATAATGTCCCTTTGCAAATTCGGGGCTATCCGTTGTTTTTCCCTGCAGCAGCTACCACTCTTTGTGGCAATTGTATAACTTATTATTATGAAAGGTTGGTGAAGTTTAGGCCATTTATCCTGTGTTAAAAGGAGCAGAGCTAAAGCAGGGTCAGGGAGCATTTGTTTCCATACCGAAAACATAAATGTGAAAATATTTCACTAGAACGTAGATATTTTAGGACATGTCCACCATAGGTGTGCAAGTGTGCCTTCTTCGCCACAACCTCTCCAGAAGGCAGAAGTAGTGTAAAGAAAAGGGTTTAGATAGGCGCACTGGGAGTATAGTACCATCGGTGGACCATTTTAAGATGGGATTCCTAGTGCGAGATGCATTGGGAAACTTTAAGACGCTTGTGTGTTGCATGGGGTTAAACTTTTTGGTAGTCAAAGCAGAAACCTATACATTTATTAAAATGATTTAGGTATGAAAACACTTAAGGGTGGTTAAGTCTTCTGGACAATGAAGATCCAACCCCTATTCAGAGATGGATTAAGACCCACAAGTAGGAAAACCAAGATAAACTCCAATTTAGGGCAGCTTACAACAGAACACTTTCAAGACACAGGCAAAGTTTTCATAGACCCTGGGTTATACAGTGGGGATCAAAAGTTTGGGCACCCCAGGTAAAAATGTGTATTAATGTGCATAACAAAGCCAAGGAAAGATGGAAAAATCTCCAAATGGCATCAAATTACAGATTAGACATTCTTATAATATGGCAAAAAAAGTTAAATTTTATTTCCATCATTTACACTACAGAAAACAAAAAACGGCGTCTGCAAAAGTTTGGGCACCCTGCAGAATTTATAGCATGCACTGCCCCCTTTGCAAAGCCGAGACCTGCCAGTGTCATGGATTGTTCTCAAGCATTGTCTGGGAAGACCAGGTGATGTCAATCTCAAAAGGTTTTAAATGGCCAGACTCATCTGACCTTGCTCCAACAATCAGCACCATGGGTTCTTCTAAGCAGTTGTCTAGAAAACAAACTGAAAATAGTTGACGCTCACAAAGCTGGAGAAGGCTATAAGACGATAGCAAAGCGTTTTCAGATGTCAATATCCTCTGTTCGGAATGCAATTAAGAAATGGCAGTAATCAGGAACAGTGGAAGTTAAAGCAAGATCTGGAAGACCAAGAAAAATATCAGACAGAACAGCTCGCAGGATTGTGAGAAAAGCAATTCAAAACCCACGTTTGACTGCACGATCACTCCAGAAAGATCTGGCAGACACTGGAGTTGTGGTACACTATTCCACTATAAAGAGATACTTGTACAAATATGGTCTTCATGGAAGAGTCATCAGAAGAAAACCTCTTCTACGTCCTCACCACAAAAATCAGCGTTTGAACTTTGCAAATGAACATATAGACAAGCCTGAGGCATTTTGGAAACAAGTTCTGTGGACCGATGAGGTTAAAATAGAACTTTTTGGCCGGAATGAGCAAAGGTACGTTTGGAGAAGAAAGGGCACAGAATTTAATGAAAAGAACCTCTGTCCAACTGTTAAGCATGGGGGTGGATCAATCATGCTTTGGGGTTGTATTGCAGCCAGTGGCACAGGGAACATTTCACGAGTAGAAGGAAAAATGGATTCAATAAAATTTCAGCAAATTTTGGATGGGAACTTGATGCCATCTGTGAAAAAGCTGAAGTTAAAGAGAGGATGGCTTCTACAAATGGATAATGATCCTAAACACACCTCAAAATCCACGGGGGATTACATCAAGAGGCGTAAACTGAAGGTTTTGCCATGGCCTTCACAATCTTCTGACCTCAACATTATTGAAAATCTATGGATAGACCTTAAAAGAGCAGTGCGTGACAGACAGCCCAGAAATCTCAAAGAACTGGAAGACTTTTGTAAGGAAGAATGGGCAAAAATACCTCAAACAAGAATTGAAAGACTCTTGGCTGGCTACAAAAAGCGTTTACAAGCTGTTATACTTGCCAAAGGGGGCAGTACAAGATAATAACTCTGCAGGGTACCCAAAACTTTTGCAGACGCCATTTTTTTTGTTTTCTGTAATTTTGAAAGTGTAAATGATGGAAATAAAATCTAACTTTTGACATATTATAAGAATGTCTAATCTGTAATTTGATGCCATTTGGAGATTTTTCCATCTTTCCTTGGCTTCGTTATGCACATTAATACACATTTTTACCTGGGGTGCCCAAACTTTCGATCGTCACTGTAGGCTAATACCTTCAGCTAAATTGGACACAGGCAGGCTTTAGGAGGACATGCCCACTGGGTACCTTCCCTGTAACCTTACCCCACACTCAGTGAAATCTCAGGTTTTTCAGCAAGCAATCCAGAGTAGTCAAGGAATGAGGGAGGGCGGCCTGTGCCCTGTACTGTACTCCAAGATATGGAATTTACAGTTAAGTCAAAACTCCTTATCCCAATTGTACAGTACAGGACACAGTCCTGGGAGGGATTTACAGACCCTGGGGTGTACCCAAGCAATGAGTGAGAAGGGTGGGCAACAACTAGGCAGATAGAAAAGGAGAGATGCCAAGTCAGCGAGGAAGGCCAGAATGCAAGGCACAGAGCAGTCTCTGTTCACACTAGGAACAAGAATTTCCAGGTACAATCGCAGATGTTTCTGGAAGTAGCTTTTCTTGCTTTTAGCAAGGTAGAAATGTTGTTCGTCAGTCGGTAATTTCAAAACTACTCCCTAACCACTTTCTTCTCTCAAATCAAAAGAACCAAAAAACAGCCAGATTTTCAGAATGCCCTAAACTTAAAGAGGAACTGCAGTCATCTCACATAATTTGTAATATAAACATCTTTGCCATTCTGAAGCTACCCGCCAACCACTTTGCATAATATTTTATATATACTGTGATTCTATACTATACAAATATGCTGCCCTAAATGAGTCAGAAACCCCACTGTTTCCCAAGCTTTAACAGCCATGCCATTAAAGTTTGTGGATAGAGCAATTAACATACCTCTGTAAACACTCCCCTCTGGGTGCTATCAGGTGCCCACCAGCTGTCATAATATAATAGCCAGGCACTCCATGATTAAGCCCTTTTTTTGGGTGAATTGCCTTGGAGTACGGGGACAGGTGAGATCACATGCTGTAAACCTTTTTTGCTGGAATAAAGTCTGGTTCAACATCGGTGAAAAAATGTGTATGCGACCTGGTTATTTCATTCTGACAGCCATTCCATTAAGCAACCCAGCAAATAAATAATGAGGACAAAGTGAAAACCAAATTTGTCAACATTTATTCTAAATAAAACATCATAAAAGTTATTGATAAAGATTTAACATTTGTCCCTATATCCGCTTTTATCCTGTTAAAATGGGTTAAAGACCTTGAATTATAAGCTAGCTCTAGACAAGGGGTGCCCAACCATTGGCCCGTGGAGCCCTTTGATGTGGCCCACGACCTCCTGCTCTAGGATGGCAGGTTGGCAAGCCCAGATTGTGGGTTGCCGACCCACCTTTCCAGAGCATCAGTGTTAATGAAGCCGGCGGTAGAGAAAGCAAGTGGCTACAGATCTGCATAAACCAATGCTTCCTGTATAGCGCCGCCTCCTGTCACAAGAGAAGTGATACCAAATGCACTCTGCCTGGGACAGCAACAGCCGGCGATACCTAAATGGAAGACTATTAAAAGGTAAGGTAATTAGGGCATCTCTCTTCTGCAGTGGTTACTGGGATGCTTTCAAACTGATCCACAGGTGCAGCGCAGAACACCAGTGGGTTACATGCAATGAGCCATAGACTTCTGTTATTACCTGCAGGTGTGGTAAGCTTTCAGAAAGTGCGCCACACCTGCAGCATATAATAGAAGTCTAGGCAAAGTGCAGCTAACCCGCAGGAAAGTCACAGTGCAGGTAAACCACAGTGCGTCAGTGTGAAAGCATTAGGCCCCTTTGGCATCATCAGTCCGACCTAAATCGGACCCTTTGTTCACCTCTATTGAGCCACAGATGTAAATGGACTTGTGGCCGTATACACCCACCTACCTCCAATCCGGTCCACAAAAAAAAAAAACAAACACAGAAGGGGGGGGGGATCCATCCCATTCCATCATGGCAGATCAGATCGGAGGGCCCATAGAGTAGAGCGAGCCATGTCCACTCTGCATATGCAGGGCAGACATGGACCTGTCATCTGCCGACTCCACTCATTGTGGCCCGCGACTGGTTACTAAGTCGCTTAAGTGGCCCTCGCTCTTTAAAAGTTTGGGACGCCTGCTCTAGACCTCTACTTACGAGCTCTTAAGAAAGAGCATGCTAAGAAACATACCGAAAGGAATGTAGACAAGAAATGTCAATGGATTAGGCTTGTAGAATCCTTGCGACGAGATCAAATCCAAAAGTGGTAGGCCCTTTCAAGAATCTCAATGTAATAATAAAATAGACTCCCTTTTCATTGAACGACCACATGTTAGAACTCTAAAAAAAAGTATGAACAGAAGACCAGGTGGTGGCCTTCCAAAGCTGGGCAACAGAGGATTGATGTCCCAGGATACACCCACCGATCTGGTGGAGTAAGCGTGTAAAATGCAGGACGAGCTTTGTCCTTTAGGGTGTAACTTCTGACAATGAGTAGTTTTATCCATCTTGTGATGGTGGACTTTGAAGCAGGATTGCAAGGTCCTGAGGAAAGGGTAAAGAGGAAGTCCATTATCCAGACAGAAGCTGTTGCTTTGAGGTAGATTATAATGTCTCTTACTACATCCAGGCAGAGAAGAGCAATTTCCTTTGGGTACTTTGGAGCAGAGCACAAAGAGGGAAGGACTAGCTCTTCACTGAAGAAGAGACTGATACCACTTTAGGAAGAAAGAATGGCCTTAGGTGCAAGACTAGCTTATTCTTGACAAAGAAAGAGGAATAGCTCCTTTCAAACTCAGACATGTCTAAGAGATGAAGGCCACTTTGAAGGAGAGATGATCCAAGGGAATTTCCCTGATCAGTTCAAAGGGTGGTTTCTGCAGGGCAGAGAGAACCAGACTGAGGCCCAGGAAAGCATAGGGTGCTGTAAGAGGGCCTGATTCAAGATACTCTTTGAATAAAGGAGGCACAGAGTAATTTATGTGACTAAAGTGCCTGTATTCACACCAGGCAAAAGGAGGATTTCCAGGGGGCCCTGAGACAGTAAAAACGTAGCCTCTTGGGAACTAGACATGTGCGATTAGTTTCGTACGAATTCGTACGAATTTTTCGAAATTCGTACAAATTTACGAATCCGTAGTACAAATTTTTTCTAATACGAATTCCGTACGGAATACGAAATTCCGTTTACGAATTTCGCCGCCGAATTTATTCGAATCCGACTACTAAATATTGAATTTCAACTGATATGAAAGAAATTATTATAGCGGATATAACGAATGATTCGAATGACAAAGTGTAATTTTTGCAGGAAAAATTCCGTTTACGAATTTCAGCTCCAAATTATTCGAATCCAACTACCAATATCGAATTTCAACTAATTCGAAAGAAATTATTATAGCGGATATAACGAATGAATTTGAATGAATTCGAATGACAAAGTGTCATTTTTGCAGGAAAAAAAAAGCTATTTAAAATCACTCACGGCTATTGCCGGCAAATGAATTGTCGGCTCCGTAACACAGAGAACAGTCATACTTTGATATAAAAAAAAAAAAAGCGTAGGGGTCCCTTCAGGTCTGGTATGGATATTAAGGGGGACCCCAGCCAAAAAAAAATAATGGCGTGGGGTCCCCCCTTAATATCCATACCAGACCCTTCAGGTCCTGGATGGATTTTAAGGGGAACCCCGGCCAAAAAAAAAATGGCGTGGGGTCCCCCTCAAAATCCATACCAGACCCTTATCCGAGCACGCAACCTGGCGCCTGAACCGTACCAGGCCACATGCCCTCAACATTGGGAGGGTGCTTTGGGGTCCCCCCCAAAGCACCTTGTCCCCATGTTGATGAGGACAAGGGCCTCATCCCCACAACCCTGGCCGGTGGTTGTGGGGGTCTGCGGGCGGGGGGCTTATCGGAATCTGGAAGCCCCCTTTAACAAGGGGACCCCCAGATCCCGCCCCCCCCGTGTGAAATGGTAAGGGGGTACAAAAGTACCCCTACCATTTCACCAAAAAAGGTGACAAAAATCGTAAAAATGACAGGAGACGGTCTTTGACAATTTCTTTATTAAAATCTTCTTTCTTCTGGTCTTCCTTTCTTCATCTTCTCCTTCCGGCATCTTCTTCCATCTTCTTCTTCCTCCGATCCGCTTCTTCTTGCGCCGGTCTTCTCGTCCTTCTCGTCCGGCATCTTCTTCCATGGCGTCGGCGTCTGTTCTCGGGCCGCTCCTCGCAATGGGAGGCTCCCCGCTGTGTGAGGCTTCGCTCCGGCTGACAGGTCTTTTATAAACGGAGGGCACCTGGTGACCCCGCCCCCTCTGACGCACAGGGACGTCATGGGGAATTCCCTATGGCTTTCCCCATGACGTCAGAGGGGGGCGGGGTCACCAGGTGCCCTCCATTATAAAAGACCTGTCAGCCGGAGCGAAGCCTCACACAGCGGGAGCCTCCCATTGCGAGGAGCGGCCCGAGAACAGACGCCGACGCCATGGAAGAAGATGCCGGACGAGAAGGACGAGAAGACCGGCGCAAGAAGAAGCGGATCGGAGGAAGAAGAAGATGGAAGAAGATGCCGGAAGGAGAAGATGAAGAAAGGAAGACCAGAAGAAAGAAGATTTTAATAAAGGAATTGTCAAAGACCGTCTCCTGTCTTTTTTACAATTTTTGTCACCTTTTTTGGTGAAATGGTAGGGGTACTTTTGTACCCCCTTACCATTTCATACAGGGGGGGGGGCGGGATCTGGGGGTCCCCTTGTTAAAGGGGGCTTCCAGATTCCGATAAGCCCCCCGCCCGCAGACCCCAACAACAAATGGCCAGGGTTGTGGGGAAGAGGCCCTTGTCCTCATCAACATGGGGACAAGGTGCTTTGGGGGTCTCAGACCCCCAAAGCATCCTCCCAATGTTGAGGGCATGTGGCCTGGTACAGTTCAGGAGGGAGGGGGGGCCGCTCTCGTCCCCCCCTCTTTTCCTGCGGCCTGCCAGGTTGCGTGCTCGGATAAAGGGTCTGGTATGGATTTTGAGGGGGACCCCACGCCATTTTATTTGGCCGGGGTTCCCCTTAATATCCATAGCAGACCTGAAGGGCCTGGTTATTGAATTTGGGGGGACCCCCACGCTTTTTTTTTATCAATGACTTCAATGAATGACTGTTCTCTGTGTAATAGCCGCAAGTGATTTTAAATAGCTTTTTTTCCTGCAAAAATGACATTGTGCAGGAACAGTTCTCTATATTAGATATACTGAATCTCGAATTCATTCGAATCATTCGTTATATCCGCTATTATAATTTCTTTCATATTAGTTGAAATTAGATATTTGGTAGTAGTTGGATTCGAATTGTTCTCTGTGTTACGGGAACCGGCAATTAGCCGCGAGTGATTTTAAATGGCTTTTTTTCCCTGCAAAAATGACACATTGTATAGGGACAGTTCTAAGCACAGGAAACATGCGCCCCTTCATAGACTATATATATATATATAGTATGCCTATGAAGTGCTTAGAACTGTCTCTGTACAATGTGTAATTTTTGCAGGAAAAAAAGCCAAAAATCACTCGCGGCTAATTGCCGGTTCCCGTAACACAGAGAACAATTCGAATCCAACAACTACCAAATATCCAATTTCCACTAATATGAAAGAAATTATAATAGCGGATATAACGAATGATTCGAGATTCAGTATATCCAATATAGAGAACTGTTCCTGCACAGTGTCATTTTTGCAGGGAAAAAAAGCCATTTAAAAACACTCGCGGCTATTGCCGGCAAATGAATTGTCGGATCCGTAACACAGAGAACAGTCATTCATTGAAGTCATTGATAAAAAAAAAGCGTGGGGGTCCCCCCAAAATTCAATAACCAGGCCCTTCAGGTCTGCTATGGATATTAAGGGGAACCCCAGCCATAAAAAAAAAAAAATGGCGTGGGGTCCCCCTAAATATCCATACCAGACCCTTATCCGAGCAGGCAACCGGGCAGGCCGCAGGAAAAGAGGGGGGGGACGAGAGCGGCCCCCCTCCCTCCTGAACCGTACCAGGCCACATGCCCTCAACATTGGGAGGGTGCTTTGGGGTCCCCCCCAAAGCACCTTGTCCCTATGTTGATGGGGACAAGGGCCTCATCCCCACAACCCTGGCCGGTGGTTGTGGGGGTCTGCGGGCGGGGGGCTTATCGGAATCTGGAAGCCCCCTTTAACAAGGGGACCCCCAGATCCCGCCCCCCCCTGTGTGAAATGGTAAGGGGGTACAAATGTACCCCTACCATTTCACCAAAAAAGTGACAAAAATGGTAAAAAAGACAGGAGACGGTCTTTGACAATTCCTTTATTAAAATCTTCTTTCTTCTGCTCTTCCTTCTTCCTCCTTCGGTTTCTTCATCTTCTTCCATCATCTTCCTTCTCCGATCCGCTTCTTCTTGCGCTGGTCTTCTCGTCCTTCTCGTCCGGCATCTTCTTCCATGGTGTCGGCGTCTGTTCTCGGGCCGTTCCTCGCAATGGAAGGCTCCCGCTGTGAGAGGCTTCGCTCCGGCTGACAGGTCTTTTATAAACGGAGGGCACCTGGTGACCCCCGCCCCCCTCTGACGTCATGGGGAAAGCCATAGGGAATTCCCCATGACGTCCCCGTGCATCAGAGGGGGGCGGGGTCACCAGGTGCCCTCCGTTATAAAAGACCTGTCAGCCGGAGCGAAGCCTCACACAGCGGCAGCCTCCCATTGCGAGGAGCGGCCTGAGAACAGACGCCATGGAAGAAGATGCCAGACGAGAAGGACGAGAAGACCGGAGCAAGAAGAAGCAGATCGGAGGAGGAAGAAGATGGAAGAAGATGCCGGAAGGAGAAGATGAAGAAACCGAAGGATAAAGAAAGGAAGATTTTAATAAAGGAATTGTCAAAGACCGTCTCCTGTCATTTTTACCATTTTTGTCACTATTTTGGTAAAATGGTAGGGGTACTTTTGTACCCCCTTACCATTTCACACAGGGGGGGCGGGATCTGGGGGTCCCCTTGTTAAAGGGGGCTTCCAGATTCCGATAAGCCCCCCGCCCGCAGACCCCCACAACCACCGGCCAGGGTTGTGGGGATGAGGCCCTTGTCCTCATCAACATGGGGACAAGGTGCTTTGGGGGTCTCAGACCCCCCAAAGCATCCTCCCAATGTTGAGGGCATGTGGCCTGGTACGGTTCAGGCGGGCATACGGTTATGCATGCTCGGATAAGGGTCTGGTATCGATTTTGAGGGGGACCCCACACCATATTTTTTTTTTGGCCGGGGTTCCCCTTAAAATCCATCCCAGACCTGAAGGGTCTGGTATGGATATTTAGGGGGGACCCCACGGCATTTTTTTTTTTTTGGGCTGGGGTTCCCCTTAATATCCATACCAGACCTGAAGGGCCTGGTTATTGAATTTGGGGGGACCCCTACGCTTTTTTTTTTATCAATGAATGACTGTTGTGTTACGGAGCCGACATTTCATTAGCCGCGAGTGATTTTAAATAGCTTTTTTTCCTGCAAAAATGACACTTTGTGCAGGAACAGTTCTCTATATTAGATATACTGAATCTCGAATTCTTTCGAATCATTCGTTATATCCGCTATTATAATTTCTTTCATATTAGTTGAAATTAGTTGATGAACGATTCGTAACTTGAAATTTAAATTCGATATTTGTAGTTGGATTCGAATTGTTCTCTGTGTTACGAGAACCGACAATTCATTAGCCGCGTTAACGATGCGTAACTTTACTAACGATTCGGGGAAAAAATCCCGATTCGTACGAAATTCGTATTTCGTACGAATTCTAACAGAATTTCGTACACGAATTATGAATTTTTTTATATACGAAACGGAACGAAACTAAACAAATTTTTTGACAGTTCCCATGTCTATTGGGAACCAGGAGTTGTCTGCTAGCAAACTGAATATGTCTGTGTACTAGGTTCTCCTGGACCAGTTTTATGCAATGAGAATCACCAGTTTTTTCTCAGGCTTTATTTTACAACACAGTCAAGGCAAAATTCATAGGAGGATAGGCACATCTAATGCCAATGCTTTAGGATCCGTGGATCCTGGCCTCAGGCAGAGGATAACTTATTCACGAATCTGGAGACCAGGATATCAACATCCAAGGTCCCTCCCCATCTGTGCCACAACAGGCGGTGGCAGTTCAAGTAATCCACCTTCCAATTGTCCACAACTTGGATGTGGACAGCAGAGATCACTGGATAGTGCTTCTTCATCCATAAGATGATCTGGTTTGCTCCTTTCAGGGCTGCATGACACCTGGTAAGCCTTTGGTGATTGTTATAGGCCACAGCCATGGTGTTTAATTGCAACCTGATTGGGTGTCCTTAAAGGGGGGTCCAGTTTTGCAGAGCCAATGCTGTGAACTCCAAGATGTTGATGGGATTTGGTTTACTTGAGTGACCATGTTTCCCGGCCTGCAATGGATTGGAACACTCCTCCCAAGCTTGATTGCCTGGCATCTGTTGTTATGATCACCTTCCAGTGATTTGACAGAAATGACTTCCACATTGGTGGATTTTTCAACTCCGCCTTGACAAACTAGGGAATTCCTTAGGAGCATGGGTGTCATGATCAGGGGACAGGCTCGAAGACCAGTTGCTATAGCAGCAACGGAACTTTCACTGACCAATGGGATAGGTATACAAGGGGGTCACCCTGGTGGATGACAAGGGCTCACCTGAGGTGTGGGGTCTAAGTACTAACCGGTGTTCACCAGAGCTCCTGATGGTGGATGAAAGAATCTTGTAAAAAAAGCCCCCCTAATGTTTACACTGCTTTGTGCTATATTATTGAAACCCAAGGCTAGAATACTCCTTTAAATATATTATTGCTTCGATACTCTGTAGAGAAAGAGGAAGTCTTATATTAGATTTAGCTGTGTGTTAGTACCAGGTGGTGGTCCTCAGGATCGCTCCACCAGGAGGTGAGCAAGGCGGGGTCCAGAAGTGGATATAGCTGGTAAGGATCAAAACAGAAGAATAGTTTGTAAACAAGCCAGAGGTCAGTAATGGGTAGTTGCAGGTTGGGATCAGGCAGAAGCATAAACAAGGAACAAGTCAAGGGTCAGTAACGAGTGGTAGCAAAGATAGGGGTGGCAGCAGGGAAGACAGAGCAAGATATTGGCTGGAGAGAACACAATAATCTGGCAAACAGGGAGTGCAGATACATGGCTTAAATCAAGAAGTTCATTGGAGGAGCAAAGAGTTCAAGGTTTAGTAGAAGTCATGGCACAAGGCAGGGTTGTCCTTTCCAGACACAGCACAGGTCCCAGGTTCAAGTTCAGACCCTGACAATGGGCGAGTTGAAAGAAGGCGCATGCTTGCTTCAAGTCAAAAAGATGTTGTGTTGGTGAGGTCTCAAATTAAATTGAGTGAATGGGCCAGACTCAAAAGGAGTAGGCCACAGTAAGACCTAGAACTCTCATGGAGAAGCTCACAGAGCGGCATCTCTGATCTCAAGTCCTGAGCATGAGTTCTGAGAGAGAGCAGTTTTTTTTCTCTGGAAGGAAGCCCTTGAACTGTATCTAGAATTAGGCTCAAGTATTCCAGGCCATAAGAAGGTTGGAGAGCAAATTTTTGGAAGTTGATGACCCAACCAAAAACCTGAAGCATCTGAATTATCCTGTGGATGTTTGCAGATAGCTAGCCTGTGACCTGGATGCCCTGGATTCTTAAAAGGGCAAGGAGAGGTGAAAGCACTTTCATTAATACTCCAGAAGCAGAAAAAAGGCCAAATGGAAGTGCGACAAATTGGAAGTGAGTGCCTCTTAACTGCAAAGTGTAGAAATAGCTGAATAGGTGGATAAATGGATAAAAGTATTCCCCTTGTCTCACAGAGGCAATAACTGACCTCATGGCTTTCATGCAAAATTTGGAACTCAAAAAAGGTATCTGTTTAAAGACTTTAAACCAGACCTTCAGTAATTTTTTCAGCTTTCCATCTATTACATCTGCCCTTGTTGATTAACTTTGCATAGTAAAACATTTTTTTTTTTTTGCCAGTAAATACCTTATACAGCCCACTTCCTGTTTCTTGTCTGGTCATTAGCCTAGGCTTATGACACCATGCACAGCTGCCAGGAAGGGAGGGGGTGTCATAAGAGGACCAATGAGAGCTGCAGGTGTGCCTCTGTGTGTTTATGTAAATCCAGAAATTGAACAGGCAGCAGCTTCAGCTGCCCACAGTTAAAAATGGCTGCCACACTTAGTTAAGTGAGATTTCTGCAGCATATTTGTATAGTATAGAATCACAGTATATATAAAATATTATGCAAAGTGGTTGGAGGGTAGCTTCAGAATGGCAAAGATGTTTATATTACAAATTATGTGAGATGACTGCAGTTCCTCTTTAAGTTTATGGCATTCTGAAAATCTGTCTGTTTTTGGTTCTTTTGATTTGAGAGAAGAAAATGTTTAGGGAGTAGTTTTGAAATTACCGACTGAACTTTCAGGTCTGGAACTTCTGTGACCCAGAGATAGGCAAACTGTAACACACATCCCCACAGCGAGGGCATCCTTATATTTGAAAGAACTCTGGGGAAGACTTTGGTGGACCAAGTCTTGTGCTGGAAAGAAGGTTGTGGAGGTAGAAGCTCCTGGGGGTGGGGTTTGAACTTTCTGTTATGGAAGGAGAAGCTTCCTCCTCTGACATCTTTGATGAATTTATTAAAGTGCCTCACCAAAGAGACATCCTCCTTCAAAGGGCATGCATGTGAGGCATCTTTTACAGGCAGACTCAGATGACTAGGCTTTGAGCTACTATGTTCTGCGCATGTAAATGGAAATCAGAGCTATTCTGGCGATTTGTGTCAGAACTTGCTTCAGGGCATCCACACAAGAGCAAGGCAGAATGTAATTGTATTAATTGTTCAGTTAAAGTAATTTCCCTAGTCCAGTTAGCTGCAGTCTGGCTGACAGAATAGCAGCGATAGAGTGGTTGAAATTTAGCACCAAGGTTGAAACATTTACACTGTAAAAAGCGAATAGGTTAAAACAGGGTGCCGTTTATTGTACAGTTACAGTAGCCACATAATCCTGACAAGTGTTCATACGTTACAACCATCAAGAAACCAGGACCCTGTTTGAAACGTACCCGTTGTAGCAGAGCGTCCCAGAGAGAGCCAGGAGAAGTCTTGTTCGGGATTTATACGTCTCCCAGGCTCCTCTCATACACATTCAGAGGTCTCTGATACATGATCCAGTTCAGATCTCTTCCCCAGGCTAATTTAAGCTCACCTGAGCAGACAGCCTTTGCTCTCTGCCTGGGACACACAGACATGGATGATTTGTGAGGAGCTAAAGGTTGGTAAAACGCTGTAAAACTCTATACAGAAACTGACAAGCGGTAGGCTTGCTCAGCCTGGTAGTGAGGGCCAGTGTATGGTATAGCTGGAGCCGAGACACGGCTAGGACTTTTGTTTTGTTATTTCTGTTCTGATATGTTTTCTGGAAGACTGTGCAGCACCTGTGTATGGACTTGTATTTAAACCAAATAAACCCAGCACTGTTTTCACTACCTCAAGTGGATTTGGTATCTGTGCCTAAATAAACAGCTCATCCCAGGGAGCTTTGTACCTGCTACCTGTCCCCCAGGTTACATATGGTGGAGAATGCGGGCAGTAGTAAGTTACTACTTAAAAGGCCAGTACCTAGAGTGACTAAAACATGTAGGAAATCCTAAAACAATTGATATCCAACGCTGCACAACAGCAAGCAAAACGCTGTACAACAGCAGACAAACGCTGCACTACAGCAAGCAAACGCTGCACAGCAGAAAACAAACGCTGCACAGCAGCAAGCAAATGCTGGACAGCAGAAAACAAACGCTGCACTCCACGCTGCACAACAGCAAGCAAATGCTGGACAGCAGAAAACAAACGCTGCACTCCACGCTGCACAACAGCAAGCAAATGCTGAACAGCAGAAAACAAACGCTGCACTCCATGCTGCACAACAGCAAGCAAACGCTGCACTCCACGCGGCACAACAGCAAGCTAATGCTATTGCACAGGAGCAATCGCAGAGGCTGTTTGAACAGCTAGCCACTGATGCAAAAGCAGATAGGAAAACCTTGTCGGAGGTTGTGGAGACAATAGCACAGTGGTCACCTGCTAAAGTTGATAATGTTGGAGACAAGCCTTCAGCCATCCATGTGGCTCGCTTTCTGTCTAAGATGACTACAGATGATGATCCAGAGGCCTTTCTGCTAACGTTTGAACGGACCGCTGAGAGGGAAGGTTGGCCTAAAACCCAGTGGGCAGGACTGATCGCCCCATTGCTTACTGGGGAATCGCAGAAGGCCTACTATGATTTGGAGTCAGCAGAAGCAGGAGACTATGAAAAGGTCAAACAGGAAATACTGGCACGACTTGGTGTCACTTTGGCAGTTCGAGCACAGCGGGTCCACAGCTGGTCCTTCCAAGACGAGAAGCCCCCAAGATCGCAGATGTTCGACCTAATTCACCTGGTGAGGAAATGGCTACAGCCGGAGTCCCTGTCTGGGCCACAAATAGTGGAGCGTGTGGTCATGGACCAGTTTCTGAGGTCACTACCAATTCCCCTGCAGGAGTGGGTGAGTCAAGGAGACCCCAATTCGGCGAACCACCTGGTGGAACTTGTTGAAAGGTATTTTGCTGCAAAGAACCTGGTCTCCACCCCTACAGCCGCACGGACTTTCCGCCCAAAGCCACGGTCTCCCCAGGCAACCGGTAAGACTGTTCCAGGGGAAGTGGGTGGTAAGCATGGCAAGGAAATAGGGGGGAGGATTTTTGGTGCCAGGACTGAAGCTTGGCCTCCCAAACAAGGGAAGCCGGTGCCTGTCAGCAAACCAAACTGGGGGAACGTCAGGTGTTTTCGTTGCCAAGAAATGGGACATGTTGCGGCAAATTTTCCATTGACAGATGAACCAATGCAGTGTGATTTATCTATTAGAAGGCATACTATGTTTGCAGCGGTTTCATGTACTGCAACGCCAAATATGAGAAAACCAATGTGCCAAATGACTGAATGATAAGCCTATTACAGCCTTGCTGGACTCTGGAAGTCTAGTGACTTTGGTTACAGCTGAAATGATTGAACCTGTGAATTATCATGCTAAAAATATTGCTGTGATCTGTATACATGGGAATACCCGGGAGTATCCTGTAACCACTGTTCAGTTTAAAACTGGTTTAGGTACAGTGACCCATCCGGTTGGACTTGTTCCCCACTTGGTGCATGAGGCCATCATTGGTAGGGACTTCCCTAAGTTTTGGGAACTGTGGGATTATCCCAACTCGGTCGCAGTACCTGACTCAGTCGCAGAGCCAGAATTCCTGGCCACTACTGACAATGTGGGTTCAGGGGACTCTTCTCAGGGCTCCCTGGGTTTTCCTCTATCGGTTATGGCAGGAGAGCTGGAGGACCCTGAGGAAGTCCCCACTACCAGTAGAGCTGGACAGCCATCTGCTGACTCCGAGCCTATGTTAGAGTTTGCTGACCTTAATGTGCATAAGAAAAATTTTGGTACTGAGCAGAGAAAAGACCATACCCTTTCCAGGGTCTGGGAAAATGTAATAGTGATTAATGATGTACCTGTCGAACCTGGGGACAGGCCCTGTTTTCCTTATTTCAGCAGCAATGAGGATTTACTGCATCGTGTATGTAAAATGAATGATGAAGTGGTTGAACAGTTGGTGGTCCCTAAGCCATACAGACGGCTGGTGTTAGAACTTGCCCATGGGCACTTGCTAGGAGGCCATTTAGGGGTTGAAAAAACTACTGAAAGGGTGTTGCGCAGGTTTTACTGGCCCGGGATACAGAAAGATGTTAAGAATTATTGTCAATCCTGTCCTGTGTGTGTCAGATGTCAGCCCCACTATCCCACTTCCGAAGTCCTTTAGTACCCTTGCCTATCATTAATGTGCACTTTGAGAGGATTGCCATGGACCTTGTGGGCCCACTTCCCAAGTCTGCCCGGGGTTATCAGCATATCCTCGTAATCATGGATTATGCTACCCGTTACCCTGAAGCAGTTCCCTTACGCGCCGCGTCTGCTAAAAACATTGCCAAAGAACTGTTTATGGTGTTTAGTCGGGTTGGCATCCCGAAAGAAATCCTTACAGACCAGGGCACCCCGTTTATGTCGCGAATAACTAGGGAGCTCTGCAAGTTTTTTTAAGGTGACGCAGTTGCGAACCTCAGTGTATCATCCTCAAACGGATGGCTTGGTGGAACGCTTCAATAAGACGTTAAAGAGCATGTTAAAAAAGGTTGTTGACAAGGATGGGAAAAACTGGGACTTCCTGATACCATACTTTAGGTTTGCCATCAGGGAGGTTCCCCAGTCCTCTACGGGGTACTCCCCATTTGAGTTGCTTTATGGGAGACACCCTCGGGGACTCTTAGACATAGCCAAAGAAACTTGGGAGGGGGAGCAGACACCCCATAAAAGTGTCATTGAGCATATTGCTCAAATGCAGGAGAGGATTGCAGCAATCATGCCAATGGTAAAAGAACACTTACTGCAGGCCCAGGCAGCCCAACAGAGAATATACAACAGGGGGGCCCGACTCCGTGTTTTCTCACCTGGTGACAGGGTCCTGGTGTTAGTTCCCACTGTTGAGAGCAAGTTCCTGGCTAAGTGGCAGGGTCCCTTTGAAGTAATTGAGAGAGTTGGGGAGGTCAACTACAAGGTTTATCAACCAGGGAAAAGGAAGCCCGAACAGGTTTACCATATAAACCTGTTAAAACCCTGGAAGGATAGAACGGCGTTAACTGCAAGGCCTCTCCCAGTAACGCCTACGGGTACTGAGTCCCCTCTGATCCCTGAGGTCACAATTCCAGACACCCTCTCATATTCCCAAAAACAGGACACTAGAGAATTCCTGATAAGGAATAGAGAGAAGTTTTCAGAGTTACCTGGCACAACTTCAGCAGTTCAGCATGATATTGTTACTGAACCTGGGGTACGTATCAAGCTCAAACCGTACCGAATTCCTGAAGCGAGGAGAAAGGACATCAGCAATGAAGTTAAAAAAATGTTGGAGCTAGATTTCATTGAGGAATCCAATAGTGACTGGTCTAGCCCCATCGTGTTAGTCTCAAAACCGGATGTCACTTGGAGGTTCTGTAACGACTTCAGGAAGCTTAATGCGGTGACAAAGTTTGACACATACCCAATGCCCAGAGTAGACGAACTTATAGACCGACTTGGCAAGGCTCGCTATCTTACAACTTTGGACTTGACAAAAGGGTATTGGCAAATACCCATGACTGGTAGCGCCAAAGAGAAGACTGCATTTGTGACCCCAGAGGGTTCCTTTCAATATAAAAAAATGCCTTTTGGGTTGCAAAATGCCCCCGCGACATTTCAGAGGGCCATGGACAGGACCCTAAAACCCCACCGACGATATGCAGCAGTCTTTCTAGATGACATAGTGGTACATAGCACTGACTGGGAGTCTCACTTGCCTTGTGTCCAGGCTTTTCTTGATTCCCTCTTCAAAGAAGGTTTTACGGCAAATCCCCAAAAATTTGCCATTAGTCTAGAGGAAGCCAAGTATTTGGGATACACTATTGGCCGTGGGGTCATAAAACCTCAAGTGAGTAAAATAGCAGCCATCCAGGAGTGGCCACGCCCTGCAAACAAGAAGCAGGTCAGGGCCTTTCTTGGTATTGCGGGGTATTATAGAAGATTTATCCCAAATTTTGCAACTATAGCTGCCCCTCTGACAGACCTTACGAAAGGGAAAGACTCAGTAATGGTGAAATGGTCATCAGTAGCAGAGGAGTCTTTCCAGGTCCTGAAGAAGGCTCTGTGTGCACAGCCAGTACTGTACTCCCCTGATTTCTCCAGAGAGTTTTTGGTTCAGACGGATGCATCTGATGTTGGTATCAGGGCAGTACTATCACAGGTATACAATGGGGAAGAACACCCTGTCATGTACCTAAGCAGAAAGCTCAATGACCATGAGAAAAAGTATGCAGTCATTGAAAAGGAATGTTTAGCCATAAAGTGGGCCGTGGACGCGCTCAGGTACTATTTGTTAGGGCGCCAGTTTGACTTAATAACTGACCATGAAATGGATGGCCCAAAAGAAGGAGACTAATAGACGGGTGAACCGGTGGTTTTTGGCTCTACAGGATTACTCCACCGTAAAACACAGGCCAGGTGTGGAGATGGGGAATGTAGATGCCCTGTCCCGTGTTCACTCCTGTTGGGCCACAGGTTTTCCAACCCTGGGGTTGAAACAAGGGGGGGAGGATATGTAGCAGAGTGTCCCAGAGAGAGCCAGGAGAAGTCTTGTTCGGGATTTATACGTCTCCCAGGCTCCTCTCATACACATTCAGAGGTCTCTGATACATGATCCAGTTCGGATCTTAGTCCTCTTCCCCAGGCTAATTTAAGCTCACCTGAGCAGACAGCCTTTGCGCTCTGCCTGGGACACACAGACATGGATGGTTTGTAAAGGAGCTAAAGGTTGGTAAAACGCTGTAAAACTCTATACAGAAACTGACAAGCGGTAGGCTTGCTCAGCCTGGTAGTGAGGGCCAGTGTATGGTATAGTTAGAGCCGAGACACGGCTAGGACTTTTGTTTTGTTATTTCTGTTCTGATATGTTTTCTGCAAGACTGTGCAGCACCTGTGTATGGACTTGTATTTAAACCAAATAAACCCAGCACTGTTTTCACTACCTCAAGTGGATTTGGTATCTGTGCCTAAATAAACAGCTCATCACAGGAAGCTTTGTACCTGCTACCTGTCCCCCAGGTTACACCGTCCATGTTGCTGGTCCCTGAATAGGGTCCAGGCTTCACCCATCATGGTGGGCATACACCAGAGTAGCATAGGGATGGACCATGGCTCTGGACCAGTATAGCACTCTGCTGTTAACTCCATGGGTTGCACAAAGTGCTGAGGTGAATGACCCTGATCAAGTGCCCAAAGCAACATTGCAGGTTGTTCCAAAGGACCTAGGGTCTGGGTACATCATTCAAGGTTGTACCAAACTGGATGCACCATTTCTAATCTAGTAGAAGACATCGAAGAGTTGATTGAAAAACCCAAAGAAAAAAAAAATGAACTAGTTAAGCCAAGAGTGATTTCTCCATGAAGAGGTCCATCACCTTTGGACACTAGCAAAAAACTGAGGATTCACGGAGTGGGGTAGGGTTATAGGGGGATGCCCAGGGAATGTGTCCTCAAAAGCTTGACAGTGTCTAATCACCTGAAGGTACCAGTCTAACCCAGCATCTATGAATATTCTGCATGCATTCTGTACTGTAAGATTAACCACGTGCCGCCGCAGTAAAGCTACAGTGTGGGCTGGCTGCACAGAAACATGTATATATGCGCAATTCTGCTTTTCCAGGTAGGGGGCATGCGCCTGCTGACCCGACTGTACTGTCATTGGCTCCAACATATGACAATCAGTGGGTCCCAGCCAATGATTCATGGCCGGAACCTGTCAATCAGCAAAGTGGATGACAGGAGAGAGATCTTTGTATGTAAACACAGATCTCTCTACTAACAGCGGGAAAGTGCTGATTTTTTTTTCACCCAGGGGTGATCAAATACCACCAAAAGAAAGCTCTATTTGTGTGAAACTGTGCCGAACTGCAAAAAATGGCTTGGTCATGAAGTGGATGAAACCTTCCGGAGCTTAAGTTGTTAAAATGGGTTCTTTACACCTTTTTTTTAAAGTAACATGAAAATGTGAAACAGTGCACACAAAAAATATCCTCTCCGTGAGACGACCGCGGGTATCCCCGCGGCGATAGAGTCCACGGGACCCGCGACCCGACTCACGGAGCTTGCGACAGGCACGCACGCGATGGCATGGCGGCAAATTCAAAGGGACATACAGGTACGCCCATATGCCTGTCCGTGCCATTCTGCCAATGTACATCTGCGTGCGCCGGTCGTAATGTGGTTAAGGAGGATATGTGAAGCCTATAGCACCGGCATAAAAACATAATGGATGAACACTCATAGAATGATGGAGAGGATTGTTCAAACCAAGTGCATTTGAGCTGAATATCTAGTAAAGTCATATTTTTTTCAGGGAGGGGGGGGGGGGGACCTTTTGCCGATGAAGTCACCGTGTATGTGTATGTGTATGATCGCCGTGTATTTTAGCACTTTTCCATATGCACTGAGGACAGTGCCAACAAACATGAGTGTGTTTTTATGTTTTTTTTCTTTTTACCACATTTTTGCAAAGGGAGAGTACTGTTGTCTTCTTTAATTACATATACACTTGACGGAGCCCCGCACTTGGAGTAGTGTTCCCAGTGGCATCACAGTCCTTGGATTCATCCCTAAGGGGGAATGCTTGTCATGACTTTCCGTTAGCTCAGGGGTCATAGTGTTGAGGTGAGCAGTTAATTTGCTTCTTGGTGGTAGGACCCAGCACGTTTGCCACATTGATGCTACATTTGTCACGCTCTATTCCACTGAATATGTGCACATATTCACATTCCAACAGCGTTTTGAAAACATTTTTGATTTTTTTTTTTAACAAAAAACGGTTTTTATTTTCAAATTGAGGAAAAAATACATAGAAATACAACGGTACAGTGTGTCATATTGCAAGTGCGACAGATGTTCTACATGTACAGGGTATATATACAATCGTCGATGTGTAACACAGGTCATCAGGTGTAAATAGTGATCTCATAGGGAAGGGAAATGAGATACAGTTCCGTTACCGGAGGGGTGAGCGGGGAACGGGGGAGAGAAGGGGGGGAAACAAACCCGAATTAACATTGGTCCTAATACACTCTTCCCAGTTCCTTACGTGATCCAAGTGGGTGTGGTGGACTGCCACCCTCTAGCCCACCCATCAACCCCTTCCAATATGTTATACCTTATTGTCTCATGCAGGGTACCTCTCAGCCCCCCTCAGGCCCGTAAATCTCCGGCCCCTCCCCCCCGTTCCGCCGATCAGGGAGGATGGGGTCATACTGCTCTCCACGCCCATCCACATCGTCCCCACCATTCGCCCCTTGTCTCTTTTTGGGTTCGCTCACACACCTCCCAGTCACTTCTGGTAGGGTCTTCGTCTCACCCCATTTCAGTCCAAGGTCAGTCTCTCTTCCTGCACCCAGGGGTTCCAGATTTTGTTAAACTTGTTAGGGCAGTTACGGCCCATATATGTAAGTTTATACAAGGGAAGAGCCTTGTTGATAAGGGTCCTCCAAAATTTTGTGTTGTTGGGGGGGCAGCTCCCTTCCAATGTAGCAATATCGCTTTTCTCGCATAGAATGCAGCATAGAACACAAATAGCTTCTTGGCCTGGGATCCCTCCAACGTATCCACCACCCCCAGAAGCAGTGGAATTGGGTCGCAGGGTAGTCTAAGCTTACTGACCAGATTTATTTTATCGACCACTCCTCTCCAGAATGACTGTATTAGGCTACATGACCACACCACATGGAAGAAGGAGCCCTCCTCTGTTCCACACTTAGCACACAGCGGGCTATGTGTAGGGTATATCCTGGCCAGTCGCTGTGGTGAAAAATACGCTCTGTGTATAAATTTCAATTGGATGAACCTATCCCGTGCAGAGATCATCAGGGGGAGGTATTGTTGAAAGCCCTCTTCCCAGTCATCGTCGGCCAGCGAGGGTATGTCTCCCTGCCAGACCGAGAACAGCTGGGACACTTTAGAAGTGTCCAGACCAGCCAGGGCCGAGTACACCCTGGAGAGGACCCTCGTCCCTCCCTCCTCCCTCAATATATTCTCAATTCCCGATGTTCCCATCGTTGGTGGCGTCGGGAATTGGGAGCTGTAGGCGTGGCGGATCTGCAGGTATCTGAAAAACATACTGTTTGGGAGCCCTTTGTTATGTTTCAGCACGTCAAACGAGAACAAGCCCGTCCCGCCAGATATGTCCGCTAGTGTCACTATGGCATGCCTTACCCACAGTACCGGGTCCGGTATGGATTGAAAGTGGGGGAGTCTGGGGTTTCCCCATAGCGGGGTATATGGAGACCAACCCACAAACTTTAGAATTTTGTCCCTGACAATCCCCCAGACCTTAAGGGTAGTCTTCATGGAGTACGTTATTTCAGGATTAGACCTAGGCCCCCGATGGATTAAGTTTCTTAATTCGGAGTGGGAACCAAGCAGCGCCGCCTCCAAAGTCGAGGCGGGGTTTGCCGGCTCTTCTGACAGCCACCATTGAAGCGTCACCAAAACTGCTGCCCAATAGTATTTTTGAAAACATGGGAGGGCCAGACCCCCCAGTGAAAGTGGCATTTGAAGAGTAGTTTTGGCTATTCTGGGGATACTGCCCTGCCATATAAAGGTCGTCAGTACCGAGTCAAGCTTTTTAAAAAATGTGTTTGGGATATGCACTGGCGTTTGCCTAAATATGTATAGAAACTTTGGCAGGAGAGACATCTTGATTAGATTTACTCTCCCTACTGGAGTCAGGGGTAACGTCTTCCATGCTGTGCATTTCTGTACTAAAGAGGACATAGCTGGCGTCAAGTTGAGGGGGATAAATTGTGTTTTATCCCTATGTATTTCTATTCCTAGGTATCTGAACTGTGGGACTTTTTTCAGGGGGGTGTTGTCCGACAGGGAGGCCTCCCCCGGGTGCAATGCAAAAATGATCGACTTGGTCCAGTTAACGCGGATGCCAGAATATTTGCCAAATTCATTTATTATTGCGAGGGCCGCCTCTAGGGAGCCAGAGTCGTTTCTTAAATATAGCAGAGTATCGTCCGCGTATAAGGATATTTTTTCTTGTGAAGAGCCAATTGGTATACCCTTCACCAGGGAAGAGGACCGTACCATAATGGCCATGGGCTCAATAGCCAGGGCAAACAGGGCAGGGGACAATGGACACCCCTGCCTTGTGCCCCTATGTAACCGAAACGTTGGCGAAAGAATCACACCCGTGCGAACCCTGGCCCTCGGCGCCCTATAGAGGGCTTGCACCCAGGCAATAAATTTGGGACCAAAGCCGAATCGACGCAGGACCTCCCAAAGATACTCCCACTCCACCGAGTCGAATGCTTTCTCTGCATCCAGGGAGGCCACCACGTCGAACTCGGCCAAGTGTCCCGTGGCTCCCATGACCGTGTATAGCCTACGAAGGTTTATGTCCGTGCCCTTACCGGGCATGAATCCCGACTGGTCCTCGTGAACCAGCGACAGTATGACCTCATTAAGCCTTTTTGCCAGAATTTTTGTTAGGATTTTGGCATCCGCGTTAAGGAGGGAAATCGGTCGGTAGGATGAACAAAGTTCCAGGTCCTTACCCGGCTTGGGAAGGACCACTATTATGGCTTCCGCCATTGACTCCGGGAGAGTGCCTGCCTCCAGGGACCCCACCACCATTTCATGTAACCTAACTGTGAGCTGTTCCCCATACTGCCTATAGAACTCGGGAGGGAGTCCGTCTGCCCCTGGGGTTTTCCCCGCTTGTAATTCACCCAGCGCCATCTTAACTTCCTCAATTGTTATGCCTTTGTCCAGATTTTCCCTGGCCTCTGGGCTCAACATGGGGAAGGTGATCCGCTCCAGGAAGGAGACAAGCTCCCCCCCAGAGTAGTCCACCCTGGAAGCATATAGAGAGGCGTAATAAGAAGCAAAGCAGGCATTAATAGCCCGTGGGTCTGTTGCTACTGTTCCGTTTTCCTGTCTAATGCGGGCTATAGACGTGGAGGGTTGTTGCTCTTTTGCCAGCCAGGCCAGCATGTGCCCCGTTTTTTCCCCCTGCTCAAATATACGTTGTGTCTGTGATAGTTGGCGTTTTTTGGCTCCGGCCACCCTTAGTATTGTAAGTTCTCGGTATGCAGATCGCATATCAAGCAGGGTGATGGGGTTTCGGGTCATGACATACTGGGATTCCAACCCCTGTGCCCTGGTCTCTGCCTCTTCAATGGTCAGTTTAGCGTTATACCTGGCTTGTGAGATGGCTGTTTGGTAGCAGCCACGGATATAGACCTTGAATGCATCCCACCTCCCATGGGGTGTAGCAGATTGTACATTAGCCAGCCAGTAGTCAGTAATACTTTGGTCAATTTCCGCCTCGACGTGTTCCTCCGAGATCCAGTATCTGGACAATCGCCAGATCTTGTCTGACCGGGGTGTCTGTGTTTGTAAGGTAACACACATGGGGGAGTGATCCGAGATACCCCTTGGTAGTATAGAGACCTCACAAACCCGGGAGAGCAGTCCCCCACTAACATAAATTAAGTCTATCCTAGACATTGACTGGTATGAGGCCGATTGGCACGTGAATGCCCTTTCTGTTGGGAACCTCCATCTCCAAACGTCAGTCAGCCCATATACCTTTGCCCACTTGTCCAGGGGTGAGTCCGTGCCCACCGCTGGCGTTAATCTATCCAGTGATGGGTTGGGAGCCATATTAAAATCACCTGCAATGAGGATATTGTCTGTAGGGTATGCGGCAAGAATGGGCGTAAGGTATCTTAAGAGTGTCATATTAGCCGGGGGGGGAATATACACTCCTACAATCAGCATTTCAACCTGTTCAATTAAAGCATGAAGTAACACAAACCTTCCCTCCGGGTCGACTCTAACATCCAGCAGATGAAACGTAAGGGCCCTATGAATTAGAATACTGACTCCCCTGGCATAGCCAGAGTAGGTGGAATGGAAGTATTGGCCCACCCAAGGTTTTTTGAGGCTGAGAATCCTGCTTCCCACCAGGTGCGTCTCCTGCAGTATACACACCTGCGGGCTATATTTTTTCAGATATGACATTACCAGTGACCTTTTAATTTTGTCGTTCAACCCCCGGACATTCCAGGAAAGAACTTTCAAGGGGGCCATATTAGTGCTACCAGGAAATCAACTACAGGGGGAAGGTTGTAGAGTCGACCCGAATGGGGGCATATATTAATATAGTAAAACCTGGGCGAAAGGCGCCCGTGCGTCTCCCAGTCCCCAGCTGTTCTGAGGGCCAGGAGAGACAGCCACCACACTCCACTGCACAATATAATCCTGTATTGAGGGAAACAGTACCGCATACTTCCAATAGCAAGAAATAAAAATAAAAACCAAACAAAAAACTTAAACCCCCACCCCCCCCCACCCCCACCCCCACCCCACACCCCCGTCAACAAACTCGGGGTGTTTGATCCCAAAACCAAACCCATCAAACGGTAGGAAAGTTTCCTATGGGGGCGAACAGAAAAGCTACCAGCCTTCCGGTGCGCGTGTGGACTAACAGTTCCAGAACTTCTGGAGGCCTCCGCCCCCCCCTGCCCGCAGTGCAAAGCAAACGTGTTGAAGCAGCTTTCGGGTCCAGTTCAGTAGCATGCACATGAAAGTCTCGGCATAGTTGTAATGCTGCTAGTGGTAGTGCAGAATGTAAAAAAAGGGGGGGCAAACAAAAGCAAAGAAAAGGGGGTTGTTCAAAATGAAAACAGGGGGAAACCAATCTCCTGGGATCATCCAGGGGCACGATCTTAAAAACTGGTGTTGGTGGAACATTTTCCGTGGGCAAATCCAACAATCCTCTCCTCCTCCCCTCCCCCCCCGAAAAAGCACTGCCGTGGCCTGACCCCCCCTGTAGCGGCTTCTCACAGCATAGACATGGGGGGCAATGCAGATCTAGTCCCAACATAAATGCGGCCCTGCCGACAACCTCCAGCAGTATAAGTCCCAATGTGAGCCCCAGGGCGATGATCCTTCTGTCAGACATGTGAATCCAGAGCTGGGCATATTGTGGGCCAGGTCAGGGGAACCGCCAACACTCACAATATTAGGCAGGGGGTGCATTGCATGGTCAGGTATAGCTCAGGGGGGAGAGGCAGCAGAGAGGAAGCCCGGTATAGAAAAAGGGTAAGATAGAGATAAATCTTTGGTACATACTGTTATCTGGCCCTGGGCAGGCCCTCCAACCATTGAGAGGCGTCCTCCGGTGAAGTAAAATAACGTGTGGATTCCCCATCCACTACACGGAGCTTCGCCGGGAACAACATGCTATATTTGATGCCTTTCGTGCGGAGCTGTGCTTTAATCGGGTCGAACGTGCGCCGGAGCCTCTGGGTGTCTATGGAGTAGTCTGGGAAGAGCATGATCTTGGTGTTCTCAAATCTCAGCTCCTCCACTTTGCGGGCCTCACGTAGCGATAGGTCCCGGTCCCGGAAATTTAGAAGCCGAAAGATAAATGTGCGTGGGGGGGAGCCCGGGGGTCCCCGCACCGGCGGCATCCTGTGGGCCCTCTCAATTGCGAAGTGGGGTGAGAATTGGGCCTGCGGCAAGAGTGTACGGAGCAACCGCTCCATGAAGGCCGTGGGGTCCTGGCCCTCGGCCCCCTCCGGAAGGCCCACCACCCTCAGGTTGTTCCTACGGCTCCGGTTCTCACTGTCCTCCGCCCTCGACTCCAGGGTCTTTACCTTAACCTGTAGCGTGTGGATGGCGGCCCTCTGGTCACGGATGGCGTCCTCAGCGTCCCCTACTCTGCGCTCCGCCTCCCCCATCCGTCCTCGGATTTTCTCGAGGTCTCTTCTCACCAGGCCCACATCAAGTTGTAGGGTATCAATCTTTGCCGTCAGTGTTGTTTGGCATCCGGAGATCGCCTGCATTATTGCCTGGAAGCGGTCTTCCTCAGCCTTCTCCGGCGCCGGGTCCGCCATATTGGCCTGAGACGCCACGTGTGTGCGGCCCGTAGCTAGCTTTGTTTGCGGCTTTGGAGAGGATTTAGGGGCCGATCCTCCTTTCCTGCCCGATCCCCTTTTCATACCCCTTCACCTCAGGTAGTTTGTGGGTGAGAGTAGGTTCCCAAGGACCCGAATAGCGGATAATGCAGGCATTCAGGAGCGGAGCTCCACTCGAGCACGTCCTATCCGGCCGCCAGCTTAACCACGCCCCAACATTTTTGATTTTAGCTCATTGACTTTCTTAATATTTTAATACTGGTTTGCCCTGCACTCCTTTCTTTTGCATATAACTTATGAGCATGAAAGATGAGCAGGACATTGGTTTGAAGGGAGCACACAGTGTTGAAAGATTACACGAATCAAAGTAGATACACAGTCCCATATATTTGACAGACTTTACTTTGATTATTTTGTATATAGAACTGTAAAGTGTGGCCCAAAATTAATTTTAGGATTTTGAGATAGTGAGTGTGCCTAAAACAAGTATTTGTAGTTATTTGACAGGGCTTGTAGGATATTGTAGGATTCCAGAAATGTACTACATACTTTTTTTTTTTTTTTTGCCTTGACAAAGGCAGTAAGCTCTGCCTTAAAGAGTGACTAAATCCACAACAGTAAAATCATTCCGTATATGCAGTAAAGCATGCTTGTTATACTCACTGTGGAACCTAAGAGGTTAATCCTCTGCATTGTGTAAAAAGGCAGTTTGATCCCGTTTTCTCTGATCCTCTACTTCTTTCACAATCCCCAATCTGCTGACCAAACAGAGCCTTGGGGACAAGCTGCACATGCTCAGTTTGGTGTGTATTGTTGATCAGCACAGGGCCAATCAGCACTGTCCAGACAGAGGGTCAGGGGTCTTGCAACCTCATAGGACAATCAGGGGAGAATGAAAACTCCTCAAACAGGCTTTAACCAAACACTGAAGTCACAAGACTGCTCTAACTGCTGATGAGAAAAAAAAGGTACGTGGCAGTTTATATTTACTAAAACCAGATATAGTGACCAGATGCAGGATCCTGGGTTTATAAATATTTTAGGCATATTTTATAGTTACCCGATTTAAAAAAATATATACATTTATCCTTACTCTTGATAAATGGGTAAATAAAGAAAACGTAATTGAAGTGTGTGTGTGTGTGTGTGTGTGTGTGTGTGTGTGTGTGTGTGTGTGTGTGTACACAAATATTATTTTTTGTATGCAAATATTTAAATGAATTTCTGTTTTACATTACCTCTTTGGTATCTTTCAAGCACTTAGGTTGTGTTGTCATCTCTGTTGTGCTTGGTTTAGTGTCACATATTTGGTCTTCACTTTGTTTATTCATTTCTGCATCATCATGTTCTACTTTCACATCTTTGGCAGGATTTATGCCCTTATCTAAGGGCTTTATACCTTCTTCTGCAGGCTTCTTATTCTCGCTAAAAAGTTTAATATATTCTTTTGAAAGCTCTGCACTGACTTGTGCATGTTTTGCTCCATCTTTTGTAGCCTTTGCACCATTCTGTACAGGCTTTGTTTCATCATGAGTAGGCTTATTATTGTCTTCAGGTATTGCATCATCTGGTACAGCCTTTGCATCTTCCTGTGCAGGCTTTGCAGTCTCCTGTGCAAGATTCTTATCCTGTGAGGGCACAGTCCTAGTTTCACTGGGATTCTGTTTTAAATCAAAGAAACTATAACATATCACAGCAATTAAAGTTTACTGTCTTGCAAAACAAACTGAAAGATAAAGAGAAATCTCACCGGAGAGCTGCCACCTACTAAAGTTATAACACTCTGCCCTTGATTATGGACCACTGAAAAAAAAAAAAAAAGAAAGAAATCAGAAACTGATGTTTCTAGCATATCCATTAGCTCTGCATAAGAAACTGGGGGAGATGTACTAAAATTGGTGAACACAGAATCTGGTGAAGCTGTTCATAGTAACCAATCAGCTTCCAGGTTTATGGACAGGTTCATACTGGTACGACACGACAGTCATACGACTGTGGATCCGACTTTGTACTGCGACTTGAAGTCCGACACCCACCCGACTTCAATGAAAGGGGATCAGACTTTAAACCCGACAATACCAGGTGCTTTGTGTATGGTATAAATGTTATGGGGAAACTCCACGCCAAATAAAAAAACAAAAAAAAAAAACCTTTGGTCTGACATGGATTTTAAGAGGAACCCCCCATGCTGAAAAAAACGGCGTGGGGTCCCAGCCAAAATCCATACCAGACCCTTATTCAAGCATGCAGCCCGGCAGGTCAGGAAAGGGGGTAGGGACGAGCGAGCGCCCCCTCCTGAACCATACCAGGCCGCATTCCCTTAACATGGGGGGGATGGGTGCTTTGGGGCAGGGGGGCCCTGCACCCCCCCACCCCAAAGCAACTTGCCCCCATGTTGATGGGGACAAGGGCCACTTCCAACAACCCTGGCCATTGGTTGTCAGGGTCTGCGGGCTTATCGTAATCTGGAAGCCCCCTCCAGATCCCCAACCCCCCACCCTATGTGAATGAGTATGGGGTACATTGTACCCCTACCCATTCACCAAAATAAAGTGTCAAAAATAAAACGCAGTACACCGTTTTTTTAAAGTAATTTTTTATTAAGGCAGCTCTGGCGTCTCTTTTGAATTCTTCTCCGCTTTCTGGTTCTCTCTGCTGATGTCCTCTAGCCCTCTCCAGTTCTTCTCCCTCTGTCCACTGTCTTCTCCCTCTGTTCCTCCTCCGATGTTGAGTCAAAGCTTTCTACCACTCAGATCCGGCACATCACGGATCTGGTGAACAGATTACGGGGAGGGGCTAGGGAAGACCCGGCTGCCATGGTGCACGTTGGGACCAATGACAAAGTCAGAGGAAGACGGAGTGTCCCAAAAAACGATTGTAGGGACTCATGGGCTAAACTGAGTAAGGTAGAAGGTAGTATTCTCAGAAATACTACTGGTACCTCGATCCACACCAGAAAGGCAGAGGGAGATTAGGGAAGTAAGCAAATGGCTGAGGAGCTGGTGTAGAAAGAAGGGGTTTGGGTTCCTGGAGAACTGGGACAACTTCTCAGTCGGTTACTAGCTCTTCAGCAGAGACGAACTGCACCTAAATGGGGAAGGTGCAGATTGGCTGGGAGGGAAGATGGCCGACAAGTTAGAGGGGCTTTTAAACTAGGTGACATGGAGGGGGGTCCAGAGGTAGAGATAGTCAGCGGGGAACAAATTCCAGAGGGTAGGGGGCATTAGTGGTAGGTTGACTAAAGCACCTAAACCGCAATGTAAGTAGAGTAACAAGTCCTATTTGCAACCTACCACCACCCAATAAGGAGATAGTATGCAAGCGATCTAAACTACGTGGCATGTTCACCAATGCCAGGAGTCTGGTGGACAAGATGGGTGAAATAGAGCTACTGTTGTATTCAGAGTATTTCGATTTTGTAGGAATTTCAGAGACTTGGTTCAACAGCTTTCAAGATTGGCTGGCAACCATTCAAGGGTATTCCCTATATCGCAGGGACAGAGGGGGGGGGGGGGGGGGGGGGAGGGTATGCCTGTATATCAAGAAATGATGTACAAGTGAATATGAGAGATGACATCACTAAGGGAGGAGGTGGAATCCTTATGGGTAGAGCTCCAAAGAGAGGAAACCAAGGGGAAAGTAATACTGGGAGTATGCTATAGCCCCCCCTAACCAGATGGAGGACGCAGACCCCCTATCACAATTTGGATTAGCGGCATGGGTGGGAAGGGTCACTATAATGGGGGATTTTAACTATCCAGACACAGACTGGGCGGAATTAACCATGCACTCATCTAAAGCTCGCCATTTCCTAAATGTCTTGCAGGACAATTTCATGGGTCAGATGGAAAATGCACCAACTAGAAACAAAGACCTACTGATTACCAACAATACAGACCTGATCACGGATGTGGAAAGACAGGGCAATTTAGGAAACAGTGATCACAGGTCAATTAGTTTCAGTATAAAATCACACAAATAGGAAATATAAGGGGAATACAAAGACACTGAATTTCAAAAAAGCCAACTTCCCTAAACTACAATCCTTGCTAGAAGATTCTAAATGGGATAAAATCTTAGGAACAAAGAACATGGAGGAAAAATGGGTATGCTTTAAGGAGCATATTAACCACTTCAATACCAAGGATGTCATATGACGTCCTTGACATTGAGTGGGGATATCTGAATGATGCGTGCAGCTACAGGCACCATTCAGATATCAATCTTTCTGGCCGGCGATTCTGTGCACGATAAGAATGATCATAGCGGCAGTTCCGACGCTTGATCGTTCTTATAGGCAATGCGAGGGGACGTCCCCCCTCCCGCCGTCATCCCGTGCTTCTCCGGGCTCTCCCGTGCCATCGGGGGCCCGGAGAAAGAATCGCCTGCCGCTAGATGAGGAGCATAGAGATTTCTATGGTACCCGGAAGTAAACAAAGCCGCGATCGCGGCTGTCAGCATGAGATCAGTGAATTTATTTTTACCGATCTCATGCTTTCCAGCCTGGAGGAGAGATGTGGGATCTTATTGATGTTTACAATGTTTACATTGCTTGTAATAGGAATAAAAGTGATCCAAAAAAATATTTTTTTTTTAAAAGTGTAAAAATAAAAAAAAATTAAGTAAAATAAAAAAAATAAAAAAAATAAATTTAAAAAAACGCCCCTGTCCCCGGTAGCTCGCGCTCAGAAGCGAACGCACACGTAAGTCCCGCCCACATATGTAAACACCGCTCAAACTACACGTGAGGTATTGCCGCGTGCGTTAGAGCGCGTGCAACAATTCTAGCACTAGAAATCCTCTGTAACTCTAAACTGGTAACCTGTAAAAAAAATTAAAGCGTCGCCTATGGAGATTATTAAGTACCGAAGTTTGGCGCCTTTCCATGATTGTGCGCAATTTTAAAGCGTGACATGTTAGGTATCTATTTACTCGGCGTAACATCATATTATATAAAAAAATTGGGCTAACTTTACTGTTTTGTTATTTTTTTAATTCATGAAACCGTTTTTTTTCCAAAAAAGAAGGCGTTTGAAAAGTTATTGCGCAAATACCGTGTGAGATAAAAAGTTGCAATGACCACCTTTTTATTTCCTAGGGTGTCTGCTAAAAAAAACATATATAATGTTTGGGGGTTCTGAGTAATTTTCTAGCAAAAAAATTATGATGTTTACATGAAGAATAGGCCCGGTATTGAAGTGGTTAACTAAGTGTATTAGCCAGTGCATCCCAATGGGAAAAAAAAAATTAAAAGAGCTAATAAAAGTCCTGGGTGACTTAACTGCAATGTAAAAATGCATATAAAAGCAAAGGAAAAGGCCTTCAAAAAATACAAGGCTGAGGGATCATCATCAGCATTCCAACTTTACAAAGAATGCAACAAGAAATGTAAGGGTGCAATCAGGGTGGCTAAGATAGAACACGAATGACACATAGCAGAGGAGAGTAAATAAAATCTCAAGAAATTCTTTAAGTACATTAATAATAAGAGAGGGAGGTCAGATCATATTGGTCCCATAAAGAATGATGAAGGGAATCTGGTTACTAAGGATGGAGAGATGGCGAAGGTTTTGAATTTATTATTTTTCTTCAGTCTTCACGAGGTAAATCGGGGGGGGGGGGGGGGGGGGGGCTTCAGTAACCAAAACTGCAATGTTTATTCTCATGACATGTCACAGGAAGCACCCTCATGGCTAACAGAGGACAGAATTAGAAATAGACGTAACATTAATATGTCACTGGGACCAGATGGCTTGCACATAAGGAACTTAGTCAAGTATTTGCCAGACCATTGTTCCTAATTTTTACGAACAGTCTACTGACTGGAATAGTACCAACTTATTGGAGAAAAGCCAATGTAGCACCAATATTTAAAAAAAGGTGCTACATCCCTGAGAATTACAGACCAGTTAGCCTAACATCAATAGTATGCAAGCTCTTGGAGGGGATGATAAGGGACTATATACAAGATTTTAGAAAACGATATCATTAGCAGTAATCAGCATGGATTCATGAAGAATCGCTCTTGCCAAACCAATCTATTAACCCTTCTATGAGGAGGTGAGCTGCCATCTAGATAAAGGAAGGCCCGTAGACGTGGTGTTTCTGGATTTTGCAAAAGCATTTGATACAGTTCCCCATAAATGTTTACTGTACAAAGTAAGGTCTGTAAGGCTAAGCAGGGCAATAACTTCTCCGCAGGACGTGAAAACCTTGCAAGAAGATTTGAACAAACTAATGGGGTGGGCAACTACATGGCAAATGAGGTTTAATGTATAAAAATTTTAAATAATGCATTTGGGTGGCAAAAATATGAATGCAATCTACTCACTAGGGGGAGAACCTCTGGGGGAATCTAGGATGGAAAAGGTCCTGGGGGTCCTAGTAGATGACAGGCTCATATATTGGAATGCATTAAAAAGGGGATTAACTTCAGCGATAAAACGATACAACTCTACAAGACTCTGGTCCAGCCACACCTGGAGAAAAAAAAGCGGTTTAGCCTTAAACTGTGTAGAGGGTAAGTGGTAAGGATGTGGAATTCTGTTCCACAGGCAGTGGTTTCAGGGGGAGCATCAATAATTTCAAAAAACGATTAGAACGACCACAACATACAGGGATATACAATGTAATACTGACATAAAAGCACACACATAGGTTGGACTTGATGGACTTGTGTCTTTTTTCAACCTAGCCTACTATGTAATGCGGGGTGCGCCACTACCTATATTGACATGCGGCGGAGTCACCAGGTGATGTCATCTGCAGGCCCGTCCCCCTTATGACACCACCATCCACCCCATCATGTCCCGGGCGGTAACATAATAAGGGGAGGGGCCTGCGACTGCCATCAGCCGTGACCCCGCCCCCATGCAAATTTAAGTATTGGCACACCGCACACCCAGCATTAGAGCGGGAGAGAGCGTTGAGTCAACATCGGAGGAAGAACAGAGGGAGAAGACAGCACAGAAGAGACCCGGCAGAGGCAGAAGACAGAGGGACAAGAACCGGAGAGGGCTAGAAGACATCAGCGGAGGCAGAAGAGCCGGAGAGGGGAGAAGAAATCTTAAGACGCTGGAGCTGCCTTAATAAATGAATTACTTTACTTTAAAAACCTGTGTTCTGCGTTTTATTTTTGACCTTATTTTTTTTTTGTACCATATACTCATTCAACTAGGGTGGGGGACTAGGATCTGGGGGCCCCCTTGTTAAAGGGGGCTTCCAAAAATCCAATAAGCCCCCTGCCCGCAGACCCTGACAACCAACGGCCAGGGTTGTCGGGAAGAGGCCCTTGTCCCCATCAACATGGGGAGAAGGTGCTTTGGGGTGGGGGTGGGCTCGTCCCCGCCCCCTTTCCTGACCTGCCAGGCTGTGTGCTCAGATAAGGATCTGGTATGGATTGAGGGTTCTTTGGGTTCCCCTTAAAATCCATACCAGACCAAAAGGGCCTGGTATGGTGTTGGAGGGGGAACCCATGCCGTTTGTTTCTTTTTTTGACGTGGGGCTTCCCCTTCAAGATCATCAGAGCACAAGTCGCATGCCAAAGTCAGATCAGTTCAGACGGTGATCCGACTTCAGTAATATTCAATGGGCTGACGTAGGATCGAAGTCAGACCAAAGTAGTGCAGGGAGCATTTTCAAAGTCGGACCGACTTGTGTCGGACCAGTTAAGTTGGCTCTCATAGGGTAACATTGATTTTCACACGTCATGCGACATGAGCGCCCAATGCCGGAGCATTTGTTGTACCAGTGTGAACCCAGCCTTATTGTCAGTTAATTAAACAAGCTGAAGTTAGTAGCGGATTGGTTATTATGTACAGTTGCACCAGATTCTGTATACACTAGTTTTAGTAAATCAACACTGCGTAATATTACCCTGTCCACCCAATTTTAAGTTAAAACCAGTGGACTGTTAACTTGGTCTACGTTGGTTTATATAATTTTTCCACTCATGACCAAAACATCCTGAACCAGCTACTGTTTTTTTGCTTCAATTTAGCTGTCAAATATCCTATATTTTGAATAATTTTCCAGTGTGTGCTCTAATGGCAACACTGTACCGCAAATAACAAGCAGGCCAATGATGTTGTCATTTCATTAAAGCATATAGAAATGTGAAAATATAAATGTTGATTTACTTGTAAATTTCTTATCTTTGAGTACAGGACAACACAGGACTATGAACATGGGTTAAATGGACACTGGCAAAAACACACACACACACACACACACACACACACACACACACACACACACACACACACACACACACACACACACACACACACACACACACACCATATAACCCCTTGTACATTTTTTTTACCTGCAAAAATATGTGCACTTATTATTTTTTTAAAAGGTGAACAAGTGGTTCTGAAGAAGGATTAAGGTTTTTCTTACCTTCATGCATATGCATGAAGGTAAAACACCTTCAGTATGCAACACCCCCCCCCCCACAAATATATACTCAAGCCCGATTGCGATCCAGTGGTGTGCAAAAGGACAGCTGCTTTCCCAGGTCTCCGACTTCTCATTGGCTGAGGGACAGTAGCGGGAGCCGATGGCTCCAACTGCAGTCAATCACAGCCAGTGATGAAGGAGCAGGGCCGAGCCCCATTCTGTGTATATTTTAGACACACAGAGCAGGGCTCGGGAGCGAGCACGCACTCGGAGAAGAGGAGGAGCAGGGAGCGCCGGCGGGGGACCCAAGAGGAGGAGGATAGGGGCTGCACTGTGCAAAACGATTGCACAGAGCAGGTAAAGTATAACATGTTTGTGATTAGAAAAAAAATGCCTTTAATAGCACTGTAAGGGCATGTGCCCTGGAAAGGAGTTGCCTGACCCATTTAGCAATGGTGGAACAGATGCATAATGCCCCCTTATGAGGGCTCACATACAGGACAGAGGAGGACTCAGACTTGGGCATAGAGGCTGTAGTGTAGCTTTTAGCTAGACCCTGACCACATCCAGGCAATGAAGGGCAATTTTCTTGTCCCGTTTTGGGGAAAGGACAGAACCACTTTGCCCTTGTGCAAAACAGGAAGGGCAACCAAGAAGGCAACATTACATGTAAGGTTATCCAATGGAATATCTCAAATTGGTTCAAAGGGAGTACATAGAGCACCAGGTTAAGATCCCAATGTGACACAGAAGTGTATGAGCAACTCTCTGAAGAAAACTCTTGATTGCGATTGAGGCGCAAGAATTTTCTGGAATACAGTAAACAGAATAAAACAAAAACCTGTCCATTAAGGGTACTTGGGGCGAAACTCTGGTCAAGACCAGACTGAAGAAAAGCCAACATATGAGTGATCGAGTACTCCCCTGGACTCAACTTCCTGTACTAGCACAAGGCAAAGTAAGCCTTCCATGTGTACAGGTAAATCTAGTGGAAATTGGATTTTCTTACTTTGGGTAAGGTGAAAATTATTTAGCAATACCACTGTCCTTAAGGACCTGAGGTCCAAGAGCCATGTCGTTCAAGCCAGAGACTGAGGAGCGGGATAGAATAGGCGACCTTGATCCAGGAGGACTGTTCTGTTTGGAGGAGGCCAAGGCTCATCCGTCAGAAGTCTGAGTATGTCTGTGTACCATTTCATTTTCCATTTCAGTGAAACGCTTATGAGGAGTGACTACCCTTTCAGGGTTGGGCTAGTCCTCAAATTGCGCAATCTATGCGTGTATTGAAAAAGCCAGTTTTCCAGTGCCCATAGGGGCTTGTTTAGGCTGTGGAGAGTTAGGTGCTGCTAGGCATAGTCTAGTGGGCATCACGTCAATTGTGTCCACAGTACAAAGCAGTACAGTACAAAGCATTTGGCTTGAAGCTGCAGCCTGTACCTCATAAAATGCAGGGAAAGGGAAATACTCTGCAGCCTCCACTACAAAATCAGCATCTTCAATACCTTCCTCCATCACATCCTCCGCATACTCCCATCACATCCTTATAGTGGTAGAGAAAGCTGCTTTTGTCCAACATGATGCTTGCCTGAGAGGGAGCCAGGGTCAGATATAGCGTTATAATAATTTCTCAGGAACAAGCTTACAGTTGTCACCCTGAGCGTCTATTTGTGCCTGTGCTGAATAAGGGGATCTCCAGTGGTGTACCCACAGAAAGCAGATGGTGTTTTGCATGTCCAGATATAGGAGCTGATATAACCATAGTCAATTCTGTGACTATTTCTCTGTAGAAGATAGCAGCAGGAGTGTATCAAATATGCTGTGTGCAGTTTCCATGCAAAAGGCAGGTGGGAAGGCATCATCCAGGATGTGCGAGGCACTTACCTCATACTCAAGGCTAAGTCTAGCTAGGAGGAGTAAAAAAAAAAAAAAAAAAAAAAACTTTCAAATTGCTCACACCAATAAACATTAAAAGCAAAATGGCAGGGGGTACCACAACAAAATCAATATAAACGAATCCCTCTGCCAATAAAACCATAGTGTGCTATGCACCGAAGATATTAAAAACTAGGAACTCATGCCCATATACAGGCAAACCCTGTCTTACCTTATCCAGAATGCTGGGCCTAGTAAGTGTCCAGACTTTGCCGGTCATGGTAAGCATACCCCAAAGGGGTCTTCAGGGTCTGGTAAGACACAAAAATGGCCCACGGCCCTGGACCTGCATAGCACCCTGTAGTCAACTACACATGTTGCTATGTGTGTCAAGGTGAGTGTCTAATGCAGGATCCCATGCCCCAAGCAAACATCACAGGCCGGCCCTACATAGTTGGGTCTAGATACAATTCCCAGGGTACACGACCAGAGGGTAAAGGATCTGGTCAGTGTATAAAAGGAAAACTATTTGACGAAGAACAGGTCCATCACATAAGGACACTAGCAAAAAAACTGGACTTACAGTGTCAAATTACGTAATGATATATTCATAGACCATGGGTTATATGCAGCCAAGTCCTGTGACCTGTACTGTACAATTAAGATACAAAAATGAAATATATTGCAGGTGACTAGGCCTTTGATAGAGAGGCTGCATTTGTTTTTTCAGGATTTTTATCCTTTATTTTTACTTCATATATAACACACTGCCTTGTTCCTGAGTGGCTACACTCACTCATCGACTATCTATGGAGGAAGCCATGGCTTTCAGACAGTAATGTGTACTAACAATATAAAAGTACCCTGGGATCAACTATTAGATAAGCACCTGAATGACCACAACATACAGGGATATACAATGCAATATTGACATATCATCACACACATAGGTTGGACTTGATGGACTTGTGTCTTTTTTCAACTTCACCTATTATGCAACTACAAGACCATTTATCTTCCTTTCGTCACTAAAGCATGTTTCCATTTAAAAGTGGAAGCTCCGCTTATCTGTCTCCTTCCCCCCTCCGGTGCCACATTTGACACCTTTTGGTGGGGGGGTGGGGGAGGGGGTGTGCGGGTACCTGTTTTTGACAGGTACTCTGGCCCCAATTCTGTCAGACCATGGCGAAGTCTGTCAGAAGTTCGGCCCCCCCCCTCCTCCTTCCTCTGCTGCCAGGCCATGCGCAGTAGAGAACCGGCTGTGAAGCCGCAAGGCTTCACTGCCAGGTTCCCTTACTATGAATGGTGGCGGCAGCACCCGAAAGCCGATGAAAACATTGGCTGGGGTGCCGATATCGCTGGATTCCAGGACAGGCAAATGTCCCATTATTAAAAGTCAGCAGCTACAGTATGCGTAGCTGCTGACTTAATTTTTTCATGCAGAGGGCAGAACGCAGCTTTAACAAAAGCCACAATTTATACATGCAATCCTCCAATATGTTTGTAGTCAACCCCAATGCATCATTACCTACAATATCATTTTTTAGGGAAAGTAAGGGCTTTAGTTTGATAGCATACATGGACACATACATTTTTAATTTCACAGATTTTTATTGCAAATAAATAATGAAAAAAAGAGAACAATGCATTTTTTCTGTAATATTTTCCAAGGCAAAATTGATGTAGATCACTATCCCCTAGCTATTTACCCAATAATTAATCAACATAGTCTGCCATTTAAAGTATCACATAAGTGCCATTTTTATGCAGGGTAGCTGAATGGATAAAAAACTCATTTATATTTGCTTTTTACACAAGGGGAGTTTTACTCCCCAATCAATGCTACAGAGGAAATAAAATCAGTTTGTGTAAATCGGTACAACATGAAAGTGGTATTAAAACATAAAGCAAACATCATACTACAGCTTACTAATTCTTAGATGTGGTGGCTACATTATTTTTTTTATTTTTTAAAGCTCCTCTTTCTTCTATTTTCATCTCGTGATCCAACTAGGAAGTCGGTTTTTCAAAAGGATTAGGCTCTCTTGCAGATGTGTCAATTACAGAGATGAGACAAAAAACATTTGACACTGAAGCTTTTATAAAATGTAAAGCCTTTATCCCAAAAGAAAAAAACTGTTGCTGTAACTGCTTATAACGTGTTAGCTGGTGTTTGGCTTCAATTTGTTAGTGTATCGAAATCTTCTGGTCGATCTAACACTCCCCTCCCCCAGATTAACAATGCTGCTGTCCAAATTTGCAACTTGTGCTCCTTCAGGGTGGAGGCACTCTAATACAGGAAGTAGGTTACTGGCAAGTAAGGATAGGCTCAGGCGTGTTCGCAACTCCACGTGCCCGCCAGGAAGCTGACAATCCGCACCGCTAATCACAGGCAGTGAGACATTTCCCAATCTGCGGCTGTACAGATCGAGGTATGTCTCACTACCTGTGATTAGCTCTGCGGAGTGTCAGCTTCCTGGCGGGCACATGGAGGCGAACACCTCTGAGCCCATTCTTACTGGGCAGATCACCAGGTGAAAACAGAGGGAAACAAAAACTAAAAGAATAAAACTGATGCAGCCACAACATCTAATGACTGGGTTTAATATAATTTTAAGATAAATGGGATTGAACAGTGTTGACTGACATATTCAAAGCTTTATATAGCTTTTTATATCCTTTTTCATCTTTATAAAAGTTCCATTACCTTGTTAAGCAGGTCTTTTGAGTTTTTTTCTGCTCTCCATGGCTCAGTATCTAGCCTGCTCAGTGCATCCACACAAGAGACAACAAACTCATTGAGACCCCTTTCACACTGAAGGTGCTTTTGAGGTGTTTTAGCACTAAAAATAGCACCTGTAAAGCGTCTCTCAAGCCTCCACAGTGTGAAAGCCTGAGTGCTTTCACACTGGGGCGGTGTGCTTGCAGCACAGAAAAAAAAGTCCTGTAAGCAGCGTCTTTGGGGAGGTGCAGGAGCGATGTATACACCGCACCTAAACTGACCCTTCCATTGAAATCAATGGGCAGCGCTTCGGCAGCAGCACTTTTCAGGCACTTTAAACCCCTTGTTAACTCCTCCTTTGGGGTTAAAAGCACCCCGCTCCCACCCGCACAGCGCCGGTAAAGCGCTGCTTTACTGCTAGCGTGGGGCGGTCTTCAGTGTGAAAAGGGGTTTGACTATTCACAGACACTAATTGCAGTTTAAAAAGCCACAGATGTGGGAAATTAACCATTAATTGATGTTTTACCTGTGTCACCTTGTGTGTCTTTACCAAGGCCAAACCTTCCAGGGTATGTAAACTTTTTATCAGGGCCATTTGTTTGATTTCCGTTATTATTCTGATTTAAAAAGTAGCCAAATAACTATGTGGGAGTAAATGGTTTCATATCATCACTATCCTTAAATAAAAGACATTTTTTTGGCATGATCAGTCATATTGTCAATATCAATTCGAAAATCTCACAATTTCTACCAGGGTATGCAAACTTTTGAGCACAACTGTATACATACAAAAATATGGTTACTTTTTTTTTTTTTTTTTTACAAAAGCAGGCGCACTGTATTTACATTCTGTGCTACAGAATGGTCTGTGGCAGAAAGCCCAGTAGCTGGCACTTGGAACTGTAAGGGAAGTGATTTTTGTCTGTTAAATGGGGCAGCCATCTTAAAGTGGTTTTTAAACTAGACAAAAAAACATCATGGCGCACGTGAGGGTACCAAAACACATCTAAAAGTCTATAACGTCCAGAAATTTATGTATGTGTATATATATATATATATATATATATATATATATATATATATATATATATATATATATATATATATATATATATATATATATATATATATATATATATATATATATATATATATATATATATATATGCACAGCAGCATTAGTGGCAGCTCGCTTGAGAGCGAAGCAGTCTCTGAAAGAACATTGGAAGAAAAACAAGGTGCACCAAAATCGTGCAGCAGAAGATGCAACGAATGGTATATTTAATTAAAATCAGCTAAATGGCTATTCACATTAATATAAAGATTAATAGGCATATAACAGTATAATACCGTGGTCACTCAGTGGGACCCCGGTGGATGGTTGTGTGTGGATGTTATAGCCATTTAGATCTGATGAAGAAGCGGATGCTTTGAAATGTTATCGCTATGATCAGACGTCACTTTCAATGCGATTATGAGTGTTCCATGCTGGTTCCAGGACGACAAGATGGATGTCCTGCCGGTTGTTCCTCTCTTCTCGGGTTAACATCTACACACCACCATTCACGGGGAACCCGCTGACTGACCACAGTATTATACTGTTATATGTTATACTGTTATACTGTTATATGTCTATTGATCTTTAGATTAATGCGAGTAGCCATTTGGCTGATTTTAATTAAATATACCATTTGTTGCATCTTCTGCTGCTGTTTTTCTCCTAAAATGGTTGTTAACCTCAGACATTAAAAATGAACAAAGCACATCCCTCTATAGCGTGTACTTGTCTTATTTAAAAGTGTCACTTCTATCAGCATGCATCACTTATGACAGGGGAGTGATCTCCAACTGATTGACAGCCTCAGATCTGTTCCTGTGTGCTGTGTGAAGGGAGTGTGTCCCTCTCCTCCAATCAGCTCTCAGATCTCTCCTCATTAAGCTCTGTAGAGTGTGATTTCAGCTCTCCACCTAATTTTTTCTGAACTCTCAGACAAGCTTTGAATATTCAGCACTTTAAACAGATGTAGACAAGGAGGAGGAGGAGACTGCAGATAAACAAGTACAACTTGTGTAGGTGGGTTGGTTTCATCCCTGTGTATCACCTGAGGCCAGTCACTTCACTAGGTACATGTAAGATTTTACAAACCACTTTAACGCTTCCCGACCGCCTCATGCACATATACGTGTGCAGAATGGCACGGGCAGGCAAAATCCCGTACCTGTACGTGATCCTTTAAATGCCTGCCCGTGGGTCGCGTGCGCGCCGCCAGCGGCGCGCTCGTGACCCGGTCGGGAGCTCTGTGACCCCGGCCGCGGGACCAGCGGACCCGATCGCCGCTGGTGTCCCGCGATCGGGTCACGGAGCTGAAGAACGGGGAGAGATATGTGTAAACAAACCTCTCCCCGCGCTTCCTACTCTGCCTGTCATTGATTGGCTGTTCCCGGTCCTCGGGAAAGCCGATCAATGACGTCAGACATCAGCCCCGCCCCTAATGTAAAAAACACACACACACACACACACACACACACACACACACACACACACACACACGTCACAGCCCATAAACCCCCCCCCCCCCCCCCCCCCCCCCCAGTGGTTGACCCCTTCACTACAACTGTCATTTATACAGGAATCAATGCATTTAAATAGCATTGATTGCTGTATAAATGACAATGGTCCCAAAAATGTGTCAAAAATGTCCGATGTGTCCGCCATAATGTCGCAGTCACAATAAAAAAATCGCTGATCGCCGCCATTACTAGTAAAAAAAAAATATTAATAAAAATGCTATAAAAATATCCCCTATTTTGTAAACGCTATAACTTTTGCGCAAACCAATCAATAATCGCTAATTGCGATTTTTTTTAACCAAAAATATGTAGAAGAATACGTATCGGCCGAAACTGAGGAAAAAAAAATGTTTTTTTATATATTTTTTGGGGATATTTATTATAGCAAAAAGCAAAAAATATTGCATTTTTTTCAAAATTGTCGCTCTATTTTTGTTTATAGCGCAAAAAATAAAAACCGCAGGGGCAATCAAATACCACCAAAAGAAAGCTCTATTTGTGGGAAAAAAAGGACGCCAATTTTGTTTTGGAGCCACGTCGCACGACTGCGCAATTGTCAGTTAAAGCAACGCAGTGCCGAATCGCAAAAAGGGGCCTGGTCCTTTGGCTGCCGATTGGTCCGGGGCTGAAGTGGTTAAGGTTGGTCAATTTAAAGTGTTTTTAAAAAGGCAAGAAAAAAATATATATTTTTAAAAAATGACAAACCTGTTGTTATAATTACCTGCTCTGTGCAATGGTTTTGCACAGAGCAGCCCCAATCCTCCACTTCTCAGGTCCCCCGTCAGGGCTCTGGGCCATGCCGAGTACCCCCAAAGCAAGTCACTTGCTAGGAAGGCGCTCTTGTGTGCTCACTCTCGAGCCCTGCTCTCTCTCCTCACTTGCTGTGATTGATAGAAGCAGGAGCCAGCTGCATCTCAGCCAATCAGAAGAGAAAGACCTGTGAGAGCCTTAGCTCTCATGCACATTGCAGGATCGAGATCAGGCTTAGGTAATATTATTAGGGAGCTTTTGGAGGATATGCACACTGAAGGTTTTTTTACCTTAATGCATAGAGAGCATGAAGGTTAAAAAAAACCTTCAGCCTTTAGAACCAGTTTAGTCAGTTAGTTTAGCCACTGTTGTGTTCTACCTATTGTATATTTTTCTACTTTTGCATTATTGTGGAATCTAACTTAATAGTGTTACAGCCCCACAGTAGCTTGTTAATGTTAGTACTTTGTATGTCCCTCTGTCTACCCCTGTAATTCCTCAACTATATAAAAAAAGTATTGGGCATTTGCATGGAGTTTAGCTTTAAGCAATCTGCTTGCTGTTTTTTTAAAATAATGAAGTAAAGCAGCGCTCGATTGCCCACTATGTCCTAGCAGCTGTTCCTAACCCAAACAAGAAGATTTCCTCTCTCTTATGCTTTAAAAAACACACTTTAGCTGGAAGATGAATTTCCTGTTCCCCAGCCCTGAAGAGTATTCTCCATCTATTCTTCTGGATTAACTCCCAGTGTTCTGGTGACATAAAATTCTGGTATCACAGACACTACAGTTGATTCTTCAGTGAGATGTATACAGAATGTTAGCCTAAAAAGGCAAACAGGAAGTTCAGCTCAAAACAGACACAGACACTTGCCCACTGTGCCACATCTAGGGTAGGGGTTCACAGACCACAGTGAAAATATGCCTCACTCTATCCAAAACAATGGAGGTAGGATTCCATTTCAAGGGTTTTCTGTTTCAGCCACATTAATTTTCATAACTGCACTAGAAAGGAAATTAAATATTGGAATCTCTCTGACCATTATGGATAATAAACCCACTTCCCTGGTACTCCACATTGATAAAGAAAAAAAAATCCCTATATTTGCAGCATATGGTTCTCAATGTGTTCATTACTAGCAATAGCTGCTTGTACTCACCTGACTGTACAGGTTTTGCCGTATTAGTCTTCATGCCAACATCATTTTCTTTCATTTGTGGCTTATAGGTACTCTTATGAGTATACTTCTTAGATTTTGAAAGCGGATATTGACCCGATTCTCCATGACTTTGCTGATATCCCCCATGGAAATCCTTCTGATAGCCACCTTCATGGCGGCCTCTCACGCGATAAGTTTGCTCTCTGGTATCTCTCTGCTCATGATATGGTTGGTTTTCTTCGTGATATTGTTGGTCTTCTCCACGATATGGCCGGTCTTTTCCGCGATATGGCCGGTCTTTTGCACGATATGGTCGACTTTCTCCACGATATGGCCGATTTTCTTCATGATAATCATGGTATGTGGACTCTTGATATTCCATATACTGGCCCTCATCGTAATTTCTGTCATGGCTTGCATTATGATTATGCTGCCCATAATTGTTATGGTCTCTGTAAAAAAGAAATAAAATGATTATTACTTTAAGTAGAATCAGGAATTTGTCCCGCCACCTCTGGCACTAGGCTCACTACTGTCACATGTAAACACAAAAGCCGGCTTCTGTGTTTAAAAGTAACAGCCTACCTCTCCCAGCAGCTCCCACAGAACCATCCCTGTCCTGCACTATCCATATGACAGCGACAGAGGGACAGAGGATTTACACACCCACACTAGTTTCCTGAACCCCTCACCCCCAGCTTGCACTCTCCTACTGTAAGTTGTAGCTACTCTTCTGCAGCAGCCCATCTCTCATGTTCTTAATAGCTGAGGGGGAAGGATTTTGGGGGAAGGTAATTTTTAACTGGCCTGTGAGAAATGCACTTCTGAACCCTGCACTCTTGCATAGCACACGCCTAAACTCTGCACCCAGGGCTCAATGCAATCCTGAACAATGCACCATGTGCGTAGCTCCTTCAACCCTGCATCCTCAAATCTTTCACCCTGTGCATAGTAATGCATTCCAGAACCTTGCACCCTGTGCACAACACACTCTTGAACTCTGTGCCTAGTGCATTACTCAACCCTGCACCCTGCAACCCTTTCATTCTTTGCAAGATGGACTCCTAAAACCTGTGTGAAAATGCACTCCTGAACCCTGCACCTTGTGGTGTGGTGTGGTGTGTGTGGGGGGGGAGAAGGGGGCAGTCTTGGCAAGTTTCTGCACTTATTGCCAATGAAAAAGCCCTGAGTAGAATAAATGCCAGAATTAACATCAAAAATTAATTTTATAAATAAAAATATGAATTCGAATGAATATATAGAATGAAGAGAATAATATATAAAATTAAAAAAACAAAAAACACATGAGATGTTTGTTTCAAGACTTTGCAAATATCTAGAAGCCAGATCAAAGGGGTAACAAAAAGGCAGTTTATCTGAGCTGCACAAACCCACTGTAAACACAAAGTATTTCTATGCATATTCTGAAAAAAATATACATCATGATGTTAAAAATTTGTGCCATGCAGCAGCATAATACAAGGTGTACGCTCAACAGCACCCTTTAACCAGTCTGTGATGCACAATTGTATATTACAAAATCTCTGAGACAATGAGGGTTATTCACGAAAGGCAAATCCATTTTGCACTGAAAGTGCACTTGGTAGTGCAGTCGCTCTAAATCTAAGGGGTAGATCTGAAATGAGTAGAAGCTCTGCTGATTTTATCATCCAATCATGTGCAAGCTAAAATGCTGTTTTTTTTTTTCCTTGCATGTCCCCCTCGGATCTACAGCGACTTTACTTCCAAGTGCACTTGCAGTGCAAAGTGGATTTTCCTTTAGTAAATAACCCCCAATGTCTTGCCTTTGGCCTAGATTTTTCAATGTAAAACATTTGTAAATCACTATGGAGATACACTCACCTGTTTAATTGCTTGGTAACACAAATTGCTTATCAGCCAATCACATGGCAGCAACTCAAAGCATTTAGGCATCTAGACATGGTGAAGACAACTTGCTGAAGTTTCAAACCGAGCATCAGAATGGGAAAGAAAGGGGGATTTAAGAAACTTTGAACATGGCATAGTTGTTGGTGCCAGATGGGCTAGTCTGAGTATTTTAAAAGCTGCTGATATACTGCAATGTTCACACACAACCATCTCTAAGGTTTACAGAGAATGGTCCGAAAAAGATAAAATATCCAGTGAGCGGCAGTTGTCAGAGGAGAATTGCCAGACTGATTCAAGATGTTAGAAAGGCAACAGTAACACAAATAACCACTCCTTACAACCAAGGTATGCAAAATACCATCTCTGAATGCACAACAAATCGAACCTTGAAGCAGATGGGCTACAGCAGCAGAAGACCACAGCGGGTACCACCCCTGTCAGCTAATAACAGGAAACTGAGGCTTAAATTCACACAGGCTCACCAAAATTGACAAAAGAAGATTGGAAAACCATCGTCTTATGAGTCTCGATTTCATCTATAAAATTGGTGGTGGTGTAATGGAGGAAGATGAAACTGATCCCATTAAAATACAATGGTAGTTCCTGGTCCCCACCAAAAGAGGCAGTATAAGGATGGGAATCCCTGGTTCAATATACATTATATAACATTTTAATACACGCAATATTAAAAAATGAATATAGATTATTAAATATAAGAAACCAGCTGTAAATCCCATTGAGAGTCCTTGAGGGTTTTAAGTGTGATAACCAAGGATTGAACTGGATTGGATATCCTAAGATGGCGGTAGTGTATAAAAGAGGGAGGGACGTGTCCAGTCATGTGACCCCTAATGACGTCAGACAATCTTGAGTGGCACGTCACTTCCGCCAGTAGTGGAACACAGGTGGATCGCATATCGGCGCCCCTGCAAAAATCATGAGCTCTGTTAATATTTTATCTATTGTAAGTTGAACCTGTATATCATGTAATTTAAATAAACATCCTCCTCTTTTTTTTACAGTTTTTGGGAAATCTAGTTTGTGTGCAAGTTTGCTGGCCCAGCTGCATCGGAAACGGCATCATCACTTATCACTTATCACTGTTTAATGTGACTACCTGTAGTGGGGGGTCGTGCGAGTCAGGTGAGTGGGCTGTGTGTCTGGTGTTGGTGGAGGAGAACAGAACACTGATGTGGAGCAGATAAGAAGACAACAGATAATTCACCATTTGCATTAAGTTGGAGACATCTGGTAGCTGTATATGGACAGGACATTGCACTGAATGCACTTTAATTAATCTCACACTTGGTTTGATTTGATGTATGAATTGTTTTTGATGAAATTGTTGAGGAAAACGGTTGATAAAATTTTAAAATTTGGGAGCGCGGTTTAAAAAAACACTTATTAATAAAATATTTATCACTCATAGGTTTCTCACCTTAAAAAAGGGCAGCTCCGTCAAGATTGCATTAGTATGCACAGAACATGACATTGATTTATTGCACAGGTTAAGGGAGATTTCCTAAATTTATCACATAAACAACGAGACCAAGTGAGCTAGCCACGGGAGGCTGCCGGGATAACGGGACAACTGTGTCCAACATGGAACCAGTGTCCCCAATGTCAAGGTGCTCAGAAAGGGGCCCATAAACATCTGCCAAATGCACAAGCCAGGGCAGGAAACCACACCAAACCGATACCAGTTCCCCAAGTAGTGGAGGACCGACATGACAAGGTGACAACAGTTAATATGAAATCAAAAATACTAAAAACAGGGACAAGGGACGTTCACAGATCAGAACTATGTCACAATCCCCCAAAAAACCTGAGGCTCCCTCCCTCAAGTTTGCAGTGTCATGCTGCTTGCACTGCCTGCACATTGGGGGCCGCCCTGCGCCCCACGATGCCACCAGTGGCGTCGCACCCGGGTGATACCTGCCAGAGGGGTGACATGCGTGGGTAGCGGCACTGCTAACACTGCTTGCTGCCCTACACTGATCTGGGTCTCCCAGCTGTATCCCTCAGCGGAGCGGACCGAATCTGCCTCCCCCTCCTGTTTACAGCCACACAGGAGAAGGAGGAACCAGAGGGACAAACACTGCTCTGTATATCCATCGACGCTGTTCTGAGGTCTGTACACTTTACTTTTATATAGATGGACGTGTGCAGGGGGGATGCTATGGGAGGGGAGAGGGGGATCTATACTGGTGGAGTGGGTCTATATTGATGGGGGGGGTCTGCACTGGGGGGGTGGTCTGTACTGAGGGAGGGGGTGACACCCATTTTTTTCCTGCACCGGATGACACCAACCCTATTGACGTCACTGGATGCCACTAGCGTTGAGGCAGCCAGCTGTAGTAGTCCACAGGGAGGCAACGGGGCCGGGAGTGCCACTGATTCAGACCCCCCCCTGATGTATGGTCGAGAGAAAGAGGTTGTAGGAGTTCAGAGTGGGAGCGGCAGCGCTGAGATCCCCCGAGTGCTGATTGTATGTGCGGGCGGGCTGACAGGTAGATCCTTTGGCTTTTCCCAATGCGATGCCTGTGTGTATTGTCTGACAAGGCTGCATTGATGAACACTGACAGGCTGCACTGATGGACACTGATAGTGTCCATCAATGCCCACCATTGCAGCCTATCAGTATCCATCAGTGTCCACCAATGCAGCCTATCAGTATCCATCAGTGTCCACCAATGCAGCCTGATAGGCTGCACTGGTGGGCACCGATGGAAACTTATGGGCATCGATATGCTGCCAGGTGGGCACTGATAGGCTGCACTATCAGTGCAGCCTATCGGTGGCACTTATGGACACCGATAGGCTGCAATAAGCTGTGATGGACACTGATGGGCTGCACTGGTGGGCACTGATGAGGTGGCACTGGTGGAAACTGATAGGCTGCACTGGTAAGCTGTACTAAAGGGCACTGGTAAGCTGCACTAGTGGGCACTGAGGTGGCACTGGTGAGCATCATTGAGGGGGCACTGAAAGGCTGCACTGATGGGCATGGATAGGCTGCACTGATTTTTTTGGGGGGGCAGCATTTTATTCTTGGACCCAGGCAGCACAATGTCTCACGCTTCCTGACGACGTCACCGCAAAGAAACGTACGTCGAGGCGCATCCCGGTCACGTTATACACAGTGAAACTTCCGGGTCCTCCAGTGGTGGAACGGACGCCAATCGTGCAAACGGTCAGTTCACAGCACACCCGGCTGGACACGCTTGTTCCCTTCAGTGCCGAGGCAAGGCACTTTTAAAGTAGGAGGCCATTTGGCCGTTTTTATTTTGTATGTCTCGAGTTTTATTAAAATGTTATTACGCTATGGCCCCCGCTTTGCTTGTATTTTTTCTGAGCATCTGTGGATGGAGTCCTCATTTCCTGGTATATGCAAAATTGGAATCTCCCATCAAAGGCGGCAGTTCCTCAATCTGCCAAAGCTGGACCAGACCTGTCTTTTTAATTAAAGGGGTCATGGTGAGTTGGATACCTACTATCTCCCACCTGGTGAAGCGTTGTTGTTTTCCTCTTCAAGTGGTGATGGTTTAACAAATCTACTCACTTCAAGGAATCCTTTTCAATTATATGGACTTTCTTTTAAATTCACTTTTTTATTATCTTATGTTATTAATTATGTTTGTAATGGTGTAATTAGGTATTTTGTATACATAGCACTAGTGCACTTTATATTGGGTTAATTATTACCAACATGTTATAGCGCCCCCTTATTTCAAAGTCAGTTTTGCACTTTGAGGGGAGCAGCTTTCTCACACCAGTTTAGTTTATTATTATTTTTTTGCGCCGAGTTCACCTATTATAGGTTTATTCACTTTAATGTCTTGGGCCAGCCTTGCCAAAAGGTTGTGAAACAGAGACCCAGCGCAATAACCTAAAATGATAAGATAGTAGAAAACCCAAAAAAGGAAAAAAAAAAAAAAAAGGAAGGAAGGAAGGAAGGAAGGAAGGAAGGGAGGATCAAAAGACGCATTTTAAAGCCAAATCGCGATCTCAGCCCAAAAAGGGTCTGTAGCTCAACTCATTAAGCCCAGGAGTAGCAGTTCCGCCAAGGAGCTGGAACAGCAAGTCTCTCATTGCAAAAATGACCTTATCCCAATCACGGTCATGGGAGTCCTTAAGGATATGTTCCAATCCCGTAAAAGAAACGTGAGAAGTATCAGAATTAGGTTTAATACCCATGTGGCGGCTGATGACCTTGCAGTTTTCAGAATAATAATAGTTCTCAGAATAATAAACGCGATCATTAATTTTTGGACGAAGTGTCCGATTGTCTTACATAGTTACATAGTAGGTGAGGTTGAAAAAAGACACAAGTCCAACCTATGTGTGTGATTATATGTCAGTATTACATTGTATATCCCTGTATGTTGCGGTCCTCATGTAAATGGCCCCGAATGCACAGAGCATCAGATCAAAATCAATGTAGTCGGGGTAGAATAATTCCTCATTCGGAAGGGTCATGAATCCTATCTCATTAAAAGGAGAAGTTTAACTTTTTCTTACCTTTTATAAATGCACCAATAGTACTATCCAAAAAATATGCATTTATAAAATGTAGATATGTGCAATTACTGCGTTATCTTGAGAAAGGAGAGATAGCTGCTAACACTGCAATGTGACAAAATTGTATGGGTAATAAAAGTGTAGCGCTAGAGGAAACAGAAAATAATAACGGTCATATAATGAAGAGGACTTTGTTAATAAATAAAGTGGCAACGTGCCAAAATAATGCGAATGAACATTAATATTTCTGGCACACAAAGTGCCAGCATGAATGTGATAATTGTGCAAATCATACACTGAAAAATCACCAATATTATAAAGTGAAGAAAGAAAAATATAAAACAAGTAGATAATGAAAGTTCATCCAAATCCAAACATGGAAATCACCCAGCTGCAGTGAAATTAAGTCTGGGATAGAAAGTCTATATGATGACAATGGATGATCCTAGCTTTTTCTAAGGGTCACCTAAGTTGTGCATCCACCACCAAGGAGGGGAGGGTAGGTACTTTTACCGGAATGTGTGGACTCTAATCCCTGAAAAATCAGGAATATAATGGTCTGCCCAGTAGAAGATGTGTCCTATTTTGTGCTGTGGCAGGACTCTTTGTGCATCCTTGATGGTTTATGTACACCACTGCTGTGGCTTTGTCGCAACAGTAGCTGACCCCAGGTGGCCCTAGAGTTGTAAAGTCCAGTTAATGAGGGACAAATTTCCAATGCGTTGGACAACTTGGGCTCTTCCTGCATCCATTAACTCTTTGACAGGACAGAGAACTCACCCTCTCCAGAGAGCCTTGCATGCATGTATAGATCTTCCAGTCAAGGTGCAAGTTTTCATGTGCGAGGTCATCTGGAGATGTTTCGGTAATGTTTTAGTGGCAGTTTAAATTTCCAAAAGTCCATACCAGGAATCATTGTTTGCCTTGTTATGGAAAAATACAGGTGGGTCCATTGTGGATAACCGTATTCACAACTTCACCTGTTCCTCAGAGAATGGATAAAATGGTAAAGAAATATAGAACAGAGAAGACTGTCATGCTGTTTCTACTGTAACCAGTATAAAATTAAAATTATTATTAAGCGAAAAGTTTTGCAGAATGCCTGTGAAAACTCAGTAGTTTGGCTGCACTGCTGTCAAAGGATTTGGTTCCACAACTTTAAGTCTGCAGTCAGCTAGGATCAAACTGTCTACATTAGGGGTGTCCAACCGCTGGCACCCTCTGATGTGGTTTTCTGGGATGGTGGGTTGGCAAGTCAAGATTGTGGGTTCCCAACCCGCCATCCCTGAGCATCAGCGTGAAGAACAGAGCTGGCACTAGAGGAAGCAGAGTCGATTCTTCCTTTATAGCGCGCATTGATACCAAATGTACTCCGCCTGTGACAGGAGGCAGCGCGATACAGGAAGCATCGGCTCTGCTATCTACTGCAGCTGCATGCTTCCTTCCATGATGCTTGGGGATGGTGGGTTGGGAACCAGCTAGCAATACCCGCCCTGGAGGACAGCAGCAGCCAGCGATACCTGCAGGAGGTCAGTTGGTGTACAGGTACCGCAGTGCATCAGTGTGAAAGCAGCCTTAGGCCCCTTTCACACTATCAGTCTGATCGGGTCTGCATTTTAGGTGGGCCCAATTGGACCCTCCTTTCACCTCTATAGAGAGGCAGATGTAAATGGACTTGTGTCTGTTTACACCCGCCCAATCTGATCCACCATAAAAAAAACAGAAGGGGAGCCATCCCCTTCTGTCTAGGCAGATCGCATTGGAGGACCCATAAAGCAGAGCGGGCTGTGTCTGCTCTACATATGCAGAGTGGACACGGACCTGTCATCTGCCCGCTCTGCTCATTGTGGCCCGTGACCAGTTACCAAGTCGCTAAAATGGCCCTCGCTCCTTAAAAGGCTGGCCTCTCCTGGTCTACATCATCTACGGGGTGAGGTGGGGGAAGAGTTGTATCTTCTGACATTTCCAGTTAACTTAGAGAAGAAAAGGAATCTCCATGTGAACTGTGTACAACAGCTGAGGCCCTTTCTGGAACCCCAAGGTATTCATTTGAGGCCTGGACCAACATCCTAGCCAGTTTAGATTGGAAAATCTTCAGCATAAATGAGTTACTGTTGGGAACAAGATACTGTAGCTCAATGTTTAACATTTTTCCAGTCAAGGCAACCTTTAACCACCTCAGCTACGAGTGGTTTTACCTGCCTCTTGACCAGACCATTTTTTGCTATTAACACTGTGCTGTTTTTGAAATTTCTTTTTTTAGCAAAGATTCAAGTGAAATACAAAAATTGACCAGGTACATATAGTCATAATAGGTAAAAAGTAAAATTGTGCAGCGCTCCAAAAAAAATAAAAAATTACAAATTCATGTATATACAAACTAATGTACACTGTGCAATGACCGCAAAGACTAATGATAATGAAAAAGAGATGTGAAATTCACACCTAAACTAAAGTCCATATGCCATCATATAAAGGTTGTTTTGAAACCTAAACACAACAGTCTTTGACTAGACAGTGAAAACAAATTGTGTTACTAGAAGTGGGATTCCACGTGACATTAACGTTGAGGTGAAGAGACAGACAATAGAACCACCACCGGTTAGTGAGGAGGCTTACTGGAGTGAGTAGACTCAAATGGGCATATGTTCAGTGAGTCAACAAGGCTTATGGTGCAACCACCAAAGTATTGGACCTCCACATCTGGGCTCCAGATCAAGTTGTAAGACAATCCAATTGGTCAAGAGAAGCAGTCGTCAGAAGCAGCCAACTTGTCAGACCAAATCCGCTCAAGTGTTCAAAATAGCATGACCAAGAAAGAAAATACTCCACATAGTGTGAATCCGTATAAACATAAAACGGTTCATAAAAGAAAAAATTGGAAACACTCACATTTAGAAAGTGGATCAAGCGCTTAAAATTGAGGTTTGTGGGTAACGCAATGACATCAGCAGGGCTCGTTTTGACACGTTTCGTCTAAAGAGACATCATCTGGGGTATGAGCCTGCTGTAGTCACTGCGTTTATATACGTTATGAAGCCCAATAATGAGATTGCAAACCTGTGATCATAATTGATGCTTCCTGCATGTGGACACTGCACTTCCTGGTTTGGACAAAATGGCGCCAGGGCGTGCGTTCCCAGCCTCACTCTAGATAGAGTTGTAAAATCCATTGACATGTGAGGAGGCGGGCTTTTGCAAGCCAAGCCTCACTATGATCTGCATAGGAAGTTACCGGATCAGCTGACACACAGAGCGTCCTATGGGGACGTGGACATAAATCAAGCCTCATATACTCAAGGACAGCGTGCAGTTCAAGCCTCACTTTGAGAGGATAGAATGAGCAGACACATCCATCACGTCGTCAATGAAAAATACAATGATCAGCATTTGGCTCTCCACCTATAGGCGTAATGCGGTACATACCTCAATCTGAATAAACAGAGGTCAAAATATCAACCTTAAATCTAAACAGGAAGTGTAAACAGCCGTGACACCATCATGTATTTTGAAAAAAGCAACTAATCATATTAAACAGAAAATTTACTTAAAATGTAAAAACAATTTGATCACAGGACGGGTCTATACATTATCAAAATTGAATAGTAAATAAAATGTGAATACATTAATTGAAATTTAAAAAAAAAACTCTTGAAAAAAAATTAGTATAAAAATAATTTGATTAAAAAACAAAATAAATAAATTCATATGAATTACACCTTAGGCTCTATTAATGAATGCATTGATGTCTCATTCAATGTTAAGGCCCAAGAGGGAGTGGCATTGGAGCTCATAAATCCAATAAATTTTGAGTCGTGACACGCCCCTGGTCGTAGCCCCACCCCTCCAAGGGGGAATATACCCATCTATAATTAAAAAATTCCATACCTGTAGGATCTCTGTTATGAAACAGTTGATAACGTCTTGGGACATTATGTTTAGTGTCACCTTTCCTAATGAGAGCTATGTGTTCATTAACGCTGACTGAAAAGGCCTGAATGGGTTCTGGCCACATACTGCTTGCCACATGGGCAGGTCAGCAAAGAAACCACATTTTTTGTGGCACAGGTACAGAAGTGTCTTACATCGCCCTCGTGTGTTATGAATACATACAATGCACTTCTTACATGTAAAGTAGCCAATCAAATTATGGGGAAAAAAAGGACATTCTAACTGGGGGGTTTATGAAGTTAGGTGCAAATTTGCTCTGTAAAGATGGCAACTCCCTGTATATAACCTTAGGTTGGTCCAGCAGTAGGGGACCCAGAATTTTGTCCTTTTTCAAAACATCCCAGTGCTTACGAATTGACTTAATCTGCACATGTTGAGTAGAAAATGAGGTGATCAACGACCACTTAAAGGTTTCATTGAACTTATTAAACTCAGAACGGGGTTTCTCTCTCAGCAGGGAGTTTCTCTCTGTCTCTAATGCTCTCCGTCGTTCACCCTCAACTTCACTTTGATTATATCCTTTAATCAGGGAAGCTTTGGTTTTAGGACATTCGCCTGAATTTTGAAGGTTTCAGTATCAGAACAGTTCTGACGTAACCTTAGAAATTGGCTGCGCAGAACTGAACGGAGCCACGATCTATGGTGGCAACTGTCCACATGGATAAATCCGTTGCGGTCAGTTGGTTTAAAGTGGGTTTTAAATATGAATTGACCACCAACGACCTCAATGTCCAAATCCAAGAAGGATTATCCCTCCTGACTAGACTCATAGGTCAGAGAAATCCCCCTATTGTGATTGAGGAAGGTGAAAAATGAATCGAGAGAATCAGAACTGCCATTCCATACAAGGAGGATGTCGTCTATATATCTTGCCCAGACGACCAACTGGGGCCGCTGTTGGGCATAGACATCCTCCTCCCATTTGGCCATAAAAAGATTAGCGATGCTGGGGGCAAATTTGGCCCCCATTGCCACACCTTTCTGCTAAAGGAAAAAATGGTTATCAAACCAAAAATAATTGTGTTGAGTGGCAAACTCCAACAACTCAATGATGTATGCACTTTTGTGGTATGCAAGCATACAGGGAGGCCACATTGGCCGTGGCCATGATGTAGCCCCCCTGCACATCAACATGTGCCAACAGTCTAATGGTTTCACCCGTATCATTCAAATAGGAAGGTATATGCTTGACCAGTGGCTGAAAAAAAAAATAAATAGAAAAAATAAAGTCTATATAAACGCCCCAAACGCGAGGTAATCAAATTGATGACACTCACGATAGGGCGTCCAGGGGGGTGTGTAGAATCCTTATGGATTTTTGGTAGATAATACATAGTTGGGATCCTAGGGCTATAGGAACTAAAAATGCCTTTTCTTTCTTGTTCAAAATGTGCAGGGCGAACCCTTTATTCACCAGGGCCACAAGACTTTTCTTGTAACAAGTGGTGGGATTTTGTGGTAACTCTTTATAAGCATCAGGATCACTCAAAATTCTGCTCATTTCATTCTTAGTAGTCCTCTTTGTCTAAAACGACTATGCCACCGCCAATATCGCCGAGGCGAATGACAAGATCTTTTTTGTCGCAAAGGAATTCGAGTCCTATGTTTAACAAAGGTTATTTATATACCTTTTTAGGGGGCAATTTCTCTAGGTCTTTAAGTACTAAAGCTCTAAAGATGAAAATAGCCAGAGCTGTTTGTGTTGGAGAATTAAACAGTGATGGGTTTGACAAACCAGAATGTACAGTTCCTGAGGTAACTGCCCTAGATGGATTTCTAAAAAGGGATTGGTGACTAAATAGCATTGAATATAACATTTTCCTGATATACTTATGCATGTTAATAAATGTCCCAAACTTGTCCAATCTTTTAGGAGGGACAAATTTGAGGCCTTTATCGAGAACAATTTTTTCTTCTCTACCCAATTATTTAGTGCCAAGATTAAACACCCCCTGTGCAGCTATGCTCTCTTCTTTTTTCCGTTGTATTCTCTGCCCTCCTCTCAAACCTCTCTTAGGTCTGGGCCTCTTTTTTCCCTGTTGACGTGAAAAACCTGACCAACCATTATATTTGGATTGGAGTGGTATCTATATGCTGGATACTCGTATTCACCCTCTGTATGCAAGTATGAGTCCTCCTGATAGACATCACGGAGTGGAGAATATCTGTTATAGGTAGACACTGAGGGACGATTTGACCATTGAGTGTTATAATTATAAGGTACTGGATGGTCATAATGATATTCAGGTAAAGGCCTACGTTGTTGTCGACCCCGGTCATGGACAGTTGCGTAGATTTGTCTTGCAGATAATGAAACCAATATTAAAATATTAAAGCGATATTAAAGCCTTTTGTTTTAACAAACATGTTATACTCACCTGCTCTCTGCAGTGGTTTTGCACAGAGCAGCCCAGATCCTCCTCTTCTCGGGTCCCACACCGAAACTCCTGGCTCCTCCCCCCTGCCGGATGAAGGCACCCAAGCAGGTGCGCTCCTGAGCCACGCCTGTGTGTGTTTATCCATATATGGAGCTACGGCTTGGCCCTGCCCCCTCCGTCCTGACTGGCTGTGGTTGACAGACAATGGCTCCCGCTGCTGCCAAAAGCCAATCAGGAGTCCCCATAGAGGCAAAACTCTTGTGGACGCCACTGGATCAAGAGGGGGCTCAGGTAAGTATTAGGTGGGCTGCTGCACACAGGAGAAGGTAAACAATCTTGTGCCTTTACAACCACTTTAAATAAAAGTTAGCATACTCTGCAGTATCAAATAAACACAACATTAGTTTAGAACAAAGCAAAGTGGAGCAATGCTGGCAATAACTGGAAATGGAGAGTGGGTGGGCACCCGGACAAAAAACGCAAAAAAGACATAGTAGATTATCATGTCACTAAAAAAGGCAGACAGGGGGTGAGGAGGGATAGGAAGTACGGAAGGAGGTGCATTTGGAGGAGTAAACAGGGTGTGGCCAAGGGGGGAAGGGGCAGGAAGAAGAGAGGGGGGGGATGGAAAGGAAGAACGAGGGGGGTAGGAATAGGAGAAAGGACACAAGGTCACCCCTCTCCTAGATAAGGGAAGGCAGGGATTCACAGAGAGTTGGACAGCTCATTGGAGGTAGGTGTCGGAATACACAAAGTATTTCCAGGGTCTCCAAGTTTCAGTAAACAGCTCTTCTGTGTTGTTCAGTGTGGCTGTAAGGTCTTCCATGGCCCGGAGTTTGTTAACTTTAGCAAACCAGAGAGCTTTCGTAGGAGGGTCAGCATCTCTCCAGCGAAGAGGAATGCAGGCCTTAACAGCATTTTGGAGTTGTATAGGAAGAGTTTTTGCATTTTTTTGACTCACTGTCAAGTGCAACAGGCAGGCCTCCGGGTTGTCATGCAGGTCAACAGCGGTAAGTTGTTTAATGACAGTGGTTACATCTTGCCATACGGAAAAATACGGTAAACTTGGGTGCGGACCCGACCCTGTACCATCTGGTGAGGATTTTGTAGCTAGTCTCCTGAACTCTGGTTGCGATAGATGACTTTTGGGCAAAGTGGAGAATTTTCTCTCTTTCTCTGAATAGGAGTAAGACTCAGGCCTAGATCGGATTCCAATTTTGTGAGAAACGAGGGCGTATATTCCTCCCCGGGGTGGGTCAAGGAAGCATAAAGCAGGGGACAGAGAATGACGTACTGGTTCCCACCATGGCACAAGGATTCAAAGCCGGTAAGCAGACGGCAATGCCTGGGTTTCGGGAGCACCGCCAAAGAAAATAGCATAGTTGAAGTTCACCCCAGAAGTCCAAGGAAGTATCGGCAAGATGAGCGAGATCTGAAGAGATCAAAGTCCCCTCCAATGTTAGAAAGTCTGAGTGTAGCCTTGAGTTGAAAGGCAATAAAATTGCCCATGTGGAGGCCAGGAATGAATTCAGGGTTGCCCAGTATGGGAATCAAAAGGCAAGGGAAGTGGAGAAACTGGGGCGCTTTGGAACATTTCCTGGGAGACCTGTAAACTACTACCAAGAGTATGATGTACGCAAAGCTCCCTAGGCAATGGGGATGTAATCCAAGGCCAAATCATGCCTGTGCCCTGAGAGTCCTCCAATTCCATGGAAACCCATAGCTTTGCCTCATCGTGGCAATGCCAGTCGACTATCCTAGCGAGATGAACATCCGGAAGGGCAAGGCCTCCAGAAGACTTAAGTAAAGATAGGTTCTGCATGAAATTCCTGAACTATAGACGTATAGGAAGGGCTTGCAGCAAGTAGAGGACTCTAAGAAGCACCATCATTTTGAGAGCGCTGCAACGACCAAACCATGTCAGAGTTAGAGAGTGCCAATGTAATAGGTCTTCTTTAAGCTTAAGGAGAAGCAGCTGGCAATTAGCTACATATATCCTGGTCAGATCTAGGGTAATGTTTGTCCCGGGATATCAAATTGCATCGGCAGCCCATCTAAAAAGGAAAAGATGGCTGGAGACCCTGGATTATTTCAGGTTCCGCAGCACTGCGCTATTTTAACTAGCTTCGTAATTGTGAGGTCATGCAGCGCTGTACCCAAACAAAATGTATATACATTTTTTCCACACATATCTATAGAGCTTTTCTTTTGGTGTTATTTTATTACCACTGAGTTTTTTTATTTTTAATATATAAAATGAAAAAAAGACTGAATTTTGAAAAAAATAAATAAAAACGTCATAAAATTTAGGCCAAAATGTATTCTACTACAGGTCTTTGGTTTGCGTGAGAGTTATAGCATCTACAAGCTATGGTATCTATACTGGAATAACTTATTTTTACACTTCTAAGTGCGGTGATCAGAAACTTATAAATGGGACTGAGTGCAGTGGGCAATCTGACACTAACTGGGAACCAACTAACTGCCACTGAGGGAGTGGTCACAGGCTTTTTATATGTAATAAGTGTGCCACATTTTAATAAAGCAGTGTGATGTGTTTACCAATTCTTTCTCCCTGCCATTTTGTTTTCTGACATGTTAAAATTAGCCCTAACCCTCTAAAAAAAAAAAAAAAAAAACAGCACTGAGGTTAAGCTTGTGCCTGGGGAATAAATTTGCATGTTGACATAAGCATAGTGACAGATGAAAATTATTTGCCAGCATCTCTTGAATTATAAAAAAATAAAACATTTCTGGAGAGAGACATTTCACACATGCAAAAAACAAATAGTCAGCAAAGAATATATTGTTATTACTCATACCGATGATCCTGGTAGCCACCTCTGTAGGGAGCGGACTGGTGATTTCTAGGAGGAAAAACCTTAAAAAAAAAAACAGAAATCAAAAATACAACTATTTAACTGTATTCCCCCCAATGAACATGGTCAAACATACATGCAAAATTCAGATGGCCATACAGTATATTAAAATAGGAATGTAATTCTACATAACATTTGCAGTGGCACAGCTCAAAATTTAATAAAAACAATGCATCATTTGCTACAGAGCCCCCCTTAAAAGGGCAACATTTAGGCTGAAGTTAACCACAAACATAAAATGCTTTTGCCTGCAGGAGAGCTTCAGAGGGTGGGTGGGTGACAGCAGGGGCACTACTCTGCTGAACTACTATGCAGTCAGTGACCGTGAAAAAAGAAAAAAAACACCAGAGGGCGCATATACAAATGTAGCTTAAAATGATTTATTAAATGAGAAAGACAAATGCAACTCACAGACTATAAAATGCAAAGAACATGTTACAAGGACTGTGACATGTGCTCTGGATTTTATAGTCTGGAGTCAGGACCATTTTTAAGGCAGGGCAAAAGGAGAAGCTGCCCTGGGACCCATCATTATTGTGGGGCCCAAAGCAGCTGCCTCATACGTGCCAACTATCCCAGTTTAAATTCCCTCATCACTTGAAGTTTTAGTCCCATGCTGTGTCCCAATATTTCAGTGTAAAGTTCTGTTGCTGCTGCCCAGCTCTGCCCTATTGCCATGTACAGATAATTCACCTGCAAACCCTGTGTTTACATCTAAATAACCTGCATTGATATGTAAATAGCGGCAGCATTCATATGCATTTCATGTCCCCTTGAGGTCATATCTATCATCACTTCTGCTGACTGCTGCCCACTGGGGAGGTAAAGGAGCATGCTTGAAAGTCCTGCCTAAAACTATAGGCAGGAAGCCCAACATCAGCCTGTTCTACAAAAGGTAAGCAAATTGGAGGTGGAACCCTTCTTACAAATAACATGGTGCCACAGCACCCTGAATTTTGATGCATGCCAATACGCACATCTCAGTCGATGCATGAGGGTGTCATTAACAATTAATGGCAATGCTGTGTATGTGCTAAAGGGCAGCATGTTTCTGTAGTGTCAGGAAAGTGATTTTGCATGCATTCCCGACACACAAATGTGAACGTAGGCTAAATGTCTTGGTTACATTGGTGGTCAGTGTAAATCTCATTACATTGAGGCTTGGTGTACAATCCTTTCATTCACACTAGTGGCCAGTTGGAAGGCCCCCCCTTACATTGGTGGTCAGTGTAAATCCCTCTTTACATTAGTGGGTAATGTGAATGCTCCTAATACATTAGTGGTCATTGTAAATTCCCATTACATTGGTGGCTAGTGTAGAAACTCCTCTTTATATTGGTAATAGTTCAAAAGAAAAAATCCAAACTTGCATTTGTGGTCAGTTTTGAATCCTCTCTTACATTGGTGGTCCATGTAGAAGCCCCCTTTAAATTGGTGGCGAGTGTAAAGCCCCCTTTATTGGCTGTTGATGTAAAATCCCCCATCACATTGGTTGTCAGCGTAAATTCTTCATAACATTGGTGATCAGTGTACATTTCCCTTTACATTGGTGGCAAGTACAGAATTGCCCTTACACTGGTGGTCAGTGTAAATCCCCCCCTAACATTGGTGGTCGGTGTAGAAGTGTCACCTTACAATAGTGGTCAGTACAAATCTCCTCGGCAATGGTTGTCATTGTATATTCCCCCTTACACTAGTGGTTGGTGTAAATGATGTTATTATATTGGTGTCAGTGTAGAAATCTCTCTTTTCTAATGGTGGGTGGCGCAAAATCCCCTGTTACATGGTGATCAGTGCAAATTCCCCCTCACATTGGTGGTCAATGTAAAATTCCCCATTACATTGGTATAATCCCCCACTATATACTTGCCAATATAGTGTACTGCCTCCTAACTAATCCCATCCCCCCACCACTGATCCCATCAACCCCCCAGCTTTGCCACTGATCCCAGGATTCATACAAGTTTTCTGTCTATTGATGGGTCCCCCCCCCCAGTCCATAGTGTGCAGGCAGTGAGGAGATGATGTGCTGTAACCTTTAGAAACCAATCAGTGAGCAGTAATGCTGTGCACTAAGCTCTTGCAACCAATTTTTGAGTGGTAAGGATATGCAGTAACCTCTAGAAACCAATCAGTGCACAGTAATAATATGCAGGACCTTTAAAAACCTATTAGTGAGTGGTATAGATGTCCAGTAATCTCTAGCAACCAGTGAGCAGTGTTTGATCTACAGTAATCTCTAGCAAGCAATCAACAAGCAGAAGACACGTGCTGTAACCTCAAGAAAATAAACATTGAGCCATAGGCCCCTTTCACACTGGGGCAGGAGCGGCGTTGGCGGTAAAGCAGCGCTATATTTAGCGCTGCTTTACCGTCATTTTAGCCGCGGTATTCATGGTTAATAAAGCAAGCTGTATTAACCAATTGACATAAGCTAAAAAGTACTCCGACACAGGTCCTAAGGCCTTGTTCACAGGGCGATTTGATATGTGCTTCTAGCAGGGCCATGGGTTACTGGATAAGGGATGCACAGGTCTTCGATGAATCCCGATAGTTCCACAAAAGTCTATTGGGCCACAGCAGCTGCACGGACACAACTGCCACTACCAATGTGACATCAATGCAGGTGCATGGCCCCAAACACGCCCAGGGTGAGTTCAGGGAAACACACTCGCACCCACGCGGATGTCATATTGGGACACAGCGGTTGCATCTGTGCAGCCACTTTGTCCCAATAGACATGAATAGGACTACCTGCATGGGGATACACAGAAAACCTGTGCATCCCCGTGCAAGTAAACATAGCCCTGCAGGGGGCACGGATCAAATTGCCCTGTGAAAGCAAATCCACATTTTTTATATGTTGGTATACTGTCGCATACAGGTGGGTTTGGAAGCTGAAAATCAAAAAGGGCCCAACTCCATGTAGTAGCTACTATAACCCTACTCCTGCTTTAAAGCCCCATTTAGCTTGATGTCCTGATATGGAAAAAATAGGATTTTTATTATAGCTTACCTGTAAAATCCTTTTCTTGGAGTACATCATGGGACACAGAGCCCAAGTAATTACTTAATGGGTCATGGGCCACCTTCAGGTGTTGACACTGGTATACCCAATCAAGGAAGTTCACTCCCTATATAACCCCTCCTCCCTACAGGAGCACATCAGTTTTTGTATCAAAGCAATATACTTAAATCCCAAGAGGGGAGGGACCTCTATGTCCCATGATGTACTCCAAGAAAAGGATTTTACAGGTAAGCTGTAATAAAAATCCTATTTTCTTTATCGTACATCATGGGACACAGAGCCCAAGTAATTACTTAATGGGACGTTCCCATAGCAATGCTACTTGAGGGGAGGGAGAGACAACCCGCAGGGTACCCCCAGACTTGAGGACTTATACTGCTGCCTGCAGCACACTGCGCCCAAAGGCGATATCCTCATACCTCCTTACATCCACCTGATAACACTTTTGTCAATGTATGCACTGAAGACCAATTTGCGGCCTTACAGATCTGAGCCATGGAGGTCTGGTGACGCACTGCCCAAGAAGCACTAACTGCCCTGGTAGAATGCGCCTTAACTTGAAAAGGGGGAATCTTACCCCGTAATTTTAAAGTTTGAATTATAACTTGCCTAATCCACATAGCGACAGTGGATTTCGATGCTGCCTGTCCTTTCTTAGGACCCTCTGGCAGAATAAATAAGACATCAGTCTTAAGACTCTCAGCAGTTGTCTTTAAATAGATTTTCACTGCTCTCACCCAATCAAGACAATGTAGTGAATTTTCTTCCCCGGAACATGGTTTTGGAAAAAACTATGGCATGACAATATCTTGGTTCAAGTGAAAACCTGAAACCACTTTTAGCAAAAAGCCTGGACGAGGGCGTAACACCACTCTGTCCTCATGAATAATCAAATATACAAGAAAAAGCAGCCAACTTCGAAACCCTCCTTGCTGGGGATATAGCAACCAAAAATACCAGCTTCCTTGTCAGGAGGACTAAGTGAATATGCTGTATCGGTTCAAATGGCTGTTTTTGTAACACTGACAAAACCAAAGTTCAAGTCCCAAGGGCTTAAAGGTGATTTAACTGGTGGATTATTCCGCATCACCCCTTGCATAAAAAACCCCGAACTAAAGAATGCGTAGCAAGCGGTCTTTGAAATAAAATAGATAAGGCTGAGACTTGGCCCTTAATAGTACTCAAGGCCAACTTCATCTCTATGCCTAATTGTAGAAAGGCAAGAATTCTGCCTATGATATATCTCCAAGGTTGCCAACCCTTGGATTCACACCAGGAAACATAAGCCTTCCACACTCTATAATATATAGCTCTGGACGCTGTCTTCCTTGCATTAATCAAAGTAGAGATGGAAAAAGTGGGGTAAATACTGCGCTGTATAGGTATCGTAATTAAATATATGAAGCAGCTAACATTGCCAAAAGACTATCGGTGGGGTGGAAATGTATATATGTGTAAATGTAGCGCTAGAATAAGAAAAGTTCTTGTTGAGGAACTGGTGCTATTAATATGTGCTTAGGTACGATACATTATGCGCAAGACATGAAAATAGAGGGAATGGGACAATTTCCCGGAATATCCCCTATAAAAACATAAATAGAATTAAAAATTCTTATTTAGAGCATAAATATAAAAGATTACTCATGTAAAATTATTTATGCAATAAAACCCAAATAAAAGGGTTAAAAGAGTACACGTGATAAAATTGTGAATTAATACCAGGTGATTCCGTGATAAATATAATGTGTGATTACATAAAAACAGAAATGACTCGTATTGTAATAATCGTAAAACTCAAAATTGAGATTTAAAGTGCGGAGTGGAAAAAAACTATATAAATAAATATAGTGATGAAGTCCGTCTAAAAAGTAGTTGGTGAATAAAATAAGTGACATTAATTCAAGTCCATAAGAAAGATGATTGGTGGTCAAACAGATGATGCTGTTCAAACGGGTGTTCCCTGTGCCGGGTGAAGTGATAGTTGTCTGTTGGCAACTAAGCCTATAGGAATGAGGCTTACCGGAAATTTTGGACTTGAAGGGGCATATGCCTCACAAGTCGCAAAAGCTTATTGGTATAGGGCTGGCAGATCCTCGCTCCACACAATGGCTCCAAGATGTAACTCGATGCAGCATGGACCGGAAAAAGCCAGGAAAGTGGATGGCCGATGGAATATTGATGCCCATCCCCTATCGGCCATCCACTTTCCTGGCTTTTTCCGGTCCATGCTGCATCGAGTTACATCTTGGAGCCATTGTGTGGAGCGAGGATCTGCCAGCCCTATACCAATAAGCTTTTGCGACTTGTGAGGCATATGCCCCTTCAAGTCCAAAATTTCCGGTAAGCCTCATTCCTATAGGCTTAGTTGCCAACAGACAACTATCACTTCACCCGGCACAGGGAACACCCGTTTGAACAGCATCATCTGTTTGACCACCAATCATCTTTCTTATGGACTTGAATTAATGTCACTTATTTTATTCACCAACTACTTTTTAGACGGACTTCATCACTATATTTATTTATATAGTTTTTTCCACTCAGCACTTTAAAATCTCAATTTTGAGTTTTACGATTATTACAATACGAGTCATTTCTGTTTTTTTTTTTTTTCCAAATAACATTTTATTCGAGAAATGTACAGTACAAGTGAATCAAGCAGTCAAAGCAAGGATTATAACTTGTGCTATTACTCACAGTATGAAATCATAGGGGAAGGAGTAGCAAGAGGGGGCGGAGGAGAGGGACAAGAGGAGTTGAGAGGATTGGGAGAAGTACACAGAATTCATAGACCTATAGACCTGTGGGGGGCGGGAGGCAGGAGAAAAAAAAAAAAAGAAAACATTTAGGTCTAACTATACAATGTATCTAGTAGTCTTTGAGCTCCTCCTAAGTCCATGGTGTCTTTATTTCGATCTGTTCTTTTAGGAGGGTGGGAACCTGTGTACCTCGTAACGTAGGTGCGTTATATCTGCTTATAGGGGAGAGGTAGGAGTTATAAGAGAGGTCTTAAGAGGGTTAGAGAGGAGGGGGAGAGACAGCATGAGGGAGGAAGGAAGGAGTAGGGGAGGGTCGTCACCGTGGTGGTCTGTCCTGCCGGATCAGGTTTGGTTCTGGATTTCTCGGAGGTTCCAGGGGCTCCATACCGTATCGTGCGCTTCCAGCCTATCTTGCATCCTGGCGGTCATCTTCTCCATCAGCTCTACGTCTTTAATTCTGGCGTGTAGGGCTCCTGGGTCGGGGGGGCGTTTTTTTTTCCAATTCAGGGCTATAAGGCATCGTGCGGCTGTTAGTATATGTCTCATTAACTTCTTGCAGGGTGTGGAGAGTTGTGGGTGGGGTATGCCCAGTAGGAAAGATTTGGGGGTCATAGGGATGTGTGTTCCCAGGAGTTGGGTTAGTAATTGCTGGACTTCCTGCCAGTAGGGTACTATTCGTGGGCACCCCCAGTATATATGGTAAAGTGTGCCCCTGTCCTGCAGGCATCTCCAGCAGCAGTCAGGGGTTGCTGGGTAGATGGCGTGGAGGACAGCAGGGGTCATGTACCAGAAAAAAAGTATCTTATATGTGTTCTCTTTGTATAGGGTGCACATTGAGCTCTTGGCTGCCTGAGACCATATCACCCTCCACTGCTCCATGGGGATCTCCTCTCCTATGGCTCCCTCCCATTTTAGCATGTAGGCGTGTTTGCCTTTGGTTTCCATAGGGTAGGCATTTAATATCTTGTATATGTCTGAAATTAGTCCCTTCTGGGCTGAGCCTGCTAGGATTAAGTTTTCGAAGGGAGATGGAGGAGAGAAGAGAAGGTTGGGTGCTATGGTCTGGGCAAAGTGCCGTATCTGTAGGTAGCTATAAAATGCTCGGTGGGGGAGGTCATATTTAGCCTGGAGAGCCGCATATGTCAGTAGTTTGCGTGATCTGCGGTCTACTAGGGACCCTAAATGAAAGAGGTTCCGTGATGACCATGTATGGGACATTTGGTGCGTCAGGCTATCAGGGAGGTTAGGGTTACATACGAACGAGGTTAGGAGCGATCTTTCAGATGGGAGTTTGTGTGTTTTGGAGGTCCTTCGCCAGAGATGGCGTAGTTGGGTCATAGACCCTAGTAGGCGTTCGGGGGGGACTTCTGCACTCTTGCTCCACAGCAAGCTGTTAGGGTGGGCCGGGGCCATCCAAATTTTTTCAATCTCTGACCATTTGTTATACGACCTCTGGGTATACCACGAGGCGACTGCACGCAGTTGGGCTGCTTGGTAGTAATTGACGAGGTTGGGGAAGGCTAGACCTCCGTCTGTACGTGAGGCCATCATCACCGATTGGGGTATTCTGTGCCTCTTATGACCCCATGTGAATTTAAGTAGGTCTGCCTGCAGTCGTCTCAGTTGGTTAAAAGGTACGGGAATGGGCAGCGTTTGGAAAAGGTAAAGGAGTTTCGGTAGGATCGTCATCTTTACCGAGGCTATCTTACCCAGGAGGGAGATGGGGTGTTTCTTCCATTGTAGTAGTAGGGACCTTATTGAGGTGAAGAGGGGGGGGAAGTTCGCCTGATACAGTGACGCAAATTTTGGGGTTATATGTACTCCCAAGTATTTAAGGGAGGATGATTTCCAGTGGTATGAAAAGTTGGTTTGTAGTTGTGCAACTTCCGAGTCTGGGATGTTAATTGGGAGAGCTTCCGATTTGGTCTGGTTTATTTTGTAACCCGAGAGGGCTCCGTAACGATCAAGTTCTTTGTGGAGGTTAGGGAGGGAGATTCTCGGCTGTGTGAGGGTGAGGATGATGTCATCCGCAAACAGTGAGATCTTAAATTCCCTTCCTCTTACTGGTATTCCTCTTATGGCTGGGTTGTTGCGAATGTGGGCTGCTAGGGGTTCTACACATAGGGCGAATAGCAAGGGGGAAAGCGGGCAGCCCTGTCGGGTTCCATTGGAGATGGAAAACTGGGGGGAGATAGCAAAGGGGGTCCTGACCTGTGAGGTTGGGTTTGAGTAAAGGTGGTATATTGCTTGTAAATATGGGCCCCTGATTCCGATGTGCTTCATTGTGGCAAACAGGAAGGGCCAGCCCAGCCTGTCAAAGGCTTTTTCCGCATCTAGACTCAGAAGCAAAGCCTGCGAGCCCTCCCTGTTTGCCACGTCCACGAGGTCAATCACTTTCCTGGTGTTGTCCCCTGCCTGTCGGAGGGGGACAAATCCCACTTGGTCTTTATGAGTAAGGGAGGGGAGCACCATATTTAGTCGCAGGGAGAGTAGTTTTGTGAAGATTTTTAGATCTGTGTTCAATAAAGCTATGGGCCTATAATTGGCACACAGGATGGGGTCCTTGTCGGGCTTGGGGACTAAAGTTATAAAGGAACGTTGCATGTCTGGTGGTAGGGGGGTGTCCTTCAGAAAGGCATTGAAGAGTCTAGACATATACGGTAGGAGTAGGGGCAGGAAGGCCTTGTAGTACTCATAGGTCAGACCGTCCGGTCCTGGGGATTTGTGGGTTGGTAGGGCTTTAATGGTTAATTCTATTTCCTCCTCCGTGATTTGCGCATTTAGGGCTGTCAGGTCGGACTTCTGGATTTGGGCTACCCCGCTCTCTTCAAGGTATTGCTGTATGCGGTGAGAGATGTCTTGGGAGAGGGGTTTCCTCGGAATTTCTGGGTTGTTGTAGAGCTCTGTGTAGAACTCCGCAAAAACTTTAGCGATGTCCGCAGGATGGGAGTGGACAGTGTTATTTTTATCTCTGATTTGATGGGGGGTGGATAGGTGGGCGTTATCTTTAAGCTTTCTTGCTAACAGGGAGTGGGCTTTATTGCCTTTGTCATAGTATGTTTGTTTTATCTTAAGGAGGGCCCTCTCTACCTTGCCGTTGGCCAGGTCGCTCAATATCGACCTGAGGCTTGTAATTTTCTTGAGGAGCTTCAGGGATGGAGCGGCCTGTAGTTGGCGCTCCAAGAGCCTAAGTTCCCTTTCGGTTTGGAGTTTCGTGGAGTCAGCATTCCTCTTCATAGCCGAGGATAGAGCCATGCACTTTCCGCGGATCACGGCCTTGTGGGCCTCCCACAGCGTAGAGAGGGATATGTCAGGAGTGTTGTTCTCTTTAAAATAGTGTTCTAGTGTGGAGCTGAGTTCTTCCTTTGAGGGGAGGTGCTGTAGCAGGAAATTGTTTAGTTTCCAGTTACAGGGCCTGATGTTGGGGGAGCCCAAATCTAGGTTGATGGAGATTGGAGCATGATCTGACCAGGAGATTGGGAAAATCTGTGCTTTTTGTGTTATTCTAAGAGTGGGGTTGTTAACAAATAGGTAGTCAATACGGGAATGCATCTGGTGGGGGGAGGAGTAAAAAGTGTATTGTCGATCCTTTGGATGGAGGGCCCTCCATGCATCAAACAATGCGTGTCGCCTAGTAATCTGGCGGAATAATTTAGAGTCTTTTATGGCTCTAGTTTGGGAGGTCCGGGGGGTTGCCACCAGCCGGTCTGAGGTTGCCGAATGGGCCAGATTAAAGTCTCCTCCCACCACCAGGTAGTTATGTACTGTCTTGAAAAGTCTGGTCAGTACTTTCGTAAGGAATGCGTGTTGTTTGGTGTTTGGGGCATATAGTGTACACAGTGTGATTTTTTGGGATTGCCAAGTTCCGGTTAAAATAAGGAACCCGCCCTGGGGGTCGCTATAGTGGTCAAGGTAGGTGAATGGGGCGCCGCGTTTAATAAGGATGGCCACCCCCGCTTTTTTATGTGGGCCTGAGGAGTGGTAGATTTGGGGATAGTGTCTGGAGGCAAATGCAAAGGAGCCTTCCTTGTCAAAGTGTGTTTCTTGGGCCAGGATTATGTCTGCTCCCGATTGTCTGAATTCTCTTAGTGCTAAGTGTCGCTTTCTGTTGGAGTTTAAACCGTGCACGTTCATGGATAGTATCTTAGCCATGGGTTTGTGTCATGGGGGGGTGGGGACTCACCTGCCGATGAGGGCCGTGATGACCGCCAGGAGCCTGTTTCGCCTTCTTTTTCCGGAAGGTGTTCCACCACGATGACCCAGAGAAGGGGGGGGGGGAGAGAGAGGGGGTGGGAAAGGCGGGGAGAGAGAGAGAGAAGAGAGACATTAGCATACAAAATACAGTAAAACTTCGTCTTGTTTAACTTTGGTCGACCTTGCGTGGGTAGTGAGCCCAGGTCAAGACGGATTCCCCGGGAGCCACCCAGGCTGAGGGTTAGGGTCCCAGCTGGGCGGCTGCAGGGGAGTCCATTTCCAGCCATATGAGGCTGTGCGTACATAGCTCTGCGAGCTTTTAAATCACAACCAGGAGGGGGCGCGCGGCTGCAATAACCGTACTCCCGTGTCTCCTAACAGGACCAGCCCTATTAGTAAAACTAGGGTGTAAACAAGGAAATAACTGAAGCACCCGGGGGGACTAGTGAAATATAACTGTCCAGGGTCTTGTATTTTAACTTCTTCAGACTATCAGAGGAGCCTTGCATAGGATCGTCCAAGGGGGATGTGTAGGGGGAAGTCAGGCGTTTCTGTGCCTGGGGCTCTTCTGTGAGGTTTCTTTGTTCCGCTGGCGTTGACGTGGGGGGGCTTTCTGCCATAGTGCAGGCGGGGGAGGTGGTGTTGCCACCAGGTCCCAGTCAGGTAGTTGTGGGGGTTGGATCTCCAGTTCTGCACAGAAGTCCTGTAGATCTTCGGGATACCGCAGTATAGCTGATTTGCCCTGGTGTTTTGCTGTGAGGCTAAAGGGAAACCCCCAGCGGTAGGGGATATTTTCCTCTTGGAGGGTGCGTAGGAGGGGTTGGAGTAGTCTACGCTTTTGCAGGGTGATCCAGGACAGATCAGGGAATAGGTTTACTTGGGAGTCCTTAAAGGTTACTTTACGTGCCAAGCGAGCTTGACGCATGATGTCTTCTTTCAGGGGGAATGAATTGATCTTGCAAATTATGTCTCTGGGTTTAGAGGATGCGTTTTTGGGACGAAGTGCTCTGTGGGCTCTGTCCATTTCAATGTATTTAGTGGGGGGTTCCCCCAGTAGGTTGTTGAACACGTCTTGTAAGATGATTTGTACATCCTCCGGGCCCTCGGCTTCAGGGATGCCCCTCACTCTAATGTTATGTCTGCGCCCCCTGTTGTCCAAATCCTCTATGTGTCTTTGCATTTCTCTCAGGAGGGTGCGGTGGTCAGCTCCCTGCAGTTGGACTCTGTGTACTGCGATTTTGGTGTCCTGAATGTCTTCCTCAGCCATTTCCACCCTGTCTGCCAGATGTTTAAGGCCTGCTTGTATATTCTGTATCTCTGAGCGACAGGTGGATTTCACGTCTTCCACTAGTTGCCTGAAGTCTTCTTTAGTGGGAATTGCTTGCAGGTATGTTTGCCACTGCAGTGGTATTTGCTGGGGCGCTCTGGGGTCTGGCTGGGGTATATTGTATCTGGGTGGCTGGGGTTGGGGCGGGCGTGTGTCCTCTTCTCGGAGCGAGTAAGTGGGCCCAGGTTGTGAGTCCCATGTGGCCCCCCATGTGGCTGCTGGAGGTGGGTCATTGCCTGCCCCTCTATCCTTGTTTGGCAGAGGGCCTGGGTGTGCGTAGGGGGCTTGGGGGATACCCCAGTCATGCGTGGGGTCTGTGGGTTGTGGAGAGAGCAGTCTCTGAGCCTTAGAGGGTGGTGGCTCTATGGTGGCACGGTGGGTAATTCTATGAGGGCCGTCCGGCTCTTGAAGTGTCCAGTTTATGGGCCTTCCAGGTGGTGGGAGGGCTGGGAACTCTTCTGATAGGTCTGAGGGTGTGGGTGAGCCCGGGTCTGATGCCAGAGTACCAGGGTCTGAGATTGTTCTAAAGAGGCGGGGGAAAGCCCCCGAGCATTGTGTGGGCTGGATGGCCAGGCTTGGGCCCAGCAGCAAGGCCTCTTGGGGCGCTCCGTTCGTCATGGAGCCCGTCTCGCCCTGTACGTTCTCCCCGTGTCCCAGGGAATGGAGTCCCATCTCGGCCCGGGGTGAGTGGGGTTGTGGGGGCTCATGTGCGGGCAGATATACCCCATCGGGGGATACGGTACCCGTCGGCCTGGATTGGTAGGCCGGAGCGGCCTGTTGTGGGGTTGGATGCGGCGACTCCCGGGGCCCTGGGGAGGAGATCTCACTCACCGCACCGGGTACCGAGGGGTCCTGGGAGGTCCATCGGGAGTCTTGCTGGTTCCCGGATGGCTGTTGCTGGGCGGACAGCGGTGTGGGGGTCGTCCGTGATGTTGTGGCTGCGGTGCTCAGCGCCATTTTGGGTGTCCCGCCGGGCGGCGTGTCCGACGGCGGGAAGAAGGAACGGAGGTCTGTGGTTGTCCCTGGAGGAGGTAAAGATGTTCCCCTGGCTGCGGAGGACCTTGTGGTCCGTGATCTGCCCATAGGATGGCTGTGGATTGTCCCCTGGGGTGCTTTCTTTAGCGGGCTGGTGGAGAGCAGAGGAGTCAAGCGTCCATCAGGTTCGGCTTCCGGTCACGCCTCATTTCTGTTTTTATGTAATCATCACACATTATATTTATCACGGAATCACCTAGTATTAAATTCACAATTTTATCACGTGTACTCTTTTAACCCTTTTATTTGGGTTTTATTGCATAAATAATTTTACATGAGTAATCTTTTATATTTATGCTCTAAATAAGAATTTTTAATTCTATTTATGTTTATATGGTATCAAGACAGATAGGGGATATTCCGGGAAATTGTCCCATTCCCTCTATTTTCATGTCTTGCACATAATGTATCATAACTAAGCACATATTAATAGCACCAGTTCCTCAACAAGAACTTTTCTTATTCTAGCGCTACATTTACACATATATACAATCAAAGTAGAGATAACTGACCCGAAAAGCACACGTTTCTTCAGAATGTGGGTTTCAATAGCTAGGCCATTAAATTTAGCACTCGTAAAGTAGAATGGAATAATTGGCCCCTGTGAGAGCAGGTCTGGCCTTAGTGGAAGGGACCACGGACCCTCCATTGCCATCTTTACGATTTCTGCATACCAGGCCATGCTGGTGCTGCCAGAATTACTGGTTTTCTTTCCAGCTTGATCCTGCAAAGAAGTCGAGGCAGCAATTCAATAGGGGGGAAATGCATAGATCAGCGAGAACTGATCCCACGGTTTCATCAACGCATCGGTTTTGCATGCGAATGGATCCTTTGTTCTGGACACAAAGTTGACTAACTTTATGTTGAACTGGATGCTAGAAGATCTACGTCCGGAGTTCCCCTATCTTTGACAAACAGCCCAAAAATATGTCGGGTGAAGAAACCATTCCCCTGGGAATAATCTGCTGGCGACTTAAGAAGTCCGCCTGCCAATTCTCCATTCCCGGAATGAAGACTGCCGATAGGCACGGAATATTTCTTTCTGCCCAAGTAAGAATATGGTTCTCCTCTCTCTGCACGACTCTTGGTGCCCCCTTTGGTGATCGATATAGGCCACAGCCATAGCATTGACAGATTGGACCCTGACAGGACAATCCCTTAACCTGGAAGTCCAGGCTTTCAGAGCCAGACACACTGCCCAAATCTCTAGGAAGTTGATGGGCAAGGCTCTTTCGGTTCTTAAACACTGTCCTTGGACAGTTGTCTTCTCTGTAGTTACCACTTTCAAGATAACTGGTCTGAAGGATTTACCTTTTAGCAGATTCTTTAGTAACCACCAATTGAGGCTTTGGGACACCCTTGGGGACAGCCACATTGGCAATCCAAAGCTTGTATCGTTTTGGTCCAAGCAAATAGAATACTGTTTTGCAACAGTCTTGAATGGAACTGGGCACCATCTTTCCTAACAATCTCATGCAAAAGGAGAATGGAGGGATCTCCTTTTGACTTGACCATCCGCACCAACTCTCTTATGGAGTTTTTTGCCTGGGCAAGAAAACATTTTTCTGGGCTGTATCTATGATCAGACCCAAATACTCCAGCTTTTTTTGCGGTTTTAAGAGAGACTTCTCTAGGTTGAGCATGCAACCCAGACTTTTCCAGGTAACTGGTTGTAATGCATACACCTTACTACGAACACCGATTGGTCTATTAGCAATAGATCGTCTAGATATGCCAAGACTGTTTATGCCCTGTGCCCTTAACATGGCTAGAGGTGGGGCTAGCACTTTTGTGAACACTCAGGGGTGCTGTAGAAACTAAAATGCTGTTATACTTCGAACCGCAGAAGCCTTTGGTGAGTGGGAAACATATGTAAATGCAGATATGCATCCCTGATGCCGATAAACACCAGAAGTTTTCCTCCTTGTAGGATAGAAACTACTGACCTGATCAACTAGAAGGGATCTGTTGAATTTCTGCGTGGATCTGTACATGTACAGGAAACACATGAAAAAAAGGCAGTGCAGGTTTTAAAGGAACCTAAGAAGAAACAGAACTATCAGCTGACTCTACTAGAGGTAGCTTTAAAGAGGCACGAACCATCTCTGTAAGAGATTTGTACCAGAAATCTCTCAGATTGCGAGGCTGAAAAAAGGTTCAACTCCAGTTATCTCCTCCACAGAGTAACAGGTTTGCCTTTCTTCCTGATCATCTGAGGGTAACCCCTACATCCTCTACCCACTGGTTCCTTGATAAGGGGTCTAAGGTGGGGGAGGGGGGTCTAACACGCTACCTATCCTTTTGTATATCAGATGCGGTTAAAGTCGCTAATTTTACTTCTAGGCCCTGCAGGGCGGAGGAAAAAATGTATTTTCAATCATGTATACAGGGGGCTGAATGTTTTCTCATCTAGGAGTCTGACAGTGGAGGCCATCGCCACTGCCTAGAGGCAGCTGCCCCTGGCGCAGGGGAAGGAGTCTGTTTAAATAAAAGGACATTTATACCTTCTTTTGGGCAAGAGAGTACCTTTCCTACTAGAAATCATTTGGATGTATTGGACTAAATCCTCTCCAAATAGTCGCTCCCCATGAAAAGGGAAAATCGTCAGAAGCTTTTTTGCAAGATGCTTTGGCTGACCAACTTTTTAACCACAGGGTCCTACGCATGTGTTTTAGCACAAGGGCAAGGCGCGACGCTTGGTGGATAGAGTCTTTTATGGAGTCTATGACAAAACATAGCACCTTTGGTAGTTCGGCTAACTCACGGCCTGTTGTGCAGGGACCTACCTAAGGGCCTCTTTGAACTGTTACTTTAGGGACTGACAGATGCCTATTGCAGCAACTGCAGGCTGAGAAACGGCACCTGCCAGGAAAAAGAGGATTTTAACAAAAATTCCAACTTCTTATCTGTTGGATCTTTAAGCATTTGTGCATTGTCTATTGGACAAGTACATTTTTTATTGATGCTGGAAATCGTAGCGTCTACTGCTGGTACTTTCCATCTTTTGTGAATTTATCCTCCATGGAATAGAGAACTGAGAAACTCTTTGGAGGGAGAAAATGCTTATCCGGATGATCCCATTCAGCATAAATAAGCTTTTCTAGTAATGCATGAAAAAGCTGTAAAGGTTTTAAAGAACCCAAGGAAGGGACCAAACTTTCAGCTGACTCTGTTTGGGGTAGCATGAAAGTTTGTACCATCTCAGATTGCGGGGTTGCATAAGGTTCATCAACTGTTGTTTCCTCCGCAGAGAAAAAATTGGCTTGTTTTTCTACGTGATCGCCTGAGGGCAATACCTCATCATGTGCCCACTATTCCCTTGGTGAAGGGTTTGAGGTGGGGAAGGGGGATCTAGCACGCTTCCCATCCACTTGGATGGAGGATGCGATTAAAGATGCTAATCTTCCTTCTAAGCCCTGCAGGGTAGAGGAAAATGCATCTTCAGTCACGTATACAGGGGCTGAAGTGTGAAAAGCACCACCAATCGGTTCCAAAAACTCACCCTGGCTTGCCATATCTGGTATCTCCAGAGAGGATGGCAATGTGGAGGCATGACTGGAGTTCCCAGCGCCTGGGGGTGGAACCTTTGGTGCCTTAGTAATAACATTGGAAGCCACAGTGCTAAGCACAAAAGCAGAGGCACTCTAAAAGAATGTACCATTTGCGGAGCAGTAGTAGAAAAAAACAATGGCAGCATAAAGATTAATCTGATGCTAAACCACAATGTCTTTTCCTGTACTGGAAATGCCCGTGTACACCCCTCACGTTTTCCAGCGCTCCTGTGTCCTGTGGCAGACTCCTCATTCAGCTGCTCTGGTAGACACCTTTAGTGATGAGAGCGTCAGGTTTAAGCCTGATTGCCTGTGCTTCCACGAGGACGGCGAGTTCGCACACGCCCTCCTCTGTCAAAAAGAAAACCTCAGCTCGCGCGCACAAACGGCACAGCCTTGGGTCTGAGACACAGACCCAAATGAGGAGAGGAGGCTACAGACGCTATGCAGCATTTCGGTCTTCTCCCTTTCTGAGAGAGGCTGGCTTCCTTGCATTAAATAAAGGCAAGTAAAAACATAAACAAGTATTTATCTAGGAAAGCTGCCTGCATCCCTCGAGAGAGAGAGGGGGGGGGGGCGGGAGGGTTCTAACAGTTTGAGGCTTACTAAAATGACACACTGCTCAAAAGATTACAGGATGTAATGCATCTTCGACTGTACATGCACGCCCCAGACCCCTCAGTTTCCATACTTGGGGGGGGGGGGGGGGAGATAAGAACCACCTCCTGCTGCTAGGATACACCACGCTGTTGTAGCTGGACACAGAGCTGCTGAAAGGGTATGTGTATTCTTACTCCCCCTAGAGGAGACTTTAAGGCATTACAATATTAATATGAAAGACAAGTCATAGGTGGACTTTGCAGTTCCTAAGCTTTTCTCTTACCTTTTCCTCACTGCAGGATACTGCTGAAAACAGACAGATCCAGACTTCACCCATCACGACGGGCAGCGCAGTTAAACTTCAAAGACCAGGTCCCTTTTATTAGGGGTTCCACTCCTTTGGACCTGTATAGCACCCCTCAGGACAACTTTAGGTAATGTAGCAAGACCAAAAAGAGTCCTGGTTCCTAGGATCCAGCCCTCAAAGAGAAGCATTACAGGCAAAACCTTGTTCTTCTACGCAAGGCCCGGGTACCACCCTGTGGCCTCAGTGACATAGATGGATTCGGTTGTGGAGTTTTTTTAAATCCAGCATGGATCCCTCCTGGAGCTCCTCAGAGCACATATTCACTTGTGACCAACACTTTAGACACTTGCGAAAAAAAACCTGATGTGCTCCTGGAAGGAGGAGGGGCTATATAGGGAGTGAAGTTCCTTGATTGGGTATACCAGTGTTAACACCTGAAGGTGGCCCATAATCCATTAAGTAATTACTTAGGCTCTGAGTCCCATGATGTACGACAAAGAAACATCTATTTCTAGCTCTGCTGGCTTCAGACTTTGCATGCAAAATGATTCTTTCAAGCAGCTGCTGACAGTTTCATGCCAGATCCTTCATATCCTGGATTGTCTCTTAATGTGACCACTTCTTCGGTGGTTGCTGGCAACAGCAAGTATTGGATCAGAAGGATGGGTTCATCCTTTTGATCCAATACTACACATAGTGACAAACAAGCCAGCGGGACAAACCACAGCATGCGGTTAGGTAGCAGATACCAAACATCTAGGCCAGCCTTTTTCAACCAGGGTGCCCTGAGGTTTCTTCAGGGGTGCCTTGGCAAAATGCCTAAAAATTTATCAAAAATTGTATACAATCCAGCAGGTGGATCAAGCCTGCCTTTTAGTTATACAATGCCATGGGTTTTCATTGTGCACCATTATGACTTTCTAAGCATCCTAACAACCAACTAAATCATCTGTTGTTAAGGAGGATGTCTGTTGCCTCCACAGCATCCTTGTTTGACCCTCCTCTGCCTCTCTTGCTGTTGCCGAGTTATGTAAAACTATTAGAATCCATTTTTACATTTTGGAATGGGGTGCCTCGAGACTGTTCATAATTTTAAAGGGTGCCTTGACTGAAAAACGGTTGAGAAACACTGACCTAGGCCACCAGGAAGAATTTTCCCTCTTCTGGAATGCTTTTACATACAAAGTGAAAATAAAGTAAAATAGCATAATGTCTCAGACAGACTTAAGTACTTAACTGCAACAGCCTAGTGGAAATGGTGTCTACTACAAGAAAGCAACAAGGAGTCATGACAGAAGTACCAAATCCGCAGCGGTTTTTACCAGGCTCCCAGGTGACATCAGTGATCAGATGTTGGAAATGAAGACTCACAAGTTTTTTTAGAAAACGTATTAAGTTAAGAATACACAAAAATACAATGGGGCGGCACAACCCTACGAGGGGTATGACATCCAATTTTCAAATCGGTACACATAGGGCACAGAAAACTGTCACAACCCTTGCAGGGGTATAAGACCAGGGTGTTTTGATTTTGTTTTCACATTCTTTTAGACTGATAAGACAGTAGCCTGTCTATGTAATGCCCCTCGTTAACTTAAAAGTAAAACTGTAGTATTAACCACTTGCCGACTGCATATATACTGCAGCAGAGCGACTTGGCTGGGCAAACTGACTTACCCGGTCCATGCATGTAGTATTATGGGCATGCACACGCCACAGCTGGCATGCTCCCATGGGTCCGGCCGACTCGATGTTGGCCAGTCACCCGCGATCACGGTAAAGAGGCAGAACGGTGATCTGCCTATGTAATCAAGGCGGATCCCCGTTCTGACAGGGGAGGAGAGAGAGAGATCAGCTGTTCCTAGTGATCAGGAACATCGATCTCACTCTACTCCCAGTCAGTCCGTCCCCTTGACGAAAGAACCTCCCTAGGGAACACTTGACCCTTTGATCACCGCTAGGGTTAACCCCCTTCCCTGCCAGTGCCATTTATACAGTGATCAGTGCATTTTTAACCACTGTCAGACCGGACCATTTTGCTGGCTTAAGACCAGACCACTTTTTTGCGATTCGGCACTGCGTCACTTTAACCGACAACTTCGCGGTCGTGCGACATGGCTCTCAAACAAAATTGACGTCCTTTTTTCCCCACAAGTAGAGCTTTCTTTTGGTGGTATTTGGTCACCCCTGCGGTTTTAATTTTTTGCGCTATAAACAAAAAAATAGCAACAATTTTGAAAAAAAAAAAAAACACATTATTTTTTACTTAAAAAAAAATTGCTATAATAAATATCCCCCAAAAATATATAAAAATATTTTTTTTTCCCTCAGTTTAGGCCAATACGTATTCTTCTACATATTTTTGGTAAAATAAATAAATAAATCGCAATAAGCTATAGTTATAGCGTTTACAAAATGGGGGATAGTTTTATAGCATTTTTATAAAAAAAAATTTTTACTAGTAATGGCGGCGATTTTATTGTGACTGCGACATTATGGCGGACACATCGGACATTTTTGACACCATTGTTATTTATACAGCAATCAGTGCCATTTAAATGCACGGATTCCTGTGTAAATGACACTGGCAGTGAAGGGGTTAACAACTAGGTGGCAGTGTAGGGGTTAAGTGTTCCTAGAAGCGTGTTAGTAACTGTGGGGGGGCGTGGCTGTGAGATAGTGAACGCTGATCTCTGCTCCAATCAAAGAGAGCAGAGATCGGTGTCACTAGTTGCTAGGCAGAACGGGGAGATGCTGTTTACTTCCGCATCTCCTCGTTCAGCCATCCCGTGAGACGACCGCGGGTATCCCCGCGGCGATCGAGTCCGCGGGACCCGCGACCGGACTCACGGGGGTCCCGACCTGCGGGCGCTCAAAGGCACAGCGGCATCTTAAAAGGGGACGTACCTGTACGCCCTTATGCCTGTCCGTGCCATTCTGTCGACGTACATCGTTAAAGCACCGATCACTGTATTGGTGTCACCGGTCACCAAAAAGTATCACTTAGTGTCAGATTTGTCTGCCGCAATGTCGCTGTCCCCCCCCCAAAAAAATAAAAAAAATAAATAAAAATAAAAAATCACTGATCCCACCATTACTAGTAAAAACAAAAAAAAAAAAATTAATTTAATTAAATGTCCTTAAATCTTTCCGCTATTTTTTAGATGCTATAACATTTCCGCAAACCAATCAATATACTTTTTACAATATATATACTTTTTATATATATATATATATATATATATATATATATATATATATATATATATATATATATATATATATATATATATATATTTTTTTTTTTTTTTTATTGTCAGCGCACAAAATAAGAACCGCAGATGTGATTAAATACCACCAAAAGAAAGCTCCATTTGTGAAGGAAAAAAAAAAAAGAAGGACATCAATTTTAATTGGGTACAACATCACAATTGTCAAGTAAAGCGACGCCCTATCACAAAAAATGACCTGGTCATTAAGGGGATAAATCCTTCCGGGGCAGAAGTGGTTAATGTAACACCTGCATAAGCATGGTTAGAAAAAAACAAAACAAACACTTCAAATTCACAGAATAACCTGAACAGTTATTTGGAAAGATGCTGAGAATCTTTGTGTGTCTGTTTCCTACTGCAGAAGTTAATAATTTGGAACCACTGATCAAAATTAACCACTTCAGCTCCGGAAGGTTTTACCCACTTCCTGCCCAGGCCATTTTTTTTTTTGCAATACGGCACTGCGTTACTTTAACTGAGAATTGCGCGGTCGTGCGACGCTGTACCCAAATAAAAGTGATGTACTTTTTTTCCCCCACAAATAGCTTTCTTTTGGGGGTATTTAATAACCTCTGCGGTTTTTATTTTTTGGGCTATAAACAAAAAAAGACCCCCAATTTTGAATAAAAAACAATATTTTTTTACTTTCGGCTATAAAACATTCCCAATAAAAAAAAAAAAAAAAATAATAATATACAGTCACAGTATAAATTACATTGGCAGAGAACACCAGGGGTGATCAAGGGGTTATGCGATGTCCCTGGGAGATGCTTACTAACCGACAGATACACTGGAGAAAGAGAGAGATCCTTTTGCTCCCTGACCTCTTTTGCTCCCTGACAGATCATAGACACACCGCTGCTCCGTCACTCCACTGAACGCCCCCTTCACCGCGTGCACAAAATCACATACAGGTATGTAATTTTGCGCAGCCGGGCTGCCCTGCCGCAGTATATATGCGGTGGGTGGTCCGGAAGCTTTTAAAGCGGAGTTCCACCCAAAAGTTCCACTTTAAGCACTCCTTACTCCCTTACATAACACATCTGGCATGTCATTTTTTTTTGGGGGGGGGGGGGGAGCAGGCACCTAGTTTTGACAGGTACCTGCTCCCACTTCCACTTGGGCTGCCCAGGCGGCTCGAGCAGAAGGGACCCATAAGATTGCCTGGCCATTGAGGTGCAGCGCGGCCGCAAGCTGTGCCCACACTTGCAATGCCGGCGCTCGGGGAGGGAGCCGAGCAAACAAAAAATACACCACAAAAACACCACAAAAGTTAGGTGAAGTCTTCTAAAATGCTTCTATTCTAAACCAATTGTCAAGCACATTTATCTGAATTGGTAGGGGAGTCAATGTAAATACAGACTTGTAATTCAGATAGCAGTATAGTCAGTGTTTATCTGGCGCTCCAGATGGAGTAATCCTTAGGAGTATAGTCTGTGGCTGTAATAGCTGGATGGTGATGTATCCATTGGTTGGGTGGTTGGAAAAGAAAGGGGTATTAAGGGTTAAAAAGGAAGTCAGCCATCCTTCAGAGTGTGTCCAGAACTCTGCAAGACATGTAAGGAAAAAACAGGGAGGGGGGGCGCCGACCTGAGTGTAGTATTAAAATGATAAGTCAAGCCAAGCTCACGCACAGAAGCGAACACATATGCGAGTAGCGCTTGCATATGTAAACGGTGTTCAAACCACACGTGAGGTATTGCCACGATCGTTAGAGCGAGAGCAATAATTCTAGCCCTAGACCACCTCCAACTCAAAACATGCATCCTGTAGAATTTTTTAAACATCACCTATGGAGATTTTTAAGGGTAAAAAAGTTTGTCGCCATTCCACGAGCAGGCGCAATTTTGAAGCGTGACATGTTGGGTATCAATGTACTCGGTGTAACATCATCTTTCACAATATTAAAAAAAAAAAAAACTTTACTGTGGTCTTATTTTTTTATTATTACAAAAAGTGTATTTTTTCCCAAAAAAAAGTGCGCTTGTAAGACCACTGCGAAAACATGGTGTGTCAGAAAGCATTGCTACGACCGCCATTTTATTCTTTGGGGTGTTAAAAATAAATATATATATATATATAGTAATTATAAAGTAAAGTAAAGTAATTTTCTAGCAAAAAAACTGTTTTAAACCAGTAAAACACCAAATCTCAAAACGAGGCTCCATCCTTAAATGGTTAAAAACACTTAGAAGATGCATGCTCATCAAAGTAAAGTTTAGTCCTGGCATTCCACATGGCTCTGCGGCTCCCACCGCTGTTTGAGATAGCTGGAGGATTGGACAGATATACGAAACAGCGGTGGAACCCACAGAGCCATGTGGAATGCCAGGACTGCACTTTACTTTGACGAGCATGCATCTTCTATTATCTTGCAAGTATTTTTAAACTTATCCTATTAAAGTCATCATTTTAAAATACTACACCAATGTCGGTGCCCCCCCCTCCCTGTTTTTTTCCTTCATAAGTTCAGACAGAAAGGGTTTCTAGATAAGGAAGGGGGAGGGGAGAGCTCTTGTCCAAACCAAAAGGAAGAAAAAAAAAAGGAGACTACCAACTGTGCATACAGTATTTAAAATATCAAAACTCTGCAACTCAGGATAAGAAACAAAACAAGTACTAAGGGGCAGTATAAAAAAAAAAAAAAAAAAAAAAGGGAAAAAAGAACAAACAATCTCACAATTCCTAAAGGAGGAGGGTGAGAAAGTGTTTAAGATATTCATATAGAAACTTTCATAAACTAGGACATCATCATGGTTAGAAATATTGTAAAACTTGATATGGAGTATGTCCACTTATTATATGTAGAAATAAAAAACTCTGCGCTATGAAAAAATGTAATTAGATTAAAGCTGCTCCCCTCTAAAGTACTTGACAAGCAAGCTTTGAGCTATGGGTGGTGTATGATAATAAGGAGGCGCTAATAATAAATGTGTACCAATAAAGTGCTAGTGCTCAATATTTCATAAACAATGTGAACAATTATTTACAAATATACAAAATGCATCATTTCATAATCATAAAAATTAAAGTGCATCAGTAAACAGCCAACAGATATCAAAAAAGATGGTGTTGCTGTATTCAGAATCGCTTTTGGCAGTGGTGATAGTGTAACAGATCAGAAAACTTCACACAATTTATGGAAGTTTTTTTTTTATATATCTGCTGGCTGTTTACTGATGCACATTTTTGTTTTCATTGTCTACTTATGAAATTATGCATTTTGTATATTTGTACACATTGTTTATGAAATATTGAGCACTAGAACTTTACTGGTACACATATTATTAGCACACACTTACTATGTGTCCTCCTTGTGATTTCTATGTAGACATTGGGGTTTATTTACTAAAGGCAAATCCACTTTGCACTACAAGTGCACTTGAACATGCAGTCCCTGTAGATCGGAGGGGGACATGCAAGGAAAATAAAAAACAGCATTTTTGCTTGTACATTATTGGATGATAAAATCAGCAGAGCTTCCCCTCAGATGTAAAGCGACTGCATTTCCAAGTGCACTTGTAGTGCAAAGTGGATTTGCCGAGAGAGAGAGAGAGAGAGAGAGAGAGAGAGAGAGAGAGAGAGAGAGAGAGAGAGAGAGAGAGAGAGAGAGAGAGAGAGAGAGAGAGATTCTATTTTACTGTAGAACTGTGAATTTACAGTAGTGATTATCTTCTTTTTTTGTACTATAACAGGCTAATTACATTTTTTTTAACCCCATTAGGTTACTGCCCAATTAATCGATTATGAAAATAGTAATCAATTAATTTCATATTGATTAATCGATTAGTTGTTTCACCCCTAATTTGATCACCTCTGCGGTTTTTATTTTTTGCGCTATAAACAAAACGAGGAGCGACAATTTTGAAAAAAAAAAAATAATAATAATAATAATAATAATAATAATAATAATAATATAAAAATAGCCACTGATTACTGTATAAATGTCACTGGCAGGGAAGGGGTTAACACTAGGGGCGATCAAGGGGTTAAGTGTTCCCTAGGGAGGGGTTTCTAACTGTGGGGGGAGTGTACCGACAGGAAATAAAGAGAGATCGCTGTTCCTAATCACTCGGAACAGCAGATCTCTCTCTACTTCCCTGATAGAACTGGGAGCTGTCTGTTTACATTGACAGATCCCCATTCTGGCTCTCTGAGGAGCGTTTGCGGGTCGCCGGTGGACATTGCGGCCGCCAGCCACGCGCATTGGTTCCGCTCCCTAGAGCTCTTAAAGCGCCCCGATGCAGACCTAGGGCGATTCACGCAGCCGTGCCAACCTGCCGCAGTATAATGACGGCAGCTGGTCGGCAAGCGGTTAAACTAGAACATTACTTAGAACCCCCAAATATACATTATTTAAGCAGAGGCTTTGTAGAATAAAATGGTTCAAGTTATTAAATTATATAGTGCACAGAAACACAATATAATACCCAAATGTTTTGGTAATATATAAAAGAAGATGTTATGCCAAGTACATAGATACCCAACATATGCTTTTAACCACGTGCCACCTATCAATGCCCACCAGTGGTGCCAATCAGTGCCACCTAGAAGTGCTGCCTATCAGTGTAACCGATCAGTGCCCATCACTGCCACCCAGTGCCCATCACTACCACCCATCAGTAGGGGTGCAACGGATCAAAAAAACTCACGGATTGGATCGTTCCTCGGATCAGAGTCACGGATCGGATCATTTTTCGGATCAGCAAATAATTGAATTTGCAAAAACCTGTGAAAATTCCACCACCATATAGTCCCCACTGTAATATCCACGTAATGCAGAGTATTGGCAGGGTAATGCAGGGTATTGGCAGGGTAATGCAGAGTTTGTTTACAAGTGATCGCTCCGTCATTTGATGGAGCGATCACATTGTAAACGCCCGCCGAGTAGAGATGGCCGCCGCTCCGGAGCTAGGCCAAAGCCGCGGGCTTTCCTAAGGCCGAGGCCGCGGATCGTGGGGTGTGCCGATCCGAACAGGGTGACCCGTTCGGATCACGGATCGGTGACAATACATTGCACCCCTACCCATCAGTGCCCATCACTGCCACCTCATCAGCGTACATCAATGACGGACAAAAATTACACGTTTTAAAATGTTATAACAAAATAAAAAAAAAATATCACACAGGCGATCAAATACCACCAAAAGAAAGCTCTATTTGGGGGGAAAAAATTGAAAAAATTAAATTTGGGTACAGTGTTGTATGACCGCGCAATTGTCATTCAAAGTGCGACAGCGCTGAAAGCTGAAAATTGGTCTGGAAAGGAGGGGGGTTTACGTGCCCAGTAAGCAAGTGGTTAAATTGCATACGCCCGTGGAACGGCGACAAACTACAGTACTTAAAAATCTCCATAGGCAACGTTTTAAAAATTACACAGGCGATCTTGTGCTTAGCGATTAGGGTTTATTTTTTATTTTTTTTATTTTAAAGAACAAATTTCTCAGGACTCGTCTAAAACAGCAGGCAAATATACTCAAGGAAATTGCTACATAAAAAATACATTTTAAATTTCAACCAGTGTTATTACCTAAATCTGTCTTGCGATACAAATATCATCCACATGAGGAACATGCTAACAGGTAGTAGAGGGCAGAGATGAGTTATTCAGTCTGCTGCTGACCCTTTACGGTCTAATCACAGCTTTGGGGCATGATTGTGGTGATCTAGCTGTATGTATTGAAACTCCAACAATAAAACTTCTTACATGACGTTTGAGGAATTTCTATTGATATTTACAGCTTCATCATGCTTTGACACAATTTGGCTCGTCCTGTATGAAGTGCTCTAAAATTGAAATGTTACAGTGTACAGTAATGACTATTCGGGAAAGCCACTGTACAAGGACTTATTAAGAAATTCTTTATGCAACCTCCTTCCATGGTACACTGCAGAGAAAAGTGGACTGGAGATGTTGCGGATCTCTAAAGTAAAGATTGGCAAGATATGTGGGATTATCAATATATGCACTTAGTCTCTGTTAGAGACAGGCTTATCCATTATATCTTTTTACATAGAATCTATTTCACTCCAGCTAAACCTGCAGGGATTTACTAATCAGTCAGTCACTCTCCTCTGAATGTTGGCATTGCACTTATTCTTACGCTGACTTTCATCTATCTTTTGTCCATTGATTCAACAGTTCTGAAATGGGGTAATCCAATTTAAAAGCTAAAAATTACTGCTTAGCCCAGCCAAGTATTTATTCCTGTCTACTGGGACTGGTGGAAGAGAAATGCCCTGTACACACGGTCGGACATTCCGACGACAAAATACATCAGATTTTTTCCAACGGATTTTGGCCAAAACTTGTCTTGCATACACATGGTCACAAAAAGGTGTCGGAAAATCCGATTGTTCAGAACGAGGTGATGTACAACCTGTACTACGGGACTATAAAGAGGCCAGTAGCCAATAGCTTTCGTCTCGTAATTTATTCTGAGCATGCGTGGCTCTTTGTGCGTTGGAATGGTCTACACACGATCGGAATTTAAATGATCAGATTTTGTTGTCGGAAAATTTTAGATCCAGATCTCAAACTTTGTGTGTCGGAAATTCAGATGAAAAAAGTCAGATTGAGCCCACAGGGACTGTGTAATTCTGCACTGCCATTTTATAAAATCATTTAGATAAATAGAGCTTACCAAGCAAAATTTTAAAAAAAATATAGCACTGCTGGCTGTTTGTGAGTACCACTAATCTGTAAGTGCATGATAGTGAGTCTTAGCTCCTTAGTTCTATTAGATAGGACCATGATCTGTCTCAAATCCTAGGAACAGTGCAATGTATACAGGAGTTATTGATGTGTGTGGAGAGGATAACGACAGGTGGTCAACGTGTGGCCTTATCTGCCTCCTAGTTATTTATTCTTCAGTTAAACATTGAATCTACCACTGACTTGTAGCGACAAAGCGAGTTCAGAAGCACCGTACAAGTGTGAACTTTTTTCAGTCGTCTCAGTATTTGTATTCTGGGGTCTGGAGGACTGTTTGGCAGATGCAACAAAGCAAGAAGTGTGTCTGCAGGCTGCTAAGAGGAAAGGTGGGACGATCAGAAAGAATAGCAGGGGTGTTGGAAAAAGGACTGAGCTGCTGACTGAACAAAATTCTGCCATTGCTGATCACAATCAGGTGGGACCTGAGAGAAGCAAAGCTCAATCGCACAAGATCTGGCCTCAGAGACTGGGAACCTTCTCCCTGGAAGGGTGCGAGGAGTGATGCGGATGCCTGGTGTGTTAAAACTACTAGAGAGCACAACCGCTTGTAAGGAAAGAAAAAAAAAAAAAAGAGTGATTGTCTTTGCAGGATTGATAAAGAAATCATAGCAAGTTCTATGACTGTCTGAGGATTTGAAATGAATTGGAGCATATATGTCTGGAGACCCAGAAGAGGGCTCCCTTGGCCTGGTAAGAGACTAACATACATTGTACAAGTTCATCTATTGTCTGCTGGGAAATTCAAGGGCCCCAACTTTGATATCCAACTCCTCCCCCCCCCCCCCCCCCCCCCCCCCCCCTCCCATCAATCACTGGCCAGTAGGATAAAATTGGCTGTGACAAGTTAGGACTGTCTTAGGGCTCTTTCACACGGGGCGGATCAGTGCTGATCCGCCCCGTGGATATCCGCTTGCTCAGCAGGGATTGCCGGATCGATCTCTGCTGAGCAGGAAGATGACAGGTGCGTCTCTGCACACAGCGCAGGGACAGACCTGTCAGAGCGCCGCTCTCCCCTATGGGAGATCGGGTGACGACGGACCGTAGAGTCCGTCGTCATCCGATCCGCTCTGCAGACGGATGAAAAAAAAATAGGGTTTTCCTCCGTCTGCAGAAACGGAGCATAGCGACACGGACGAGATCGGGTGTCAGCGGATGCTCATCCGCTGACACCCGCTATCCCATAGGGATACATGTATGTCCGTTTTTCATCCGAAAACGGAAGGAAGGATGAAAAGCAGACATAAGGACCGTCCGTGTGAAAGAGCCCTTAATGTACTGCTGTTAGGTATATGCAGTTCAGTTCATTACTGCTGGTCAGAATACTGCTGCAGGTGTTTAGCCACAGAGTAATGTTATCTTCCTTGATTGTTTGTAAAAGGACAGTTGCTAATCATCTTCTTTTAGGCTATGCTTGGCCTAATAAATTCTTTGAAATATCCTAAAGTATAACAAAGGCAACATTTTTTTTTCAGTTTTGGATAGAGTGGAGGGGGGGGGGGGGGGGGGTTAGAACCCCTGTCCGTTTTTATTGCTGTCTGTGCCCCCATTAAGGAGGAGATTCACCCCCTCTGTTTACCATTACCATTGAAAGTGACAGTAAAAGAAAATCCCAAATATCATGTTGTCCCCAGAAAAATAATAGGAGGGGGAATTATTCCAACAGTGACACTAGTTCTGGTACCCTGGGGGGGTCCCCAAGGGAATCCATTCTTTTGCAGGGATTTCCCCCCAAATCCTGTTTGCCTATGGGACAGAAAGAGAAGAAAAAAACAATTCTGACAGGGGTTATAACTCACACTTGCTCCATCCAAAAAATAAAAAAAATAAATAAAAAAAAAAAAAAAATGGAATTTTTTTTTTTTTTACCTTAAAGAGGAGTGCCAAGCTCCTTCAGAAAAAAGTCAGCAGCTACAAATACTGTAGCTGCTGACTTCTAATATTAGAACACTTACCTGTCCACGAATCCAGAGTTGTCTTCACCCCAACCAATTTTTCAATCGGCTCTTAGGTACTGCCTCTCCCATTTCTTGTAAGGGAAACTGGCAGTGAAGCATTGCGGCTTCACAGCCAGTTTCCCTATTGTGCATCAGCTAAGCATGCTGGGTGATCAGCCGGAAGTGGAAGCCAGAAGTCCTGAGCTACTAGCCAAGCCTTAAGAGTTACACGTCACCAGTCGCACCACCAAACCCCTACTCTGCCACCACTCCTAAACACCCTTGTAAATTATCTCACGAAATGACACTGTTAAATGTTGTATGCAGAATTAAGGTACAAAAATAATTATTAATAGCAACAACTTTATCAGTGCCCATCAGCACAGCAACAGGGAGGAATCGGGAGAGCCAGCCGGATCACACAGAGGGGATCTCTCGCTGTGACACAGCTTGGATCTGAAATGCCAGCAGCTGTCAAAGTCCTACCTTCTGGACCGGCTCTTAGGATAGACGTCACACTACTTTAATTTCCTGGCATTGGGCTAGCGTGCTGTCTATCATAGGAGGCGGGACTTTGACACTTCAAAACATCATTAATTCTTCTAGGTAAACTTGCACACAGTTTTCACAGAGCCATGATCTCAACATCGGGTCTGTCTGGGATTACATGGAGACAGAAGGATCTGAGGCAACCTACATCCACAGAAGATCCGTGGTTAGTTCTCCAAGATAAAACAGAATAAAAACCGCGCTACAACTAATACATATTGGGTTAGGCTGCTGCTCAAAGTGGGATACACACACACAGACACATGTAAAAGAAAAAAAGCTGCGCCAAAAAAGGAAAAAACATACAATGATATCTAATGCGATTTAAGCAATAAATAAGGAGTGCCCCACAAAATGACGTTCTTAATAATGAGAACTAACAATGTCCTAAGAGAATCTGATGTCCCCTTTTAGATTGACAGTCTATGGAAGCACAATAGCCTGAAGGTAATGATGGAAACGAAAATGAACTGTTCACCAATGTCCCAATGGAGGCAAATCAGAAAACAAAGATGGTAAGGGAATGTTCCTGGTGTTCAAAAAACATAAGATGAGGCACCCGGTGACTTGGAAATGACGGCAATGGTGAACACAGTGCCCGACACCCTTATAAAATGGCTGCTTACCAAAGAGCAGAGATAAGAAGGCTCTGCTATTATGCTGGGCGACCACAGGCTGCGATTCCTCCTATTTCCAAGGAGCGGAGATACGAAGGCTCTGCTAGTATGCTGGACGACCAAAAGCTGCGATTCCTCCTATTTCCTTATGCTAGCAAATCGAGATTCCAAATGATGTGAATATGGGGGACCGCTTGCTCACATGGGGTCCATATGGGAAGTGAAGGAGAGAAAACAGCCCATAACGTGAATCCGATAAAAAACAATTTATTAAAACAAGATACGAAACACTTACATTTATCCAAATGTTTTAAAGTGCATAAAAAAAGCCGGCCGGCAATTATAGGAGCCCGTCCTCCTCTTAGTCGTTTGGTGGCGTCACTGCGGAGGGCTGTTTTTTATCGGATTCACGCTATGGGCTGTTTTCTCTCCTTCACTTCCCATATGGACCCCATGTGAGCAAGCGGTCCCCCATATTCACATCATTTGGAATCTCGATTTGCTAGCATAAGGAAATAGGAGGAATCGCAGCTTTTGGTCGTCCAGCATACTAGCAGAGCCTTCGTATCTCCGCTCCTTGGAAATAGGAGGAATCGCAGCCTGTGGTCGCCCAGCATAATAGCAGAGCCTTCTTATCTCTGCTCTTTGGTAAGCAGCCATTTTATAAGGGTGTCGGGCACTGTGTTCACCATTGCCGTCATTTCCAAGTCACCGGGTGCCTCATCTTATGTTTTTTGAACACCAGGAACATTCCCTTACCATCTTTGTTTTCTGATTTGCCTCCATTGGGACATTGGTGAACAGTTCATTTTCGTTTCCATCATTACCTTCAGGCTATTGTGCTTCCATAGACTGTCAATCTAAAAAGGGGACATCAGATTCTCTTAGGACATTGTTAGTTCTCATTATTAAGAACGTCATTTTGTGGGGCACTCCTTATTTATTGCTTAAATCGCATTAGATATCATTGTATGTTTTTTCCTTTTTTGGCGCAGCTTTTTTTCTTTTACATAGTTCTCCAAGATGTTTGGAACAACCTACCTGCTGAGTCCCTTCAAGAACTGTGTGCAAGTGTACCTAAAAGAATTGATGCGCGTTTGTGAGATTTAGTGAGGTCTCTACTGTGCTGCTCATTGAACTTTCTGCTGGAGGCTCTGGCTTGAGAATGCAAAACCCTGCTTGTACCACAATGGCCACCTCCACACAAAAGACATTTTGCAGAAAAAGGCATTCTAAATCAGTAATGGGGAAAGAAATTGTAGGAAGAACACAGGCAATGCAGGCGACTAGTCCTATGCCTCTGCCTGCTTTTCTGCTTCAGGGGTAGCCAGAGGCAAAACCCAACATGCATCTTAAAGTCATATTAGTATAAACAGAATACAAACCAAGTGGTAGAATTGAAGTCCATGTACAAATTGTAGGTTTTAATAAAAAAAGATATGTATATTTTTTCATATATTTTGCTGTGTGCATCTGTCCATTGAAGGGGTAAAGTCCCGTTCCATTTATGTTTGTACTCATATGATTTGGCTCAAGGATGAGACCCTCCAATGGTACCATTATTGACATAATCACCACTCCCAAATATACAATATTTCAAATGGTATTACACTCCCCCCAAAAAAATTTTTTTTATTAAACTTGCAGCTTACCAATTTTTAGATGTGGTGGCTGCATTAATTTTTTTTTTTTGTTTTTTTCCTTGATATTTTCACCTGGTGATCTGGCCAGTAAGTCTGTTATTTTTCAACATATTTTAACAGAACATGCTGTTGAGACAAATTGGCAGTTAGATGATTGAGACAAACTATTTAACACTAACAGGGGTGCTTATAATGGTCAGCTTTTATTCACTTACGTAAAACCTTTATTAAAAAAAAAAAAAAGTGTTAAGCCAGCAATAGATGGTGCGATTTTCTTTACTGCAACCACGGGCCCGTGTTGATGGGGGAATCCATCATGTGGAACTATGGTGTTCTCCCGATGGGGGTGTGAGGGGAGTCATCCATGGCGGGAGAACACAGTGATTATTGCATGAAAAATCCGACATGCTGGTTGTACCCAAGATTCGAACCGTCTATGGCCAGCTTTAGATGGAGTCCAGCTTCAGTTTGTTAATGAATTTCATCTAAATCTGCTAGTCTAAAGCCTCGTACACACGTCCAGATTTCCGGACGACCGTTCGTCCGTTTTGTGTTGCATGCTAGTCTCATGTCGAAAGTGAAGAGGTTACTTACCATACGAAAATTCTCGTACGACAGAATTCAAACTTCAGAAGTGGCGTCATGTGTTGAATAGTTTTGTATGTATTCTTTTGTTTATGAGCATGCGTAGTCTTGCTCTTACGATTTTTTTTGGATGAAAACCGTACTGATTAAACAAAAATCGGACATTGAGTTCACGTACGACAAATTTTATAGTATGCGAATTCAGCTTTTATCAGACGAAAAATCAAAATAGTCTGTCGAAAGCACCATACTAACGATCCTAAAATCCGCAGATTGTTCGGACTAAATTCTACTTCCGATTTTCATATCGTGTGTACGGGCCTTAACACTACCCTCCCCCTAGACTGACAAGTGTGTTATGGCTGGATTACCAGGTGAAATAAAAAAGGAGGAAAAAAGCAGCCACTAGCCAAATCTAAGGATTGGTAGGCTTCAATATAAATATTTTACTGTTTTTGGGTTTAATCATACCTCCCAACTATTTGAGATAGGAAAAAAGGACACCTATTAGCAAAAGTATGTAGGGCATTGGACATGCCACCTTAAAAAGGAAAATTCCTTCCCGATCACCCAGGAGGCAATCAGATAGTCCCTTAATCAAAAATCCCAGGTGTTCTTACCTATAAAATCTACTTAGCTGACCAGAACTAGTTCTTAGGTTTTCCTTCTGGCTTTATTTTTTTCTTGCTCACATTTGCACTGTGCCCCACCAACTTTGGACTCTAGGAAGCACATTTGTAAATGTGGAGCAATGGAATAAAAGAATATGCCATAAAATGTGGGCTGCAGCCGAGTATAACCAAGAGAAAATAGCAATACCTGCTCCGTTATAAATCAGACCCATAGTGTACTTGAACCTTCACAATAATTTAAGTATTTGTGTGGTATTTCTATTCATATAACTTGTGAGGAATGTCTGCAATAATTTCCTTCTAATCCTTGGCTCAACATGTACTAAGAGCACTTACATCTCTCCGGTGTCTTTGATGCCATCCCCTGTCTCCACCACGATGATACATTTCTTACAAACCAGGCCAGCTTGACCTAAAATGCAAAAGTAAAAAAGTTAATACATAGGACCTAAAATTGTTTTGCTTTAAAAGAATAAGGTTTCTTATTAGTTGCCATCCATATTTTTTGAATTATAGTGCGACTATTTGAGGCCTCACAAAAAACACTTATACAAAATGGATGCTTCTGGGCTTAAAGGATAAGTTAATCTTTAGGGAAAATTGACATCTTATTTTAACGGAAATAAAAATAAATAAAATAAAGTGTATTCCCCCCCGCCCACAGGAGCCTGCACCCTGAGATCAGTGATTTGCTGGTGCAATGTCAGGCTTCTGCAGGCATGTCCTCGAGATTCTACCCGTACCTCCATATGGGCTGTCATAAAGCTGAAGGTCTTGTGAATGGACTGCAAGCGTGCTAATTAGCGCACTCATAGCCCATTGAGAACTCCAAGCCACTCTAGCAGAAGTCTTGTCTATATTCCGAACGAGAGAGAGAGCGAGAGAGTGAGAGAGAGAGATAGAGAGAGAGAGAGAGAGAGAGAGAGATAGAGAGAGAGAGACACAGAGAGAGAGAGACAGATACACACACATACACCTACCCAAATATAAGCCGAGGCAAAGCTGGGAAAACTTATTTACTCGAGTATAAGCCTAGGGTGAGAAATGCACAGCTACTGCAAGTGGAAAAGAGGGTCAACAATGCCATTTGCATGCCTCACTGTGCCCATTTGCAGCCATAGGTCCCCCGAACTTCAAACTTGGTAGTTAAGGGTTCCTAAATGCCTCCTTGTGTGCAGTTTGCACACCAAATTTGGGGTTCCTAGCACCAAATGGCCCAAAATACGGGGCCCCAAAGTCGGTTCGGAAAATGTCAAGCACTTTTCTGCAGCAGAGAATGAAATTTTCCGACCCGACTTTGGGGCCCCGTATCTTGGGGCCACTTGGTGCTAAGAACCCCATCTTGGATATGTAGTAGTGCTGGTTCCACTGGGTTTGCATACCAAATATGGGGTTCCTAGCACCAAGTGGCCCCGAGATACGGGGCCCCAAAGTCGGATCGGAAAATGTCATTCTCTGCTGCAAAAAAGTGCTTGACGAGTATAAGCCGAGGGGTGCATTTTCAGCACAAAAAAAAAAAAAAAATGTGCTGAAAAACTCGGCTTAGACGGTAATCGAATCGTTATCGCGATTCTTTCCCCGTTGCAATTTTGATAACTGTTTCACGATTCTTGCTATGCAAAGAATTCTCTCTGCTCTTCTGAAGCCACAGTGGTCAAAAGAAAGGAAGAAAAAATCTGGCCAGTCTGCCAAGAAGCACAACATTCTTTATCAGTTGAACCAAGTCTAAACATTGTAACAATTTGTCAATGGATACACTTGGTGTGTAAGTGAGGAAAGTTTAACCTCTTAAACACTAAACCTTTTTCTGTCATTTGTTGGTTTCAAGTTAAAATCATTTTTTTTGCTAGAAAATTACTTAGAACCCCCAACATTAAAACATTTTTATTTTATTTATTTTTTAGGAGAGACCCTAGAGAATAAAATAGTGGTTGTTGCAATATTTTGTGTCACACTGTATTTGCAGCGGTCTTTCAAATGCAAAAAAAAAAAAAAAACAACCAGTAAAGTTAGCCCAATTTTTTTTGGATAATGTGAAAGATTTTATGTTGCGAGAATCGTGATCTTTTTATTCTAAGCAAAATAAATAAAAAAAAAAAAAAAAAATTTAAAAAAAAAGCGTGATTCTCATTTTGGCCAGAATCGTGCAGCTCCAAATATATTATATATATATATATATATATATATTTATTTATATTTTACACACATATAGCCTCTTAAAATCAACCAAAATCAACCAAATTTATTCTGCCTGCTTACCGTATATACTCGAGTACAAGCCGACCCGAATATAAGCCGAGGCACCTAATTTTACCACAAAAAAATGGGAAAACGTATTAACTCGAGTATAAGCCTAGGGTGAGAAATGCGCAGCTACTGCAAGTGCAAAAGAGGATCAAAAATGCCCATTTGCAGCCATAGGTTCCCTGAACTTCAAACTTGGTAGTTAAAGGGGTGTTTCAGCTGAAATTTTTTTTTTTTTTTTTAAAAGTCAGCAGCTATAAAAAAATAAAAATAAAAAGTAGCTGCTGACTTTTAATAAGTACACTTACCCTCCCAGGGCGCCCGCGATGTCAGTCGTGGAGGCCGAGATGTCCCTCGGTGCTCCAGTCCCAGCGCCGCCATCCTCAGTAAGGGAAACAGGCAGTGAAGACTACGGCTTCACTGCCCGTTTCCTACTGCGCATGCACGAGTCGCGGCGGTTAGCTTTGTGAATGGGACGCCCTGTGTTAGGGAACACACAGTTCCCATAACAGCGCGCCCCATTACCCAGAGGACAGCGCGGCAGAGGACAGAAGAACGAAGATCACTGCGGCGTAGGAAGGAGGCAGATTAGGAAGACTGCCTAGCAACAGGGATTTCGGATCAGGTAAAAAACATTTTTTTCCCCAGAATATTAATGCTTTTTTTTTTTTTTTTTTTTTTTTTTTTTTAGGGTCTCCCCCCACTTTAAAGGGTTCCTAGATGCCCCCTAGCTGAAATGACATTGCTGCAGATGAACACAGTTGACCAACTTTGGGGCCCTGTATCTCATAAATTTGGATATGTTGTAGTGTTGGTTCCACTGTGTTTGCACTGGGGTTCCTAGCACCAAGTGGACCCGAGATACAGGGCCCCAAAGTCGGGTCGGAAAAATGTCATAAAAGTGCTTGACTCAAGTATAAGCCGATGGGGGGCACTTTCAGCACAAAAAAAGATGTGCTGAAAAACTTGGCTTATACTCGAGTATATACGGTACTTTTGCTAAATTAAATATGTACTGTTTAAGGAGTAGTTAAAGATTAATCGAAGAGAAGCCTACCATGGGTTGTACTTTGACATGATGTGAACAAATGGATCTAAAAAAAATTTACTGTAAGTGTATTATAATAATAATGAATGTGTTGTGAATTGATCAGAGTAAGGGCGTGACCGGACGTTGAGGTGAGAGGTCGTAGCAGCCCGGACCTCGTACCCGCTCCCGACCTGGAGATGCAGCGTGAGGGGGAGCTGAGGCAACGCTGGGAGGTGGATTGGCTGGCTGGCGTGCTGGACAGGTGGCGGAGGGTGTTTCATCTCTGTGGCAGGTACCGGCGGTGAGCTCTCCCATGGCGATACCAGCATGCGTTGGAGAACGCCAGAGTACCCCCCCGCTATGACTAGCATGAAGGGGACGGACGAGGCGGCCCCACACAATGGCGCTGGTGTGCAAGCACAGTGCACAGCGAAGGAGAAGGTGAACCAGGCCACCGCAAAGTTGGAGCGATTTGCCCACATACCGGGTCAGGCACCCACGAAAGGTGGACAGTCCGGGGGGGGGGGGGCTGGGGACAACAACTCCACTCCCAGACCGGCTATTCCGTGGGAAGAAAGAGCCAGGGCCCAACACCACCAGCAGCAACAGCCCAGGAAAGCGCACCAGTTTTAAGCAAAATGACAGAGGGTAAAACTCTGGAGCAAACCCCAGGAAGATGTTTTTTTATGCAATCAACAACTGTAAGTCCTCCTTGTTTAAAATGTCTGACCAACTTAAAAAACAAAAAGGTATAACAAAAAAAAAAAAAAAAAAAGAAGAAGAGGAGCTCCTACTATTAAGACATGACATGAAGGAGATACAGTCAGGTCCATAAATATTGGGAGATCAACAATTCTAATCTTTTTGTCTCTATACACCACAATGGATTTGAAATAAAACAAACAAGATATGCTTTAACTGTAGACTTTCAGATTTAATTTGAGGGTATTTACATCCAAAGAAGGTGAACGGTGTAGGAATTACAACAGTTTGTATATGTGCCTCCCACTTTTTAAGGGACCAAAAGTAATGGGACAGATTAACAATCATCCATCAAACTTTCACTTTTTAATACTTGGTTGCAAATCCTTTGCAGTCGATTACAGCCTGAAGTCTGGAATGCATAGACATCACCAGATGCTGTGTTTCATCCCTGGTGATGCTCTGCTAGGCCTCTACTGCAACTGTCTTCAGTTCCTACTTGTTTTTGGGAAAATTTCCCTTCAGTTTTGTCTTCAGCAAGTGAAATGCATGCTCAATCGGATTCAGGTCAGGTGATTGACTTGGCCATTGCATAACATTCCACTTATTTCCCTTAAAAAAAAACTCTTTGGTTGCTTTTGCGGTATGCTTCGGGTCATTGTCCATCTGCACTGTGAAGCGCCGCCCAATGAGTTCTGAAGCATTTTGCTAAATATGAGCAGATAATATTGCCCGAAACACTTCAGAATTCATCCTGCTGCTTTTGTCAGCAGGTCACATTATCAATAAATACAAGAGAACCAGTTCCATTGGCAGCCATACATGCCCACGCCATGACACTACCACCACCATGCTTCACTGATGAGGTGGTATGCTTTGGATCATGAGCAGTTTCTTTCCATCACTCTGGTACAAGTTGATCTTGGTCTCATCTGTCCATAGAATGTTGTTCCAGAACTGTGAAGGCTTTTTTAGATCTTGTTTGGCAAACTCTAATCTGGCCTTCCTGTTTTTGAGGCTCACCAATGGTTTACATCTTGTGGTGAACCCTCTGTATTCACTCTGGTGAAGTCTTCTCTTGAGTGTTGACTGACACACATACACCTACCTCCTGGAGAGTGTTCTTGATCTAGCCAACTGAAGGGTGTTTTCTTCACCAGGGAAAAAATTATTCTGTCATCCACCACAGTTTTCCGTGGTCTTCCGGGTCTTTTGGTGTTGCTGAGCTCACCGGTGCGTTCTCTGTTTTTAAGGATGTTCCAAACAGTTGATTTGGCCACACCTAATGTTTTTGCCATCTCTCTGATGGGTTTGTTTTGTTTTTTCAGCCTAATGATGGCTTGCTTCACTGATAGTAACAGCTCTTTGGATCTCATATTGAGAGTTGACAGCAACAGATTCCAAATGCAAAAAGCACACTTTAAATTAACTCTGGACCTTTTATCTGCTCCTTGTAAATGGGATAATGAGGGAATAACACACACCTGGCCATGGAACAGCTGAGCAGCCAATTGTCCCATTACCTTTGGTCCCTTAAAAAGTGGGAGGCACATATACAAACTGTTGTAATTCCTACACCGGTCACCTGATTTGGGTGTAAATACCCTCAAATTAAAGCTGAAAGTCTGCAGTTAAAGCACATCTTGTTTGTTTCATTTCAAATTCATTGTGGTGGTATATAGAGCCAAAAAGATTACAATTGTGTTGATGTACCAATATTTATGACCTGACTGTATGTGAACGTACATCTGTTTTAGAGGGGAGACTTAGCCTCTTAGAAGATGATGTGAATCCAAAGAAACAAGAGATAAAATTTATGGAGGGAACAATTGAATTTGTGTATACATAAAACGGAGGAAATGGAAAATAGGTTACGCAGGAAAAAAATCTAAGGGTCCTGGGTCTCCCAGAGCGAAGTGAGGGGATCAATTCCATAGGATTTATGGAGGACTGGTTTAAAGGAATTTTTGGTAAAGAATCTCTGTCAAAAAAAAAAAAAAATTCAAATCCTTCTTATTAAACTCTTATGCTACAAGGATAAAGTTACGATCCTCCAAAAAAGCAAGGGAGATGAAAAATATATTGTTTAATCGTGTAAGGATTTCCATATACCCAGACTTTTCCCCGGAGCTGCAGAAACCAAGTGCCAGGTTTACAGAAGGCAAACGCAGACTGCAACAGCTTAATATAAAATATGCAATGCTATACCCGGCACGGCTGCGCATAACAGCCATGGGGGAGACTAAGTTGTTTAATACACCTGTAGAAGTGACGACACTGTGGCTGGATATCAATAAAGGGAAATTTCAGTAGAAAAAGGAAGATTGGATGGAGTGTATGGTGTAAGAAGGATAGGAAGGGGAATGAATGGAGTGTATGTATGAATGAGGGTATGATGGGGGGGGGGGGGGGGGAACTTATGCACTATTAGAATTCACGCAGGAAGGGGGAAGAACCACATAGTTACAAGTGCGAGAGAAGACACACAAACGCAAGTTTCTGGGATAACTATTTTAGTTCAGTAAAGAGGGGGGGGGGGGGTAAATGACAGCCACTAAGGAAAGAGGAGGGAAATCCCAGGGCACTCCAGGGGGTTAAAGATATGCCCCTGGAATGTTTGGGGGGGATGAGGGATTCATCTAAGAAGCGGGCAATTTTTTCGATGGCCAAGACAGGTGGGGTTAAAATACTTTGCCTGCAGGAAACACTCCTGGAGAGGGAGACGATATGCACATTGAGGCATAGGAATTACCAGGTGCAATACCATTCAATTTACACCTCCTACTCAAGGGGAGTGAGCACTCTGGAGTAAGATAGATGAGAAAGGTAAGATGAGAATGGTAGATCTGTTTTTCTTTTTTGCTTAATAGAGGATAGGTTGTGCGCTTTGGCTGATGTTTATATATCCCCCCCCCACCCTTTGGCATGGAAATTTTGAATGATCTAATGGAGTTCATTACGGATAAGCCAGAAATACCGGTGATAGTGGCAGGAGACTTTAACATGATGGATTAAAACATGGATAGGTTTCCCTCCGGGGGCCCCCTCTGGTGGTACATCCAGCAGCCCGCTCCGTCACTTTTGTGGGGAGATAGGGCTGGTGGATGTCTGGAGGAGGTGGTACCCGAATGTAAAACAGTACTCCTGCTACCTTAAGACGCATTCTACCATGTCTAGGATAGATCTTGAGCTCTGTAATGAAGATGCCTTGAATATAAGGGAAGTAGTAAGGTATGAATTGAGGAGTCCTTCAGATTACTCGCCCGTGGTCTTTTCAGTAAAAATAGGGAATAGCTATAGAAGGAGTGATTGGAGGATAACCCCCTACTGGCTGGAATTGATCGAAGATTCAGGGAAAATAACAGCCAGCCTGGAGGAGTTTATAGAATAAAAATGCGCAGTCAGCCCTGGTGGGGGTAATCTGGGACACCCTGAAGGAGTTTCTTTGGAGAGTACTAATCCAGCAAATTTCTCAGGTTAAGAAACAAAGAAAATTAAAAGAAATTATTGCACTGGAGAATGCTAGACACGCGGAAAGGCGATACGTGGCAGATCCAACGCCGGTTAGGTACGGGGAGTGGTTGGAAAGACAGGAAGAATATAGGAAGCAGGTCTTCTTGACTAAAGCAGAGAACAGGAGGCTATTTCAAAAAGAATTTTATTGGGGAGGGAGAATCCTGGCTTTAATAGACAGAGCAAACACACTATCTTCCATTATACCGGCCATAAGGATCGAGGGAGGCTGGATTACTAGGTCAGTCTCAGAAATAGTGAATGAATTTAAAAATTATTCTAAAAGCTTGAATAGTACATCACATATAAACGTAGAAGTGGAGATGTGGGACTTCTTTAGGGGGTTAAGGATCCCGTCACTTTTAAAAGGAGGACAGAGAGGGATTGGAGGCTCCGCTGACACTAGAAGAGCTACAAAAGGCAACAGCAGATATGGCAAATCAGAAGGCTCCGGGCTCAGATGGCTTGCCAATAGAAATATGTAAGAGGTATGGTGGCATATGGCTCCCAAAACTCTTGGGAGGTGCTTAATTGGGCTGTGGGAGAAGGGAAGTTACCGCCATCTATGGACAGAAGCAACAATTATTGTACTGCCAAAGCAAGGGAAAAACCAACTTGAAGTTGCATCATATAGACCAGGGGTCTCAATATCCCTTCTTTGCTCAGGCGTAAAGATTTTAGCAAAGGCACTAGAGGTGAGATTAAATAGAATATCAAAACTTATACACCCAGATAAAACCGGTTTCATACCAGATAGTGCAGCAAGGCGGGCTTATTTAAACATCCAGTCACCAAAAGCAAAACGAGGGGACCAGCCCGTCATTGTATGCCGTCAAGGATTTTGATAGCCTTGAATGGCATTACCTCTGGCAAGTCTTGGAAGAATTTCAATTTGGGCCTAATTTTGTTAAATGGATAAAATATTATATGAAGGACCTAGAGCCAAAGTGAGAATAAATAGGGAAAGCTCAGAGTGGTTTCGGTTGGCAAGGGGGATGAGACAGGGGTGCCCATTGTTGCCCCTGCTTTTCCCCCCTGGCAATAAAAAGGGGATTAATTCCAGAGATAAAAACGAGAATTCTCCCGCTGTACAAGACTCTGGTCCAGCTGAATCTAGAGTATGCTGTCCAGTTTTCGGCACCGGTCCTCAGGAAGTATGTACTGGAAATGGAGCGAGTACAAAGAAGGGCAACAAAGCTAATAAAGGGTCTGAAGGATATTAGTTATGAGGAAAAGTTGCGAGCACTGAACTTATTCTCTCTGGAGAAGAGACGCTTGAGAGGGGATATGATTTCAATATATAAATACCATATTGGTGACCCCACAATAGGGATAAAACTTTTTTGCAGAAGGGAGTTTAACAAGACTCATGGCCACTCATTAAAATAAGAAAAGAGGTTTAACCTTAAACTACGTAGAGGGTTCTTTACTGTAAGAGCGGCTAGGATGTGGAATTCCCTTCCATAGGTGGTGGTCTCAGTGGGGGGCATTGATAGTTTCAAGAAACTATTTAGATAAACACCTGAACGACCACAACATACAGGGATATACAATGTAATACTGACATATCACACACATAGGATGGGCTTGTGTCTTTTTTCAACCTCACCTATGTAACTATGTAATAGAGCCACTGGCTATTGCTCTGAGAGCCTCATCGGAAGTACAGGGATTCAGGAGGGTGATGAGAGAAGAGAAGGTCGCCATGTATGCGGATGATGTATTGCTGTTCTTGGGGGACACGCAGGCTTGTCTGAGGGCAGCAATGGGCATAGTCAGAGATTTTGGTCATCTCTCTGGGGAGGTGATCAGCTGGGAAAAGTCGGTACTGCTGCCAATTGACCCTCTTATATAGAGCCTTTACCCCATCAGATAGTCCAAGTGAGGGCAGTAAGCCAAACAAAGTATCTGGGTATTAACATATCAAAAGACCCAAGACAACATATAGCTGGTAACTTAGTCCCGCTTATGACATAATTAAAACAGGAATGCCGGGTATGGTCCAAACTTCCACTCTCGGTAGCTGGCCGTTGCAATTTAATAAAATTGTCTGGATGCCACAGATTCTGTATGTACTACATAATTCTCCAGTGTGGATTCCAAAACACTGGTTTAAGAAATTGGACAGTGTTTTTAGAGAACTGATCTGGAAGAATGGAGTGGCCAGAATCCGTTTGCAGGCATTGCAGCTGCCGAGAGAGGAGGGGGGGGGGGGGGGGGGGGGGGGACTAGCCTTGCCAAACCCAAGAAACAATTTTTTAGCTGCACAGATGCAGCATATGAGAGGGTGCAATCTGCCGGCAGAGAGGGATGTAGGAAAGAATTTGATGTTGGTAGACACTAGCCATGATACAGTGGTAGAGGCAGTTGAAGCGGATTCTTTTTTTTTTTTTTTCATTATGGATAGAGTAAGTTAGGGTTATAGCACTGTCAGATTTTTTTTTCACCATCTGTGTCCCATTGCAGAAATTTCCCCTCATGTCCTGTTTGGCAATGGGATAGGAAGTGAGAGGAAATCCCTGAAAATTAAGGGAATTCCATGGGGACCCGCTATTGGAAAATTTCCCCTCCATTACTTTTGGGATTTTCTTTTAAAAGGACCTTTCTAAAGAAAAAAAAAAAAAGTAATTTAAAAACTGATCGCAGCTGTAATGAATTGTCGGGTCTCGGCAATATAGATAAAACTTTTTTTTTTTTTTTAAAGCGGCATGGGTCCCCCCCCCCCCCCCCCAAGGCCCTTCAGATCTGGTATGGATATTAAAGGGGAACCCTGCGCCAAATAAAAAAAAAAATTAAAAATCAAACATGGGGACAGGGGGCTTTGGGGGGCAACTCCAACGCACCCTCCCCATGTTGAGGGCATGTGGCTCTCCCCCCCCCCTCTTTTCCTGCAGCCTGCCAGGTTGCGTGCTCAGAAAAGGGTCTGGTATGGATTTTGAGGGGGACCCCCACGCAAATTTTCATTTTTTTAATTTTGGTTCAGGGTTCCCCTTAATATTCATACCAGGCCCAAGGGGCCTGGCAATGGACTGGTGGGGGAACCCATGCCGTTTTTTTGTCAATGAGTTTTATCTATATTGCCGAGACCCAACAATTCATTATAGCCGCGATCAGTTTTAAATTACTTTTATTCCCCTTTAGAAATGGCATTTTGCTGTGGTACTGTTCTAAACACGGGAAAACTAGGCCACTTTACAGGCATACTATAGACACCCCCCAGGCACGATATTTAAAAGGAATATTACATTTTTATTGTTTCACTTTAAGCATTGTTAAAATTACTGCTCCTGAAAAAACGGACGTTATTAAAACTTTTATTTGCATTGATACATGTCCCCTGGGGCAGGACCCAGGTCCCCATTTTTATGGCAATAACTTGCATATAAGCCTTTAAAATTAGCACTTTTGGTTTTTCATGTTTGTGTCCCATAGACTTTCCTGGTTATGGACGCGTGCATGTTAACCACTTAAAGACCAGGCCTTTTTCTGATATTTGTTGTTTACAAGTAAAAATCTATATTTTTTGCTAGAAAATTACGTAGAACCCTCAAACATTATAAAAAAAAAAAATATATAATATATATATATATATATATATATATATATATATATATATATATATATATATATATATATATATATATATATTTTTTTTTTTTTTGTTAGCAGAGACCCTAGAGAATAAAGTGGCGGTCGTTGCAATATTTTATGCAACACTGTATTTGCCCAGCAGTCTTTCAAACGCATTTAAAAAAAAAAAAAAAAAAAAAAAAATGTAATGAATAACTAACATGTCAGGCTTTAAATTTGCATACGCTCGTGGAATGGCGACAAACTACGGTACTTAATCTCCATAGGTGACAATTTAAACATTTTTACAGGTTACACAAGAGAGTCTACAGAAGAGGTCTAGTGCTAAAACTATTGCTCTCGTTCCAACGATCGCGGTGATACCTAATATGTGTGGTTTTAACACTGTTTACATATGCATTTGCTTCTGCAATGCAAGATCAAAAAGGGACGGGCGCATTCAATTTTTTATTTTTTTTATTATTTTTTTAACCACTTGCCGATCGGCTCACGCTGATATACAGCGGCAAAGTGGTTCATTCCCACGAATCGATGTATGGGTACGTCTGTACCTTTAAGGACAATAGCAGCGGCGCACGTGCCCGCTGCATGGCAGGTATACCCGATGTACGTGGCCAGCGGGCACAATCATGTGCACGAACAGGGATTTGTGTGTGTAAACACACAAATCCCTGTTCAGCCAGGGAAGTCTCTTCCTCTAGTCAGAAAAGCAGAAAATGGTAGAAGAAACCGCGCTATCTTTATGCAGCAACAGATATATAGCAGCCAGCACAAACAAAATATGTTTAAATAAAGCAAGTGAATATCAAAAGAGTGCAGCGCTCATAAAATGTCCGTTATATAACCACTTCAGCCCGGACCAATTTGCAGCTAAAGGACCAGGCCCCTTTTTGCAATTCGGCACTGCGTCGCTTTAACTAACAATTGCGCGGTCATGCGACGTGGCTCCAAAACAAAATTGGCGTCCTTTTTTTCCCACAAATAGAGCTTTCTTTTGGTGGTATTTGATCGCCCCTGCGGTTTTTATTTTTTGCGCTATAAACAAAAATAGAGCGACAATTTTGAAAAAAAAATGCAATATTTTTTACTTTTTGCTATAATAAATATCCCCAAAAAATATATAAAAAAACAATTTTTTTCCTCAGTTTAGGCCGATACGTATTCTTCTACATATTTTTGGTAAAAAAAAAAAAAATCGCAATTAGCGATTATTGATTAGTTTGCGCAAAAGTTATAGCGTTTACAAAATAGGGGATAGTTTTATAGCATTTTTATTAATATTTTTTTTTTTTTTATTAGTAATGGCGGCGATCAGCGATTTTTATTGTGACTGCGACATTTTGGCGGACACATCGGACATTTTTGACACATTTTTGGGACATTTGTCATTTATACAGCAATCAGTGCTATTTAAATAGCACTGATTCCTATGTAAATGACAGTTGTAGTTAGGGGGTTAACCACTAGGGGGCGGGGAGGAGTCAGTGTGACGTGTTTTTTTTTTTTACAGTAGGGGGGCGTGGCTGTACGTCTGACGTCATTGATCGGCGTTCCCGATGACAGGGAACCGCCGATCACTGACAGTCAGTGTAGGAAGCGCGGGGAGAGGTTTGTTTACATAGACCTCTCCCCGTTCTTCAGCGCCGTAACCCGATCGCGGGATACCAGCGGCGATCGGGTCCGCTGGTCCCGCGGCCGTGGTCACGGAGCTGCGCGCGCGCGCGCCCCCCGGGCAGGCAAATTAAAGGGGACGTACAGGTACGTGCTTTTGCCTGCCCGTGCCATTGTGTTGACGTATATCTACATGAGGCGGTCGGGAAGCGGTTAATCAAATGGACAATCATACAAAAAATTGTGAACTAAATAAATAGAAAACAATACAAATATGCGTGAGTGATTCACTCTCAAAAGAGTAATTGTGAAAATAAGTGTTTTGTCCATAAACAAACTATACAATATAACCATGTGGAGTCTCTATCAAAGAGACGTGAAATAAACTATAATATATATATATGTATATATATATATATATATATATATATATATATATATATATACACACACTATGTTTGACCATAGAAAATAATACAAAATGCTTCTAAACAATGTAATAATACACCTTAATTGTGATACTAAAGTGTAAAAAACAAAATAAACGTGACTTTTGTGCGGCTTGTTTGAAGAGGTCCGTCACCACTAGGACTGAGGCTTACCGGAATTTGTGGACTCAGATAGGTGTATACCATGTGAGTCGCAAAGGCTTGATGGTGTCAGCCACACCAATGGAAACGACTCCCAGCCCAGGTATGTAGTAACAGCAAACCAAGTCTTTGTAAAGTCTTCCAAAAGGGACTCAGGAACAAGATGGTAGGCAGTGTATGGTACCGTATATCTCCCCAGGTATGACCGGTAATAAAGAAAAGGGGACTATATAGTGTAATACCGTCAGGCGGAAAAAAATGTATTAAAATCTGACAAAGTGGGTACTCACATTGACATAAGGATTAAAAGCATGGATATAGTACTGGTAGCAGTGACATCAGCAAATCATCTCCCGATGGCGTTTCGCCTCCATAGGGCATCATCTGGGGTTTTTTTTTTTTTTCAAAATTGTTGCTCTTTTTTTGTTTATAGCGCAAAAAATAATGGCCTGATCATTAAGCAGGTCTTCCGGTCTGTAAGTGGCTAATCTTTTTTATTCCCATTACAAGGAATGTAAACATCCCGTAACATTTCTGTAATAGAAATAAGCATGACAGGTCCTCTTTATTGAGAGATCTGAGGTCAAAAAGACCTCAGATCTCTCATTTACCTGCCCCCCCCCCCTTCCGCCTTTGTTCCCGGGCCTCCGGTCCCACCAGCCGGCACGTCCGCCGCCTAGGCTAAGACCTGGACAAAGCCGGATTTGGCTTTGATCGGGTCTCTAGAAGCAGAGTCACTTCCGATTTAATCGGCTGCCAATGGTGCAGATTTTAAAGAAATTACAGTATTCAGAATCACAGATTTTGCCAATCTGCATACTTTTACGTGAAAAAGAGAGCTAAAGAGTACCTGTCACCACCTATTACAGTCACAAGGGATGTTTACATTCCTTGTGACAGCAATAAAATAATTTCTTTAAAAAAATAAAAAAAAGCGCCCCGTCCCCACGAGCTTGCGCAGCAAAGAAAAAGCATATGCAAGTCACGCAAATATAAACGGTTGTCAAAGCACACGTGAGGTATCGCCGCAATCGTCAGAGTGAGAGCAATAATTCTAGCAAAAGACTTCCTCTATAACTCTAACCTGGTAATCGCTAGAATTTATTTTTTTTATAGTGTCACCTATGGAGATTTTTTAGGTACTGTAGTTTGTCGCCATTCCACGAGTGTGCGCAATTTCAAAGCATGACATGTTAGGTCTCTATTTACTCGGCATATCATCTTTCACATTATACAAAAAAATTGGGCTTACTTTACTGTTTAGTTAATTCATGAAAGTGTATTTTTTTCCTAAAAAAATTGAATTTGAAAGACCGCTGCGCAAATACCATGTTACATAAAATATTTAAACTATTGCCATTTTATTCTCTAGGGTCTGCTTAAAAAAAAAAAAAGGGTATATATTTTTCCAGCAAAAAAATTTACAGATTTTAACTTGTAAGCAATAAGTGTCAGAAAATAATTATTTTAATGATTAATCATGCAGCGCTAACAAATGAAATTTTTTTTTATTTTTTGGTTTATACAATAAAAAAATAAAATAAACCCAGTGATGATGATCAAATACAACCTTGAAGAAAGCGCTAGGTTTGTGGAAAAAAAATTATATAAAAGTTAATTTGCATTCAATGTTGCATGACTGCACAATTGCCAGTTATGCCTGGCACACATGATGAGAATATCGGAGTTATTGTCTGTTTTTTTTGTATTCTTTCAGTTTCAAGCATGCACGGCCTTGGGCGCTCAATTTTTAAAGGACTGTACTGATTAACCACATCCCTCTTGGCCTACAGCAAAATGACAACCAGGTGGTGGCTCTCCCGTTCTGACTGGACGTCATATGACATCCTTTAGAACGAGCTGTGGGGGCACGCAGCGATTGGTGGTGCGGTGTGCTGCTTCAACACACTGCATTTCTGATGACAGTAAAGAGCCTATGACGTAGGCTCTTTACCACCTGATCAGCGGTGTCCAATCACAGCGCAACTAGGAAGTGGCAGTTATCGGTATTCCTCTATTCACGCTGACAGGGCGTGAGTAGAGGACAGCTGATAAACGGCTCTCCTGACATGGGGGTATGCACTGATAATCAATGCAGCCCCATCAGTGATGCCCACTAGTGATGCCAATCAGTGCCCTCTATCAATGTCCACCATCAGTGCCCATAAAGGCTGTCCATCAGTGCTGCATATTAGTGCTTCCACATATCAGTGCCGCATATCAGTGCCAATCAGTGAAGCAAAAAACTTACTTATACAAAATCCAATAACCGAAACTAAGAAAAACATTTTTTTCCCCCAAAACTTCCGGTCTTTTTTAATTTGTTTAGCAAAAGAAAGCTCTATTATAAAAATGTAGTTTGGGTACAGTGTAGAGTTGCCACCTCATCCCTTTAAACCCAAACACATATGAATTACACAGATTGTGAGGCTAATTTAGTGCAACTAAGGCACCAAGTGAGTTTAAATTACCACCTTAAAGTGGTGGTCCACCCAAAAAAACAAAATGTCATTAATATACTTGGGGGAAAAAAACATTTTTTTTACTTACCTTTTTTTCCCCTGTTGCTATGTGGTCCCTCAAAATCTGCCTCCTCCAGTGCCTGGGCTCCTGACGTCACTAACCTCGGTGCAGGAAGGGAGATCGCCTCTTTCCCCTCCCTCTGTCAATCATCTGGGACAAGTGACAGGTCCCAGATGATTGCGCAGCCAGTCACGGCACAAGGCTCACGCATGCGCAGTAGGTGCCTGGCTGTGAAGACACAGCCGGGCACCCACAGTTAAAATGCCGGTGCCGTCGAGCGGAGGGGGAGATGATTGGGGCTTCGATCCCCCGCATCACTGGACCCTGGGACAGGTAAGTGTCCGATTATTTAAAAAAAAAAATCAGCAGCTGCAGTATTTGTAGCTGCTGACTTTTAAAACATTTTTTTTTTTTTGTGGGAACAACGCTTTAATCAACCACAGAGCCTGTGTAATTAATATGTGTTCGGTTTTAAAGGGATTAGGTGGCAACCTTAGTACAGTGTAGCATGATCACACAATTGTCAAAAAAAAAAAAAAAAAGTGCGACAGCGCTGAAGGCTGGTCTGGGCAGGAAGGGGGGGGGGGGGGGTGAAAGTACTAGTTTGTTCTGTTATTGCACAAGAACATTTTTTTGTGTGCTTGTCACTTCAGGTAATATTGCATGAACGGTCGTGATCGGTTTGTAAGAGCCGTGTACGAACGAACGATCAGTTTATCGAGGAAAGCAGTATTTGTGGGTTCATTTTCTCATTGTGTTACTAGGCTTTGAAGTAGCGCAGTGCTGAAAAGCAAAAAATAAATAAAAATGCTGAGGTCAAATGGTTAAAAAAAAAAAAAAAAGAGAGAAGGGGGGGGATACTAAACAAGACATGCCAACCATGGGGTTTATAGAGAGTAAAGTAAGCTGTGGCATTAGAATGTGTATAAGATGAAAGTGGAATGAAGTGTTGTGTGTGCAGACCTAATGATAGGAGGAAGTTGGAGCTAGCTGTAGGATGTCCCTAGGAAGTACGCTTGTCTAGCTCCAGCAATTCCACAAAGGATAAACATTCACCCTAGAAATGTAGAATGAGGAGGCCATGTGCCTACCTAGGAGAAGGCCAGTCCTCCGCTGTGTGCCTCCTTCCTCCCTCAGTGTTATGGAGTGGGCTCCTCTGTACACAGCTCGTCCTTCCTGTGATGTATTGGCGGGGTCCCTCCCCCACATCCTCTCATGGTCTGCACAGCGCATACTCACCTCTGCAGTACGCTCGGTGTACACGGTGCCCAGTCCGTACAGAACCTCCAGCACCAACCCGGAGGCTTTGCTTTACCCTTTATTGGCAGCACAAGAATTACAAGCTATGAAATGCACCCACCTTAACACGAGAGCTTTAGCAATGGATGTGAACAGCTGAAAGGCCCCTCTCACATTCCTCGCTGCCTCCCATCCAAGGCCAGCTGCTTATCTAGACCCCTCCCCAGTACAGCTCCTTCCTTCCTCCATACACACTGTTATGGTTCATCCTGCTCCCCGCCTAACACACAAGCCACTATGGACAGTCCGGGGGAAGGATTGTGTCTCAGCACTAAAATGCCACATTGTCAACAGAAGTCCTGTCTACCTTTTCTTGACAATATCGCATTTTAGTGCTGGGACACAAATAAACACAACTGCTTGGTCTGCTGCCAGGATTTTGTTCACCCTCCCCAAATGCAAAGCTGTGTTGCTTACATTTTCCAATATGGATGGAGGAGTTTATAAAAACTGGAATAGAGAGAATCTGCCAACCAATCAGCTTCTAGCTTTCATTTTCAAAGCGTAAAGGCGTCAGAAAATCTGAAGATAAATTTCGTCCGATGAACGATCTGCCGATTTTCTGATCGTTAGTATGCTGCTTTTGACAGCCGATAGCGAATTTTTGGCAGACAAAAACTGGATGTTCATGCTTGAAAATGTTTGTCTGATGTGACCACAACGTCCGATTTTCTTTTCATTAGAATGGTTTTCTGACAAAAACTAAATCTTGTGGTTAGCACTCTCACCTAGCAGTAAGAAGAGTCGCTGGTTCAAATCCCAACCACGACACTACCTGCCTGGAGTTTGCATGTTCTCCCTGTGCCTAAGTGGGTTTCCTCCGGGTACTCCGGTTTCCTCCCACAATCCAAAGACAAGCAGGTAGGTAAATTGGCCCTAGTATATGAATGGGGACCTTGGATTGTGGGCTCCTTGAGGGTGGGGACCGATGTGAGTGTGCAATGTACAGGGATAGGGACAATTGTAGACACTCAGGTTGAACTGGATGGACTGATGTCTTTATTCAACCTGACTAACTATGAAACTAGGCATGCTCAGAAATGAAAGAACACATACAAAACAATTCAACGCATTACATCACTTCTGACGTTGAATTCTGTCGTCAGAAAATTTTCTTCACTTTCGATTTGAGAACAAAAAACTGACGAAAATTCGTCCAATAATCTGACTGTGTGTACAAGGCTTAACATCTTGTTCAGACAGTCCTTACAGCCCCTCTGATAAGCAATCTGCAGGAGATCACTTTTCAGAGGCAACTGGGAGGCAATATGTTGCATGAACACCTGTTTTAAAGGCTAAGTTCACCTTTTAAACATGTTACATGTCCCACTTGTATTTATGGTGGAACGTAACATGTTCCAGCTCCTCCCTATCCCCCCCCCCCCCCCCGAACAACAGGCAGGCAGGCATTCTTCTACCTGCACCCGCTTGTCACTTCTTAACCACTTTATCCCCGGAAGGACTTGCCCCCTTAATGACCAAGCCATTTTTTGCAATACGGCACTGCATGGATTTAACTGGGAATTGTGCGGTCGTGCAACGTTGTACACAAACAAAATGTACGTCCTATTTTTCTCCACAAATAAAGCTTTCTTTTGGTGGTATTTGATCACCTCTTTTTATTTTTTGCGCTAAAAACTAAAAAAAGACTGTCAATTTTAAAAAAACAAAAAAATAAAAAAAATATATTTTTAACTTTTTGCTATAATAAATATCCTAAAAAAAAAATAAAACAAATATCTTCATCAGTTTAGGCCAATATGTATTCTTCTACAAATTTTTTGTAAAAAAAAAAAATCGCAATAAGCGTATATTGATTGGTTTGCGCAAAAGTTATAGCACCTACAAAATAGGGGATATATTAATGGCAGTTTTATTATTATTTTTTTTACTAGTAATGGCGGCGATCAGCGTTTTTTTTTTTTTTTGAAAGGTGTTTATTTATAAGTTTTACAAGTAAACACAAGAGAAACAATACAGTATAGTAAATAAAGGGGGGTAATAAGGCACCAATTACGTATTGCAGAAAAACAAGTACATCTTTGTGGGTCATGGTGACCCATTGAGAGCAATGACATGACACAACAATCACAATGATAATCCCAATTCCCTGGAAAGATATTGCCATTTTTCCTCATTTCAAAGGGGGGTGGGGGGTGATCAGGGATTCAGGATGCAGCCAGTAGGGTACCATAACAAAACAACAGCAGTCACACACACACTCATACACACTTATGCATCTCAAATATACATTGGTCTCAGCCCACCTCACTCTTGACTTCAAAAGAGACAAAAGATTGAAATTACATGAAGCCACTTCCAATTCGACTATCTAATTACTACCACTTGGAGTGTGAGGATACTACTCACTTTAACTTAAAGTGGTGTTTCCACCCAAAAAAAAAAATAGCCTAAAATTAAAAGTTTTTGTGCAAATTTCACTATTTAGGCTTCAAAGAAGTACAATAAGGGTCAGCGCTGCCGCTAGGTGAACTAGGCAGCTGCCTAGGGTGCACTGCTGTCTAGGTGGCTCAGCTTACGGCCGATGACTTCCTTTTCTAGCCTGGCCAGGGAACACTGGGGCTGAAAACCACCACCCTACACAATGTTGTGGCATTGACTGACTCTCTGCTGGCCAATCCAGAGAAAGCAGCAGCCGTGGAGGACATCTGTCATGGGGGCTGCGGAGGAGGTCAGCAGCAGCTCAGCCTGTGAGAAGGGCGACACTGAGTGAGCTCCCGGGAGTAGGAGGACAGCTAGGGGGGGGGGGGGGCGGAGGAGGCGGGCACCATGTTTCTCCTCAGGAGGGAGGAGAAGTTCTTCAGGAGCATGCTGGAGGGCTGCTACCAGCTGCACTGTGCTGACCACTGGCTGTCCGAGCAAGCCCAGAACTTGGAGCTCATTCTGGAGCAAAAGCTGGCACTGCTGCCCCAGTGAGTCCCAGGCTGAAAAAAAAATAATGAGACGCTTGCTGTACTAACGATGCTATGTTAGTATCTGTCCGCTGTTCTATTGCGTTCTGACAGGCGGACTGCCCCCTGCCAGAACACACTGGTCAGCACTCGCAGCCATTGGCTGCAAGTGCTGATCGGTTGCTGATCAGCTGCTGGTTTTCCAGGATGCACGCTCGACAGAAGCCGGTCGTGAGATTGTTTGTCAGATGAGGAGCTGTACACACGGTCCGAAAGTCAGCTGGTGACTGCCAAACTGAACATTTTCAGATAATTTTTGACCCGTGTGTACCTAGCATTAAGAGGGAATTGTCCAGGACAGACTCATTTGCTTGAGCAAAGACTTCTTGCTATGCAACGCAAACGTTTATTAACTGCATGTAGGAGAACAATAAAGCAAGCTATCATTCTGAAGATTTTTCCTCTGTGAAAGATTTTTTAAAGGCAAAAAACAACAGCAAATATATCCAAATACAAAGGCTGACATGACAGAGAACGTTACAGAGCCAATTTGTACACATTCTATACAAACATTAGAGAGTAAACTCAGTTTTTTCTACAAGTTCAACACCACTGTTGCCCTCTGGCTGAAATCCAGATTGGGCAACTGTTCTGACTGACCCAGTAGATATGAACTAACATATGACCAGATAATGATATTACAGAAGCATAAAGTAAAAGTTATCTCAACTGTATGGCAAATGTTCTTGTCTACTATGTGGGCAGAAGAAAGACATATCAAAAGGCAAAAGGGCAGAAATAACCAAAATGAAAGTGATAGTCTCTTGAGCAATAATAGTCTCTCATTTGTGAGGGCAAAAGCCTTGCAAATGTCCAAAAATTTCTGGCTTATACAAAATCCCTCAGGTGATACACAGGAGTCTCTGTCTACGGCACGGCTCTGAAGGAACGGCACAGGTATGCTGTTCCCTCAAAGCGCATTTGCTTGCAATGTCACTGGCTGCATCTAAAGTAAATATCTCCTAAACAAACATTTACTGTACCTATAGGTACAAATCATACAAGGGAGTTTATTCCCACTAAAGTGGTTGGGAACCTAGTTACACCACTTGTACCTACAGGAAAGCCTATAATAAGGCTTACCTGTAAGTACTGTAAATATCTCCTAAACCTCCACGATTTACCATATACGCTTGCGCTGACATCATCGGTGCATGTGCTGTGAAGAAATGGCCCTCTATGCTGTTTCTTCACTAGCAAGTGCCATGCCTGACGGCTCCTGTGCGCAGGCGTGGGAGTGACGTCACGCGACTCCAGCCAGTCACAGAGCTGAAGTCCGCGACCCTGGAAGGAAGAGGGGCGAAGATGAATGGGGATAGCGCAGGCTTCGATTGCAGGTAAGGCCCCTTTCACACTTGTGCGACTTGAAAGTCGCGCGATTTTACAGCGATTTTGCCGTGATTCGCGGGCGCGATTTTTGCTGCGATTTAGCCGCGATTTTAAGGAATGCCTGTGTAAGTGGCATCAAAATCGGACCAAAGTAGTGCAGGGACTACTTTGAAGTCGGAACGACTTGAAGTCGTACTAATATGAATGGCTGTCATTGGAAATCATGGGGAACGACTTGTCATGCTACTTTGCAGTCCCAAATCGTGGGACAAGTCGTATAAGTGTGAAAGGGGCCTTAGTGGCACATAATGGGCTAGTGTGCGATGCATATTAGCCCATTATACTTTTACTTTGCAGGGGGGAAAAAAGGTAGTAAAACCCATCAGGGTTTACTTCCTCTTTAGGCCCCTTTCATACTTATGTGACTTGTCCCACGATTTGGGACTGCAACGTAGCATGACAAGTCGTTCCCCATGATTTCCAATGACAACCATTCATATTAGTATGACTTCAAGTCGTTCCGACTTCAAAGTAGTCACTGCACTACTTTGGTCCGATTTTGATGCCACTTACACAGGCATTCCTTGAAATCGCGGCAAAATCGCGGCCGCGAATCGCGACTGTAAGTGGCATCAAAATCGGACCAAAGTAGTGCAGGGACTATTTTGAAGTCGGAACGACTTGAGGTCATACTAATATGAATGGCTGTCATTGGAAATCATGGGGAACGACTTGTCATGCTACTTTACAGTCCTCCGGGATTGTGACATCATATGGGGCGGGGTCACCATGTGACATGAGCAGGTGACCCGCCCCTTGTCCCTATATAACTGGAAGCGCAACACGTCTGAGCCATTACAAGAGGAGACGGCGACGAGTCAACATCGGAAGAAGAAAGAAGAACAAGAAGCAGAAGAAGAAGAAGCAGAAGCAGAAGGCGGCGACAGCGACGGCAACACAGACCGGGCCACCGCTCGTAAAAGAGCTGGAAGAAGAAAGTGGAGGCCCGGCAAGAAGAACAGAAGAGACCCTCGAAGTCGGAACAAGACCCCCAGACGGTGGCGGCGACGAAGAAGAAAGCCGGGCTCCTCCGCTAGTGAAAGAGCTAGCAGAAGAGGAGTGGAGGAGTCCGGCGAGAAGAACCCCCAAGACGGAAGAAGACCCCGGAGCTGTGCAATAAAATATTTTAAAATATTTTAAAAACATGTGTTGTTTTTTTAATTTGCACTTTTTTCCTTAGGTGAATGGGTAGGGGTACATCGTACCCCATACTCATTCACATAGGGTGGGGGGCCGGTATCTGGGGGCCCCCTTATTAAAGGGGGCTCCCGGATTCCTATAAGCCCCCCGCCCGCAGACCCTGACAACCAACGGCCAGCGTTGTCGGGAAGAGGCCCTTGTCCTCATCAACATGGGGACAAGGTGCTTTGGGGTGGGGAGGGCGCAGGGCCCCCCTTTCCCCAGGGCACCCCCCATGTTGAGGGCACGCGGCCTGGTACGCCTCAGGAGGGGGGGGGGCGCTCGCTCGTCCCCACCCCCTTTCCTGACCGGCCGGGCTGCGTGCTCAGATAAGGGACTGATATGGATTTGGGGGGGACCACCACGCCGCTTTTTCAGCGTAGGGATTCCCCTTTAAAACCATACCAGGTGACGGGGCTAGCGCGGCGGCATTCACTGCCTTCGCTAGCCCCGTCTACCTGGAGTCACGTTCTAAATAAACTGACTTTTCTCCATGTGTGAGGCAAGTTCGTTCATTTCAAAAGTCCCGCGGACTAGCACACAGAAGGCAGGATTGTCCGCCGGACTGCTGAGTCCAGCGGACAATTTTAAGTCTAAACTTAAAACTTAGTCCGCCGGACTTTTGGGAGGAAAAAGTCCGCCGGAGCCCACACACGGTCGAAATGTCCGGCGGACAATCCCGCGGGAAAGTCCGCTCGTGTGTACGCGGCCTAAGTGTGAAAGGGGCCTTAAGTAGAGTGTTCTATGTTCTTTTATTGGCTTCTGCAAGTCAGTTTGTTAACAGTACACAAATAGGTTAGCTTATATTGTACTAGCAAATTCTTTAGCACTTTTTAGAACACTTATATTTTTCAGAATAAATGTATAATACATATTGTGCTTCTCATATATTCTTATTTCAATCTCCAATTCCCACCCCAACTGTTTTGGTTCATTTTTGTTTATCCGCTCTGCAAACAAATCTAATCTCCCTTTCAGGTATACTGTACGTAGGGAGCGCAGATGATCAATTCCTCTGTGATTAGAAGAACGTCCTCCACAATAGACATCAGCTGAGTTGATCAAGTTCCCCTCTGTTTGTTTAATACAAAAAATAATGCTGAACCATTCTAAAGGAGCATCTAGTTCCTAAAGAAAAAACAAAAGTGTTGCCAACATCCCTGGATAAATATTTGAATGTGGAACCTCTGAAGACAGAAGACCACTAGTACCCTCCGGTACAAACGGGACTTTTCAGGCGAACAAGGAAGTAATATATATGTATAATAAAATAGAAAAATTGGTTATGTTTGAATTTTTATTTTAAATCATTTATTTTTAAGAAAAAATAAATAAAAAAGAGAGTAAGATGGAAAAAATATATATATATACAAACAAAATTGTTTAAAAACAATCGTGATATCATTTTTTCACAACACGAACAATTATTTGCAAATGTTACACATGGATATGAAAATACAAATACAACATCCCTCGGTTGCCTGACATGTTTCGGGAAACGATCCCTTCTTCAAAGGCACTAGTCGAAGGTTGAATGTGAAAAAATTCTGAGAAAACAAAAAACAAAAGCAAAACATAAACTTTGAGAAAGAATCTGAAAAATGGAAAGAGTACCACTTGCAGGATCTAGAAAGCAAACATACATACCAATATCCAAAAGAGAAGGTATATACGAAAGCAAAGATGGATTTCCACATGAGATGTTGTTTTAAGTTTGTTTATTTATGCACAATACTGATGTTGAGCAATTTGTTGAGCAATTTTGAGGCATAAATACCGTTAGAACTTTTCCTGTTGCTGCAACCTTCCATTTGAGGACCTTGCAGCATACTCTCCCCTTGAGTAACTGATTTGTCTAATAGGGCTCCCCACCCCCCACAAACTTGTATTGATTGTAATTGTTGTTGGGATGCTTGGGAGCCGTATTCGCCCCTCACACAAGTTAGAGTCATTTCTCCACCATAATAGACTCTGTTTTACTGTACCCAGTAAAGGTATGAGGAAATGGGTAAACAGTTCAATCTCTGTATTTGCGAACAATACTAAGCTAAGCAGGGCAATAACTTCTCCGCAGGATGTGGAAACCTTGCAAGAAGATCTGAACAAATTAATGAGGTGGGCAACTACATGGCAAATGAGGTTTAATGTAGAAAAATGTAAAAGAATGCATTTGGGTGGCAAAAATATGAATGCAATCTATACACTGGAGAGGAGAACCTCTGGGGGAATCTAGGATGGAAAAGAACCTGGGGGTCCTAGTAGATGATAGGCTCAGCAATGGCATGCAATGCTAAGCTGCTTCTAACAAAGCAAACAGAATATTGGCATGCATTAAAAAGGGATCAACTCCAGAGATAAAACGATAATTCTCCCACTCTACAAGACTCTGGTCCAGTCGCACCTGGAGTATGCTGTCCAGTTCTGGGCACCAGTCCTCAGGAAAGATGTACTGGAAATGGAGTGAGTACAAAGAAGGGCAACAAAGCTAATAAAGGGTCTGGAGGATATTAGTTATGAGGAAAGGTTGCGAGCACTGAACCTATTCTCTCTGGAGAAGAGACGCTTGAGAGAGGATATGATTTCAATATACAAATACCAGACTGGTGACCCCACAATATGGATAAAACTTTTCCACAGAAGGGAGTTTAAGAAGACTCATGGCCACTCATTAAAATTAGAAGAAAAGAGGTTTAACCTTAAACTACATAGAGGGTTCTTTACTGTAAGAGAGGCAAGGATGTGGAATTCCCTTCCACAGACGGTGGTCTCAGTGGGGGGCATTGATAGTTTCAAGAAACTATTAGATAAGCACCTGACCGACCGCAACATACAGGGATATACAATGTAATACTAACATATAATCACACACATAGGTTGGACTTGATAGACTTGTGTCTTTTTTTCAACCTCACCTATTATGTAACTATGTAACTAATTCCAGCATTTGAAATTCTGACAACTATCCCAGGAGAAAACTTTGTAGTGGCCTTGAGTGACTTCAAGGGTAACTCCACCTTTTCCAGAAAATGGAATATACTGTAAATGAGCCCCACTAGATATTAAAATACTATACAGCTTTGTAAAATGCTCATTAAAGTGGTTCAGTCAGAAAGTTTTTTTTTTTTCTTTTTTACAGTAAAGCGATAGTAAACCACAAAAACAAAACAAAAGAAAAAAATTTCGCCCCTGCAGGTTAACCATTTCAGCCCTGGAAGGATTTACCCCCTTCCTGACCAGACCATTTTTTTTTGCGATAAGGCACCACGTTAATTCAACTGACAAGTGCGCGGCCGTGCAATGATGTACTCAAATAAAATTTAAGTCCTTTTTTTCCTACAAATAGAGCTTTCTTTTGATGGTATTTGATCACCTCTTTTATTTTTTTCGCTATAAACAAAAAAAAAGACAGACAATTTTGAAAAAAAAAAAACAATATTTTTCACTTTCTGCTATAAAACATGGACCCAATAAACATTTTAAAAAAATCAAATTCCTTCATAAATATTGACCAATATGTATTCTGCTACATATTTTTGGTTAAAAAAAACCCCCAATAAGCGTATATTGATTGGTTTGCACAAAAGTTATAGTGTCTACAAAATAGGGGAAAGGTTTATGGCATTTTTTTTTTTTTTTTTACTAGTAATGGCGGTGATCAGCAATATTTAGCGGGACTGCGACATTGCGGCGGACAGATCAAACACCTAGCTGACATTTTTGACACTTTTTACAGTTTTTTTTACATTATTACAGTGATCAGTGCTAAAAATATGCACTGACATTGTACTAATGACACGGGCAGGGAAGGGGGTTAACATCAGGGGCGATCAAGGGGTTAAATGTGTTCCCTGAGTGTGTATCTGTGTGAGGGGATGGGCTGCCTGGGACAACACACAGATCCGTCTTTCCACATAGCAGAAAGACAGGATCTGTGTGTTAGCGCAAGAAATAAAAACTGCAGAGGTGATCAAATACCACCAAAAGAAAGCTCTATTTGTGGGGGAAAAAATTATAAAAATGTAATTTGGGTACAGTGGAGCATGACCGTGCAATTGTCATTTAAAATGCGACAGCGCTGAAAACTTAAAATTGGCCTAGGCAGGAAGGGGGTGAAAATGCCCTGTATTGAAGTGGTTAATGACCTCCTGGTCAGCGTAGCAGCTAGTGGTAATAAAGGTATGAATTACATAGTTGCATAGTTTGTCAGGTTGCAAAATTACACAAGTCCATCCAGTTCAACCAAAAAAAAAAATACAATCCCATATACACAAACCTTCACCCACAGTTGATCAAGAGGAAAGGGGAAAAACCCCAGCAAAGCATGCTCCAATTTGCTACAGCAGGGGGAAAATTCCTTCCTGCTCCTGAGGCAATCGGATTTTCCCTGTATCGACTTTACCTATAAGACCCCTTTCACACCACACCGCCCATAGCGGCGTTTTACCGTCGGATTTGCGGCGCATTTCGGCCGCTAGCGGGGCGCTTTTACCCCCCCGCTGGTGGCCGAGAAAGGGTTAAAAACCCCGGCAAAACGCTGCAATAGCAATGTTTTGCTGGCGGTATTACAGCGCTGCCCCATTGATTTCAATGGGGAGCAGCGCTGGAGGAGCGGTGAGTTCACTGCTCCTTCACCGCTCCAAAGAAGCTGCTGGCAGGACTTTTCCTGACGTCCTGCCAGCGCACCGCTGCAGTGTGAAAGCCCTCGGGCTTTCACACTGCAGACAATGGTGCAGCTGTTTTAGGGCGGATTGCAGGCGCTATTTCTAACGATATAGCGCCTGCAAAATGCCCTTGGTGTGAAAGGGGTCTAAATGTTAGTACCCAGTTATATTATGTACATTTAGAAATGAATCCAGGCCTTTCTTAAAGGGGCGTTCCGGCCAACAAATAATTTTTTTTAAAAGTCAGCAGCTACAAACACTGTAACTGCTGACTTTTAATAAGGACACTTACCTGTCCAGCGATCACGCAATGTCAGCCACCCCGAGGCTGATCCATTCACCGGATCGGCTGCCGGTGTCTCCATCTTAACGAAGAAACACATGCAGTGGAGCCTTGCGGCTTCACTGCCCGTTTCCTACTGCACATGTGCGAGTCGTGCAGCGCTTTGTGAATGGCCCAATTGTTTTCTCGGACACACACATGTCCCAGAAGGCAACGGGGCTGAAGAGGAGGAAGCGACGCGGAATAGGAAGAGGCAGATTAGGAAGACTGCCTAGCAACAGCGGTTTCAGATAAGTGAAAAAAAAAATATATTTTTTTTTAAGATTATTAATTATTTTTTTGGGTGGCCCTCCACTTTAAAGCAATCTACTGAGCTGGCCAGAACCACTTCTGAAGGGAGTCTGTTCCACATTTCACAGCTCTTACTGTGAAGAAAGATTTCCATATTTGGAGATGAAATCTTTTTTCCTCTAGGTGTAAAGAGTGCCCCCTTGTCCTCTGTGATGACCTTAAAGTGAATAACTCAACACCAAGTTCACTATATGGACCACTTATATATTTGTACATGTTGAGCAAATCCTCCCCTTAATCTCCTCTTCTCAAGAGGAAATGGATTCAGTTCCTCTAATCTTTCCTCATAGCTGAGCTCCTCCATGCCTCTTATCAGTTTGGTTGCCCTTCTCTGCACTTTCTCCAGTTCCCCAATATCCTTTTTGTGAACTAGTGCCCAACTGCATATTCCAGATGAGGTCTTAGTAATGATTTGTACAGGGGCAAAATTATATCTCTCTCTCTGGAGTCCATACCTCTCCTAATACAAGAAAATACTTTGCTCACTTTGGAAACCGCAGCTTGGCATTGCATGCTATTATTGAGTTTATGAACTACCAAAACCCCCAGATCCTTCTCCACCATTGATTCCCCCAGTTGTACTCCCCCTAGTATGTATGATGCATGTATATTCTTAGCCCCTAGGTGTACAACTTTACATTTATCAACATTAAACCTCATTTGCCACTTAGTTTCCCAATTAGACAGAGCATTGAGGTCGGCTTGTAAATTGGAGACATCCTGTAAGGACATTATTCCACTGCATAGCTTGGTTTCATCTGCAAAGATAGAAATTTTACTTTTAATCCCCAACCCAATATCATTTATAAAGATATTAAAAAGTAAAGGTCCCAGCACTGAACCTTGGGCAGTGTTGCCAACCCCCCGAAGTAAAAATTACTGCAGGACGCAAAAATTTACAAAAAGCACCAATTTTTTTACTGGCAGAATCCATGAAATTTACTGGCAGAGACACTTTTTTACTGAAACTGCAAAAAAAGCACCTAAAATTACAGTTTTCAGTGTTAACAGTGCAAATATCAATATTTAAACATGATACAGGAAGTGATCAGAGGCTGCGGAAAATGATACAGAAAGTGGACAGAGACTGCGAACATAACACAGGAGGTGGACCCTCACTGCCAGTAAGGGTGGTGTAGACCTGTGTATGTAGCACCGTACAGTCAGTGTGAGATTGTATGTACTGAGCAATGTGTTAACATATACTGTAAAATGCAGCACAATGTGAGCTTATATATGTAATGCAGAATGCAGTGCAATCCGAACCTTGATGTGCACTGTGAGCCTGCGTATATATTCAGCACAGTGCAGCGTATGCCTGGATATATAGTATGGTGCAGTCTGGTGTCAGCCTGTAGGTATAGTACAGTACAATATGAAAGTACAATATGAACTTCCATGGGTCACATAGTAATGTCCTCCTCTGCCTTTTTATTATCCCCTCAGTCAAACACACAATGTCACAGTCACTGACTGTCCTCAAGCATGCATCTTCTACTGAGTGTAGAACGGTGGGCTGGACAGAGGCAGCAGGAGTCAGACTCGCTTGTGGTCCGACTCGGGCGGCTCAGGATCGCATCTTCTCGAGGATTTCCAGAAGTGCGCATGCGCAGTTCTGACCCAAGCCGATCGCCGCGAAGAGGGAGTCCCACGAAAATATTTTTTTAAAAGTCAGCAGCTACAAATACTGCAGCTGCTGACTTTTAAAATAAGGACACTCACCTGTCCCAGGGTCCAGCGATGTCGGCACCCAAGGCCGAACCGTCCCTCGGATACTGCCGTCGCTATTCTGTGTATGGGAATCAAGAAATGAAGCCTTGCGACTTCACTTTCCGGTTCCCTACTGCGCATGCGCGAGTCGCGCAGCGCAATCAGAATGCTCCGTGCTGTCTCTGTGACCCGTGTGTGTCCCAGTAGACAGCGCCGCGGGACAGGAAGAGGCATAGACTCCCGTGGGAGTCTATGCCCGTAAGTGGGTGCGAATACCTTAGACAGGTATCTGCACCCCCCTCCCCCCTGAAAGGTGCCAAATTTGACACCGGAGGGGGGGGGGGGGGGTTCTGAAAAGCGGAGGTTCAATTTTTGTGTGAACCTCCGCTTTAAGTGGCAAGAACTGTGTTTAGTAGTTCATTATCAGAAGGTAAAAGATCTGTTTGCAATTTTCATTTTGATGTTTCCTCTGCTGACAAATAACTCCCCTAGGGGAAAACCACTGTGATAACGTTATCATCATGGACCAGCGAAGATACCATGGATGGGACCAACTGATTAGCAGGGTGTGTGTGTGTCAAGGGGGGGGGGGGGGGGGGTGACGAGGTTGAGAAATCATGCATCAAAATGCTGAATGACTAGAAGGTAAATGACAACTCTTCCCTCACTGAATCATAACCCTTTAAAAAGCCCTGGAGTCTCTGCCTCACAACCCCAGCATACTGCAGAGCCACTGAGTGACCCTCTGAGTCTAACCATTCTCCAAGAAGGGAGTTGCAATTACCCCAAAAAGCCTTGGCTCTACTTGTTACTTTTATCTTCAATAAACTATGTAAATCATCAAGGGAGACATCAGGCACTCCTCTCCTATCACCCAAGTGTTCCCTGCAGTAACGCTACCATTGTCGTTATCAGAAAGCTAGAAGCCCTAGACCCCAACAGAGTCTATCACCTACCATCCACAATTGGGATTTAACCCATTGGAAGCAATTCCCTCTATACCCCCCACACAGTAATCTGCTGCTGGGCAGCCTCCAGCAGCACCAGTCCAGTGCTGTCTTCCACCCAAACTAGAAATCTTCTTGTGTCCTTGTAACAACCTGTGCCCTGAAGATTGTTAACTGCCTTCCCAGCTATCTTTTGTAAACAACAAAACAACTCCCCTCTATGTAATGGAGATAAGAAGAGGGATGTGTTTGTAATCCATGTCAAAAAAGCACCTTAGAGTAACAATGATGCAAATCTTTGCAGTGCGATTTGCGCCCATTAATTTTGTATTTGCAGAAAGGGAAAAAATTGGTCAAGGGGACTTTAAATGTATTGACGCAAATCGCACCGCAAAGTATCGGTTTCGGTATCATTTGGGCAAGTACCGAGACTTGCTCAAATGCCTGGTATCGGCAGCGATACCGGTGCATCCCTAGTTTATACCTTAATGCAGATAATGCATTAAGGTAAAAAAAAAAAAAAAAACTTCTACCTTTTGCAAAATATGGATTTAGCCTTTAACTGTATACAGTACATATGCATCAGCACATTGCTCAACACATTTTTACAAGGTTTTTCATAGAGGACTTAGCCTTTTAAGAAGAATTCCATAGAGTGTTATATAGGAGCTGAAAGGGTGATACTTATTATATCTTATCTGCTTAACAACTAAAAAGGAAAGTAGCTGGGCCTTGTCACTAAAAATGAGAAGAAGCAGTGTCTTGTCTCTTACTAGACAAAATTGATCGGTTTTCACGATACTCCTTAAAGTGGTTGTAAACCTCCATTTTCAATTTGTACCTATAAGTAAGCCTATAATAAGGCTTACCTATAGGTACAGTAAATATCTCCTAAAGGTGCACTGTTTAGGAGATAGTTACTCTGTACTGTGCCGATGATGTCATCGGCGCATACCCTGTGAAGAAATGTCCCTCCGTGCTGTTTCTTCACTAGCGAGTGCTGTGACTTGCGGCTGCTGCCCGTATGTGCGGGAGTGGTGTCACGCAACTCTGGCCAGTCACAGAGCCGGAGTGCACAGCCCGGGAAGAGGGGCGAAGATGGATGCGACCTCCAGCAGGGACAGCACAGGCTTCGTTTGCAGGTAAGTGCCACATAATGGGCTAGTATGATTATGCATTTAATTTGCAGGGAACAAAACAGGAAGTAAAACCCATCAGGGTTTACTTCCTCTTTAAATGTAATCCTACAGGAGGCTTTGCGGAGGCAAGTGCAATCTGTAAGTTACCTCTAGCTGTGTCTTTTAGGCCTCTTTCGCATGGGTGTTCCATCAGTCTGTTTTTGATCTGTGATTAGATAGATCAAAAACTGGCTACAACCTTTCCCTGCGGGTGCATGGATGTAAATGGATGTGCTCCTGAATCTGTTTACATTGAGACTGGGTTCACACTATTCCGAATTGGATGTGGATTTCCCCCGCATCCAATTCGTATGTCAGGAGATTGTGACCGGCTCTCTATGGAGCTGGTTCACACATCTCCGAAGCAGCTCTGGTGCGAATTGCACAGGAGTCCTGTGAGTCTTCTGGACCTTTCAGGTCTGAATTCAGCCAAAAATTCGGTCTGAAATTGAACCTGAAATGGTAAACAGGGACCCTGCCGTGAGCCGATCCGTGCTGCGGTGTGAAACCAGACTCAGGCCCATTCAAGTTTATTGGATGGAATGTAGTAAGTTTATATTCAGATAAACATTTGCAGACCATTCACATCCAGTCAGCCACAGAGGTTACAGTGGTCCTGGTTTCCTCCTTTGTAAGCTAAAGGAAAAAATGGAATGGGCATTGAATGGCATCTGTCTCCATTCTGATCCAACTCAGCAAGGGATCGTCTATAAATCCCCTGTTGAGATGGAGCAGAGGCGTCTATGTGGAAGGGACCTAAGAAAGATGCTACAGAACCTCTTTTCTATCTGTATTTCACACAATGCCCTCCAGCTTCTGGTTCCAGGGCTTGAAATAGGACTAAAGGCAAAACTTTTGTTCATTTTGGATAGAGTAAGGCCCCTTTCACACTGGGGCAGTGAGCCCGCCGGCTTTCACACTGGAGTTAAAGGGGCCGGATTTTTTCATGCGGTGAACAGGCGCTATTTTTAGCGCTGCACCGCATGAAAAACGCCCCGGTGTGAAAGGGGCCTAAGGGAAGGGACCCTTGTTGTTTTTTGCCATCTGTGTCCTATTGGTGAGCTTTCCCTTCACTTCATGTTCCATAGCGAAAACAGGAAGTGAGAAGAAATCCCTCCAAAGTGAGGGAATTCCTGGTTGTCACCAGAACTAGTGTCTGAAAGTTGTGTCAAAGTTGCATCAAAATTGCACCAAAGTTGCCCTCCAAAGTTGGTGCAACTTAAGGCGGCTCTTTACTCATTTTTTCATCTATTAAATCTTCTGCCCTTGTTGTTTTAACTTTGGATAGTAACATTTTCTTTTTCTGCCAGTAAATACCTTATACAGCCCACTTCCTCTTTTTTGTCTGGAAAAAATCCTAGGCTTATGACATCATACACAGCTCTCTCTCTCTCGTGATAGTTTGCCAGGAAGGGGGGGTGGATGAGTCATAAGAGGGCCAATGAGAGCTGCAGATCTGTAGGTGTGCCTCTGTGTAAATCCAGGAAGTGAACAGGCAGTAGCTTCAGCTGCCCACAGTTAAAATGGATGCAGCCAGACTTAGTGAAGGGAGATTTCTGCAGCATATTTGGCAAATACAGAGTCACAGTATATATAAAATAATATGCAAAGTGGTTGGAGGTTTTTTTTTTTCAAATTATGTGAGCAGACTGCAGTTCCTCTTTAAAGCGATTGTTGCGATCACCTTGTAAAACTATCCAATCAGTTTAAAAAAAGAAATGCAATGCAAAACATTTTTGAATAGATATAAAAAAACATCATAACTACTGTTTCCCCCTTTTTTTTTTTTATAAGTGATCACATTCCACCTGTTCATAGCTGCATAAGAGCTGGGGGAGGCGGAGAAGCAGCAGCACACTGAGCTTCCCAGGCGTGTCAGGACAAGTCTGATCACTGGAGGAGAGTACACTGAGATCCCAGCATTGCTAGAAAACTGACCACAATGTGCTCTCCCGCTTAGTGTGGTCAGTGTTTAATAGGAAATCAAGGGGACTGGCAGGAACACCAGGGATTTCACATCAAGGAAGTAATACAAAGAGAACAGGATACTTTGTCATACAAGTATATGGTACAGCAGACATATCAGGAATATGAAGTGTTGGGGTAAAAGCTTTAGGTGTAAATGGAGCCTTACCCAATATTTGGGATTTTCTTGCACTTTCACTTGTAATGGTAAATGTGACAAGGAGAGTGAATCTCCCTAATGGGGACACAGGCTGCAATCAAAACCTGAAAGGAGTTCTAATCCATCTCCACTACAAAAAAAACAAATAAGCAACAAATGAATTAAATGAAAGTAGGCAGTCCTATATATGTCTATAGCAGTAAGTACATGTACACAATTGGAAACCAGCTGGAATTTAATGTGCAGCTAAGAAAGAAGGGATTTCTAGCATAGGACACACAGCACACTATGGTCATTTACACCTCCCACCGAAATCAGCTTTGTGGTGTCTCCAACCAAATACCTCACAGCGCAAGGCAGAATCAGCGGTGTGCGCATGTGCAGAAAACTCAGTTCGGGGTGAGGGGAGGGGCCGGAAGTGTGTGAATGTGTGTCCTCTGCGGCAAGGGCGGAAGTGCACTTCAGGTCACCTGGAAGTGTATTGTCTGGACAGTATGGCGGCCAGTAACGTGGAGAGGGGAGCAGGCACTTCGGGTGCAGGTAGCCAGGGATGGATTCGTGGAATGTTCCGCTTTATCTCCGATAAAAATGACTTTCGCCGGTATGAATGGGCGCGGTTGTGAACAGGTGTGTCAGGACAGAGCCTGCATGAGGCGCTAGGAATAATATCACCACGTCTTCTCTTGGCAGGAATCTCCTTGTGAACCTCGGCCTGTTTGCTGCTGGAGTGTGGGTGGCTAGAAACATGGCCGATATTGACCTGATGGCTCCACAACCGGGCGTGTAGAGGACCAGCAATGACAGGTATGAGTGCGGCCATGAGCGAGTGAGGGGGCTGAGAGCAGACATCCGGTCATGTGACCTCTAGGGGATAAACATTGTTACTTTGGTTGTGTGGCTGACCTCTATCTCACACCAGAGCTTTTTGTCCTGTAATTCCTGCAGCCTGACAGTGGTCGGGTTAAGGAATCCCATTATTCCCTATTTGCCTGTTCACACCTGAGAGTTTAGCCTAGCGCATGAAGCTGGAAAAAGTTAAAAGGACGCTCCCCCCCCCCCCCCCCCCCACCAAAAAAAAATAAAAATTAAAAGTCAGCAGCTACAAATACTGTAGCCACTGACTTTTAATGTCCAGGGATCCAGTGATGTCATCACCCAAGCCAGCTCATCAGTCGGCTCCGGGTGCAGGTGCCAACATCTCGACAAAGGGAAGCAGGAATTGAAGCCTTGCAGCTTAACAGCTGGCTTCCTGCTGTGCACGTGCGAGCCTCGCTGCGCATTGTGGATAGTCCCATAGTCCGCTGGGATCTGTGATGCGTCGCAGAAGACTGCAGGGGAAAAGAGGGGCAATCTGAGCTGGAAGTCAGAGCGGGTACCTGTCAAAAAGTGCCAAATGTGGCACTGTTCTTCCCCTTTTGGGTGGAGGTCTGCTTTAATGAGCCTGCAGATCACACGTATTGGCCTCCTAGACTTTACAGCAGGGGTCTCAAACTGACGGCCCTCCAGCTGTTGTGAAACAAGTCCCATCATGCCTCTTCCTGTGGGAGTCATGCTTGTAACTGTCAGCCTTGCAATGCCTCATGGGACTTGTAGTTTCACAACAGCTGGAAGGCCACCAGTTTGAGACCCCTGCTTTACAGGGTTGGTTCACCTTTACCAAAAAAATGCCTTTGCAAGTGGGGTGCTTTGTAGATAAAAACAAACTGTGCAGCTTTTGAATAATGCCCTTGCTATAGGTGTAGTAAATGCACATACTTTTGCTGGTGCATTTATAATTTTTTTAAATTGGAGACTGCAAGTATTGTGCCCACCATCAGCAGATTGCAGGTGAAGTGTCAGGCTCCTGCAGACACTGCCTACAGCTCTGTGCCAGTACTTCTGTATGGTTGTCATTGCAGAGCTGTAGGCAATGTGGATGAACTACAGGCATGCTGATCAGTGTGCTTGCAGTTCATTTAAACTAAGTGTCCTCTGTAGTGGTGAATTAGTGATGAGGCTGTGTGGTAGGGGGGCACAGAGGAGGGGAGGGGGCAACTAGAACATGTTACACCCTGTATACGGGTGTAACATGTTCTAAAAGGTGAGCGCATCATTTAAGTAGTGATGGGCTCGGGCGTGTTCGGCTTGAACCCGCCAGGAAGCTGTCACTGCACACCGCCAATCATAGGCAGTAAGGCATTTCCCGACTGGCAGCTGCACATACACATGCTGCCTATGATTGGTGGTGTGCAGTGCCGGCTTCCTGGCTGACTCATTCCGAACATGCCTTAACCCATCGCTACCTTTAACTGCTTGCCAATCTGCTCACGCCGATATACGTTGGCAGAAGGGCACGTACAGGCATAATAACGTACCTGTATGTTGCCCTTTAAGAAGCGGTTTGTGGGCGCCCGTCGCGAGCTCCGTGAGTGCGATCGCAGGTCCCGCGGACTCCATGTCCGCGGGGATACCCACTATCGTCTCACGGAGAGGAAGAACAGGGAAATGCTGATGTCACAGTTACATAGTTAGCTAGGCCGAAAAAAGACACAAGGCCATCCAGTTCAACCCTAAAAAAAAATAATAATAAATAAAAATAAAAAATATCGTACAATCCAATATACCCAATTCTATACCCACAGTTGATCCAGAGGAAGGCAAAAAAAAACCCCCAAAAGAGCATGCTCCAATCTGCTACAGCAGGGGAAAAAAAATCACTTCCTGATCCCCCTAGAGGCAATCGGATTTTCCCCGGATCAACTTTACCTATAAATGTTAGTACCCAGTTATATTATGTACATTTAGGAAAGTATCCAGGCCTTTCTTAAAGCAATCTACTGAGCTTGCCAGAACCACCTCTGGAGGGAGTCTATTCCACATTTTCACAGCTCTTACTGTGAAGAAACCTTTCCATATTTGGAGATGAAATCTCTTTTCCTCTAATCGTAAAGAGTGCCCCCTTGTCCTCTGTGTTGACCGTAAAGTGACTAACTCAACACCAAGTTCACTATATGGACCCCTTATATATTTGTACATGTTGATCATATCCCCCCTTATTCTCCTCTTATCAAGAGTGAATAAATTCAGTTCCTCTAATCTTTCCTCATAGCTGAGCTCCTCCATGCCTCTTATCAGTTTGGTTGCCCTTCTCTGCACTTTCTCCAGTTCCCCGATTATCCTTTTTGAGAACTGGTGCCCAAAACTGAACTGTATATTGCAGATGAGGTCTTACTAATGATTTGAACAGGGGCAAAATAATATCTCTCTCTCTGGAGTCCATACCTCTCTTAATACAAGAAAGGACTTTGCTCGCTTTGGAAACCGCAGCTTGGCATTGCATGCTATTATTGAGCTTATGATCTACCAAAACCCCCAGATCCTTCTCCACTACGGATTCCCCAAGTTGTACTCCCCCCTAGTATGTATGATGCATGTTCTTAGCCCCCAAGTGCATAACTTTACATTTATCAACATTAAACCTCATCTGCCACATAGTCGCCCAATTAGACAGAGATTGAGGTCGGCTTGTAAATTGGAGACCTCCTGTAAGGACGTTATTCCACTGCATAGCTTGGTGTCATCTGCAAAGACAGAAATGTTACTTTTGATCCCAGACCCAATATCATTTATAAGGATATTAAAAAGTAAGGGTCCCAGCACTGAACCTTGGGGTACACCACTGATAACCTTAGACCATTCAGAGTAAGAATCATTAACCACTACTCTATGAATTCTGTCTTTTAGCCAGTTTTCTATCCATTTACAAACCAATATTTCCAAACCTGTAGACCTTACCTTACACATGAGCCGTGTGTGGGGAACTGTATCGAAGGCTTTTGCATAAAACTCTTCATAAAAAGAAATCAGGTTTGTCTGACAACTTCTGTCTTTCATGAATCCATGCTGTCTGTTGCTTAAAATGTTTTTTTCCAGCAAGAACTCGTCTATGTGGTCTTTTATTAATCTCTCCAGTATCTTCCTAAAACTAACAGGTCTATAGTTACTTGGTAAAGACTTTGTTCCCTTTTTAAATATAGGCACCACGTTTGCCCTACGCCAATCCAGTGGTACTATTCCCGTCATTAATGAGTCCCTAAAAATTAAATACAATGGCTTTGAAATTACAGAGCTCAATTCTTTTAGGATCCGTGGGTGGATGCCATCAGGTCCAGGTGCTTTATCCACCTTTATTCTGTCTAAATATTTCTGGACCATATCACTTCTGAGCCATTGTGGATCATTCGGGGCTGTGTCAATACAACCCCCATTGTGGACATGAGCTCCCCCATGCTCCTTTGTATACACAGAGCTGAAGAAAGTATTTAATAAATTAGCCTTCTCTTTGTCCCCAGTCACCCACTCTAGATTATTTTGTAAAGGGCCTACATGCTCAGACCTGACCTTTTTTACTATTAATATATTTGAAGATTTTTTTGGGGTTTGTCCTACTATCTTTTGCAATCTGTAGTTCGTTTTGAATTTTTGCATCCTTGATTTCCTTTTTACATATTCTGTTAAATTCTTTGTAACATTTAAACAACACTAGTGTTCCTTCACTTTTATATTTTTTAAAAGCTCTTTTCTTATTGTTCTTAGCTTTTTTTAACTTTGACCGTGAGCCACATAGGTTTTATTTTAAGCCTTTTAAACTTATTGCCCATGGGAATATACTTTGCAGTGAGGTCCCAAACAGTCTTTTTGAAGAATTCCCATTTCTGTTCTGTGCTCATTGATGCCAATATTCTCTCCCAGTCCAAGTCCTGAAGAGCAGCCCTCATCCTTGGAAAATTTGCTCTCTTGAAGTTGAGCGTTTTTATCTTTCCTGTATGTATTTCTTGCTTACAACTAACATCAAATGAAATCATGTTATGGTCACTGTTACCCAGATGTTCCTTTATCTGAACATTAGTAATAAGCTCTGCATGGTTTGAGATTACCAGATCCAGCAGAGCATTATTCCTAGTTGGGGCCTCAATAAACTGGACCATAAAATTGTCCTGTAATAGGTTTATAAATGTTTGCCCTTTAACTGTCTCAGCAGTGCCATTACTCCAGTCAATTTCTGGGTAGTTAAAATCCCCCCATTATTATCACCGTCCCAGCCCTTGCAGCCCTTTCCATCTGTGCTGAGCTGAGTCTCCACCTCCTCGTGAACATTGGGTGGTCTATAACAAACCCTAATGATTAACTTAGAACTACGCACATCTATATGCAGTTCCACCCATAATGCTTCAGACTCATCACACTCTCCATCAACCAGGTCCTCTTTCACGCTTGCTTTGAGATCACTTCTCACATAGAGACAGACCCCGCCACCTTTCCTATTTACTCTGTCTCTCCGAAAGAGTGCATAGCCTGGAATATTAATAGCCCAGTCATGTGAAGATTGAAGCCAAGTTTCAGCAATACCAATTACATCATAGGTCTCCTCATGCACCAGAGCTTCCAACTCACCTATTTTGCTTGGCAGACTTCTGGCATTGGTGAACAAACACTTTATTTTTTTTTTCCATCTCATTTTTTATTATTCATTAAATGTACAAACTAAGACATTTTCAGGCAATTACATGGTTGCTCGAAAGTTGAGTCACTTAATTAGTCCATCATAATTCTTATAAATGTCTTTACACGCAATTACTATTACTTCACTAAACTAAACAATACAAATAATAAACCAACACTCAGTACAAACACAGCCAAAAAAAAAAAAAGAGAAAAAAAAAAAAAAAAAAAAAAAAAACAGATTTATATCCCAACATTCCCCCTCTCCCTCCCCCCTCCCCCCCTCCTCTCCCTGTCCCCTCCTTCTTTCTCCGTGTCGAAGCTCTGACTGTTGTTACCCTGATCCGTTTTATGTAGATTAATTTCTTGCCTTCGCTATTGTCTAATTTAACTATGTTTCTCTATATATCCTCCAAGGGGCCCATATCCGCATCCATTCCTCCTGATTACCTAATTCATATGCTAAAAGTTTTTCTAATCTTTCTATAGCCCATTCCGTTATTGTTGGGGACTGAGTTGAAAGCCAGTGCCTTGGTATAACCAATCTTGCTGCTGTCAACCATTGGCAGAGAAGACTTTTTTTTATGTTTTTATATGTGCCTGGTAGGATAGAGAGAAGGGTAATTTGAGGAGTGTTGGGTATTACCTCCCCTGTGATTGTAGTATACATTTGTGTGATCTTTTCCCAGAAACTATGAATTTGGGGGCATTCCCACCAGATGTGGAGCAATGAGCCCCTATCCGCGTGGCAGCGCCAACATATGTCTGATCTATCTGGATATATACGCTGTAGAGTCACTGGGGTCCAGTACCACCTTGAAAGAATTTTATAGCTAGTTTCCTGTGCTTTAATTGCTATTGATAAACAATAGGTTAGATTAAACGCCTTCTCCCAGTCTTCCGCCTCGATTGGAACATTAATCTCCTTTACCCAATTGTTTATAAATTCCGGCTGCTCCGAGTAGTATTTTGTAATAAGCATCTTATATATCTTAGAAAGAACATGTTTTGGTTTAGAATCTTGTAGCAAAAGGCTTTCAACTTGGGTTGGCTCTCTGTATAGGGATCTATTAGGTGAAATAGATAACCAAAAAGACATTAATTGCCAGTATTCCATCCTTTGTCTACCCGATGGTTGTTGCGTAGGGAATAGGTTTTGTAAGGAGGGGACTCTTCCTTGACAGAGAGTTTGACCCAATCTTAGATGAGACTCTTTGTTCCAAATTAAAAAATGTGTACGATTTACTGCCGGTGGAAAGTCCGGGTTGTCAAAAAGCGGGGTCATTGGTCCAATAAAGGAGGACAATTCTAGCTGTACAACTGTTTTTGCCCAAATTTTTAATAGATGAGATGTAAGGGGGGGCATATTTTTTTGTAGCTCTCGACCGATATCTCTGGTGGATAGGTTTAACCAAGGTATCACCTTAAGGTCCAGTTGGTTTAGACCCTGTTCTATTTCTACCCATTGTTTAGTTTTAGAGTGATGGAACCAGTTCACTAGTCTAGTCAAAACTGCCGAAGCATAATAATAGTACAGATCAGGTGCACCTACTCCTCCTTTATTCTTTGGGGCTAATAATAATTTCTTGCGTAATCTAGGTTTCTTGTATCCCCAGATAAATTTTACAAATGCAGCTTGTAAATTTGAGAAAAAAGATCTGGGAATAGGCACAGGGATAGTTTGAAAAAGGTATAAGAAGCGCGGTATTATATCCATTTTTAGTATATTGATCCTCCCAAACCATGAATGTTGCTTAGCATCATATTTTTTCAAATCTAGTAGAGTACGTTGCAAGAGAGGGATATAGTTCATTAAATAGAGGTTGATTGGGTCGGAAGGAATCTTAATACCTAAATATTTCAGCGCTTTTGAACAAATTTTTAACGAAAAATTGTTACTTATATCTATAATTTGTTGTGATGTTAATGATATATTAAGGATTTCTGATTTCTGAATATTTACTTTAACCACTTGCCTACCAGGCACGAACACCCCCTTCCTGACCAAGCCATTTTTCAGCTTTCAGCGCTGTCGCATTTTGAATGACAATTGCGCGGTCATGCAACGCTGTACCCAAATAAAATTTTTATAATTTTTTCCCCACAGATAGAGCTTTATTTTGGTGGTATTTGATCACCTCTGCGTTTTTTATTTCTTGCGCTATAAACAAAAGAAGAGGGACAAGTTTGAAAAAACATTATATTTTTTACTTTTTATTATAATTTAATATCCAATTATTTTTTTTTTTTAAACAAATTTTTTCCTCAGTTTAGGCCGATACGTATTCTTCTACATATTTTTGGTAAAAAAAAATCGCAATAAGCGTATATTGATTGGTTTGCGCAAAAACTATAGCGTCTTCAAAATAGGGGATGGATTTATAGCATTTTTATTATTATTCTTTTTTTTACTAGTAATGGCGGCGATCTGCGATTTTTTATCATGACTGCGACATTGCGGCGGACATATCGGACACTTTTGACACATTTTTGGGACCATTCACATTTATACAGCGATCCGTGCTATAAAAATGCATTGATTACTGTATAAATGTGACTGTCAGGGAAGGGGTTAACACTAGAGGGCGCTGCAGGGGTTAATATGTTCCCTATATGAGTGATTCTAACTGTGGGGGGAGGGGACTGACTGGGGGAGGGGACCGATCGGTGTCCCTATGTACAAGGGACACACCATCGGTCTCCTCTCCTCTGACAGGACGTGGATCGGTGTGTTTACACACACCGATCCACGTCCTGCTCACTTACCGGGCAATCGCGGGTGCCTGGCGGTCATCGCGACCGCCGGGCACGCGCATCGGGTCCCCAGCTACGCGGCGGGCACCCCCTAGTGGCCAAAAAGCGAGCGCCGTCATATGACGGCGGCCCGCCACAATAGCTGCACCGCTCCGCCGTCATTTGACAGCGGGCGGTCAGATAGTGGTTAAAGTTACTCAAGGTTCCAAATCGCTGGAATTCAGATAGTATAGAAGGTAATGAAATATGGGGGTTAGTAACATAAAGTAATAGATCGTCAGCAAATAGAGCTAACTTTACTTCCTGTTCCTTAATTTTTATACCTGTTATAGATGGATTCTGTCTAATTGCTGTTGCCAAGTACTCCATCACTAAAACATAAAGTAGAGGGGAAAGTGGGCATCCCTGGCGTGTGCCATTTTGTATACTAACACTCGATGTCAGCGATCCATTAATCTTTATCCTGGCCGCTGGGCCAGTATAGAGTGCCATAATTTTATTAAATAGATTTTCCCCCATACCTATTTGCATTAATGCTTGTTTCAGAAAAGGCCATCCTACCCGATCAAATGCCTTTTCTGCATCGACTGAAAAAAGGCATACTGGTATTTTAGCTGTTTTAACGTGATTCATTAGGAGAAAAGTTTTAATCGTGTTATCGCGTGCTTCTCTTTCTTGAACAAATCCTACCTGGTCTGTATGTACTAGACCAGGGAGGAGAGGCTGAAGACGGAGCGCTATCAATTTGGCAAAAATTTTTATATCTACCCCAATCAGAGATATCGGTCGATAGCTGGAGCATAGTGTTGGATCCTTGGTCTGGTTTTGGAATCAAAGTAATATGTGATTCCAAAGACTGTTTTGGGAATTGGTTATTAAGAGAAATAGAATTAAATACCTGAAGCATAAAAGGTGATAGCTGATCTTTATAGGTTTTATAAAATTTTGGGGTGAAACCGTCCGGGCCTGGACTTTTATCTGATGGTATATAAGTGATTACATCTAATAGTTCTTTTTGTGAAAATGGTGCATCCAGAGAGGTCTCATTATCATCATTTATTATTGGTAAAGCGTTTTCTCGTACATAATTTTCAATATCGTTCTCTTCCAAAGAGGATATTGGGGGCAAGTTATATAGGGCCGAGAAATATTCCTTAAATATTTGTTGAAGGGTTAATGGATCCGATGTAAGCTCTCCTGATGTTTTTTTTATACTTGATATAAAAGTTTGAGAAGATCGTGGGTGCAGTTTATTAGCTAACAATCTCCCACATTTATTCTCGTACCTATACCTACCTAAAGCTCGCCTCTGTTGGTATGAACTATGATAGGTGTCATATAGCTGTAGTAAGGACGATCTTGTGCATGTTATGTCAGCTAATAGCTCTGCCGATGGGTGTGTTTTATGTTGAGTTTCTAGCGCGCTAAGTTTTTTCAAGGTAGTTTCAATATTTTTAGACTTTTCTTTCTTGATGCGCGAGCCATGCTGAATGAACACCCCCCGGAGTACAGCTTTGAGAGCTTCCCATTTTATAGGAAGTGCAGTTTCGTCTTGTTCGTGGTCTATAATAAAATTATCGATTGTATCTATAATTGCCCTATGACAGATTTGATCTGTCATTAGTTTGTCGTTCAGACGCCAGGACCAGTTCGTCCCCTGCGTTTGGGGAGGGGTTATTGTTAAAAATACTGGGGAATGATCGGACCAAATAAGAGATCCTATTTCCATTTGCGGGTGCCATTCAAGTATTTTAGGACCTGTTAGAAAATAATCTAATCTACTGTATGTTTTATGTGCTGAAGAGAAGTAAGTATAGTTACGATCTTTAGGATTTAGAACTCGCCAAAGGTCAAGTAGCCTATGGTCGAAAAATTTTTTTTTTAGTACTCTCAAACAAGAATATGAAGTATTTGATCTTTGGGATGAAGTGTCTAATATAGGGTCCAAAGCTAAATTGAGATCTCCCCCTACAAGGACTGTACCTTCTGCGAATTCAGCTAAGAGGTTAAGATACCTTGAAATTATTGTTGTTTGGGATATAGAAATTTGCAATTGTGAAGGTTTTATTCCATATTTTAATCTTTAAAAAGAGATATCTACCGTTTTGGTCTGCTTTATGGTTCAAGTATTGTATCGGCAACTGTTTATGAAAAGCAATAGATACCCCTCTTGCTTTAGAACTTGGCATGGTACTATGGAACCATTGAGAATAATGTTTACGCGAACACACTGGGATGCTACCTGTGCGGAAATGGGTCTCCTGGAGTAAAATAATGTCTACCTTTGCTTTATGCATACTATAGAGAATTTGACCTCTTTTTGATTTATTATTCAGTTCTTTAACATTATAGGTGCAGAGCTTCAACACGGCTGGGGACGAGTAGTTTACTGCCATAATAAGTAAATGGTGAACTGAAGGGGGGAAGGAGGGAGACAGAGAGGGCAAAAAAAAAAGGAAAAACACACAAATAGGTTTCGAGAGGATCCCTCTCGCAAATCCCAGTACTACTCTGGGAAATGCACACTACTAACTCTTCCGGGGAAAAAAAAAAAAAAAGAAACACACACAGGTCCCCTAAGATTTTGGGATATATCCCAAAAAAGGAAAACTCCCAAGCCCTACCAGAGGACTGGGGTACCTATTAAGGGGAAAAAAGACTTGGCGGGCACGGAGGGTACCTCTCCGCAGTGAATCCGGACTTTCAATCTTTTATAACAAAATAGGTGATTTATATAGATAAATGCCTCTTAGAGCCATCTCCCCCCACTTCAACCTCCCTCCCCCCTCATATAACTCAAGCATAGCATAAACTATATATCTCCCAGTGCATAAATAAAACAACATAAAGGTGCAAATATAAACATTGGAAAAAAAATAAAAAATAAAAAAATAAAATTCAAAAAGAGATGAAAACAATGAGTACACCTGCTTTGTATCTTCACTATAATCATACATATATTCAAAACTATAATCTGTGTGCTTTATATCATAAATCGTGGAATAGTTGCACAGGTATTTCGGTTCTGGAGTTACTAGATCTGTTTTAATATTGACTCACATGAAGGGAAAAAAAATGAGGGAGTGTACAAAAAAAAAAAAAAAAAATTGGGGGAAATAGAGAGAGAGAAAAAAAAGAAATAAAGGGGAAGGGGGCAAATAAGAGAGGGAGGAAAAAGTGGGAGAGGCGCGAGGCCCCTCCAGCAGAACTCTCCAGGCTAGCCACTCTATAGACAATAATTATTTCCATGCTTTTATTGGCCGATTAGTCTTTACTGTTATCTTGCTGTTTTGTTGCCTCGCCCCCCCGACGTTCAGTCCTTCTAAACGGTGTATATGTCTGTGGCCAAATTATTGGCGGGAGGTCTGGTAGCCCCATAACAGTTTGTATTGTCGGGATGTCTGATGGATCTCGTAGGTTATACCACCTACCCTCCTTTTTGATTTGCAATTGGAAAGGAAAATTCCAGCGATATACAATATTGCGATCTTGCAGCATTTTAGCATGAACAAACACTTTAATGCATTACTACATTTTGCTCTGGTGTTTTTCATATCATTTTTAGTAGTACAGATGGCACTATAGTTTCCAATGGCAGTTTGCAACATGGGAATTTTCCTGTCACCTGCCATAACCCTCCCCCATCTATTCCCATTCCACCCTCCATTAATGTCAGACCCCTAGCTAACCTGTCTGCCCGATGTAATTCTAGTTCACCCTCAATCCTAGTTTAAATATGATATTATGATATGATGTAAACAAGCATTTCCCCGTTCAGTAATCAATGCATTTTTAATCGCATTGATCACTGTATAAATGTGGTCCTAAAATGGCGCCAAGTGTCCGATCTGTCCGCCATAATGTTGCAGTCACATTAAAAATCGCTGATCGATGCCATTAGTAGTTATTTGTTTATAGCGCAAAAAATAAAAAACTGCAGAGGTGATCAAATACCACCAAAAGAAAACTCTATTTGTGGGGGAAAAAAAAGGACATCTATTTTGTTTGGGAGCCAAGTCGCACGACCGTGCAATTGTCAGATAACCGCTTCCCGACCGCCTCATGTAGATATACGTCTACAGAATGGCACGGGCAGGCAAAAGGACGTATATATACGTCCCCTTTAATTGCCTAGTCGCGGGGTCTAGGACCCGGTCGGGAGCTCCGTGACCACGGCCGCGGGACCAGCGGACCCGATCGCTGCTGGTGTCCCGCGATCGGGTCACAGAGCTGAAGAACAGGGAGAGGTATGTGTAAACAAACCTCTCCCCGCGCTTCCTACTCTGCCTGTCATTGATCGGCTGTTCCCTGTCATCGGGAAAGCCGATCAATGACATCAGACGTACAGCCACGCCCCCTACTGTAAAAAAAACACACTAACTCCTCCCCGCCCCGTAGTGGTTAACTCCTTCACTGCCACTGTCATTTACATAGGAATCAGTGCTATTTTTTTTTTTTTTACCAAAAATATGTAGAAGAATACGTATCCGCCTAAACTGAGGAAAAAAAAATGTTTTTTTATATATTTTTTGGGGATATTTATTATAGCAAAAAGTAAAAAATATTGCATTTTTTTTTCAAAATTGTCGCTCTATTTTTGTTTATAGCGCAAAAAATAAAAACCGCAGGGGCGATCAAATACCACCAAAAGAAAACTCTATTTGTGGGGGAAAAAAAGGACATCTATTTTGTTTGGGAGCCAAGTCGCACGACTGTGCAATTGTCAGTTAAAGCGACGCAGTGCCGTATCGCAAAAAGGGGCCTGGTTCTTTGGCTGCCAATTGGTCCGGGGCTGAAGTGGTTAAAGCAACGCAGTGCCGAATCGCAAAAAGTGCTCTGGTCTTTTGCCAACCAAATGGTCCAGGGCTTAAGTTGGTACACGTGCACAGGATTTTGTTCAGATCCCTAGCTGACAGGTTCTTGCATCTACACAAGCGATGTGGATGCAGGAATCCCCCCTACTGGGACATTGTATTCTGACAGTGGGGACTTCCCACTGTCAGAATACACTGATTAGTGCTGCAGCCGATTGGCTGCAAGACACTAAATGAACAAGGTTTCCAGCAGTCCTGTTCAAGAGAAGCCAATCTAATGAAAACGGGTCACAGGAGTGCAAAACGAATTGCACTCCTGTGACCCATAGGAGAAGCCCAGCCAAACAGGCTCAGGCTGGAGTTCTCCTTTTTAAGGCTTTGGGTGAAGGAAAATGGCTTGGAATTAGGTAAGTAATAGAGTCTAACAATGTCACTTTTTCATGCTGTAGTTTTTCAGGTTTACTGAAAAGCATTGTGTAGTGTACGGTAGAAGGCAGAGAAGGTCAGTAATCACGGGTAAAAGCTGCCATTTGTTCTCTGGGATTTTCAGTCAGTCCCAGGGAGAACTATGGTGTGTGCTGGGCAAGAAGGGGACGCACTGTGGTGATCTCTTCCTGCTCTGCCCACCTGTACTGGAGCTGTGAAAGCCAAAGAGGAACCCAAGGAGAGAGAGGCTGTTGATCAGTTTATCATCCCCCCCCCTCCCTTGCCACACTTAGGAGAATTATCTCTAATAGAATTACATTTTCATACCAGAACTACCATAGCTTCTACAATATGAAGTTGTGTCATTGTATAGTCTTTGAAGATGGTTTGAGATTGATCTCCTGGTTTACAATGATCTCTAGTTTCTCTTTCCTTGTTAAAGTGATTGTAAAGGCGCGTGGTGTTTATTTTCATATTAAAAAAAAAAAAAAATATTTCATACTTGCTCTGTTGCAGTGGATTTGCACAAAGCAGCCCAGATCCTCCTCTATGCTCCTGGCCCTCCCTCCCTGTTGAGTGCCCCCACAGCAAGCAGCTTGCTATGGGGGTACCCAAGTCGCAGCCTCCCCTCTCCTGATAGTGTGACTGACTTTGACAGCAGCGGGAGCCAATAGCGCCGCTGCTGTGTCTCCAATCAGCCAATCAGGAGGGAGAGTATTGAATGGTCGAGGGACTTGTGTACATTGCTGGACGGAGATGGGCCTCCGGTAAGTATTAGGGAGGCTGCTACACAAAGAAGGCTTTTTATCTTGATGTATAGAATGCATTAAGAAAAAAAAAAAAACTGACTTTACATGCCCTTTTAAGCTTGATTCTTGCACACAGCAATCTTTATACTTGTGGTATGTGATGAGCAAATTGGAGGAATTTTCATTGCAGGTGCATTTCTTGACAGTTCTAGAAAGGAAAAATTATCTTAAAATATAGCACATTTGAAATACCATGATTTTATTGTGTAAAAAATTGAGCAATTCGAGAGAGCAATTTTAATGAACTATATTCATGTTTTTAAATTTTTCTGCAGGTGTTGCATCCCAATTCCATGATTCTTTAATTTGCAGTTCCATGGCTATCAAATACCTTTTGTGTATGGGCTGCCGGGATGGCAATGGCGAGATGGACTGGTTGTTGTAGTGGCAGAAGTGGAACATCAGTGAAGACCTTGGAATATTGTATTTTTATTTTATTTACTTCTAAAGGGGATTCAACATACCCTTAACTGAATAAATGAGACTACTTATTTTTTTTTAAGTAATGTTAATTTTACAATCTCTAAAGTTTAAAACCACAAACTAAATTGTATATAATATATTCCAAATACTAACCCTTCTATACCTGTTTGGAATATGTTTTTGTTGCAACTATAATCAGGCTAATTTGGTGCACAAAAGTGAGAATTGGAATAAAAAAAAAAAAACAGACCAAAATGATACTGAAAATCACTTTTCAGTCACTGCAAAAAGTACTCTTGTAATGTGTTGATTACTGTATTTATCGGCATATAACACGCACCCTGATTTTAAGAGGGAAGTTTCAGGAAAAAAAACTTTCCACAGCACATGGACCCCCCTGCACAGCATCCATTCACAGTACAAGCCTCCTGGGACAGTGCTGCCAGCATACCTTTAGGGGTTGAGAAGCTCCTGTGTCACGGTCATTGTCAATGGGGGCTTCTGTGTGCCTCAATTAAAGCCGCTCTCGTGGACCCGGTCATGTGACTCTCCTCTGCTGTTTCTTTGAGGGTCACCTGCCCACTCCTTTCAATGAGCAGAGGAGAGTCACATGACCGGGTACACAAGAGATCTCAATTGAGAAGCTGCCTCCTCCAAGCACAATCTACAATCGAGGAGGAGGAGGAGGAGGAGGAGGAGGAGGAGAGCAGCACGAAGAGCGGCCAGCTTCTGCTTACAGGTACCGACATCGGGGGTGATGTGGGGGATACGATGTGTGGGAGGAGGCTGGCATTTTCTGAACCAGGGCCAGGAAGGGTGGGGCGGCCAGCTCGGCACCCTCCCAATGAGTCGGATCGCCCGATACTGCCCGCCCCCCGATCGGTAAAAATAATATATATATCGGCGTATAACACGCAGGCACGATTTACCCTCTGTTTTCAGGGGGAAAAGGTGCGTGTTATATAAATATATATAATGATTTATCATATTAGGATTTATATCCGTGTTGATTTTCTCAATGGATATCTTCTTAAAAAAGACCCAACCTTCAAAATGCCAGAAAACAATGTACAATGTATACAAAGCCACTCGCAGTATCCTAAACAAAAGGACCTTAATGTTTAATTATGTTGCACTCTAGTCATCCCTTGCTATGACTTTGGATTGCAGAGTAAAGCCACAGCTACATTCATGTGGAAATTAGATAATTTTTTTTTTTTTTCTTCAACATCGTTAAACAGGCGGGCATTAGATCTTCAGTGAAACAGTGCCCACCAGATAAAGGTGATATATTAGAACAAATGTTAAATGAAATTGGCATTGTGTATTCATTTTTTTTTTATATTCTATATCGACAAAATTGCATTAAAATAGAATCTGTGAATAGAAACTAGGGATGCACTGATACTGGTATTGGCGCGGGTACTAGACATTTTCGCGAGTATCGGTACTCGCGAAAATGCTCCGATTCCGGAAACTGATACTGGAAGTGACAATTGAGTACGGGCTCCGGGAGAGGAGCCACAGGGAGAAGATGGAAGCCGCTACATGGCTAGCTCTGGGGGCCCTCCTAGTTGTGCTGCTGCTGGGGGCCGCATCCTCCGATATGTCCTGCCCGGCTCCGTGTGTACGAGGGCCGAATGCTGGACTGCAGCAGAAGACTGGGCCGGCTTCCCGCAGCGCCCCTGCCAGAGGGCATCACCAGCCTGTAAGTGTCTCATTGCATTCTCTGGTATGCTGCAGGGCGAGCGATGTGTACACAGGATCTCCAGGGATGGGAGCTGCACTCAGGATAATTGGGGATGAGGGCTGCGCATGGGATCCCTGGGGATGGGGGCTGCACAGAATATAACCAGATCATGTACCATGCCTGCAGTCTCTGGCTTTCTCCCTGTACCATGCCTGCAGTCACTTGTGCCTGTTGTCTCCTTCCCTCTACCAGCTGTCACCTCTGCTCCCATGTCTCCCAATAATCCTCCCCCCCAGCGAGCGATCACAGCCATTTCCATCTAAACTCTCCCACTCCACAATCCCTATTTCACCCCACCAAACTACCTTGCCCTCACCCCTCCACCACTCCCACCCTGCAATCACCCAGCTCCCAAAAAACAACCCCACGCCACCTCCCAAACCACCCCTCTTCGTAGGCGATAGGTATCGGCGAGTACATGATATCAAGTATCGGTACTCGTACATGGTGTCAAAAAAGTGGCATCGGTGCATCCCTAATAGAAACCAAAAATATTAGGCTACGAATCATTAGAACCTCCTTTGGGAGTATGTAGATGGAACCTGTCTTATTTAAAGCAGAATTGCATGGTTAACCACTTGCTACCCAGGCCAATTCTTACATTTTTCTCCTACATGTAAAAATCAATCATTTTTTTGCTAGAAAATTACACAGAACCCCCAAACATGTTTTTTTTTTTTTTTTTAGCAGATACCCTAGAGAATAAAATGGCGGTCATTGCAACTTTTTATCATGCATGGTATTTGCGCAGCAATTTTTCAAACGTGTTTTTTTGTTGGCCCAAAACAGACTATTTCCATTAGCTATCTATGCGTCTGCTCTGTGTGTTTTATAATACAGTGTTTCTCATACCCAGTCCTCAAGGTGCCCCAACAGGTCATGTTTTCAGGATTTCCCACAGATGAAACGTCTGTAGTAATTACTAAGGCAGTGAAACTGATCAAATCATCTGTGCAAAATAATGGAGAGCCTGAAAACATGACCTGTTGGACTGGAGTTGAGAAAAACTGTTGTAATATACTGTAGTAGCATTAGTGACATAGATTTAAGCAGGGCTATGTATGGGCCGCAGTATTGGTTCTCATCTGCTGATGGACTGAATGCTCATCTTTTATGCAGGAGATGCCTTGTATTTTTATCAATGAACACAAAGCTTCCTCTGATACGCACATGTGGAGAGGCGGGTGGATGATGTTACAATTTCCACCTTGGCCAATTAAAGGAAGCCTTGTATTCACTGATAAAAAATCCAAGGCTTCTTGTGAATGCCCAAAAACGAAATATTTATAGTCAAGTGAAATTCTATTTCAAACCTAAGAGATATATCAAGATCAATATAGCTCTCTAAAGCACTCGGAAAGAAAGTTCAGTCTGACAGGGGATTTAAAAATGTCATCAACCTATGACATTCAATATTGCACTGTAAGCAAATCTGCAAATGGTGTAGACGTCAGCCAGCTGCTAGTTTTGTACTTGAACGGCTGTCCCAGCAAACCCAGTCTAAACATTTGATTTTAAAACCTGTGTCTAAAAGCCTTGAAGTGTAATCACAGGATCTACAACTAACAGTCCATATCAAAAGTGGATGTATTAGAGGATTGCACTAATTCAATCTACATGGGGAGTATGTTAGGACAAAGCGTTTGCTGTCCAATAAAAAACATTTCAGCAAGGCTGATAAACATAAAGACCAGGCCTTCTGGAACAAGATGCTGTGGATGAATCAACAACGGAGTTAAAGTGTTACTAAACCCAAGGCCCTGCATTCACTATATCTGGTCGTCTCCCACAGAATATGGAAATGCAATTATTTTAGTAAATATAAACTGCTAAATACCTTTTCTTATCAGCAGTATATAGCAGTCTTGTGACCTCTATCTGTGTCTGCTTAAAGCTTGTAGGAGAAGTTTTCATTCTGCACTGACTGTCCTATCAGGATGCATGACCCCTGACCCTCTATCTGGACAGTGATTGGCCCTGTGCTGATTACATGCACACTCCCAAGGAGAAACAAAAAACACTATAGTAATGCACACCAAACTGAGCATGTGCAGCCTAGCTCTGTATTATCGGGAAATATATTGAGGACAGGATCAAACAGCCTTTTTACACAATGCAGGGGATTAACCCTTTAGGTTCCACAGTAAGTATAACCAGCATGCTTTACTGAATATACAGACTGATTTTTCTGTTGTGGGTTTAGTAACAGACCTTTAAGGCCTCATGCACACATGAGTTAAAAAATGCTGCTTTTTTTTTGCCTCTAAGTGCCTCTGTCCACACACACACATAGGAGTTTAGATGCAGGAAGAAAAATAAAAACATCACTTTTGCGTTTTAGAACATGAGCGGTTGAGCATAAAAAAAAAAAAAAATGCTCAAAAGCACCTAAACTCACATCTACGCTAGGTTCGTTCCCACGTTAATGTATTTTAATGGCCAGAATTCAACCCAAAAGAATGTATATGCATGCCAGATGCGGGAAAGCTCATTTACTGCTATTAAAAACTCCTATAGCTGAGAAAAGCATCAATAGAATACAGTGTGCATGAAACCTAACAGAAGCCATGTTTGCTGCAAACCCAATGCAGAATATTATGGTTTGGGGTTACTTCAGGGCCTGGGGAATCTTGCAGTTATCAGGCCAACTATGAATTGTGCATTAAATCAAGGCATACAGAAATATAAGGCCATCTGTAAGTCAAATTTGAAATGGATCTATTAACATGATAATGATTAGAATCGCAGTAGCAAATCAGCCAAGGTATACCGTATATACTCGAGTATAAGCCGTGTTTTTCAGCACATTTTTTTGTGTGCTGAAAATGCCCCCCTCGGCTTATACTGGAGTCGATTACTTTTCTGAAGCAGAGAATGACATTTTCCGACCCGACTGGGGCCCCGTATCTCGGCGCCACTTAGTGCTTGGAACCCAAAATTTGGATATGTTGTAGTGATAGTTCCACTGGGTTTGCACACCAAATTTTGGTTCCTAGCACCAAGTGGCCCGAGATATAGGGCCCCAAATTCGGTCAACTGTGTCCATCTGCAGCAATGTTATTTAGGGACTCTTTGGGTCCAGAGACCCCAAATTTTGGCTGCAGCTAGGGGGCATCTAGGAACCCTTAATTGCCAAGTTTGAAGTTTGGGGGACCTATGGCTGTAAATGGGCACAGTGAGGCTGAAAATGGGCATTGTTGACCCTCTTTTCCACTTACAGTAGCTGCTCATTTCTCACCCTTGGCTTATACTCTAGTCAATACGTTTTCCCATTTTTTTGCGGTAAAAATTTGGTGCCTCGGCTTATATTCAGGTCGGCTTATACATTTAAACAAACAAACAAACAAACAAACAAAAAAGAATTGGAGGGTTATAGATTAGCATAGAGAAAACCCTGTTTTGAATTCCACTTCAGCCCTGGAAGATTTTACTCCCTACCTGACCAGAGCACTTTTTACAATTTGGCACTGCGTTGCTTCAACTGACAATTGCACGGTCATGCAATTTGCGTCCTTTTTTTTCCCCACAAATTCTTTTGGTGGTATTTGATCACCTCCTGCGGGTTTTATTTTTTGCTCTATAAACAAAAAAAGATCGACAATTTTGAAAAAAAAAAAAATATATTTTTTTGCTATAATAAATATCCCCCAAATTGAAAAAAATAAAAATTTCTTCATCAGTTTAGGCCGATATATATTCTACATATCTTTGGTACAAAGAATAAAATAAAAATCGCAATCTTCCACCTGGACGTGTAGTGGTTTGATTTGTGGCCATTGTTCCTGGTACTTCCTGGGATCTGTCCGAGGTGGGGCTGAGGAAAGGGGATATCCATTCGATCCATCCCAAGATCATAGTCTGGGATTGGCCATTCCCAAGTTGGTGTGTGGAGTCTTCATAGCAGAAGTGACATCAGGATATCATAATCCTACAGGCTCCTTATAGCTTGCCCTCTGGTAAGCGCAATATCCGTGTGGTGGTGGATCACAGTGTCTTGGTGTTCATGTTTTGGTCTCATATTATTCACTCATTCACCATTTGACATTTGTGCATTGACTTTAATGAACTTTATTGTTTACGTTTGAACTCATCTGTCATTATATGTTCTATTATTAATTATTAGACATTCTTAGTACAACAGCGCAGCTTTTTTCTGTTATTGTAAAAATCGCAATAACCATATATTGCAGGGCTCGACAAAACCCAGGCGCCAGGTCGCAATGGCAACTGGAAATTGCATCCTGGCGCCTGGGTTACACTGCAGCAGTGGTGGGGATTCCTCCCATGTGGCCCCCCTCGCTGCGGGGTCTTTGTAGTCGAGCTGACCGATAATTGAGGCCGCGGCTTTGTGGCCTGCTGGAGCAAATACATGCTCCTTTTGTGCGAACCAGCGCCCTCTGGTGGGCAGTGCTGCGAGACGAGCGCGGCTTGCACTCACTCCAGTGGAGGAAGTCGGCAGCAGGGGCCGCCGATGGGCTGTTACCGGCCACGCTGCATTCTGGGGTTTGTAGTCCGGAGCTCAGCTTGTCAGGGGACAGATGGCGCTGTCTTTGGCCAGGCGAGGGGACAGACCGAAGCCGGTAGTGCTCCGCTGGTGGGCACTGATGAGGTGACAGTGAATGACATTATTAGGCTGGACTGGTGAGCACTGAACTGCACTGATGGGCTGCACAGATGGGTACTAATGGACACTGATGGGCTGCACTGGTGGGCACTAATGGACATTGATAGGCTCCACTGATGGGATGCACTGGTGGGTACTGATGAGGTGACACTGACAGGCTGAACTGGTGGGCGCTGATGAATACTGATAGGCTGCACTGGTGGGCACTGATGGACACTGACAGGCTGAACTGGTGGGCACTAATGAGATGGCACTGATAGGCTGCACCCCTCCTCCCCACCTCTCCACCCTAGACTTTCTTAGATGAAGGAAAAATCGGCAACATATATAGGCCGCCCGATTTCTAAATATCTGCATTGGCCAGAGAAAAACCCATATCGTTCGACCTCTACCTATCAGTGCTGCCTATCAGTGCACATCAGCCCCGCCAATGACTTATTTGCAAAATCGTATAAGAACATTTTTTTTATTTTATTTTTTTGGTCTTTTTTTACTTGCCACCAAGCATGAGCAATTCTTATTGCCCGACGCCCCGGACATGCAGCTCTGGGCACTGGGCAGTTGATTTTAAAAAAAAATGGCTCCTAACTTTTTTAGCTGGCTCCTAGATTCTAAGCAAATTTATCAAGCCCTGGTATATTGATTGGATTGTGCAAAAGTTATAGGATAAGCCTTCTGTACGCAGACAGGTTTTTACTCCCGAGAAGGAGATTCGTTGGCGTTGAACTTCAGCAGAAAAGTCAGGATAAACTGATATAGTGTTGCCATTGTATTTAAGCGGGCCTTTTGCTCGGGCAAGTCGCAGGATGGCAAAGTGCATAGAGCGGGGCCCCTTCAGGAGGAGGACGGGGGGGGGGGGGGGGGGGGGGGGTGTGCGATGTGCACGTTCTATAACATGAGAAAATGAGGGTGCGTCTGAACCAAAAATGTCACGCAGCCAGGCATACAGGAATTTTTCAGGGTGGGGACCCTCTGAGCGTTTAGGGGACCCCACAAATCTAAGGTTGTACCTGCGGGAACGGTTTTCCAAATCATCAATTTTGGCGCCAGAGTGCAGCCATCTCGCTAGTAGTGTTACGCATGGTGACTGCCAGGGGGTTTACAGTGTCCTCCAGAGTACTAATACTCTAAACGTTCCTCTGCATCTCCGGTTCTGTCACGGAGGTTTTGGACATCTTGTTTCAGTAATGAAAAGTCCATACGGATAGAGGCTATCTGTGTGGATAGGGAGGCCTTGCAGTCCTGAATAGCCAGCATAATGGTAGACAGTGTGGGCTCAGCAGGGGGGGAATTTACAGCCTGATCCCTCTCATCAGCCTGCTGGGAGTCTTGTGATTGCAGGGAGCCTGTTTGTGTGTGGAAGATGGCTTGGATTGAGGCACTCACCCCTGAAGCTGGGCTCCGGTTTGCAGAGGAGGATGCCTGCAGCGTGTCTGCCTTCTGTCTGTGTCTCGGCGCCATTTTCCCTCCGGAACCGCGCCAATTGTTCCGCCACGGATGGGGGCCAGGGCGGTGCATATTTTACCATGTCTGCCAGCCTGATAGTTGCCCACAGCTTTGGGGAACAAATCAGTGCCTTTTGCAAGAAGATAGGACCCAGGATAAGGTAAGGATGGTGATTGAGAGCCGGAGCTGTGAGACTATGCAACCTCTCTCTCCACCATCAAGCGACGCCCCCATGTTTACACTGTTACTTACATTTTTTTTTTTTTAGCACTTTTATTGCTGTCAATGTAAGGAAAGGAATGTAAACATCTTTGTGACAGAAATAGGCATGTGACAAGAACTCCTGAATGGAGATATCTGGGGTTTATTGACTCCAAATCCTTCCTTTGTCATAAAAAGCATTCAAAACACCAAGATAAGTGTTTTTGATTGCTTTAGATTTTTTAAAAATGGCGCTGCTGACATCTGGGTAAACCGGAAGTTATGTTAGGTTTTTATTTCTGGGTTACTATAGCAAAGAGCCGATCCAGGATTTGTTCGCTGTCCGAGCAAGCTGTGGAAGGTGTCAGGAGGTGTAGATGGCTGTATTTAGGCCGTAATCTGTCAGAGGAAATGTGACATTGACCAAAGAAGAATTCTCTGCATCTATCAGGCTGCTTGTTGCGTGCCTCAAATAGAATCTGATGCTGGTGTTAGAGTCAGCTCACCACTCTGTTGGGTGTTGTGTGGGAGCAAATGTTTACATGCGATTTAACATTGACTCACCTTTGCTTGGTCTCTGTCATAGCTACAAGTAGGGTACAAAAAAAAGTGAGGGGTGACAGGGATTTTAAGGGCACCATATCAATCATTGCTATATGTAATGTGTATGGATTCATATGCTAACAATTGTTCTTAAAGCACCCAAAAGCAATTGTTCTTAGCCCCCGTACACACGGTCGGAAATTCCGATGGAAAATGTCCAATTGGATCATGTTGGAAAATCTGCCTGTGTATGGGCTCCATCAGACTTTTTCCGTCGGAATCTCCGATGGAAAAAATTTGAGATCCTGCTCTCAAATTTTCCGACAACAAAATCCGATCAGACTTTTTCCGATCGTGTGTAGAGAATTCCGACGGACAAAGTGCCACGTATGCTCAGATCAAATTACGAGACCAAAGCTATTGGCTACTAGCCTCTACGTAGTTCCGTCATACGCAACGAAAGTCATCACATTCAGGATGATCGGATTTTCCTGACAACTTTGTCCGACCGTGTGTATGCCATACCAGTGTCGGACAAAATCCGTCGGAAAAAATATGACTGATTTTGTGGTCGGAATTTCCAACCATGTGTACGGGGGCTTATACAGATTGTATCCTAGTTGACATGTTTCGAGACTTGCTCTTCTTCGGGAGAAATCCGATGGACCTTTGTAATGAAGATGGAAAAATGTAAACATAATACACGTATACAAAACACCAACACAACTATGATCCACCATATAAGATGTAACTACTTACAAACTGGTAAGGAAAGCAATAACCAACAAAATATGCCAGGAAGCAGCCTGTGATCATAATTTTAAAACGACATACTCCATGTATGCTAAATCTGGTTTGGGTCAAGGGGAGAGTCCCAGGGTTATACTGCACCCTATAGCTATTCCAGTAGCATTAACAGGCCCAAAAGCAATCCCACTGATGGGTGGGCAACAGTAACCAAAACACTGACAGGTCCACATGATCAAAATAGAATTGTGGGTGGCCTGCAGCTTAAAGAGCTTCCAGAAGGACCTAACTGGCACCTGCACATCCACCTGTTTAAATATAAAGAATGTACAAACAGATGACCAGGTGGCAGCCTTGCAAATTTGAGAAACCACTGCATGATGCCCAAAAGTCCAAGAAACACTCACAGATCTAGTAGAGGACTGGTTGGGGAATAAGGCTGAAACCATCATAGAAAGAAAGGAGGCTCTAGGTCTCAGAGACAGTTTATCCTTGTATAGGATTAGAAATGTTTCATTACAGGACAAGGAATGCAACCTTGTTAGTGGGGGTAAACAGAGAAATATTCATGATTGGTTCCAAGGGCTGCTTTTGAAGTGCCAAAAGAAAACAAATTACAATTCCACAGAATCACAGGAGATTGTACAGAAGGAGATACATGAGGCACCCTGTGCAAAGGTCTTAGACAAATAGGAGGCTACCAGTGTTTGGAACAAGATTGCATTGGGTATTCCGTGCCAAATGTTGATCCAACCCTGATTGAAGAAAGGTCAAGATTCTTCCCACTGAGTATTTTCCTGGAGTAGAAACCTCTGTCATCACACCAAGGAAAAAAAAAAAACCTCTTCTCCCATGCTGCCACTCTTTCAATAGTACCCTTGCAGATAGCTTTGGATGGTGTGGGAACACATTAGAGTGCTGGCAAGCTATCATGCAAAAGTAACTGATTTACTTAAAGTGTTACTAAACCCTGGACCCTACATTCACTATCTGGTCTCCCGCAGTACACAAAACATGGAAAGGCAATAGTTTTAGTAAATATAAACTGCTAAATACCCTTTCTCATCAAAAATGAGAGCAGTCTTGTGACCTCCATCAGTATCTGGTTAAAGCTTGTAGGAGGAGTTTTCATTCTCCTGTGATTGTCCTATGAGGCTGCAGGACCCATGACCCTGTCTGAACAGTGCTAATTGGCCCTATGCTGATCACATGCACCCTCCCAAAAAAAAAAAAAAATCTCTAGCAATACACACCAAACTGAGCATGTGCAGCTTGTCCCCTAGCCTCTGTACTATCCAAATATGGATTGGCGACTGTGGAAGAATGGGAGGATCAGAGGAGACAGGATCAAACAACCTTTTTATACAATGCAGAGGAATAACCCCTTAGATTACACAGTGAGTATAACAAGCCTGCTTTACTGCATATACAGACTGATTTTACTGTTGTGGGTTTATTAACACTTTAACCACTTCAGCCCCGTAAAAATTGACCCTCTTAATGCCAGAGCATTTTTTTGCAATACGGCACTGTGTCATTTTAACTGACAATTGTGCGGTCGTGCAACGTACCCAAACAAAATTAATGTCATTTTTTCCCCACAAATAAAGCTTTCTTTTGGTGGTATTTGATCACCTCTGCGGTTTTTAGTTTTTGTGCTATAAACAAAAAAGACCAACAATTTTGAAAAAAAAAAAAAATAATAATATTTTTTACTTTTTGCTATAATAAATATCCACAAAAATATACAAAAAAAACGAAATTCTTCCTCAGTTTAGGCCAATATGTATTATTCTACATATATTTGGTAAAAAATAAAATATCACATTAAACGTATATTGATTGGTTTGCGCAAAAGTTATAGCGTCTACAAAATAGGTAATAGATTTATGGCATTTTTATTAGTAATGGCGGCTATCTGCGATTTTTATCATGACTGCGACATTGATCGTACACTTTTGACACTATTTTGGGACCATTGACATTTATACAGCGATGAGAGCTAAAAATAGCCATAGATTACTGTATAAATGTCACTGGCAGGGAAGGGATTAAACACTAGGGGTCGATCAAGGGGTTAAGTGTGTTCCCTCAGTGTGTTCTAACTGCAGGGGGGTTGGGCTCACTAGAACATAACAGAGATCACTACTCCCTGTCACTGGGAGATGTAGATCCCCGTCATGTCACTAGGCAGAACAGGGAAATGCCTTGTTTACAAATGCCTCTCCATGCCACTGGCGGACACTGAGTCTGCGGGCACGCTCCCGCGGCAGCATGCGCCCGCTAGCCTGCGATGACAGAGGGACGTACGGGTATGCCCATTTGCGATGCCGTGCCGCTCTGCCGTGCCGTTCTGCCGATGTACATCATCATGCAGCGGTCGGCAAGGTATAACTAAAAGGTAAAACTTTTATTATTTTGTTTTAGATAGAGTGGAGAGGAATTAGAACAGCTGTCAGTTTTTTGCTGACTGTGCCCCCATTGGAGAGCTTCACCCTCTCCATTTGACTCGTTTACCTTTATCATTAAAAGTAAAAGAACATCCCACATTTTGGGTTGTGCCTATTAAAGTAATAGGGAAATCTCCACAATGGGACACATATGGGTTATAACCTTCCCATGCTCTAGCCAAGATTTTCTAGCTTTTAATAGCATGGGATTTACTGAATCAGAGAGATCCCAGTCTCTCAAGAGTTGGGCTTTAATAGCCCTGCCGTCAAAACCAATGACAATGAAACAGGGTGGTAAACCAGTCCCTGGGACAGGAGATCTGGAAGGGTCCACAGGAAGAATGTCTGAAGTTTAACTACGTGGGAGTACACTCCCATCTGGACCAGTTGGGAGCTATGAGAATGCCCTCCATCTCAATCCTGTGGAATAGATGAAGGAGTTTTGAAAGACGAAAGGCATATATCAGGTTGTACTGATTCCATGGAGCCACCAAAGCATCCACTGCTTCTGCCAAAGATCCCTGCACATGGAAAAAAAAAAAAAAACTGTCAAATTTGTTGTTGAATCTGGATGCAAGAAAGTCCACATTCGGCATGCCTCACAGGTGACAGTGGTGCTGAAACTTGCAGGTTCAGAGACCATTCCCCCAGATCCTGTTGGTGCTGGCTGAAGTAGCTTGCCTGCCAATGTGAATGGTGGACAAAGATGGAACATGGAGTACTGGCCAGACTGGAAAACGTTCTTTCTTGTTCATACATCACGGGACACAGAGGCTTGGTAATTACTTAGTGGGCTACATAGTACCTTCAGGTGATTGGACACTGGTAACCCTAAATTACAAAAGTAAGTTCCTCCCCTATATAACCCCCCCCATATGGAAAGTACCTCAGTTTTTTCGCCCATGTCTAAGGTGGTTGGTCACATTGAAGATGTGCCAAGAAGAAAGCTCTGTTTGATGGTCTGCAAGGACCTAGGAGTTATACAACTGGTACCTGACCTCGGGCCAATACTAAAACGCCTAAGATGGATGGTACCCGGGCCTCGTGATAAGAAGAAACAAGGTTTTGCCTGTAATGTCTCTCCTTGGGGCTCTGGGAGCCAGGCTTTGGTGTACTAATATAACAGTGGCACGAAAAGTTTCTGGCAGAGTCTTGTACAGGTCCAGGGAAGAGGATCCTGCGAGTAGGAACCCAGAACCCTAAAAGTTTGCACAACGCTACCCGCCGTGATGGGTGAAGGCTGGAATCTGTCTGTTCTAAGCAGTTCCTGCGGCGGGTATAAGGTAAGTGAAGACAATCCTAAAGTTTACATTATGGATTATCTTCTGTGAGTAGTTGTATGTCTTACTGGGTTTCTGTCACTAGAGGGAGTAAGAGACATACCTGGTGTATACTTGCATGCCTTCCAGGATGCACGCTCAGTGAAGCTGGTCTGTGAATGCCGCTCACCTCCTCCGCTGCAGGCTCTGCCACAAACAAAAAGTGGGGGATCCCACACAGTCCTCTGATGGTCTCCTTTCTCCCCCCTCACCCCGGCCGCCACCATGATGGCCCTACGCGTGCGCGCGGGGGGCGTGCTTTTACAGCAGGGTCGGCGGGGGGAAGGAGGGGGGTGTGTGGTTGCAGCGCATGTGTGGCATGCATGGCGCACCAGTGTGCAGGCACAAATCGGCCGTTTTTTTAAAGCCCAAGGTGCCAGAACTCCTGTAAGCGGTGGGACACTGAGCTGTAGGCTTAGTAAGCATCCCAGTGGATCGGATCCTGGCAAACCTAAGACACCTACTCAGCATCAGGTTGTGCAGTTTATAGCTAATGTTTATAAGACTATAGCACAACAGTGATTGCACATTACACTAGTACCTCTGCTTTGCAGCTTAGGACTATGTATCCTCGTAAGAGGGCTTCAGGGGGAGGTAAAAGAGGCACCAGAAAATCACTAAGCAAATAAATACTAGAGTATAAATAGTGCGCAATATCAACCTTAGTCTATTTAGATCAGCAGGTGAGGTTAAAAGACAAATGTCATGGTATAATAAAATATATAAGTGCTTGCGTGACAATCCCAGGGGCACAAAAATATATATATATATATATAAACTTCAAGTTACAATGAGGTTGTAACCAATTTAATAAATACACAATGTGTTAAAAATAAATACAATGTGTTTTAAATAAAGTGCTTCAAAATGTGAGTAAAAAAAAAATTGTTGTTATAATGTGTCAAAGAAAGGAAATATCCAGTTTATGCCGGTGATGCATATGGGGATATATAAATTCCAAAAGCCAATACAGGCTTGACCTGATGGATTAGCTAATTAATTGATGAATTAATGGGTAAACGGCCGCCAGTTAAATATTATATTAATCCCATAGGTGATAGCAGTCCATTAAATGAGTTAGATAATTAATGAAATAACTCTTCACATCCACTAATGATATCCGGGACACAATTAGAAATGCTAGAGAAAAAAAAAAAAAAAAGGAGAGAAAAAAAGAAACTTCCCTTTATGCTGGGAATGTAGGGCTTTTTTCCTTTTGGTTCCTCCTGATATCTTGCTCCGGTGTGATCAGAAAATCACTGCCTACATCTAGGGGTTCTGGAAATGCCTGCAGGGTATCACCCCCCCTGCAAGCCTGGAGGCAGCCTCACAGGATAAGTCTGTACCCCCTGTCAGGTTTTGCAGCCTCTCCCAATGTTTCAGTCCCTGTTTATGTCATAGAAGACGCTTTCAAGGCTGCATTGAATGGTTTAGAAGGAAGGATATGCCACTGCTGTGGTGTTGTCTGACTGATTCTGATTGGGTGACCCCCGAATACAGGCTGTCCAGTGTTGGAGGAACAATCAAATTGCTAAAAGTTCCAGAATGTTGATCAAAGACAGAATTCCAGCATCCATGTTCTCGGCACTGACAGAGTGCATAGGACTCCTCCCCTGCCCGTCAGACTGGCATTGATTGTGAAGATTTTCCAGGAACATATATGCAGGCTTGGATTCCTGAACCACCAAGACAGACGAGTTAGGTTGTCTAGACACTAAACCCATTTGTTCCACAATGACAGAATGCTGTATTTTAGGGGGTCCGTAGTAGATTTGCGCAAATGGCAGTACTTTGAAGGCGGATACCATCAAGTCTCTCCCCGAGAGCTCTCGTGCAGAATTTCAGAAATAGACAGCACCTGAACTCTAGAAAGTCAGAAGTTTTTCTTGAAGGAGGAAAACTTTGGCCTGGGTTGTATATCCTGTCAGGGTGATCTCAGTCAGCGTAAATCACCTGCTCCAATAATGGATGCAAAGGGAACGTCTGGGAACCTTGCTGAGGTCGCAAGGATCCTAAAGGGGAACAGGAGAGTCCAGACTCCTGAACCGGGAGTAACAAACCCAGCTCTTACCATTTCAGCCAGAGACTGGATGAACAACTTTTGGGAATGGGAGGCTGAAATTGGCTCCTCTAAACCGGAATCCTCAGCCTCTCCTTCCTCCCAATCCTTTATGGCTACTTCCTCCAAATCCTCTGCCCACTCTGGTTCCAGATCACTTGGACCCATTTGGCTATGAGAGTCCTTGTGCTCAAGTGACTCTCCACTGGGGTAAGGCTCAGGAGAGGGAGATCCATTACGCTTTTTCCCTCCCTGCTTTTACCGCCTCAATCATACCTATTTTGCCCTCAAGGCTAGCTAGGGCTGATGCCAAGTCATCCTTAGTAACGTAAGCCGAGGCAGGGACAATGGTAGTGGCCACAATACCTGACAAATGCAATGGCTCAGCCAGGCCAGATGCCGCAGGTCTTTCAGGGGAGACTGAGGCTGCAGCAACATGAGCTTGGTCTCCTGTTTTTAAAGGAGGTACTCTTACCCCTGGACTTGCCTTGCTCCCTGTACCTCGTTTTCTGGAAGACATTGCTTACAAGAGGCGAGGAAAAAAGTACTCCCTCTGAGCCACAAGCTGTAATCCAGCGTATAGCAGCTATCACAGCTTCATAAAAAAAAAAAAAACCCTGCCAAACTTGTTGCAACTATGTCCAAAAAACCTCCAGACTCACGTGCCCAAGTACTGCTCTGTGTCCCAACAGCGTGCGTCAGGAGCCCCCGGCCTCTTATCAAGCCTGCTGTCACTGACATTCAGCGCCTACTACGCACAAGCAACCCATGGTTACGCGCGCCCCCCACGTGAATCGTGGCATGTCCGCCGCGCACACCGCCATAAGAGCCCGCCGCCGGCTGCCAGTCTAACTCCGGTCACGCCACGAGACACATGATGCACCCAGACTAGAGGCCCCACACAGCATAACGACACAGAGGGGGAAAACTGATTAGGTATCCCAGAGGGAGTACTCACGATCCACGCTGCAGGGGCTGGTCAACAGGACCAATCTTCTCCCATCACGGTAGGTAGCACCTCTGTGGACCTTCAAGAACCGGGTTCCCCTTTACTTGGGGTCCACACCCTTGGACCTGCAAGGCACCCGTCTGGTTACCCTGGGCAAGTAATAAACCAGGAATACCATTAATAAGGGTCCAGCGCCATATAGGACACATTACAGGCAAGACCTCGTTCTTGAACCGAGGCTCGGGTACCATTCACTTTTGCTTTCTTGTGCCATCCGAATGGATCCGATTATAACGGCCTCACTGGGACATTATTGAAGAATTTTGAAGAGCTTCAACAGCCATGACCATCGCCTTCAAGACACTGGCTAAAAAACTGAGGCATTTCCCGTATGGGAGGGGTTATATGGGAGGAACCTTCTTACTATTGGTTGCCAGTGTCAAATCACCTGAAGGTAGCGTTTAACCCAGATAGTCATTACTATGGTGCTCTGTGTCTTGTGATGTACGATAAGAAAATGTTTTTCCCCTCTCCCTTCCCTCTTGGGAACAAAACTGTTCATAGTGTACCTACACAGGTAACAAATGAAAACTTTGTAGTTTAACAATTCTTCGGTTGTTGTGTAAAATGTGCATCAGCATTCAGGAACTCAAACCCCACATTAAAATAGAGCCAGCACACACAAGTGTGTGTCCCACACTTCTTTACACAAAAGATATAATAAATTGCAAAAGGCTTATAGTACAGCACTCCACAATTGTAAAATCACGTATACTGCTGACATTGACATAATCCTGCAAGTGGGAAGAGTTAACTGAACAACCCATTGGGAGGATTGGAGCGTTCTACATGTGAATGAACCTACTGAGGATGCCGGCTGCTTGTTGTACATGCCTGTTGAGTTTGTTACTCTGTAAGTGCAAGTGTATTTGTTTTATTAAATGGCATTTAAACAGAGCATTAGATCTTCCCTTTCTTGTGTTTACAGTGCCTTGCTCACTGGGCATTTACAGTGCCTTGAAAAAGTATTCACACCCCTTGAAATTTTCCACATCTTGTCATGTTACAACCAAAAACGTAAATGTATTTTATTGGGATTTTATGTGATAGACCAACACAAAGTGGCACATAAGTGTGAAGTGGTAGGAAAATGAGGGCGTGCATTTGTATTCAACCCCCTTTCCTCCGATACCCCTAACTAAAATCTAGTGAAACCAATTGCCTTCAGAAGTCACCTAATTAGTAAGTAAATAGAGTCCACATGTGTGTAATTTAATCTCAGTATAAATACAGCTGTTCTGTGAAGCCCTCAGAGGTTTGTTAGAAAGCCTTAGTGAACAAACAGAATCATGAAGGCCAAGGAACACACCAGCACACCAGACAGGTCAGGGCTAAAGCTGTGAAGAAGTTTAAAGCAGGGTTAGGTGATAAAAAAAATATCCCAAGCTTTGAACATCTCACAGAGCACTGTTCAATCCATCATCCGAAAATGGAAAGGGTATGGCATAATAGCAAACTTACCTTGACATGGCCTGTCGGTTTAGGTGGACGGCCGGACACAGAGAGCATTAATCAGAGAAGCAGCCAAAAGGCCCATTGTAACTCTGGAGGAGCTGCAGAGATCCACAGCTCAGGTGGGAGAATCTGTCCACAGGACAACTATTAGTCGTGAACTCCACAAATTTGGCCTTTATGGAAGAGTGGCAAGAAGAAAGCCATAAGAAGTCCTGCTTGCAAGCAGCCATGTGGGGGATACAGCAAACATGTGGAAGACGGTACTTTTTGGCCTAAAAGCAGAACGCTATGCATGGTGGAAAACTAACTACACATCACCCTGAACAAACGATCCCATATATGTGTGTGTGTATATACACACACACACACACACACACACACACACACACACAGTATCTCACAAAAGTGAGTACACCCCTCACATTTTTGTAAATATGTTATTATATCTTTTCATGTGACAACACTGAAGAAATTACACTTTGCTACAATGTAAAGTAGTGAGTGTACAGCTTCTATAACAGTTTAAATTAGCTGTCCCTCAAAATAACTCAACACACAGCCATTAAGGTCTAAACTGCTGGCAACAAAAGTGAGTACACCCCTAAGTGAAAATGTCCAAATTGGACCCAATGTGTCAATATTTTGTGTGGCCACCATTATTTTATAGCCCTGCCTTAACCCTCTTAGGCACGGAGTTCACCAGAGCTTCACAGGTTGCCACTGGAGTCCTCTTCCACTCCTCCATGACAACGTCACGGAGCTGGTAGATGTTAGAGACCTTGCGCTCATCCACCTTCCATTTGAGGATGCCCCACAGATGCTTAATAGGGTTTAGGTCTGGAGACATGCTTGGCTAGTCCATCTTTAGCCTCAGCTTCTTTAGCAAGGCAGTGATAGTCTTGGAGGTGTGTTTGGGGTAGTTATGTTGGACTACTGCCCCGCGGCCCAGTGTCCGAAGGGAGATCATGCTCTGCTTCAGTATGTCATAATGTTTGCATTCATGGTTCCCTCAATGAACTGTAGCTCCCCAGTGCTGGCAGCACTCATGCAGCCCCAGACTATGACACTCCCACCACAATGCTTGACTGCAAGCAAGAAACTTGTCTTTGTACTGCTCGCCTGGTTGCTGCCACACACGCTTGACACCATCTGAACCAAACAAGTTTATCTTGGTCTCAGACCACAGGACATGGTTCCAGTAATCCATGTCCTTAGTCTGCTTGTCTTCTGCAAACTGCAGGCTTTTTTGTGCATCATCTTTAGAAGAGGCTTCTTTCTGGGACGACAGCCACCATGCAGACCAATTTGATTCAGTGTGCGAGGTATGGTCTGAGCACTGACAGGCTGATCCACCACCCCTTCAACCTTTGCAGCAATGCTGGCAGCACTAATACGTCTGTTTCTCAAAGACAATCTCTGGATAGGACGCTGAGCACATGAACTCAACTTCTTTGGTCGACCATTGCGAGGCCTGTTCTGAGTGGAACCTATCCTGTTAAACCGCTGTATGGCCTTGGCCACTGTGCTGCAGCTCAGTTTCAGGATCTTGGCAATCTTCTTATAGCCTAGGCCATCTTTATGTAGCTAAAAAAACAAAATGTGGCGCTGTGATAATAAAGGTACATAGAACTTAGTAAAAAAGTCTATAAGTGAAAGGCAATAATCAAATTGTGATAACAGTCCATCAGTCAACAGGCATAAATGGTGCTGTCGGAAGAAAAAATCTTCTATCAGAAGAATGGTGCATAAATCCCTCTTAGGTGAAAATTAGTGCATAAATCCCACTTATGGTGATTATAATCTGCTTACCAGATAGAAGCAGAAAAAAGGCGATGTTAATCATGTGATGCCAAAAGGAAAGTGAATGGAAGCTTGATAAAGGTGAAATCAAATCCAATATTTCTTGATGGAATGTTGGTGACCAGGTTCACTCAGCCAGATCTGGTGTAGGCTTCCGCCATGGATACCATCAGTGACTTCTCCAGGCTGGGAGCCTTCGGTCCAATCACCGATTCACTCCCGAAACATCGGCCAGTCAGCATTCTCCATTGTGAAAGACACACGTGTGCAGCCAATCAAACATCTTTATGTAGCGCAACAATTCTTTTTTTCAGATACTCAGAGTTTTATGGCCATGAGGTGCCATGTTGAACTTCCAGTGACCAGTATGAGAGGGTGAGAGCGATAACACCAAATTTAACACACCTGCTCCCTATTCACACCTGAGACTTTGTAACACTAACGAGTCACATGGCCCCTCGGAGGGAGAATGGTTATTCAGGCCCAATTTGGACATTTTCACTTAGGGGTGTACTCACTTTTGTTGCCAGCGGTTTAGACATTAATGGCTGTGTGTTGAGTTATTTTGAGGGGACAGCAAATTTACACTGTTATACACTCACTACTTTACTTTGTAGCAAAGTGTCATATCTTCAGTGTCATCACATGAAAAGATATAATGAAATATTTACAAGTGTGTGTGTGTATACACACACACACACACACATACAATTTTAAACTGAGTGTATTGTTTCACGAGGTGAGGGTTTACATGAACTTTAAGGTGAAAAATATTTAGGTAGCAATATCGCCCCCTCACCCCCCTATAATCACGAGTCCTCAGAGCAGGAGCGCCAACAGGACCCCAGAAAAAGGTTTAGGGCTGCTCTTTGCAATTCCATTGCTCAAAGCAGGTAAGTTTAACAACTTCAGCTCCAAAAGGTTTTACCCCCTTCATGACCAGGCCATTTTTTGCCATTTAGCACTGCACTACTTCAACTGGTAATTGTGCAGTCATGCAACACTGTTATTAATTAAATTTATATATATTTTTTTAAACACAAATAGAGCTTCCTTTTGGTGGTATTTTATCACCACTGGGTTTATTATAAAAATGAAAAAAAAAATTTTTTTTTGCTTTCTGCTACAAAACATATCCAATTAAAAAAAAAATCTAAAAAATTTTCGCAGGCGATCCATGTCCCTGGGAGATGGTGCGGCCCCGATCTCGGTAAAGAGCCGATGATGCTGCTCTTTACGTATGTGATCGGCTGTGTCAAATTACAGCCGATCACATGTAAATAGAGAAGTGCCGTTTATCGTCTCTCCTCGCCTCACACTGACACAGTGTGAGGAGAGCCGATCAGCGCCATCTCCTCGCAGGAGAGACCTGTACAGGTAATCAGGGCACTGATTATGCAGCCCCAGCAGTGATTCAAGTCAGTGACTATTTGTGATGCCAATGTGTGCCCATCAGTGCTGCCTTTCAGTGCCACTTATTGCCCATCACTGTGGAATATTAGTGCCCCCTCATCAGTGCTGTCATACCAGCCTATCAGTGCCACATCATCAGCACACATCAGTGAAGAAGAAAAATTACTTATTTACAAAATGTTCTGACAAACTAAGAAAATTATTTTTTTTCAAAAACGTTCGGTCTTTTTTCATTTTTTTTTAAATCACAAAAAAATCCAGCGGTGATTAAATACCACCAAAAGAAAGCTCTATTTATGTGAAATAATGATAAAAATGTAATTTGGGTACAACGTTGCATTACCACGCAATTGTCATTCAAAGTGCTGAAAGCTGAAAATTGGCTTGGGCAGGAAGGGGTGAACATGCCCAGTATTGAAGTGGTTAAACCTGCTTTAGCTGGTAACTGATCAAAGACTAAATCTGTGTTAGGCGGTGTAAAAAATGAAATATTATATCCCCCCCCCCCCCATTTCGGTTGTGCGACAACCAGTCCTCTGAAGATGCCCTTCCTGCCAATCCCAGACTTACCAATGCTGCTCTTGCATTGTATGCGATGACCTAGAAGTGCCTGCCTACATTCCAGTGATGGAGAGAAGATGAGAGAACCACTGCCTGTCACAGGTCCATAGAGTAAGGTAGGAAAGTAAGAAGGAAAGTAAGTTAAATCATACCTGTTTTTTTAATGCTGCCCACAGTTTTCCTCTAAACTGTAATCTTGATTAGGTTATTACAGCAAAATCTTTACAAATATGAAAACAAAAACATGCAGATCAAAATATACCAGACTCCAGATATTTATTAAGCTTTGAAGATTTGGGTCAATATTGTACAAAATAAAAATGAATACATTTTTGTGCCAGCACGTATGGGACTTGGGTGTGGACTGACTCCTGAGTTTGGCAGGTGAAGAGAGCAGTGACAGGAACACAGAGCTCCCTTGAGCTTTTAACAGATTAAAAATTGGGTCGAGTTAGGCTTAAAATTGAATTCACTGTATATTAACCACCATCTTGTCTGCACAAAGCACAGCAAACAGAGGCTTTGGAGAGATGGCTTTAGCCCCTGAGTTCAGCTGCCTCTCTAGCTTAAGAAAATAGGGGTGAAGTTGAACAAAAAACTCTACATTTAAAACATAGGGTTATATTGCTTGGAAAAAAAAAAAAAAAAGCCACTAAAACAGAGTGTCGGACAACAGGAAGAGGAACAGAAACTTCTTAAAAACACACAATACTGTGACAAACTCAGTACTGTTGCCTAATAAGCCTACTACTTTACAAACAGAAGTAGGACTCCTGTTTGAGATTCACATCTGAAAAAAATTTAAAATTAAATTTAAATTAAATTCTAGTCATTAAAAAAAAAACAAAAAAAATAAAATAAAAAAAAACACAACCAATGCCCCTTTGACATGATCTTAAAATATTTTCGCTGCCTGAAAAGAATATTAAAAAAAAAGAAAAAACATTTCCAATCATTTAATTTCTTCAATGTGCTACTTACTTAGCTCCTTACTGAACACCCAATGCACCATTTGTTAGGACTGCTGTATAGAAGCATACTAGCCATGTTCACACAAAGCAGATGATTCCTTAATGATGTAAGAAGTAAATATCAAGAAGGAATGTATCCACTACAAGAATGAAAGCTACTGCTGTAAGATATTCTAGATGTGCAAGCACAAATGTAGTACTTGTATATCAGCTCCAGAACATGTGGCTCATACCTGGCAGCCCAATGTTGCCAATAGGCATAAGCCCTTCTATTTGATCCAGCCAGCTGACTGTTTAGAGTTTGCAGCACCCATGGACTTGTATTACTATACAGAACGATCCATTTGCATGCGGTAAGTGAAAAAAATTATAAAGCTCCATTCAAGGCAATTTCACACATCTTAACACAGGTAAACATATCTGATTTAGAGAGAAGAAAAAAAAAAACGTGACATTTCATGTTTCTAAGACAGTATGCTACACCTGTTACAAAAAACAGTCATCCAACATTTTTAGCTTACAGCATATTACATGATTAAGGGCCCTTTCAGGCAGCACTGAGTGGGAGGTTCCTGCATTCCTATGGACCGCTGGATGTGAACGGACTGTCTGTTTACATTCGCCTACCTCCGAGTCCAATCAGGCCCGCAAAAAAAAAGGGAGGACTGAGTCCTCTTTTGTTCAGGTAGGCCAAATCGGAGAGAGCCGAGTGTAAACAGAGTTTTGGACTTCACCATTTACTCCCAGCTGCCCATACAGCAAAGAAATTAAGTGGAGACAGACCTGTCATCCACCTCTCTCTGATCAGCGGGGGGGGGGGGGGGGGGGGGGGGGGGGGGGGGATCAGCTCACAGATCCCCTGCTGATCGGAAACCAAAGGTGCCCGCATGAAAGGGCCCTAAGGCTGGGGTCACATCTGTGCAGGCCACTTCAGGTGCATTAGCATTGAACTCTATATAATGTGCTTTTTGATGAAAGCACATGAAAGATGCAGCAATCAGGATTTTCTTTTTTACTGCACCGCACCCAACTGGCATGTACAGGGGTGAACAGGGCCTAAAGACAAAAAGAAAAATGCAAGTGAATACAATAGTTTTGTGCCCATCTGGCATTGCTCTGCCAGTTACAAATATTAAACTTTCCATACATTGTTTTATCAAATGTGATCATGATTTATGAAATTCTTGAATGTTTCAATAGAAAGAATTAAGGGGAGTGTAAAACAAGGGCATACAAGTGCAGGCACTTAAGGTGGTATTTCATACTTCAAGTCTTTTCCTTGGGACTCTAGACCACTCCCAGAAATCCAAAACAATCAGCATGCAAATACAGACTTTCTAAAAGTCATAGGCATGCCCCCTTTTCAACTTGAGTTTTAAATACCATGGCTTCGCAGAGCAATGCATTGTGAAATGGGGGCTGGTCGAGTTGATATTGCACAAGACGTTTGGGAACCTCCAGAAGCATTCTGGAGGACAGGAGGTGGCAGTGGTCATGCGATTGCTCAGTTCTTGGTGAAAATGGTGTGTACTTGTCATGTCTGCATTTTATGCCCATGTTGTTTTACACATTTTCTCTAGTGACAGTTTTGCTAAAAAGTTTGATTTGATGTAATAATTGTATTTTTGAGCAATGTTTATGATAGATACCATCATCCTGACGCCACTATGCAGGTTTTAACAGGGTATAATTTGCTGCATGTTATATGGAAAAACTTGTACTTGGTATGGTTTATGAAGCATATTATGAACTGTGATATAGCCAAATAAAAATCCATCAGAATGGAGAGGTTTCAGATTTTTAAAAGACCAGCATCTGCTATGAAGCCGATACTTTTCACAGGCATTGAATGCTACTCCACATAATCACTATAGATGCTAATAATTTAATTAAAAAGTCTAGCACAACACCCCTCACATTGATGAATGCTCGAGAGGCTCCATTCTATATCCTGTACATTCTAGGGATAAAAAAAAAAAGTAAGTTTTGACAATACAAAGTTAAACAACCCTAGATCTTTAGAAATAAACTCTGCTCTAAAAGACAGTTTGAAGGATGGTGCCATTTTCCTGCCATGCAGACACACATGGGAGCCATATGCCAAGTTCCTATAGGAGGACCTACTGGTCACACTGTAAGTCTTCTGGTGCTACTCTTACTTGATGATAAAAAACACAGCTAAGAACCAGTCTACATATTTAAAAACACCCCCCCCCCCCCAAAAGAAAGCAAAAAAGTCAGGAATTTTTATAGTGCTAGTGGTGTCAGGGTATGATTATCTGCCGGTTGCTCTCCTCTGTACTGGCTGGAGCCTGAGGTGGAAAAAAGAGATCAGGAATCCCTGCATCACTCGGCTTGTTGCTGTTTTGTACTCCACTCTGTGGCTTACTCCTCTGGGTGTAGAAAAGGATGTATGCTTGTGTCCTGCACACCTCCTCAACAGAGCACATGTTCAGTTTGGAGTCATTACAATGAACCCAGAACCCTACAAAGAAAAACAAGAGAATACAGCTTAGTTGGTTTACTGAATTTGACACAATCACCATTTAAATATGTTTTATTTATAAAAATGCACTATGGGCAGATTAATCAACTGGTGCAGGTTTGCATACGATGACAGAGCTGAAGAGAACATAATCTAGAAAAGTGTTTAATTTGAAGGAAATCCTGAAAACATATTGGAGCGCCTTGAGGACTGGAGTTGAGAAACACTGATCTAGACCGTGAGGGATAGCAGTAGTTGGTTGCGCTGTTCTAGATTAGCAGAATCCTTCAGAAGCAAAATGGAAAGTTACCATTTCTCCTTATACTATGCAGGGGGGGGGGGGGGGGGGGGGGGGGGGGGGGGGGGGGGGGGGAGGACTGAAACAGATGTGTTGTGAGCAACTGGTCATTGCTAGGAATCATCATGAGCTTTGAGCAGATGGTTTGGGCTGAGATGTACCACGTACTGAGAGAGCAGCTGCTTAGGGATGCTCACTCTTTTTGGTTCTATTCCACGTCAAAAGTACTTGTATTTCTGTCCATTCAGTTCAAGATTTTCATAGCCTGCCTAGCAGGTAAGGAGCTTTGCTGCAGTTCAACTTAATTTGCAGGTCTCCTCACCACCCCCACCATGTGACTGGACAGTGAACGGAGACGCAACACACTAATAAGCTCTTCTCTTTCTTCATATCAGTATGCTCTTTGCACTGCAGTATGTGTGACTGGCTCCTTGTGTGACTTCTGCCTCTACCTCTCTGAGCTCTGCTGTATAGACTGTACAGTAGACTGCAAGAGACTCATAGCAAGTACATCAAAATCAGGAATTTACATTGCCTGTATTTTAAAATTACTTAATGATGCATTAACGATTACAGAGCTGCATTAGTTTGTATCGCATCTGCTCAGAGCTTAGCCTTAAAGGGGTTGTAAAGGTTCGTGTTTTTTCACCTTAATGCATCCTATGCATTAAGGTGAAAAAAGCCTTACGGATATAGATAATGAGTAATAAAACTTCAATTTTTTTTTGAGGGCAACATAAAACTAGTGCAATATTTGACATTTTTTGATAAACTAAAGCATAAATATCTGGTTCTATGGATGTAGTAGGATTCTCAATGCATTCTCAAGGTGCACATCAGATATTGTGGTTCTAGTTTTGCCCTTTGGGTGTTTCAGCCTTAAAAATTGTTTCTCACAAATATAGGTGTTTCCGATAACTGAAGAATTTAATTGTTAAAAACTTACCACCCTCTGTGTTGTAGCAATATGCTGTGTAGTGGCCAGAACCAAATCCTTTACCATGATGCATCACCACTGCAGAGAGGTCATAAAGATAAGTCCCAGGATCTGAGGGAGATAGTGCACCTCTACAGTATGGCTCCATGTTCAGTACTTGGTCAAAAAACACATGAACTCCAATTTTCTCACGGTGATTACGGCCAGACCACCTGTATATGAAAAAGAACTACTTTAATGTAATTTATAGTATTTTGATAATACTTTTTTACAGATAAAGAAATCAACGATGGAAATAATCTCATCAATGTGTGTTCATAAAAACATTGTTTTTTTGCATATAAGGAGATGCAACATTTCATACATACAACCGTGCTGGCGATTGGACCGGTAAATCCAATGCGCTGGTTAAATACCATCTATTGTACTGTATTCATGATTTTACATGGTGTACATTTATTTAATGCAGTTCATCCGGCGCACATTTACAGTAAAACATGCTTTCTGCACATCCATACTTCTATTGCTTCAACAATCGATATAATTCTAGAGCAGAGCTATATGTTAATACTACTACATAGAGTCACCTTTATCTTCCTAAATACTTGATTGATAGAAACTTAAGACAATTGCTTATTAGCGTGTGACACGCATAACTTAAGTCCAATTTTATTTCATACTTTGCTCAATTATTAAAAGGAAAAAAAAAGGAATGGCAAGTAAAGCTGGCAATCCAATTTGGATTCAGACCCTGGGACAGGTAAGTATCCGATTATTAAAAGTCAGCAGCTGCAGTATTTGCAGTAAATTATTTTGTATTTCTAGTTTCTGGGTGTGGTGGGGTTTGGTCCAATCCCTAGCTGTAGATTTACCGCTGTCCCACAATCTGTCCCGTGAATCCACCCCTACCCCAAGTAAAGTCATAACACGCACTGAGTTTGACTGAAATGTCAGACTGCTTCCCCCCCCCCCCCCACCAGCCTCTAGTTTCACAATATTCCTATAAAAGGCACCGCAAAATTCTTTCACGCTAGCTTTTACAACATGGTGTAAGGAGCAGTTAAAGGGTACCTTAATTTTTGTGGGGAAAAAAAATAGCAAATAAAAAAATAACATAATATAGTATGTACAATTGCTACACAAGTCATATTGTAATTAAATGATATTAAAAATTACCTTTCCTGTTCAATCTGCAGCGCTGTAATTTTCTGCAAAATGCAATGCAATATGGCAACCCAGAGGTGTTGCCCCCCCCAGTAATGAAATTTCCTACTTGTGTGACTGACTTACTGATTTTCCCAGAAGTCTGCACTAAGCCACAAGTCATATTTTGGGCATCCACCGCAACATTTTTTTTGTGAGATACACTTCCAAAAGGGAAATCATGTCTAAAGGGATGCAGACCCTGTCACTTTCCTCATCAGACCCCTGAAAGTGTGAGTAGCTGATTGATAATTATAAAATCACTCCTATTCACATTTATTTTGCATATGGACACAAAGACAAAAATTTTGGAATCTGCAACAAAATTTGTTAAAATCCCTGCAATGTACATAGATCACCCAGAGGGGAATGTTTTTTCTCTCAACAAAAGTGGAGTTACTTTTTAAGCAACATGACACATATGGGCTTACTAGCAGAGAGGTCCAAAAGTACAGCAACAAAACAGCATTAAGATGGAGAGGGTAAATAGATCAGGTTTAAAAGATCAGGTGTCTTTGCAACCTCCTGACTGCAAGACAAAGGCAGATAAGCTCCATAAATTTATATGGATCTGTAATGTGTCTGTACAGCCAGGAGATAAAGGCTTGCAGTGAGGGATGTAAAAACAACTGAGGTTGAGGTACTAGTTAAATTAAGGTGCCAAATTTTTAAAATGAAATCCGGGAATTTTTTTTTTTTTTTTTATTGGCAAATGGTAAAACTATTTTATAAGCAGATTTTCCTTAAATTATATATGCGGTGCATGTGGTATGTGTTTGTGGAATGATTGTATGATATATACATTATTTCTCACATTTCAGCCATGAGATCCAAAAAATTCTAAAGTATTATTTTTTTTTTTTTTTTTTTTTTAAGATAGGACAACCAAATGTTAAGAAGATAAGATAGAGAAAAATAACTGATGCATATTTTGTATTTTATTCTTACCAAAAGAATTTTAGTTCAAAACAATATAAAATATCAATTCAGAACAGTAAAATATTGTATGGTAACAACACGTACCCATATGACGACATTTTATAATTTTTTTCCCCCCCACACAAATAGAGATTTCTTTTAGTGGTATTTAATAGCCACAGTTTTATTTTTTGCAAAACAAAAAAAAAAGACCACAACATTTTGGAAAATAAAAAAGAAGTTTTTCTTAGTTTCGTTTATAAAATTTTGTAAATAAATATTTTTTCTGCTTCACTGATTTGCGCTGATGAGGCAGCACTGATATGCGGCAATGATGGGCACTGATAGGTGGCAATGTTGGGCACTGATATGCTGCACTAATGGGCACTGGTGAAGAGGCACTAATGAGGCTGCACTGATAAGTTGGCATTGATGGGCACTGAAAAAGTGCACTGATGAGGCTGCACTGGTAGGAGGCACTGATGGACACTGATACACTGGGGGTGGGGTAATTAATCTATAATGCCATTTGTAATATGCAGCATGCAGGGGGTTAATGTATTGCCATTGGTCACTGTTGCATTAGTGACCGATGGCAGTTAATTAACCCCTTTGTGCTGCATTAGTGGCAGTGGTGTCCGTGTTTATTAACCCCTTTGAGCTGCAGCTGTGATTTTTACTGGTTTTATTTTTCAGTTAGTTTGTGATTGGTTGGTATACATAAATGACGACTAATGCCTTGCTGGTTAGTAACCAATCTTTCGTTAGCTTGGATCAATGAAAGGTAATCTCCGGTGGTGGCTATTATTTACAATTTAAAGCAAGAGCGTTGGGACAGAGAACAAATGAGAGTGGCATAGGAGCTCAGATTGGAGAGGGAAGAAGAGGTTTAAGACCAAGTACCTGAATTGTTTGCCTTTATAACCTGCCTGTGGTCATCTTTATAGGAAGAAGAAGAATGGATACACTGGAGTTTTTGACAAAATTAGGATAAATAATATATGCTGCTGAGGGGTGGAAGTTTGTTTTTTTTCCCTGTTTTCTAAAAATTACCTAGTTCTTAACATTCACAGATCGTTTCTAATTATGAATACATATAAATAAAAAAAATAAAAAAACTTCACTTGATTAGAAAAAGTAAAATAGATGTTCAGGTTATACACCCATGAGGATAATCCTTACCATTACTACTGTTTCTTGAGTTTCCACAACAGCCCCAACTGAGATTGCCTCCGCCCACCTGAGAAGGGACAGGAAACACAAGAGAGGTTAAATACTCCCATCCCACCTCCCCAAACCTCCTGTGTTCTCCAATAAACAAATGGGACACTAGAAGCCAAATGCTAGAAAACTTAGTTTACAGCAAAAGAAGGTTGGGATTATACGGGTGCTGTTGTGAAAACTCAAAAGAAATGTATTAAATCGCATTGGATAATCCTTCTCTGTTCCAATCCAGATAGCCGGAAATCTATTCTAATGGTCAAAAAAAGCACAATGGCTTGGAGATCTGTCACCTCCTTGAGTCATCTTGATTAGACAGAACATCCAGGTGGTATTGCTTGCCAGCAGGCCGATTCCTCTCCCTGGCAGATATTTTCAAAAGAGGCCAAAGCTTTTTTTAAACCAGAAGAAGGAGACAACCTTTGCAGAATGAATCTGTTGAGGATTATTGATGGCTTCGTAGCTTTTACAGACCTCAGACTTGACAATCTCATGGGTGTAAACTTGAGGGACTAAAACAAAAATATAAAAATTCCTCAGTAACCACAATGGATATAAAAATCCCCTCTGTTTGCATCAAATGCCTTTTTTAAACCCAATTATTACCTTGTAAAATTAATGACAACATCATCTCTGTGCAGAAAGCAGAGCTGTGGGAGGGACCCGGCAGGCCCACTCACTACAGGCTGCCTGCAGAAAAGTACAGGAGGGGGGCAGATATAACAAACAAAGTCACCCTGTACAAGGAGAGAAGCCAGCGGTGACTAATAAAGACCAACGTTTTACACTGGATTACTGCACAGATCTCAAAGAAATGCACAAAGTACACCACAATTCAAGTAAAAATACACATGCCTCTTCTATATGGACAATATTTTATTAACCTGGGGTTGAGCTTTAAAGCTGAACTTTTGTGGAATTCAGCAACTTTGCAAAAGGTTTAGGTATTGTATGCGTAAGTCTAAAGAGGTGCATGCAACCTTGTGGACTTCTCTCTAATTTATATCTGACAGGTTTATTGTGCTCCAGGCAGATAGCGTCCAGAGCTCCAACGCTGGATGCTGTGGTCTCAGCGCAAGTGCAGAGTCCATGCAGCTGCTATACCCAGCTGCATGGACTATACCCAGCTGCTATACCCACTACTCCCATTCTGCCCAATCACAGAAGCCTTTAAAGTTATGTGAACTCATTTACAAAATACAAAGGCTTCTGTGAATTGGCAGCAAAAGGCGAGGGCTGGGCACAGCTGCTGTGTGCACTTCTCTTCCTCTCAGAGCCCTGAGTGTCTCATTTGAAAGTGCCATAAACCTGTCAGATGTAAATAACAGAGATAAGTCCAGGAGGTGACATGCACCCGTTAGACTCATAATATGCCTGCACATTTATTAAAGTGGCTGAATTCTTGGACTTCAGCTTTAAGCTGGAGACACATATTACAATTTGACTGTAAAATATCTTTTACAAATCACTAACAATTATTTAGTGCAAGGAACTACCTCAAAAATCCCATTTAATTTATATCCAATCAGGTAGGCCTTTGGTCTATGCAATTGTTGATGAATCTAAATGGGATTGTGCAACTCATGTCTTTAGAAACAAATTTTTTCTAAAAGCCATCTTTTCCTCTAGTATGGATTAGCATGTACTTCCAAATTGTGAAACATCTCTCCTAGGTTAGACTGGAAGAAAAAGGAAGCACATCATTCTGTGTCTGATGAAAGGTGGACATCATCTTAGGAAGTAAAAGTATATTCAGTTTAAGCCTAGGTTCACACTGATGCGATGCGGGAACCAGCGCAATTACAGCGCCGGTTCCCACATCGCATCTCTCTCGCAGGCAGTTCACACTGATGCGATGTGGACCAGCGCGATTCAAGCACGATTCCAGCGCCAGTTACATTTGCGGCACATTTGGAAATGTAAAGGTCACATTGGTTGTGCTGTCAACCAAACTGTTAAACCATCCAATGGCTGGTGTCATACCTTAAACACATCATGTGCATAACCATGGCAGTTGAAGAATAAACAGAGGCCAAGATGGCAGCTGCCTTGGCTGAAAATGATAGGAGGGTTTACTTCCACTTTAATCACTTCCAGCACTTCAAAAGATGAAGCAGAAATTCTCTAGATCACCCAGGTTAAAATGTGGGCAGAATTCTTTAATTCTTGGTTTAAATCTATCACTATAAAAAACAATCTTAAATAATAAACACTCAAGGGCAAACCCCCTTTCTGAGATTTGTTGTTTACAAGTTAAAAACAATTTTTTTGCTAGAAAATTACTTCGAAAAAAAAAAAATTGTATAATGTTTGGGGGTTCTAACACCCTAGAAAATAAAATGGCGGTTGTTGCATTACTCTGTCACACCGTATTTGCGCAGCGCTCTTACAAGCTCACTTTTTTTGGAAAAAATACACTTTTTTTAAATTAAAAAATAAGACAACAGTAAAGTTAGCCCAATTACCCAACATGTCATGCTTCAAAATTGCGCCCGCTCGTGGAATGGCGACAAACCTTTACCCTAAAAAATCTCCATAGCCGACATTTAAAAAATTCTACAGGTTGCATGTTTTGAGTTACAGAGGAGGTCTAGTGTTAGAACTATTGTGCTAGCTCTAACGATCAACGATACCTCACATGTGTGGTTTGAACACCATTTTCATATGCGGGCGCTACTCACGTATGCGTTCTCTTTTGCATGCAAGCTCGTCGGTATGGGGCGAATTTATAAAAAAAGTTTTTTTTTTTTCTTATTTATTTTACCTTTTATTTTTACACTGTTCTTTTCGAAAAAAATAATAGTTTCACTTCTATTCCTTTTACAATGAATGTAAACATCCCTTGTAATAGAAAAAAAAAGCATGACAGGACCTCTTAAATATGAGATCTGGGGTCAAAAAGACCTCAGATCTCATATTTACACTAAAATGCAATAAAAAAAAATAAAAAAAAAGCCCTTTAAGATCGGAAGTGACATTTTGACGTCGCTTCCACCCTGCAATGCTATGAAGACAGGTGGGGGCCATCTTCCCCTCACTCGTCTCTATGTCACACAAGGGACAACATCTGATCGCCTCCGCCGCTGTCTACGGTAAGCGGCGGAGGGCACCGAAGCACAGCGGGAGGGGAGGGGGGCCTCTCCCGCCACTGATAAAAGTAATCTTGCGGCAAATTCGCTGCAGAGACCACTTTTATCTTGAAGCGGACCGCCCGCTGAAGAAGAGGATACCGGGGTTATGGCAGCTAGCTGCTGTCATGACAACGATATTCCTTGTCTATTACAAGCATTTTAGAAGCAAATTACAAGTGTTTCTGTATCGTACATTATGGGACACAGAGCAGCCATAATAATTACTATGCGGGTTATGCGCCACCTATAGGTGAATGGACACTGGCAGATCAAACAGGAAGTCCTCCCCTATATAACCCCTTCTACACAGGAAGTATCTCAGTTTGCACTGTAAGGTGCTGTGTCTCCAGAATAATGTGCATTTGGTTTTGCAGGAGCTTACTTTTAGGCTGTTTTGAAGCAGCATAGAGACTGCATTGGATGCATATGTACTTGGCTAAACCTGCAAAAACTAGTATGGGCCCAGGTACAATTGAGCAGGTGCAGCACTATATACATGTTTGCATAGACACGTGCTTGCTTGAACACAAGCACTTTTTGCAGAGGAGCGTGTTTGCACCGACACGTGTTGCGTAGCCACAGGTTTATGTTTATATTTATATATATATATATATATATATATATATATATATATATATATATATATATATATATATATATATATATATATATATATATATATATATATATATATATATATATATATATATATATATAGAGCTGGGTGATTTTTAATTAAAAAAAAAAAAACTGCATACATTGGTGCTTATTTGCCTATAACTGCATGCATAAATGAACGTGAAGAAGACTTGTACACCTGCATGTTTACATACCTAGGTACTTACATAATGGCATACCTGGGTCCCTGCATACTTAAATACCTAAGGGGTTGCATAGCGGTCAACCAACATTGTTTTAGGCCTACATCCTTGGAGCACTTTGTATTAGGTTGGCTAATATACAGTATCTCACAAGAGTGAGTACACCCCTCGCATTTTTGTAAATATTATAGCTTTTCATGTGGCAACACTAAAGGAATTACCCTTTGCTGTAGCTGTTTAGACTGTTATACAAACTGTACTCTCACTACTTTACATTGTAATGCAAATTAGTGAGTGTACAACTTGTTTAACAGTGTAAATTTGCTGTCCCCTCAAAATAACTTACACAGCCATTACTGTCTAAACCGCTGGCAACAAAAGCGAGTACACCCTTAAGTGAAAATGTCCAAATTGGGCCCAAAGTTTGGCCACCATTATTTTCCAGCACTGCCTTAACCCTCTTGGGCATGGAGTTCACCAGACCTTCACAGGTTGCCACTGAAGTCCTCTTCCACTCCTTCATGACAACATCACAGAACTGGTGGATGTTAAAGACCTTAGGCTCCTTCAACCTTCCATTTGAGGATGCCTCACAGATGCTCAATAGGGTTTAGGTCTGGAGACATGCTTGGCCAGTCCATCACCTTTACCCTCAGATTCTTTAGCAAGGCAGTGGTCGTCTTGGAGGTGTATTTGGCATCATTATGTTGGAATACTGCCCTGCGGCCCAGTCTCCGAAGACAGGGGATAATGCTCTGCTTCAGTATGTCACAGTACATGTTGGCATTCATAGTTACCTCAATGAACTGTAGCTCCCCAGTGTCGGCAGCACTCATGCAGCCCCAGAACTGGTGGTTGATAGTTCGGAATCTGGAGAAGGTGAAATTCTTTTCAGGAGTTTGGAAGAGAATAACCATTAATGCCAGTCTCTCCAGTTGGTTTGAAGTGTATATATATATATATATATATATATATATATATATATATATATATATATATATATATATATATATATACACATACACATACACACATATATACATATATACACATATACATATACACACACACACACACACACATACACATATACACACATATACATATACACACACACACACACACACACACAGCTAAAAATTTCAAGTCCTGAGCTACTAGCCAGGCCTCAAGGGTTACTCGCCACCAGTTGCCCCACCCAAGCCCGCCCCTAAACACGCCCTCATAAATTATCTCACTAAATGACACTTAAATGTTTTATGCAGAATTAAGTTATAAAAATAAATATTAACAACAACTTTATCCGTGCCCACCAATGTTCACAGCGCAGCACAGGGAACACAGTGATATCATTTCAAATTTGTGTGTTCCCGCCGCTCAACGTCGTATACAGCCCCGCCCCCCTGGCCAGGGAACTTTGATTGACAGATCACCCGACACCGGGATTGGATGCATGATCTGTCTATCAAAGTCCCGGGACCAGGGGGCGGGGCTGTATCTGACAGCGAGCGCCGGGGAACACCCCCCCTGCTCCAAGCAGTCCTCGCCCAGCCCTCAAAATGCGAGTGCAATTTTAAGGGCTGTGTATGTGTGATAGAGAGATATATATATATATATATATATATATATATATATATAGATATATATATATATAACACATACACACAGTGGTGTGAAAAAGTGTTTGCCCCCTTCCTCATTTCCTGTTCCTTTGCATGTTTGTCACACTTAAGTGTTTCGGAACATCAAACCAATTTAAACAATAGTCAAGGACAACACAAGTAAACACAAAATGCAATTTGTAAATGAAGGTGTTTATTATTAAAAGGTGAAAAAAAATCCAAACCATCATGGCCCTGTGTGAAAAAGTGATTGCCCCCTAAACCTAATAACTGGTTGGGCCACCCTTAGCAGCAACAACTGCAACCAAGCGTTTGCGATAACGTGCAATGGAGGCTTTTACAGCGTCCTGGAGGAATTTTGGCCCACTCATCTTTGCAGAATTGTCCTAATTCAGTTACATTAGAGGGTTTTCGAGCATGAACGGCCTTTTTAAGGTCATACCACAACATCTCAATAGGATTCAGGTCAGGACTTTGGCTAGGCCACTCCAAAGTCTTCATTTTGTTTTTCTTCAGCCATTCGGTGGTGGACTTGCTGGTGTGTTTAGGATCATTGTCCTGCTGCAGAACCCAAGTTCGTTTCAGCTTGAGTACACGAACAGATGGTCGGACATTCTCCTTCAGGATCTCTTGGTAGACAGCAGAATTCATAGTTCCTTTTATCACGGCAAGTCTTCCAGGCCCTGAAGCAGCAAAACAGCCCCAGACCATCACACTACCACCACCATATTTTACTCTTGGTATAATGTTCTTTTTCTGAAATGCAGTGTTCCTTCTACGCCAGATATACTTGGACACACACCTTCCAAAGAGTTCCACTTTTGTCTCATCGGTCCACAGAATGTTGTCCCAAAAGTCTTGGGGATCATCAAGATGTGTTGTGGAGAAATTGAGACGAGCTTTGATGTTCTTTTTGCTCAGCAGTGGTTTTCTCCTTGGAACTCTGCCATGCAGGTCATTTTTGCCCAGTCTTTTCCTGATGGTGGAGGCATGAACGCTGACCTTAACTGAGGCAAGTGAGGCCTGCAGTTCCTTGGACGTTGTTGTGGGGTCTTTTGTGACCTCTTGGATGAGTCGTCGCTGCGCTCTTGGGGTAATTTTGGGCGGCCGGCCACTCCTGGGAAGGTTCACCACTGTTCCATGTCTTCGCCATTTGTGGATAATGGCTCTCACTGTGGTTCGCTGGATTCCCAAAGCTTTGGAAATGGCTTTATAACCCTTTCCAGACTGATAGATCTCAAATTACTTTCTTTCTCAATTGTTCCTGAATTTCTTTGGGTCTCGGCATGATGTGTAGCTTTTAAGGATCTTCTGGTGGACCTTACTGTGTCAAGCAGCTCCTATTTAAGTGATGCCTTGATTGTGAACAGGTGTGGCAATAATCAGGCCTGGGTGTGGCTAGAGAAATTGAACTCAGGTGTGGACAACCACAGTTATAGTATGTTTTAACAAGGGGGGCAATCACTTTTTCACACAGGGCCATGATGGTTTGGATTTTTTTTCACCTTTAATAATAAACACCTTCATTTACAAATTGCATTTTGTGTTTACTTGTGTTGTCCTTGACTATTGTTTAAATTGGTTTGATGTTCTGAAACACTTAAGTGTGACAAACATGCAAAGGAACAGGAAATGAGGAAGGGGGCAAACACTTTTTCACACCACTGTATATATATATTATATATATATATATATATATATATATATATATATATATATATATATATATATATATATATATATATATATATATATATATTTATTATATTTTTTTTTTTTTAGCAAAGACCCTAGAGAATACAATGGCAGTCGTTGCAACTTTTTATCTCGCACGGTACTTGCGCAGCAATTTTTCGAACTAGTTTTTTTTTTTAAATAAAAACAGGTTTTGTGCTTTACAAAAAAAAAAAAACAGTAAAGTTAGCCCAATGTTTTTGCACAATGTGAAAGATGAAGTTACGTCGAGTAAATAGATACCCAACATGTCACCCTTCAAGATTGCACATACTCGTGGAATAGCGCCAAACTTTGCTACTTAAAAAAATTTTTTTACTGGTTACATGTTTTGAGTTATAGAGGAGGTCTAGGGCCAAAATTATTGTTCTCGCTCTAACATTCGCAGCGATATCCGACATGTATGGTCTGAACACCGTTTTCATATGTGGGCGGGACTTAAGTATGCGTTCGCTTCTGCATGCGAGCACACGGACAGGGGCGCTTTAAAAAAAAAATAAAAAAAATGTTATTGTTCATTTTACTTTATTTTAGTTTGACACTTTTTTCCCCCAAAATAAATTTAGAACATCCCTTGTAATAGGAATATGGCATGACAGTTCCTCTTTACAGTGAGATATGGGGTCAATAAGACCCCACATCTCACCTCTAGGCTGGAAAGCCTGAAATGAAAAAAAAAAAGAAAAAAAAAAAAAAGGACCCTGGCTTCGATCATAGCGATCATTCGTTAGAAGAACCGGAGGGTGGCGGGAGCGTCCCCTCTCGCCTCCCGTAAGAACGATCAAGCAGCGGAACAGCCGTTATGATCATTCTTATGGTGTAGGGAATCGCCGGCTGAAAAAGCTGATATCTGAATGATGCCTGTAGCTGCAGGCATCATTCAGATATCCCCGCACAAAGTCAAGGAGGTCATATGACTGCCGGCGGGCGGGAAGTGGTTAAAACGCATTTTTTTTTTAACACAAAGTTGTCCATTTATACAATATTTCTAACACATAGCATGTACATACCAAAAATGACACCCCAAAGTAGATTCTCCTACTCCTCCTGAGTACGGCGATACCACATGTGTGAGACTTCCACAGCCTGACCACATACAGGGGCCGAGTACAGCCGGGTATCGCCGAGTATGGCAGGGTATGGAGGGATGACTGAGCATGGATGGATGGTGGGCACTACAGATCCCGCCCACAGCGCTGCTGCCACCGACCCCTCCCCTGCTCCACTCACACTGTACCGATCGGTACCGAGAGAGGAACCGGCGTCATGGTTTACATGTGATCACTCTGTCATTTGACGGAGCAATCACGTGCTAAACAACCAGGATGAGTGGCCGTTTACCGTGATCCGTCACGGATGTTCGAGTGCGAGAGCGGGATTCTGGGAGGACGTCACTGTACGCCCTAGAGTTAAGCAACCGCCCTGTAGTCGTCATTCGGCTATGGGCCGGTTGTTAAGTGGTTAAATAATGCATTACAATTTAACTAAACTAATTCGATTTTAATCAAATTAAATGTACTGGAGATTTTAGTCGACTAAATAGGACTTAAACAATCGCAGATGACCAAAATATGACTAAAACTAGAATGGCATTTTAGTCAAAAGACTATGACTAAAACTAAATAGAAATTTGAAAATCTGGGAGGACACATCTATGGCCGGATTTTGCTACAGTAGAGGATCTAATATTGCATGCCAGTGCAAGCTAGCACATTTATAAATCACAGGAGAGAAAGCCTGTCAATGGCTCTAATCTGCCCAAGAAGCAACCTAACAGAACCTGTAATTTATGACTATTACCCAGACAGCACGTAAAATACAAAATTTACAACACAGCTTAAAGCAGAGCTGCCAGAACCATCCAATTTAGTGTATCCATTCCTGAGAGTAGCCAGGAAACACAAGAAGTTGGGAAAAGGATGGGGTGTTTAAACCTCCTAATCCCTTTAGTCTAATAATATTTGCCCATTGCTGAAGTGACATTTTCTCAGGTGCGGCTTTATTTTAGTGCATAACTGTGCGTGGCTTTCGTCTGGGTACTCCAGTTTCCTCCCACACTCCAAAAACATGCTGGTAGGTTAATTGACTCTTGTCCAAATTTGTCCTAGTATGTGTATGTGTGAATCTGAGTTTGAATGTGAATGTGTATGAATGCGAGTTATTGCGAATGTGAAGTTCTGCGTAAATTGTCAGCACTATAGAAGTACATGTAATAAATAAAATAAAGAGTAACCTCTTCTGGTCCCTACACTTTTTGCATAGAGTCTTAAAGATGAATTCCAGGCACATATAAAATATAATGCAGCCCTGTGTTCATCAATACATCTCTAAATTTGAATGCAAGCAGTTGAGTACATGGATTTGACTTGGTATTAACCACTTGCAGTCTTTGTACAGCAGAACGGAGCCAAGATGACGTCACTCCCGTGCATGCGCGCGGAAGCCGCCACTAACGGCACGGTCGCCGTTAGCAACGGCGTGCTCAGTGCGCCTGCGTGCCATTGTTTACGGTTCATGCGCCGTAGAAATCGGTGCCTGTCTTTTGCAAATATCTCCTAAACCGTGTAGGTTTAGGAGATATTTCTTACACCTACATGTAAGCCTTAATCTAGGCTTACCTGTAGGTAAAAGTGTTCTGTAAGGGTTTACAACCACTTTAAAGTTTTGGCTAGAGTGGGGAAGTGTTCTAGTAGACCCTCTGGCGAGTTTTTATTGCTTTCTCTGCCCCTGTTGACCAATTCTTATTAACCAATATTTGCTTTTGACCACTGGTTACTGGGAGAGAATGAGTTTTGGCTTTGCATACGCTTTCTGCAAAAAGGAAAGCCATTTGTGTTACTGGTGAATCGCTTATCGTTATACATACATACATTTCATTTACATTTTGAATACCGAGTAGCAGACCCCCCCCCCCCCCCCCCCCCCCCCCCCCCCCCCCCCCCCCCCCCCCCCCCCCCCCCCCCCCCCCCCCCCCCCCCCCCCCCCATTTATGAAGTTGGTTAATTATAAGACCACGGCCGATTCCAAAAGCCAAGACAAAAGGATGGCAGGCAAAATGTTATATTATAAATGGCAGCCTGATGGATGGTTTGTGAATTAGGGGGCAGGAACATACATTTAGGAGGAAACTGTAGTATCTGATCCTTTTGGGGTACACAAAAATGCCCCCTTCATCAGGTCTTGATTGAAAATGAATGCACTAGAAGTGAAATGGACATTGGTGTCTGCGCTTTAGTTTAGTGTATGGTTCTTCAGGCTATAAAAGTTCAACTAACTATCCCCTTATAGTAGGAGATTACAGCATGCTCATGAGAAGAGCTTCATGATACTTTCTCGTGATATAAAACTTCCTGCCCTCTCTGCTTTTTTTGCTGGACTGCTACAAATTTTTCAAATGGATAATATAAGATTTCTCAGAAATGAATTGCTACACAGTGGGGCCAATTTATGTAGAGTGCAGCAGAGGCTGGGACTTTTCCCCATAGCAATCAGCCTGATTAAATGTACTCTTCTGCAATGAGAAAATGTAACCAACGATTCTGACTGCTGACTGTGTAGCATATAACTCCACATTTCTTTCTGCAGCTTTCATGCATCAGCCCCACTCATTAAGGATTCCTAAAACAATAAAAATCTTATTCTAGCTCTTCAGGGCATGAATACACAGAGAGGTTTCCAAACATCTGTCATCTGGTGAATGGATCTCTGTAAAAAAAAAATAATTTAAAAAGGATAAAGTTCACCTTTCACTACGTTACACCTGTAACATATTACTGAATCAGCACAGCAAGTAGTGCAACGTTTCGGAGCCACGCAGGGCCCCTTCGTCAGGCATGCCTGACGCCTCACATGCCTGACGAAGGGGCCCTGCGTGGCTCCGAAACGTTGCACTACCCTTGTGTTGTGATCATGCAATAAATCACCCTTTTGGACGCTATTTGTGTCGCTCCATGGTGTGCTGGCAAATATCCTCATTGTTACTTGAACCAGTATCCAGCTGGTTGTTGCTTCAGCACCCAAATCCGAGAGCATTTCCAGGAACGTGTGCGATGGGAAAATGAAGTACGCACCATTTAGTTAGCAGAGCAGACAGTGGAAGGCGGGACAATTCTGGACTGGGGCGGGTCCAGCACTGCGTGGAGAGAGGCAGCTGCCTGAATAAACTTTTCACGTTAACCAGGAGCCGATTGGCTGCTAGGAGATGATCCTAGCAACCAATCACCAGCTTGCTAAAATGAAAATTTACCCGCTAGCTCCTGCACCCCATCCAGTGCTGCTGTGCCTCTGCCTTCAGTTCAGGATTGTCCCGCCTCCTGCTCTCCGCTCTGTGAAAGGTAGAAGAGTGAAGGTAGAAAAGGACATGGCTGTGAACTTGTGAAGGTTGGGGAGTGGGGGGCATGTACTGTGTGTGTGGGTGGGTCATGTGAAGGGGAGCAATACTGTGGGGGATGTGAAAGGGGCAGTGCTGTGGGGGTGATATGTTAAGGGAGCAGCGCTGTGTGTGTGTGTGTGGGGGGGGGGGGGTGCGTGATTTAAAGGGGGACAGTGCTGTGGGTGGGGGATATGAAAGGGGCAGTACTGTGAGGGGTGTGTGAAAGAGGCAGTGCCTTGGGGGGTAATATGTGAAGGGGTACAGTGCTGTGGGGGGGATGTGAAGGGGACAGTGCTGTGGGGGGGATGTGAAAGCGGACAGTGCTGTGGGGACATGTGACGGGAGACAGTGCTGTGGTAGGGGGGGGGGGTGGTGGTGATGTAAAAGGGGGACAGTGCTGTGCGGGGGGGGAAGTAAAAGGAGCAGGGCTGTGGGCATATGTGAAAGGGGGCAGTGCTGTGGTGGGGCAGATATGAAGGGGACAAGCAGCTGCACACAAAATGAGGTGCTGCACAGAAATTGTACAGGGGTACCATTAACTTTAAAAACGCACTGAAATACAAGGTGCAGTTTCCTGCACATGGAAATAGCATGGTGCAAACACACTATGCAGGTGCCATGCGGCTGCATTTTTTAAAAAGATGCTGCGATTTAAAGAATCATTGCACAAAAATGCAATTCGGACCACTCCTGGAAGAAAATTTTACTAATTGGACCTCCATGAATTTTAATTCAATACACCTTCTTTACAGGCTCCTAATAAAAATAAATAAATGCACTTTTTTTTTTACCTGCAAAAAGACGTACATTATTGTGTTTTTTTTTTTAAAGGTGAACTTAGCGTTTAACAGATGCCGTCTGAAATCGATCTTGAAAAGCATACGATGAAAAACGATTCTGTGTCTTTATGAAACTCTGATCACTTGGAGATCAGTAATAATCTGCATTTGAGAGGCGTGAGGTTTGAACGTCTGATCTGACATTTCAAAGAGAATCTGCAGCTATATCTGCTGATCACTGAACCAGAAGGCATCAGATTTTTTTTTTCCTTTAACCTTTTCACAAGCAAGAATGCAACCGATCCATCACAGCTATCCCTCTCTCCTGTACAGCCACAAAGATATACAGTAGCTCACAGACTTACACCCCTCACATTTTTTGTAAATATTTTATTATATCTTTTCATGTGACAACACTGAAGAAATAACACTTTGCTAAAATGTAAAGTAGTAAGGGTACAGCTTGTATAACAGGGTAAATTTGCTGTCCCCTCAAAATAACTCACACACACAGCCATTAATGTCTAAACCGCTGGCAACAAAAGTGAGTACACCCCTAAGTGAAAATGTCCAAATTGGGCCCAAACTGTCAAGATTTTGTGTGGCCACCATTATTTTCCAGCACTGGCTTAGCCCTCTTGGGCATGGAGTTTACCAGAGCTTCATAGGTTGCCACTGGAGTCCTCTTCTACTCCTCCATTATGACATCACGGAGCTGGTAGATGTTAGAGACCTTGCGCTCCTACACCTTCCGTTTGAGGATGCACCACACATGCTCAATAGAGAGTTTAGGTCTGGAGACTTGCTTAGTCAGTCCATCACCTTTACCCTCAGCTTCTTTAGCAAGGCAGTGGTCGTCTTGAAGTGTGCTTGTGTTGAAGTGTGTTTGGGGTCGTTATGTTGGAATACTGCCCTGCGGCCCAGTCTCCAAAGGGAGATGTTCATGCTCTGCTTCCGTATGTCACAGTACATGTTGGCATTCATGGTTCCCTCAATTAACTGTAGCTCCCCAGTGCCGGCAGCACTCATGCAGCCCCAGACCATGACACTCCCACCACCATGCTTGACTGTAGGCAAGAACACTTCTCTTTGTACTCCTCACCTGGTTGCCGCCACACACTCTTGACACCATCTGAACCAAATAAGTTTATCTTGGTCTCATCAAACCACAGGACATGGTTCCAGTAATCCATGTCCTTAGTCTGCTTGTCTTCAGCAAAACAGTTTGCAGGCTTTCTTGTGCATCATCTTTAGAAGAGGCTTTCTTCTGGAATGACAGCCATGTAGACCAATTTGATGCAGTGTGCGGCGTATGGTCTGAGCACTGATAGAATGACCGCCCACCCCTTCAACAATGCTAGCAGCACTTATACTTCTATTTCCCAAAGACAACCTCTTGATATGACGCTGAGCATGTGCACTCAACTTCTTTGTTCTGAGCCTGTCCTGATAAACCGCTGTATGGTCATGCTGTAGCTCAGTTTCAGGGTCTTGACAATCTTCTTATAGTCTAGGCCATCTTTATGTAGAGCAACAATTCTTTTTTTTTCAGATCCTCAGAGTTCTTTGCCATGAGGTGCCTTTTAAAACTTCCAGTGACCAGTATGAGAGAGTGAGAGCGATAACACCAAATTTAACACGCCTGCTCCCCATTCACACCTGAGACCTTGTAACATGAGTCACATGACACCGTGGAGGGAAAATGGATAATTGGGCCCAATTTGGACATTTTCAGTTAGGGGTGTACTCACTTTTGTTGCCAACTGTTTAGACATTAATGGCTGTGTGTTGAGTTATTTTGAGAGGACAGCACATTTACACTGTTATACAAGCTGTACACTCACTACACTGCACTGTAGCAAAGTGTAATTTCTTCAGCGTTGTCAAATGAAAAGATATAATAAAATATTTACAAAAATGGGAGGGGTGTACTCACTTTTGTGAGATACTGTATATCATGCATGGGCAGCTGTTGCACAACAAATACATTCTTTGCAAACAAAGAGAAAAAGGTCTGGCAAAATCCTTTTCAGTGCTTTTAAGTGAAAGTTCAAAGACCGGGCACTGGCAATTAACCACTTAAGGACCGCCTCCTGTAGATTTCCGTCAACAGAATGGCACGGCTGGGCAAAAGTACGTACCGGTAAGTCCCCTTTAGGTGCCCAGCCGTGGGTCACGCGCCGCTGGCAGCGCGCTCGCGACCCCGGTTCTGGGCTCCGTGACCGCGACCAGCGGACCCGATCGCTGCTGGTGTCCCGCAATCGGGTCACAGAGCTGAAGAACGGGGAGGAGAGGTCTGTGTAAACAAACCTCTCCCCGTGCTTCCTACACTGCCTGTCACTGGCTGTTCCCTGTCATCAGGAAAGCCGATCAATCAGTGACGTCAGACGTAAAGCCACGCCCCCCTACTGTATAAAAAAAAACAAAAAACAAACAAACACACACACACACACACACACACACACACACACACACACACACACACACACACACGTAACCCCTCCCCGCCCCCTAGTGGTTAACTCCTTCACTGCCATTTACATAGGAATCAGTGCATTTAAATAGCACTGATTTCTGTATAAATGACAATGGTCCCAAAAATGTGTCAAAAATGTCCGATGTGTCCGCCATAATGTCGCAGTCACAATAAAAATCGCTGATCGCCGCCATTACTAGTAAAAAAAGAAAAAATATTAATAAAAATGCTATAAAACTATCCCCTATTTTGTAAACGCTATAACTTTTGCGCAAACCAATCAATCGCTAATTGCGATTTTTTTTACCAAAAATATGTAGAAGAAGAATACGTATGGGCCTAAACTGAGGAAAAAAAAAAAAAGTTTTTTTATATATTTTTTGGGGATATTTATTATAGCAAAAAGTAAAAAATATTGAATTTTTTTCAAAATTGGCGCTCTACTTTTGTTTATAGCGCAAAAAATAAAAACCGCATAGGCGATCAAATACCACCAAAAGAAAGCTCTATTTGTGGGGAAAAAAGGACGCCAATTGTGTTTGGGAGCCATGTCGCACGACCGCGCAATTGTCAGTTAAAGCGATGCAGTGACAAAATCGCAAAAAGGGGCCTGGTCCTTTGGCTGCAAATTGGTCCGGGGCTTAAGTGGTTAAAAGAGAAGACTGCAGACTGTTTAGTCCCTTCGAAGCTTCAATTAATGACCAGTATTCGGGCAGGTCACCCATTTTTTCTAATATTCTTTATTTAAAGTTTCCAAAGAGATTGTGGGGACTATCTATATATTGATAATTTGAGCAAACGATGGATGTCACATTCAAAATAAAATACAAAAGTAAGATAGTGGACATTTTTGCAAGTTTTCATTCTGCTGGTAGGGTCATATGTTGTTGGCATGTGACCCACTTGAAAACCTCATGAAGAAGTTCACCATTATAAGTAGAAGATGTGTGCCCCCCTTGTAACAGTAATAAGTGTGCAAAACATTAAAATAGAATAAAAGTGACAAAATAAGAAAACAGACACAAAGACAAACAATTACTCATATACATACATGTAACCCCTATTTAGCTGCAAATATCAAGTAACCTTATAACATATAGGTTGCAAAATAAGTTTAATAGTTAAAAAAGGCATAGTATGTACATCTCTTATTTTAAATTGTGATATATTTTTAATGCTTGAAAGTGTGAGTGTGTTTGTAATGTAATCGATATACACCGTTTGAAAAGAACCGTGTAGCAAGGATAAATATTGTACATTACTGGGAACTTAAGTCATAACTGTAACAAACTGAACTGAAGTGGTACAATTATATTTTGACAGGCAATTTCACCAAAACTGTGAGTAGGAATTGGCTCGGGCATGTTCGGGATCCCACCTGCCCGATCCCACCAGGATGCCGACACTGCACACTGCTAATCACAGGCAGTGAGACATTTCCCGGTTCGCAACTGCACTGATCAAGAAATGTCTGTCTGATTGGCGGGCAGGCAGGTGGGATCCCGAACACGTTTGAGCCCATCTCTAAATTATGAGATATTCAAAAACATAAATAACTTAATTCTACATCAGGTTAGATCTTTATGAAACAGCATTTAAAGACTTGAACATTCTATATAAAATGATATGCGTTTTTCCTAGCATTTAGGAAAAATTGCTATATAGCATGCAAAGTGTGTGCTGGTCCATAATGAGTTAAACTCTCCTCAGAGCTTCAATTACTTAAACCAAAGCACATGTAATATTGCCAAGAGATAAGCATCCCAGTTCAAGCTGCCTGAATCTGCAATAAAAGGAGAGAGAGAAGAAGAGAAAGAAGAGAAAAGGGAGGAGCCACTGGCTCCTCTTCTCCCAGTAGAATTTGAGGTTTCCTCTTCTCTATAGAAGAGAAAAGGAAACGTCAAATTCTACTGGGAAAAGAGGAGCCAATGGTGAAAAAATGTTGCAGACTGAGGGACACGTAAAATTTTAGGACTTAAAAATCCTTTACATGGACTCATTCCTTAGCCCCCTTTAAGTTACCCCCTTAATCCTCCAAAGACTACCCTAGAACTACACCCCCCATACAAACTCAACTGCTTTGACAATGCTAAAATATATATGGTCCTGCTAATAAAGCTTAATTTAATTTAATTGAGATAGAGAAGGAGAGATTAGAAGGGGAGATAGAAGGAGAGACTGACGTTCTCTTACAACCATGGAACAATTTGGTACCACTCCACTAAAAACCAGAAGAGCCCACAATTTTTTTTTTCTGAAAAAACTTGAGACCGACAAAAGCAATTGGCCTCCATTCAGGTTTGAACCATAGTTACAGATACAACTCAGGCTGCACCTTTGAGTTAACATTTTACATTAAAACAAATGAAAATGGCACTGACAAAAATGATTGGACCCTTAACCTAATATTTTGCTGCATAACCTTTAGAGGCAATTACTGCAAACAAGTGATTTCAGTAGCGCTCAATTAGACTTCCGCACCATACAATATGTAGTTTCACCCACTCTTCTTGGTCAAGCTGCTCCAGCTGCCTCAAGGTTTGAAGGGTGCCTTCTGCAGACTACATATTGCAGCTCGCTCTATAGCAGTTCTATAGGATTCAAATCAGGGCTCATAGAAAAGCACTTCAAAATAGTTAAAGGTTCTGTTCTTAAATGCATTTAACTGTGTTTTGGGTCATTATCCTGTTGATTGAACCAGGACCTGTGACTGAGACACAGCTTTGAAAACTGGCAGTACATTTTATTCCAGAATTCCTGGACAGTCTTGAAATTTTTTTTGTGCCCTGCGAAGATTTAAAGGCACCCCATGCCAGCCACAGCACAGCAGCCCGAAAACATCACCTAGTTTCCTACAGGTTTTATAGTAGATGGTTGTCCTTTCCTTTAAAAGGCAAATTTTTTGTGATCATCAAGATGATGCGAGTTAACAACAAGCTTTGTTTTTGTCTCTGTCCAAGGGACATGCTCCCAGAAGCATTGTGGGATTGTCAATAGGCATTTTAGTAATAATCCTGGGTTTTCTCCCTTTGAGCCCACGGTCGCTCAAAAAGTGATGAATGGTGCAATCAGACACGGATGTGCCTTGACAATGGAATTTAGCTTGCATCTCTTTGGAACCTTCCTTTCCCTCTGTCTACACTTCATACAATCCCTCTGTTCAATGTGGGGACGATGTTCCTTTAGAAGTCACTTCTAGGGAGGTTTGCTATGCTCCCATGGCCCTTAAACTTCTTAAAATTTGAAAACTGTATTTCAAAAACATCAAGATGCTTGGCGATGGTCTTATAGCCTTTGCTTTCTCTGGTCCTTGTTTAGTGTAGTGCACATGGATGATACCAAACAGCAGAGAGAGTACTTTTTTCTAATTCAAAATGGCTGGCTGATTACAAGACTGAAGATACTAATTACAGAAAACAGTTAGTTTGAAATATCCCTATAATCAAAAAATTATAATCTTTTCTAGGGAAACCAACAAATCTGGCCAAGTCATTTTTAATATCCTTGTAGAATAAGCAACAATGAATCACTTTTGTTTCTGATATACCAAAGGCATGCTGTTATACACAAGTTTTTAATTCCATCTCTTTTCAGGAGGAACGAAGCAATGTTTCCACGAGTTGTAGAGGTACCAACACATTTGTCCACTTCTACATATACCTTGTTGCTCTTTCCCTTCATGCATTTGCATTGCTATGGCCCTTAACTTTTGCCTCAGAAGGTTTTAAAAAGTGGGCCAGACTTCTGATCTCCATGCTGAAGATGGTATCTGCTTACCCGGGGCTCTCTGTATTAGCTATATCAAGTCCAAATCTGTGTGTTTTTATCAGTTATTTAATCTCTACATTGCATTGCACGTATGGAAATAAAGAACTGCAAAATATTAGTGATAAAAAATAATTTATCTTACCTGAAACGCTTAAGATGCAGCCGCAGAACCTGAGGTAGTCTGAATATCATAAGTTGCTTCTTGGCCTCACTGAGCACAAGGGGCTTTGGAGATGACTTTCGTCTCCGACCTGAAAGAAATTTGAGTTAGCTATCCGGCTGCTAAAGCTGCACAGGTAAGCAAGAGAACAATACAGCATACTGATTTTTATATCAGCATTTTATTATTCAGAAAAATAAGCAGATACCCGATTATGAGTATAGGGATATTGTTTTCGAAAATAGTAAACCAAATTATTTAAAAATTTTAGGAAATAACAGCAAATCTAATTTTCATTAACATTGCTGTTGGTCCATTGATGAATCGGACTTTGGACTTCCAGCTGTCACAGAGCAGGAGCACTCCTCTATTATTCGGTCTGTCTTTTTAATCTCTACTACCCATGTCCATAAACCTCAAATGTCGCAGTCCTGCAATCTCGCAGTCCCGGAAAAAATGATCGCTGCCATTACCAGAAAAAAAAACAATAAAAAAAATAAAATAAAATAAAAAGTCCCTAAATCTATCCCGTAGTTTGTAGATGTGATAACTTTTGAGCAAACCAATTAATCAATATACGCCTATTGCGATTTTTTTTTTACCAAAAACATGTAGAAGAATATGTATTGGCCTAAACTGATGAACACATTTGTTTTTTTATATATTTTTTGGTTATGCATTCTAGTTTCTTTTTTTTTTTTTTTTTTTTTAATTGTTGGTCTTTTTTTTGTTTATAGTGCAAACAATTTAAAAAACTGCAGAGGTGATCAAATACCACCAAAAGAAAGCTCTATTTGTGGGTAAAAAAGGACATCAATTTTGTTTGGGTACATCGACGCACCACCACGCAATTGTCAGTTAAAGCGATGCAGTACCATAGCGCAAAAAATGGCCTGGTCATTAAGGGGGCAAATCCTTCCAGGCTGAAGTGGTTAAAGTGTTTGTTAACCAGAAAAAAAAAAAAAGGAGATCCTGGTCCCTTAAAGCAGATTAACAGCACAGTGCTTGTGCTATGTAATCCGCCCCCCTCTAAAACTGTAAAAAACCTCCTTTAACCTGCCACTTCCTGTATCCCCCCTCTGCGCTGAGCATGAAAATCAGGGCTGTTGATCCCTGATCACTGTGGTCAGTGTACGTCCCTTCATCATCCACAGCCCTGCTCTCCTATCCTCTCTCTCCCCCTCATCCCCTCCTCCTTGCCTGTCAGCTCTGTGTCTCTGCCGCCCCCCACCCCACCACCACTATTAGTGCAAATAAAAAAATTCTAAAATGGTTCCTGCCAGCCCCTCCATTATAGATGTCCATACCACACTGTATTAGTCTTTTATAAAAACAAGGCGTGTAAATATCTTTTTAGAGCGATCGTCAGGCCGGTCACGTGACTCTTGGCCGGTTTCCAGGTCTACTACAGGAGGGGCTGAGCGGCCATGTTATCTTCCCAGCTGACGTCAGAGGGAGACCCGGCCCCTCCTGCAGAAGCCATGTATTGGAGCTGTACAGCGGCTACAATTCACGTGACCGGCCTAAAGATCACTCTAAATTTGTATTTACATACCTCATTTAAAAAAAAGACATACAGTGTGCTATGCCTGTCTATAATAGAGGAGCTGCCAGTGTTTTTTATGTATGGGTTAACACTTTAATATTATCACACATTATTCCAACTAGAGAGACCAAGATAACTTTTCTACTGAAGCTATGACACAGGTAATACCACTCACTATTACACTGGTCACAAGCATAAATTCTTCCTTCCAAGGCCTCAGTTTCTGTAAACTTGGATAACATTTCCGTAAGAGTGCACTCAGTAGTAGTGACTGGAGCAATCCCCTTTTCTAGGCAGTGATAGCGCTCAGGGAATTCCAGTGACAAATCCCAAAAAGGTTCCACTGTGTCAGACTTATAACTGCATGTCAGACATGTAACCTGTGAAAAAAAGAAGATATACAAAACATTCATGTAGTTACGAGGGTCTATTCTAGAAAGTAAAAGGCTGTCTGCAAAAAAGATGTAAAGTGCAAAGTTGGGAGAGGAGTATATAAAGAACAGTAACAAAAAGTATTCTCACCTGACTGAGCAGTTGCCCATGGAATATTGTGTTCACTACCTTTAACACCTGTTTGGTGAGCTTCCGCTGGGAAATGGGGATAAGTATTCTGTGTTTGCTGCCCTCAGACTCCAGTTCCTGTTGCACCTTATCCAGAAGCTCACACAAGAACTCCTGAGCATCTTGCTGGTCATATCCCCTAAAGGCTGGAATTAGATTCCAAACCGAGTGCAGCATGGCAAAGGGCGAAACCAGCGCCCATTTCCCTGACCACATAACTCGAAATAGGGTGTGTAGTTCATGGCAAAGGGAGAGCTGCTTGGTGCTGGGTTCCTTGGCTTGAATTAGCTCCAAGTTTTTCTTAAGCGATGACCCCCCATTCAATTTAAGGCCCCCAGATGGGCACTGTGCACCACTATCACCCATACAGTGCTTGCCATTGGTGCCTTTTCCCAAAAGTTCCTCTTTCTCACAGGGATCCAAGGTAAGGAAGCATTCCCTGAACTTCTGCAGGTGACTCAGTACCTGTAGTATGGAGTTCATGTAACAGGTGTTTCCAAGATTGCGAAGTCCTGTAACTCCAGGGGTCACATTGGGCCGTATTGAGTATAGCTGATTAAAGCGCCTTTGAGCCTCTTTTCTTGAAGCTGGGCTGCTGGTTGTCATGTCCCTGAATTTACGGGGAATAAGGCTGTCCCTGTGTGTGTGCGATAACAGACGGGCACTTTTCCTTGGAGGGGTGTTTGCTAGCTCTTCAAGAAGACGACGTTTCACTTCTTGACGCTTTAGCCTAGCTTCTTCTTTCTTTCTCTCTAGCTCAGCTTTCTGTCTCTTTTCCTCCAATTTAAGCTGGCCCCTTGAGCTTTTTTCAAACCATTGCCTGAGCGCTTTTGCTAGCAGCGTATGGCGTCGATGCCGCAGTGCTGTGAGCATCAATGGTTGCCCTTGTGACTTAAGGCTATCAGACCCCTCAATAGCTGTGGTTTGTGAACGCAAACTTCTGCGGCTGGATGTTTCCTGCTTTTGACTCCGCACAGCAGACAGCGCACTTCTCAGTAGCTTTAGGTCACCCTCTGGGTTATCATTTAATACATAGTCCTGGCACAAATAGCAGAAGACATAAAGCTCATGCACCTCCATAACCAAAGGGTGTCTGCTCTCTTGGAAGTGGCGCAACGCATGTTCTTCAATGTAACGTCCACAGGCCACATGGGAACACTTGAGACAGGCCCATATGGATTCTCTAGTATCACAATCCACACAGTGCCATTTCTGTGGATTTAATATTGAGTGGTCTTGAGATAAGCGCAAGCGCCCCACGTGTTTACATCGATCCATGTCTCACAGCAAGATCCTACAGGGAAACATAACAAGGCAGTAAGAATCACACAGAAGTTTGTAAAATATTATTTTGAATTTTTATATCTAAATTATTTTGCAAAGTAATATGGACTAGATTAAAAAAAAAAAAAAAAAGAAAAAAAAAAATGTATATACAAAAATTTAATTTTGGCAGAAAATTTATCAAAATTAGGTAATTTCACCTAAATTTCAGGAAAGGCGAAGTAGAAGTAGAAGTAGATCGGCCCAAAAAAAAAAAAAAAAAAATAAAAAAAAAAAAAAAAAAAAAAAAAAAAAAAATCGGCATCCTTTATCGGCCATCGGCCGCCGCGATTTCTAAATATCGGCATCGGCCAGAGAAAAACCCATATCGGTCGACCTCCAGTGATCACTGATTGCATTTCATTTAAAAAACATGCACCTGAAAATGGGTGGTAGGTAGGAGGGTAGATGCAGGGTGTGTGCTAATGAGGTCAACTCCTTCCTGTGTCATGACCTATAGTCTGTCCAGGAAGTAAGGCAGAAGTAATGGTTAAGTGTTTTTAAACAGCCACGAAGACAGTGAGGTAAGCGTGTGTAGAATAAATGGAAAGCGGTTTTATTTTTGCAGAAGAAGTACATTAATGCTATATTGGTACATATGGGAGCTGTAATTTAGGGGGGGGGGGGGGGGGGGGAGGGTGAACAAAAGGTATACTTATTCTTTAATAATATTATATTGAATGGATGCTTGTGGCTGACAGATACCGGTGTTGAAATAAGACTAGAAAAATGTAATGTGAATAAATCACCATGACCAGATGGCTAATACCTGAGAGTTCTCAATGAACTTAGCCATGTTATAGTCGGACCATTGTTCCTAATTTTTAAGGCCAACATACTGACTGTAATGGTAACAGATGGGCAAAAGCAAAAAAAGGTACCAATATGTAATAAAAAGGGACCAAGATATATACCTGGACACTACAGACCCATCAGCCTAACAGCAATAGTGTTTAACTATAGAAAGAATTGATAAAGGGGCCGTATTTAATAAAAAATTGCCAATGAAAATAGTATCATTAGCAGTAATCAACATGGATTTATGAGGAGGTGTGCTGCAATTTAAATGTAGTGTATCTAGATTTTGCTAAGGTGTTTGATACAGTACCTCTCAAACGCTTAATTTACAAATTAAGATATTTTGGCATAGGTGATATTGTACAGTGCCTTGAAAAAGTATTCATACCCCTTTTCCACATTTTGTCATGTTGCAACCAAAAATGTAAATGTATTTTATTGGGATTTTATGTTATAGACCAACACAAAGTGGCACATAATTGTGAAAAAAAGTGGAAAGAAAACGATAAATGGTTCTTGAATTGTTTTACAAACAAAATGTCTGAAAAGCGTGGTGTGCATTTGTATTCAGTCCCCTTTTCACTAGATTTTAGTTAGGGGTATCAGAGTAACCAATTGCCTTCAGATATCACCTAATTAGTAAATTGAGTCCACCTGTGTGTAATTTAATCTCAGTATAAATACAGCTGTTCTGTTAAGCCCTCAGAGGTTTGTTAGAGAACCTTAGTGAACAAACAGCATCAGAAATAGTTGAACCACTTCCGGATCGGCTACCGTCGTCATACGCCGATACTTTGACGTAGAATACCGTTATGGCAGCAGATAGCTGCTTATCGGAGCCGTCGGTAACGGTGGAAACAATCCGATCCTTTCCCCTCAGAGGCACTGTGTCGAGTGAGGGAATGATGGCCTTGACTAAATGACTTTGGATGATGGAAGCGACGTCAAACATCTCTTCCGCCAAACGACCTTAAAATATATATATATTTTTTTTTTTTTTTTATTGAACAAAAAAAATAAAATTATAAAAAAAACAAAACAAACACACACACACACCACTTTTTTTTTTTTATTGCATATTAACCACTTGCTTACTGTGCACTTAACCACTTCAGCCCCGGACCAATTGTCAGCTTAAGGACCAGAGGTCTTTTTTCAATTTCGCACTGCACTACTTTAACTGGTAATTGCGCGGTCATGCAATTTTGTAACGAAACGAAATTTGCGTCCTTTTCTTCCCACAAATAGAGCTTTCTTTTGATGGTATTTGATTGCCTCTGTGATTTTTATTTTTTGCGATATAAACGGAAAAAGAGCGAAAATTTTGAAAAAAAAAAGAGATTTTCTACTTTTTGTTATAAGAAAAATCTAATAAACTCAATTTTAGTCAAACATTTGGGCCAAAATGTATTCAGCCACATGTCTTTAGTAAAAAAAATGCCAATAAGCGTATATTTATTGGTTTGCGCAAAAGTTATAGTGTCTACAAACTAGAGTACATTTTCTGGAATTTACACCGCTTTTAATTTATGACTGCCTATTTCATTTCTTGAGGTGCTAAAATGGCAGAGAAGTACAAAACCCCCCCAAATGACCCCATTTTGGAAAGTAGACACCCCAAGCTATTTGCTGAGAGGCATGTTGAGCCCATTGAATATTTTTTTTTTTAGTCCCAAGTGATTGAATAAAGACAAAAATAAAAAAGAATTTTTTTCTTCTTCAAAAAGTTGTCACTAAATGATATATTGCTCACACATGTCATGGTTATATGTGGAATTGCACCCCAAAATACATTTTGCTGCTTCTCCTGAGTATGGGGATACCACATGTGTGGGACTTTTTGGGAGCCTAGCCGCGTACGGGGCCCCGAAACCCAAGCACCGCCTTCAGGATTTCTAAGGGTGCAAATTTTTGATTTCACTCCTCACTACCTATCACCGTTTCGAAGGCCATAAAATGCCAAAATAGCACAAAACCCCCCCAAATGACCCCATTTTGGAAAGTAGACACCCCAAGCTATTTGTTGAGAGGCATGGTGAGTATTTTACAGCTCTCATTTGTTTTTGAAAATGAAGAAAGTAAAGAAAAAAAATTTTTTTTTTTCTTTTTTCAATTTTCAAAACTTTGTGACAAAAAGCGACATCTGCAAAATACTCACAATACCTCTCAGCAAATAGCTTGGGGTGTCTACTTTCCAAAATGGGGTCATTTTGGGGGGTTTTATGCCATCTGGGCATTCCATGGCCTCCGAAACTGTGATTGGCAGTGAGAAGTGAAATAAAAAAATTACTCCCTTAGAAAGCCTGAAGGCGGTGCTTGGTTTTTGGGGTTCCGTACGCAGCTAGGCTCCCAAAAAGTCCCACACATGTGGTATCCCCGTACTCAGGAGAAGCAACAGAATGTATTTTGGGGTGTATTTCCACATATGCCCATGACATGTTTGAGCAATATATCATTTAGTGACAACTTTTTGTAAAAAAAATATATATATTTTTTTTTTTTCATTATTCAATCTCTTGGGACAAAAAAAAAAAAATATTTAATGGGCTCAACATTGCTCTCAGCAAATAGCTTGGGGTGTCTACTTTCCAAAATGGGGTCATTTGGGGGGGGGTTTGAACTGTCCTGGCATTTTATGCACAACATTTAGAAGCCTATGTCACACGTCACCCACTCTTCTAACCACTTGTAGACAAAGCCCTTTCTGACACTTTTTGTTTACATGAAAACATATTTTTTTTTTGCAAGAAAATTACGTTGAACCCCCAAAAACTATATATATTGTTAAAGCAAAGGCCCTACAGATTAAAATGGTGGGTGTTGCATTTTTTTTTTTCCACACAGTATTTGCGCAGCGATTTTTTCAAACGCATTTTTTGTGGAAAAAATACACTTTTTTTTTATTTTAATGCACTAAAACACACTATATTGCTCAAATTTTTGATGAAATAAAAAATATGATCTTAGGCCGAGTACATGGATACCAAACACGACATGCTTTAAAATTGCGCACAAACACGCAGTGGCGACAAACTACATACATTTTTAAAAGCCTTTAAAAGCCTTTACATGATACCACATTAGATTCACGGAGGAGGTCTACTGCTAAAATTACTGCCCTCGATCTGACCTTCGCGGTGATACCTCACATGCATGGTGCAATTGCTGTTTACATATGACGCCAGACCAACGCTTGTGTACGCCTTTGCGCAAGAGAAGGGGGGGCAGGGGTGCTTTTTTTTTTTTTTTTTTTTTAGTTTTTTTTTTAAATTTATTTAGCTTTTTTATTCTATTTTTAAACTGTTCCTTCCATTTTTTTTCTTTGTTATGATTTTTATTGTTATCTCAGGGAATGTAAATATCCCCTATGATAGCAATAGGCAGTGACAGGTACTCTTTTTTTGAAAAAATTGGGGTCTATTAGACCCTAGATCTTTCCTCTGCCCTCAAAGCATCTGACCACACCAAGATTGGTGTGATAAAATGCTTTCCCAATTTCCCAATGGCGCGGTTTATATCCGGGAGGGGGACATTCCCTCCCACTGCTTGTAAAAGCAGTCTAGAGGCTAATTACCCACTAGAATTGCTTTTACATGAAAGCCGATCACTGGCTGAAAAGAATGATACTAAGATGATACCTAAACCTGCAGGCATCATTCTGGTATAACCATTCAAAGTCCAGCAACATACTGGACATATATTGTAATCTTTTTTTTTTTCATGCAGCCTCTTGGCTAAACGAAAAAAAGAGATTGATTGGTGGGTATGCCCACCATTAGAATACCTCCCTTCATCCACCCACTTCTAATGATGGGCATACATGCACCATTTATATATGCCGATGCATGGGGGCATCCTCCCGCAAAAGTTATGCCGTGTACACACGGTCGGAATTTCGACCGTATGTACGTGGCATTAGGAGCCAATCGCTCCTCCCCCCCCCCCCTGCTGCCCCCATGCTTCGGCACATATGCTCTTTTTTTTAACTGTGGTGGTGAAATCACCTCCTACAGCGTTGGAGTCGCGGGCTTTATGTATCGTGGGAGCAAACGCTGTTGCTGTCAAGATAAATAAATCCGCGCTGCAACTGAATGGCGCACCTGAAAACAAAAAAATGCTTAACACTAAAACACAGTAAACAAAATTACATACCTGAAAAGCAAGCATGATAAAACATAATAAAACATTGCAGAATAGAATGGAGTAAAAAAAGAGCAACAATAGAGTGAGAGAGAGAACAATAAAACGACAACTATTTTTGTTTTTTTTATTTTTTTGAGATTCACAGGTAAAAAAGCTCCTGACTGTTAGCGACTGAATCAAAACGCTACCACAAAAAAAATGTTAGCGATCGCAGGGATCAGGCCTGACTCTGCGAACACTGCAGTTATGTGTGCTTAGTGTTTTGTAAGTGACAGTGATCGATCGATACTGCACTTGGGTGGGCTGGGCGGAGGGGGAAAACGCAGGTGCTAGCAGGTATCTGGGCTGATCCCGCTAACAATGCGTTTTTTTGGAACCCTAAACTGCTGGGACGCTAGTATAGATCTGATCAGATCAGATATTGATCTGTTCAGATACTATACCACTAAGGGAGGTGTATGCTTTGCGCGTGGGTGTTTGCGGTACTGGCACTAACCTGGGGCGACGCAGACCTTATTTGACCCTAAAACCTAATTGATATCACCCGCCGGGCGATCAGGGGGTTAAACCGTTATTGGGTAATAAATGGCGGGTGCCCTGACAGTATAAAAAACAAGCTAACTAACCAGCGTCACCCGTAACAGTAATACAAAAAAAAAACTGGCTACCTAGCGGCACCAGTGACACTAATGCAGCGATCAGAAAAACAATCGCTTAGTGACACTGGCAAAAGGGGGTGAAAGGGTTAACTAGGGGCAATCAGGGGGGTTAAACCTTTATTAGGTAATATATGAGGGTACCTGACGCTATATAAAAAACCTGACGGGGAACCTAAATAACGAAATAACTAACTGGCTAACCAGCGTCACCAGTGACAGTTATACGGTGATTACTGGTGAAAGGGTTAACTCTAGGGGCAATCAGGGGGTTTAAAACCTTTATTTAGGTTGTAATATGGGGGTACCTGACCTATAAAACTATTTATGAACCTATATAAAACATGGCGGTTAAAATAAAAAAAAAAATGGTTACCTAGTGACACAATGCAGCGATCAGAAAAACGATCGCTTAGTGACACTGGCAAAAGGGGTGAAGGGGTTAACTAGGGGCAATCAAGGGGTTAAACCTTTATTAGGGGGGGGGGGGTAGGGGGCTACCTAGGACCTAAAACTAACTGCCCTGACAGTTATTACAGTCACACTGACACTAAATGCAGTGATCAGTAAATAAATGATCACTGCAATTAGTGACACTGTGACTGGGGGGGGGGGAGGTGGGGGGGGGGGGAGGGGGTGATCTGGGGGTGATCAGGGGGTGACAGGGGGGTGGAATATGTGCCTAACTGTACTGGTGTCAGTGTACTGTTGTGCACTAACCTTTACATGTTCACAGCTCGGCGTCTCCGGTCACATAGACCGGCGCACCGAGCGTGACATCACTTCCGCCTTCCTGTCTATATAATAGACAGGAAGGGGAAGCTTTTCATTCGCCAGGAGCGATCGCGAGGGGGTGGCCAGAAACCACTGGCCGTCCCCTCGTCCCGGATCGCTCCTGAAGCGATGCCGACCGTCCCCGCCGGCGGAGGGGGTTCCGATCGGACACCCCACCCGCCGGAAGAATGGCACGTACAGGTACGTGGTTCTGCCTGTACGTGCCATTCTGCCGACGTATATATACATGGGGCGGTCGGCAAGTGGTTAAACACCCTTCCTGCCCAGACCAAATTTTCAGCTTTCAGTGCTCTCGCACTTTCAGTGACAATTGCGCGGTCATGCAATGCTGTAACCAAATGAATTTTTTTATCATTTTGTTCGCACAAATAGAGCTTTAGTTTGGTGGTATTTATTCGCAAATCCGTTTTTTATTTTTTGCGATATAAGCGAAAACATAGCGGAAATTTTGAAAAAAAACAATATTTTCTCCTTTCTTTTTTAAAAGAAATCCAATAAAATCAAATTTTGTCATAAATTTAAGCCAAAATGTATTCTGCTACATGTTTTTTGTAAAAAAAATTCCGTTAAGTGTATAATAATTGGTTGGCGTGATCACGGACATATGTACGCAAATGATCATGTAAAAAGGTGTGTGCAGGTGATCACGGACATATGTGTGCAGATAATCATTGGCACATGTTATTTTACTGGGACATATGTGAGGGACATGTGTTTTTATTATTTGGGGACATGTGTGTTTTGGGGACATGTGTGTTTTACTGTGGGGACATGTGTGTTTTACTGTGTGGGGACACTAGACAGGTGATCAGTGAGTAAAAGCTGTAAAAAAAACAACAGCTAATACTCACTGATCACCAGCCAGCTGCAGCGATCCGCTCTCCTCACCGACGACTTCCGTGTGAGGAGAGGAGATGAGCGCCGATTGCCTAGCAACCGGCTGTTTGTTTACATCACATGACGGCTGTGATTCGTCACGGCCGTCATGTGATCAGGAGGGCCAATCACCGAGCCCTCCTGCCGATCCGAGATGCGCCGTGTCCGGGTGACACGGCCGCATCGGGATCGCGCCGCTGCGCGGGCACGTGCGCGCGATCCCTCTGCTTCTGAAGGCTTTCACACTGGAGTGAATGGGGCCGGTGTATTCAGGCGGTGTACAGGCCTGAAAACCACCCCAGTGTGAAAGGGGCCTTACAGGGCATGTTTTCCATTTGCAAGGAGATATTCAGCATTCAACTTCCTCCCCTACCCAACACATCAGGTCCAACACCACACAATACTCTACTCCACACAATTACTGCAACCACCTTCCCACTCTATCCTAAAACTCCCTACCCCCCCCCCCCCCCCCCCCCCCCCCCCCCCCCCCCCCCATCTTCAACCTCTCCCTCTCCTCTGGCACTTTTCCTTCCCTGCTCAAACATCCCTCACTAGACCCCACATGTTTGAATAACTTAAGACCCATCTCCCTGCTCCCATTTTCCTCCAAGCTCATTGAAAGCCTTGTCCATGACCGAATGAGTTGCTACCTCATGGACTACAACCTTCTCGCCCCCTACAGTTTGGCTTCCGTCCACAACAGTCTACTGAAACTGCCCTACTAAAAAAACTCACAAATGACCTACTAACTGCTAAAACCAATGACCATTACTCCATACTCATACTCTCAGCCCCGTACACACGGTCGGAAATTCCAACGGAAAATGTCCGATCGGACCATGTTGTCGGAAAATCCGCCCATGTATGGTCTCCATCGGACTTTTTCCGTCAAAAAAAATTTGAGATCCTGCTCTCAAATTTTCCGACAACAAAATCCAATCGTGTGTAGAGAATTCCAACAGACAAAGTGCCGCGCATGATCAGATCAATTTATGAGACCAAAGCTATTGGCTACTAGCCTCAACGTAGTTCCGTCGTACGCAATGAACGTCACCACGTTCAGAATGATCAGATTTTCAGACAACTTTGTCCGAATGTGTGTATGCAACACCAGTGTCCGACAAAATCCGTCAGAAAAATCTGACGGATTTTGTGGTCAGAATTTCCGACCGTGTGTACGGGGCTTAGACCTCTCTGCTGCCTTTGACACTGTTGACCACCTGCTCCTCCTCAGCAAAAAAAAAAAAAAAAGAAGTACGTGATCTCATATCAGCAAGATTTCTGGCTCCCAGGTGTCTTCTATACAAGTAACGATCTGCGATTAGGAGCACTCTTTTAAAGGGGGTGCTTCTAATCTCAGCTTGTTACCTGTATAAAAAACACACAGAAACAATCAGATTCCAAACTCTCCACCATGGCCAAGACCAAAGAGATAGCCAAAGATGTCAGGGATAAAATTGTAGACCTACACAAGGCTGGAATGGGCTACAAGACCATTGCCAAGAAGTTTGGTGAGAGGGTGACAACAGTTGGTGTAATTATTCGCAAATAAAAGAAAACACAAAATAACTGTCAATCTCCCTCAGTCTGGGGATCCATGCAAGATCTCACCTTGTAGAGTTTCAATGATCATCAATGAGAACAGTGAGAAATCAGCCCAGAACTACACAGGAGAATCTTGTCAATGATCTCAAGGTAGCTGGGACCATAGTCACCAAGAAGAAAAGTTCCCCTTGCTCAAGAAAGCACATGTACAGGCCTGTCTAAAGTTTGACAATGAACATCTGAATGATTCAGAGAAGAGGGTGAAATCAAGCTCTTTAGCATCAACTCAACTTGCCGTGTTTGGAGGAAGAGGAATGCTGCCTATGACCCCAAGTACACCACGCCCACCGTTGAACATGGAGGTGGAAACATTATGCTTTGGTGTTTTTTTCTGCCAAGAGGACAGGACAACTTGGCCGCATCAAAAGGGACCATGGATGGGGACATGTACCATCAAATCTTGGATGAGAACCTTCTTCCTCAGCCTGGGCATTGAAAATGCGTCATGGATGGGTATTCCAGCATGACAATTGTGATGGACTGCAGACACCCTGACTGGGTATCTTTGCCAAGAAGCTTCTTTCCAAGCTCTGGAACACGAGACCAGTGAATCTGGCTATCGTTACCCCAAGAACTAGGCAGTACCAGTTTTGGAGTAAACCAGAATAAGAACTCTTTATTTGAACAAGAATACAGACTATATACACCACAGGAAGATATCCCCCCTCCTGATCATATTACACATACAAATACAAACTGTAACCAGGAATATAATTACAACTGACATATACTATAAACATTAAGTTAAAGTGGTTGTAAACCCTTACAAACCACTTGGACCTACAGGTAAGCCTAGATTAAGTCTTACCTGTAGGTCAAAGAAATATCTCCTAAACCTACACGGTTTAGGAGATATTTGCCTAAAGACAGGCACCGCTGTCTACGGCGCACGCGAAGTAGACAGCGGCGCGCAGGCGCACTGAGAAAGCCACTCTCAGCGGCGATATGCCGCGAGTGGCGGCTCCCGTGCGCATGCGCGGGAGTGACGTCATCGCGGCGCTGTCGAATGACAGCGCCGGAGCCACGAAACCCACCAAGAAGATGGAGGCTCCGTACACAAGGGGACAGCGGTGACTTCGCTGGCTCCTGTGTCAGGTAAGTGACACATAATGGACTACTATGCGATGCTTAGTAGTCCATTATGCTTTACCTTCGCAGGGAAACAAAGAGGAAGTAAACCCATTAGGGTTTACTTCCTCTTTAATTAGCCACCTGGGTGACTCACCCAGATTATTACTATTCCGAGATCTCCACTTCAAGTCGGACTTGCTGTCACCGAGCTTCACACAGTGCAATACACATTATCAGAGGTATAAACACAGAACTCCTTCAAACAATAGCAGGAGACCTACTTTCAATAAACACATTTGGCTGGGAGCCCCAGACAGGTGGTTTGCTGATGACATCAGCATCTGCTTTGAGTACCACAGTGTGGAGCAGTTCTTGCTAAATATGTGGCATATAGGCCCTTAACATGGATCCCGGGCCTAGAGTCGGTGTGTCTTGGGGAGACCTTGACTTGAATCCAAGGTAACATTACTCCAAGGGTCCCAGGCATACAACTCACAAAGAGGTGTTACCTTAAAAGCCAGGGCCCATAGTCAGTAGGCAAGAGGCTAGCCTGCAGTCCCCTCCAAAAGCCCCTGTTCGGGTGAGTCTGTCACAACAATGACCCAAAACACATGGCCAAGGCAACAAAGGAGTGTCTCAAGAAGAAGCACATTAAGGTCCTGGATTGGCCTAGCCAGTCTGCAGACCTTAATCCCATAAAAAAAAAAAAATATGCAGAGGGAGCTGAAGGTTCAAATTACCAAACGTCAGCCTCAAAACCTTAATGAGAGGATCTGCAAAGAGGTGTGGGTCAAAATCCCTCCTGAGATGTCCGCAAAACTGGTGGCCAACTACAAGAAACATCTGACCTCTTAACGTTTTGCCACCAAGTACTAAGTCATGTTTTGTGAAGGGGTCAAATACTTATTTCACAGATTTAAAATGTAAATCAATTTATAACTTTTTTTAAACGCGCTTTTCTGGATTTTTTTTGTTGTTATTCGGTCTCTAACTGTTAAAATAAACCTACCATTAAAATTATGGACTGATCAATTTTTTTCAGTGGGCAAATGTACAAAATCAGCAGATCAAATACTTTTTTCCCTCATTGTAAAATCCCAATAAAATACATTTACGTTTTTGGTTTCAAGGGGTGTGCATACTTTTTCAAGGCACTGTATGTACCTGGAGAGAAAACTGGATGCAGAAGCGTGTCCATAGAGGAGCGATTATTGGCATATTTTCCTAACGTTCAAGGAGGTGTGAGCGGGGTGCCCTAGGGATCTCTCCTGGGACCAATTCTGTTTAACTTGTGCATAAATGATATAGAGGTTAGAATAAATAGTTCAATCTCAGTGTTTGCTGATTATACAAACCTAAAAAAAGGGCAATAACTTCCCAACAGGATGTAGAAACTTTACAAAAGAAACTTGTTAAAAAAACAGAAGTGGGCATATATGAGCCTTAATATTGAAAAATGTAAAGTAATACACTTGGGCGTTAAAAATGTGCATGGAAATTACCAGAGAGGGACAACCTCCCTCCCTCTCCGTTTCATCTAATGCTGCATACACACGATCTGACTTTCCGGCAGACTTATTCTACAGACTATAGCGTCGGTGGGCTCTTCCTGCATGGAGCTTCACCGCTCCTTTTTCGGGTGGTGGGGCGCAGTGCAGCTCCTGCCCAGAAAGTTCCATTTTTGAGGACCTCCACACACATTTGTCCTGCTTTTCATTTTGGATCTGTGTGCCCTCCCTTTTTTCTTTCTAGGACAGTCACAGGAGAATGAAAACCCCTCCTACAAGCTTTAATCAGTGCTCAGCCGGACATGCATAGAAGTCACAAAACTGCTATATACTGCTGATGGTTATGTTGTTCTGAGAATCCTTTGTTGTGTATTTGATGTTTATTTGTAGGACAAATGAAAAGACAGCAGGGAAATAAAAGGAATGCTTAGTATATGCTGCTGGGGAGGATTAAAAAGTGAACCCTCCATAAGCAAAAGCACAGGTTTACGTTAAGGTGACATAGTGAGGAGAAGTACTTCTATACACAATGCTTATGTCTTGCACAGTATTCCCAATCAAGACTACCAACAATTGCCTCATCATCATTTACAAACTGCAGCAACATAAAACTACTAGAGTTTGAATAGAAAAATAACAAATGCAAAATATTCACAGTAACTTTTGTTTTAGCATTATTTTATTTTAATTAGTTTTAAAAACCTTGTAAAATACCTAGACACACGGACATATTAAAAAGGAATCCAATATCAAAATAGAATTTAGTTACCTGTTAACAGATTCATTAGAAATTCCACGCAGAGATGGCGAAAGTGGAATCTGGTTTCTCCCCATGTCAGATAATCACAGTACATGCCCAGAAGAACAGCCTACAGTCCCATGTGATTAATGAAAGCACCTTTAGTAAATCACAAAGAAATGGACACCGCATTAGTGGTCAAGAGAACAGGATGGAAATGAGCTTTAAGCAACACCCAAATAGTTTGTTGATTTTGACAGATGACACAGATCAAAATTCAAAGTAGATCTTAAAAGACATAAAAAGGACTACCTTTAAAATAAGCCATTTATTAAAAAAAGTTAAAAAAACAAAACTACTAGTAAAATCCCAGTTCCAAAAAAAGTTAGGACACTGTAAAATCTACTTCACATACATGAAGATAAAAAGGCTTCTGTGTGCAGCAGCCCCCCAGGTACCCCTATTACTTACCTGAGCCCCCTCTCTGTACAGTGATATCCATGAGTGTTTCGGTCGTCCGAGACTTACTCCTGATTGGCTGAGACACAGTAGCATAGGCCATTGGCTCCTGCTGCTGTCAAAGTCGGCTAGCCAATCAGGAGAGAGAGGGTGCGGGCAGGCTGGGCCGCGGCTCCGTATCTGAATGGACACAGGAAGCTGTGACTTGGCTCGGGTGCCCCCAGAGCAAGCTGCTTGCTCTGGGGGCACAAAAAAAGGACATGAGAAGAGGAGGATCCAGGCTGCTCTGTGCAAAACCATTTCACAGAGCAGGTAAGTAGAACATGTTTGTTATTTTTATATAAAAGAAAGAAAAACAAGACTTTACAATCACTTTAAGGTAAACAACATTTTAGCTTTAGAACCACTTTAACCGCATCCGGACAGCCCCACTTACATCTACTGCGGCAGGGCGGCCTGGATGTACAAAATCACGTGATTTCGTGCACGTGGTTTAGGGGGTGTGTGTGTGTGCGCGCCGCGCCCGCTGTGATTGGACACAGTGGGAGCCAATCTGCGGGTCCGGCGGCCACGATGACTGCCGCGACCTGCCGATCATTCACAAGAGAGATGGAGCAGTGGTGTGCCGATATAAACAAAGCACATCACTGCTCTGTCAGTTAGGAAAAGAGAGATTGTGTTTCAGCTAAGCTGAATCACGATCACTTTTCCTCCAGTGAATCCACTCTCCCCACAGTTAGTAACCCCTCCCAGGGAACATGTTTAACCCCTGTAGTTAACCCCTTCCCTGCCAGTGTCATTTATACAGGGATCCGTTCATTTTTTAAATTCAATTTATTGGTGTCACAGGTCCCCAAAAAGTGTCACTTAGGTTCAGATTTGTCTGCCGCAATGCTGCAGTCCTGCTAAAAAAATAAAAAAAACCCTAAATCAAACCCCTATTTTGGAGACACTATTACTTTTGCGCAAACCAATCAATATACGCTTATTGGGATTTTTTTTAAACCAAAAATATGTAGCAGAATACATATTGGCCTAAATTGATAAAGAAATTACTTTTTTACATTTTTTTTTTTTTTGGATATGTATTATAGCAAAAAGTAAAACATTTTCTTTTATTGTTTTTCAAAATTGTCGCTCTTTTTTGTTTATAACACAAAAAATAAAAAAAACAGAGGTGTTTAAATACCACCAAAACAAAGATCTATTTGTGTGAAAAAAAAAAAGGACACCAATTTTATTTGGGTACAGCATCGCACAACCGTACAATTGTCATTTAAAGCAACGCAGTGCTGTATCACAAAAAAATGGCCTGGTCGGGAAGTGGGTAAAACCTTCTGGGGCTGAAGTGGCTTACTTTCTGCTATAAAAACATATCCAATAAAAAAATAAAAAAACACACGCAACACATTTCGTCAGAAATTTAGGTTAATATGTGTTCTGCTACATATTTTTGGTAAAAAAAAAAAAAATCCCAAATAGATGTAAAGGTGGTGCCCGGGTTACAAGATGGGGTCTGTAGGTTTGTTCTCAAGTTGAATCCGTTTGCAAGTCAGAAGAAGAGGTGCAGTTTTCTTCTACTTTAAAGTGTAAGTTCACCTTTACAGAAAATCTGTAAGGTGAACTTACACTGGACCCCCCTCCCCATTGCACTTGGTCCCGCTGTACCTAAGGCCGGCGATCTCCCGCACTGACACATCGTATAGCCGCTTTACCAGTCTGAAGATTTGAAATCCCTGCAGCTTTCTGTCAGCGCTGACAGGACGAGCTACGCAGGTTCCGATTGGTCGGCGTTGTACCATTAGGAAATGAAGCCGCAAGGGATTTCCGATCCCCCAGACAAGTAAAGCGGCGGTGTCAACGATGTGTCAGTGCAGGAAATCACCGGCTTCAGGTACAGCGGCACCGGGTGCTATGGGGAGGGGGTCCTGTGTAAGTTCCCCTTACAGCTTTTTCTGTAAAGGTGAACATACCCTTTAAAGTTGACCCAAAAAACTATTAAATGTGATAGCAAAGTTGGAGCTAGGCTTTAAGGTGTGGTGTCACCATGCCCAGATCAAAAGAAGAAGGTTTGGATGCCTATGAGTCAAAAAATAAAAATTTAAATTCACTAAAATATCTGAAATCATTTAAAATACAAATTGTTTTAGGATTTTAAATGACAATTGGATGCTAAAAGAAGTCCCCAAGAATCCCACATTTTTATCATGAGATCTGCAGGTAACACTTGCAGCAGTTGGTGTCAAACTTGCTATCAGAAAGCAAATGCACCAACTTTAACTAACATGGAAGGTGTGCAGGGTAAAAACCTTCTGCTCAAAAAGAACATTAGGGCAATACTATTTGCCATTGAACGCATAGGCAAGGACGAGGCCTAGTGTGGGGTGGACTGAGGAGTCAAAAATGATGTTTAGTCACAGAAACAGTACACATGTTTAGTGCAAAAACGGATGACAGTATTTAAATAGAAGAACCTCAGACCAACTAAGAAGCACTGCGGTGTAAAGAAATATGTATTTAAGTGCTGTGCTACAGTTATCCACAAAGCTGCTAATGTTTTAAGTGCTAAAGTAAGCATGTAATAACATATACAGTACAAATAAATACAGTGATAAAAAAAAAAAAAAATAAAAAAAAAAAAAATCAAGGACTCCAGTGTAAAGAGGGGTAACACAAAAAAAATAAAATAAATAAATACAAAGTAAAAAAAAAAAAAAAAAATCAGAAGAAATATTTTGTAAGAGGCACAATCGTTCAATTTTCATATAGCGTGTACACAACTTTCAACTTCTGATCCAGACTTTGCACACTAAAATTTTCGGAGGGTCAAACTCCAAAATATTTCTCGTATGTGAACAGAACAAAACGATATTCGTTTAATATGTAGCGTTTTCGTACGAGAAGAAAAAAAAAATATATCAGAAACTAAAGACTGTGCATGATCAGAAACAAAAAAAAAAAAAAAAGGCTTTTGTTGTACGAGCATTTTCGTACATTGTTTCCTTCCTCGGTTCTGACTTGCTATGAAACCAGCAAAATTGGATGATCGTTCGGCTGATTTTCTCATAGTGTGTACCAGGCTTTTTTGTGTGTGTGTTTACTTTTACACTGTAAAGGCTTTACAGTGTAAAAGTAAAAACACACACACACACAAAAAAAAAAAAAATGAAATACAAATAAACAACAACATTTTAAAATATTGTCCATCATGATTTTTTTTTCTTAAAACACAATGTGCACTTACTACACAATCTTCACCAAATATACATGCGCAAATTTCCAAAATTGTCCACATGTACAGTGCAAATAAATACCACTTAATTACTAAAGCATCAATTTGTAGTGTGGAAATGGGATAGCGTCAGCTGGCTGCACTAATATTTCTATATAGGTCAAAAGGTAGCGTGGGAGTATTACTTATATTCGGGAAGGTTATGGTTTGAGGTTGCTTCAGGGCCTGAACAACTTGCAGTCATCAGCTCAACTATAAATTGTGCACCATATAGCTTAGCCTGTTTGATGAGAACGTGAGGCCACCTGTTTGAAAGTTAAACACACTAGCGAATTCATACAATTTAAAAAAGATAGAAATGAAGGGTTATGGACTGGCCTAGTCGAAACCCTGTTTTGAATCTTTGTTAAAAGTTTTGGAGGGGGGGGGGGATTTAGAATGGGCACCTCAATGAAACCCAGAAATACTTTGCAACTGAAGGAATTTTGCATGCAAGAATGGTCAGAAATTTAGAGACTGGTGGGCAGTTATGCAAAAATGCCAACAAAAAGTCAGTTCTAAGAGTACCTGCTTTTACTTTTATTTAAATGTTTGCTGAATGAATTAAACTTTTCCCTGCGTTCTTATTTACTGTATTTTCTGGCGTATAAGACTACCTTTTACACCGAAATTAGACATTCAAAAATCGGGGGTCGTCTTATACGCCGGGTGAAGAACCTGCCAGATGGATATCAGTCCGCCGTGCGCTCTGTAAAATTGTAATATGTATACAGTATGCGCTGCTCAGTCAATCGGTGGGCGAAGCACTCTGATGAATACAGAGCCTGCTAAGCCTGCTTGGATTGGGTAACAACCTCTGCCAATCCGAGCAGGCCTTCATTAGTCAGAGCGGCGCGGGCTGATGTCACAGCCTCTGCCAATCCGAGCAGGCTTTGTATCCATCAACAGATTAGTAAAATACAATGCCTGTCGTGATTGGCTCAGCAGTGCACACTGTCTGCACACTGTATTCTGAAGTGTACCTGGCGCTACTGTACTAACACAGCATCATATACTGTGTGTACTTGGTGCTCTACATATTAACAAAGCATCCTGTACTGCACATCCAACTCCAGATCTCCCCTAAAATACAGGTATGATTATTGGTGCTTTGGAGGAGAGGATTCATTGTTGCTGCCTTCCAATTGTGGGATCTCTGGGACTTGTAGTTTACGAGTTTCCTTTTTCTGATGGTAAGTCTGATGTTTTTTTTTTTTTGGTTTCTGATGGTTTTTTGTAAATGGTGTTGCCTCGGAAGGGGGGTAGTCCTATATGGCGAGTATAGCCCCAAACCTAAGTTTTCACTGGAAAAATAGGGGGTCGTCTTATACACCCAGTCGTCTTATACGCCGGCAAATACGGTAAGTAAATCACCTTTATCTGTAGGAACTGTCTGAATGAAGATCATAAGGATCCTTGCTTATTCAAGCATGTTGAAAATACAGTCAGTATGGCCAATTCAGAGACATGCGTCAACATGTGGAGTGATGGTACTTTTGCTTTTCAAATAGTTGCAATCTTTCCAATTTAGAGTGCTTCTGTTGTAGAAAACAGTGTACACCGAGGGACATTTATCAAGCAAATTTGTGTCACAATTAGGCACAGATCAGACTGTCTCTCATTTAATAAAATATATGCAATATTTTAATGTGCACTTGAGACCCCTGTGCCTGTAATCCTGCAACAGATTTATCACTCAAAAGGAGACACAATTTAGCTGGTGGCTGTCGGGGCCATTTCATTCTGTTGCACTACTTTTGAACAGTAGATGGAAGAATTTATAAATCTAGATGTACACGTCTAGTAAATGTGTTACACAATCTTTCACTGCTTCTTGCTGTGCAACAACACTGATAAATGTCCACATTTCTAAAATGTATTTGAAATTATTCTTTGCTTGTAGCATTACCACTACTTCAAGAAACCGATAAATCATAGTTGAATATAATATATATATATGTCACATGAAAAAGCCATGACCCCACCCAGTTGGGTCTCCGTGTCCCATGATATACTCCAAGAAACGGATTTTAAAAAAGGGGAAAAACCCGTAGTGCCACCAGCAGTCTGGTGTGACCTGTAGTCCCACCTGGGGAGGTTCTACTGCAACCTGCAATTCCAACCATGGAGATTCTGCTGCGATGATAGTCCCACTAGGCACCAACAATGGTGCGACCTGTAGTCCCAACGACTATAGTAAAGCTTGCTGTAACCAGTTAATCCCAGAGAGCCTGTACTGCTGCTCTTATGTGGGGATCAAAGATGTCCACGGCCAAGGCACTTTGCTCTGCTCCTGACATCACCAGCCACACTATGCATGCGCACAGGGGGAATGCAAGTGTGAGAAGAACTATGCATTCCCTAAATTTGGTGCCCAAAGCCTCCTGCTTCAAGCTCCACTATGCTGTGTAGCACTCAGGGCGGGCCAGAATGATGTACTGTAATGCAAACATGATGCTGTGGCCACAAAAAACACCCTATTCCACTGGGAAAGGGGGGGGGGCTCACCACATGAGGGTAACTACCCCAGGGCACTCATCAGTCTGCCACAGGACCCTCTAGGGGAACCAATCTTTAACCATCATGGCAGGCTCTGTCCAGGGGGCCTTCAGGGACTTGACTTCTCAGCTGAAGAGCACTACCCTGGACAGCACCCTACCAGTACACAAAGCATCACTGTGCAGGGTCCTGCACAGACATGACTATCACCTAAGACACTAGCAAAAAAAGAAAAACCCACAAATGATGCCTTGCCCAAGGAGCAGGTATTATGCTTGGGAAGGGACTTCCGGTCTCTTTTTTTTTCCGCCAGTGTCCAAATGCATGAGGGTGGCAGCATAACCCCAACAGAATGGATAGGAAGATGAGTGTCCCGGATGTACAATGAAGAAAGTATGCCCCAAGGAGTTTACTTTTTATACACACTTTAACCATTAAGTATGCCTTGTGGAAACACCGAAAGGATAATTTACGTACCTGAAACCTAATCAGATGCCGCTGTTCACATCTGCTGAATTCCCGGCAATTTAACTCTCCATTTGAAGACAAAGCTGATCAGCACACACTTTATTCACCTTTGAAAAACATTAAAAAATAAATTGCATAAGATTAATACACTAAACAGACATGGGTTTTCAAGTTAGTTTATTTCACCATAAGCCTTAAATGGTTTTACATGGTCGTGAAGTAAAATTTACACTAGCCATAACCGTAATATATCTTCCCTAAGAAAATTATTCAAGTTGAAGTTTGGGTATGGCAATTTTCCATAATTACATTGGTCCATTTTGAACCAATGTAAGTATGTGCTACACCTGTAGGATCATGGAAGGACCATGGAAACTGGAAGACACTGTAGTAGACATCGCTACTACAGTGATTGCTGCTACTTTCTGGGTCCTGTGCTGAGCGTCAGCTCTGCTGCTTATTGAAGGAGGCACACATTTAGCATTTTCTTAATTAATGCAACGTATTCTCAGTTTGGACAAGGTGGAGAATGGGACATCATCGCCCCTCATCTCTACCTTATCCATCAAAGAATGCATACATTGAAAAAAAACGCAAAGGGGTTGATTAACTAAAACTACAGTGCAAAATTGCAGAAAAAAATAAATAAATAAAATGCAGATAAAACAGGTACAACTTATTTAGGAGAATTTGTTTCATCTCTGTGTATCGCCTGAGGCTAGTCACTTCACTGGGTATAAGGGTTTACAACCACTAAGTATTTACATAAATCGGAAAAGTAAAAATCACTTTGAAACCAGCCCTCATTCATCTCTAGAGGAATTGTGGAGAAAGCACATATATCGCAGGGCACTAGGGTTGTCCCGGTACCACTTTAAGAACGAGTACAAGTACCAATACTTTTTTACAAGTACTCGCCCATACCGATTACCGATACCTTTTTTTTTAATTTCATGCGACAGTGGCACTAATATGCAGTGCTGATGACACTGATGAGACGGTGTCAGTATTTTTTTTTTTTTTTTTCACAATTTATTTTTTTGTTAATTTTTTTCCTTTACAATGCCTTTTTGGGGTGGGGGGAGTGACCAGTGTGTTTTTTATTTTTACAATTTAACCTTTTAAATATTTATTACAATTCAATTTTATTTTTTTATTTTTTACCAGCCCTGTGGGGGGGGGGGGGGGCTTTGGTGAGATATCTGACATCTCCCCTTTGAGACAAAGAAAGGGAGTGAGAGCACAGAATCCCCATTGGATTGGATGGAAAGGAGACAGAGGCTCCTCTTTATTAATTGTACATTAGAATTGTAATGTACATTGTAAACACAGTCACTATGCTCAGTTATGAATGGACAGAGTCAGTGATCACCGACTCTGTTCATTCGGAAATGGGCTCCATACTAGTATTGGGACAACCTTACAGGGCACTACAAACCCCCGGTGCCAGATCGCCATGGCAACAAGAAATTTAATCCTGGTGCCTGGGCTCCTGCCCGAATTCTCCACACACCCTGCGCCCTCTCCCTCGCTATGCATCTCAAGCTGTGTTTGTCCATCTACGGCCTTGGGAAAGGGATAGCAGGCCAGGTAGAGCGGAGGGAGGAGAGCGGACACACGTTCGCTCTCCTCCCCTTCACGTCACTTCCAGGTCCCCGTTGACAGTTTCCCTGGCCATCATGGCCGGGAAAGAATGCAATGCAGTGTGATGTGCATTGCAGTACATTCCGTGGAGCACAGGGGAGGCATGCCAGGGTCTTTTACACCCTGGATGTCTCATTATCCACTTAAGGACCAAGCCTCTTTTTGAGATTTGTTTTTTTTTTTTTGCTAGAAAATTTGCTTAGAACCCCCAAACATTATACATTTTTTTTCCCTAGAAAATAAAATGGCGGTCATTGCAATACTTTGTCACACCGTATTTGCGCAGCGGAATTACAAGCGCACTTTTTTGAATAAAAAAAATAAGACAACAGTAAAGTTTGTCCAATTTTTTTTATATTATGAAAGATAATGTTATCCCACATTCCCTGAATTCAATCCCAGGCCCTACGATTTGGGCTAAGAAAGGGATTACATACAGTGCCTTGAAAAAGTATTCACACCCCCTGAAATTTTCCACATTTTGTCATGTTACAACCAAAAACGTAAATGTATTTTATTTGTATTTTTTGTTATGTGCCACTTTGTTGGTCTATAATTGTGAAGTGGAAGTAAAATGATAAATGGTTTTCAAAATTTTTTACAAATAAATATGTGAAAAGTGTGGCGTGCATTTGTATTCAGCCCCCTCAAGTCAATACTCTGTAGAACCACCTTTCGCAGCAATTACAGCTCCATGTCTTTTTGGGGCGGTCTCTACCAGCTTTGCACATCTAGAGAGTGAAATTTTTTCCTTTCTTCTTTGCAAAATAGCTCAAGCTCTGTCAGATTGGATGGAGAGCATCTGCGAACAGCAATTTCAAGTCTTGCCACAGGTTCATTGATTCAGATTGACAGGGTCATTGTCCAGCTGGAAGGTGAACCTCCGCCCAGTCTCAAGTCTTTTGCAGACTCTAACAAGTTCTCTTCTAAGATAGCCCTGTATTTGGCACCATCCATTTTCCTATCAACTCTGACCAGCTTCCTTGTCCCTGCTGAAGAAAAGCATCCCCACAACATGATGTGCAGTGTTAGTTTTCTGCCACACATAGCCATTTGCTTTTAGGCCAAAATGTTACATTTCATTTTGGTCTCATATGACCAGATCACTTTCTTCTACATGTTTGCTGTGCCTCCCCCTCCCCCCCAAAAAAAAAGCTTCTAGCAAAATGCAAATGGGACTTTCTTCTTGCCACTCTTCCATAAAACCCAGATTTGAGGAGTGCATGATTCATAGTTGTCCTGTGGACAGATTCGCCCACCTGAGCTGTGGATCTCTGCAGCTCCTCCAGAGTTACCATGGGCCTCTTGGCGGCTTCTCTGATTAATGCTCTCCTTGCCTGGCCTGTCAGTTTAGGTTGACAGCCACGTCTTGGTAGGTTTGCAGTTATGCCATGCTCTCCATTTTTGGATGATGGATTGAACTGCTCCGTGAGATTCGTTTTAAAGCTTGGGATATTTTTTATTTTTTTTACCCTAACCCTGCTTTAAACGTCTCCACAACTTTATCCCTGACCTGTCTGGTGTGTTTCCTGGCCTTCCCGCTGTGGTTTGTTCACTAAGGTTCTCTAATAAACCTCTGAGGGCTTCACAGAACAGCTGTATTTATACTGAGATTAAATTAATTACACACAGGTGGACTCTATTTACTAATTAAGCGATGTCTGAAGGCAATTGGTTCCACTAGATTTTTATTTAGGGATATTAGAGTACAGGGGGCTAAATAGTGCACGCCACACTTTTCACATATTTGTAAAAAAATTTAAATAGAAAACCATTTATAATTTGTGTTGGTCTATCACATAAAATCCCAATAAAATACATTAACGTTTTTGGTTGCAACATAAAAACATTTGGAAAATTTCAAACGGGTATGAATACTTTTTCAAGGCACTGCATGTAAAAAAAAAAAAATCAGTGTTTTTTTTCTAGAAAACCAATTAGAACTCCCAACCATTTTTTTTTTTTTTTTTTTTTTTAGCATAGGCCCTAGAGAATAAAATAGCGGTCATTGCAATTTTTTATGTCACACAGTATTTGGGTAGCGATTTTTTAAACGCAATTTTTTGGGGAAAAAAAAAAAAATACACCAAAAACACAATATATAACCAATTTGTTTGTATAATATGAAAGTGGATGTTATGCCAAGCAAATAGATACCCTACATGTCATGCTTTAAAATTGCGCACGTTGTGGAATGCCACCAAACGATACGTAAAAAGGTGACACTTAACATTTTCTACAGGTTACCAGTTTGGAGTTACAGAGTAGATCTAGTGCGAAAATTATTGTTCTCGCTCTGACATTGACGACAACACCTCACGTGTGGTTTGAACACAGTTTTACATATGTAGGCATGACCTACGTATGCGTTCACCATTGCACATGAGCACAGGGGTGCTTTTAAAAAAAAAAAAAAAATGATCTATTATTTTTTTTTTACCATTTTATCAAATTTGTTTCATCTTCACACGGGCCTTTAAATAAACATTCCTTGCAATAGAAATAAGCAGTGACAGGTGCTCTTTACGGAGAAATCTGGGGGGGGGTCTCTCCTCTCCAATGTAAAGCATTAGATAAAAAGGGCCTCGTTTACAATGTGGTTGATGTCGCTCTGGTCCTCCTAGGCCAGGGGTAGGCAACCTCAGCTCTCCAGCGGTTTTAAAACTTCAAGTCCCATGAGACATTGCAAGACCCAAACAATCACAGCATGACTCCTGAGGCAGAGGCATGATGGCATGATGGCATTTGTAGTTTCACTACAGCTGAAGGACTGAGGTTGCCTACCCCTGTCCTAGGCAATAGAGATGAGCGGAGGCCATCTTTCCTCTGCTCATCTCTGTGACCAGCAGCCACAACCGCCGGATCAGTTTTCGGGCTTCCCGATCCGCTAGGTAAGCCCAGAAACCACCAGGAAGAGGCGGGACCCCTCTCACCGATTCTAAAAAAAGTGATACAGTGGTGAATCCGCCGCTCAGACCACTTTTAAATCGGTTAAAGAATGGCCGGCTGAAGGAAACAATTACCGGGTTATGGCATATTGATATAGCCATAACCATGGAATTCCACCTCCTATAGAGGATGCCTTGACTATCGCCTGGTAAGGAGGTGGTTAAGTGGACTACTATCCAAAGTTTCTTGAAGATACATACAGTGGCTTGCGAAAGTATTCGGCCCCCTTGAACTTTTCAACCTTTTGCCACATTTCAGGCTTCAAACATGAAGATATAAAATTTTAATTTTTTGTGAAGAATCACCAACAAGTGGGACACAATTGTGAAGTGTAACGAAATCTATTGGATATTTTAAACTTTTTTAGCAAATAAAAAAACTGAAAAGTGGTGCGTGCAAAATTATTCAGACCCTTGAATGATCCAATGTTGTCCTAAATGACTGATGGATTTGGATACAAAAAGATTTCCCAAGCTTTAAACATCCCAAGGAGCACTGTGCAAGCGATCATTTTGAAATGGAAGGAGAATCAGACCACTGCAAATCTACCAAGACCTGGCTGTCCCTCTAAACTTTCAGCTCAGACAAGGAGAAGACTGAACAGAGATGCAGCCAAGAGGCCCATGATCACTCTGGATGAACTGCAGAGAACTACAGCTGAGGTGGGAGAGTCTGTCCATAGGACAACAATCAGTCGTACACTGCACAAATCTGGCCTTTATGGAAGAGTGGCAAGAAGAAAGCCATTTCTCAAAGATATCCATAAAAAGTTGTGTCTAAAAGTTTGCCACAAGCCACCTGGGAGACACACCAAACATGTGGAAGAAGGTGCTCTGGTCCGATGAAACCAAAATCAAACTTTTTGGCCACAATGCAAAACGATATGTTTGGCGTAAAAGCAACACAGCTCATCACCCTCAACACACCATCCCCACTGTCAAACATGGTGGTGGCAGCATCATGGTTTGGGCCTGCTTTTCTTCAGAAGGGACAGGGAAGATGGTTAAAATTGAGGGGGAAGATGAATGCAGCCAAATACAGGACCATTCTGGATGAAAACCTGTTGGAGTCTGCAAAAGACCTGAAAGTGGGATGGAGATTCATCTTCCAACAAGACAATGATCCCAAACATACAGCAAAATCTACAAAGGAATGGTTCACAAATAAACATATCCAGGTGTCAAGTCTTCCCGACATGCTCCTTAGCAACCAGCTATATACAGTGTTTAAAAGAAAGCATTTGCTTAACCGCTTCAGCCCCGGAAGGTTTTACCCCCTTCCTGACCAGAGCACTTTTTGCGATTTCTTTTGGTGGTATTTGATCACCTCTGCAGTTTTTATTTTTTGCGCTATAAAACAAAAAAAGGAGCCACAATTTTGAAAAAAACGCAATACTTTTGCTATAATAAAATATCCCCCAAAAAAAAAATATATATATATATATATATCTTCCTCAGTTTAGGCCGATGCGTATTCTTCTAAATATTTTTGCTAAAAAAAGAAAAAAAAAATCCCAATAAGCGTATATTGATTGGTTTGAATTATGGCAGACACGGACAATTTTGACACATTTTTGGGACCATTGTAATTTTTACAGCGATCAGTGCTAAAAAAGTTGCATTGATTACTGTAAAAAAGTCACTGGAAGTGAAAGGGTTAAGTGTCCTAGTGTGCATTTTAACTGAAGGGGAGATGACAGATCGCTGTTCATACTCTGAAAAGACGGTCTGTCTGTTCTCCCCTCAGAGAACCGGAAACTGTGCGTTTACACACACAGATCCCGGTTATCCGTGTGCCCCGAGCGATCGCGGGACCCCAGTGGTCGCACTCGCATCAGCTTCGTGGGCAAGCAGTGGCGTGCGTGTTCCTCTGGTGGCGCGCATGCACCCCCTAGTGGCTGTCTGTTACCGACGAACCATGACGGCGATTCGCGCAGCCGAGCCATGTTGCCACAGTACAACTGCGGCGGCTGGTCTGCAAGCGGTTAAAAAGGGAGAAATAAAAAAAAAAAAAAAAAAAAAAAATCACATTAAAAAAAAAAAAAGTCCCCAACCCTTTCCGAAAACACATAGATGTGAACATGTAACATAGGAAACCATGTTAAATGGACTGTAGTGCGTTTTTGCAAACTGCAAGACACATAGGTGTAAACCTAAACTTAGAAATAACTGAAACTCAACTTTAGAGAGTCTTTGTTCTCTTAGAAAATGAATAACTTTCTATTAAAAGCAGCTAGAGAGGGTAGAGTGGTCAGGGATGGCTTGTTTTAAAGCCATTTTACTGCTTGTGAAGAAAAATGTAAATAGTTGAATGTCTGTAGTTTGGGCTCAGGTGCACTTTACTATCATCACACATTATGGAAATGTTGGCTTTAGATCAATCAGCACTAAAATCAAGGCCCTGCACTGCATACAAGGAACACAGCCTACCTGCTTATGGTTTCAGATATTTATTCAGACACTTGTGTAACATCCAATCGCCTTTCATCTGGTGACCTGGAAAACCCTTTTTTGCTTACCAGTTTGTAATGCAGGAGAGGTGTTGCGAAAAACACCCATTTCGCACTGTTTGTCTATCACATGCAGAAATATTGCACAACAGAATAGCGAGTGGTGGAAGATTAGTAAAAGAAAGATCCTCTCTGCCCTGCTTAAAGCGGTAGTAAAAGTAATTTTTTTGACTTTGACCTACAGGTAAGCCTATAATAAGGCTTACCTGTAGGTAAAAAGAATATCTCCTAAACCTGTACGGTTTCGGAGACTCCCCTTGCATGCAGCCGCTGACTTCAGCAGCACATGCGCTCTGAATTTCCCAGCTGAAAGGTCCGGCAGACGCCGGACCTTGCCGGAAAGAAGTCTCCCGCTCACATGCACTGGAGTAATGACATTGCGGCTCTGGCCACTCACAGCGATCGAGCCGCGATACCCAGAAGACACGCTGGACCGAGATCACCTGCCGACGCCTCGTTCTAAGGTAAGTAATTCACAATGAGCTAGTATGCGGTGCATACTAGCTCATTATGCCTTTTGCCTTACTGGTTTAAAAAAAAAATAAAAAAAAAATCTGCGGGTTTACTACCGCTTTAAACCCAAAAACTTCTGTTACCATTAGGAAAAAAAACAAACACACACACACACACACACACAAAAGTGCATCTAATCCTAAAAGCAGGATTCTTGACCTACTGTAAAATCCATTTATTGGGGGTACAGGACAAAATGAAAATGCTAGACAAAGTTATGCTGCTGCCTACAGGAGATTGGACACTGGCTGGCAGGGTGGCAAGTCAGCCAAGTGTATCCTCTCCCACTTTCATCTTGCGGAAAAGCAATAGTAGGAGCAGAGAGGGGATGGGGTGTGGGAGTGACGTCATCGCAGATCCAGCCAATCACAGCGCCGGAGCCCGTGATACTCGGAAGTAACTCCGGGAGGGATGTCGCCGGCCGAAGCCGTGTACGGGGACCGCTACGGGGGCTTAGATCTAAGGTGAGTATTTCAGAATGAGCTAGTACGCTATGCACACTAGCTCATTATGCCTTTGACTTGCAGGTTTCTTTTTTTTGTGGGTTTACAACCACTTTAAAGAGATGTCCAAAAAATACTTCTTTTGAAGCTGGCATAAGATGAGGCCTGAACATTCACTTGGCAGAACTTTAGAAACAAAGTCCAGGTTGCAGCTTTGCAAATCTGTGAAACCCATGCCCGATTCTCAAAAGCTTATGAGGCACCAACTGATCTAGTGGAGTGCACTTTGACTGGAACCCTTTCCTTAAGCCTATAGGCTTGGATAACAAGCAGTATAATCTATCTAAAAATGGTTAACGATGAGCAAAAGAGTCAGAAAGACAATCTGAATGAAGCCATAGCCAAGAGGTAAACTTGAACAACACGCTCCACATCCAGACAATGGAGTGACATTTCCAATGGATGAGTCTCAGCAGGACACAGAGGTGGGAGAACAATGGCCTAGTTGGGCTTCATGCAAACTGGGTGTCACTTTAAAGTGCATGCAAACCCTCACATATACCCAGTGAAGTGAACAGCCTCAGATAATACACAGAGATTAAACAAATCTCCCTACATAAGTATTACATGTATATCTGCTGTCTTCAACTTTATATACTGTTTAGAAAGTGCACGTTCTGTTAGAATTTTCTCTTCCCGATTCACCTATGGGTGTGGATTCATGCCATACATTGTGAGACAGCCGATTAGAGGAAAGGCACACACCACCTCCACATAGGCAGAGACTTGCAGAGCTGTGCTGTGAATAGACTAGCTCTCTGCTAATCTATTCATAGCACCCAGCCCGACACAAAATTCAGCCTGGCTTTATCACAATTGAAGGAGAACTTGTCAGAAGTTATCATGCTGATAACAGAAGAACAGAAGAACAGAAGCCACAGGACTTAGTGCTTTGGAGAGAGATAAGAAAAACACTGCAGATATATGTGCCCAGCTCAAATTTCATGAAATCGGGTTTACATCCACTTTAAAGGTTTTCCTCTGACTTTTTGCTGAGATTTCAGAACAGGAAGTGAAGGGAAATCACTAACAGGACCAGACAGCAAAAGATAAGCCAACATGGGTTTCAACCCTTTCCTACATAAAAAAAAAAAAAAAAAAGAAGAAGGAAGGTTCTGTCAATCAATCATACACTTGAAAGAATAAAATGTTAAAAATAGCCCATCATGCATGCTGGAGATAATGTAAATTCAATGTAGTCTTATCTCACATACTTCTATAATTTCTTTCCAAAAGGAATTAACTCCAGGGCAAGCATTTCAAACAAAATCTCTGAAGTCATATAGGTTTCATGAATTAAAGGAGAGACTTCTCCTGGAATCTAGGAGAGGACTACAGATCGAGAGGAGCTTCTAAAACCTTGGTCTACAGAATCACAACCTCCAGAAAAGGTTCTTTGAAAACACCAGAATACAAATTACTTTATAAACCTTATATAGGCATTACATTTTCAACTTTGATTTAAAATGTAACTTTAATATACACCGATTAGCCATAAAATTAGGACCACCCACAATAGCCTGTCCAGGCATGGACCCCATTAGATCTCTGAAGGTATGCTGTGGTATCTGACACCAAGCCAGTAGTAGCAGATCCTTTAACCGCTTCAGCCCCGGAAGATTTGGCTGCTGAATGACCAAACCATTTTTTTGCGATTCGGCACTCCGACGCTTTAACTGACAAGTGCGTGGTCGTGCGGCGCTGCACCCAAACAAAATTAGCGTTCGTTCCTTTTTTTTCCCCCCACAAATACAGCTTTCTTTTTGGGGTATTTGATCATCTTGCCGGTTTTTATTTTTTGTGCTATAAACAAAATAAGAGCGACAATTTTGAAAAGAAAAAAAAAAAAAAAAAAAACACACAATATTTTGAACTTTTTGCTATAATAAATATCCCCATTTTTTAAAAAAAGCTAAATTTTCTCTCAGTTTAGGCCGATATGTATTCTTCTACATATTCTTGGTAATAGAAAAAAAAAAAAAAAAAAAAAAAAAAAAAAAAAATCGCAATAAATAAAGCGTATATTGATTGGTTTGCACAAAAGTTATAGCGTCTACAAAATAGGGGATTTATAGCATTTTTATTATTATTTTTTTTTTTTTTTTTACTAGTAATGGCAGCGATCTGTGATTTTTAAATCGGGACTGTGACATTATGGCGGACACATTGGACACATTTTTGGGACCATTGGCACTTCTACAGTGATCAGTGCTATAAAAATGCACTTACTGTAAAAATGTCACTGACTGGGAAGGGGTTAACACTAGGGGGCAATCAAGGGGTTAATTGTGTTCCCTCTCTGTGTTCTAACTGAAGGGGGGATGGGACTGTCTAGGGGAGATGATAGATCGCATTCATACTTTGTATGAACAGACGATCAGTCTCTTCTCAGAGAACAGGGATCTGTGCGTTTACACACACAGATCCCGGTTCTCGTGTGTCATGAGCGATCACGGAAGCCCAGCGGTCATCGTGCCCACCGGGCACTCACATTGGCTCCGGGGGGCGCGTGCACGCCCCTAGTGGGCGAAGCAACGTAACCACTCAGCAAGTGGTTAAAAATAGGTTGTAAACCTCCCTGTGCCAATAGGTAAGCCTAGAATAAGGCGTTCCTATTAGGTACTGTAAATATCTCCTAAACGTGCACCGGTCGGGAGATGTTTACTGCGCCGATAAGGTCACCGGCGCATGCGCTCTCTGAAGGAACGGCCACTCATGCCGTTTCTTCAGGAGCATGTGTCGTGACCGACGGCTTCTGCGTGCATGCATGGGAGTAACGTCACGTGGCTCCGGCCAGTCACACAGCCGGAGTGCGCAGCCCCAGAAAGGAAGATGGGCAAAGATGGATGCGGCCTGCAGCGGAGATGACGCAGGCTTCGTTTGCAGGCAAGTGTCACATTATGCCTTGCCTTTACAGGGAAACAAATAATAATTTGACAGCAGTGAGAGCCAATGGAGCCACGCTGCAGTCTCAGACAATCAGGAGGGAGGGTCTCGGGCAGTCGACACTCCTGCAACATCGCTGGATAGTGATGGGCTCAGGTAAGTATTAGGGGGGCTGAGGGGGGTCTGCTGCACACGGAAGATTTTTTATCTTAATGCATAGAATGCAACCACTTTAACAGCTCAAACTTGTTGGGTTTCTCAAACCAACCAACCATTCTTAAATTCATTAAACCAGGCCAACTTCTTCCATTGCTCCATGGTCCACGTCTAATGATCACCTGCCCACTGTACATTTTGGTTGTGGACACAGGTCAATATGGGAACCATGACCGGTCTGCGGCTATGCAGCCACATACACAACAAATTGCAATGCAATGCGTGTTCCCACACCTTTCTATCAGAATCAGCAATAACTTTTTCAGAGACAAAAGCTCTTTTATTAGATCTGACTACTCAGGCCAGCCTTCACTCCCCACGTGAATCAATGATCCTTTATCATCCATGAACCTTAGGCCTCACGCACACTAGCGTTTTTTGGCAAAAGGAGTTTTTTTTCTGCAGCCAATAAACTCTCCAGCATGTTATCCTATGTGTCCGTGCACACATAGGCTGTTATCAGCGTTTTTTGGCAGGAACATTTTTGGGCTGGAAAAAGACCCAGAACCAGTGGGTTTTAAGAGGAGGAGTTTTTCAGATGTAAAAACACTCCAACTCTGATAAACATGACTATTCAATATTTTTGAGCCATATGCTTTTTTGGGGAGTATAGTTTTGAAAGAAAGAAAGAAAGAAAGAAAAAGAAAGAAAGAAAGAAAGAAAGAAAGAAAGAAAGAAAGAAAGAAAGAAAGAAAGAAAGAAAGAAAGAAAGAAAGAAAGAAAGAAAGAAAGAAAGAAAGAAAGATTGTATGTACATATACACACACCATAGTTTGTAGATGCTATAAAAAAACTTTCACACAAATTACAACAACAATTAATATGCACTTATTGGGATTTATTTTTACCAAAGACATGTAGCAGAATACATTTTGGCCTCAATTTTTGAAGAAATTAAAATTTATTAGATGTTTTATAACAAAAGTAAAAAATATTTATTTTTCAAGGAAAAAAAAAAAAAAAAAAAGGTTCAGTGTTTTGCGTCTATATAATAAAACATAAAATAAAAATCCCAGTGGTGATCAATTACCAACAAAAATTCATACCCATTTGTTGTGGAAAAAAAAAAAAAATATTATATAAAATTTTAATTTGCATACAGTGTTGAATAACAGCGCAGCTGCCAGTTAAAGTAGCACAGTGCTGAATAGCAAAGAATGCTCTGGTCATGAAGGGAGTAAAACCTTCCAGAGCGCAAGTGGTTAAGGGAGAAGTACAGCCAAAGCTTGTTTGACCGTACTTCTCCTGTGGATCTTAGGAGTGTAGTTTACTCTGCACTCCTGCGACCCGTTTTTAGAAGATAGGGAGCTGAAGCCAGCTGTCAGCTGCCTTCACAGAGCCAGTCCAGGCTGTGGAAAGATCGTGAAAAGATCGTGACCATATGGTCGGGATCCACCCAGGTGTCTGGACGGGCACCTGGCTCAGTCTCTCAGGCATGTTTGATCGCTCAGTTCAGGCTTAGAGCGGGAATGCTGCATCCACCTAGGAAGGTACGATTTAATAAAAAATAAAAAACCCTATGAACACCCATCGTCAATCACATCACCCAGGGATGCAAGTCAATGTCAGTCAAGATGAATGACAGCCTTCAACCGACATGGAGGGGAAAATAAAAATAAAAGGCCATTCCTGTTGATTACTTGACACTCCACTTCCTCCCGCCACTGAAGTAAACAAAGGGGGAGGCGGGCTCATCAAAACCTGTGCGTTTGTATTTTTTTTATGGTTTACGTTTTTTTGGTGAATGAGTAAGGGTACCATGTATCCCCTACTCATTCACATGGGGGGCAGACCATAATATATTATTGTTAATGGGGCTTCCAGAATCTGATACACCCCCTCCCCCCACAGACCCTTACAACCACTGGGCCAGGGTTGGGGGAAGAGGCCCTCGTCCCATCAAATGGGGACACGGTGCTTTGCTGGTTGTTAGGAGCTAGCACTCACTGGCATCCTAACAACCCACACAAAACGCAGGCAAAAATGCACCAAAAAGCATTTGGTGCAATTTCATTAAAGTCTATGGGATCACAAAATAGGGCTGCATCGCACCAAAGTAGCATAGGTACCGTATTTTCCGGTGTATAAGACTACCTTTTATACTTAAAAAATATCCCCCAAAAATTGTGGGTTGTCCTATACGCGGGGTACCTTTAGTTCATTTGGGCCAAGCGGGCCCAAAATGAACGTTCCTAATCTGTCAGCCTGCTGGATGTGCGGTAATACTGTATGTAGCTTCGGCTACATACAGTATACCGCGCTGAGCCAATCACAGCGCGCAATGTGTTCTATGAATGAATACAAAGCCTGCTCAGATTAGCTTTGAGATCAGAGAGGCGTAGGCTGACAATGTAACAACTTCTGCCAATCCGGATTGGCTTTGAGAGTCAGACATGTATGGGCTGATGATGTTACAGCCTCTGCCAATCCGAGCAGGCTTTATATTCATTAAAAGAAAGAAAAAAAAAAAAAAAACATTGCTTGCCAGGATTGGCTCAGCGCGGTTTACTGTATGTACCTGACGCTACTGTGCATTCAGTATTACCGCACATCCAGCTCCAGATCTCCCCTTTAGGATTTCTGGTGCTCTCATTGGAGGGGATTCACTGGCTATTGTTGCTGCTTACCAATTGTGTGGGACCTGCTTTGAGGTGAGGGTAACGATAAAGTTGGAGGCGAAGGGTCTGTCACCACCGATTTGTGTCTGCTGGTCTTCACTTGTGGAATCATTCTGCTCATCTCTCTGGGACTTTTAGTTCACCAGTTGCCTTTTGGACTTTTATTAATTTAAATATTATTGTTGCTTCGGAAGGGTAGTCTTATGTGGCGTGTATAGCCCAAAACCTATGTTTTCAGTGGAAAATTAGGGGCTCGTCTTATACGGTGGAAAATAAGGTACCTTCCCCAAAGTCACATCTGTGCTGCATTGATATGAGCAGGCACCATAGAGAATAATGCGATTTTCATTGTCACGACATTCTATGCGACTTAAGTTGAATCTGAAATTCCACTAGTGTGAACCAGGGCTTAGACTTTAGAAAACCACTTTAAAAGAATAGATATTAAAATGCTTAAAAAAAAAAAAAAAAAAAAAATTGGTACTTATTCATCATATGTCCAGACAAAAATCAACCATAACTGCAAAGATATCCTTTCACATTTTTCATGTCCTTTGAGAGATTTTATTGGGATCATTCAAATTCCCAATAACAGTTCTTTGCAGACACACAGCTCCCTGCTCTTGGAGTTACATCAAAGAAAGCTTCAACAGCATCCCTTGGGATGTACATGCTTCCCCGGCTAATTTATGACTGGCTGGCAGAAAACAGCAGGGATGGCTTCTATCATATAATAGAAAACATTGGCCTCTCTTTTCACTCTTGATCCCGCTATATGCTTTTAAAAAAATAAAATAATAAAAATTCCACTTTTTGCTCCAAGGAACTTTGCATGCAAGGTTTCCTAGCTGCCTGAAGAATGATATATTAGTTTTAGCTGGGAATGATAGTGGAGACAAATGGCCTAGTTCTGAAGTTGCGGAACAAACTGAACCATCTTGTTGACATTTACTGCACTGCTCAGATTAAATTTGTACACACATACTGCAAAAAAAATAAATAAATGCTCTTCTCCCAATGACACTGATTATGTATTAAAGAGAACCTGTACTGACAAAGTCATCCCTAGAAAAATAGTCAGAAAGCAAAGGCCTTATCACTTGTCAGAATGGCCTGCAGGCTCTTTGCGGCTGATATATTCACCAGGACTAATTTATCATGCCTCAGTCAGCTTTCTCTCTCTCAGTGTAGAGACAGCCACCTTGGTAGCTTTCTGATGTCAGACCTAAACCTATGATGACTGCTAAAATATTGATCAAAAAGGAGGAGGTGAATAGGTGGAGAAAACTCATATGCACAGAGTGAATAAACTAACTCCAGGGAGATGCTTGCATTGAAGGTCCCCAGGTTCAGCTTTCCCTCTAGCAGGCACCCAGAAGAAAAATAAGCAGCAACAGATGAGAGCATAGAGGAGTGCCTGTTGGTTTCTGGACACACCCAGGCAACATAGGTTTATTGGTTTCTCTCCCTCAGTAGCTCCGATACCAATACCTGACAAGGCAGAGGTAGCTGAGCAATTGATCTGCAGTAGAAAAGTATCCCTCCACTGTCAGAACTGGCGTGCAGGCAGCCGCCAAACAACAGCTTCTCTGGAATTCCCAGCTACCAAGCCCCAACCTCCTTGCTACATGTGAATTAATCCTTTGCACATGGGTTATAGTTATACACCCTTACATTTCTAGTAAAATTTAGCATAAAAAAAAAATAAAAAAGACACATGGATTTTGTGTTGACATACTTGCTTAATCGATATTGCAAAGAGTGGACAATGCAGGACAGACACACAGATGTGAGCACAGACATCTTTCCATTTCTAGGGCATAGTGCAAGCCTGACCAAAATTGAATCTGTAGCTCTCCCCAACTTGGCACTATGGGGTTGATTTTCTAAAACTGGAGAGTGCAAAATCTGGTGAAGCTGTGCACGATAGCCAATCAGCTTCTAAATTCAGCTTGTTCAATTAACCGCTTGCCTACCAGCCATCTCATAGACAGCGGCAGGTCGGCTCTCCTGCAAAAAAACCCACTGTAGATATACGTCCAGACTCCAAGCCTGCGATCGCCTAGTACAGATGCAGAATGGGGATCTACCTTTGTAAACAAGGCAGATCCTCATTCTGACTGGAGACACGACAGATCTACTGTTCCCAGCGATCGGGAACAGCGATCTCTGTGTTGTCCCTGCCAGCCCATCCCCCCTACAGTTAGAACACACCTAGGGAACACTGTTAACCCCTTGATCGCCCCCTAGTGTTAACCCCTTCCCTGCCAGTGTCTTTACATTGATCAGTGCTACAAAAATGTACTGATCAATGTAATAATGTCACTGAAAACCAATCAATATACACCTATTGCGATTACGCATGGGCATTTCATACTGTACATGACAGGAGATGTTGAGGCCTTGGGTATGCTATGCAACAGGTGCAAGGGACTGGTCGCAAACCCCCATCTATTTGTCCGATGTCTACACTGCGGGGAGTACATGTTCGCCGTAGAGCAGCCCACCCTGCCACCTTGTGCCTACCGGATGGATTGGGCCACCGGCATCGCCACAGAGGAGATCGCTACATTCGCTCCTACAGCTAGGCCTATGTTCTCCAAATGTGCTACATCAAGTGTTCCTGAGGGAGATGGTGCTGTTACTGCTATCAGAGAACCAACAGTGGACACCACTACTGCTGTCACTTCTACCACTACCCACTTTGCTGCACCTACCCAAAAGAAGGTGGGATATGTGAAAGCCTCCTGCGGCCGTGGTCGAGGCCTACCCCAGAAACGACCCGAACCGGATCCAGAGAAAGTAATTTCTGAGGAATCCACAACCGGAATGGGTGAGAGATCTGGGGAGAATGTACATAAAAGGGACTGTTTGTAGATATGTGCCCGCAGAGGAGTTACGGGATTCTGAGATAGACTCCCTGTCGGATATCTCCGGAGATGATGACCTGTTTGAAACCATGTCTCAGAAGATTCTATGGGCAAATAGCGATGATGTTGCCTCAGCCTTTAATTTGTCTGATTGGATAGCCATGGACTAGGGGAGTACATCACCCTGTGTGGAAACCCCTGCAGTTGCTAGGGAGACTTTGACCAAAAGTACCAGTCTGTTTGGGCCAAAGAAATTACCCATCCATACTATGGTGCACAAATCGCCAACTTCATGTGTGCCCCCTGGATTAGGAAGCACCCAATCTCTGCCGAGGCTTGCACGATCACAACGGTTGCTAAACAAACGGGTGGTCACTGAATATGGACTGGAGTTTCCCTATGTTTCCAGAGAGATCATGCAGGAAATCGAGGGAAACAGAGAGAGCTGGTACCGTGAGGCTGTTTGAGACTACTTAAAAGTGCCGAAACCTTTCAGGAAGACAGGTTGTATGGATGATCGTTTTAACGGATGTCTTCTACATTGGAGCTATGGGAGACACATTTATGCAGATAAAGTGATAGATGATCAAGGCCGGGCAAGGATGATGTTGTGTACTTTATTACCACTGTGGATGCACAAGGAAAAGCTTTGACCTTGCCTGATCCCTGCTTTTATTGGTGATCAGCTACAGTGACTGTTCTGTTAAATGTCAGTTTTTGAAGAAGAAAATCTTTAAGCTATGAGGACTGTGGGGACTATAGCCAGGTAGTGTTAGCTATAGGTAAGCTTTGAGTCAAGATCTTCTACCTGCTCCAGTACCTGCATCAAGGACTTGTGTCACAATGCCTTCTGCCAATAGGTGGTAGAAGTTTGCACAACAAAGGTTGAACTTTTGCATTTAGCTATTACTTAGGGGGGGGGGGGGGGGGGGGGGGGGGGGGAGGGGGGGGGGAAGAGTTTCATCTTCTGGGAGATGAGGCTTTGCTTCCTCTGTTGTATATTGATACGTGTATTTTGTTTGTTTCTTGTGTTTTGTTTCAGGTTCAACTGGATCTTCTATCAAGCTGCTGGAGAGCGGGTGGTCTAGATAGAGAATTAGAGCTGGGGAATTATGTGGCTGTAATTCTTCTGTGTGTGCGCGCGTGTTACTGTTGAATGTACAATTTGTTGTTACTTTACCCTTTTGCCCCCTCCTTATCCAAGTTTTGGATTCAGGTACTTGACTCTCAGGATTGAGAGTCTATTTTTTTAGACGATGTGGACATTGTCTATTGCGGCAGGGGGGAGTATGTAGCGCTAATATTTTATGAGCAGACGCTATAAATAGAAATTTAGGTTTGTCTGAAGCTGTAGTTTAGCGCAGACTGATTATGTTGTAAATTCTGGTTCTGTTCCAGCTTAGCTGGGTTGCGTGGTTTTCCCTTTGGCCAAGGGGTGGCGCCCTCGTAGTCGGCCAAGGTTGGAAATTGCAACAAGCTGGGTGTATTGAGTGCCTCTTTACCCAGAAACAGTCAGTGGGTGTGGTCTACCCACTGTGCTATCTGGGAGAGGGTACTTAAGGGATAGACCCCGTGACAGGGTGTGTTCCAACCTGATGGCCCTCCTGGCCTAAGGTGTGCTGCTGCCTTCTAAATTGTCTCGGGGCCGGCTGGCCCGAGGCTTCGTTACTGAAGAGTAGGCCCAGAAGTCTTGGGGCCTGCCGATCCAGGGGTGGTCCTGCGCTGTCTTTGCCGCGGGAAGAAGCCTAGCGACTGGAGGATCCAGGGGAGGACTTTTCAGAGAGGATCAAGCAACAAGGCTGGTACCTCTAGAAAAGCCTGGAGACTCAGTTGGAGGACGCATTCCGGGTCACATGTCACACAGTACCTCTGGTTCGGCTGAAAGAAACTGGTACTGTGTGATTGTTCTTTGACATTGCAAAAAGTTGCTTGTTACCCAATCCTGTGGCAGAGGATTGTGTAACAGTTCTACTAATTCTTCAAGTCTGTGGCAGAGACTATGACCGAGCATCGCTTCGGCTGCTAGGTCAGTGAGAGAGGCCTATCCGGTGGTTGCTGGATCCAGTTGTGGAGCGGTTATCCTCTGGATCAAGAAGTATACCTGACTCGTAATTAAAAAAGGTACCTGAATTCCCCTAAACCCTCCATACCTCTATTGGAATGTCTTTTGTGAATAAAGCATTGGAAAAAGAGACTGCGTGTCGGAGCTGAAATCTTTAATGGGACCTCTACGACTGACATGGTGGAACAGTGAAGGAACGGTAAGCCCAATCAAATACGAGCAGCTCCTTCGGGGGGGGGGGGTAAGTACTAAAAACGATTATAGATTGAGGCCTATATTGGGATAAGAATAGCCTGATATTAGTGTTTTTGTCTTTTGTTTGATCTTGCAGAAAAAATTAAACAATTTAAAGACCCAGACTTCCTCTGTAAATTCATAGACAGATACAGGGATATGCACAATTTGGTCCCCTTTAAATGAACCTCTTCAGAACCCAGCTAGAAAAAAAATAAATAAAAATTTCTCTTTCTTTATTTTCAAAAACAAATGAGCTGCAAAATACTCACCATGCCTCTCAGCAAATAGCTTGGGTGTCTACTTTCCAAAATGGGGTCATTTGGGGGGGGGGGGGGGGTATGTGCAGTCTTGGCATTTTATGGCCTTCAAAACTGTCATAGGTAGTGAGTGAAATAAAAAAAATAAAAAAAAGCTTACGCCCTTAGAAACCCTGAAGGCGGTGCTTGGTTTTCGGGGCCCCATACGTGGCTAGGTTCCCAAAAAGTCCCACACATATCCCCGTATTCAGGAGAAGCAGCAAAATTTATTTTGGGGTGTAATTCCACATATAACCATGGCATGTGTGAGCAATATATCATTTAGTGAAAACTTTTTTTTTCTGTCATTCTTCAATCACTTGGGACAATTTTTTTTTTAATATTTAATGGGCTCAACGTGCCTCTCAGCAATTTCCTTGGGGTGTCTACTTTCCAAAAGGGGGTCATTGGGGGTGTACTGCCCTGCCATTTTACTTTTCAATCAGTTTTTATTGAATTTCATAACATACAGTAAAGATGCAAATTACACATTGTATGCCGTTAAAATAAATAAACTCAGAATAGCACTTAAATAATGTCAACTCAATTATCAATGAAGTGTTACAGAACAAGATTTACTGTTATTAAAATGCTACAAAACGCAATACATTCAATATAGAAATATAAGATCAATATTGTAACATAAGATCAAATAGAAGTATGTCCTCTAGACACCCCCATGGGGACTACACTGTGTCTAAGAGGAGAACGTTGCCACAATAATAGAACTTATCCAGGAACCTGTGTCCATACTCTAGAACCCAGAGGCAAAAGTGTATATCAATCTGTTAGATATGAGTGTTACAAAAAGTTAGTAATAGTCGACCATTGTTCCCATGATGCCCACTTGGTTTTTTCCTTGGGTAATTTATCCTCACTGGATGCCATCATTAATTCATAACTATAATGTAGGTTTACGGTATCTAAGAGGTGAGTGATAGAGGGAGTTGTATCTGACTTCCATAATCTGGTTATAGTTAACCTAGCTGACAATAGGATATGTGTCGTCACATGACGAAATGAAAAGGGTATGTCTTCAATGGATAAATTCAGGATAGCTAGACCCGGAGACATTGGTATATCTATCTGGGATATATCTTTTAAGAGAAGAAAAACGGTTTTCCAGTATTCCTGTATGAGGGTACAGTCCCAAAATATGTGGAATATGCTTCCTATGTTGGAATTACATCTCCAGCACTTATTAGATAATGTGGGATAGAATGTTGCCAAGCGAGAAGGCGTCAAATACCATCTAAGGGACAATTTTTGTGTGAGTTCCCACAACGCAGAGTTTTCGTGTATTTGTATACACTTCGTGAAGCTTGTTCCCATTGTGATTCTGTATAAGTCGTTGCTAGATCATTTTCCCAGTGTGTATGTGGTGTGGATTTAGTAAATACACGCTTTTGGTTCAGGGTGTTGTATACAAGTGAAATACCCTTCTGTTTAGGAGATTCAAAGTGCCCTGCCATTTTAGAACCTCAAGAAATGAGATAGGCAGTCATAAAACTAAAAGCTATGTAAATTCCAGAAAATGTACCCTAGTTTGTAGACACTATAACTTTTGCGCAAACCAATAAATATACGCTTATTGGCATTTTTTTTTTTTTTTTTTTACCAAAGACATGGGGCTGAATACATTTTGGCCTAAATGTATGACTAAAATTTAGTTTATTGGATTTTTCTTATAACAAAAAGTAGAAAATACATTTTTTTTTTCTTAAAAGTTTTGGTCTTTCTGTTTATATCCCAAAAAATAAAAATCGCAGAGGCAAGCAAAAGTATTCGTCCCCCTTGGCATTTCGTGTTTTGTTGCCTCACAACTTGGAATTAACAGATTGTTTGAGGATTTGCATCATTTAATTTACAGAACACCACAACTTTGAAGATGTTTTTTTTTTTATTATTGTGAAGCAAACAACAAATAGGACAAAATAACAGAAAAAGTAAATAACTAGTGCATAACTATTCGACCCCCTAAAGTCAATAGGCCAGAGCACCTTCCTCCATACATTTTGGGAGTCTCCCACATGCCTTTTCGCAAACTCAAAACGTGCCATATTTAGTTTTTTTGCTGAAAGTAATGGCTTTCTTCTGGCCACTCTGCCATAAAGCCCAACTCCATGGAGTGTACGGCCTATTGTCGTCCTATGTACAGATACTCCAGTCTCTGTGGAACTCTGCAGCTCCTCCAGAGTTACCTTAAGTCTCTGTGCTTCCCTCTGATTAATGCCCTCCTTGCCCGGTCTGAGTTTTGGTGTGCGGCCGGCCGTCTCTTGGCAGGTTTGCTGTTGTGCCATGTTCTTTCCATTTGGTTATAATAGATTTGATGGTGCTCCTAGGGATCATCAAAGATTTGGATATTTTTTTTGATAACCTAACCCTGACGTGTACTTCTCAACAACATTGTCCCTTACTTGTTTGGAGAGTTCCTTGGTCTTCATGGCACTGTTTGGTTAACCACTTCAGCCCCGGACCAATTGGCAGCCAAAGGACCAGGCCCCTTTTTGCGATTCGGCACTGCGTCGCTTTAACTGACAATTGCGCGGTCGTGCGACGTGGCTCCAAAACAAAATTGGCGTCCTTTTTTCCCACAAATAGAGCTTTCTTTTGGTGGTATTTGATCGCCCCTGCGTTTTTTATTTTTTGCGCTATAAACAAAAATAGACCGACAATTTTGAAAACAATGCAATATTTTTTGCTTTTTGCTATAATAAATATCCCCAAAAAATATATAAAAAAAACATTTTTTTTTCCTCAGTTTAGGCCGATACGTATTCTTCTACATATTTTTGGTAAAAAAAAAATAAAAAAAATAAAAAAAAATAAAAAAAAATCGCAATTAGCGATTATTGATTGGTTTGTGCAAAAACTATAGCGTTTACAAAATAGGGGATAGTTTTATAGCATTTTTATTAATATTTTTTTTTTTTACTAGTAATGGCGGCGATCAGCAATTTTTATTGTGACTGCGACAATTATGGCGGACACATCGGACATTTTTGACACATTTTTGGGACCATTGTCATTTATACAGCAATCAATGCTATTTAAATGCATTGATTCCTGTATAAATGACAGTTGTAGTGAAGGGGTTAACCACTAGGGGGAGGGGAGGGGTTATGGGCTGTGACGTGTGTGTTTTTTTTTACATTAGGGGCGGGGCTGACGTCATTGATCGGCTTTCCCGATGACCGGGAACAGCCAATCAATGACAGGCAGAGTAGGAAGCACGGGGAGAGGTTTGTTTACACATACCTCTCCCCATTCTTCAGCTCCGTAACCCGATCGCGGGACACCAGCGGCGATCGGGTCCGCTGGTCCCGCGGCCGGGGTCACGGAGCTCCCGAGCTCCTCTCAAGCGTCTCTTCACCATAGAGAATAAGTTCAGTGCTCGCAACCTTTCCTCATAATGAATATCCTCCAGAACCTTCATTAGCTTTGTTGCCCTTCTTTGAACTCCATTTCCAGTACATCCTTCCTGAGGACTGGTGCCCAGAACTGGACAACATACTCTAGGTGCGGCTGGATCGTTTTTTATCTCTGGAGTTAATCCCCTTTTTAATGCATGCAACAGCATAGCACAGCCTGAGAGAAATAATAATAGGACTTCCTTGCGCTTGTAAACAAATATAGCACAGTCAAAGATTCAAATTAAAGAGGAGAGCTCCCACATATGGATATCTTGCAAAATTACAAGTATAAAAAAAGTCCAGCAGGAAAAACGAGAACCTAAACCCCTTTACAAAATAGACTCAGTACCAAACAGATTGACTCACAACAGCAAGTCAGAGACCAGGACAGAAGACTGCTGCAGGTCTGGTCCTGATAACTCTAAGGGCTCTTTCACACAGGGCGGATCAGTGCTGATCCGCCCCGTGGATATCCGCTTGCTCAGCGGGGATCACCGGAGCGATCTCCGCTGAGCAGGAAGATGACAGGTCCGTCTCTGCACTCCGTGCAGGGACGGACCTGTCAGAGCGCCGCTCTCCCCTATGGGAGATCGGGTGACGACGGACCGTAGAGTCCGTCGTCATCCGATCCGCTCTGCAGACGGATGAAAAAAATAGGGGTTTCCTCCGTCTGCAGAAACGGAGCATAGCGGGCACGGACGAGATCGGGTGTCAGCGGATGCTCATCCGCTGACACCTGCTATCCCATAGGGATACATGTATGTCCGTTTTTCATCCGAAAACGGATGGATGAAAAATGGACATACGGTCCGTCCATGTGAAAGAGCCCTAAAAAGGAATACCTGGACCTCCTACTGGCCTGACCTGAGTATCAGCCATGTGCTAATCGGAACACAGATTAGACACTGCCGACTGCAGGATCTGCGAAGAGAGAACATCAGTATACTAAATAAACTAGGAAACCTGGCTTGTCGGCTAACTGGAATGACTTCCAGGATTTCATTAAATCGACAAAGTAGCAGTTGATAGAAGATCTTTTAACCTGGCAGGAAAAAAATAAAAATAAATAAATAAAAAAAGAAGGAAGGAAACATCCATTCTCCCAAGCACACAAAGCAGAACTGAGCAGGTATTAGGTGGTAGAGGTTATAGCCTAAGGCGGGGGTTTAGCAACCAGTAGATCACAGACATGTGACCGGTAGATCGCGATCTGGGCTTGCTGACCTGCCATTCCAGAGAATCAAACAGAGTGCAATGCAGAGTGACTACTGTAAAGTTGGAGCAAGACCTGCATAAGCCAAGCAGTTGAAAAACCTTTTCTGAACGCTGGAAACGGATGGTGAAAAATGTCAGCTTTACAGCTTTTACATACAGCTTTATGCGCGTTTAGCAGCAGTTATGAGCATGAGGTTAAAAGCGTTTTTTAAAAAGATAACCTCAGGAGACCCTCCCAAATGCATCAAAAACAAGTAAATTATCAACTTTTTCAGCCATTCTGCTAGAGAAGAGAGAGCAGTGTGCTAGGCTGTGTCTAAGGGTGGGTTAAAAACACACACAAAACCCCACCCCTTCAACACACCCACCACCCGCCATGTAATAGCAAGGCAGAATCTGACAATTACATTCTCCCTTGGCGCTTAGCAAATAGTCTGATACTGCCTCTGACGATCCGTGCATGCGCCATGTTGATCAGCTGGCATGACATCAACACATCAGCTAGAGTGAGGGCATTTCTCGATAGAACACCGATGCCTGCACCCGGAGCCAATGGATGGGTCGGCTTTGGGTAGGTTGCCCGTCAAAGCCGAGTACCTCAAAGTGACAAAGTGGATGACAGTGGTTTTTATTTTACAAAAAATAAAAAAAATACAGAAAATGCTGCCCTACGCTCCCTTAGCTTAGCCTAAAATATCACCTGATCTCCAGTTACCAATCATTACTGCACACAGTCTATTATTTTCAATCACCATCAAGATAAAAGAATTAAAAAAACATGGCTGCCATCGTGCTCCTAGATAATTACAAACTATATACAGAAGCTAGACTTGCATTACAGTACTTTAGATCACCCTAATAGGATTAATGTGATCTCTTTCACATGTACAGCTAAAATCCTTAAAAGGCCATAGTTCTCCTTTAATACAGTATAATAAATGTAGGAGGGTAGAGGTGGGAGGCCACATTGAAAGCACACGTGTAATTTTACCTAAGTTTAAACATGCATTATACCATAGTGAACAGTTTAAATGAAATGCATTTTTGCTTTTACCTTTGTAAAAGTTGATAAAAGTTCAAAAATAAAATATTAACACCTTATCTGTCCAGGTTCTGGCAGTTTTGTGTATTATATGTATGAAATTGTTATTTTCATTACAGTTGTTTTTTTTTATTTGCTTACTTTAAAATAAATAATATTTGACTGCAAATGAATATATTTGGATGATTTATGCATTTAATCCAAACAGATTTTGTCTGATCAAAGTCACACTGTTGCTGGCTCTTAACTGCTTTGAGACTGGCTCCTACTACTTCTAGAGATGGACACTCCCAATTCTATACGTGGTGCTCATCGCCAACTTATCCGCCCATGCTAACAAGATGCCAGGATTTGGTTACTGTGTATGCACTTTTGGCAAAGGAATTTGTTTCCTGATCTTCTTTGTGCACATATTCATATTGTTTAAAATTGTGGCTCCTTCGTCCTTGCTAGAAGGGGAGGAAAGACTTATCCTGACATAGAGCCAGTGTTTCTCTACTCATTCTCCTAGAATGGTTAAGAGTTCAAGAAGCGATTAAAGAAAAAACGTACCATATGGCCACAAATAAAGCTTACTTATCACCCTCAGTATACAGATTATCCTGGAGGCCATCAACATCACTTTTCTAAAACTGATATAAAGGCAGTCCCCGGGTTATAAAGAAGATAGGGTCTGTATGTTTGTTTACCCACAAAAAAAAAATAAAAAAAAATGTATGTATGTATGTATGTATTACCTCTTAAGAAGTACAAAAGGTGTACTTCTGGGCCACGGAGAAGTACGTCATTACCTCTTCTGCGGCAAACCCTCCTTCTCCTCCGCTACCTTCTGGGACCTGTGTGTGTCCTAGAAGACGAGGTGGCCATTCAGAAAGTGCCATGCGACTTGTGCATGCGCAGTAGGAAACCTGCTGTGAAGCCTGAAGGTTTCCCTTAGTTGTAATGGCGGCGCTTGCACCCGACCCGGTGAACGAATCGGCCTCGGGGGCCAACATTACGGGGTCCCTGGACAGGTAAGTGTCCTTATTAAAAGTCAGCAGCTACAGTACTTGGAGCTGCTGACTTTTAATAAAAACTTGGAGGCTGAAACTCCACTTTAACGACCATTGCAAAATTAATGTTAGAAAAAAAATCATCTACAAATATATATTGAACAAAGGGATGTTTTTAAAAGTATATAATTGAAAAAAAAAAAAAAAAATACTTGATGACCTTTAGCCTGGAAGGACAGCTTGAACAAATGAAAAGGTTGTGGCTCTATATATCTAGAAGCAAAGATGCAGCTAATCAATGGGGTTGATTTACTAAAGGCAAATGTAGAGGAGAGATGGCTGCAGTTAAACAGATACAATTTATGTAGGAGGATTTGTTTCATCTCTGTGTATCATGGGATGCTAGTCACTTTACTTGATATATGTGAGGATTTCTAGCCACTTTATTTGACCACATGTTAAGGCATGACACAATGGTAACAAGCATTAGCCTAAGTTCATGTGCAATCTGTACCAGTGGCAGAGCAGTGACTTGCAGGCAATTCTACCTTCTGCTGAATGCCAGGTTTTTTGTTTTTTTCCCCCCCAGAACTGGGATTTTGAATGGGATTACCTTGCCCCAAATGTGAGCCAATTGCAGTTGCATTGCGGTCCCATAGATTTCAATGGGCAAGTTTGACAGAAGCTGTCACACTCGACAAGCCCCTTCTTACTGCATGTTATCTTTAAAAAAGAGTCCTTCAAACTGTGCCTCAACCACCAGTTTTTACCACCCTCTTGCTGCCTGTGTAAATGAGGCCTTAATGCAAGCGGAGAAGTGTGAATCCAGGCTAAAATGATATTCAGTTAGGCAGGCTTCACACTGGGGCGGTGCGGGCGGCGACGGTAAAGCAGCGCTATATTTAGCGCTGTTTTACCCGCGGTATGCGGCCGCTAGCGGGGTGGTTTTAACCCCCGCTAGCGGCCGAAAAAGGGTTAAAAACCTCTGCAAAGCGCTGCTGCAGTGGCGCTTTGCCGGCTCTATCCCCGCGGTCTCCCATTGATTTCAATGGGTAGGAGCGGTATAGGAGCGGTGAATACACCGCTCCAAAGATGCAGCTAGCAGGACTTTTTTTACCGTCCTGCTAGCGCACCGCTCCAGTGTGAAAGCCCTCAGGACAGCTGTTGTTTCGGGTCGGTTTGCAGGCGCTATTTTTAGCGCAATAGTGCCTGCAAACCGCCCCAGTGTGAAAGCAGCCTTAGGCTACTTTCACACTGGAGCGGTGGGGGCGCTGGCGGTAAAGCGGCGCTATATTTAGCGCCGCTTTACCGGGGTTTTAGCAGCACATTTCGGCCGCTAGCGGGGTGGTTTTTCCCCCCCCGCAAGCGGCCGAAAAAGGGTCAATACCGCCCGCAAACTGCCGCTGCAGCGGCGTTTTGCGGGCGGGTTCGGAGCGCTGCCCCATTGTTTCCAATGGGAACGGGCACTATAGGAGCGGTAAATATACCGCTCCTATAGCGAGCCAAAGATGCGGCTTGCAGGACATTTTCCAGCGTCCTGCAAGCGCACCGCTTCAGTGTGAAAGCCCTCGGGCTTTTACACTGAAGACACAGCAACAGCTGTTTCGGGTCGGTTTGCAGGCGCTATTTTTAGCGCAATAGCGCCTGCAAACCGCCCCAGTGTGAAAGGGGCCTTAGGGTTGCTCTTACTGCAAAGTATAAAGCATTGACAAGCTAAGAAGGTACCCGCTTCTGGGCTCCCGCCCATCTACAGGCAAAAAAAAAAAGTTTTTCCATGCAGCGAGGCTGTGCCTGCACTGCATGGGTTAACTGCTCATTTTTTCTCTATGGGAGAGAAAAAAGGAGTAGGAGCAGATTTACTTACCTAATCCTCTGATCCTCCCAGCACAAGATCATCCGGCCCCCCTGCACTCCAGCGGTCTTAAATTGTGGACAGTTCCTGACGCCATCAAGCCTAGATTAGAGCAGACTCCATAGACCAGAACAGTCCACCGCTGGACAGCGGGAGAGTGACGTTTTCCAGTGGAACGAATGATCGGGTGAGTATAAGCTTTTGCCTCACCCAAAACAAAAGGAGCAGCTGACCTGTGCAGTGTGGGTACAGCCAACTGCATGGAAAAACTTATTTTTGCCTCAATAAATCAAAACACTAAAATTCACTTTTATTAAAAAAAAAAAAAAAAAAAAAAAAAAAAAAAAAAAAATAATAATAATTATAATATGCATTTTATAATTTATAGTAGGTATTGTGGTATTGGCAAGCGCGGTTTGCACAAATCTATCAAATACATTATGCCTAACTAGAAGTACAATGCATTTCCTATATCTCTTTCTTTGTTTACTCTCTCAAATCCAAACTATTTTCTGCTATATTCAGACTTCCTGTTCTAGAGTGGCTACATTTGTTCCCCTATGCCTCTTTTGTGTATGTGAATGTAGCCACTCTCTCCTGCTTGCGCCCGAGATGAACAGACATCTTCATGCATACACACTCAACTTTACTGGAGTACACAGAGTGGAGCATGTGACCGGAAATAACAGGACTGCTCACTCTACACTAGTAGCTGTGAGGTGCATCAGTGGAGGAGAAGGAGCACTCACAGGACAAAAAAAAAAACCCTGAAAAGCAAGAGACTTTATTAAAGTAAAAAAAAAAAAAAAAACACAGAGCCATGGTATACTTAATATTTTAAAATGACTGGTGTAAAAAAAAAAAAAAAAAAAAAAAACAACAATAATAATAATATGAAATGAAATAGTAGTAGTGTTACTTTTGAGTTTAGTGGAACTATTGCTTTGCCCTTAGTGGCCAAAGGTTAAGATTTCTTGTAGGTTTGTACTTCAAAGTCAACTTGGAAAAACCGAAAATTAAAAAAAGAAGGACAGACATTAGTTCTTGTGCATTGTATTGTATACTGCCTGCACAAATCTTACAAATTCCAGAAGCCATCTACCCAAAAGAGCCAGCAACAATGTGGCTTTGACCTGAAATATATGCAAAATATGAAAAAAATATACATACATTTTGAAAGACCTTGCACAAACAAAAAAGTTAGTTCATCTACCCTGATGCCCAAGTGACTGCTCAAAAAGGATAATGACTAGAGACTCAAAAAGCGATTTTGCAAGGTTTAGCACGGTTTATCAAAATACACGTACGAAAACCTCAAAATGTTCCCACTAATGAATATAAGGGTTCCATGTATGATGATAAATCTTGCAAGGAGTGCATTTACAAACTTTAAAAGTGGAACTAAAGCCACAAATACCTCCCCACAAAAGATCAGATGTCTACAAGGTCCCTCGCCAGCATCCCCCCCCCCCCCCCAGATTCTTCCAGGTACCAAATTAACTAAAAAGTGTGCATGTGCATGCACAGAAGTTTATTCATCCCAACCCCCAGGCACCATTAGGAAAATGTGCCCTGAGCTGTGCAAAGACAACCGAACACAGAAGAGACACAGCCTGCCTACTTGCAGTTTGCTGCTTTGTACCTTTAGTTCCGTTTTAGGCAAGGTTAGGATAACAGAATCTGCAATGCCTTAGTCTCTCAGAACCTGGATTTCAAAACAGCCTGACTGTCAAAAGCCAGCAACAGAGAAGGGTGGAAAAAATAAATAAAAATCGGTTCTTGACTTGACAGATCTGGCCTATCTGGCTGAGGCCCCAAAGCGACGGCTAAAAGACAAACAAGTTGTTCATACCACATTCTGCAAAGCCAGCCTAGATCTCATTTGAAGTCCTCCAATGCCCCCAGTGAGTCCAAGGTGAGCAAGGTTTGTTCACGCAGCAGCCAATCACCCAGATATCCGATGACTGGAATACCTCAGAAACAAAAAAAGCCCAGAACTGGTGCGAAGTAAAGGGCCACAAACCTGAGCTCTTGGACAGCCAAGGGCGTTTTGAAGGCCACGAAACTTGAGTGAATATTTGTGGGTTTGGAAACATGAACCTGACTTGGAGGCACAACAAGAAAGCTTTGATGAAGATTAGGAAAGGATTTACAAGCATTGTTGGAGTCTTCTTTTTGCATAATTGGGGTAAGTGAGTACTATTACCACCTGTTGCATTTTTTTTAACGATTTTATTCAGCAACAGGCGGAAAAAAAAAACTCTCAATAAGCCTGGGTTCACACCATTGTGCATTGGATGTGGTTTCCCTGCATCCAAGTCGCAATAGCAGGAGATTTTGACCGGCTCTCTATGGAGCCGGTTCACATATCTTCGCAGCGGGTCCAATACGATTTGCACAAAAACGCTGTGCATCTTTTGGTCCATTTCATGTCCGAATTCAGCTGAAAATTTGGGCTAAAATCAGACCTTAAAAAAAAAAAAAAAAAAAAAAAAAAAAAAAAAACAGTGAACCAGGACGCACCAGACCCCTGCTGTGAGCTGCATGCGGTTCATATGTGAACCCAGCCTAAAAGGTAAATCGCAACAAGACCTTTCCAAACTGTTGCTCCACTGACCACCACTTAAGCTAGATGGCTCTGCAGATCTGGACAGAAGAAAGGGATGAGAGAGACAGAACGTTGCTAGCATCCAACACAATTGCACATAAAATCTGACGTGACAGTCATCTGTTTAATGCAAATAAAAAAGTGAGGACCAACACCAGCAGCCATCTGATCCCTGCTTATCAATTTAGAGAAGTTAGGCCTCCTTTACATGGGTGCCTCCACTAAGAAAAAACTGCTTGCTCAGTGGGGGGGGATCCCTCCGCTGAGCAGGAGAATGACAGGTCCGTGTCCGCCCCGCTATTCAGAGTGGACACGGACACAGTCCCGCTCTCTCTATGGGGCAATCGGATGGAAAAAGACCACCTGTCCATTTCCATCTTATCAGCCGGACGGATAGGGAATAGGACCACCATCCCTCTGTTTTTGGCAGACATGATCGGATGGCAGGTGTCAGCGGACATGCTGACATATGCCACTCCATAGAAGAGACCGGAGGGTCCGATTAGGTCCGCCTGAAAAACTGACAGGCAGACCAGATCAGACAGCCTGTGTGAAAGGGGCCCTCGCAGGAAATGGTAAAAAAAATAGTAGATGAAAAAAGGAGAAACCTTGGCAGAATGTTTGGGTTTATGAGGACCGAGGCAGAACACCCTGTAGGTGAAGCAACTATAAATTGTGAATGGAACACACTGCGTTAATAATAAATGAAACAGTTTCCTTCTGTGTCGGTGAAATAACCGCCAAGTGAAATTCAGCTGGTGTGGTTTCCTCCTCCGGAGAACAGAGAGACTCAGTGTCCAACAACTTATCCTCTCGAGGATCCCCAACAGAATTGGAGACATCAGGTATATCGTGTCAAAGGCCTCGTACACACGATCGGATTTTCCGCAGACAAAACCTCAGACTTTTGTCCGAAGGCGTGTGCCTGGATTTTGTCTTGCATACAAACGTCAAGGAATTGTTGGCCAACAAACACAAATGTAGTGACGTACTACGTGGTTTTTCAGCTCTTTAGCGCCACCCTTTGGGCTCCTTCTGCTTATTTCATGTTAGTAGAAGTTTGGTGAGTGTTCATTTAAGGCTTTTCATTTCGTGCTTTTCAGTTCGTTTCTGAACGCCCGTTTGTCAACCAGACATGTTGGCTATATTTTTGGATGCATAGAATGTACTTTTTGGTTAAAGTTCTATTGGCAGATAGCATGCCTAATGTTATTTTTGTTTTCTTTTTTTAATGCACAATAAAAAGAAAAAAAGTGGAGAATACTTGGCTATGTGTTTTACTTCAAATGACAGTTTGGGAGTAGGCAGTTACATTTAAAAAAAAAAAAAATACAATGTAAAACTGACAAGGGACAGCAACATAGTTGTATATTTGATCTTAAAAACTATGGGATAATGGTGTTGTGGCAACTTGCCCAAAGAAAGAAAAAATAAATAAATAAATAAAAAAGCATATTATTTTCGACATCACAAAAAAAAAAATCTTTTGAAAATTCGTTTGCAATAACTCCATCAGTATCACCAGCTTCATTATTATCCCATTAAAAAAAGAAGAGAATGTGCGCTGCATTTCGAGATTTCATAATTTGCCACGTCACAAATGTTAATTCTCCATTACGAACGCTAGTTGACAAGATTGACCGCTTCTGGCTCGTCCTTGCTTCCGAGCATGTGCGTATGTACTTCGGACTTTTGTCCGACGGATTTGTGTGCACGCGTTTGGAAAATCCGACAGACATTTGCCCGCAGAAAATTTTGAAACCTGCCATCCAACACTCGTCAGTGGAAAATCCGACAACAATTGTCCGATGGAACGCACAAACGGTCATATTTTTCGCCAACAGCCTGTCATCACACATTTCCCCTCTGAAAATACGATTGTGTGTATGTGGCTTAAGGGGATGTGAATTTTGAACTTTTTACACAGGATGTGCCTGTCTCAGGCTAGTGCATGATATGTAAATCACCTGTCACTCACAGCAAGGGGGCGTTTTTGACAAAGTTTTCAAGACTTTGTCAAGATTTCTCTAACTGAACAATAAAAGAGGATTGCTCAGGCCACGAGTAAATCTATGTGGCAAGACTGGGCTCAAATGAAAGGAAATCATATTCTCTACATTATGACATCAAAAGAAAAAAATATTTGGGTTTACATCCACTTTAAATGACAGCTAAAGCCTTGCATAACAAAAAAAAAAAACCTCACCCTTAGTAATTCAAGAAGGATCATCTGAGAAAAGAAGAGGGCATTCAGAAAAGGCTCTTGAAGCAGGCCGTTCCAATTGGGACTTGTGAGAATTAAAAACAGCACACTCTTTGCCCGAACTTAGCCCAGTCTTGCAGAAAGTGCAAGCCTGGTTTTCACAGGGTGACCTCCCTTTCATTTAGAGCTAGACCTCATCTAAAAACTAAATAGGCGTACACCTTAAAGTGATTGTAAAGTCTACAGGCTTGGAAATAGCAGAACCAACCAAAATCAGGTGATCAGCTTTCTAGCGAAGTACAAATAACCTGGACACCACAATATAAAATACCTTTCAGATACACTTCAGCATCAATTGCACCCAGCAAGCACACCAGCTGATCAAGAGGTATAGGTATTTGGACTAGATCAGAAATAACCTGCACTAGAGCTCCGCCCAGTATCGGGCAAGCTTCAAGCAGCGCCATATCATATGTATAAAGTCCCCCCTGACCATCGAGCACTTTGGACATAAGGGAGAATCCCTTCAGTCCCAATCATATAGCCTTTCAGGGGTGCGATAAACTCACAATTATTTATCTTGCACAGAGCCTATGTGCAGCTGACACGATACAGCAGGGAGCGCCTCTAGGGCCATATTCCATTGATCCCCATCTATGGCTCCGATATCAGTGACCCAACAAGCTCTACTTTTTAACAGTGTGCGATCTTGAATTGAAGACAACAAAACAGAGTAGGCCCTCAATATTAGACCCCTGCAAGTGGTAGCTTGCAGAATTTCCCGTAGTAGCAAAGAGCTAGATATAGCTAAGGAGAGCGTTTGTGTCTGCATCTTTATTGCATGTCGGAGTTGAAGATATTGACAAAATTGTTTATGTTGTAGCACACAGCTTATCAAACAACTTCAGAGTACTGCCATTATACAGTTGGCGAAAGAACCTGGAGAGCAGTTTAAATTACAACCTTACAGTCATTGAGGGACTGCGAACTGTCATCCACCAGCAAGCCAGTTCAATTAACATAAACAAGCCAGTGTGTTGGCAGGGATGCTGTTCATTGTCTAAGGCTTCATGTACACGGGACGTTTTTACAACCTCTCCTGAACGATTTAACTTGACAGATAGTAACCCACATTTAAAACGTCCGTTTGTTTTGTTTTTTTAAATGGGCAAAAACGCCCATTAACGAAACGCGCCTAAATGCCAGAACCGCGTTAAGCGTCTGAACCAATTTTTTTTGCTTTCGAAGAAACGATGTTAAACGCAACTACCTAAAAACGGCAATAAACGAGACTGTGCAAATGGTAACATAGGAGAACACTGAATGAGTTCAGGGGCAGTTGAAAAAAGCATCCAACTGCCTCTGAGCGTACGTTTAGCAGCATCCCGTGGACATGGGGCCTTATGGTGCCGGCAAAAACTAGACAGAAAACTTGTGCAAGTTGTGATTTCTTTTAAGGAAGACTTCTTCCTCATTTTTAGAAATCTAGTACATCCAACCACAGCTTTAAAGCCACAAAAAAATAGGGTAGTGATAAAAAAAAATAAAAAAATAAAAAAGGAAACATTTTCTCTATCAGAGGGGGAAAAAAAAAAAAATGAAAGATACTACCCACCACACACAAACACTATCCCCATGCTGAACGATCTGCTGGATGCTGAGCTCGAGGGGGGCGGTCCTTTCTACACACATAATAGGGATCTCTCCAGCTCAGCTTCTCTGTACCAAGAGCTGCTGGATGTAAGACCCCTTTCACACTGGAGATGCTTTTCAGGTGTTTTGGCGCTAAAAATAGCGCCTGGCACCGAATCCGCACCAAAATAAGAATACGTTTTTGTTTTGGGGTTTAGGCTTCACAGTTGTGTCACTTGCAATCCATGGGTAAGAAATGCTGCTAAATTTCTTGTTAAAAAAAAAAAAAAAAGAAATGCTGCTAAAAAAGTCCCAGACCTTTTAAAAAAGTATTTTTAAAAATTGCACTGCATGGTATGGTGCTGCAGCTCCATGTCGTTTTGTGCCCACGAAAAGGCAGGCATTCTGCTGATGCGTATAGATGCCATTAAGAATTAATGGCACCTTTGCGTGTCTGCTAAAGAGCAGCAAGTTTCACCTATGGGTCTAGAACAGGGAGAAGAATCATCGTCTTGGGCCACACATAAAATGCACTAACAATAATCCTTATTATGAGGATGAGCAGAAAACTTGGGCAGATCACAAGTAACCATCACCGATATAGATAATGTACCCGAGTAATAAAACCTTATTTTTATTGTAATATTTTTTTATCATAAAAGTAAAGGTGGGCAACATAAAACTAGTGTGCTATTTGACATAGTTTATTAAAAACAAAACGCATCAATATCTAGGTGAATGAATGTAGTAGCAATTCTCAATGAATTCTTAAAGCAGTGGGCCAGCTGCTTTTTTTTAAAGTCAGCAGCTACAAACACTGTAGCTGCTGACTTTTAATAAGCACACTTACCTGTCCAGGGTGCCCGCGATGTTGGCCACCCGAGGCCGACCCGTCCCTCGTCGCCGCCATTCGAACTAAGGGAAACAGGCAGTGGAGCCTTGCAACTTCACTGCCCATTTCCTACTGCGAGTCGCGCAGTGCTTTGTGAATGACCGGCTGTGTCCTGGGACACACACAGTTCCCAGAACACAGCGCGCCCCATTCCCCAGAAGACAACGTGAGGAGAAGACTGAAGATCACTGCAGTGTAGGAAGTGGCAGATTAGGACGATCTGCCTAGCAACAGCAATTTCTGGTAAGTAAAAAAAATATATATTTTTTTCAGATTTTTAGGAACATTTCTATGTAATTTTTTTTTTTTAGGGTGGCCCTCCGCTTTAAGGTGCGCATCAGATATGTTGGTTCCAATTGTGCCCATCCTTGAAAATAGCTGTCCATAAATATGGGAGCTGCCGAAAACTAATGACATGAATAAAAGGTGTGATTGTGAAGACTAGGATACTTTACTTTGGGAAGATAAAACATAAAAGTCATGGACTTCTCCAGAGCTTCTCCCATTCTCTGGAACTCTCTACCTCAGTCTGTCCGGCTATCTCCTATTCTTGCTACCTTTAGGCGATCCCTGAAAACTCATCTCTTCAGGAAGCCTATCCAACCAACTGAACTTTTATCACTTGAATTAGTTCATCCCCCACAGTTATAAACTTTTGTATCACTTGCCCCACCCTATTAGATTATAAGCACTTATGAGCAGGGCCCCCTCTTGTATATTATTGTATTGTAACGGTCTTGTCTCCCTTTATATTGTGAAGTGCTGCGCAAACTGTTGGCACAATATACTTTTGGTCAAGTACTCACCGATACCTTTGTGGTGAGATTTGAGCCACTACAAAATGAAGGGGCTCAAATCGCACTGCAAAAAACTCACATTTGATTTGTCCAAATCACATGCAGTTTCCTGCACTGCTCCTGTGTGAACCCAGGCTGAAGTCACAATGACAAGCCTGGGGTCACACGGGAACGGTGTGGGGAAAAAAAAAAAACACATGAGATTCTTTGCAGTGTGATTTGAGCCCATTAAATACAAAATGTATGGTATCAAAATCGCACTGCAAAGGTATCAGAGCATCTCTTAGACTGTAAGCTCCAACGAGCAGGGCCCTCCGATTCCTACTGTAATAGTTACATCGTTTGGCAGAAAAAAAAAAAAAAAGCAAGTCTGTCTAGTTCAAAAGAAAAAAAAAAATCCTATATCTACAGTTGATTCAGGAGGAAGGTCAAAAAAAAAAAAAAAAAAAAAATACAAAAAAAAAAAAAAAAAGCACAACAGCAAAGCATTATCCAATTTGCTACAGCAGGAGAAAAGAAAAACCTTCCTGATCCCCCCCGAGAGTAAATCAGATATTCCCTGGGTCAACTTTACCTATAAATGTTAGTATCTAGTTATGTACATTTAGGAAAGAATCCAGGCCTTTTTTAAAGCAATCTACTGAGCTGGACAGAACCACCTCTGCAGGGAGTCTATTCCACATTTTCACAGCTCTTACTGTGAGGAAACCTTTCCGTATTTGGAGATGAAATCTCTTTTCCTTTAACCACTTCCCATCCCGTGTATGTGCCTGGCAGCCGTGATGTCCGCCGGGCACCCGCAATTGCTGGTCACAGAGCAGGAACGTGGACCTATGTGTAAACACACAGATCCATGTCTTGTCAGGGGAGAGGAGACCAATTGTGTGTCCCTAGTATGTAGGAACACTATCTCTCTCTCTTAGAAAACACCTAGGGAACACATTTAACCCCTTGATCACCCCCTAGTGTTAACCCCTTCCCTGCCAGTGACATTTATAGCACTGATCGCTATATAAAAATTGTCAATGGTCCCAAGTGTAAAAAAAAAAAAAAAAAAAAAAAAAAAAAAAAAAAAAAACGCAAATCGCTGCCATTACTAGTAAAAAATAAAAAAAAAAGTCATAATAAAAATGGCAAAAACATATCCCCTATTTTGTAGATGCTATAACTTTTGCGCAAACCAATCAATTTACGCTTATTGCGATTTTTTTTTAACAAAAATATGTTGAAGAATACATATATCGGCCTAAATTGAGAAAGAATTTTGTTTTTGTGTTTTTTAAATTGGGGATATTTATTATAGCAAAAATTGTGTTTTTTTTTTTTTTCAAAATTTGTCGCTCTTTTTTTGTTTATAGCACAAAAAATAACAGCAGAGGTGATAAAATACCACCAAAAGAAAGCTCTATTTGTGAGGGGAAAAAAAAATTATAAAATTTCATATGGGTACAGCGTTGTATGACCGCGCAATTGTCATCCAAAATGTTACAGCACTGAAAGCTGAAAATTGGCCTGGGCAGGAAGGGTGTGAAAATGCCCTGTATTGAAGTGGTTAAACGTAAAGAGAGCCCCCTTGTCCTCTGTGATAACCTTAAAGTGAATAACTCAACACCAAGTTCACTATATGGACCACTTATGTATTTGTACATGGTGATCATATCCCCTCTTCTCAAGAGAGAATACATTCCAGTTCCTCTACACTTTCCTTATAGCTGAGCTCCTCCATGCCCCTTATCAGTTTGGTTGCACTTTCTCCAGTTCCCCCGATACCCTTTTTGTGAACTGGTAATAAAAAAATTGTATTGTATTGTAATTGTACTGTCTGCATTTATGTTGTAAAGAACTGCGTAAATTGTTGGCGCTATATGAGCCTACGTTCACTTTGGCCGATTTGGCATGCAACCGGCAGCTACTGCAGGCGACTTTGCGGCACCGCGCTGATTTCCAAAAGTAGTTCCAGTACTACTTTTGGCGACGTCGGGGGCGATTTTAAATAGACTTCTTTGCAGGAACCCGCACAGATGTCTGTTAAATCTCCCCGGAAGTCAGACTGCATTGCTGGTTTGAAATTGTGCGAGTTTCAGCTAAACTTGCAGGTTTTCTAACCCGCATCAGTTAAAACCTAGGCTAAATCCTGTATAATAATATTATTATTCACGAGTACTCATGCAGATGCTTAGTATTGGCACTAATACTGGTACAACCCTGATAATAAAAAATATATTATTTTTTTTTTTATCAGGGTTGTACCAGTATTGGTGCCGATACCAAGCATCTGCGCGAGTACTCGTGAATATTATTATGCCAAAAATAAATAAAAAAAGTGTCTTCGCCAAGTGTAAACGCATTTAAAAAAAAAAATAAAATAAAAATATAGAGATATACCCATCTCTCTCTCTCAACATTGTAAAGTAAGTACGTTTACAATTTTGTGCTGGGCCGTATTCATACCAGTCTTGGGCCACAGGTTGGACACCCCTGGAATACAACAAACAATGCCGAGCCAGGAAACCAGCAATCTGCGTGTACTGGACGCTGTCTAACTTTGGCATTCCTGAACGCTGACGGTCAATTCCCATTTCCACCAGATCACCTTTTACAAAACAGGTTTAAACTCGAATATCTAATTAATCAGAAGGCCACCATCTTAGTTGTCACATCTGGTATTGAATTCCTAAATTGCAGACTCTCCATAGAAAAGTTTCCAGGTCACACCAAGGCCTAGTCCCACCACCAGAGTCCATGATTTCTGCACTGAAGCCACTACAGACCCGGAGGAGGGCAATGATAGTGAAGAGGACAGATTTGGATCGATCAGTCTATGACATCTGAGCTGTCAGCAGAGATCCCAGCCTGGACATCTGTACCCACACAATGACCACAATCCTGATCCTCAACAATAATCACACTCTGTGTTTTCTAGTCACACTGATATCTGGATAGGGATCTAAGTAGGGACACAACAAAGCAGCCTGCTTAAATTCCCCCCAACTGGACAGAACACACACATAGACACAGTGTAGACTTCTGATCTGTAGCAGCTGATAACGAGGCCACTGATAATTCATCAGCACAATCATGATTGAGGATCAATAGCTGCACTTGTGTCTTTGTATTATTTACATGTGCCTGTATACAAAATGTGTGTGTGTGTGCCTCCCCCGGTACCACCTCCTCCGCTCCTCCCCTCAAACCCCCCCTCCACCATCCGCACCCCGCCCCTCTTGGCCCGGTACCTGCTTGTCCGGTTCCCGCCCCTCGCCCTCCACCTTGTCTCCGCCTCATGTCTCCACCGATGCCGCTCTTTATTCCGTTATTCGCAGTACACTCGGCCTGTCACCCGGTTGTTACCGCACAAGTCTCCGCCCCCCCGGCTCGCTATTCTGTGTTCCCATAGGCTCCCGCCGCCGGCGCCTGTCCCCTCCGCCACGTGTGATTGGAGGAGACGGCCGCCGGTCAAAGCGTCACCTCCTCCTTCCTCCACGTTCGGCACACGCAGGCCGTGCTCCGGGTATTATTTCGGATTTACGCAAAGTGCGTAAAAGAAGTGGCGGGCATCCCTTCGGGGAGCGTATCCGTGTTCGTGAATACGGACGGCTGTGGAAAGTGTGGTTGAGCCGCAAAAGGGTAAATAAGGATGCTGGAGACAAAGGACTCTTAAAGGCGCAGACTGCTTGTTCGGCTGTTCTAGTTTGGCGTTCAAATTTGTTTGTTCACCTCTTGTGAAAAGATTTGAGGTATGGAGAAGAGCCTGACACTAAAGTGGCCAGTCGAGTTTGGTTACTTTACCTTTGCTTTGCCAGACACAGCTGAGAGCTTCTGGGAGGTCCACACTTAGGCTTGTTCCTCCTCCAGTGTTTTCCTATGCGTTTGTACTTGCATTTTCCTATGCATTTGTGCGTGCGTTTCCTGTGCTTTTCCTATGCATTTGTACGTGCATTTTCTAATATGTTTGTACATGCATTTTCCTGTTGCATGAAAAACACACCTTATATGCATTTTCAGGTTTTCGCATTGAAGTCTATAGGGGCCAAAATGTCCAACTCTGGCCCAAAGTAGGAGCACGATACTCAGGTGTGAACAGGGGCCTTTCAATCTAGCAGAAACCTCGTGGAGCATTAAAGCGCCTCAGGAAACGCACTTCAAACAGCCGAGGTGTGAACTGCACCTTAACCACAATGTTTTATCCCCTTCATGACCAGGGCATTTTTTGCTATTTTAACTGGTAATTGCGCGGTCATGCAACGCTTTTACGCAAACGAGGTTTGTAACATTTCTTTCACACAAATACAAGCTTTCTTTAGGTGGTATGTGATCACCACTGTTTTTTTTTTTTATGTTTTGCGATAAAAACGAAAAGAAGACCCCAAATTTTTGAAAAACTATATATTTTTTTACTGTCTGCTATAAAATATATACAAGTAAAAAAAACGAATTTCTTTATAGGTTCTACATGTCTTTGGTAAAAAACAAAAATTAAAGCGGTGTGTCAGCTAAAAAAAAAAAAAAAAAATGTAAAAGTCAGCAGCGACTTTTTTTTTTTAGCTGCTGACTTTTACAAGTACATTTACCCTCCCAGGGCGCCCGCGATGCTGTTCGTGGAGGCCGAGATGTCCCTCGGCGTTCCGGATCCAGCGCCGCCATCCTCAGTAAGGGAAACGGCTTTGAGTCAGCACGCGGCCTACTGCGCGAGTGGGATTTGTGAATGGGGAACGCAATGTGTTGTGGGACACAGTTCCCATAACACACTGCGCCCCATTCCATAGAAGATGGAAGGAGAGAAGATCACCGCGGCGCTGGAGGAGGCAGATTAAGACAATCTGCCTAGCAACAGCCATTTCTGGTAAGTAAAAAAAAAAAAAATTATTATTTTTTTTTTCATTTGAAATTGTTATTAACATTTTTAAAAGTTTTTGTTTTCAGGGTGTCCCACCACTTTAAAAAGTGTACATTGGTTTGTGTGAAAATTATAGCATCTACAAACCATGGTACTGTATATACACTATATTACCAAAAATATTGGGATGCCTACCTTTACACGCACATGAACTTTAATGGCAGTCTTTGTCTGTAGGGTTCAATATTGAGTTGGCCCACCCTTTGCAGCTATAACAGCTTCAACTCTTCTGGGAAGGCTGTCCACAATGTTTAGGAGTGTGTCTATGGGAATGTTTGACCATTCTTCCAGAAGCGCATTTGTGAGGTCAGGCACTGTTGGATGAGAAGGCCTGGCTCGCAGTCTCTGCTCCAATTCATCCCAAAGGTGTTCTATTTGGTTGAGGTCAGGACTCTGTGCAGGCCAGTCAAGTTCTTCCACCCTCAAACTTGTTCATCCGCGTCTTTATGGACCTTGCTGATGGGAAAACCGCACAGATTTCACCTGCAGAGACATCAATGACATCAGTTTTTTCTGCACATCAGTTATGTGCCCTGTTCACACCACAATGTTGATGTTACGTCAGTTTTTATTCTGTGCAGAAAACTGCACACACGTTGCAGAAACAATCCGCACGTGATACCAGTGTTGTGGTGGGAACAGGGAACATAGAGAACAACTCTTTTTTTCTTTTTGTGCCTTTGCAGAACTGGTGCAGAAATACTGTTGTCTCTGCACATGGTGTGAACAAGGCCTAACTGACACTGGGTGGGAACTAACTGCCGCTGACATTATTATAGTGATCAGTGCTAAAAATATATACGGTCACTGTACTAATGACACTGGCTGGAAAACAGTGGCAGCTGGTGCTCCATTTTTTGGGGGGCGCAAACAAAGTCCCAACCAACCAACCAAACACCCCCACCACCACCACCATCACTCACCCATGATGGGGCCTACAGACAGATAGATTAGATAGAACAGACAGACAGACAGACAGAGATACAAATAGATAGATAAATATACATATTGATAGATAGATATACAGACAGGCAGATAGTTAGAAACAGACAGATACAGATAGATGAGGGAACAGAGACCTGTAAACCATGGCTTCAGGACACAGTACTGGGACCCCTCATGGTATACACATACAGGAGATGTGTAATGAAATGCTCCAGCATATTGTCGGGTGAATTGCTGGAGGTTGATTCCGGGGGCAGAGGTGAAGTAGGGCGCCCTCCCCCTCCCTCCACCCTCCACCCTCAGTCCGATCACAGGATGAGAAGACTACATACAGCACAAGGTGCTGCTGTATATGGGTGGGGTGGACAGACAATTACAGGGTGTTAGAACACATTACCTGGCTTCTCCATCCACGGAGCCAAAACCAGAAGTGACGCCGCCGCCCGGGGTTAAGCACCGCCCATTTCCCACGGCGGTGCCAATCAACAAAAAGACACGAAGAAGAATGACATATAAGAGAGTGTAGAGGCGCTCTGCAGGGCACCACAAAGCATCAGAAAACCCAGCAAATAAAGAGTCTTGCCTGCAATCACGTGATTGCATTGGCGTCACGCTTCCCATAGTGCACTGTGCCCGGCGCCCGAACACAGTGCACTTAAAAGGACCCCCTTTTTTTTGTGACTAGCTTTGGGGGGGCAGCATCCATGTGTCTACAGACAGCAGCAATGGCACGTTGTTTTCTCTCTGCAAAGCAGGGAGTAAAAACTGGCACATTGCTTTGTAAAAGCAGCACATATAACCCCTTGATCGCCCAAGATGTAAACCCCTTCCCAGCCAGTGTCATTAGTATAGTGACAGTGTATATTATTAGCACTGATCACTGTAGGATTTTTATGACAGGAGACCCTATCAGTCGCTAATGTCATTACTGCTTCTCCGTTAGTCAGCATTTATGTACATTGAGCCGCACAGCACAGCATTAATTTAAGGCACAGCTCTGAGCCATGACAATGTGATTCCCGTGTGCATGCACAAGAGTGACAACATTGAAGCGTATGTCAGAGTACACTGCGAACAGGCAGGCAAGTATACTTTATTGCAGAAGAGATATTGCATATCTCTTCTGCAATATAAAAACCTGCCTGCTCGCTGTTAAAGCTAAACTCGGTGATGAATGAAAAATGCTCCCATGCAGCAAGGGTTAAATGCTCATTTAGGTCTAAAGGGCTGCTAAAAGAACTTTTACTTACCCAATCCTCCACTACTGCAGGCTCCTCCAGGATGTAAGGCATGATTCACATCTATGCATTTTGCTTTTGAGTGTTTTTGCGGTGCTTGCTGCGTTTTTGGACACGCGTTTTTTTTTT